>OZ008369.1:91195893-93595893 GCA_963931995.1 Phaonia tiefii | reverse complement strand
AAAAGTAAGTAAAAATAAAACAGAGCATATTTTCTTTCAAAAAATACCTTATCTTAAAGAAGTAGCTTTGCTTACAAAAGTAAATTTTCTTACAAAAAGTATCTTTTCTTAAAAAAATTAATTTTTTTAAATAAGTACCTTTTCTTAAAAAAGTACTTTATTTAACAACAAATTGCCAATTCTTAAAAAAGTACCTTTTATTTAAACAGTACCCTTTATGTAAAGCAAACTAACTTTTCTTGAGATAAGTACCTACACTTAAAATTGTACCAGTTCTTGAAAAAAGGACCAATTTTAAAGACAATTCCCATTTCTTAAAAAAAAACGGTTTCTTCAAAACAAATATCTTCTCTTAAACCAAAATACCTTTCCTTACAAAAATTCATTTTCTTTAAAAAAAATAATACCTTTTCTTTTCTTTTCTTGAGATAAATAACCTTCTAAAAATAAGTAAATTTTCTTAAAAAAAATAACCTTTTCCTAAAAAGAGTACTTCTTTAAAAAGTACCTGTTCTTAAAAAAGTAAAGGGTCCGCCATCTAACGTTTTTTTTCAACTAGTGCGTATTTCGTGAATGGTAACACTTAGCTCATGTCTGATTTGACAGATAATTAGTTTTAGCCTTCCGCTGAACGAATATGGTTGTGTATACGCTTGAACAACGCTGGGAAATATTGCGACATTACTTTGAAAATCATGGTAATGTTGCAGAATGTGTGCGAAAATTGCGTACGGATTTTGGAAGAAGAGAAGCACCGTCAGCTCCGTATGTTCGTTATCTTGTGAAAAAAGTGAACGAAACTGGCATCTTCGACGATAAACCAAAGCGTGAAAAGCCAAAAATAGTGCGTACACCCGAGAATATTGCTGCTGTGGCAGAAAGTGTGCGTGAAGCGCCATCAACATCAATTCACCGTCGTTCTCAACAATTGAACATTTCGGAGACATCATTGAGACGAATTTTGCATAAAGACCTTGGGTATGACGCCATACAAAGTCCAATTGGTTCAGGAGTTGAAGCCAACTGACCATCCGATGCGATTTCGCTTCGCTAAGTGGGTCTGCGATCGACTTACAGAAGATGCCGATTTTGCCAAAAAAATCATCTAATCAGATGGAGCATTTGGGGCACAGAAAACCCGCACGCATACAGTGAAAAGCCGATGCATGCACCCAAAACGAGTCACTCTTTGGTGCGGATTTTGGTCCAGAAGCATAATTGGGCCATTTTTCTTCGAAAATGAGCAAGGACTGGCCGTTACAGTCAATGGCGATCGTTATCGGGCCATGTTGAACGAATTTTTGTTCTCAAAAATTGAAGAGGAGGATATTGGCAACATTTGGTTTCAACAGCACGGCGCTACGTGACACACAGCCGAAGCAACACTCGATGTTTTGCGCCCTGTTTTTGAAGATCGCATTATCAGCCGCAGAGCTGATGTCGTTTGGCCACCTCGGAGCTGCGATTTGACACCGTTGGACTATTATTTGTGGGGTGCCCTCAAAGATAAGTGTTACGCCGACAAGCCAGAAACAATTGACGCTTTAAAGGACAATATTCGTGAAGCCATTGGTGAAATACAGCTGCACACAATCGATAATGTGCTTAAAAATTAGACCGATCGTGTAGGCTACTGTATGGCCAGCCGAAGCAGCTATTTGAATGAAATTATTTTCCATTATTAATCGGAAGGATTGTACTTTCAAATAAAAAAAGAAATGTGAGAAAATATTCAGTAGTTTTTTTTTTAACATTTTCAAAAAAAAAAATTATTTGGCGGACCCGTTACTTCTTTGTAAACAATTCATACGCTTGGACTTTTTCTTATAGAAAGTACTTCTTATTAAAAATGGTAACTTTTCTTAAAGAAAAACATTAGCTTTTAATAAAAGAAGTACCTGTCATTAAAGAAATTACCTTTTCGGGAAAATGTAATACATATTCCTACAAAAAGGACCTAAAAATATACTTTAAAAAAAAATACATTCAATAAATAAAAAATTTCTTAAAAAAGTTAATCATTTTTCAAAACGTATCTTTTCTTAAAGATCCAATTAAATTATAGTATTTTTCAACGGGCTCCTGAACCGTGTTGGAACTAACTAGTACATAATATATAAAGAAAGGAACTTCGTTCCATTCGGGTGTCCCATGACACCTCATATATGTACCTTTGGGGCGACATGTAGTACAACTTGATTCTAGTTAAAATAGTTTTTGTAGAGATACTCATAAAAACATGTGTAGTTTTTGTTTGTATCTTTGACTCCTCATCTGTTTGCTATTTCTATGATATCTTTATGATAATCTCTATGTTGTCTTATTGCTTAAATCAATACTGTATATGACATGTTATGGCTTATCTTTTCCTCGTAATATTATGACTTCATTTCAATTCTAAGCAACATACGCGCCACCAATATATGATGGAATTTTTTTGTATTAGGGTGTACTAAAACATCATCTTCTGATGGATTCTTTCGTAAAGCGGCAAAAACCAAGAAATTAGTTATGTTAATCGCTTCGGAAAACATGCTGCTTTTGATCCACCCTAACGCACATACATATCTGGGTACATGTTGTATAAACAAATACGATATGTTGCACATGACAATTAGACTGTTTATGGCTTCAGCATTCCAGCAATTACAAAATATTCGACAACAATTCCAAAGTACAATTGTGCTCGTATTTACTTGTGCAACTACCAAATTTGTAAGTGTAAACTATATGAAGTTAAGATAATGTTATTTTCTTCCTTTTTTACGTTTCTTAGGAAAATATTTGATTTGGTGTCTAAGATAAATCGGAGTATTTACAGTGTTTCATGTTTTACTACAGTATTTCGATTTGTTTACATTAACGTCGGCGATAACAAGAATCTGAGATTATAGGATTTCTGTTGTTTGATCAGTCGTACATTGAACTGATTGACATTTATCTTTTGTTGAGATCTGTATGTGGTCTGAGCAAATTACGTCGACGGCATATGGTCTGAATTAGAATCTGCTTGGTTGCCGGAAGATATATAGGATCTTTCTCATTTGAGTTTCGGTTTGAAAAGCGAATTCCATGATATTAATATCTCAGTTTAGTTGCAGCTTGAAAAGGGAAACATTTTGGTGTGACTAATAATAGTAAAAAGTGCACATGTGTATAACTTGGACATAACGCTGAAATAAAAACGGTCCCACCAACATATTGCAAGCGCTATGTACATTAGGGTTAGTCACTTTTGTTGCGGGAAATGCTCTCGTAGTATGATGTAGGGCATGACGAAATATGACGAACTGTGTCCTTACATTTTCGATATTGCAAAAAAAATGTCCTCACCAAATGCAATTACTTTTACTCAAACAAGATATTTTCAGCCTTACTTGTTTTGTAATTTTTAACACATGAGAAAAATTGTTTTTCTTTTAAAAATTTATTGTGGCCGTTCTTAGTTAAGATTAATACGCTGATTACAAATCTGTTGTTCGATCTATAACAGAGGTCGACCCGATTTTTGGGTCTGACTTTTAAGTGCTAAAAATTGTGGTTTCTTTTTTGTTGCTAATAAAGGGAAAAATAGTAATTTGTAGAAATAAGAGCAAATTTTCGAAATTGAAGGAAAATACCGATTTCCTTAAAATGTTTTTATACATTACAAACAACAAATTTTTTGCTGAGCATTGAAGTGTTTTTATTTGAAGAATAATGACTACTATTAGATTAAAAATATGGGATGATAAAAAAATTAAGTTCAAAAACGAATACTTTTAGTAATTTTCCTATGTTTGTAGGGGCTTTCTCGTATTAAACCCCAAATGTAGTCTCCCATCATATTTTCGTTGCACTGCCCTTGGTAACGTCGTTCAAAGTCCATGGCATCTTGGTGAAAACGCTCTCCTTGCTCTTAGGAGTAGGCACCCATATTATCCTTAAATTGGTCCAGATGAGCATGTAGCATATGAATTTTATGGGACATAATTTTAAAGCTTTCAAACATAGTTGCAATTAAATCTTTATAATTGTCTGCTCTATTGTTTCGGAGAAACCTAGTAACTACCGCCTTAAAACTGTTCCAGGCTTGTTTTTCAATAAAATTAAGAAATTGTGTAAATTCATCACTGTTCATATTTTTTTTTTATTTGTGGTCCTACGAAGATACCTGATTTAATCTTCGCTTCGAATGATTTAGGAAAGAATCCTTGCTGCAGAATTTTCATCCAGAGCTTTTACAAATTGTTTCATAAGGCCCAATTTTATATGTAACGGCAGCATTAATACGCTATTAGGGCCTACAATTGGTTCCCATTTGACGTTATGTTTTCTTATCTGAAACTCGACTCGGTCAGGCCATCAACGCTGCTGATAGTGTACTGAATCTGCTCTACTATCCCATAAGCAAAGGTGGCAAGGATATTTTGTATATCCGCCTTGAATTCCCATCAGAAAAGCTACCATCTTGAAGTCTCCAAGGCCAGTTGTATTCTCTATATTTTATTGATTCCAGTACCATTTGTACACTGTCGTAATTTTCCTTTAGTATTACAGAATGTGCCACGGGAAGACTAGGAAAATTATTTTCCATTGTGAAGAAGTGCGGCCTTCAAGCTTTTTGAGGAGCTATCGATAAAAAGCCGACAGTCAGACGGTATGTATGGTATTCCAATTTCCTCGAACAAAACCTGTCACGTTATTACAAAAACACAATCCGTCTACTTTGGTAAAAAAAAACATGAAAAACTTTTGTGACGGTGTCTTTGAACACATATTTTCACATAATTTTCAAGCACTTCCCACTGTTTCAATCGTGAACTCAGAATCTCTGCTTCATTCTTGGGCAAGTTTAGATCTTGTGTCTGGCTGATGTGATGTGATCCAATACGATGCGATTCTATCATGAATTCATTGTCGTTGTTGTTAAGCGAATCACTGGATTCTATTGAACTTTGTGACATTTGAATTTCGCAGTTATCTTGCTCCGAACCAGACGGAACGGGAAAATTTTCATTGTGAGGTACTGGCGACGACGTTGAAGGAAGATCAGGGTGAAATATTTTTACGGCATTAGTACCAGCACGACGCTTACTTGGATTAACGACACAAAAATAACAGTCCTGCACATGATCACTAGATTTCCTCCGAGTCTTGGCACTGCGAACTTCATGTGTCGATTTTCTCCTCGATACCAGGTATAGAAATAAAGAAAGCAACTTACTTAATTTAACCTTTATGCATTGAAAAACATATACTCACTTATATTGCAACTGTTGAAAAGAATTCAAGTTTGAAACATATTATATAATAAAATGTTTAGTTTCTTACCTTCTAAAGTATTTTTGCAGTTAATACAGGAAAAGTGAGGCACCCATTTTTTGTCTTGATTTCGAATCTGCAGATTAAAATATGCCTCATAAGCTTTACAAAGCTTCGAATATGTAGCTAAAGAAAATTTTTTGCTTCTTATTTTAATAAATTCGCCACAAATAAAACAAAATGAATCAACATCTTGCTTACATTGTCTTGACGCCATTTTCTAAATGTGTAATCCACGTGAACGTTTGTTACAGCTGTGTTAGATTAGTAAAAGGTATTTAGATTGTGCTACAAAGCTAGTGGCGGAGAAAGATTTAAAGACGAATAAGCGATAGCTGACTGAAAGCTTTAGGGTTGGTCGACTGTATTTTCACAAATATGCCAGGTGATAGGATAAATTATTGGAGCTTCCTCAAAAACAGCTGTTGCACACTCTTATTACATATATCGGTATGGCTCCACGCGAGAAATATACACTTTCATACACTTTTAAAATGAGTACTAGCTACTGCTGATCGTAAAATCATTTAATATCTTCAAAACTTTCTTATCGATGCAAAACACACAAAAGCAAACTTTAAAATCTAAGAATGTATATTCTGGTGTTTGTCAATGTCTAGCATCAGAATTTATGCATTGAAACAGAAACCCACGAAAAAATTATTTTAATGTCGACCGGTGTAATTGGTCAATAATTGGTTTGACCAAAAGTTTACTTTTTTTGTGATTTTTAATATTTAATAAATTTTTTTTTCGTTTTTAATTTTTCTACTGACGGTTCTTAGTTGGGTTTGGTACGCTGATTAAGAATCTGTTGTTCGCTCAATGAATGGTCATTTAATTTCCCAGATATAGCGATTTTAATGTAGAGTTTGAGCGAAACTGTTCATTAACCCATATGTCGGAAACGGAATGACCAATTATTGATTGAACAACAGATCCATAATAATCGTACCAAACCTAACTAAGAACCGCCAATTGAAAAAAATAAAACGAAAAATTACAGCAGACAGTTGTCCGAGGCCTTAGGCCACGGACTGTCCCTGCAGGCTGTGTCAGAGACACGGCCATTAAGTTTAACGTAGAATACGCCATCCGATAAGACAGAAAACATATATAACAATAAATTCATTTGCTTATATTATTTATCATTTATTGTTATATATGTTTTCTGTCTTATCGGATGGCGTATTCTACGTTAAACTTAATGGCCGTGTCTCTGACACAGCCTGCAGGGACAGTCCGTGTTCAATTTTTTTCAACTTAATTTAATTTATGTATTTTAATTAATATTTTTATTGAAATAAGTTCTGCGAATGTTGAGAGGGCCGCCCTAATATTAAAAAAGGTTTACCTTATCGAGTCTTCGCATTAGCATTCGAGCGTTGTGTGAAAGCTTTACGCTTTACAATTCAAAATTAATGTTACAACAGCTTTATTGAAGCTTGCGCAAAAAAGCTTTATTACGTTAGCTTACTGTTTGTTTCACTTTTTACTAGATACATGTTGCCAAGCAACATTAGCTTGCTGTTCGTTTCACTTTTTACTAGATACATGTTCCTAAGCAATGTTGAGCAACCAAAAACACTCAACCAAACACCACACATATGTTTGAGTGTATGTGTTTAAACAATTTTCATTTGAGAAACTTAAATATTAGGAAGATATCAGCCAATATGAAATGTATATCAAACGAAAGATAACAACATCTTCATTTACCTACAAAAATAATTTTAAAAAAATTCATCTAGCCGTTTCCTCAAATTCAATGAAATAAAGATTACAACAATAAAAACCTGACATGACTCCTCATACCGTAAGGTAAGACGTATTCTACGTCAAAAAAAAATTTTAATTTTAAAATCCACTAAAAAAATTTAACTTTTCCTCAAACCAATTTTAAAATCTTCATATCTCGAAAACTAAATGACCAATTAGTGATCGAATAACAGATTCGTAATCAGCGTACCAAACTTAACCTAAGAATAGTCACATGAAAGATTCAAAACGAAAAAAAATTAATTTTAAAATTTCAAAATCACAAAAAAAAAAGAAAACAGAAAAATTCTGGTTTGAGTAAAAGTAATTGAATGTGGTGCGGAAGGTTTTTTTTGCAATATCAAAAAAGTAAAGACGCATATATTCATAGTTTTTTATGCCTTATACCTTATTGCGAGGGCATTGTGATAATCAAAAAAAAGTTTAAAACATGACTAACCCTAATGTACATGTTTGCAAGCATCGGTTTCATGAATTGAATATATGCTGCTTTTTATACTCTCACCCTCCCATACAAATCGACAAATGTAGCACAAAATCATATTTCTTTCTAACCTTGCTTGTGGTAGATGTGATTAGCTTCAACTCTCACACCGGTTAATAATCTGTAAATGCATACTTAACTGGAGAAAATGGGCGAGATTGTCACGCCCATTCTGATACCTCCCATACAAATCAGGGTCTTCGTTCGGGTTTTCAATCCGATACATCGCGTGAAACACTTCCAACTTTCATGAAATTAGGTGTAAGGCTTCACGTTATCAAAAGCCAATCACCGACTAAAACCAGGGTGATTTTGCCACGCCCATTTTGGTACCTCCCATACAAAAGTTGTTGGGCCGTCTGCTTGTTCGGCACGAGAAGTCCCTCAAAACCGAACCAATCTTTATGAATTGGAGCTGTTTTGCCACACCCATTCTGGTAGCTCCCATGTAAAAGTTGGGCGGATGACCGGTTGATCGACACGATAACTCTCGTAAATTACAACCGATGTTAATAAAATTCGGTACTAGGCAATATTTTACTAAAAGCTACTGTGTTATTAATAACTGACTATTGTGCCACCCCCTGTTTCGCACCTCCCACACAAAAGTTGGGCGTATTTCCGGTTGGCCGACTCGATATCTCCAATAAATCATATCCGATCTTATTAAAACTTGGTACTGATCAAAATATTGGAAACAACTTGCTATGCCAATTTTTCTACCTCGTATATAAATATTGGATGGGAAATTGGGTGGTTGTCAAAAAAATTCTCCACAACTACTTAGGATTGTAACTAATTTGGGTATTCAATAATATTTAGAACAATATGTGTATGGTCACTTTTGAGTATGGGCGTTTTTTCCACGCAATGGATGACTTAGGGTGAGGTATGATTAAGTCGGTTGACCCGGTTACTATGTGCTGGTTTTTTCAAATATTTTGTCCAAACTGTTTAGTAGGCTTATTGGCCTGTATCTACCAGCATCTCTTGGATCTTTACCACGGTTGGGAATAGATACGACCTTGCTTGGGTCACAAGAAATGAGTTCATGATTGAAATTCTGGTTACGGTTGAAGTTCAAAAAATATGCGCTTGGCAAGCATGTTTGCCTTTGGTATGCAAGGAGTAAAACAAGGAAAAAACTTAAATTTTATTTGGCATAGCCATTAATAGGTCATAGTCCACGAAAATAAATATTAAATTCCAATCTCTGCGGCCGAAAATGTATGGTCCTCAAAGGGTTACTATTTTACAATGGTAATTCAATTTCGAGCGTTAGCCAATAAGTCTTAATATTCCATGTCAGCCAACCGCTTGCATTAATCTCTATGAAAGAAACACACTATTATATCAGAAAATCGAGTCCACTGTTGTTGTTAACAATATATTGAATATTCTGTAAATAGTATCGCTGGTATAATTCCGATCACTCCGAATTTCCCCCTCATTGCACAATAAATATTTCCAGAATTTTTACTAATTTCAACAGAATGCACACTTATGTCTCAATTCACTGCATTCAAATTTCGATTTCGGTTAATTAGTAAATCATTTCTACAACATTTCGCATTCAATTATCTGTCATTGTTACATCTGTCGTAACATCGCAGCGTCAAAGTGGATGCATGGATGAATAGATGTTGCCATCATTCTCTATTGGTAACTGGGAAATTGAATCTGTGGGCTATAGATGGGAATTTAGCGTTTAGCGTATTCATCCGATACATGTAAATCATTGGAATGGGTGTGAATATTGATTGATTGATTGAGTGACACTGAACAGCAGCAGTGATGGAACGCGCTTGGCATCTACATATCCCATGGCCTGGGGTGCTGTTGGCCATACAAATTAATTACGGGCATTTTGCATTGTGAGCGAACAATCGTAGCAAAATGAATTAATATCGAATGAATTATAATCGAAATCAATGGTTAATTAATTTTTGTTATTTATATTAATTTTTGTTGTTGCTACTTTTCTTTCCAACGTGATTTGAAATACTGATGTTGTTTTGTTTCGTTTTGCCATAGAAATGCAAAATCATTGTAATATAATATCTGGGTCGACAAACTGCGTTTTAAATATTTCAACTAAAGTAATGTTGTCATTTGGAAGGGGAATAATGCTGGGGTTGTAATGCTGTGTTAGTTAATTAGCATTTTAGATGAATATTTAAATGCCATTGAATCGATTACATGTGACTACGTATCCAAGTGTCTGTAGTGTACTTAGGACTCTCTGACTTGCCTTTATGTTTTTTATGGTTACATCTGGGGAAGAAATATTAAAAACATAAGTAACTAGTTTTTATGTATGAAATTTGTTTAAGATTTATTTATTAATCTAATGAATTGATTATTTTTGGAAATTTCATGCAAGTGCTTTATGAAATATTTCGCTTTAATATTCTCAAGTAAAGGTGGAAATGTTTAAACACATAATCATAAAACTAGTGGGATATTTTACGAGGATGAACATAAATAAATAAATGGTTTCCCATGACATCCCGTGAAGGAATTGGGGAGAGCTTCTCACAAACAAGTGAGCTACTGTTTTTACACCGGTTCCGAACGATATTTTAAGAAGCTTTTTCGTGGCTAAGTACTCAATAGTGTCGCCATCACTAAGCGAGGTGACGACGTACTCATGTACGGCAGAAATTGCCGATGTCACAAACAAATCAATGAGTGTTTGAATTCACGGACGATGTGTTAACACCTTTTTGTGACACGGTACCTGTTCGATTTCTATGAACACATTAGTAAATGTTACATTGAAAAATAAAAAAAGGAATAGGTTTTGTGCTGAAGGCTCTATTACTATTGTACTTTCTCTTTTCTTACATCTGATTCAACATTAGATGTAATTGTGTTAAAATAAATAAAGCAATATTTATCTCACTGAAATAATTGTTTTTGTTTTGTCATAAACAGAGCGACGACGACCGGCTTGTTTGAATGCTGGCATACAACTGAATAGAAAGCAATATTTAGCTGAATGAAATAATTGTTTTTATTTTGTCATATACAGAGCGACGACAAAAGGTATTGAATAGTATGGAGAACTTATTGCACTCCTTTTCCGCTCTCATGTAGAGAGTCTGAGTAAAAGGGCACATACGAGTCTTATTCTCTTTATAGAATATTTCAATATAAATGCACCGTTTCGACAATGATTTTACATAAAACAATACAAAAATATAAAAGTTTCAAAGGGCATCAATGTTTCACATCAAAATTATAAATGGACCAAGTTATGAAAAAAAGAGAGTAATACGTTTTGAATCATTCGCCAGATGTCGCTAGTACTTTTGAGGCATACAATTCATTCCATGAGTCCTCTATACTATTCAATACTCTTTGGCGACGACGACCTGCTTGTTTGTTCGCTGCCGCTACATCAATACCATCATACTTATTTTCAGGCACAACAACCACGACGCTCTGTGTTGTTTGCATGTGTTTATTTTCACAGATTGCTTACACGTCTCTGCAGATCAAAAATCAAAATAGATCAAATCAAAAAATTACTACTGGCAGACAGAAATTGAAGACGGTACAGATAACAGTACTGGCAAAACAGTGGTTGTTCAAAATATAGCAGTGCCTTGCTGGTACTACCTGACTATGATTGCCAGTAGATTTAACGAAATATACAACCGCCTACGCAGAAATTGCCGATGGCACAAAAAAGTAATACTGAAAAGTACTAGGAGACAGAAATTGACGACGATACATCCAAGAGTACTCGCAAACCACTGGCACCTTAAAACAGCCACTGCTTTGCCAGTACTACCTGAATATGTTTTCCCAGTCGACAACCATTTATTCAAACAAAATATTTATATTTATATTTCAAGCACAATTAATTGTGCAAAAGAGTAACAGCAAGTGATTTATTGTTAAATGTAGCTGGAATACTTGCCAATTTCACCACACGTTGAAAAATTTGAATTTTTTTATTGTTTGGATGCAAATAAAACGTGTTTGTAGCCTTTCGCAAATATAGTATACTTGTGTCCAAACACATCGTGTTTACCATTCAATGTAACATGTTTGGGATACAATGATTAAGAGGTTATAATATATGTATTTGTGACCCAAATGTGATTTGTGTGTTGCAAAAAGTGACAGACTATAAAGTAACAAAATGCAGCAGATCTTCCATTCACGAAAACAATGCTTACAAACATATACATGGTTCCTGCAAAATTTTGCTGCGGCCGTTATTTTCCAGTGTGCATTTATATATTTATTTCAATATTTTTTCATATGAAGTTACTATCTAACATTGTACAATCCTATTTCACGTGATGGAAGTGTATAAATGAAAAAAATTCTTTAGAATTATGAACCTTTCAGTGTGTGTTGGTACTTAGGGATCTTCGATCGATGCTAATTCGCACACGCAAATTGCATTTTTGGGTTTGTATATATAAGATTGATGATCCACCGATGGTATAAATTTGTGGTTATATTTTTACCATATTAGTTAAATTATAGCATAAATATACGCTACGCGGATGAGCGGAACTAAAATAAAAATATCTCTCGGTTTTGACGTTCCTACCACTTTGCCTACATAATTTTTTGAATTTATACATAGCGGATATAAGGGTGTCTCAGTAAGATTGCACTTTTTAAATTTAGTCTAATTTGTTTTGTGCAAGTGGTAACTCTGAAATTTGGCAGCTGTTACATATATTTATACTTACTTTCTTACGTATTCGGTCTCGAACAACCCCCGTGGGTCATATTTCGGCAACCAGTTCGATCTATTGGTTTATCTTTCCAGTTGGCAAAACCAAATGTACTTAGGGATACGTCAACTTGATCCCTTCAGCGGAGTCTTGGTCTTCCTATTTTTCATCTTCCTTCGTGTTCGGTTTCGAAAACCCTTCGTGGTGGTTCGTCTTCATCCACTCTACTGACATAGCCTAGTTCATTCATTTCACTCATTTTCATTTTTATTGGGTCACTAAAATTCATTTTAACAAAGTTTCCTAAAGATAACTTAAATCTATCATTACGTATTTTCCTACATTTAATAATATTTACAGAACTATATACTTCACACTAACTTAAGTTGTAGCAACTACATACAAAACAATCATAAACGAAAAAACTAAACATTCTACTGCCCACTAGAGGCTTCCCCAAAAAAGGACTATGAAAAGGTGAAAATTCACCAGACATGGCCTAGCCAGCGCAATCGCATTATCTTGATCTGCTTAAACATGTCAAAGCTCATGGTTCATGCGTCGCCGATACTCGCCGTTGTGCACTATTGGGCCATACATTTTTCGCAGTATTTTTTTTCTCGAAGACTCCTAGAGATGTTTCGTCTGCTTGCGATAAGATCCAGGATTCTACGTCAAAAAGCAAGACAGGTTGCATGAGAGTTTGGTATAGATGGACTTTTGTTACTCGAGAGACGACTTTATCTCGAAAGTGATTGTTTTGCCCAAAATAACATCTATTCGCAAGCACAATTCTCCGCTTGAACTCAAGATTGACGTTGTTGTTTTGTTTTGGCAGGTCCGAGGTATATAAATTCGTCCACTACCTCGAAATTGTAACGGTTATCAAAGTTCACGCTTACTTATGTGCAGATAAGATGTATTTCCGCATACACTTCCAGCATTAACAAGTAGAAGTATTTTATATCCTTCAGCAGGATATTAGTCTTTTAGATTTTGGTCTGCCACCATGAATAATTTCACAAAAATTGATTTGCCTGGCTTGTAGGTTTTCTTTTTGTGTCTGTGTTTGAAAACCACAGATATTGTGTATCTGGAAATTAACGCAAGGTTTGAATTTCGTATCATCTGTGGGGTAAAGTGATAGCTGACAGTTCTTACTTACTTACTTAGGTGACTTCAACCAACACAGAAGGGTCATAGGACTTGATGCCTAGCTTTTCTTCTCCAGTTGGTAATACCAAGCTCTCCCAGCCAATGTTCCACCTGGTCTTTCCAGCGCAGCCTTTTACTTTTATTGACTATTTTACAACCTCATGAGGACATATTAATGAAACAAACATATAAACAAATGTTAACATTTTCCTCCAACTGCTTCTGTCCTTCGCTTTTTCTCGCCACTAGGTAACACCAAGGATACGGAGGGATTCTTCGGCCTGGTATTTCCATCGGAGTCTTGGTCGTCCTCTTTTCCTGCTTCCTTCAGGTACCATATCGAAAACCGTTCGCGGTGCCACATTTTCGTCCATTCTGATAACAATTGGCCTAGTTTGATTCGCCTACCGATGTCAAAGTCAGTGCTCGCCGTTTTCTTTAACAGGACCATATAGTTTACGAAGAATTTCCCTCTCGAATAATCCCAGGTGTTCTTCATCCGCTTGGGGTATGACTCAAGTTTCGGAGCCATGTTTCAGGACAGCTAAAATGAGAGTCTGGTACACCTGGACTTTTGTCTGTCGAGAGAAGGCTTTGTTCTCAAACTGCTTGCTTAGCCCAAAATAGCATCCATTTGCAATCATAATTCACCTATTTACCTCAAAGCTGACCTTGTCGTCCTTGTCCACTGCGGTTCCAAGGTAGACAAATTCCTCTACCACTTCAAAATTAAATCGTAAGTAGAGAGGTTTGTCCAGTAGTTGACACCATAAATTTTACCCAGCACTCATTAACAGCAAGACCCACCTTCGCTGATCCTTTATCGATTCTTGAAAATACTGCAGTAACCACTCGTACATTTCGCCCAATGATGTCTATGTCATCAGCATACTGTTTTCGTGTTGATGATCTTATTCCTTTCAGCATTTCTCATTATAATCTGCATTAGAATGTTGAAGAGATTGCCCGAAAGTGTGTCGCGTTGTCTCAGTCCTCGCTTGGTACAGAATGGTTCAGTGAGGTCTTTCCCACTTTCACTGCTGATTTGGTGTTGGTCAGCGTCATTCTACTGAGGCGGATCAGTTTTTCCAGAATCCTAAGTTCAGACATAGCTTCGTACAATTTTTCCCTTCTGAGGCTTTCGAGTGCAGATTTATAATCGGCAAAAAGATGGTATGTATCGATTTGCTTTCCGTGGTTCTGGGAGTCGCCTTGTCTAAAACCACACTGATAAGGTCGAATCAGGTTTTCAACAATAGGATTTAGACTTTCACATAATGCTCTCGACAAGACCCTATACTCTATTGCTAAAAGACTAATACCGCGATAGTTGGGACAGACACATGGATCACCCTCTCCGAATAATAATAAAATAAATGGTTTCCCATTACATCCCATGAAGGGACTGGGGAGAACTTCTCACAATCACTGAGCTGTGCGCTTTCCAGTTTTCACTCACTGATTGGGACCTACAGTTTTACACCGATTCCGAACGGTAATTTGAGAAGCTTTTTCATTCCTAAATACTCGATAGTGTCGCCGTCGCTATGCGAGGTGACTGCCGCCGAAAGAAATTTTTAAGGTGGCCAGAGCCGGGTTTGAACCCAGGATCTGATGTACCAGAGCCGCGCACACTAACCATTGCACCACCGACGGCCACACCCTCTCCGAATACAGGACATAATAGACTGAGACTCCAAACGTCATGCATAGTTTCCCCCAACCATATACCGCATATAAGTTGATGCATGTGGGCTAGCAGTCCTTCGGCACCTGCCCTAAAAAGTTCAGCCGGTATCGTATCCACACCAGCGGCTTGGTGGTCCTATTTTTAGATGGCCTTCGAGTATCGTAACTGCACTGATGTCGGGATACAGATAAAACTCGTGGGTCAACCCTCGTCGATACTCGATGTTATCTGTTATAGAACCATACATTTTTCGGAGCATTTTTCTCTTGATTACTCCCAGTGATATTTCATCAGCATGCGATTTAACCCAGGTTTCTGCGCCATAAAGCGAACCAGGTTGTACTAATATAGTTGGATCTTTGACTCTCGGGAAGGGCTCTTATCCCTAACACAATACAAGCACAGTACTCAGTTTGATTTCCAGACTGACGTTATTGCTGCTGGTTACGGCAGATCCGAGGTAAACAAATTCGTCCACTATCTCGAAGTTATATCGGTTACCAAGGTTCACCCTTTCATCCAATCGGATGGATGTTCTGCTTGTCGAAACCACTCACTTTGTCTTGTCCCCGTTTTCTGCCAAACCCACCTTTCCTGATTCCTTGTCACTTCTTAAAAATACTGCAGTAACTTCTCGCAGATTTCGTCCAATGTTGTCCAAATTATCAGCATACGCGAGCAGCATGTTGCTTCTGCTGCTGATAGTTTCTGTTCGTGTTGCCTGTAGCTTTTCCCACAATGATCGCAATTAATATGTTGCAGAGATGGCATGATTGGGAGTCACACTGCCTGAGGCCTCGCCTAGTACTAAACGGTTAAGAGAGATCTTTATCAATATTTACTGAGAATATCGTGTAAGTTAGTGTCATTCTACAAGGCGTGTCAGCTTAGCAGGGATGCCAAGCTCCGACATAGTTTCGCACAATTTTGGACGTACCGCGCTTTCGAAGGCAGCCTTATGATCGATCTGTATTTCGTGTGTTTTCTCCAGGGTATGTCGTAATGTGAATATCTGGCCGATGGTTGACTTCCCATGCCTAAACCCACACTGATAAGGTTCGATCAGATCTGCAACAAACGGCATTAGTCTTTCGCACATTACGCTCGAGAGGATAATTTGTCCATATACTCGGGTCGCCTGTTTTGATAACAGGACACAGTATGCTAAGACTCCAATCGTCGGGCATGCATTCGTCTAGCCAGATTTTGCATATGAGCCGGTAGTCCATCAGAACCTGCAGCTTTGTTGTTCTTAAGCCTGGAAATTTCTGTTGTAACTTCACTTTGGCTAGAAGGGGTGCAGTCGACGCATGGTCCTGTGCTTTCTCAAACCCTTCATCTATATTGAACCCATCTTGGACAAGAAAAGCAGACAAGTGAGCTCTCCATGTTTTGAACATGCCCAGCACGTCTGTGACAAGATTCCTGTCCGTTTGGCGTTGTACTTTTCGGTACTTTCTCGACAACGGGGTTTCTTCTTAAACGGTTTGAGTTTCTCTCTCCTTTTCGCCTTATACCGCTTTGTCGCGGCTAGCGTTGCAACTAACTGAAGGATGTCATGCGATACTCGTCATCCTACCATGGCTTGTCTTTAAGCGGTTTTTCATAACCAAGTATGGTATCTGGAGTAGTTGTCATTGATTGGGAAATGAACTTCCACTGCGCTTCAGGATTATGAGGCTGGCGGGTGTTCTGCACCAGTATTTGAGTGATGTCCAGTTTTGTAGACGTCTGGACGATTTTCACACTGCTTTACCTTGTGTGAATCTTTGCTGCTACCAGGTAGTGATCCGAATCGATATTGGTTCCTCGAATCAAACATACGTCCATTACACTAATAGGGTTTACCAGGTGATCAATCTGGTTCTTTGTCCGTTGGTCAGGGGATATCAAGTATCCTTATAAATGTCTCTATGTTGGAATCTCTTGCTACTGACAGCCATGCTTTTCGCCACGGCAAAATCTATCAGTCTCATTCCTTTATTGGAAGTGATGGCGTGTAGGCTGGCTGAATGATTGATTCAACGACATTTTCCCTGCCGTCTTTAGCAATAAAATCACCTAGTACTGATACAATCTGAATGTCATGGCCTGGGCTGTGGTCGAATGGTTCTTCTAGGCGCTCATAAAGCATGTGCTTTTCTTCCGTCGGGGCAAGTACACAAATTAGCGATATGTTATAATATTTCGCTTTTATGGAGATGGTGGCTATACGTTGACTCACGCGGTTGAACCTTGAGATCAGATGTCGCATTCTTTGGACAGCTATGTATAAGTCCGCACCCAAATTCATGCATTCATGGCAGCTATAGTATATGTCACAGTTCTTCTTCCTTGTATAGTCATAACCTGCCCATCGCATCTCCTGGATATCATTAATATCAGCCTTACAATTCTCGAGGACATCTGCCAGTTGGATATTGGCACCGGATCTATATAGTGTTCTAAAAATCCAAGTGCGTATCGGTAATACGTGGTCCTTAAAATGTTTGCGGGGGTCGTCAACAAATAGGGGGTTTTATGTTACTTATTCTCATTCTATACTTTCATTGACAATGTAACGGTCGCGGAAGGCAAGCAAGTCCAGCCGTGGAAAATAAATGAAGTCCAAATGATAAGGAAATCATTCGTGATTTACTTTGTAACTGTACTATTAATGATGTTGCTTTCAAGCGTAACTAAGTCCCCAAAAATACGTTTCCTGAATTCGCATTTGGAATTCTTTCCTCCAAACTTTGGTTATGACAGCGACAACGAAAACAGATGGAGCAACGCTATCAGGGATTGTGGAACGCTACCATGATGGGAGATTACATTTTAAAAAATGAGATGAATGAGAAATCAGAATCATTTTTAGACTATTTATTATGCTTTGTGTTGTTTATTGAATAACAATAAAACATTAATTACACAAGATAATGGAACCCAAACAAAAAAATCACATGATTGTAGTAACGAAGTTCCTTTCGCTATATATTCTGTATTTAGTTCCTACGCGCCTAAGTCGTCCGTTGAAAAATACGATAATTTGAATTGATCTTTAAGAAAAATTCCCCTTTGTAAAATAATAAACTTTTTTTAAGATTTTTTTTATGTGGAATGTATTTTTTTTTTAAAAAGAAGTATATTTTTAGGTCCTTTTTGCAAGAATATGTATTATATTTTCCCGAAAAGGTAATTTTTTAAAGAGAGGTACTTCTTTTATTAGAATAAAATGTATTATTTTTAAGAAGGAGTACTTTCTGTAAGAAAAAGCCATAAGAGTATGAATTTTTTTACAAAGAAGTTCCTTTTTAAGAAAATGTACTTTTTAAATAAGTGGTACCTTTTTTAAGAAAATTTACTTATTTCCAGAAAGGGTACTTATCTCAAGAAAAGAAAACAAAAGGTATTATTTTATTTAAAAAAAAAGGAAGTTTTGTAAGAAAGATATTTTTTTTAAGAGAATGTATTTTTTTGAAGAAAAGGTTTTTTTACGAAACAGAAATTTTTTTTAGAATTGGTCCTTGTTTCAAGAATAGGCACATTTTTAAGAGTTGGTACTTATCTCAAGATTTCAAGATCAAATATTGTTTAAAGTAAAGGAAGTTTTTTAAAAAAAAGGCAATTTGTTGTAAGAAAATGTACTTTTTTAAGAAAAGGTACTTACATAGAAAAAAGACTTTTTTTAAAAAAAGGTACTTTTTGTAAGAAAATTTACTTTTTATTTAGCAAAGGTACTTCTTTAAGATAGGTATTTTTTAAGGAAATGTACTATGTTTAAGAATATGAATAGGTATTTTTTCCTTCACTTTGGCTTTTCTAAATTTACTTTTTATTTGCTGCAAAACTACAATATATACTAAATATTGGTTACAGGCTCCTCCTAGAAAGCTTCCCATTAAACAAGAAATTTCCCAACATATGTTAGACATCTAGTTAATTTCTTTCTCTATGAACCCACCCGTTAGTCTAGACACAAACCAAAGCAAAAGTACCCAATGTAGTTGATAATAGTGGGTTGTAGCATAATAGTGTTAAAAAGAGTTGTTTAATTTGTTGTCATTTATCCCCCATCCCGAAAAGTGCGATAAGGAACTTCCTTCCATAAGTTGAACTTCTTGACGAAATGAGACACCGTCGCTTAATTTTGATGGTAAAAAAAGAGTGATATTTAATTATGCATCCTTTTTCATAATTTGGGATGCTTTCAATCCTAGTTAGGTGTCGATTTGTCGCCTCCATGTATGTGCCGGACGGCCGGTTCTAAGACTGCCCTGTGGATTCAAGTTGGTGGCGTTTCTGGTGATAGCGTTTGGGAGTTTTTGTAGGATGTGGTCGATCCAGTTCCACCTGCTTTTCTTTATGTCCATTGTGATTGGGAGTAGTTGGGTTTCGCTCCGTAATCTGATGGCATCAGCGGTCTCTATTTCTTAAAAAATGCGGCCGGAGTTCGGTTTACGGTCGATGGAGATCGTTAGCACGGTGCGATAAATGACTTTTTGTTTTAAAATATGCAAGACATTGATCCCGGCGAGACGTGGTTTTAACACGAGGGCACTACAAGACCACAACCATCGATTTAAATCAAAATTTGGTGATGAGTTCATTTCGGGAAATGGACCTGTCAATTGACCTCCAAGATCATTTGGCACTACTCGATTATTTTTTGTGGGGCTACATGAAGCATACAGAAATATACAAGAGTTTCTATCGCCCTCTTTACGTTCTCTCTATGACGACGAGGTAGTAGGCCAACTCATCGAGTTCGAGTTGCTATTGTATGCCACTCTCTGGTTGGACATAAAACGGGAAGTAATAAAAGGGCATGCGTATTTTCGTTCGATGCAGCCAACACAAAAAATAATTTAACTGGTATTAGTATCAACCAAATACTATTTAAACTTAGTTTGCTGCATGGGTTGCTTCTGGTTGCTTATCGCTATCTCGCCTATCCACTCTGCTCTCTATCAATTTCCTACTTCATATTAGAGATGAGCACGAGTCACGTGATTGGCGTGAATCACGCGTGAACGTGAGCGGACTAAATTTTGCTCACGTTAGCGTGCGTGAGCGTGAGTAGTGAAAAAATCTACGTGCGGGAGCGTGCGTGAGTCCAATCTTTGCGTGAGTGAGTGTGCGTGAGCACTATTTTCGCGTGAGTCACGAAAGGTTGATATCAATTAAATTCGATTTTCTTACTACTTTGTTACACAAAGTATTTTTGGAAGGCTTCTAATAACATTTCCCTCTAACAAAGCGTAGTTAATAATCTTCTGTATATCAAGGAACTCTGTTACAAGCGAAGGAGTATTTATAAATTTTACAGTGGGACCGTTTGCAAAAAAGTGGTAATAATATCAGAACTTCTAAACTATAGGTCCGATTGCTTGAGAATCCACTAAGGATTTGTAGGGCAGAAGTCAGGCTTTCAGAATCTGGTATTTAGAGGCACCTTGTTTCAACGTACGTTTCGCTACAGGCAGACAAAACTTTCATGGCATGTAAGTTCCTAACTTGTGGTCTGATTTAACTGATCTTTGTTTTGAGATTCTACTGAGCCGCACAAACCAAAATATTTAGAGTCGTGCGTCGTATCTCTAACCGTTACAAAGATATTTGGAATTATAAGTTTAAATTGTAAACATTCCCACTGACTTTCTTTAGTTTTTTGGTAAAATCTTGGTAATTTTGAGCCAAAATGTAGTTCTAAAAACCATCAACATTGGCAAGACTGCAACCAAACGTAGGTTAAAAACATTTCTAAATTATTTAAAACCGGTTGGTAACGATAACTTCTCAAATTTAAAATGTTTTCAAACTGAAAAAAAAAAATTAAATTTGTTAGGAAAGGTACCATCACTCTTTCAATAGTTTCTTCATTTTTTTTTTAAGAAAGACATAAAATGTTGTATTTTCTTAAGCAAGGGCCTTGCCAAAGGTGTTAAATGCAATTTAAAACTTTTTGGACATTCACCCTACAGCCAGCCTTGGCAGAAAATTAATGATTTTGGAACAAAATTTTAAATTTTTGAGTTTGGGAAAAGTCTCGCATGTTGATTTTCATAATTTTTTACACCAAATTCTAGACTAAAATGAAGTTAACTACAAGGCAGACAAAATTTTTGATCATACGCATAATCTTGATCAGCAAAGCTCAATTTTAAAAAAAAACTTGAGGTTTCATAACAGGCTTTTTTGGGAGTAAAAATCCAATACTTTTGTCCCTATTTGTCAAGAAATATTAATTTCAATATATTAAACATATACTAGGCTATACTACAAAACTGCGGTATTACGTTATTGTACTCGTATACTTCAAATCGAATTTGAAAAGAATTAAAAAAAATATCTTTTCATTTTCCATGTAGTGCTGTGGAGTGCTCGGGAGTCGGGGATTTGTGCCTGGAGCGAGAATTTGTGTCGTAACAATATGCACGGCTCTGACTCCAAGTTTAGAATTTCCACCTGTAAAAATTTGTTCGGGCAGAAACTATTAATTTTATTTACTTCGGTTTTCAAATAAAACACAAACTTATTTAGGTTTAATATTTCATCTTTGGTGTTGGTATCCTTTCTAACATATTCCTTTTTTTTCAGGATTAAAAAAATTTTAACTTTGAGAAATTGTCGTTACCGACCGATTTGAAAGACTTTAACAATTTGTTCAACCCACTAATGTTTTAAGTTTAGTCAATGTAGCATTTTGACTCAAAATTACCAAGTTATTGCCAAAAGGCTAAACAATGTCAGTGCAAAAATTGACATGTTAAACTTATGATTTCAACTATCATTGTAAAGGTCAGACTCAGAGTGTTTTTTGTTTGTGCTGCTTAGTAGAATCTCAAAAACAAAAAAATCTGGTTACAAGTTTCACACTCTGTAGCAAACTGTGCGTTGAAACAGTGTGCATTTAGATACAATATTCTAAAGGCCTGACTTCTTTCCTATAAATACCTAGTACATTCTAAAATATTCTGACCAATAATTTAGAATTTCTGACATTATTACCACTTTATATTGCAGTTGGTCCCATTGTCCGTCGGGAAGAATACTAATGGAAATAAGAGGCAAACTTATTTAAGATAAATGTGATAAAATGTTGTTCCTGTATAAAAGGGCTTAATTTATTTGCTAAATTTATTGAAAACGACACTCAATTTAACTTAGGGATCTACATTTAAGTCTAGTAGTATCTAATTCCTGAATATGATTCCAATTAACGTATTTAAGAACATACTTTTTATGAACACTGTTTTGTATAATTTTTAATATTGGTTTCAATGTTTTATTTTTGTGAGTAATTTTTGCGTGATTGTCGTGAATCACGCGTGATTCACTCGTGAATGCGAGTATGATCACGTGATAGTGCGTGATTGGCTGTGTTCCTTGCGTGAGCGTGCGTGAGTGTGAGTTAAAACTTACTCACGTGCCCATCTCTACTTCATATCCGATCAGCTGTGACAAGAATACCCTCTGCCTGAAGCCACTGGCGAATGCTGATAAACTAGCTACAATTGACGCCCTGAAGGTCAGAATTGTTCATGCTATTCGTGACATACGACCAGCAATGCTGGAAAAAGTGTTCCAAAATTGAACGCCCATAATGAGGTTCGTCATGAAGATTCGCGGTGGCTATATGCCCGAAATCATTTTCAAATGTTAATGTCTTTGGAATAAAAAATTTTTGATTAAAATTAAATTATTTGTGATAAATTTTACAATTTCAATTTCAATCATAATAATTAGAATTTATTATTTAATTTATTTCTATAAATTTATGTTTAGAAAAATTAACATTTGTAACCAATTGATAGAAAAATTAAAAGATTTAAATTCTTTTGCGTTTAGTTGCATTGAATGCATTCTTTGTTTTTACATGAACTGAGATGCCGCTGCTCTTTTGTTTCACCTTTCCTTGCTGTCTCTCAGGATTTTGTTTTCATGCGGTTTCAACTTCGAAAATACAGATACACACTTCCAAAATAGACTGTGAATAACCTCTCGTTGCCCCTTTTTCATTCTCTTGCTCTCCAGAGAGTATAATCTGTGCAATCTAGCAAACACAATGTGTTTGTACGCAAGTATTTTATATTTGCGACAAGCGCCAAACACACGTTATATCTGCATTCAAACAAAAAAACAGCGGCACATTTTTCAGCAAAAGAACGAGATTTCATTTAATGATACTTAGTAGAAACTCAAAGCCTTTAATAATGATTTGTGAAAAACGGAACTTGTTATAACTTCTAAGATCAAAGTTTTATATCAAAATGGTGATTGTGGGTATACAGTATTTTATAATGAGGAATATTTATGCCGTTTTTATTTCAAAATTTCGCCATTTCTTAGATCTATTATGGTACTATTCCTTGGTACCGACATATGTATATGTAGCACACAATAAAAAAGCAGGCCTAATAACTATAAACATTCGGTCATACACTTAATCAATTTTTCTCCATCTCCCCGCCACATAATTAACAATTTAATGCTGTTGCAATAATGTAGCTTTTCATTATTAATTGAATATCAGAAATATGTTGAATCCCAACCCACGTTCATCACATAATTTTATAAAAATAATAATTTTTTTTCTTTATATAAAACTGTTAACGTCAAATGGAAATGTAACATAGTGCAGTGATACTCATACTAATACAGAATCAGAAAAACATGTTTCATTTCCAAAACACGTAGCGAACGGAACGTACGTAGGTTTACAAGACGCGTGTCTGACGAAAGTCGGCGCCTGTGGCAAGAGTGCCTTGTGTGTAATCACTTACTCGTAGTTAAACTATTCCAGCGTCTGTGTCGCCTCTAATGAGAATTGCACAAAAAGGCGTGCGTATTAGCGTCACCCAGTCAGCACACTAAACTGCAGCTCCAAGAAGGTGTTAAGGGGACAGCACTGAGATCAACTAACCAAGACCTGAGACCCAAGGCACGATTCGATGTCAATAAAAAATATTTATATGCTGCGACAGAAAAAAAAGTGCAATGAATGTCCTTCAATTGCAAATATTTCTGCAGAGGTGTTAATAAGGTGGCATGAGAAACAACGCAACGCTACGAGTGAAACTAAAAGTGGGTTTCACTCGTGCTACATGGACGTGGCAAAAAGTTGCTTAAATGTTAACAGCACCAATGTGATCCTCTCCTCAAAACAGCAGAATGCTTTTAATGTATTATTAATTTTTTGATTTCCAGACACTTTTATCTGATTTGTGGCGTCATTGCAGTTTTTGATGTTGTTGTTGTTAGCGATTACCTGACCTGTCTTGAGATATTTTATAAATTTTAAATTTTAAATCGATTACATTTTCGACAGAAGTAAGATGCTTTTAATTACATATGAGACATTGAAGGTAAATTGAGCCAGTTTATATCATGGTGAAACGTCTTTTCCAGTGTGTAACTGGTGTCCTTCTAATCTTGGTGCCTCAAAGGTGTGGATAGAATTTGTTGTTATTTGCATTTATAGTACTTAATATTTGTTTTGAACAACTTTTATATATGACCTTTCATTCTTTGAAAACTCGGTTCTACTGTTTAGCCAAATCTTGCCAAATAGTGTTTTGGTGATACTAGACACACACACAAGGCACTTGGGACGAACGGTTGGGCTGCAATAATCCATATGGATGTAGCCGTTACTAAACGCCTGGTAATAAATAGTCTGTTTATCAAATTTGGTGAATATATTTGTTGTTGACAAATTTACTCCGATCCATGCTATTCAGTCTATCTACTCTAATAATATTCACTAAACCATTTCCACTTGAAATCTCAAATAAAGCAAGTGAAATTTAAAATGTATACTTGAAATTTGAACTACATAAAATAAAATTTGATAATTCTATTTGAAATTTGAAATACATCAATTGAATTTTAAAAAGCATCAATTGAATTATAAAAGACATTAATTGAAATTTTTAAGATATCAATTGAAATATAAAACACCTCAATTGCATTTTAAAATTCATCAATTGAAATTTAAACCAGATGAATTGAAATTTGAAACACACTAATTGCAATTTAAAAGACATCATTTTCAATTTTAAAGACATCAATTGAAATTTCAAATTCGTCGATTTTTTCGTAGCTTTTTAAATTTCAGTTGGTGTCCTTGAAATTTCAATTGATTTCATTTAAATTTCAATTGATGTGTTTTAAATTTCAATTGCTGTGTTTTAAATTTCAATTGAAATTTCAAATTCGTCGATTTTTTTCGTAGCTTTTTAAATTTCAAATAATGTATTTGAAATATCAATTGATGTGTTTTAAATTTCATTTGATGTATTTCAAATTTCAATTACTCAGTTATACACTATTTCCAATAGAAATTTAAAAAACATCAATTTAAGTTTGAAAAATATCAATTGAATATTGAATATTATATTTGAAATTTGAAATACTTCAATTGAAGTTTAGAAATCATCAATTGAAATATAAAAGACATCAAGTGAAATTAGAAACAAATCCATCGAAATTTAAAACACATCAATTGAAATTTAACACCATCAATTGAAATTTAAAACAGATGAATTGAAATTTGAAATACATAAATTGAAATTTAAAAGGCATCAATTGAAATTTAAAATTCGTTACTTGACGGTTAAAATATATTAAACGATTTTACGTACTAGATTTTTGAATTTCAATTGATTGATGTATTTCAAACTACAATTGCTGTGTTTTAAATTTCAATTGATGTATTTTAAATTTCAATTGATATTTTTAAATTTTAATTGATGTATTTTAAATATCAATTAAATATATTTCAAATTTCAAACATGTTTTCATTTGAAATAGACTTTTTAAATTTCGATTGATGTATTTAAAATTTCAAATACAATTTTTAAATTTCAATTGATTTTTATCAAATTTGAATTGGAAATGGCGTGGATTTCAATTAATAAATTTTAAATATCAATTGATATCTTTAAAATTTCATTTAATGTTTTTTAAATTTCAATTGATATATTTTAAATTTCAAATAGAATTTTCAAATTTCAATGGTTGTATTTCAAATTTCAAATAGACATTAGAAATTGCAATTGATATTTTTCAAAATTTTATTTATATGTTTAACATTTCAATTGAAAATGGTGTAGAGTTCCTCGAATTTTTTTTTGAGATTATAATTTATAACTTTTGAGATCTTAATTTATATTGAGAAGTGGAATACTCGAAATAATACTCATATTCAATATTGTCTGCCTATGGGGTTTGTTAGTTGGTCACATATTGTAGATATGCATTAAACTACAAGCATAAAGGGTTTATTAAAAGGGACGGTCCTCGTTGGCAGTTTGTTGTGAAATCCTTTTATTTTGAAATGTTCATCTGACAATTTTCGTATGATGTGAAGGAATATTGAGAAAAATGACATGATAATGGAATCGTCTGATGCCACACATTTGCCGAATTCTATGTGATGAACAATGTCAGTCGGAACTCCGTTATTGATGGTCCAAACCTTTATAATGTTTCGTGCCTATTGAGGGCTTTTATGTATTTAGCAAAATTTTTAAAGACTCCACAGTTATAAAAAATTATGACTACAGTATTCAAAATCCGAAACTGAAAACACCGGCTTTTACGATTTCCGAACAACCGGTGGAACCGGTTTTTTACTACCTGTTTCACAGGTTGTTTGTTTTTAACTTAGTCTGTTGCAAAAGATTACCTTTATAATAAATAAAATAATTCTTCTTCGAATTTTTTATCGAAATTTGTAAAAACTTTTGGTTTGAAATTTTTTAGGAGAAAAAAAAGAAAATGGAAAAATAGTTTAAATTTTTTTCCTATAGCCTATTTTTATATAATTTCCAAAAGAAAAGTAAAAGAAACCCAAAATTTTGTGCAGAATTCTTCCATAAAGCTTAAAAAGAAAAAAATAAGTACTTTGAAAAGAAAGAGTTTAAAAACCTTTTTCGCTGTTGCAAGTTTTAAATTTTTTCTCACATGTCCTTACCCATAGTTTATCAATCATGGTTTCACTTTTTTAAATGAACAAAATCAAATTAATTTTCAATTAGCTTATTTAACATGTTTAATACGGCATTTACACCAACCAAGATTAGCACATTTCGAAGTTTAACTCCGCTAAACCAGACGATTAATCATACTATTCTACTCTATAAAAACGGAAGTTTGCTATTTAATCTCATTTTAAATTTGAGTAAAATTTGATGCAGCACTGTTAAGTAGCAAAAAAATGCAACCATTACAAGAACATACACAAAAACCAACTGATTGAAAGACGGCAGTTGATCGAACATTTTCCGACATGTCGTCACCACCAACAACGGTTTGAAGCTCACGATGCCGCCGATATAATTGGCTCGCATCGTTTTCAAATGTGGCCCGATTTGACCGACTGCCCAATTTGACCGACTGAGCCAATTTTAAAGGTTCAGTCTTTTTAAAACCATGACAAATTTGTAAAAAAGACTATTTTTTTATTTTTTCTGTTGTGCCGGAAATCTTCCATAATTTGTCTAACCACAAAGTTGCCACCTAAAATATAAATTTAATCTCAAAGAGGTAAACCGTAAAGATTAGGGTGGAAACAGGTTTTACCTTCAAAAAAATCGGTGGAACGTGTTTTTCAAAAAACCTATTTTTCGAAGCAACCGCGAAATCGGTTTCTTGAATTGATCGGTTTTTGGAATACTCTAGTAATGACTATAGTGTCCAAAACTGAAACCAAACAACTCGATTTTTTGCTCTTAACCGTGTACCGGTTTTTTAAAAAACGTAATTTTCGAACAAACCGGAAACCGGTTATTTATCGTGGGTTAACCGAGCTTTACTTAATATGTGTTCATATCCTTAAACAAATTAATAAAAAATTATATAATTTTCGAATTTTAATTAAATTTTGGAATTAAGAAACAACTGAACTGAACTAAACTGACTTCTATTGTGAAATATGATTTTCCAAAAAGTTCTAAATGACATTTCCAAACAATTTTTTTAATCAAACTTCAAAATAATTTTATGTTGAATATGTGAAATTTAAAAATTAAAATTATTTTACAAATAAATGTTTTAAACTTAATAAGTTTTTCATACATGAAAATCTCTTTAAAATTTGAATTTAATTTTCGAATTTAAATCAGCTTAATGTAAATTTTAACAAAACTTTTAAATTTTATATAAATAAATTTTATATACAGGGTGAGTCAGGAAGTTCCGGACAAATTTCTCCAGCGTATGCCTTGGCTCATTCAATGAAGAAAAGTCCACTAGGACCATGTCCAAAAATGCAAGGGTGCGAAATGGCAGCGGGTTCAAAATTTTCGGATTGGTGGTCGTAGGGTAGTAGGGTAAAGTTGCTAACTTCTGAGCCAGTGGTCGGATTTAGAGGATCTTTAAGAGGCCTTTCAGAAACGTTATTCGTTATTCACTTTTAAAAAAACCAGAGATAAATCACTCGTACTTTTCGCGTTCGTAGACACTTGTTGAATGACAAAATTCTATCAATGAATACCTATAAATACGACTTGAAATCTTAAACGTGTTAATTTACAAAAACAAATAAATGTGTGCTGTTATTTCGCATCCAAAAACAAAAACAAACATTTTTGCATTTCAGTAAAATGGTCATAACTTTGGAACAGTAAGACCTCTGGGCTTCGATTAGGTCATTAGGTCATACCTGCCATCTGGCTGAGTAAATTGAGGTTATGTGAATTTTGTTTTCCATTTTTTTTATTCATTCCACCAGTTATTGCAAAATTAAAAACCGAAAACCGATTTCTTGAAAACTTGATATTTCGAACAAACGGAAAACCGGTTTCCAAACAATGACGGTTTTTTGAACACTCTAGTTATGACCCAGTGCTTTCATAAAATTTGGTAAAACAAATCGATCACTGCACCAGTGATGGTGTACGCTTATGAATTATCGACACAATATTTGAGGTTCATATTGACACTTAAAATATTTTATTTTAGCTGTTTCTTAAATTTTTCCGATTTAAAGACGACATTTTTAATTGTGTAAAGTATTATCTCAACCAGATATTGAAAATACCAAGATTATTGGAATACCAAGATTTCGGTTTTGAAAGGAAACTTCTACAATCTGATAACTAATATTTGAAAAGAGGTTGTAGCAACCATAAATTGGCATTGCCACGACTGAATTTAGTCCCCACAACTGAAATTCGGTTCAAGCAATCTCGTTTCATAATTGATTCTGTTGTGACAACTGCATTTTCAATTATATTTCTTATGTTAACTAAATTTTCTATAAAATTTCGGTTGCAGCAACCGAATGTGTCATCAAGTCAGGTGCAACAACCGAATTTGGCATCAATTCGATTGCTAGTGTTTGTATCATTTCGAACGCAATAACCGAAGTTGGTTGCAACGATCGAATTTGCAGTTAATTCGGTTGCTGTAACAAAATTGCTCAAGAATTCTGTTGGGACTACCGAATTCAATTCGGTTACCAAACCATGACTCCAAATATCTCAAACCTGACGTTTAAAATTGCAAAAGCAAATACTATATTAAAGAAGCTAAAAATAGTTTCCAATTTTTGCGGTCGCGGTGATACCAACATTTTTCTTGGCTATTAGGAAAGGTAAGTAATAATATTGTAATTATTGTTTCTGCTTTAACACGCCCTATTTTACAGAAAATGCCTAAATTTATCAGCGTGCAGTACAATCTGGAGTCAACAGTTTAATATTTCAAGGTTGTTTGAATGAGAAGTGTTGCCTTCGCCCTTTAAAGAAATGTTTAGGACCAAAATCAACAGACACAACACACCAGAATTAATGCGGAGACCCTGATGGTCGGGACATCGAAAACGATTGGAAGTGGGTGTAAAAAGAATGTGTTACCCTACGGTCATCCCATTCGAATTATTTCCCCGCTTTGTAATTATTTATGATAATTGGATTCAGTTCAAAATTCAGTTGTGACAGTCTCTAATTCGGCTGTGATAATCCCTAATTTGGTTGCGACAATCTATAATTCGGTTGCGACAACCTCTAACTCGGCTGTGATAACCTCCAATTCGACTGAGACAAGCTGTGATTTGGTTGCTGCAACCAGTGATTCGGTTTAGACCTCCTGCTTTATGATTGCGACAACCTCTAAATTCGGTTATGGCTAATGCGGTTGCATCAAATTAACTTTTCTGTGAGTCTAGATTTCAATTCGGGCTATCGCGATTAATATTGATTTTGTGTTTAGTCTAGAGTGTTCAAACCGAAACCCATTAACCTGGTTCCTTGCAATTAACTGTGTGCCGGTTTTTTAAAATAATAAGTTTTAAATAAAATAATATTTACAAAAATTTTAAAATTAAACAAAAAGAGGTATAAAAGTTAAGTCACATGATATCTATTTTCAACCATAAATTCGTAGCTTGAACAAGTTCTACATACGATTTTAAACAATTCTAATTTCAAAGTGATTTTGTTGTTTAAAAACTATTAAATAACACTATGCAGCAGTGGGTCTTGGGCCTCAACCAAACCAAAAAATATGAAAGTACTTGGGTATTGTATCACAAATACCCACTCCGTTTCGCTCCTATACGTAACAATATTTTTTTATAGGCCGCAGAAAATTTTGGAGGTGAGTCAGGGCCCTATTTCAGAGTTTACCTCAATAAATCCTAAACAGAATGAAATATTGGATTACAACCTTTGACAATATTGTAGCCATTTCCCCATTTCACAATTTCCTCAAATGTATGTCTAAGGAAAAATACACTGTTAATCGATTATTTCGAGAAACGTCATGAAAAATTGCACATATTTTATATGTTTTGACATTTCTTGCCTAGCAGTAAATAAATTCCGGTAGCTATCATCAAACGAACTGTAGCCTATAAATTTCTTGATAACTTTTCTAAATACACTATTCAACAAAAATTATATTTAGAGCTCCATAATTGGTGTAGAAATGCTGCGTCTAACCATATTCTTTAAATATTCACCTATATGTATTCAATGTTAAACAAATTAAAAATTGATATCTTCTAAAAAGTTGTAGTGCTTAATACACTTACCAATATTGTCAAACACACTATTGAACAAAAATTACATTTTGGGTTCCCAAATGACTGCACCAATTCAGAAATATTATTTATTTTTAAAATTTCGCTGATAATTTCTATACTACGTACAACTTAAGGCGTTCGACAAAATTGCCAAACACATCTGCGTCCTAAAATGTGTATGATCTCAAATGGTCGCATAATATAAAATTATCTGCGTTGTTGGTTAGTGTTTTATACTCTACCGAGCGGGGTTTTGTGATACCACGTCCAAGAACTTTCACATTTTTTTGGTTTGATTGAGGCCCGAAAAAAATTTCTTTCTTTTGTTTCAGAGTGTAATTTAAACGAGTACTTAAATTAAAATTTCTATTAAAATTCGTATATGATTTCAAATTTAATTAATTCATTGCAATTCAATTCAATTCAATTCAATTCAATTCAATTCAATTCAATTCAATTCAATTCAATTCAATTCAATTCAATTCAATTCAATTCAATTCAATTCAATTCAATTCAATTCAATTCAATTCAATTCAATTCAATTCAATTCAATTCAATTCATTTCATATCAATTCAATTCAATTCAATTCAATTCAATTCAATTCTGTTCAATTCAATTCAATTCAATTCAATTCGATTCAATTCAGTTGATTTCAATTCCATTCAATTCAAATCAATTCAATTCAATTCAATTCAATTCAATTCAATTCAATTCAATTCAATTCAATTCAATTCAATTCAGTTCAATTCAATTCAAATCAATTCAATTCAATTCAATTCAATTCAATTCAATTCAATTAAATTCAATTCAATTCAATTCAATTCAATTCAATTCAATTCAATTCAAATCAATTCAATTCAATTCAATTCAATTCAATTCAATTAAATTCAATTAAATTCAATTAAATTCAATTCAATTCAATTCAATTCTGTTCAATTCAATTCAATTCAATTCAATTCAATTCAATTCAATTCAATTCAATTCAATTCAATTCAATTCAATTCAATTCAATTCAATTCAATTCAATTCAATTCAATTCAATTCAATTCAATTCAATTCAATTCAATTCAATTCAATTCAATTTAATTCAATTCAATTCAATTTAATTCAATTCAATTCAATTCAATTCAATTCAATTCAATTCAATTCAATTCAATTCAATTCAATTCAATTCAATTCAATTCAATTCAATTCAATTCAATTCAATTCAATTCAATTCAATTCAACTCAATTCAATTCAATTCAATTCAATTCAATTCAATGCAATTCAGTTCAATTCAATTCAATTCAATTCAATTCAATTCAATTCAATTCAATTCAATTCAATTCAATTCAATTCAATTCAATTCAATTCAATTCAGTTCAGTTCCGTTCAATTCAATTCAATTCAATTCAACTCACTTCAACTCAATTCAATTCAATTCTATACCATTCAGTTCAATACAATTCAATTCAATTCAATTTATATGAAAAACGAGAAAACCGAAAAGTATCCATAAATAAACCGGAAAATTAACAGGTCTTACCGGGTTTTTCCATTTTGTGAAACTGAAACCCTTTTTTCCGAAAAAGTGATGTTCGGCTCACTCTAGTTGCGTCCTACATTCCGACCTGAATATTTCCCTCCTTCATAATTGGTACTCGGTAGAACTGTAATTGTGCGTATTTCGCTGCGAAACTGGGCGCAATAGCACACTAATTATTCTGCTTTTATTACAAATTGGCAGACAGATTACCTCACTATTCCTTACAGCATATGCTATTAAACCTTATAGCGTTGCAAATAAAGCGTCCCAAATAATATCCCCTACATTCATGATTGTACGATATACGACAATAGTTAAGTCATTTGCACCTTATGCTGAGCAATTTTCCATTTGTCAACTTCAATTATTCCGTTTATTTGTCGTTGTTGTTGTTACTATGTATAACCAAATTTGTGTCTGAAATATAACGACAGCATTCGCAAGCCGGGTCCGGGCCATAGCTTGACTATGGCAAATGAATACTTTTTTGTTCTGTTTACGTTGCATTTTGTTCAAACTGTGGTCGTGTGTTTTTGCCTGTTACACATGAGCGGATGATTTATTTATTAGCCTTTATAAACACACATCCGATACAGTGACTTCAAAAGGTATAGTATCAACTTTATGAAAACGTTCAATGAATCCCAAGTGGGAAAAAGTACTTGTCGTACTTTCTAGCTTTTAAAATAATTGGCAGTAGCATTAGCACCTGCTCAGTTTATCTTACAGTTAAGGCTAACTAAAAGTTTAAGCTGTCATATTGTAAGGAATTTGTAAACTGTAACTGTTAGTTAGTGCTAACAAGACTTGGGGACAATAGTCCTTAAAAATGTGAATAGATATTGTAAAAGATAAATAAAATGTGTTAATTAAAATAATTATTATCCGAATTGACAATGATAATTCTGAACAGTGATTTTTCACATTTTATTATATATTATTTAAACAAAATGTAAAAATATTGCAGTACAAAGTTTAAATATTAGATTCACCAAGAATATAGGGCAAGTGATTTAATTTGGTTTCATAATAGTCGAGTTTTTTATAAAATTCAGTTTTCTGCTACGTATATCCTATGACCGTCGGTCGTGCAATGGTAGTGTACGCGCCTCTTGTAAATTAGAACGTGGGTTCGATCCCTGCTCTGACCACCTTAAAATTTCTTTCGACGGCGGTCATCTCGCATACTGACGGCGACACTATCGAGTATTAAACCATGAAAAATTTTCTCAAAATACCGATCGGAACCAGTGAAAAACTGTAAGTCCCACTCAGTGAGTATAAAACTAGAACGCACACAACTCACTTATTGTGAAGTAGCTCTCCCTAATCCCTACATGGGATGTAACGGGAAACCATTTTTTTTTCATATCCAACTAGCTGACCCGGCAGACTTCGTCCTGCCTTCAAAAGTATTTATAACATCAGATGGTAAACAATGATTTATATCTCGACGTGGGCGTCATCTATTTTATCACGGTGCAAAAACACTAAAAAACTAAATATTGCGCCATCTGTCGGACCAACTTCGTACTACACAGAGACACTACTCACGGCCCATAGAGCATGCATATAAAATTTGGTCAAATCGGTACAGTAGTTTTTGAGTTTAGCGATCACGAACATACACGTAATTTTTATATATGTAGAGATTCCATAGGGCTGTGATTTGTGCGGTGCCAGTGGTCTTCATTAGAAGTTGTATTTGGGTAGGAAATACTAGACTGTAGCAACAAGATACTACCCAGCAAGCCATATGAGTCCGAATAAAGTCTTTTCTGACTCCTTTTGCGGAGCATTCACGCTCTTTATGAGCCAATAAAACAACAATTTTTGCTCCGAAAACCTTCAGAAAAGTGGGTCTTTTCCTCGAAAATGAGTCTTTTATGGGGTTTTTTTCGGCCCTGAAACAGCTCTTAATTTATACCATAAAAGAGTCGTTTATGATTGTTTTTGGGGTTTATGTGTTTTATTTTTTTTTTCAAATTCTTATAATTTTATTTCACAAACTCTACTACCTTGACCTTACTCAACGAAATTACACTTTGTACATTGCTTTTGGTGCCTGTTTCGCTTCGTGCGACGACAACAACACACACTGTGTGTGGTACAGTTATTTTATGTTTCGAGCAAAGCGCAAATAACAGCACAACAACGCTTTAGTACACACATAATTAAGAGGAATTTCTAAGTCATAGCGCGTGCCGTCTCAGTATAGTAACAAGCTAATTTTGCTTTCACTCCGAAAATGCTCTTTAATAGGAAACTTTTCGGACTCCTTTTTAGGAGCGCTCCGAAAATGCACTTTAGTAGGACTCTTTTCTGACTCCTGTTTAGGAGCGCTCCGAAAATGGTTTGCTGGGTATCTTTCAAAACGCTTTGTAGTTGTAGTTGCGGAATGGAATGGAATTGAATCGAATTGAATTCAATTGAATTGATTTGACTTGGAGCGAATCGAATTGAATTAAATTCAATTGAATTGTATCGAATTGTACTGAATTGAATTGAACCGAAGTGAATTAAACTGAATTGAATTTAATAGAATTATATTGAACAGAACTGAATTGAATTGAACCGAGTTGAATTGAAATGAAATGAATTGAATTGAATCGAATTGAACCGAATTGAATTGAATTAAACTAAACTGAATTTAAGTGAACCGAGTTGAATTGAATTGAGTTGATTTGAACTGTATTGAATTGAATTGAATTGAATTGAATTGAATTGAATTGAATTGAATTGAAGTGAATTAAATTGAATTGAATTGAATTGAATTGAATTGAATTGAATTGAATTGAATTAAATTGAATTGAATTGAATTGAATTGAATTGAATTGAATTGAATTGAATTGAATTGAATTGAATTGAATTGAATTGAATTGAATTGAATTGAATTGAATTGAATTGAATTGAATTGAATTGAATTGAATTGAATCGAATTGAATTCAATTGAATTGGAGCGAATTGAATTGAATTGAATGGAATTGAATTGAATTGAATTGAATTGAATTGAATTGCATTGAATTGAATTGAATTGAATTGAATTGAATTTAATTGAATTGAATTGAATTGAATTGAATTGAATTGAATTGAATTGAATTGAATTGAATTGAATTGAATTGAATTGAATTGAATTGAATTGAATTGAATTGAATTGAATTGAATTGAATTGAATTGAATTGAATTGAATTGAATTGAATTGAATTGAATTGAATTGAATTGAATTGAATTGAATTGAATTGAATTGAATTGAATTGAATTGAATTGAATTGAATTGAATTAAATTGAATTGAATTGAATTGAATTGAATTGAATTGAATTGAATTGAATTGAATTGAATTGAATTGAATTGAATTGAATTGAATTGAATTGAATTGAATTGAATTGAATTGAATTGAATTGAATTGAATTGAATTGAATTGAATTGAATTGAATTGAATTGAATTGAATTGAATTGAATTGAATTGAACTGATTTGAGTTGAATTGAATTGAATTGAATTGAATTGAATTGAATTGAATTGAATTGAATTGAATTGAACTGATTTGAATTGAATTGAATTGAATTGAATTGAATTGAATTGAATTGAATTCAATTCAATTGAATTGAACTGAGTTGAATTGAATTGTAATGCATTAAATTGAATTAAATTTATTTGAATTAAATTGAATTTGGTTGAACTGAATTGAGTTGAATTGAACTGAATTGAATTGAAATGAGATTAATTGAATTGAATTTGAGTGAATTGAACAGAATTGAATTGAATTGAAATGAATTGAACTGAATTAAACGATTAATTGATAAATGTTTAGATTTTCTTTGTTGCTATGCTTGTCAAACTCTATGTAGTTAAACAGTACAGCAGTACAGTCTTTATACTGCAGTTGGATATTCCCTTTTGTGTAATCTTTTTATTGCGCCAGAATTTGGTCACGCTTAGGAGTGAAATACTGGCCGTATTTATACGAACATTTATAACGGCTGCGGAGTCACCATTCTTGGAAGTCGTTCGTCCCAAATAGTTCATTGATTCAATTAACGAACCATCAACTGTTAATGGAGTATTCCGGTTTGTTCGAATGCGCTTTGTGTTCTTAATGATTATTCTCAATCCAACATTGTTCGCAATGTCGGAATGTCGGTTTAACTTGTCCCTGATGTCATCAAATTTGTGGGCCATAAGACATGTATCAATTGCGTAGTCGATATATTGTAGATGTTTATATATACCACTGAATGCCGCAAGGTGCTACTGCATTATTTGCCCCAACTACCACGTCTATAATCTGTAGAAATTATGTGGGGGAGTAAACTCCCGCATATGTGGTGAAAGGTTGACTGGCCCTTGAACTAAATCGAAATTTATACGCTGTCTCGTGAAAATCTTCCGAATCATGAATACTATCTGCTCGGGTATTCTCTGTTTGGTCAAGGTGGATCACATATAGTTTCGGTGTATACCATCATAATCTTGTTCAAAATCTACAAGAATTAAATATAGAGGCAGGTGTTATTCAATCGATTGCTATATGATTGTCCTTAGCGTGTTTATGTGATCGGCACACTAACCACAAGGCCTGAAATCGGTTTACTACTTATGAACAATTGGCTCCATCACTGGCGAGATCCGCTTTCGCCACTACTTTGCCTATTTTATTGAGCAATGATGGTACTTGGATTTTCAGCTATTTCAGTTTGTTCCGCTTTAGCGGTCATTGTTTTCATGAATTGAACGATTTTGTTTCCATCAGTCTTTAACAAACAAAACTGTACTTGGGTCACAGAAATTTATATTATAACATACTAATCATTGTCTCCAACATGTAATGGTAAATATCGAACACAATGTGGATGGACACAAATGTACTATATTTACGACAAACTACAAACTTTTTTTTTGCATCCAAACATATATATATATTTCAGCGTGTAGTAAGGTACGATTGTTTCCTTTGGATATTTTAGTTGCAATTAAAAAATTTAGCCATCACCCCATACTTTTTGAAATTACTATATTTGTGCTGATCGCATGGAGGAGGCATATAAAGTTAAATGAATAATTTATCACTCGAACGACGCGTATTGAAAATTTCCAATAAACAAATGGAACGCTGTCATTTAAATTTGATAGGTTAAATATTATTTTAATAGAGTAAAAAGTCATTCGGGAAAAGTGCAATCTTCGCTGTATATTTTTTTTTTAAATTTATTATTAAAGCTTTACATTATCTGAAATTTTCTGTTGACCTATATCTTTTCCAGTCTCCGTAAATTAAAGCCATTGTTCGTTGTTAGTCTTGTATTTATCTTGATATTGTGTAGAATGTGATTTCAGTAAGTGGTTCAGTAATTTGCAGTGCATCAGCAATATCGCTGCTTTTCTGCAGATTCTTTCTCTCCATTATTATGTGAACGAGACCGCACGTTAAGCAAACACCTAATTTCCATTATATCATCGTAATTATTTTGCTGCCGATTACTTATCACTCCTTCTAACTCGTTTAAGATGTTGAGCAGATTGCACGATAGACTGTTGCTTGACTTTCATAGCATTTGCATACACTGACAGGTTGTAGCTATTTAGAATTTTAAAAGAGTCTGGAATATTAGGGATATTCGTTGAGGTGCATCGAAAATAAAAGTAGCTAGATTTTCGGTGTTTGGACAGAGCGCCGCTAGCTGCTCATTTGTAGCAGTCATAATTCTCCATTAAACTTTTTTCATAAACATCTAGTAATTTCCAGAATGCTCTATAGTTAGCGAATTCATCAACCTTACTGTAATGAAGAATCAACGCCATCTAGACACGCTTAGAATTTCAACTAAATTCTATTGGAGATTTCACAATTTGAAACCTTACACTGCATCATGCATATACTTATATGTTACTTTAAATTAACTGGAATGTAACTTGGGACAGATCACATGGGCCTCAGGTGCAGGCTTTAACCCGAATAAACCTGATCTGCTACTATTCCCAAATAGGCGAATTATTCCACAATATCGGCTACCGTCACTCATTGGTAAACAACTAGAGTTGTCGGATAAGATGAAGTATTTGGGTATAATTCTGGATCCGAAATCCAACTCGAAACTTAATATTGAAAACAGATTTAAGAAGGCACAACGTGCGTTTTACGTTTGGACAACATGGGGCCGAAACCCGAAGAGAGTATTATGGATGTACACGGCGGTGATTATACCCGTTCTGACATATGGATTATCTGTAGGGGGGCCGGCTCTGGAGAAAGATAGACAACTGGCAACACTACACCGCACAGTTGCGTTGCTGTAAAAGGGACGTAGCCCTCTGTTACTCTCAATGCGATGCTAAATCTACTTCCGATTGAACAGTTTGACAAGATTGTAGCAACAAATAGTGTTTTGAGGCTTAGATAACTGAAATGTTGGACCCAACAAAGCTATGGCTATAATATTATTCTGTTCAGTTTGCCTAGTGAGGTCATACCTGAAGGACCTAGTCCAAAGTGCTAGTCGAAAGTTGAACTTCCGGAAAAAACTTCCAAACAATCATAAAACAATGGTGTCCCATAACATCCCATGAAGGGATTGAGGAGAGCTTCTCATAATCAGTTTTACACTCACTGATTGGGACCTACAGTTTTTCACCGGTTCCGAACGGTATTTTGAGAAGATTTTCCATGGTGTCGCCATCACTAAGCAAGGTGACCGTCATCGAAAGAAATGTAAGATGGTCTACGCAGGGATCAAACCCACGTTCTCATGTACAAGAGCCGCTCACACTAACCATTCCACAACCGACGGCCGATCGGAACAATCGTACCGCATGGAAAAGAGTGGAGGAACCACTCACTGTTGCAGGTAAATTTTAAGGATTGGTCTAAGACGGATAGTGGAATGCGAGCTGGGTTTTATTAAATTTCATTCGGTATAGCACTGTCAATCGGTCTGCCCATTTTTGGCAATATTTTCCAAGCGGATGTAGTGCCCAAATCGGAGGTGTTTGGGAAATCACGCCATAGTAGGAAAGAGTGTGAAAACCTTCTCGAACAGCCCGGCGGCGAAGAGATCTATCCTTAATGAAAAATAGGTCGATATTGGTTCTTGAATTTAGGACTCTGCTAGACGAGATCGGAGCCACGACAAGACATTTCTTAGTGTGGGTTCTGGGTCATAAGAAAATTTTCAATTGAAATTTGAAAGCAATCAATTAAAATTTAAAAATTCTATTCTAAATACACCATTTGAAATTTAAAAATCTAATACATCAAATCGGTTAATAATTTTCAAATTTCAAGTGACGAATTTAAATTTCAATTGATGTCTTTCAAATTTCAATTGATGACTTTCAAATTTCAATTGATGTCTTTCAAATTTCAATTGATGTTTTTTAAATTTCAATTGATGTATTTCAAATTTCAAATATAATTTTCAAATTTCAATTGATATTTTTTAAAAATTAAATTGGTGTTTTTCAAATTCCTAATGGAAATGGTGTAGTCAGGGAAGATTCTAGTGGAAATGCGGTTGGTCGATACATGATTGAAACCCCGCTAAGAGTGGTACATAACGCGATTGATCGCCAAGTCCACCACGAGCAAAGAGGGAAACTGGAGGGAACTGAATACCTGTCACACATTACAGGGCACTAGGGCTAAATATGACGGTAGAATTACTGAATTTCAGATGAATCGAAACAGGAATATAATAGCCAGAACTACAGCTGTCATAACCGGTCACTTGGTGTCGCAGTTACGACGATGATCTTATGTCGAAATCTCCTGAACACTATCACTTACAGTGCCCAGGCTTGACAAACATAAGGAGGACAACTTTGGGAACTTTTTTTGACGAAATACAGAAAGTGGGGTCTATTGGACTCAGTCTACTTCCAAAATATATTAACAGTCCTTCTTGCTTATAATTGGGTAACCTCAATCAGTTACTGGTACATTCTTTTCAGTTCTTTATTTTCTTTTCACGAAAACCTGGCATTTCAACACGGCATCACTGCTACTTACGTCAGCTTCCTTGGGAGAAACACACTGTGAATCTCGCCTAACTTCACCTAGCCTGAGTGGAAAATATTATTGGTAAAACTGCTGTCTAAGTAATATTGATTACTTTCTAGGGTCCTTCCCAGTGAGTCTGCAGGTTTTACTTGCTCAGAAGTTTAAACAATAGGACGACGGCATTCATGAAATTCAACGGAGATATGCTGCACGATAGTATCTGGGCTTCGTCTTATTGTTGGGCATCTTAATTTTTGGCGAATGAATTCATGGAGATACTGTTGCACAACCAAACTTCTAGTCTCTAGTCAGCTACGCAGAACACTGTAGCAGGAGTAGTTGAGTCATGGGAAACTGTATTTTAGTATTGGAGTTGAGTATTGGATTGATCTTTGAATTTATTGATATTTCTATAATGATTGATATATGTAGGTGATTGGCGGATATGTGATCGTGTAAATATGGCCCATGTTGCATTCCTAAACCTGCATAAAATCGCACGCAATAAGAGAATATCGGAAAAGATGAAGTTGCGAATATTAAATTGCAGTTTGACTACTTGGAGCTTGACAAAACAACAATGAAGAAGGTCCAAACGTTTGTCGATCATTGTCTTAGATAACACTGTGTGTAATTTTTTAAGTCATGGCAAAATAACCATATACGGACACCACTACGTGATAAAAGACTAAAAAAAAAAAGACCCGTGTTTCCCAATTTTTCCCAAAGTCATGCACTTTTTTTTATGGGCCGCCAAAGATTTGGGGCCTCGGTATCTTTTTTGTAAAAATGTGATAATTTTCTCAGGCTCATATCTTGCAAACCGTTCAGAATTTCGATTTACTCTCTGAGGCAAAGTTGTAGCTCTTGTCATAGAGAACAATAATTGCGAACATATAAAATCAAAAAAACTTCACCTTCCAGATCAAAATCGCAAAAAACTTAAAAAAATTCGATTTTTTTTACCTTTTTTCCCGTGTTCAGGTCCATAGGTAGCAAACCGTTCAAAATTCAAGGAAACAATCAACTACAAAAATTTACCTAAGATCTCAATAAACAAATTTTTGGAACATATAAACTTCCTAGAGATGATTCTTAACACTGTTTAGGTAGCACGCAAAAGTGAAAAATTTGCCGAAAATTTTTTAATTTAATTTTTTTTACTTTTTCTCCTGTTCAGGTCCATAGGTAGCAAAAAATGAAGTATGCCTGGCCAGAACCATGTGTTTGTCCAAGGGTTAACACCGTCTAGGTAGCGCTTAGGTATCACGCGATCATGCACCGACAGCAGCAGCACAGGCAATGCAGTAAGCTCAGCACACGCAACAAGGGACGCAGCACACAAGGAGGCATTACACAGCGCGACGTCAACGAGAGCTGAGCGGTGAAAGTTATAAAGTGAAAGTGACAGTAAAAAAAGTGAAAGTGCTACAGTATAATTCGCACACAACATTGGCAACTGACAATTTCAATAAGCTGTGTGAAAATATTGATTTATTTTGCTACGTTTGCGGTCATCAAACCAGAAAAAAAACATCTACAAGATTTCAGAAGGAAAATAATCTTTTAACTAGTGAATTCAAAAGAGCATATACATTGTTTTTCGACGAAGTGGACTTGACCGGTGAAAATTACACACCTAATACAGTGTGTCGCCAATGTTATAACAATCTCATGGCATGGTTTTGGGAAAGCAGAGGTACTATGAAGTATTGTAAGCCGGTAAACTGGATTAATCGCCCAGGTGATCATGATGCAACCAGTTGCTATGCATGCGTAAATTACACATGTCGTCTAAATCGACATTCTGAGAAGAACAAAATTTATAAAGCAACTGCAACAGCCACACTAAAAGTGCTTGCACCTGAAAATATTGTATCACCAATGCCGCCAACTCCAGATCGTACTACAGAATTTACAGCAATGAGTACAGCAAGTGGTGTTACTTATGAAGATCCATTTGATACCGATTATGAGCCCCAACAGGGAAGAGATGGACCACAACTAATAACACAAATGGAAATGGATTTCATTGTGGCCATATTGGGATTATCGCAGCGACTTGCAATATTTTTGACAGCTTTTTTAAAGCAAAGAAAACTCACACATGCTAATGTTAACCCTACGGCGTACCGCAAACGACAAGCTGAATTTCAGATGCTCTACACTCTAAATGATGACAATTCGTTCGCTTACTGCAACGATATAAAAGCTTTGGTGGTAAAAATGGGAATGAACTACATCGCTAGTGAGTGGAGATTATTTATTGATGGTTCTGTTTCAAGCTTGAAAGCAGTGTTGTTGCATGTGTCGAACCGAAAACCTTCCATTCCGCTAGCAATGGGTATCAACATGAAAGAAAGCTATGAAACATTGAAAGATATAATGGAAAAAATCAAATATTACGAAAATAAATGGAAGATTTGCTGTGATTTGAAGGTCATCAACATTTTTCAAGAGATCATCGATAACGTAGCAAATATAAATAGCAAAATAAATCAATATTTTCACACTGCATATTGAAATTGTCAGTTGCCAATGTTGTGTGCGAATTATACTGTAGCACTTTCACTTTTTTTACTTTCACTTTCACTTTATAACTTTCACCGCTGAGCTCTCGTTGACGTCGCGCTGTGTAATGCCTCCTTGTGTACTGCGTCCCTTGTTGCGTGTGCTGAGCTTACTGCATTGCCTGTGCTGCTGCTGTCGGTACATGGTCGCGTGATACCTAAGCACTACCTAGACGGTGTTAACCCTTGGACAAACACATGGTTCTGGCCAGGCATATTTCATTTTTTGCTACCTATGGACCTGAACAGGAGAAAAACGTAAAAAAAATGAAATTAAAAAATTTTCGGCAAATTTTTCACTTTTGCGTGCTACCTAAACAGTGTTAAGAATCATCTGTAGGAAGTTTATATGCTCTAGAAATTTGTTTACTGAGATCTTAGGTAAATTTTTGTAGTTGATTGTTTCCTTGAATTTTGAACGGTTTGCTACCTATGGACCTGAACACGGGAAAAAAGGTAAAAAAATCGAATTTTTTTAAGTTTTTTGCGATTTTGATCTGGAAGGTGAAGTTTTATTGATTTTGCATGTTCTTTATGACAAGAGCTACAACTTTGCCTCAGAGAGTAAATCGAAATTCTGAACGGTTTGCAAGATATTAGCCTGAGAAAATGATCACATTTTTACGAAAATGATACCGAGGCCCCAAATCTTTGGCGGCCCATAAAAAAAAAGTGCATGACTTTGGGAAAAATTGGGAGACACGGGTCTTTTTTTTCTTAGTCTTTTATCACGTAGTGGTGTCCGTATATGGTTATTTTTTTTCGTGTTGCACTGTGTAATTATTCCGTACCTACTGGACCAATACACTTTCTAATGAAATACTCTGGTAACGTACATGCAACTGTCCTATTGAAATGGATATGGGTAGAAGAAAATAGACTTGGATCTGCCATAAATGTAGGCACCTAATATAAGAATTAGCCAGTAAGACCACCAAATACATGGAAGCGGTGACTGGCAAAGCAAAATAAACCAACTCAAATATCGCTGAACCAAATTACATCACTAGCTAGAGACAAACATCGATGGATAGAATTCATTGACGCCCTATGTTCTTCGTGAACCTTTCATTTAAACTTTGTATTGTAATATATTTTTTTTATATTATTATATTCTGTTTATATAAATAAAGCACATATGTATATATACTATATATTAGATAGATCTTCTCCACCATACCATTGGCCATAGTCAACTACCAAAACGAGGGTGATTTTGCCACACCCATCTTGGTAGCTCCCGTACAAAAGTTGTGGGCCCGGCTGGTTGTAAAACAAGATAACTACCGCCAGAAGCAACCAGCCTTTATAAAATTTGGTATTACCCCAAAATTTAGTCAAATCACACTCAGCTGCCCTATTAATTATTCAGCTATCTCACGAAAACTACGAGGCCGGATCAGTAAGTCTGTGACTTTTTGAATGAAACACAGTTTTTTTTTTCAAAAAAAATTATTTTTCAACATAATCTCGTTTTAGCTCAATACACTTAGTCCAACGTTTCTCCAATTTTTTTATCTATTCTAAAGAATAGGATTTTTCGAGGTCCATAAAATAATCATTTGTTTGATCAATAATTTTAATAATATAATAATTTAAATCCGACGAATATAGCGGATGAGGTACCAATTCGTAGCCCAATTCAAGGAATTTTGCCATTGAGACTGCACACGTGTGCACCCGTGCGTTTATGGTCAATCGAGAACAAACGCGGCACCCATCTTGCAGACAGATTTCTTAAACCCAACTGATGATTTAAAATCGAAACCACACTGCCATACGAAATGTCTATGCCATCAGTAATCACACGCACTTTTAGTCTTCGATCGGTCAACACAATATCGTGGATTTTTCGACATTTTCGGGTGTATTGACCTCAATTTTCCGTCCAGAACGTTCAGCGTCATTTCTACTTGTGCGACCAAAACGAATGTCAATAAATCACTTTTTTACCATTGAAATCGATGGTGCAGAGTCGTCATAGTATTTATCAAGCTTTTCCTTGGTTTGATTGACGGTTTTTTTTCGCAAAAATAATGATTAATGAGCACTCGAAAATCACTTTTTTCCATTTAAAAAAATTCACGAGGTTGTATGTTTTGAACAGCAGTTAAGCGAAAAGTAAATGACGGAACTTGTACAAAATTTGACTGTAGTCTACTAACAAATGATAGTTGATGGGAGCAGTTTCGCATTTCATTTAACTACGAGGGAAATTCGAAAAGCCACGGACTTACGCAACTGCCCTCGTATTTTCATCTATAAATCTTATTCGTATTTTGTATAGCGAACCATCTAATCTCTTGTATAAAGTTACATGCAACTCCCGCTTTTTAAAGAGGAATAATCCACCCAGTCACTGTGAGTAATTAAATTGCAGCCATACATAGCTTGCATATTTTCTGTGGATCGTAGCACATACAAGAAGGATAATGACATGGATCTCAAAAAAACATAGTATACCAGTGGAGGGCACTGGAAAACATGCGCTAAATCTAGTGCAACAGAATGTATATATTCCATATTTATTCACACAGAATGTAACTACAGAAGAGGAATGACGATTGGTGGTTTAGGATTATAAAGTCCACCTACAAAAGCCCATGAACTTTAAATGGGGGAAAAAATATTTATTTTTTCTTTATCATATTTCAAATTTCGAGAAAAAACGAATATTAACCACTGAACATGTCGTGTCGTTAGTCACAATTGTCCTTTTCCCGGAAGACGTTTCATTGTTTGTCTTGCGAAACGTGAGCGTGCCGGATAGGATACAAAACTGCAAGATAGGATACAAAACTAAACTAAACTGTTTGGAATAATTAAGCAACCAACAAGTTTTTGTTACATTTTCACGGATGTTCAAATAAATCAATGTTTATTAGTGTTTCTTCTAGGCGATTGGTAAGTATTATTTTGTAGTTCTGGTAAAGAAAACAGTTGTCACGTTATTTTCACTGAAACTTGCTAGAAATCTTTATAGTAACTTTATCAATATAGCTATGTATATTAGAGAGTACTGAAAACTTTTTTTTTTGTGGCGACGCGTAGTGAAGAGGTGGTTACAGAAACGTCAAACTTTTTTTTATACGAGGGTACTTATAGTCCCCTACCGACCGTTAAAGTTCCGATTCCTAGTACATTTTCGAAAAAAAAAAAAATTTTTTTTGGACAATATGGGGATCAAAAGACGAGTCAGGATGAACATATGTATATAGAAAAAACTATTTTTTTCAAAATGTTGAGAGAGCATTTTTTTTTCACGACGTCATTTTTAAATCTTTATCATGCATATTTTGTCTTCCCCATTTTGATGTATTTTACACAAATATTCCATCAAATTGCTAATATTTCAAAAAATCTAATTTTAATCGCAGGTTTGTCTTTTTCATTCGCAAAATCACCTACGAATCGAGAGCTTATATTCAATACCAGCTATACGCAAAAACACAATTTTTCAGGAGAAGGAAAAAACAGTTTATTTTCCGAACTCTCGAAGATTGAATCTTTAAATAATTTTTGTATGCAGTACCCACTAATAATATTTAACAAAAATACTAGAAGAAAATTTACTTCAATCTTCGAGAGTTCGGAAAATAAACTGTTTTTTCCTTCTCCTGAAAAATTGTGTTTTTGCGTATAGCTGGTATTGAATATAAGCTCTCGAAATATATTTATTTTATGTTGATGGAATAATTATGTAAAAGACTGCAAAATGGAGAAGACAAAATAAGCATGATAAAGACTTCAAAATGACGTCGTGTAAAAAAATGATCTGTCAAAATTTTGAAAATATTTTTTTATATATACAGGGTGATACAGGTACGACTCTCCGAATTTCACCAGCGTATTCGGTGGCTCATTTCATGAAAATATGTCCACGACGACCATCCCCTAAAATGCAAGTGTGCGATATGACAGCGGTTTGAAAATTTTAGGATTGATGGTCGGAGGGTAGTTCTAAACCAGTGGTCGGATTTTGTTTGTTTTTGGGCTTTTTGGAAAGGTCTTTGGAAGTTTAAATAGGAAAGGCCTTTGGAAGTTTAAATAAAATTGGAAAAATTACATAAGAATGTGAACATAACCTCAATTTGCTCAGCCAGGTGGCTCTCTAAAAATATAGCCTACTTCATACCTTTCCAAAATGCCCTAAACGAAGCCCAGAGGTCTTACCGTTCCAAAGTTCAGCCAATTCTTCAGCCAAAAATTTCAATAAAATAAAAACTTAAACGTTTTAATTCACAAAAACAAATGAATGTGTGCTGTTATTTCGCTTCCAAAAACAAACAAAAAAATGTTTGCATTTCAGTTAAAGGGCCATAACTTTGGAACGGTAAGAGGCAAGAGAGGCAAGGGGTAGGGCTATCTTTCAAGAGAACAAAATTTGCTCTGGCTGAAGAAACTGAGGTTATCTGCACGTTGTTATGTCTTTTTTAAATTTTGTTAAACCTTTATATCTCGGCGATTTCACTTTTTTAATTTTTGTATTGATTCTGAAAGCTCTCCCAAAGAACTTTCCAACTCGCCCAAAAACAAAAAATTCCACTACAAGTTCAGAAGTTAGCAATTTACCCTACTACCCTCAATCCGAAAATTTTCAAACCACTGCCATTTCGCACACTTGCATTTTCGGGGATGGTCGTAGTGTACATATTTTCATGAACTGAGCCAAGGAATACGCTGGTGAAATGCGGCGGGTCGTGACTGAACCACTCTCTATATTCAACTTGACACGTTGTTTGAGCCCCATATTATGAAAATGTACTAGGAATCGAAATTTTAACTGCCGGTAGGGGACTATAAGTACCCTCGTATAAAAAAAAAAGTGTGACGTTCCTGTAATCACCTCTTTAATACGCGCCGTTTGAGACCCCCCACATTTGAAATTCCAAAAAAACGTTTTTCAGTGTACCCTAATATATATGCTGGCGATGCATGCAGGTGGCATGGACGTAAATACTATAGAAATACTATAGTTTTCGAACATTCTAATGTCAACCTAGTAACACATTGTGCTGTTTAAATTATACAATTGGTAGTAAGTGCAAAAGGATTCACGCAAAGAAAATAGTTCCGAGGTCGGCTGGCGCAACAGTATGGCTTTTGTCAGCAAAAATATTCCATTTGTTACGATACTTTTCAAATAAAAATAAAAAGAAATTTTATGGAAAAAGTCCCTACTTCTGTTATAAAATACCTTTCATTAACCTCAAAATTGCAATAATTTACTTTGGCGGCAAATAAAGACACCCGTTTATGTCATTACTTTGCGTATTGCATTGAGCGTTATATCATCTTTTTTCGGGATAGTGGGAATTTTGTTGTCTATATCTGTGGTCACAAACAATAACAGCCTAACTCGAGTTAGGACAAAATTGAAAAAAAAAATTGAGAAGTCACCGTGCTCAAATAAGCAACTCTTTTTTGTCAAGAAGTAAGAAAAAGACTTCGTTTCCTTGTTATCTGTAACAAAGTTATCACAAAAATTCCGACTCCTGATTTCCAATAAAGTTATTTAACTTTAAACTGCTCTCCCTGAAAAATTTTAGAATCGACAAAGGCTGCTATTGTTTATGACCACAGATATATGCACTTCTGATAAACGGCGTAATGGCATCTTCTAACGCTGATGCACCGTATTTCAATTATCAGGACCAGAAGATTTGTGGGCCTTTGTTTTTCCCAGTGCCGCCTCGAACCCTGCTTGCGAAGGGGTTTCCGTTGAAATATAGGGTTGCGACGTGCGTATGCCGCCGAAAGAGTACACTGATCTTCATTATACGGAAGACTAGATTGTGTCGTAAAGAATTCACGCAATCTCTCCACTTGCTGACCTGGTGAGGATATCTTTTAACTTTTAACGATGCAGTACCAGGGATGCCATACGGGAAATCCCGAATCCCGGCATTTGTCGGGATTGATGAATCCCGAATCGGAAGCTAGACATCTTGGGAAAAAAAAAATATGGCAGTAGTGGTTTCTTAACTAAAGGAATTTTTTTTGAGCAATTTCTACAAAAAAGTAAAAAAATGTGATTTGTTTTTTGGTTCACTTGTATAAAGACACTTTATTATTTTTAAAGTAAGCGATGATTGTTTGTAGGGAGCGTTTGTTTATTACAATTTATTACATCTCAATCATTTAACGGGTCAAAATGGCAAAACAAAAAATTTTAAATCTATCGGAGAAGACTAAAATCGATGTTTACCGTTTCGAACGATATTGTAACCGCGCACTAGCTAAAAAAATTAGACGGAGCCCAACAGTTGTTGACAATTACATCAAGGACCCCGAGGGGTATGGTTCAATTTGGATGGGCCTGATGGCTACCACTATTATTTCCCTATCTGCGCAAAGAAAACCGTTTTTGAACCGACATCACAGCCGAGAGGGCGGCGTTATGGTGTGGGGTGCTATTACGTACTATGGCACCATCGATCTTGAATTTCAAACTGCAAAAATTTCTGGTACAAGCTATAAAACGTTATTGGTATCGGCTTTTCCGAAGACCAGTGAACTATTTGGTGCCATATCTTGGATATTGGAGCAGGATAATTCCCCTATACACAACGCCAGAGTAGTAAAGGAGTTCATTGCAAGCCAAACTGTTAATATCTTGACTGCCCACCCTATTCGCCAGATCTAAACATTATCGAAAATGTCTGGGGTTGGTTCATAACGTCTATGAAGGAAGTAGGCAATTTGATGACCCGCAGTCACTAATTCAGGCCATTAAGAATGCTTGGAATCAAATTTCGTTGGATTATATAAATTCTTTTTATCTCTCAATGACAACCTGTATATTTAAATTTATTAAAAACAACAGAGGTTGTACCCATTACTAATAGTTCTTAACTAAAGTAAAATAAATTAAATAAACAAGGAAAACTGTTTTTCATTCACATTAGTTCAAGTGTCTTTATTCAAGTGAACCAAAAAAGTAGCACATTTTTTGACTTTTTTTTTATAAATTGCTCAAAAAAATTCTTTTGTTAAGAAACCACTATTGTCATAATTTTTGTTTATATCTCAAGATATCTAGCTTTCATTTTAAAATTCTATAATCGGTTACAAATTAAAAAAAAAAACAGGCTGCTGAATAAGGAATTTTTAGTGCCTTTAAATAAGTAAATCGGAGTGTAACTTAATTTTGGAATATGAATATCTTTATACGGCTTTCTCTCCAAAAATTACACAATTTATTGCGTTATTTTAAGCAAAGAAAGTAAAATAACAAAATCGGGGCAAATGCATAGTTTTGGAGTTATGGACCCCCACATTTCGGATACTTTTTCCACTAATGTACCGAGTAAAGCCATTGATATCACTTTTTGGTATAAAACAAGTCATAACAAACTCAAAAAATAATGTAGCAGTTTTCGATGAGTTGCTTAGTTATCGAGCTATCGGATGTTTACGTTCCTCAAACAAAAATTTACAAATTTTTTTAAAATAATTTTTGTGTTTGATTGAAAAAAAAAAATATTCGAAAAATCGCTCGATGTTTTTAAAATAATTTTTGTTTTTGTTTGGGAATAGTAACAAAAATTGATAATTTTTCTAAATGGCAACATCCGATAACTCGCTAACTAAGCGACTTATCAAAAAGTGATACATGATTTTATGAGTTTGTTTTGAATTGTTTTATTCAAAAAACTGATATCAATGGCTTTACACGGTACGTTAACGCCATAACCCTCTCACATATCCGAAATTTCGGGGCCCGTAACTCCGAAACTTGCATTTGCCCCGATTTTGTTATTTTACGTTTTTGCTTAGAATAACGTATTCTACCCCCTTGTGGTTGTTTTTTGGAGTATAAGCCGTAAAATAGACCTGTTCCCAAAAAAATTAAAAATAGAATCCCGAAAAATCTCGGGATCCCGAAAAATACAGAAATCCCGAAAATCCCAGGAGTTTTTTAAAATCAATCCCGTTTAGCATCCATATGCAGTAGATACTCCTAACGTTGTTGCCGATTAGCATTTTTATTGATAAGTACACAATACGGGGTTAGCTGTATTCACAGCTTTCCCGGATTCCTCGCTATTTTGAGCAGATAATTTCTGATTTACGTGCTGATTGGCGATAGTTTGATTTTACTCGCCTCTTCACCGTTGGTGTCGTGTATCATATCATATTGTGCAGCCATTCGCCATTCCGAAATTCGGTCCAGGATTCTGCACTAATCCAAGGTTTATTCAGACATGATTTCTCTCTAAGGACCTCTATGTCAGTTTCCTTCAATGCCTTCGAACAATGCCTGACCACGTACATATTTGCTCTGTGCACTCAGAGAACTAATTGTTTGAAAAGAGGTCGTAGCAACCATTAATTCGGCTGTTACCACCGAATTGAGGTTGCCACAACCGAATTGAGGTTGTTACGAGCGAATTTAGTCCCCACAACCGAAATTCGGTTGAAGCAACCCCGTTTCTTATTTGATTCGGTTGTGACAACTGAATCTTCAATTATATTCGTTCAGTCAACTAAATTTTCTAAAATTTCGGTTGGAACAACCGAATGTGAAATAAATACGGATGCAAGAAACGAAATTGGTACCAAATTCAGTTGGAGTAACCGAATCTGGCATTAATTCGGTTGTAGTAACCGAATTTGGCATCAATTCGGTTGTAACTATCGAATTTGGTACCAATTCGGACGCAGTAACCGAATCTAGCTTTAATTCGATTGCAACGACCGAATTTGGCGTCAATTCCGTTGCTGTAACCGAATTTCTCATGAATTCTGTGGGTACAACCGAATTCATATTCAATTCGGTTACCACGACCTAATGCCATGTATTTAACATAAAAAAATAAATGGTTTCCCATTACATCCCATGAAGGGACTGGGGAGAACTTCTCACAATCACTGAGCTGTGCGCTTTCCAGTTTTCACTCACTGATTGGGACCTACAGTTTTACACCGATTCCGAACGGTAATTTGAGAAGCTTTTTCATGGCTAGATACTCGATAGTGTCGCCGTCACTATGCGAGGTGACCGCCGCCGAAAGAAAATTTGAAGGTGGTCAGAGCCGGGTTCGAACCCAGGATCTCATGTACAAGAGCCGCGCACACTAACCATTGCACCACCGACGGCCACAATTTAACATATGACGTTTTAAATTCTATAATCAAATGTTATTTTAAAAAGAATTAAAAAATTTCAAAATTGTTTGCTGTTATTAAGAAAGGTAAGTAAAATGTGTTTTGTATTGAAACGTCTTATTTTGCAGAAATTATTCAAGCAGATATCAACAGTTTTCAAGTTTTTCATGGTCGGTCATGTGAGATGTGCTGCAATCGTCTGTATACAAAATTGTTTAGGACCTAAATCAACCGATACATCAGCCGAATGTCAGAATTAGTGCGGTGTCCCGTGATGGCCGGGACTTGAAAAGGGTGAAAAAGGAAGAGGCATGTAAAACAAATTTATTATTATATAGATTATCCAATATGTATGACTTTATTTCCTCGCTTTTTGAATTTTTTATAGGAATACAGGAAAATAAATCATCATTTAATAATAAAAAACGTTAATAATTAATTTGTGACACTATCTAAATTCGGTTGTAACAACCTCTAATTCGGCTGTGATAACCTATAATGAGGTTGTGATAACCTCTAATGAGGTTGTGTCTACCTCTAATGAGGTTGTGTCAAGCTCTAATGAGGTTGTGTCAACCTCTAATGAGGTTGTGTCAGCCTCTAATGAGGTTGTGTCAACCTCTAATTCGGCTGTGACAACCTCTAATGAGGTTGTGTTAACCTCTAATGAGGTTGTGTCAACCTCTAATTCGGCTGTGACAACCTCTAATGAGGTTGTGTTAACCTCTAATGAGGTTGTGTCAACCTCTACTGAGTTTATGTCAACCTCTAATTCGGTTGTGTCAACCTCCAATTCGGTTGAGACAACCTCTTAATTCGGTTACGGCTAATTCGGCTGTCTCAACCGAATTTTTCTGTGAGTGTGCCAAAGACGAAAGCTTGCTGGATCATTAACCTCTATCATAGATACACTGAAGCTGATCCGAACGATTCGCTTATCATTTGGGTTGTTTCTGTTCAATCTTTTGTTTCTCTGTTATGGAGATCTATTTTATATTTGAAGACGATAAAACGAATGCGATGAAGCACTCGTTTATGCGCCCCTTAAACCGATTTCTTATTGTCGTATGCAATTTTCAATGGCACGTTCGAGCATTTAGAGTGGTATGATTTCCAACTGCTTAATCGTATCCGAACTATCCATGTAGACTGCGCATTTTACGTAACCCCAACGGAAATATCCAGAGGCGTGATATCACCTAATGTACGCGGTTAATTCATCCGTCCGAAGCATCAAATTAACTGTTCACTGAATTGCTACCGAAATAAAGCCATGGTTCACGGGCAGTGTGTACCATTGCATTAAATTTATCGAAGCAATAAGACAAGTTAATCACTCAAACAAAACGGCTCAATGAAATAACGCTCAATCAAACATAAATAACGCCAATTTTATTACATTATGTATGAATATATCTGTGGTGACAAGGCATAACAGCATATGTCTATTTTCGCAATTTTTTAGGAGACCGTTTTAAGGGTTCAAATTTCATTTGTAATGTATAGTGATTGATCGAGATTTGCTAATAAATCTTTTCCAATATGTTGGGAACTACTAATTGGATTATTCATATTGGGATTATATAGTATGCAGTACGATATATAAGGCTCGAATCTCGAAAAATATAATTTGAGCATAACTCGAGTTATATTGTTATGCCTTGTTACCACAGATATGTCTTAGCTTACTTTTGATTAAAAGATTGATCGAGACGATGAACAATTCCACCCGCGTTACGAAGCTTTTGCTTTCAAAGTTTCATATTCTCGACTTTTGATGCCACACATCTGCCACCAAATTCCTTTACAAGAATACTCTCCAGTTCGATTTACAACTAAGAGGTGATTCACTCTTCGTATCTTATTTAAATCAGATAGGCCTGTGATTCCAATATGGTTCACGATCGTACAGAAATTTGCGTTGTGTACGTGCAATTATGTAAATTGGTTGGAATAGAGTGCGGTAAAGCATTGTCACTTTAGGACTTCTCCGCGCATTACCACTGGTTTCCCACTCTGGTTAGCATCATTTTTGTTGTGTTCTCTGAAACTATGTCAAAAGCACTGGAAGACCGTATGCCCTTGATTGCCTCGAATTTAATATATATTTTTGGTGTTTTGATGGAAGTATAATTAAGTATCCGTTTCACAGTAATTCTTGACGCTGTGTGGTGCTTTTAATGCATGTAGTTACTCCTGGCGTTTATCACGCGAATAAAATTCCCAATATTTTCTTTATTCTTGTAGGACATTCCTTATCCCTTACTCCCAATTTATTTACAATTGTATTCCTTTCTGAAAGAACTTTGATATTTGTCATTCCTCTTTGTAAATATTATTGAATTGAATCTCTTATGCTTTTATATCCATGAATTCCATCTCATTGGACATGGGCATTAGCACCACAAATGCATTGGCGCGATATAATGGCTGAGCAACAAAATCATGTTCCCCATCAATTAATCTTAATTAATAACTTAAAAACAGCAGAGAGCGAAAAAAAAACTTCCTCTTCAATAACTCAGTTGATACAAAAATGTGCAGCAATAAATTTCACATGAAAACACGCAAGCTGAGATGACGATATGAATGAGAACTGTATTTTCTAATCGAAACTATGCGGAAACAAAATTAATAAAAAGCAGCGTCTATTAAAGACCAGAATTGAAAGAACACAATGAACTGGAGCATATAGAGCCAGAGAGGGAGATGGTATTAAATGGTACGATATGAATTTGAAGATATGCATCAATTCATATTCCAAAGACTTTGATTCCAAACTCCCAATTCGTATGATATGGTATACACCCACATAAAGCCATACAAAGTTATGAATAGAACTATATATTCATGTAGACAAGTTGACAGACAGAAGGAGTGTTGAGCAGATACATAGTTGGACGGATGCGAAGATGGAATACACCGATTGTGATAAATCCTCCCATTGTGCACTACTGACTAGGGTTCAGAGAATGAAGACGATGTACATCACGGGTGCCTGGCGTACCAGGGTATATTTGTTGTGGGTGGACATTCTATCGGCCTTATTCACAAAAAGTTGTGAGAGGTTTGAGAGAAACGACCCTTAAATCGGTCACAACTTTGTATGAATAAAGGCCTATATCTTGTCGGGGTCGGTAATGTAAAAGTGCTGGAAGGTGCTTCCAATATTCCTTCATTTGTTGTCTACTCAAAACCGGAAATACATTTCGGTCGAAAATCTCATATTGGTAAGGGATTCCTGCAACAAATGAATTTCTACATAGTACAGGGTGGAGCGCGGTACTTGGCTTATTTGGGACTGAAACAAAAAAATTATGAACCTTAGAAACATTTATTTTATATTTTAATTATATTGAACAGTAAGGGAATTTGTAAATTACATGTCTTTAAATAGTGTATCTGGGAAATGTAAACCTTCGCTCTCCACACACTGCTGCATGCGTTCTCTGAAATTTTCATGAACTCTAAGGGCGATGCGTACTCGTGATATGGAGCACCACACAGTGCCTACACATTCTCTGGTGTTCTCAATGAAGTTACCCAATTTACAATTGATTGCAGTCCAGGAACACTTCCGCGTGGGGAAACAGCGAATGGTAAACAAAAAGCACACTGTACTGCAATTATCGAGTGCGCATTTGAAAAATACGCTTCAACACAAAATGACCTCTCCTCACGAATAAAAATCTCCCGTCAGCCGCTATAAACCACGCACACTCTTCACTCTCTTCGACCAGCAGTACCGCCACAGCCTGCAGTGCAAAAAGCAAATTACCGCGCTCCACCCTGTATAAAGGGATGTGTGAATTTATACCATACATGGGTTTCTATAATTTGCATTGTATTTTAATTCTCGTTACTCTACTTAATGCAAATGCAAAAGAATCACTATTGTTCGCAATGGCAATTAACACATTTTCAATCTCTTTTGCTCAGGCAATGCTAATGCCGGTTGTGGACTTGGATGCCAATTGTATTGAAATATTAGAATGCATATAATTATATTGAATTTGTTTCACTGCTGGCAACTCTGTTTTACATGTGTTTTATATGCAGAGGTTTGTGGCTGCGATAGGTATTGCCTCGTATAACTTTCAAATTTATAAACCTGTACCTCGTTTCTGTAGTTGTCGAATCGAAAACGTTTTCACATTAAACATGTGAATTAAAACAAAAACGCTAGGAATCCGTACAAAAAATCGCTTCTCACTTGTCACTGTCTCTACAACGTTTGTTTTGCGAAAACTTTCTGTACTGCTTTTCCATTCTTATTGGTAAAAATGCGAGAAAATCTGTTTCCAAAAAGTAGGGAGTCGAAAAAATTAAAATGGGAAGCGTCAAAAATACTCACAAATTAAAACAGTGCGAGATTTTGATATTGTTTCTACAAAAAGGGTTTTCAAGGAATTAAAACTTATTTTTTAAGTAGAGAAGATAAGAACTATATCTTTTGTGTTATCTATTTCAATTAATTTTTCCAAAATATTACAAAGAAATCAAAAAAGCAAAAAGAAAATGCAGTTGAATATATGCCTATACTTATTTTTGTTGTTCTTTTTCGCACTTATTCATTTTGTTTGTTTATATTATTTTCTTACTTGATAGCTTTCTTGGAATATTCCAATCAAAACGTCATCAGTGTTGCATCTTTTCGCATTTATATACAGAAACACTTTTTACTCACAAATCGAGAATCGAAGGAAGTTTTTGTTTCATGCTTAATATGAAAACTTTTTCGATTCGAGAACTACTGTACTGTATAAAATATTTGAAAACCAAAACGGTCAGATATGAACGAACTGATATGAAAATAGGTACTGTTGCGAATGGTATTTCCTTTTTTTAATTAGCATTTGTACGATAGAGGTAATTCAAATTGATTTACAAATTAAAATTTTCAAATAATTAGTTTGCCCCATTTATGATTTTTACACACATGGGTCGACAATGAATGATCTTGAAGGGTATGAGATCTAGTCTAAAGGACTGGGGTTAGTGTACTCAAAACCGAAACTGGTTAACCAGTTAACCGAATTCGACCGGTTAACCGTACTTCGGATTTCTGAAAAGTGCTATCTTCGAAGAACCGGTTTCTCCGGTTATTTCAAATCGATTAACCGGTTCTCGGTTTTTAGTGTACTTTTACGCAACTGATATACATGTAAATATAGAATAACAACCGTAAAGCCTGTTCAGTTGCTCGCTTCGAATTATTTCGAAGCCTGTTTCCCGAAATAAGTTGCATAATGGAAATAAAAGATATATATGCCAACTCCGATTTAGATGTAAATTCCGGAACTAATGACAACATAAGTAGTACGTTAGCAGAATGGAGTACAATAATAAACAGTATTCACAATTGTAATAAAATTACGAAAGGTTCAAAGGAAAATTTATTCAACGAAGATTTTGCCTATTTGGATAAGACAAATAAGATAACAGATAGGTTGAATAATGGCTACAACTTGTCAGTGACAGCCAATTTGTCCTACGACGATACTGGATCACAGCCGTCACTTCTGCTGAGCAAGCTAATCGATGAGGGAGAGAAGCAAAAAAAGGGTCTCGTTCATTGTGCGGACGTCAATGTGCACCACCCAATACTAATATAAATTAAGCTGAAGATACCAATATAAATTAAGGTGCATCACAGGACTCCTTTCAGTTGATCAAAAGATAGGAGGTTTCGATTGACTGCACCAAGTACAAACAAAGTTTGAATGGTATTATAAAAAAGATTTCTCTCCCCGAACCAGCCAATACCGCTGAGGTTAACGATCTTACCGATACATGTCCGCATTTTTAACCGGTTCCTATCTCCATGGTGGAACAAGGATATGCAAATCCTGAAAAAGTCTTGCAGAGATCGCTTTAATATGGTAAAGTTCTTAAAGACAGAGTTAGACTGGAATATTAGACACAAAAAAGAATTAGACACAAATAATGTAAGAAGTAGATCTTACATTTCTTTGGAGCCATTGAAAACCCGGCTGAGATCTTCAGACTGTGCAAAGTCCTGTCAGCGACTTCCACATCTCTGCGATATCTGAAGGTTCAAAACGGACGATGGACAACATCGAGTGATAAGTCGGAAACTTGTCTGAAATCTGTATTCCCGACCTCAAGAAGAAGTTCCAGGCAGTTCCATATTCACTTTTACAAATTTACAAATACAGGGAAACCTAAAGCGGTTGAGCTGGAGGGATTATGGACTACCTGACTGGATATGGAGCATTTGGGTATGCATCTTTCTGCTTACAGGCTCATGCTTAAATCTAAAGCTCTCAGACCTGCGAATGACAGATGGTCTTGTTCCACAAAATCCAGGATCGCCGGGCAAGTATGGCCGCGTTATGACCTGAATCGTACACTAAACTTGATATCCATTCCTAAGCAAGATATTTGTATTATAGTAGCTGAGATCTGTTATATTATAGTCGCAGGATCACGTCGTGACTTGGAAGCTCAGCACATGATTACTGCGGAAGTTGTGGGATGAAGTAGGTATGTGCTACTGCCAGGCCTTTTTATGAGTAGGAGTCAATATCTAGGATCTTACTTCATGTTGGATCTAACACACATTCAGGGAGTTAAACTGAAGAATCTTAGGAACATTTTGCAGAGAAATACTTGGTTCGCCAGAAACTAATAAAAGTTGTAAAACGTATAGTTTTACACTTCGACATTAAAACCGAAACCGGTTATTAACCGATGTTTACCCCTCGATTTAACCGACAACCGGTTTCGCCAAAATTGGAATATTCGAAGAAACCGAAAACTGACGTGTTTGAACTCGAAAACTGGTTTTTTGAATACACTTACTGGGGTTGTACCTTTCTCGTAGACTACCTGTTAATTGTAGCGTGTATCAGGCGAAAATTTGGCTATTATGGAACAATAGTCTAGCAGTCGTTGGGATCAATGTCCACTTTGATAGTTAGGAGGTAATCAAGCCCCTCGAATTGTTTTCGTTCCCGAACCCAACAACTGCCTAGGACTGCCGCAGATATCATGCCGATTCAGTCCAACGATACGATATTCACATTGTATGGGCGCCATTGAACAGGAATATTCCGGAGAATTGAAGAGCTGATGAACTGAGATACTACAGGTTCCACAGGAAGTTGAACGTGTTGGCTAGGGTCATGCCTTCTAAGTATATAAGTATTATGCCAGGGTGCTGCGATATGAATCAAAGCAAAACAAAGTTTCTAGTCAGGCAAAATATACTAATGCTTGTTTCATGTTTGAAGGGGCATTGTCTGATCAGAAGACATGCGGCGAGGCTAGTGGTATTCATAAACCCGTGCAATGGTTAGTACGCGCCCTTCTTGTACATGAGATCCTGGGTTCGATCCTGGGTCAGAGCAGGACCACCTTAAATTTATTTCGGCGGCGTTCACCTCGCATAGTGACGGCGATGATATCGAGTATTTAGCCATGAAAAAGCTTCTCAAAATACGGTAAATACCGTTCGGAATCGGTTTAAAAACTGTAGACCACAATCTGTGAGTATAAAATAAGAAAGCAGACAACTCACTGGCTGTGAGTTGCTCCCTCCAATTCTTTCATGGGTTGTAATGGGAAACCATTTCTTTTTTTTTTATAAATATTGTGGCCCGCGATTTTTACTGTTTTCGCTTTGTAGCAATCAGCCGTGCGCTAACTGTTTAAAACCTGCACCACGGAAATGGAATGTGCTGTGGAAAATTGAGTGCATTTCAATGAATAACAGAATACTATAAATTGAAGCACGAGGATATCTCCAATAACACGTAATAATGATAGTCAGAAAGCACACTGTTGTGAACACGGTTGATATTCGAATACATGATAGGGCTAAACAAGATGTTAGTGCAAAATACATATGAAAGTTTACAGAAAATGTACCATCACATGAGTTGAAGTCAGTTCTACACATCGGAGAATAGTTGTAAAACAAAAAATATTCTGCTTCAATTTGTACTGGAGGCGTGTCCACTGTGGCTGTTCATGGCTAAACGCATTCTGGACGTCCAATTTTGGGTCACTTTTTCGAGCCTTGCTGGCTGTGTGTCACGAATAACACGAACACAGTTTGTTTTGTTTTCAAATGATTCATTGTTTTCCAATGTCGGTACCTGGAATTTTTCGAGCATACGCAATAGTTTACCAGCATACGCAATAGTTTACGATGCGTCTACAGGCAAAGAAAGAAAAAAGTTTAAAACTTCTTTGCGCAAAAATATGTATTTTGGAACGCAAATATGTTTTTGTTATTACATCTCATAGTTAACCGCAAAACTTGATACTTTTCCGGCAAATAAAACACGTTTACCGTAAAACTTGTTTCTTTTGCGGTAAAAAAAACTTAAAATTTTCCCAAAATTGTCATAATTTACTTCCGCGATAAATGAGGAAAAACGTAAATTACAAAAGAAAAAGTTTATACCATAGAGAAATGTATAGAGGAAATATGTCGCTCAGCAAATTTATGACATTTGGCCTGGTGTGATATGTACGTTGGATGTTGAAAAGAATTGCTTTACTAATACCAGATAGAGGCGATGGTTCAAAACAACCAACAAAATAACAACAACAGCATTTCGTTTTGTGTGTTAAAATTATTGTGTTAAATACAACACAATCTATGCTAACAATAACAGTCAATAAAAAAGTGTAAAACACATTTAAATTTCAAAGTTTTTCAATAAAAGCAACATGAAAAATTAAAGTCAGCAGTTCTTGTAATTCCACCTGGTGTAAGTCACTTTTCGTCAAACATCTCTCTATCACACCAACTGCATCACGAATAGTGTGAAAGGAAACGTCAAATGAGACAAAGTTTCTCTCTTTAAAGAATTACTCTTTGGTTTATACAAATACGCACACACCCAAAGTTGATTACTCCATAGAGTAAACATGGTAAAGAGGGGCCATGTGTCTCATCTGGCGTTTCATTTCACACTATTCGTCGTTAGGTAGTTGCCATAGAGAGATACTCGACCCAAATGAAAAATTAAAAAAAATTGCTATATATCGGAAACGGAGCGTCGATTGAAAAAAAAGTATAGAAATTTCAGTCGAGTGGCCCCCGACTTAAACATACCCTCACCCGAAGTCATCCATTGCGACCGAGTTCTCTTGAATATTGGCACATTTGCCAATATGATTCAATACCCAACTTAGTTGCGATCCTAAGTGATTATGGGGAGCTATCGTGACCACCAACCAATTGCCCGCCCAATATTTACATGGGGTGTACAAAAATGGCCATGGCGAAGTTGCTCATTTGTTTTATACAATATTGCACAAAATATTCATCAGTACCAAATTTTGTTAAGATCGGTTGTGGTATGCGGGAGATATCGATTCGGCTAGCCGGAAAGCTGCCCAACTTTTTTATTCAACCGCTCAACCGCCCAACTTTTGTGTGCATTTGATTAAATTTTGTCTAGTACCAAACTTCATAAAGACTGGTTAGGATTTGAGGGAGTTATCTTGCTGAACAACCAGCCGGTCGCACAATCTATCTTGGTAGGCCGTTGGAAAATCACCCTTGTCTTACTTGGTGACTCGCGTTTGATGACATGAAGCCTATAACCTAAATTCATTAAGATTTGAAGTGGCTCATGCAAATTATCGCATTGAAAACCCGGACGACCCCCAAGCTTTTGTACCAGAATGGCCGTGGGGCGACCTCGCCAATTTTCTCCAGTTAAGTATACATTTACAGATTAACCTATGTTTGAGATGAAGCTAATCACATCTACCAGAAAAAAGTTTTACAAGAAAAATAATTTCATACTAAATGTGTCGATTATTATGGGAGGTTCCAGAAGGGGCGTGGCCGAAACGCTCTGTTTTAATCCCAAACTAATCATGGACAAATTATAGTCACAGACAAAATTTCGCTGTGATCGATAAATATTTACGTCAGTTATCGTGTTGACCAGCCAGCCAGATAGACAAACAGACGGGCAGGGCTCAATCGTCTTAAAAAGTCCCAAAACGAATTTCAACCAAAGATACTGAGGGTCTAATATGGCTCCTTCCATGCGTTAAATTTTTTTCCGTATTAAATGATATATACCCCCATCCTATTGGTGTGGGTATGAAAAGGTAAAATGTCAATAAATCACAAAATGTTCTCAGTAATTTTATTGGTATATTCATATACATGTATTTGGGTGGGGCGATTAGTATGGAAGGAAAAAATCTTAATGGACACTAGTCCATACGTCTAGGGTGAAAATCGAGCTTCCTGATTTTGACATGCAGTTTTTCTCAGACTTTTGTCAATAACAGCCAAACCATTGAGATTTTCGATCCAATACTAAGGCAAAAAGTGTAGCCAAGACAATGGTTAAGAACTTTCTATTACATCGCAAGAGCATTGGAACGCTCCTTTAGGCAGTTTTGGCCTTGTGAAAGTGCAAATTTTTCGTGAAAATATTGTTAAATTACCATTTTCAGTTGTTCATAGTGCAAAATCATAAAAATGTTCTATTTCTTATTTTTTTGCACTTTTTTTTATCCAAAAATATGTTTTTTTTGTTTTGTTTAATATTTATTTTGAAAATTATGAGAAATTCATTTAAAGTACAAAGTAATTGTGTTGGTAGAGACAAGGTATGAATTAAGAAGAAAGCAATTATTGTTTTAAACCTCTAACCGGCCAATTTTTTTTCGATTAAAAAAAATTATTTATTGATTGTTTTTGGATAAATAAAACATACGTTATTGTTAAAAGTTGAAAAAAATTTAAAACTTACCTTCCAGGTGAGAAAATATGTTGACCGCCAAAAGGCGGACCTGCCTGGTAACGTAATAAAACATCTTAATCAAGGAATGATTTTACTTGAAATTTTATTAAGTTTTTTTATTGTTTTGTGTGATAAATTTGGAAACATTTTTTATTGTTTGATAAGCATAGATTTAATTTAAATTTAGTACAATACATTTTTGTTTCGGATTTACATCCCTGTAGTTTGCATACTTTTTTACCACTTCGGTCCAAAATATCAGGCATATGTCCAACTCCATCAAAACGAATGTCATCTGGTGGACCATACGATTTCTTTGGTTTTTGTATTTTTGGGCTTTGGCTCTGAGGTGTACCAACAGCTCTTTTGGCGTTAGCGTTCTTATAACGACAAAGCACATCAGCCACCTCAATACGAAAATCTGGCAATTTTTTATGAGTAGCATCTTTAGTGTCAATACCATGAATACGCTGGAAAAGGAGGTATGAATTCACTAACGCCATATCAATTAGGTGATAAAATAAACGCAAAGTCCATTTCTTTGTTTTCATTCTGATGTGATAGCGACCAAGTAAACTGTCCATCAAATCAACACCACCCATATGGCGGTTATATTCTTTAATTATATTAGGACAGTCTACATCGACGTAGGATTTATTTTTCCGATCATAACGGCATATTTTTAAAGGTTGTGAATTGCTATTCAGTGTTTTAAAGGCTTAATTCCAGCATACGTGGATATCAATCGTACGTATTTTGTATCCTTCCATTGAACACAAGATATGTCTACTCCAAAGGCACTGCCAACAAACTCTTCTGAGTGTCCACGTTCTTTATCTTTTAATTCCACTTCCTTTGTCAGCTTGCAGTTGGGTATCCTGTTAGATCGGACGGTTCCTAATGCATAAATTCCAAGAAGTGGCAGAGAGGTATAAAAATTATCGAAGTACAGGATATGATTTTTGAAATCTGGGACTCTGTTTGACAGTCTTATGACCACATTGGCTGTTGCTCCTAAGTAAGGGGTGTTGGGTAATACTTCATTATTCCAGCTTCCTGTGGTTTTTTTTATTTTCGTGGTATCATTAAAGTGCAGATATTTTCTGATTAAAAAAAACTGTTTCGAAGTCATTGCGTTTCTAACTGGCTCGAAGGAATGTTTGGACCAGTAACTCTCAACATTGGGATACCGGTAGACAGACATATAAATCAAAATTCCGATATATTTTTTTAAATCACACGTCGTTAGAATAAAATTTGTGGAAACATCTTACTGTTTTGCATATAGATTGCTATGAAACACAATTTCATTGAGCAAGTCATCGTTGAAAAAATAAGTAAAGCAACGGAATGGTGTGGTTAATTCTTCGAATTGTTGCGGCAATTCCTTGTCTCCTTGAAAAACTACATCGTTTTTTTCAAGTTCAAGGAATTTTTTTTCCCAAAAATGTTTTTGAACTCTGGGTTTTGGGGAGAAATATCTTTTACATTTCCTCTAAACCCCCCGCATTGGACACTACTGCACTTTCTCCAGCTTCAACCTCTGGTAGAGGAGATCTTCCTCTCTTTGTTTTTGTTTTTGATGGTAAAGACTCTTCATAATGCTCCACGTTGTTGTTCACTTCTGGCAGAAGTTTTTCTGAGTTTTGAGATATATTGATGATATCAGAAAGAAAATCATTGTTGTCTACATTATCCCACTCTTCTTCTAATGTGGCAAAGTCTACGTTTGGTAGTTGAAAGTCTGGGTCCTCCTAATCATTTTCGTTGTCAATGTCGAAATCCTCTTCTGAATCTGCGCCATCCACTGATTCAGCCATGAGTTAATTTTGTTAATCAGTTAATTTTGAAATATTTGAATTTTTTCTTTGTGAAAACATTTTCAAACGGATAATTCGTTCCTAGAATGTTTAAAACCGAACAATGTTTAAAAAAAATGAAACGAAAAAACACTAGGAACTAGAGCAATGTGTATGCAAAAGTTCCTTGTAACCGGCAGGACCGCCTTTAGACGGTGTCCAATTTTCACCGGCTAAAAGCTAAGTTTTGCTAAAAACTTCATATTAAAAACATAGAACACGAAAGAATATATATTTACCTGTATGAAAATAATTTTTTTACACGCCAATTATGAATTAATAGGATTTTATACTTTTTTCAAAATTCCACTTGATACACAAATAATTAATTTACACACTTTGTAAAAAAATTACTTTAGCACTCAATAGTTTGCAATCAAATCAGAAATGCTTGCTGCTATTGTTCTCAGTAAGAGAATTGTTTGTTTCTCTGTTGATATTTCTCGTTAGAACAGAAAAAACAGAGAAATAGAGCTGCATAGCAACGTATTTATATACCCCGTCTAAAGGCAGGCTCGCCGGTTAGAGGGTTAAACGATTTCACATCAAAAATTCCAATTCAATGTATTTTTCATTCAAAGATTGCCTTCCAAATCTTTTCGAGATTCCATACGAGGCGCTTTCTTTCGGCCTTCAGATACAGATGCCATTATACCTTCACGGTTTTTGTCGATTGAGCGCTTAGCAACACTAGCTAGTAGCTGGACATAACGCTCCGTACCTTGAATATGACAAGGTATTAGTGGGTCTGGAAATGGTGGATCTTCATCATCTACACATTCGAGGTATTGTTGTAAATGCTCATACGGAATTTTCCTGGTAAATGGCGGTTCAAATAACAATGCTTTGTCCTCTAAATCGATCATATGAACATAATCCGTACAATCAAAATGGATGTTTGGTTTTACATATTCGCGAAGCTCAGTTAAACCGCATACGTTGTCGCGAATATACAATAGTTTTTTGAGTGCCAACTTAAGAATTTCTTTACAATCATCGAATAACATGCTCAACAAAACATTTTCACTGTGTGCGAAATTGGAATTATTCTGTATTACGGGATTTACGATGTTACGTAAGTTGTCTGGTAAATATTGCGTCCACTGGATGAAATTTCCAAGCAGGGCACTACCGTATACAGCCGAATTGTAGAATTTGACGTTGAAATACATGGGAACATACACTTGCATGTTGTACCTTGCCAAAATTTGTGAATTTAGTGATGGGTTTTCTGTCGCAATATACACACGGAGCAATATACTAGCCTTTGTTATCCATCTCGAATGTCCTACCGGTCCTGGTTGGATGTTTGCAAGATTAATTGAGGAACTACCATTTGAAATGGCTTGAACAATTTGGTATAGATATTTAACGTCAGTGGAAAGTTGATTTTCAGCCTCTGTACTCATTGGAGGAATGTGCCGAAGTGGAATAAGTTGAAAATTTTCGATAACCTGAAAAATGTGTCGATTATTTCAATAAAAAAATTACAAAACTATGTCGTATAGAGAAAGAAGTACATAAAGTTATAATATTTACTTGTAATGTATTTCAAATATCTATCCTTTGAGCTAACGATCCGGTGCTTTTAGTCGGTCCAGTAGTGGCCGATTTTTCGACAGCGTTGTACAAATGTCGGAACGGCAATTCGTTGAAATGAAGTAAACATATAAACCAATGTATTGGTCTATCTAGATAGAGTTCGATGAGACGCAATACACCTCCAGATGTGCCAGTGTTTACCACCTCACCGGCAATTTTCAAGTGAGAGATTTTTAGATTTGAAAAATGCAATCAATTCGGCTTGTTTCGTTTTGGAGGTTTCGCTTTTGCCTTCTAAATTCACATAGCCAATTAGTGACGAATGTGGTTCACGTATAACTACTAGGTGTGGTTCTTTTCGCCTTGTAGTGTAATATACTTCATTAATTTTCTGCCGAGTTAATGAATCATTTTTGCGACCATCAAACGATAAAGCGATCAACGATTCACCATCGTGATTTGCTCGTAAAATATCGTGTCTCGATTTTTCACGCTCTCGGCTCACTTTTCTTTTATCCATAATAATGGTTTCACCTCGTTCATCCTTAAACTGTATGTCAGCGAATAAAGCTGAAGCCAAAACAGATGCTAATCGATCGGATACCCCAAAGCGATCGCACACCATTGCAAACCGTGGTGTACTATATCGTGGAGTATACATTCTTCGCACGGTTGGTGTATGGATTTCCGAACTAGGAGGTTCATAGTTTTCCAATTCATGCACATCTGATGCGGTTGGTTGAAGTATTGGATCAGATGATGCACCTGAATGTAAAGATGGTAACACAGTCGATATTTCTGTTTCGACTGGCAAATATTCAGGTATTGTAAGTCGGCGTTCGTTATGCTGGTCCAAAATGAATTCATGGAGTCGGTCAGGAATTTTGCCACAATTATATCGAGCTGTTTTGAGCTGGCATTTACATTTTCCGATAATAAATATTTTCAAATTCTCTGAATATAGCATCATTTTTGTTTGTCTCTTACAAGCTTCACGGTAATTTTTCAATAATCTGCCCAATTTCTTAATAATATATTTTTTTTCAATATCCTCAATATTTAATTTGTTCCAAATTTATATCAATTTCTCGCAAACGTGTGGGGTGAATGTGTCGTATGAAAACATTTTATTTGAATTTTTGCAACGAGCGGCCAAGAAAAAATAATGTTTCAAAATAAGCGAAATATCGTCAAATTCAGCCTCTAAACCGAATGACAATACGTTTTGCGAAGGCATATGTTCTCGATTTGATGATAACGCTGATCATTCTGGCTGCGCCTCCATCTCCACATTCTCTGTATTATCAGAATCCACTGGATTATCCATATTATTTATATCTTAAATTAAAAAAATGTTTTTTAATTAGCACTGCACAGTTTAAACACGAAACAATTATTTCTAAAACTTTCATTTGCGGCAGATATTTTAAAATGCGTATTTAATTTTATGTGTATTTGATGCTGTGATCGTTTACAATAAACTAACAAAAATTCGTCAAATGAACTGAAAACAATAGAAGAATAAAAAAAAAGAAATTAAATAAATAGAATAAAATAAAAAAATAGAACAAAAATAAGAAATAGAACATTTTTATGATTTTGCGCTATGAACAACTGAAAATGGTAATTTATCAATATTTTCATGAAAAATTTGCACTTTCACAAGGCCAAAACCGCCGGAAGGAGCGTTCCAATGCTTTCGCGATGTACTAGAGAGTTCTTAACTATTGTCTTGGCTACAATTTTTGTCTTAGTATTGGAAAATCTCAATGGTTTGGCTGTTGTGGCCCAAAATATCCAAAAGAAAGTGACAAAAAGTGGTGAATTTTCTACATTTTCGACTTTTTGACCATGAAAACGAATTTTTTTCTAAGTAATATGTTCCGTGAAATTGTATCCCGAGTCAATAGGTACAACTTTACTTTTGAAAATAAGTCAAAATTTCTAATAGTTTACGAAATATGAGCCCAAGAAAATTTGCAAATTTTCCAAAAAAATAAAGTCTGAGAAAAAACTGCAAGTCAAAATCTGGAAGCTCGATTTTCACCGTAGACGTATGGCCTAGTGGACTTTTTTGCTCAGTACAATCCCAAGAATCAGAAACGCGAAGCACCCATTAAGATGTTTAAATCGCCCCACCCTAACATGTATATTTGGTTTTAAGTAAAAAATTGCATGGAGTCATGAACTTCAGCACTACAGTAAGGACACGAATAAACATTACTGCATTAGTTAAGCTGAGGGCTTGCATTTACAAAACGCACTCATTGCAATAAACCCGTAAGTCATTACAACGAATGCATTTGTTGGATTCACCAGATGATGTGGAAGTTTCAACTTCTATTCCAGCTGGTACATCCGAATTCGTATCTGTACATATTAATTAGATCTTTGAAAATATCTTCGTTCGGTTCTAATTCCGTTCAAATTTAATTTTTTGGGAAAACCATTTTCAACCATTTTAAAAGTGACTTTCCTTTAGCGGCGCTCGCTGAACCAAAATATGAAAAATTATTTATCTAAAATCGCACAATTTTTAGAAATAATTTTTCATAATTAGCTTCATTCAGCCAGCATCGCTAAAGGAAAGTCACTTTTAAAATATCATGGTATTCTTCTTGAAAAGTATTTTGCATGATTAAAAATCATGCATTATTTTCTAAATAATTGTTTCATATTGTATTGAAGCAAGCGCCGCAGACGAGTACCAAGTAAACGTAAACAACCCAAAATATAGGTGGTTGCTAAGAGCGTTTCGTGCTGCCTCGCTTAACCCATTTTCTACCACGACCCGATTCCGTTGAGATAACGTAATGAAATTGTGTATGCTGGCTATTGAGGCTTCACAAATCACATATATGAAAGATTTGAGTCCCTAATGGCCAGTTTTTCAGTCGGTGGTGATCTTCGTTTCTTAGTTAAATTCTGGTTAAACGTCGAATTGTGTTTTTTAGTCATTGTTTAACTATGATTTAACCACCATATGTTGGTTGGTTAACTTATAGTCAGAACCATATTATTTTGACAATCAAATTACTGACTGTCAAAGTGAGAAATGAAAATTTTATAAAATACATGTTTCAGATTTGCATATTTGTACACATACGTTGAGTCTAGATCGTTAAATTGTTGCTCCTATATAGTTTTTTACACAGTTTTGTTAAAATGACTTCGATTTTATGCATCTATTTCTTATTGTACATAATTCCATATTTTTTGTTCCCCTTTGTTGTTGTGGTATTTTTCACAAAACACGCGTTTTTTCCAATGAGAATACAAGGGTTGCCATATTTGTTGACAATATGGCGACTTACATTAACTCACCACTGAAAAACAAAATGCAAAGTTAACCTCTAATTAACTTGCAATTAAGATTAAGTAATCCCATAGTTAACTACCCACTTAAAAACTGGCCATAAGATACCTAGGTTCCTGGAAAACAGGGGTTACGGAAACGCATCAGTGGTCGATTAGGGGTATATTAGGTTTGAAAATAAAAAGAGAAGAATCCAGTTTTTGTGAGGAATTTGTCTGTAGTATCTAAATGAAAGGTTAAGTTTAAGAGTAAAGTAAGCGAAATATTGTTATTTAATTTATTTATTTTGTATGAAGTGTCAAAACACTTACAATGAAGAGAAATATTGCACTTTTTACATTGGTAAAATGTTTGCGAATGACATTTAGCACATCTCTTGCTGGTACCGCCCGGAGATTTCCATATGACATGATCCCGAACGTCTAAACGTGGAATTTGGGGTAGTCTTTCTGTTTCTTCAATGTCGTATATGATGAATTTCATTTAAAAATCGAGATAAAACTGAAATTTTGAACCCGACCACCTCAGATATCGATGAAATTTTGTTCATAGCTAAATGTGATCAATACAAACAAACTTTAATTTTTAGAAATGTCTGTTTTGGGATATTTTGGGCGTAGCACAGTGGGAAAGTTTTCGAAAAAACGCGAAAATGGTCGAAAAGAGCTCCATTTAAAGTACAATAACTCAGAATCGGCTGAACCGATTTCCATGATCTTGGTATCATTAAAAAGATATTTTAACAGGCTTTATGACACGTTTAAAAAAAAATACACTGTAAAAAATTTTATAGCAAAAAAAAATTTTAACTAACGAAAAAACCAAAAAGATCAAGGGTTTTTTTACAGTGTATTATTGTTTTAGAAAGGTTTATCCTTCACCTATACCATATCAAAAAATAAAAATGGGTTTTTTTTTAGTTTTTTTTATATAATTTTTTAAGTAGTGTCACTTCTAGTAATTGCCCTTATATTTCATATTTACAGGTAAAATAAATAAACATTGTCCCAGGAAAATTCATTTTGCTCCATTTAAACTACAATAACTCAGAATCGGCTTAACCGATTTCCATGACCTTGGTATCATTAAAAAGATATTTTAACAGGCTTTATGACACGTTAAAAAAAAATAAAAAATACACTGTAAAAAATTTTATAACAAAAAAAAATTTTAACTAACGAAAAAACCAAAAAGATCAAGGGTTTTTTTACAGTGTAGTATTTTTTTAGAAAGGTTTATCCTTCACCTATACCATATCAAAAAATAAAAATGGGTTCTTTTTTAGTTTTTTTTATATAATTTTTTAAGTAGTGTCACTTCTTCTATTCCAATTGAGACATGCTCTCAGCTTTTGCAATCACGCAGTGCATTTTCCAGGCACTTACGATTGTAGAATTGACACAATTGTTCCACAATGGCCACCACCACTTTTTACCTCGGATTGCTATACGATAGTTGGCAACTCCATTGTCGTGTAGGTCAACACCACCCATATGCTTGTTGTACTCACTGATTATTTTTGGCTGTGGAAGTGATGCTTTCTTCTTCTCTACGGAGGAGTATCGCGTCGTTGGAACTTCTGGTTGAGCAACAACAACATTTTAAACTATAGTGAATTCATTATTATCCTGCAAACGGGCTATAAACAAATTATTGTTTCTATCAAATTCATAATCGTACTCATGTTTTTCCAGGTACTGGTGCGAAGGTAGCTTCTTACCCGGTTTATTTTTACGATTCCTTTAGCTTATTTTTTTTGTGGTACCCAACTGAAGATCAGCACCTCTCAAGCGATTGGTTCTTGCTGTCCCAATTGCTTGAAACTTGCGCTCATTTAACAAACAGAATAGGTAATATGACGTGAAGAAATTGTCAAAATAGACAACATGACGATCCGGATAAGGAACAGAGCGCAACAGATTTAAAACTACAGATGCTCCTAAGCCAATTTGCCTATTGTATGGAGTTGCATTGCCAGCATACGGCACAGCTTCATAAAAATAGCCTGTATCTGAACAGACACCAGTTGTTGCAACCAAACCGAATAAACATTTTACAGTTGTGACTGCCGAAGTATGGTACCATTTGGTACCATTTGATGAGTAGTAAAAATACCAAACTGTTTATATTTGGCATTCAGGATATCAATTAGTGGTCTGACTTTGGCAAAACGATCAGTGGTGTCAAAATTGGTGTTATCCATCAAATGAAACATATTTTTTATTGTCGTAAATTTATGACGCGATATTGCTTGCTTCACAATGGGTAGGCCGAAATCTGGTTTTACAGACCAGTATAGTTGAAGTTTAGGAAGAGTATGATAGCCAGAAAACATATGTATTCCAAGTAAACGGATCATTTCTTCGTTCGTAATCTGCAGTACAACGTTGTGCTGCTGAGCGTAAAGATTGGTACTTTCAACTAAAATATCCATAACTTCGGTATCGAAATATTGCAAAAATATGAGATATATGAGAAATATACCTATGAGAATATAACTAGTCAAATTCGGACATGACCTCTGATGTACAATAGTGACACTTAGTCATAGTATCAATAATTTTCATCATATCACAGCATCAATGCACACTGTGTTTCGGGAATTTCTTATATACACCTAATCGAACAACGATGCGTTTTCGCAACAGCAATTTTTGCCGCTACATTTATTATATTATAAAACAATTGTTTTGGCAGGTGATATTTTTCTTCTATTCTACAATCTTTTGGCAACAGGATTCGAGACGTTTATGTCTTTTTAAAATATTACGTTATTTTAATTATTTATAAAAAAAGGGCTGTTTTGTAACCCTGCCTGTTACAGGCTGTAAATGCTACTAAAATATACATATAGAAAATTTTTATACTTTTGTTGTAGAAATAATAGTCAAAACTTTCGTTTAAAATTGAAGGTAAACAAATACCTGTATTAATACCTGAGCTACCATGCGTCAAAGTTGCTGTTGCGAAAACGCAACACCGGTTGAATATGGGTTAAGTTGCAATATGAATATTTTAGTTACAATAAGAAAACGAAAAATTATTCCAGATTGTTTTTGGGCTATTTTTCGCATCGGCCACAATGGGTCTTTGTCATATTTAATTATTTTGTGAATGAAAAATCGCCCAAAGGGTGAAAATGAAATATTGACCACAATTTACAGAATAAGACCCACTTTATCTGGGCGATATTTCATACGACATTTCGTCCAAAAGTGAGCTCAGCATGACCGCTTGTTTGACAACTAACAACTAAGTTCTATCTAAACAAAAGAAGCACCCTTTAGTACCATTAGAAGACACTACATCTAGCGAAAATGTGTTACCATCCGCACCTTTTTTTCTGCGAGATTTTGCGTTACAGGAGAGCGCACTGTCCTCATCCACTGCATTTATTATTATTGATTAACAAGATGTTGAGTGGGAATATAAACTATCAAACAATGAAAACTCACTTGACATTCCGAACAAAGGAAAACAGGGAAATGATCCACCAATAAAATGGGAATTTATGTAGAAACTTTCATCATTATGTCATATAAATCACAATGGAAAGTTTACGCTGGTGTTGCTGTTGCATGTTGTCCCTGGCACCACCAACCTCTTGAGCTTTGACTGCATTGACGCTGAACAAATTGTTGGTTAAACATTCAATTAAAATTATTGCCGTTCAAGTGAAGTACTCGTAATTGACTAAAAGTGCAATAAAATTCTTTTCTTCACTTGCTCTCTTGCGAGTCTCTATACCAAGTAAAGTATAGAAGATAATCATATGGTTATTCAACATAGAGACTGAGTAAAGTGTTAGTTAACGCATTGTACAAGATAGTAATTATGATGATGGAAGAGATGATGACGATAAGGATGACACAGACGATGGTTGAGCACTGGTCGTAGTGATTAATGTAGATGAGGGTGAATAGTGTTGTGCTGCATATATTAGGTTTTAGTATGCGGAAAGCAATATGACTTAGGGGAACAAATGAAGCAGTCGAATTCAAAATTGCCAAATGCCAGCGAGAAAGTGAAGGAGCGAGCTGTTAATATCCATGATAAGATATTCCATGATATGGTCTACTTCCCAGAAGTGTAAGATTCACTTATTAATGTTACGAAATTTTCGCCGAATAATAAAATTTTTTTAGAACAAAAAAGAAAGATTTTAACAGATTTATAAAATAAATTTTTACACACAATACAATATTTCATTGCTAAAGAAATTCAAACTGGGTGTTTCAAAATGTTAGGACCAAAAGTTATAAATAAGGTTTCGTCAGCTGTAAGTAAACTAGTATTAATATTGTAATGTTATTTCAATACAATACCAAACTCCGAAATTATATTCAGGCACCAGTAAGAAAGTATGAAAAGCAATACTCTCTAATGAACATATGTATTACTACGAAATACCAAATATCAAAAATATTTATCATGCCCTCTCACCATCCCGTTCCAAATACTGTTTTCTTCATAACCATCTTGATGGGGCTACAATCCACACTAATCATATCGGATAATTTAGTACAACACCCGATCTTACATATAACAATTACAATTGCAAATTAATTTGTACCATGTTACAACTTAAAAGTATCTAAACATGTTGAAACATATTTGCCCTTATGCATGTGGCAACACATGTTCCTCTACTGTATTCCAAATTATATTTTTTTTTTAAAAGACCAGCACTCAGGGGATTCCCCCTATAAATGCAATGCATTGTGCTGGCGACGGAAATTTAGGTAGAGGAGGGTGGAAAGAGGGAGTAGTGCTTATTTACATTTGCCTTGAATCGCTGTATGTCACAATTGGCGGGAAATACACTTGCGGGAAGTTTATTCCACATACGGACAGTACGACTGAAGAACGAATTTTCTCTGTAGTGTGTTGTGCGATCGACTGGCCAATAGATAGTAAACGGATGGGAGTTCCTTGAAAGCCGCCTACTTCTGCCAAATGTCCTCACATCTGGTATAAGTTGACGGATGTCCGAGGAACACGCACCGTGAAAATACCGATAGAACAGTGTCACGCAACTCACATTATGCCGATGCTCAAGGGAGGCCATACAGCTGGACACTCTACTGTCCCCTATCAACACCTTTGCTCTCCTTTGTACACGGTCCCGCAACTCCAAAAATGACTTTGGAGCACCTGCCCATATATGGGAGTTATATTCCATTCGCGGTCTGATGTAGGTGGTGTAGATATTAAGGAGATCAGATGGAGTGAAGTACTTCTTGTACCGCTTTAAAAAGCCTAGGCACTTCGATGCATCTTTCGACACTTCAAACACCTGTTTTGCCCAGCGAGCATCACATTGTATTTTCATGCCCAGAACATCAAGAGCGTCTGATTCATCAATATCCACACCATCCATAGATAATGACGATACGACTGGGTCAGCTGTCCGCTTGTGCGAAAGCAGACAGCACTGGATCTTCCCCGCATTAAAACGTACTCTATTCAATCGACCCCACTCAACAATGGCCTCGAGATCGCGGTTGATTAGCGTATTGAAATAGGTCGTAGTCAAAATGACGAAGGATGACGTTAGTGTACAAAAAAATAAGGATGACGTTCTAGGGTTAATTGACGTTTATCACTAATTTCTTGAAGATTTGGCCTGTGGTCGAATGAATATGAATGACAGAGATTACTGTCATCCGCAAAAGAGTAGATTTGGTTCACAGTCCGACCCAGGAGATCCTCAATGAAAATAAGAAAAAGAGAAGGAGAGAGAACAGAGCCCTGTGGTACCCCTGCCGTTAATTAATGTTCATCGGAAGAGATGCCATCTATAACAACTCTTATAGTGCGATCTCTGAGAAAACTCGATATAAATCGAGTGAAATTATCACCAACACCAAAAGCAGCCAGCTTCGACAAGAGTGCCTCATGCCAAACTCTGTCGAAGGCCTTGGAAATATCTAGAGCCACCACCTTACTCTCACCAAGCCGGTGGATGGATCGACTCCACTGTTCCGAAAGGAACGCCATCAGGTCTCCCGTAGATCTTCTCTTACGGAAGCCATACTGTCGATCATTAAGCAGGTAATTTGACTCGAGATATTTCACAAGATGGTGGTTAACCATGCTCACCATAACTTTCGAGAGCGCAGAACAAATAGCAATTGGGCGGTAATTGGCGCGGTTACTTGCATCACATTTTTTGCGAATAGGCTGGACGTTGGCTACCTTCCAACACGCCGGGTAAACCCCAGCGCGGTATGCAAGATTGAAAAGGTTGCGCAGTGGGCGTGCCAGCGTTGAAGAGCACTTACTTACAACCAGTGCTGATATACCATCCGGACCCGGGGATTTACCTACGTCGAGATTCGCGAGAATCTTTTTAACTCCTCGTGTTCGAAAAAATATTTCAGGCATGAAGCCAGATACGTCATCTACTACGGAGAGTGGTTGATTGCTTTCCGGCAAGGAAGAATTCCTTGCAAACATTTCAGCCAACAGATTTGCTTTATCAACCGGTTCAGTGAATAAGTGGTCATCTTTGACAAGAGTTGGAATAGAAGAAGAACTATTCTTTATTCTTCTCGCAAATGACCAAAAGTTCTTACTTTCCCTAGGGAAAGCGAGGACATTAGCACGAATACGCTGTTCGTGAAGAAATTGTTCGCGTAGAAGTACTTTGGCACATTCTGTTCTTGGCTGCTTGCGTAGCATTTCAGTGTGGTCGTTTTTCTTTCGACACCATTCAAATATATATACATTAATGCATTGAATTGCATATATCTAGCTATAAGTAGATATCTACAAGTTAGGGGTTGCAGTTTTATAGAGTTCTCAGTTTTGCACTTTTTCATTGTATTATTCAAGCTCAAGACCATTGTACGATATACATATCTTTAGTACTCGAGATATAGTTTTCGAAAATGAATTTAGCAAAATGCATCCTTATGGTTCCTCGCAAACTGTATAGGTATTTCAGATCCAGCTACAGATTTTCATCAGATATGTAATTTCAATTTCCCTTGTCAACATCTATTTCAATACACTCACAGAGCTAATTGATTGTTGGTACCGAATTGCGGTAGCCACAACCGAATTGTCCGATTGTCACGATAGAATTTAAATCACAAAGTTATATTGAGTTGTATCAACCTCCGTCTAGTAACGATTCGGATGTGACAAATGAATTTAAAAATATATCAATTTTGTTTAAATTTTTGATTTGACTAGTTGTTCCTTGGGGACTAAAACATGCAACTAAAACAACTTATTCACTTATTTAAAGGCACTAAAAATTTCATATTCAGCAGCCTGTATCTTTTGCAATTTGTAACCGATTGCAGAATTTTAAAATGGAAATGGAAGCTAGACATCTGGAGATATAAAACAAATCATGACAATAGTGGGTTCTTAAATAAAGAACTTTATTTGAGCAATTTATAAAAAAAAGTCACAAAAATGTGATATTTTTTTTTGGTTCACTTGAATAAAGGCACTTTATTATTTTTTATTATTTTTAAAGTAAGCGCTAATTTTTTGTACGGAGTGTTTGTTTATTACAATTTTTTACATCTTAATCATTTTACGAATCAAAATGGCAACACAATAAATTTTAAATCTATCTGAAAAAACTAAAATCCATGTTTACCGTTCCGAAAGATATTCTAACCGCGCAATACCTAAAAAATTTGACGGAGCCCAACAGTTGTCGACAATTACATCAAGGACCCCGAGGGGTATGGAAAACATTTTAAAGGAAGGGTTTCATTGTCTTTACCTGCGTATGAGAATAGAAAAATCATCAGAATTGCTTCTAATTTTGCCTTATCCTTGTCCAAAAAAATAAGAGCTCAAGCTGGAAGCGAGCAAGTCATCAGTACGCAGAGTAATTAAGAGCTGTGAGCATCTTAAATACCTGAAATCGCAGCAAAAAAATACAGCAGACAGCTGTCCGAGGCCTTCAGCAACGGACTGTCCGTGCGGGCTGTGTCAGAGACACGGCCATTAAGTTTAACGTAGAATACGCCATCCGATAAGACAGAAAACATATATAACAATAAATGATAAATAACATAAGCAAATGAGTTTATTTATTTGATAGTTACTTTTGATAATATACATAAGCTTATGGTAGGAAAAATAGGATAAATATGTTTTTAAATTAAAAGAGTAAGGATAAATGATAAATAACAGACGCAAATCAATTTGATTTATATTTTTTATAACTATATATCCATGTTAAATTCAAATTCACATTTAACATTTTGTTTCACTTAAATACATAAGTAAATATACGAAATTTCAATATTTCATCAATCAAAACAACAACCGAAGGTTTGTGTCCACACTGAAACAGCAGCATAGTTTGTGTTCACGCTACAAACTCAAACACTCAACCAGACACCACACATATGTTTGAGTGCATGTGTTTAAACAATTTTCATTTGAGAAATTTAAATATTAGGAAGATATCAACCAATATGAAATGTATATCAAACAAAAGATAACATCTTCATTTACCTACAAAAAAATTTGTAAAAAAAGTTATCTCGCCGTTTCCTCATAATCAATGAAATAAAGATTACAACAATAACAATCTGCCATGACTCCCTATACCGTAAGGTAAGACGTATTCTACGCCAAATATAAACCGCCACTTAATGCTCCTCGTAAGGAAGAGTGGCTTCAATTCGCAAGAGACTACATGGTATAGGATGTGCAGCCAAGAGGACTGGAGAACCGTTGTATTTATGGATGAGAAGAACTTTAATTTGGATTTACCTGATGGCTACAACTATTATTTCCATGATCTCCGCAAAGAAAAGCGTTCAGAGCCGAGAGGGCGGCGTTATGGTGTGGGGTGTTATCGCGTACTATGGCACCATCGATCTTGAATTTCAAAGTGCAAATATGACTGGTGCAATCCCATATCTCGGATATTGCAGCAGGATAATGCCCCTATACAACGCCAGAGTAGTAAAGGAGTTCATTGCAAACCAAAATGTTAATAATCTTGACTGGCCACCCTATTCGCCAGATCTAAACATTATCGACAATTTCTGGGGGGTTGGTTATCTCGTAAGGTCTATGAAGGAGGTAAACAATTTGATGACAAGCAGTCAATAATTCAGGCCATTTCGTTGGAATACATAAATTCTCTTCATCTCTCAATGAAAACCCGAATATTTGAAGTTGTTAAAAACAAAGGGGGTTGTACCTATTACTAATAGTTCTTAAATTGAGTAAAATAAATTAAAAAAAAAAAAAAACTGTTTTTCATTGAAATTAGTTAAAGTGCCTTTATTCAAGTGAACCAAAAAAAAAATATAACATTTTTGTGACTTTTTTTTATAAATGGCTCAAAAAAAGTTTTTTATTTAAGAAACCACTATTGTCATGATTTATTTTATATCTCAAGATGTCTAGCTTCCATTTCCATTTTAAAATTCTGCAATCGGTTACAAATTGCAAAAGATACAGGCTGCTCAATATGGAATTTTTACTGCCTTTAAATAAGTGAACCGGTGTGTATGTTCACAATGAAACTAAACTAAGTTTGGGGTTAACAATGGACATGAACATCATGCCCCATTCTGGTACCTCCCATGCAAAAGCTAAGCTGCCATCCAGTTTGTCGATATGATAAAACTCGTAAACCATTTCCGATCTTAATGAACTTGGGGAGGTACTAAAATGGGTGGGAGAAAATTACCCTTGTTTTAGTATGTGACTGGCGTCTGACAAAATGAAGTCTAATATCATTTTATTAAAATATATAATTTGGCAGAAGCGTAAAACACGGGTAATATTCTTCCACCCATGTTGGTAACTCCCATACAAAACTTGTATGGCCGGCTGGTTGTTCGAGAAGATAACTCCAGTAAAATACAAAAAAAAAGGTAAACCCATTACATCCCATGAAGGAATTGAAGACTGCTTCTCACAACCAGTGAGCTGTGAGCTTTCTAGTTTAACACTCGCTGGTTGAGATCTATAGATTTACATTGGTTCCCAACGTTTTTGTTTTAGAATCATCTTCATTGCTAAGTACTCGATAGTATCGCCATCACTAAGTGATGTGACTGTCGTCGAAAGAAATGTAAGGTGGTCAGAGAAGAGATCGAATCCACGTTCTCATGTACAAGAGCTGCGCACACATACCACTGCACTACAGACAGCCACTGAAAATACAACCAATCTTTATAAAATTTGGTTTCAGGCAATATTTATTCAAACCCCACTCTGCTGTGGAAAACGTGTGATTTTGCCACTCCCATTCTGTCAAATTGATTGATGCTATATTTCCCGTAAACCATAACCGATATAACAGATATAAACTAAATTTTGTAGTGGGTAATGCTTTGTCGAAATCTACTTCGAACCTAGAACATTACACGCCCATTTTTTAACGTCCCATACAAAAAACTGGGCAATATCTAGCGTAGATCACAACTGATCTTAATGAAATTTTCTAGGTGGCATTACGTTGTCAAAAGCTAATTTGCATTTAAAAATTGAGAAATTTCCGCACTCATTTCTGTACCTGACATACAAAAAATGGGCGACTGTTGGGTTGATTGATGCGATAGCTCCTGTAAACCATAACCGATATAAATTTATTTTTGTACTGGTAATTTTTTGTTACAGCTTCCCATTCGCAACTTTGCTACAACCATTTGTTTACCTCCTATACAAAATTTGCATGGCTTTGCGGTTGGTCGACACGATATTTCCCGTAAACTAAAACCGATCTTAATTAAATTTGGTATTAGACAATATGTTATCAAAAAGAAAAAAAATCAAAATTTACAAGTTTACCACGCCCATTTTAGCATCTCACATACAAATGCTGGGCGTACAATTGGCCGGTAGATACGATAAATCCCCGAAGCACAGCAGGTCGTAATTAAATTGGGAATTAGATAATATATTGCGATATTAGGTCGAATTTGCCCCGCACATTCGGGTAACTGAAGTTTGGTAGTCTGGAAAAAAAATTTAAACCATTTTGAAAGAACTCGGAACCAATAACTGACTCCCTCCCGAGCGAGTCAAATATAAAAAATAAAAATTCCCTTTGGAGTTTAATTTATATTTTACTTGGTGTGACAGCTTTATGGGAAAAGGAGCAGAATTTTTCGAATTGCGATTGGGATTGTTTCGGTTTTTAGGCAATTGCAACAAACATCGATTGGAATATTGTTGAAGGACTAGAAAATAATCAATGTCTTTCAGAAAGGACAGAATAATAAAAAGCGGGCAAAATCGATTGGATCAATGGGAATGTATGTGTATAAAGTAAATAATATGTGTGGTGAAAGACTAAAAATAACGGCAACCTTAGTTTGGAATGATTGGGTCTGAAGTTCGACTAATAATTGCAACATAAGTTTTATTAAGGCTACTAATGGCACACCAAAATATGATTTGGACAGTGATTGGGGGTGGACGAAATATAGTGCATGTGGTCACAATGGACAAAAAATTGGCGGAAATGAGTTAGACTGCAAAATACATGAAATATCATTTGGAATCATTTTGGAATGTGTTAAAAATAGTGTACGAGGGTAAAAAGTGTAAAAAAAATCAATAAGTGTTCGAACTCACGGATGATGTGTTAACACCTTTTTGCTACACGGTACCTGTTCGATTTCTATGAACACATTAGTAAACGTTACATTGGGAAATAAAAAATAATAGTTCTTTTTTGTATACACCGGGCAATGCTGAACATCAAATGACTCGCTTTGTTTGGCCATAGCAACAACAATGAAACAGCCAAACACACAACATCACACATACTTTGTCCGAAGTAGCTGACGTATACGTGTGTCACATAACCACATGTTTGCCATATCAACAGCAACGAAACAGCCAAACACACAACATCACACATACTTTGTACGAAGTAGCTGACGTGTTAGTGTGTCACCATAACGTCGACTGCGCATAACGTCGTCACCATAACGTCGACTTGCAAATGAACTTTTGCGTGGCTATGCTTTAAATCTCCGTTCAACAACAGCAACAGACACATGTACATACATACATTATTATGTTAATACATACGCTATAGACACAATTTCGTTTGCCTCTCCCCTGCCGCACCACTCTTTCATTGCTCTCTTGCTCGCTCATTTTTGTTTAACACGTCATTATTCTCTTTCGCAGTCGCAGAAAATCTTGTTTTAGCAGCAGCATAAAATCTGGTTTTAGCAGCAGCATAAAATCTGACTTTGTAGATTTAAATCAAAAAATTTAAAAAAGGCATCATTGGGAATATGAATATTAAAAATAGTATATAGCTAAAAGAAAAAAAGGATAGGGCAAAACATGCAAAAAGGGGAACATTAATTTGGAATGATTGGGAATGTGTTAATAATAGGGTAATAATTAATTGAAAGGGTAAAAATTGAAATAACGAGAATTTATTAAAAATAGTGTAGTGGCTAAAAACGGTTGAACTTCAAAAGAGTCAAATGTAAGTAAAACTTAATACATAATTCAAAAAAAAAAAATACATGACATGACTTGAATGAATGGTTGGAAAATTGTGTTTTTACATAAAAAAGATTAAACATGAATATGCGAGAAGTATTGTTATTATACATTATATGTGGGTAAAATGGGTCAAAAATGGGTAAAATGTAAAAATGCGAGAAAATTGTTGAAACGTCTTAAATATAGAATATGTGGATAAAAAAAGGCAAGAAAGTGTAAAATTTCAAAATCTGAGGAAAATCATTTGGAAAGATTGGGAATGTGTTAATAATAGTGTATGTAGATAAAACGATAGAAAAATTGCAAAATTTCAAATAACATAAGTTTTGGATGAATAGAAGAAGGACAAATATGGTTAAACTTCAAAAAGATACAACATCGGTTTGGAATGAATGGGTAAAAAGGGGGCAACAAAACGGTAAAAGCACAAAATGAAAGAAAATTCGGTCTTGATGACATGGGATTGTGCATGATTTGGATCTTATACCGAGCATGTTGTTCAAAATATTGAAAATTTTTAGTAAAACAACTGTTTGCTTTGTATGTCAACATTTTTAACCCTAGAAGGGTAGACTTCGCGAATTAGACGAAAACCGTTGTTTTTTAAATCATTCAAAAAAATGAATGATTAATGGCGAAAATTAATCAAACAGCTTTAAAAATCTGTGATTTGTTTTTTCCTTCACCAAAGTCTTTTATTGATTAAAAGTAGTGTGCTGGACTTGTACGCTACATTTTTCGTTTATAATGTCGAAGTAAAGTAGGACTTCGTGATTTGACGAAGGTTACCTTTAATGTATGTGACCGTTCTTGGGTTAATATACAATTTTTAGTTTTGTATTGAACAACATTTATTGAAACTATTTTGATTGACTACAATAAAGTTATTTTGATTCAGGGTTAACATGCTTTCAATTGTCTGCAATTGGCATAGATTAATTTATACATAGACTTGTCAACTCGCTCATCGGTTTAATTATTGAAGGGAAGCAAACTTGTGTTTGAACGTGATGAGAAAAATTCTGTCGCTGAGGTTTGACAAACACAGCCGAAATTGTTACTGTGAATGATCAAGATATGTAAATATATGATCTTCGTGAATGCACAAAACTAAGAATGGAGGATTTTCAGTTGTTTTAGATCCTCGTTATGTTGAAAGTTGTAATTTCCTTTAAGGCTGTAAGAGATCATTTTGTTCGACGTTGCTGACAGAAGTTCGTTTCCTCAGTGAAGAAGAGCAAAGAGAAACGTCAGATGAGATGGATAACAAATCTATATATAAATTAATCTATGCCATTGGGTTGCCACAGAAAATTTTGTGTATGACAAGTATGTTTTGCACGACCTTGACAATAACATAACAAAGTGATTACAATTTGAAACCACTCTTAACCCTGGAAGGGTAATCTTCGTCGATTCGACGAACACGGTTGCTCTTTGTAAATTTTCCAAAAAAAATGGACTGAAGAGCAAAATGCTCAAAAAGAAATCATAAATCTTTAAAAATATATGACTTGCGTGTTTCCTTTTTGTTGAAGTCTATTATTGATTAAAAGTAGTGTGACGGACTTGAATGTACATTTTTCGTCAAAAAATTCGAAGTAAAATATGACTTCGTCGATTCGACGAAGATTACCTTTAATATATGTGAAATATGATTGGCGGCATGAAATATCGACCAAAAGAAAAATGACTTAACAATTTTATGAAAAATCGCCCAATTTTTAAAATTGGATCAAAATGATTATTTGAATTACATATGAAATTTACCCCAAAAATATATGTAAAATGACCCAAACGAAACATGAAAAATCGCCCAAACATATTGGGCAATTTTTCATAAAAAAATGGCCCAAATTAATTGGGCAAATTTTCATATGAAAAATTGCCCAAAATCATAGTGAGAATGAAATAAGAAATACATGTAGGAGTCCAAAACTTCAATATTTGAAAAGATAAAATCTCACCCTTTTATAGCGATTTTATATTGTATTTAAATAAGGACATGCAGTCAAAAAATCGAGCGAATTTGGAGAAATAATTGTTGCATAGTATGTATGTATATTGAAGCAAGCGCTGCAGACAAAAAATTTATTTATCCAAAATCGCTCGATGTTTTTGAAATAATTGTTCATGTTTTGTTTTAGGGAACGCCGCAGAGTAAAGTCACTTTTAAAAAAGGACATTCTTTTTGAAACGACTTTTATATTATGTGAAGTAAGCGCTACAGTCAAAAAATTGCCCAATTTTTCGAAATAATTTTTCATATTTTGTTTTCGAGTGGCAATGACGGAAAGTCAATTCATATTGTGTTTTAGCAAAAAAAAAAGTTATTTTTGAAAATTTCAATAAAAAGTTCAAAATGTAGGTGGTTGCTAAGAGCGTTTAGATAAGTAACGGCTTCGTGTAGTCTCGCTTCAATTGCAATATCAGTTTTACTTAAACTGAGAAGACGAAAAATCGCCCACAAATTTTGGAATTATTCCGGATTATTTTTGGGGTATTTTTAGTATCTACAATTATGAAGTATGGCCCACAATGGGTCTGTTTTAATATTTAATTTGATGAAAAAATATCCAAATGGGCAATTGTTCACAGACGTATTTTGGGTGATTTTTCGTAGGAAAAGGATGAAAATGAAATTTTGCCCATAATTTACGAAATAAGACCCACTTTTTCTGGGCGATATTTCATATGAAATTTCTCCCATATTTGTATAGGTTTTTTTTTGGGCCATTATCCTTTGGGCGATTTTTCGTTGCCCCATATGATTACCCTTCTAGGGTCAAAGGAAAATAAACCAGTAATATAAAACGTCATTATGAGACTGCGCACATTCACACTTCTTGCCACATTATTAATCTTTCCAAACAATTCATCTCGCAATTTTAAGTTTTACCCCTTTTGCGAATTTTTTTAAGCAAATTCTTAATTTTTGCAATATACCAACCTTTCCAAACAATTTCTCTGCCATTTTCGAGTTGTACCCTTTTCGTCCCAATTTTACCATTTATATCTCAATCACCATTTTTGCCACATTCCTTGCATTTCCAAACGATTTTTCTCGCATTTTTATACCGCAGTTACAAGATTTGCGTTCATAATTATTCGATATCTTCACTTATAGATATTATATCTACAGTTATCTTTTGTTTGGTGACATATAGTCAATACACACCAACCCCTAAAACTTAACCAAATGGGCGTTTTGTAGGACATTTTAGGCGCCAACTCGGAAGAAATACGAAATTAACCCTTAAATGGATTTTCGGTTTTGACTTATTTTTGGCATTCAAGTTGAGCTTGGATCTTTGGTGTGCTAAAAAACTTATAGTAGAATTTTATTTATTTATTTTATTTATTTATTTATTTATTTATTTGATATCCTATACAACAAGATTTAAATCTTATTAATTACAGTATAGGAATTTTTAATGAAGAAGAAAAGCATAATAAGAACATTTGAATAATATAATACAATACAATACTATACAATACTACGACAAAATAAAATATAATTTTAAGGCCTCAAGGCATGACGCTATGTGACAATTTAATTTTATACTTTTATGAAGTCAGGAACTAAATATTTAAGAGTTACATGAGTGAATAAAAGAATTACATGAATGAATAAAACATATTGTGTTTCATGCGAAATGATTGAAAAGAAGTGTCTTAAATTGAGTAATGTTGCTGGTTTTTTGAATTGAGTGTGGTAAACTGTTCCACAGAGGCATGACGTTTATGAAGAATTGCCATTCAGATGTCAGTGTTTTGTACCGAATGGGAATAAGTTTCATTCCTCTGCTTGATCTTGTGAAAGTAAGGCGTCGGAAGAGATACGTTGGAAATTTAGAGTATATTATTTTATGAAGGAGCAATAGGGTTCGAACTTTAAATAGTTGATCTAGAGTGATACCGTAAAGTTTGATAGAATGCTGGGAAATATGATCGTATTTACCAATACCGTATACATATCTACAAATGTTATTGAAGACTGTGTTTAGCTTATTTCTGCTGACTGAATCACAATTCGCAAATACTTCACAGCCATAAAGAAGAGACGCCATAAGATAGGCCTTAGCAATCAATACTCGAATCTTGGGAGGTGTGAAATAGTGCGTTTGCCGCAAGGTCCGCAACTTAGCATACATAACACTGGTAACTCTGTTAACCTGATTACTCCATGTTAACGTATCGTTCATTATAATACCCAGATTTTTAACGGTTGAGACTACCTCAATTTTGTGTCCGTTTATAGTTATATTAACGTCAAACGTAGAGTTCAATGACTTACTGTGGACCACAAGACACTTTGATTTACACGGATTCAACGAAAGCCCGTTCGCGTTTGCCCAATTCCATATTGACCGAAGGTCAGCATTCACTCTGTTGACGGCTTCGCCCAATAATTCAATGGGTGTACTAGTGTACAGTTGTACATCGTCAGCGTACATATGTGTCTTACAACTATGTATGTGTTGCGGGAGATCATTTACATACAACGAGAATAGCAAGGGTCCCAGTATTGACCCCTGGGGAACGCCTCTAGATAAAAACAGTGGAAGCGAAGCAGATGCCCCCGTACAAACAGATTGACTCCGATTAAAAAGGTAAGACTTTATTAAGCTCACAGAAGTCCTAGAGAAATTAAAAAAATTTCCAAGTTTAAATCCTAGCATGTCGTGGTCTATAGTGTCAAAAGCTTTGGAATGGTCAAGCAAAACAAGCACGTTCACTCGCTTATCATCAATACTAAGTCGTAAGTCTTCCACAACATCCGTTAATGTGGTAACACAACTATGTTTTGCCCTGAAGCCAGACTGGTTTTCCACGAGCAATGCTGATGATTCAATATATGAACACATCTGGTAGTGTAACACCTTTTCAAAGACTTTGGATAAGTACGGAAGTATATATTCCGTCTATATTCCGTCTTGGATTTAGGAATAGGGACTATTTTCGAATGTCTCCATCTTTCAGGAAAATTGCTTGACATTATAATAAAATTGAAGAGATGTGTAATACCCGAAATGATCTGTGGGAGAATTAACCTTACAAACTTTGGATTTATATCATCACAACCTGTAGCATTCGACCTTACTGCTGAAAAACTTAGAAGGACATCATTTTGACTTACGCACGAGAATTCAAAAGCGTCACGGCTATCTTCCGTGTCTGAGAGTTCATAAAAATCTGTGTTGGCAGAAACGATAGGTGCGTTAACAAATGATCTATTCAGTTCATTAACGTCTACAGATACATCAGACATTTCTTTACAACAGACTCCAATCTTCTTTATATTGTTCCACGTTGCCCTAGAACCAATTGATTTACTGAAACACTTAGCATAATATTCAAATTTAGTTTAGTTTAGTTTAGTTTAGTTTAGTTTATTGGTTCATTTTCGATGGTAGAACAATAAGAATACAATTCTTTTATAGTTCAATAGCGTATTACAAATGGAAGTCATTATAATTAAATATATATGTATATGTAATTCAAAGTTCGAAGTAAGTTTTTTTTTTCCTTTTATAACATAAATTTTAAGTAGTTACGATACAAATTTTATTTTCCACCAAGGTTTACATTATTTTTATTAATCACAAAAATTAAATTACGTTAAGTTATGACTAATAATTTCAGAGAAGAAGTGATTCACAAATTAATTGTTTGAGAGAAATAGGAAGAGAATAGGGTTAAATAGAGCTAGTTGATAGAATTTATTAAATCAAGGAGGGCTTTTTTAAAAATGTTTTTTCTTGTTATAGATTTTATTGCTATGGGCAAGGCATTCCAATGCTTAATAGCGTTGACGAAGAACAATCTGCTTGTGTTAAGCAAAGTATGTTTGGGAATTATGAGTGTCATATTACGTGAGATGCGGCCAAATGCTAGTTTGTCATATAGGTAGGAGGGGGTCTTGTCATTAATTAATTTGTGTAAGAAAAGTAAGTTACGCACCCGCAGGTAATCCACTAACTCACAGCCAAGAATCATTTTTCTCCATGTCGACACACTACTGAATCGACTAATGCCAAAGACATAACGCGTAGCACTATTCAGTGATAACAATAATTTGTGGTATGACTGGGAGTCCAATTTACTATAGACATCCGCAAAATAATTAATCAATGGTAGTATCAACTGAATTACAAGACGTCTCTTTGTCTGACTTGGGATACAATTAGACGTCATTCTTAAATTTCTAAGAACGAAGTATACATTCTTCACCAAATTGTTAATATGATCTTTGCAAGTCAAAGAGGAGTTAACATAAAAACCTAAATATTTAACCTTGTTAACATATTGCAGAACCGTGTTCCCTAGCTGGATGATAGGCATTTGATTTAAGGTGATCTCAGAGCAACTTATTGGTAGAACATGAGTTTTCATGGGATTAAGTATCAATTTGTTATCCACGGACCATTTCCATATCTCAATTAAATCTTCATTCATACGACAGCACATATCTTCAACCAGTCCTATTCGATTGGATATATATAATTGTATGTCATCTGCATACGCATGCATATTACAATTAACACACACCTGAAATACATCATTGACAAAGACACTGAACAGAAGTGGACCCAAGACTGAACCTTGAGGAACACCAGACGTAACACTTTTAAGACTTGATTCACTGTCGCCAACTACAACCTTTTGGGAACGATCTGTTAAGTAATTTATTATAAGTAGTAGAGCAGAATCAGACAATCCGTAATAATATTTGAGTTTTTGGCAGAGTATGTGATGGTTTACCATGTTAAAAGCTTTAGAAAAGTCTAAAAAACACATTATGGACATATTACCTTTGTCCAACTGTTCTCTTACGTCATCCATTACTTTCATGGCAGCCGTTGAGCAACTGTGACCAGCACGAAAGCCAGATTGTAAAGGAGAAAGTAGCATATTATTATTAAGATAACCTGTTAGCTGATTAGACAATAAAGACTCAAACACTTTGGACAACACTGATAAAATACTTACAGGCCTATAATCATTAGGAGACTTAGCATTGGATATCTTAGCTACAGGAGTTATTTTCCCTATTTTCCACAACTTTGGAAAAGCAGATGTAGTCAGGCAATGATTAAAGATGTGTGTAATAGAGCTTACAACATATGGTAAAATAATTTTCAGAAACTTAATAGAGACACCATCCACACCAATAGCATTTGATCTAACTTTCATTATAGATTCATATACGTCAATTTCAGAAACAGAACTGAATTCGAACACTGAAGAACAAAAAAGCGATGGACGAAGAATAGCATTATCAATATTGTCAGTTGCATCTGTGCAGAAAAAATTATTAAGTGTAACAGGATCAAGATTGCATTCATTTGATACTTGTGAGTGAACGCCAAGATTTCTAATATTTTTCCACAGTTGTGCAGCAGGCAATGAAATATTTAACTTACGGGAGAAATAATGGATTTTCGCTAGTTTTGTCACTGTGGTGGCTTTATTTCTGGCCCTAGTATAAATAATTCTGTTGACTGCCGACGGATGTCTCTTCCACATGTTATAGCACCGATTCCGAAACTTAATAGATTTTCTCACGTTAGAGGTAAACCATGGACAAGAGTTGTTTTTCACATATACTGTTTTCGTAGGAATATGTCTGTTGTAAACGTCCTGCATTTTTGTCATTAGAGCATCCAACTTTTCATCCACAGTTGTCTGGTACCAACAGTCATGACATTTCAAAGAACAAGGAGGGATAATTGATTGTAGAATAATCCCGATAAGTTATATGACGACTACATTCACTTCTCCGGAGGCTAACATTTAACGTACAAAACAAAAGATCATGATCAGATACAAAGGAGATTTGATCAAACAGAAGCACAGACTTTAAGTCAGAAAGTAGGATATAATCTATTAGACTAGGACTACAATTAGTAGAGAAACGAGTAGGTACACTCTCATTTACAAACGATAGGCCAACCGAATAAACAGATTCACATAAATCATTTTTGTTTTTATCTTCGCTAAGATAGTTTATATTAAGATCACCACATGTAACAAATAGATCATATTCTATGGCACGCTGACTAAAATCGGAGAAAAATGTTTCAAAACTACACGCTTTATTGGGGTTGTAAACACAAGACACAAGAACTTTTGTCAAATTATCGTACACTACAACATTAATGAACTCTATATCCGAGTTGTCAGATTTATTAACTAATGCTGCTTTTAAATTGTCTCTGCAATATATGGCCACACCACCACCTCTTCTACCACTCCTGCTATTATGGAAGAGATTGTAACCACTAATGTCGTAGTGGCTGTCCAATACCTGGCGAAACCATGTTTCCGTTACACATATTACATCAACACTTGAATTTTCAAACACTGATCTAACGTAATCAAGTTTCGACCCATTTAGACTTCTTGCATTAAAATGAACCACATTAAGTCCAGTATTTTGCCTGCACAATATATTTATCATTACAGAATGGTTCCCGTCAACGCTATTGCCCAAATCAAGATGATTCATAAAATTTACAAGAAAAAACATTTTTATCAAGCTTGATTAAAAAAGCAGACAGTAGAAAAAAGAAATTATATAGAACAGTAGAAATTATTAGCCTTACAATCATTTTGTTCGATAAGTAATAAGAAAAAGAAAAATCAAAGAAAATAAAATTATTTTACAAATTAGAAAAAAAATTTATTCTCAAATTATCGTTAATAAGGTGTCCTCATCAGGTACATACACTGCTTCAGAGTTACGTTGTAATCGGATATAAACTTTTCCCCTTACAGAGAACACACTCCACAGCTTCTTATCTCTCTTAAATTTCGTCGCTAGTTGAAGGACTTTTCTATTTGGCGCATCCAAACTTTCATAAATACGAAAAACTGTGTCGCACTCAAACCCAGCTGAGCGCATGGACACAATACCCTTATGTTTGCGGCGGAAATCAGAAAACGCTTTCAAAGTGCGATTCCGATCAAAAGGGGTGTAAAATTTAACTATAACCACTGTATTGTTTTGATTAACAGTAGTTTTTGGACGGACACGAAATATATCCCGGATCTGTGGAGCTAAATAATCAATATATCGGCAAATTTGATTAAAAATACTCTTCAAATTTTCCGCCTCACAAAATGGAATACCAAATACAATGGCATCAGTTCCAATATCACCCACTGTGCTAGTTTTCTCTTTACTCCTCAGCTCCTCTATTTCCTTCTTCAAACTATCAATTTCGGTGTTTAATCTATCGATACTCCCCATATCACTTTCAATAGACGCAACACGATCTTCTATCTCATTCGCCCTTTCGGTTATCAGTTTAATTTCGCTTTCTATTTTGCACAATAATTTCTCCTCAATTGCATTAAGAGCAGCAGACAATTTGCCAAAGAGTTGGTCGGCATGTAGTTGGAGTCTTTTCTCCATGTCTCTCATCTCTCTGATAATACTGCCCAGATTAGACACTCCATCATCAAGCCTCTGATTTTTTAGAGCGGGTGAGAGTATTTGTTTCTGCAGAGAAGAAGGCGAAGTAATTTTGCGCTTACCAGCTGGAGATGTCATTTGTCGATGTGTTGTTGTTGTTAATTTATTATAGTTTCCTCTGTTTATTCTATCTGTTTTGATATTTAACTTGTGTCTCTCAACAGCACTGTTGTTATCGTTGTAGATTGGCTGTGTGGCTTATCACTGTTGTTATTGATTTCGTTATATGTATGTAGTTTGTCCGTACGGAAATGTAGTTTTGTTCGCTTAGATTTTCGGGCACTTATCCTTGTGTTTTGTGTTTAGTTTATTAATGTAAATTTATTGTGGTTTAGTTAGTTATGTTCAGTTCTGATGTTTTCTGTAATATTGTATTTTTGGTGATATTATAGTATTGTTATTATGTTGACGTTTACTCTCAATTTGATATTTAAGTATTGACTTTTGTCTTGTATGTATGTTTGTATATGTTTTGGATTTTCGTCTTGGATTTTGTTCTGTACAGCAGATATTTCTTACAAATTATTTTCATTTATCAGATGTTGTTATAATAGAAAATTAACACGGGCACAAAGTAAATGTATAGCCTTATCAGACAATACAAGTTTACGTTTTTAAAGTTGGTTTATTTAGAGGAATTAAAATAATTTCTGGAGCCTTGAAATACGCGTCCGTTCTCTCCGATGATCTCTACGAGCAACCTTCTAATTGCACAATTAACCTCCCTTCTTGCAGTTTTAAACTCTTGCTGTAAATCCGTTGACTTTATGAGGAATATTTTTGTATAAATAGTATATTTTAACCCGTTTAAGGGTGATTTTAAACTTATCCACAAAAAAAACATAAAAAATCCATATATTGAAGCCGTACAGGGTTAAAGTGTTCCACAAAAATTTTTCTCCTAAAGTTTTAGTTAAAATTGCTGAAATGTAAGGACAACATGATTGCCAATTCATCATAAGAATGTGCATAAAGGGGAAAAATATTCTGAAATTATCACTACATGTGTTAATAATTAATATATAAAAAATTAGTTGTGGCAACCGCTAACTCGGTTTTGGCAACCGCTAACTCGGTTTTGGCAACCTCAAGTTCAAATATACATGACTCGATGCCACGTTCTTGAAAGAATGCGGTATTCCAAAACGAATACGGGTTTCCAAAAGTTACGCTATCGGAGAATGTGTTCTTAGAGATATTAACTGATGGCGAAGATGTTTGTTGTTTCTCGCAATAATGCAATACAGGTTGTATGAGAGTCTAGTATAGCTGAACTTTTGTTACTCGAAGGAGGGCTTTATCTCCAAAGTGCTTGCTTAGCCCAAAATAACATCTCTCCCTATTACAATTCTCCGCTTGATCTCAAGGCTGACGTTGTTGTTTTTGTTTATGGCAGATCCGAGGTATGTAAATTCGTCCACTGCCTCGTAATTATAACGGTTATCAACGTTCACGCTTTGGTGTAATCGCATGGAGGCCCTGCTCGTTGAAACCGTTAATTTTGTCTTGTCCTCATTTACTGTCAGACCCACTTTTGCTGACTCTTTCTCAATTCTCGAAAACACTGATGATATCTATATCATCAGCATACGCGTGCAGCATGTGACTTCTACGGCTGATGGTTTTATTCATGTGGACTACAGCTTTTCTCATAATGATCTCCACATTAAGATGTTAAAGAGATTGCACGATAGTCATGAAGAGAATGTGAAGAAAGGGATAGCGGCTCTTGTATATTTCTCTATGATGCTATAGATTAATGGCTTATTCCACTGTAATTGGCACAGAGACTCGGGTCACCTTTTTTAAATATGACGCATAGTACACTCAGACTCTAGTCGCCGGACATTCTTTCATCTAACCAAATGTTGCGAATGAGCTGATGCATGCACCTTATCAGCTTATAGCCGCCACCCTTACACAGTTTCGCCGGCTATCCATCGGCTCCTGCGGCTTTGTTGTTCTTAAGCCGGGCAATAGCTATTCTGACCTCGTCTTGTTTAGGAGGGGGCAATCGACTTCGTCATCCAAAGTGTGATCGTTTGTCTCATCGTCATTGGATATCTTAGGTACCAATAGTCAGTCGCTATTTATCCCTATTCTTCTGCAAAGTCCACAATAAATTTTCTCGGTGCAGCTACAATAATGTTGTTATTATAGCAACGCAATTAGTAAAGGATAGCGCAGTATTGTATGACAGTTGTTGTTGCATTAGCCTCAAATATGCCATTGAAGCAATGTATTCACACGAACGAACATGTCCCTGCGACCAAACGATTTTCATTCAGGATGGGAAATGTAACATTTCAAAAATAAAAAGCTGTGCGCTTTTTAATTTTACACTCATTGATGGGGACCTACAGTTGTACAACATTTTCGAAGGGTGTCTTTGGAAAGATTTTTCATGACTAGGTACTCGATAGTGTGGTGATCGCCGTCGAAAGAAATGTAAGGTGCCCAGAGGCCTTACAAACCAGATAGAAACTTTTTTCAAGTTTAAGACAACTGACAAATATATGTAACTTCCATTAGCAGACATCTCCCTTAGAAGGCAAATTGTATTTTGTCATTTGTTGAGAACAAAATTGTGATCGAAAGCAATGGAACTTTTTCAAGCTTTTCCAGATCCGAAAGACTAAAACGAAGATGACATAAGGCAGATAAGGGTGACCATGGAATAAACGCCCATAACCTAACTTAAGCCCTAACATTTTTTAGGCGTTTCGTCCGCGGTCATAAAGCCCAATGAGCAGGCGGACAACAAACCCAAAATTTTTGGGCGAAATTGTAACTTAAGAATTAAATTTTCATTTATCCTATTGTGAATTACGCAATTTTATTGCTGACATTTAACAAATTTCCCCTTTCTATGGCCACAGCAAAATGGAATCCAACTTAAAAATACATTTTTTGTAATTTCCTTTTAAGGCTAAGAAATCATATTTTCTCCGGTTAGTGAAAAAAATGTAAATGCCGCGGGTGGGATTCGAACTCACATTCGCTGGACGATCGTTTCGATGTTTGTGAAGTATCATCTTCAGCAGCGCCTAGCCCGTTAAGCCACTGCGGTGTGTATTTACATAAGTCACTAACCGAAGACATACATTTTTTAATTTCTCAGTATCCTTCTATTCGCATTGGCATTGGTCATTGAAACTCAATAAGGTTTCAAGGGCTCCACGCAATACCCCCCAAAGAAATATCGCCCAGGAAATAGCACCCAGTGAAATAAACCCCCAAAAAAAGAGAAATACTATCCAAAGACAAAGAATGAAATAAAATCCAAACAAAAATGAAATTAACTCCAAGGCAAAATGGAAGCAAAGGCGAAAAAATTTCCGTGTAAAAGGCCCATTTGGAAACCCAGATTGGAAAACATTAACTTCAAAAAAAAAATAACACCCAAAAATGTGTGAAAAAACATTGGAGATTATATCATTTCTCGTTTGGGGCTATTTCCTTGGGGGGTATTTCGTGAAGCTGTTTCAAGAGGCCTACCTATTTAGAGTTTTGATACTGTATTTTGTTACTTGTGTCTAATTAATTGTTAATTGTTTTACTCTACGTTTCATATTTATTATTTGCAGACACAAAAAGATGTTTATTTATCAAAACTTTAAGGGATTTTTAAAACTTTCAGTTGCAAACACATGCAAACGTACATCCACTTTTGTACATTTGTGTTAACAAATGCAGATGTGTATTCGAATGTAATTCAGTCTTTCAGTATGTAGTCTCTATCCGATGGCTGAACGATTTTGAATTAATGCATGATTCCATACCACTCTACTTTTCCTTTTGTTTTTCAAATCGCAAATGCAGTAGAACATGATGTTGCACTCCCAAAGAATAATGCGGTAAGTAAATGTTGCATATTTCATTAGGGTGACTCGTTTAGGGGAGAGGAAATATGAGACTCAAAAACCTTTCTCAAAATAAATTGTGATTAATGAAATATCTGATACTATGATATCTCATTGACAATGCAACGAAAACTTGGATCTTATAGACACTAATTTTAACCCATTGATGCATCGAAATGACTAGCGATGAAACCTGTGACAGTTTGGAAAATACACACTGTGACAAAGGAAATCAACGTATAAAATGGGTCGGAACTGATCCATTACTCTAAAGTGGTCAACACTTGGAGTAACCATATTACGCAGTGATTGCCCTGCAAAAATTAATAGAAGCGCTATATCAGTAATTTCAAACACGCATAATACGCCATTTAACCACTTCCATAGAAGTGGTTCTATAACACTACAAATGTAAAGTGTACAGTCATCAATCAATGTCAGTTAACATCATTAAGGAGCTTCTGAATATCAAAAATCGTCGTTTGATAGAATTCGCCTAATAAAAGCCTTCTGATAGAAATCGACCGATAGAATTCACCTGCAGAAAATATCAGTTGTAAATGTTGGTAAAGTTGTTGTCAAAAAGTTGCTGTAGGAAGTTGTATTAGTGAAGTTGCCGAAGAGATCGATCATGTTGTTGAGGTTGTCCGTAGTAGCGTTCTGTCGTCAGTTGTCATCGCAAGTTGTTCTGATCGCCCGTCGATCTGGTTTATTGGAATGAAATTCCTTATCGCACGTTGCGGGATGGGGCTAAATGAAAAAAAAAAATAAACAACTTTCTTTTAACACTATTATACTATATGGCCGTCGGTGGTGCAATGGGTAGTGTGCGTGGGTCTTGCACATGAGATCCTGCGTTCGAACCCTGCTCTTACCACCTTAAAATTTTTTCGGCGGCGGTCACTTCGCATAGTGATGGCGACACTATCGAGTATGTAGCCATGAAAAAGCTTCTCAAAATACCGTTCGGAATCGGTGTAAAACTGTAGGTCCCAATCAGTGAGTGAAAACTGGAAAGCCCACAGCTCAGTGATTGTGAGAAGTTCTCCCCTGTCCCTTCATGGGATGTAATGGGAAACCATTTATTTATTTATGCTATAACCCAGTATTATCAACTAAGGATTTTTCAATAAGAGCGCTACAAAAGTTTTTTTAAATAAAACAAACCCGGTTTTAGATACCAATGAAATTCTTTATTCCTGTGAAAGTACGTTCGATGCCATTATGTATGGAACTCGATCTCTTTTGCATGGCCACCACGGGCACGCTTGCAGAAGTCCAGACGCTGAACCCAATTTTCGACGGTTTTCAAGCATAAATCGGCCGATACTGCTGCAATTTCACGATCGATATTCGTACGAAGTTCATCAATCGTCGCTGGCTTGTTGGCATAGACCATACACTGGACGTAGCCCCACAGGCAATAATCTAACGACGTCAAATCGCACGACCGAGGCGGCCAATCGACTGGGCCATTTCGTGAGATAACACGTTCACCAAACTTGGTTTCCAATAAATTGATTGTGGCATTCGTTGTGAGGCTTGTGGCGCCGTCCTGTTGGAACCACATATCCTCCAAGTCCATATTATCCAATTGGGGCCAAAAATATTCGGTTATCATTGAACGGTAGCGATTCCCATTCACAGTAATGTGCCGGTCTTGATCATCATGGAAGAAGTACGGCCCAATGACGCCGCCGGCCAATAAACCGTACCAAACCGTAATTTTTTCGGGATGCAATGATGACTCATGGATTACGTGTGGATTGCTGTCTGACCAATAATGCATATTTTGCTTATTGACGAAGCCATTCAGCCAGAAATGAGCCTCATCGCTGAAGATGATTTTCCGATGAAAATCCGAATCATTTTCATGTTGTTGCTCAGTCCAATTCACGAACATACGACGCTTATGGTGGTCAAGCGGCTTCAGCGCTTGCGTCAATTTGATCTTGTAAGGATGTAGGCCAAGATCTTTTCGCCAAATTCGCCACAACGACGTCACAGAGATGCCCAACGCTTGAGAACGACGTGTGAGAGACACATTTGGGCTTTCTTGAACTGAAGCCTCAGCGGCAGCAATATTCTCGACACCACGGGCACTTCTTTGTCTCACTGGCACGGGAACATTTTGTACTGTGCCTGTGGATTCAAATTTTTGCACTAGACGCTCAATTGTTGATCTGGTAGGACGATTATGACGACCAGAAATTGGACGTAGCGCTCTTAAAGTTGAGGCCACTGACTCCAAATTTCGGTAGTAAATTTTAATAATTTCGACTCGTTGTTGGCTCGTATAGCTTTCCATGATGAAACGGCAAACCTTACTGAAGAGAAATGTCAAAAGAGCGGGAAAAAATATGGCGTCGTTTGCTGTCCCTATCGATTTACTTTTGTACCGTCTCTGTTGAAAAACCCGTTATATTGGGTACTTTTGCTGTGGTTTGTGTCTAGACTAAGATATGTGTCGTTCATTGTAATAGTGAATTGTTATTAAATTTCGAGAAACCGAGCCTTTTAAAAATCATTGCGTAGGAAAAAAAACAATATTTTTTTTCAGTGTTTCTTTATTATTTCTTGTTTAACACAAATCAAAGTTATAATAGTTTGTAGTAACTGATTGTAATCAACTTAAACAAATTTAATAAACGAACTTAAAGTTTTTTTTCTAGAGTTCCTTCACTGTTAAAGTGATAAGTTGCTTTTGAGTCATATGTAATTTCGTCATCAGATGAACGTTCCTCGGCATTACGTGTACTTGAACGAGTTGGTATATCTATGGGAAGATTTTTGTAATAATGGTGGTAAACCGGTGGGATGTAGGGTAGAAGGTCAATTATATCTTTCTTTTTTGTGTTAGTGACTGGTCTCCTTGACGAATAGAGTGGGTCCTGTTGAATATTGTAGAAGTGAGCAGGTCGTCCCTGTTTTTCTTTACATAAATCTACTATGTAAAAGGATGTGTCTGGATTTAATGTTTCTTTAAATTGAAATTCTAAAGGACGATTTCTTTCAAATCTAAGCCATCTAATATTCAACCAGTTGAAGTTGTAACCGCAAGTGGTTTTTTTTCTATTTGTAATAGAAGTTTCCAAGGCCGCGGTACTTAAAATGTCGGCAGTTTTCATTTCGATAACAGCAAAAAAAGGTTCTTTGCGTTTGGCTGTTTTTATAATTTCAACCCACTGGTCTTTGTTGTAAATTTGATGATGACGGCGACTAGCACTCTCAATTATTCCGAATTCCCCGTCATTGGGAAGATAAGAATGTCCCGATGCCATGATCTTGTGATCTATGGTGTCAATACTAGTCTCAGGATCTTGTACAAGCTTCAAAAGAGAAAGGGTTGTCTTTACATTACGATTTTGTCCAGTGCAAGAATCGGAATATAAAATAGCACGATTCTGCAATTCGGCATACGTGTTCAAATGCTTAACAAGACATGCTGCTATGTCTTGAGAACCTCTTCCACCTTCACTTTCGTCCCAGACATTCATGTATCCTGTATTATTATTGAAGCAATGTATACCTAAATTATACAAATAAAGATTTCTTTTATAATATGCCACAGACGTTGTTAATGTTGGGAAAGCTGAAGCTTTCTGCAAATCAAAAGTTAGTATGTATGCTTCACCAGTTTTTTTCGAATCAGTCTGTAGTATTTCTGTTGCTGAATCTGCTTTTTGTTGATGAAGTTCTCTTTGGAACTCATAATCTTTCTTGGCATTTTCATCATCGGCTCCTTATATTTTTAAATTCAAATCATCACAAGTCTTGCATGTGTCTTGCCGTGGTGCCTTAAAATGGAGATTAAATTTAGTGTTGGATATTTTGTAATAATACTTAAATTTCTTAGGTTCAGTCATTTCAATTTAACATTTTTCTTTATAAAGGTCATACATCTTACGAATGGTAAGCCCAGGATTTAAATATTTTCTATTATGATTACTTTTTCGAGTATAATGGCTTTGATAAGCAGGAAAACTTTGGATATGTCTAAAAATGTCCGAATCATCAAGTTTTCGGGAGCTAGTTGTGCCTGGTTTATCCATGAATTGAGAGACATCATTTTTTGAGAGGCACCGATATAATCTTCCACCACTTATTTGAAATGTTTTCAGAAAATATTTCTTACATACTGATTCTGTCTTGATACTAGACTAGATGAAATATTTAAACGACACCTATTTTTCCACACGAGACCCATTTTAAGAATGTTTCCGACTAACTCTTGTTTTGTGCACTAATGCAAACAGATAAGAATTTTGTAAATTAAAGTCTTTTAAATTCCAGAATGACTCAAGGATTTTTCTTCTTTCATTTTCTGTAAATAAAGTACCACATTTTTTAGGACATCCACGGTCAAAATATTCAATTTTTTTGCCAGCTATTCTCACTCCCGTTTTAGTCAAATATTCTCTTCCGCTGTTACGCAATAACTTTCTTTTATTAATTACCCAATTTTCAATGTGAAGGGGACGTTTTTTAGATGTAGATGGTCCAGGTTCAATTTGAAGATTTGGCTGGTTATTATCTACATTAATAATTTCATCATTGGCTTTATCTGTTAAAAATGAATATACGATAAGACAACAAAAATTTCAAAAAAAAACCAAAAACCTCATGCTACATTTTGAGGTTAGAAAAACAACAAAATTCATACAAACTTACCAGAATCTGATTCAGAACAGTTTTCTTCGGAAGACGGCTCATATTCCGATCCGGAATCACTAAAATCCTCCATATTTATGGAAACAAGCTTTTCAATACTTATTTAGGATATTTTTGGCGTAGAATACGTCTTACCTTACGGTATAGGGAGTCATGTCAGATTGTTATTGTTGTAATCTTTATTTCATTGATTAGGAGGAAACGGCGAGATAACTTTTTTTACAAATTTTTTTGTAGGTAAATGAAGATGTTATCTTTCGTTTGATATACATTTCATATTGGTTGATATCTTCCTAATATTTAAATTTCTCAAATGAAAATTGTTTAAACACATACACTCAAACATATGTGTGGTGTTTGGTTGAGTGTTTGAGTTTGTAGCGTGAACACAAACTATGCTGCTGTTTCAGTGTGGACACAAACCTCCGGCTGTTGTTTTGATTGATGAAATATTGAAATTTCGTATATTTACTTATGTATTTAAGTGAAACAAAATGTTAAATGTGAATTTGAATTTAACATGGATATACATATAATTATAAAAAATATATGAAAAAATTAATTCATACATTTTTATGTTAAATGAAAGTGCTGCCAAGTAAGCAAAATCACAATGCTGCGTGATGCTGTTTGACAGCAGCTGACAGTTGACGTTTAGTAAATTAAAATAAAAAGTAACTATCAAATAAATAAATTCATTTGCTTATGTTATTTATCATTTATTGTTATATATGTTTTCTGTCTTATCGGATGGCGTATTCTACGTCAAACTTAATGGCCGTGTCTCTGACACAGCCTGCAGGGACAGTCCGTGGCCGAAGGCTTCGGACAACTGTCTGCTGTTTTTTATTAATATTACTGCACAATAGATGACCACCTGTCAAACATTTATCACAATAAAAGTGAATGAACTCCGAACTTACTTCACTATTAAACAGACATGTGACTTACTTCACTCTCATTATGAATATTTTGCAGTTTTACTTCCAAGAGTAAACTAGTAACGCCATCTATGGGGTTTTGGTACAAATATTGCAGTTTCTTCACTGTTACTACGAAAGATATGACTAAATGTGATACTATTCTACAAAAATATGCATTTATCAAAAATATGGAGTTACACCACTTTGACAATAAACGACATATATGTTGGAAAATTTCTTGTTTAATGGGAAGTTTTCTATGTGGAGCCTGTAACCAATATTTAGTATATACTGTAGTTTTGAAGCCAATAAAAAATAAATTTATAAACGTCAAAGTGAAGGAAGTTTAAAAAAGAACATTTTCTTAAACAAGTGCATTTTCTTAAAAAAGTAAATTTTCTCAAAAAATAAATGCCTCTTCATATTTTTAACAAAGTACCCTTTCTTAAAAAAAATACCTTATTTTAAAGAAGTACCTTTTCTTAAAAAGGTACATTTTCTTACAACAAATTGCCCTTTCTTAAAAAACTAAATTTTCTTTAAAGAGTGCTTTTTGTGAAACAATATAACTTTTGTTGAGATATTCTTAAAAATTTAACTATTCTTGAAAAAAGGCCCAATTCTCAAAAAATTCAAATTTCTTATAAACAAAACCTTTCCTTCAAAAAATACCTTCTCTTAAAAAAATAGATTTTCTTACAAAAATTCCTTTTCTTAAAAATAAAATAATACCTTTTCTTTTCTTTTCTTTTCTTTTCTTTTCTTTTCTTTTCTTTTCTTTTCTTTTCTTTTCTTTTCTTTTCTTGAGATAAGTGCCTTTCTGAAAATAAGTAAAATTTCTTAGAAAAATAAACTTTTCCTAAAAAGGGTACCACTTCTTTAAAGTACCTGTTGTTAAAAAAGGAATTCTTTGTAAAAAAAAAAATCATAATATTAAGGCTTTTTCTTACAGAAAGTACTTCTTCAAAATAGTACCTTTTCTTAAAACACAATACCTTTTAATAAAAGATGTACCTCACAACAAAAATGGCCTTTCCGGAAAATATAATACAAATGCTTACAATAAGGACCCATAAACATATTTAAAAAACAAAAATTACATTCTATAGAAAAAATGCTTACAAAAAGTATCTTTTTTAAAGATTCAATTAAATTATCGTATTTTTCAACGGGCGCCTTAGGCGTGTTGGAACTAACTAGTACATAATATATATAGCGAAAGGAACTTCGTCCAACTGGTTGTCCCCTGACACCTCATGTGATTCTTGTTTTCAAATTTCAAATTTCAAACTTGATATTATTTTATAAAAGTTTTAAATTCAATAAAAAATTCATACAAGAAAATTACTCAAATTTTAATATGGTTTTCGAATTTAAATCGGTTTACTGTGCATCTGAATAAAACTTCTAAATTTTATAATAAACACTCATTCCAATTGGAACTATGTTTTAAATTTCAATATATAATGGGTCCGCCATCTAACGTTTTTTTTCAACTAGTGCTTATTTCGTGAATGGTAACACTTAGCTCATGTCTGATTTGACAGATAATAAGTTTTATCCTTCCGCTGAACGAATATTAGTGGTCTTCATGAAAGCTCGAAAGAACCTCGTAAACTCGAAAACATCGTAAACTTGCACAGCAAACGTCAAAACAAACAAATTTCCCATACAAAGCGACTTGCACAAAAGTGGGAAGTTTTCGAGGCAAATTTGCTGCGCAAACGTGGGATGGAGAAACGTGTAAACTTTTGACATTTCGTTGTCATCTGACTAGGATGGATAAATAAGATGATAGCACTAGAACTGTAGAAAAAGTACACATACATAATACATGCAATTGCTACTGCTACCACCTTATGTATCCATCTTGGTCAGCTGATATGGTTTTGAGCACAACTACGCTGAGCAACTTTACCTGGTGCCTCATGCAACGGTGCGAGGGAAACTTTCGCTGAGCAAAAGTTATCGGCTTTCACGTTTGCATGAATGCCGCTATTGTTGTGTATACGCTTGAACAACGCTGGGAAATATTGCGACATTACTTTCAAAATCATGGTAATGTTTTCAGAATGTGGGACTGCGATCGACTTACAGAAGATGCCGATTTTGCCAAAAAAAATCATCTTTTCCGATGGAGCTCATTTTGATCTTGGCGGGTATGTAAACAAGCAAAATTGTCGCATTTGGGGCACAGGAAACCCGCACGCATACATTGAAAACCCGATACACCCAAAACGAGTCACTGTTTGGTGCGGATTTTGGTCCAGAGGCATAATTGGGCCATTATTCTTCGAAAATGAGCAAGGAGTGGCCGTTACAGTCAATGGCGATCGTTATCGGGCCATGTTGAACTAATTTTTGTTCACAAAAATTGAAGAGGAGGATATTGGCAACATTTGGTTCCAACAGGACGGCGCTACGTGGTACACAGCCGAAGCTACACTCGATGTTTTGCGCCCTGTTTTTGAAGATCGCATTATCAGCCGCAGAACTGATGTCGTTTGGCCACCTCGGAGCTGCGGTTTGACACCGTTGGACTATTATTGTCGGGTGCTCTCAAAGATAAGTGTTACGCCACCAAGCCAGAGACAATTGACGCTTTAAAGGACAATATTCGTGAAGCCTCTGCAGAAATACAGCTGCACACAATCGATAATGTGCTTAAAAATTGGACCGATTGTGTAGTCCCCTGCATGGCCAGCCGAGGCAGCCATTTGAATGAAATTATTTTCCATTATTAACCGGAAGAATTGTACTTTCAAATAAATAAAGAAATTTGAGAAAATATTCAGTAGTTTTTTTTTATAGCATTTTCAAAAAAAAAGTTATTTGGCGGACCCTTTAGAATTAGGATGCGATTGCAAAATTTAAATAGAATTGTGAAATTTTCAGTTTTGAACACGAATAACACAGTGCAACACGAATAAACATTACCATATACGGACACCACTACGTGATAAAAAGACCCTTTTTTTATGGACCCCCAAAGATTTGGGGTCTCGGTGTCATTTTTGCAAAAAAGTGACCATTTTGTCAAGCTCATATCTTGCAAACCGTTCGGAATTTCGCCATGATCACCTGGGTGATTAAACCAGTTTACAGGCTTACAATACTTCATACTATGTTTGCCTCCACTCAACCATGCCATGAGATTGTTATTACATTGACGACACACTGTATTAGGTGTGTAATTTTCACCGGTCAAGTCTACTTCGACGAAAAACAACTTATATGCTTTCTTGAATGCACTAGTTAAAAGATTGTTTTCCTTTTCCAATGTTGTAGAACTATTTTTTTCTGATTTGATGATCGCAAACATAACAACATTAATCATTATTTTCACACTCCATATTGAAATTGTCAGTTGCCAATGTTATGTGCGAATTATGCTGTAGTACTTTCTCTAAAACTTTCACCGCTGAGCTCTCGTTGACGTCGCGCTGTGTAGTGCCTCGATCTGAGCGTCGTGTTGCTTTTATATTGTGTACTGCGTCCCTTGTTGCGTGTGCTGAGCTTACTGCTTTACCTGTGCTGCTGCGGTCGGTGAGAAATCATAGGAAGTTCATATGTTCTAGAAAGTTGTTTACTGAGATCTTAGGTAATTTTTTGTAGTTGATTGTTTCCTTGCATTTTGAACGGTTTGCTATCTATGGATCTGAACAGAAGAAAAAAGGTTAACAAAAATCGAATTTTTTAAAGTTTTTGACATTGAAGATGAAGGTTTTTGATTCTATATGTTCACAATTTTTGTTCTTTATGACAAGAGCTACAACTTTCCCTCAGAGAGTAAATCGAAATTCCGAACGGTTTGCAAGATATGAGACTGACAAAATGATCACTTTTATTTGCAAAAATGACACCGAGGCCCCAAATCTTTGGGGGCCCATAAAAAAAAGTGCATAACTTTGGGCAAAGAAGGGAGACACGGATCTTTTTTCTTTGACTTTTATCAAGTAGTGGTGTCCGTAGATGGTTATATTTCCATGACTTAAAAAATTGCACACAGTGTAAGTAAATGAAATGTGTTTATGTGTGTGTAATTTAATTTAAATCAAAATACCGAAAAAATGCTTCCACCGGCTTTTGCCAAAATTGAAAACCAAAAACCGGTTCCTTTAAAAACTAATGTTTCGAACAAACCAAAAACCGGTATTTACAAAATTACCGTCGGTCGGTGGTGCAATGGTTAGTGTGCGCGGCTCTTGTACATGAGATCCTGGGTTCGAACCCTGCTCTGACCACCTTCAAAAAAAAATTTCTTTCGGCGGCGGTCACCTCGCACAGTGACGGCGACACTATCGAGTATATAGCCATGATAAAGCTCTCAAAATACCGTTCGGAATCGGTGTAAAACTGTAGGTCCCAATCAGTGAGTGAAAACTGGAAACCGCACAGCTCAGTGATTGTGAGAAGTTCTCCCCGGTCCCTTCATGGGATGTAATGGGAAACCATTTATTTATTTACGGTTTTTTTGAAACTCTATTCACAGTATTCACAGCCCTCAAAAAAAAGTAAATTTTGGAAAACAAGTCACTCTAATAAACTACTTCTCGCCACCGATTGTCGGGCCACAGCTGGCATTACAATTTGGTTAGATGGGAGTACAACAAGTAGACTGAAACTAACTGCATGTAAGTTTCATTGTTTGTCCAACGGGATGATACAACTTCTGTTCTAACGAGGCGGACGGACAAATGAACGGGCACACTTGCCACTTTTGTATGTGGATTCAGGCTTCCAACACATATGAACACAACAAATACAAGTAAATATGCACTTGCAACATATTCATATTAATAAATATTTATATTAAACTCTACAACATTCTGCAATTGTATACAAAATATATCATTGCAAGAGCCCTCCTCCGTTCCCTTGTGACGCACATTTGTGTGTAAGTTTCCCAGTAAACATATCAGACCATTAAATATTTTCATTACATATACATTTTGTTAACTAAATGTTGTAACGTGTCTATTGAGTGTTTTCCCATTTCAATTATTGCTGTTGTTTCACTAATTTCTGACACGCATTCTGGCATGATATGGATTGGCAGAGAGTTCCCCTCTTGCTCTTACTCAACTCAAAACGATTCCGATGGGAACGCTTGTCAAGTGATAATAATGATGCTGAGATGTGTGAAAATCAAAAAGAAAATTCATTTAATTTCTCAATTATATGGTCGATGAATGGATTGCTGATGGACGCATCATTTCACATTGATATTTCCACCCATTCTGGTATATGAATTCGATCGATGAATGGGGAATGCATCATATGTCTGTGCTAAGTATCACGAAGTGAAATGTAGGTCAGAATTTTTATGAGGCATGATAATATGAAATTTAAAATTGTATGATTAGGATACATTTTTCAATCTTTCAACGAAAAGTCTGTAATGAGCTTTTAAAAGTTTTTGACTGAAAATAAAAAGTGTTCTTGTGTACAGCTTGAAATTACTGCAGTCATATCTTACAACTTTCTGCCAAAGTTACCAGCAAATGCTACATGTTGCTCGAGTATTCACACTATACCCATATAGCAGTTGTAGCTTATTGACTCTTCATTAACTCGATAAAAAAAAATATCAGTTTACAGGGAGATCAATAAGGAGAAGAAAGCAATCACATAAAAGTCATCAGTTTTTCATCTCTCGTTGAGAGGACAGAAAGTGCAATATTTTTGCCATTTGCAAGTGCGACATTTTCACAAGCGAAACCGCATTACCACCGAAATTATAACAACAATATCTCCATACTTTTTGAATCGTATATACAGTGCATCACACAACAAATTATACAACTGTATAAAGTATACATTTCATTTTAAAAAATTCTATAAGTTTTTATAACAGAACAAAATATTTGTGATATGTTAACATATATAAACACGGGTAGGGCAATCTATGAAAGTGAACACATGCAAACAATACACAGCGTTAGCATCACACACGTGGCTGTTGTACAACAATAGTCTCTGCCTGAAAATAAATATGATGGTATTGATGTAGCGGCAGCGAACAAACAAGCAGGTTGTCGCCGCCAAAGAGTATTGAATAATATAGAGAACTAATGGCACGAATTGTATGACTCAAAAGCACTGGCGACATCTGGCGAATGATTCAAAACGTATTACTCTCTTTTTGTCAGAACTTGGTACATTCATAATATTGATGCCTTTTGCAACATTTATGCACATTTATTTATAATAACATTGTCGAAATGGTGCATTTATATTGAAATATTATATAAAGAGAATAAGATTCGTTTATGCCCTTTTACTCAGAATCTCTACATGAGAGCGGAAAAAGAGTGCAACAAGTTCTCTATACTATTCAATACTTTTTGTCGTGGCTCTGTTTATGACAAAACAAAAACAATTATTTCATTGAGCGAAATATTGCTTTATTTATCGTAACAATATTACACTTAATATTAAAGTAGATGCAGAAATCGAACAGGTACCGTGTAAACAGAAGGTGTTAACACATGGCCCATGAGTTCGAACACTCAATGATTTTTTTATTCAATAAAAAGAGATGGAATTTTCAATATTTCAGTATTTATTAAAAAAAAATTTATTAAAGATCGAAATTAATGTCACAAAGGTCAGTATGCAGTACGTATGATATTGTAATTTGTATAAAAGGTCCATCTGATTCATTTACAGCTTTGTAAGAAAGAAGTATTTTGTAGGGCATCCGTTATATCTAAATTTTTTGAAGTCGGGATTGGTCACACTTGAAAATTTCAACAAGCCATGCACAATATCATTTTTGAGATCATCTCTGCCTTTTATCTCCAGTTTCGTATTTGGCGACGAATATGTCCCGAAGGGTTCTCTATGGGATTGAGGAAACGTTTTAAGTTATTTTGTGAGATACAACACAGATCATTGTCCTGTTGAAATGCGAAAGTGTTTTTCACACCTAATTATATGGCGCTTTCTTTCATATTGGTTTACAGAACCATGACGTACAAATACTTGTTCATAATTCCGTCAATAATAATAAGTTTCCCAACCCTGGGACAGTTCCTTGCCTCGTTTTGATATTGCAGCAAAAATTGATTTTATTTACTCAGACTTATTTTTCAGATTTTTTTTTTGGAACGAAGATTAACACCATTATGCTACCGTCCGTCGGTGGCCGTCGGTGATGCAATGGTTAGTGTGCGGGGCTCTTGTGCATGAGCACGTGGGTTCGATCCCTGCTCAGACCACCTTACATTTCGTTCGACGGCGGTCAGCTCGCTTAGTGATGGCACCACTCTCGAGTACTTAGCCATGAAAAAGTGACTTTTCTTAAAAAAATTAAATTTTCTCAAAAAAATACCTATTCATATACCGTCGGTGGTCCAATGGGTAGTGTGCGCGCCTCTTGTAGGGTTCGATCCCTGCTCCGACCACCTTAAAACATCTTTCGACGACGGTCACCTCGCTTAGTGACGGCGACACTATCGAGTACTTAGCCATGAAAAAGCTTCTAAAAATACCGTTCGGAACCGGTGTAAAAGTGTAGGTCCCAATCAGTGAGTATAAAACCAGAAAGCGCACATCTCACTGATTGTGAGAAGCTCTCCTCAATCCATTCATGGGTTATGTTATGGGACACCATTTTTTTTATGCTACAACCCAGTATTATCAACTATATTGGGTATTTTTGCTTTGGTTTGTTTCTAGACTAACATATGTTGGGAAATTTCTTGTTTAATGGGAAAATTTCTAGGTGGAGCATGTACCCAATATTTAATACATATTGTAGTTTTGAACCCAATAAAAGTACATTTAGAAAATCCAAAGTGAAAGAAGTTCAAAAAAAGAAAATTTTCTTAAATAAGTGCCTTTTTTTAAAAAAATGGAAATTTTATTACAAAAAAATAGCTATACATATTTTCAAACAAAGTACATTTCTTAAAAAAATACGTTGTCTTAAAGAAGACCTTTGCTTAAAAAGTACATTTTCTTACAAAAAGTACCTTTTCTTAAAAACAGTACCTTTTCGTAAAATAATATTTTTTTTTTTTTTAAATTATTATATTTAGTTTGTTTCGGCTTGAGGTCGTAAGTGAAAAATAAAACAATATATGAGGAGTGACGAAGCAAAAGTAGTTAACTACAAGATTTTTAATTTCGAGTTAAATACAAAAAACAAGTAAAAAATGTCGCATTTAGAATGTAATTTTTGTAATAAGGAAAACCGATTGAGAAAATAATATCTTGCGAAATGGCCAAATAAGAAAATGGTTAGACTTTAAATGTAGAACATATAGGGATTTTAAATTTACAGTTAACCAGTTTTGCTCTGTCACAAAGTAGTTAACTAGTTTTGAAACGCCACAGTATGTAGTTAACTAATTTTGCTCCGACAATTTGCTCCAAATAAGAATAACAAATAGTATTTTTTTTTGCATATATTTTTATTTGAAAATATCAATACTGTTGAAATTATGTCTCTGTAATGTATGTATAGTTAAAGCAGAAATCATACTTTTGAATAATTTAATTCTGTCTCCAAACATTCGCAATTGCACAAAAGATCTTCTTCAACGCCGTTACGAGGAATTGATCCCTTATTGCTGTCTAAAATTTCCTTAAACCACTGAAGCTCCTGCAGCCCAGTCCAATGCTCGCCAAATTTCTTTGCTAATAAATTAGAAACATCTCTTTTTTTTTCATTACTAAGGACTCTCTTCAGATACTTTTCTTTTATAGTTCTGGGGTGAATTTGGCCTCGTTTTAGCAAAGGTTGAAATTTTTGTGTACTTTCGTAAAAGAAGTTTTCATTACATTTAATTTGCACATCACTATTTCGGCTCTGTGATTTCCTTAATTGAATTCTTTTAAGGCTTTGAATACCATCGATCTTTTTGTAGTTTCTTTTCCCTAAGGCTTTTATATCATAAAGAGTCCAGTCGTCATATAACTTATGCACTCTTCCGTGCTTCTCAAATATTTGGAAATATTCTTCTTCCGTAGTAATTACCGAAATTTTTCTAAGCTCTTTCTCAAGCCTGCCAAATACTCTATCCGCAGGCAAAAAACTGTGACCTCGAACAGGAAAAAATATATGTATTTCTTTCATTGACTTTGGAGATTTATTTAGTAGCCAAAACGCTAAAGTATGAATTATGTGACAGTTTTTGTTCTGACCTCCGCATCCATCGCAGAACAGACGCAGTAACTCAGTATCGTCTGCAAACTCGATATTATTTAAATGGTGGAGAAGAGCAGATCCTATAACTTCTGCTCCACGGCCAGATTGAGTTTCATTCCAGCAGTAAAAGTCTGGATTGGTTGAGTCGGTGTTTACAATGCAAAAATTATAAAGGTTCAATTGGCGACTATAAAATGCTTCCTGTATCGGTGTTTTAGGCAAATTTAACATTTTTGCATGTCAAAACAAAGGGTTTTACTTTTCGGGACATTTGTCTTTAAATGCGTATAAAAAGCTTTGGCTCGAAGTGTGTGTAACCTCTTTTGTGTAAACAATCGTTCCTTCTCAATTGCATTTGTTTCTTTTTTAAGATTGTTAAGCAACAATGTACAGGTACAGCATGTGTCTGACGCTGGTGATGAAAAACCAATATTAAATTTTTGCAGAAATATTTGGTGAAACATTGTGCGTTTCACTTGCATTGCAAGAGCAACTGAATTATTATACAAATCAAATAATTTCTTCACGCTTAATTCCGAAGAAAGGTACACTCGACGAGATTTTGCTCTATTATAATGACTCTCCTGTGCTGGCAGGTTTTTAATAAAGTTTGTGACGCTTTCTTTTTTATTGATACTCTTACTAGAGACCCTGTCACCTCCCCGATTTTCTTTAGGTATTTTTCCTTCATGAATTAAACTTCCAATGGTTCTAAGTCGCCCTTTTTTATATCAAACACATTTTGGAAAAAATTCGCACAGACCGCAACATTCTTTCCTTTGAGCTTAAGGAAGTATCTGCAACTAAACTTCCGCATTTTCATTGATGCACTTGTAACACGGTTTGGTATATAAGGAGCAATATATCTACACAGATATATGTCTTGCTGTACTTTGCCATTTCTCTTGAAGAATTGGTTACGAAGAGGCAATAAGTCTTCAACTTCAAAATCTTTGCATTTTAATGTTTGGCACTTATGTCTGCACATCGCTTTGTACTCATTGCGCAACGGGCTTATGTTCTTATATCTGTGAAGATTAAGAACATAATAATATGCGTAAGACATATTAGTTCAAAGTACATTACTGTCAAACTATTTATTGGTCAATTTTGGACTTACTTTTCATTCCATTTCTCCTCAGCAATTCTAGTTATTTTTTGACGCTTTCTACTGCCATTATTTATATCAGATATGATTGTTGTCTGTTCCATATTTTAACACAAAACGTATAAATGATTCGCTTTAAAATTCTGACACACTTCTCATTAAAGGTTTTTATGATTTGGCAACAGCGATATGGCTCACTAGATTATCGAACTTACTTTGATACTATTGTTTAAAGCGTAAAGTGTTTTTTTTCGAACACTTTGAAAAATATCGTATTTAACCAATTTTGCTCCGTCTCTCGCTTTTCAGATAATTTTTGTATGAAACCCTGTTCTTTTTGTTTCAATTTGATTGCAGTATGTGGTAGGGTTTAAATTTTAAGACCCATATCATGTGTTATCTCATTTTTCGCCAAATCGTAGTTAACCACTTTTGGTCCGTCACTCCTCATATAGGATTGTTATTTCGTCACCATATCATCACTTAATTCCAAATATTGCGACCAACTTCCTTGGCCATTTTCAAGGATCTAATTCAAGGAAAAAACGCGAAGTATTCTATACATTAGTAAATCAATATAAACAAAAACCACAATAAATATATATATTCCATATTCAAGGGAACAAAAAGTTGTAATTACATTGCGAGATCACACAAAATGCGCCGAAACATTTCCGTAAGCTACTGTCAACTGATTTTGATCTTCCTCTTAAATTTTGAATAGTGTGCCTATACACTTGCACACATCGCTCTGTATTACGCTTGAAGTTAAGAATTTTCTCCGGTGGAACGTCAATTATGTGTAACATTTCTTGAAAGCGACGTCGAGAGTAATTTTTCTCTTCAGCAAGAATTTCCAATTCGCCAAAGTTAGGTTTATGTCCAGCTAAAGTATAGTGGGCAGCGAGTGCAGCTTTTTGTACCAAGGACTTATAGTGTGCATTTTGATCCGACTGGTGAGCAGATATTCGTGTTTTCAGGTTATCCACAATTGTGGCAACATATACCTTCTGGCATACGTTGGATTTGTCCCCATTACACGGTATTTTATATGAACCACATTTGGCTTGTCCTCTTTGTCAGTTTTCGATTTGGTCCGGTTGAATAGATCGTTTAGCGTACGATGAGACTTAAGTGCCAATTCATATTTCCCCTTATCGGAGATGTCCGAGTTTTCCATCCCTTCGGATACGTAAGGAATATATATTGTCGATTTGTATATTATATTTGGATATGTTATATGTATATATGTATATTTGTATATAATATTTGCTTCTGCTCTAATGAGAGTAAGAGAATGAATGAGGGACAAAGAGAGATTATTCTTAGCCAAGTTAATATTGTTGTGGTCAGTGATTCATAAATATTCCCGAATCTGTGTGTAAATATTAGATGAAGTCATTGTTCTTTATGTTGAATTATCTGTTGCGATTTAGTTCCATGAATTCAGTCGTCAATGGTTCATCGGCATATGCGATTGGTCGATTATGAATGATCGGGCCGTTAAATGAATGCTTATGCCACTCAAATATATGTGTACTTTCAAAATGAAAATCGATTTTGAGGAAAGAAATTGCAAGATGGTGAAGCCCTTTATTTGCCCGAGGTTTTAATGATCGGAGCATTTAATTTGCTGCTAATATTATTATGTTTGGGAGGAAACAATTGAATGCTTCCACGTAAGTAACCGTGTGTTGGGTAGGAAATACCCACATGCTTCCACGTAAGTCTACAGAGGTTTGGGAGGAAACACTTCGTATATCCACGTAAGTATAATAATGCTTGGGATGGAACACGCACATGGTTCAACTTAAAATCAATCATGTTTGCAAGTAAACATACTAGTGTTTGCTTTTAAATATAAGTGAGTTTGGGGCTGACAAATAGTTTATAAATATTTGGAATGTGTTCCAAATATATGAATGGTTCTTGCAGTATGTGTGTAAGAGAATATGTTACAGAGGCCGTGTTTTCAACGTGATGATCTTAAAAATTTAAAACTCTTAACAATTTTGCACATGCACACACATAGAAGAGATTCGTTGTCACAACTATATATATTTACAGCCAACTAAAAGTTGGCGGTTCATTGGACTATCACATTATTCTGTTGTGATTACCAACAATTGTGTTCCGTATGACCAAATGTTGGAATATCAATTGATTTGTAATTCAGTTATGGTTGCAAGAACTGAAATATTTAGTTGAAGCCACAGCACCAAGAAATAAATGTGATCTGTCAATCGAGTTTTAGTTCTAGCAATCAAATTATCCTGTAGTGGTGAATATTCAATTAGTTGGATGAACAAAAAAATTAAAAACTAATTCGGTTGTAGCAAATAATATATTGGTATGCTAAACTAATGTAATTACTTGAATTTGATGGCTGTCACAACCATTTGGTGATGCTTTAATCCCTTATGACTTTTATAGAAAAAAAGTAAAAAACAATAACTTTTTATTAAAGTTGTGTATTTTATATTTAAATATAAACAAAATTATTATTATTTGTAATCAGGCTTCGTATTTCGTGCCCATTTTTTTTTTTACCGAAAATATGAAACAATTTCTATATCTCGAAAACGGAGCGTCCAAACGAAAAACAAATACAGACAATCTTTCTAAATTTTTCATATTTTCGATCAAAAATGGGGATGGGTTACCCTGGATATCATATGTATGTTTAAGTTAATTTGTGTCATCCACAATAATAGTTCCTCCAGCCAAGTGTCCACAATTGTCTGCATGTGTTTGTGAAGGCGTCAATAGTGGCGTCATATTCAACGATTATGTTTAAAAGTCTCACTTCTTCACCTCAATTTATGATAACATGTATTCTTCGCTGGCTGATATCTATACACTTTATTGTTTTTTCACAACTTTGTTTATCACTTTCTGTTTAAAATATTAGTTTTTCTGTAAAGTCCTCGTGTAACATTCCAATATACGTAGTTTCTCTTTAACAACAAAGCCTCTTGTGAAAAATCGAATACATACTCACTCGTAACTTTGCAACAAGTGTTTTTGTAACAGAAACTAAATTATGATTACAGTAACTAATATTTGAACACGAATTCTAATGTTGTACTTTTTATTAGTTGTATCTTCCATTTCAGATGAATGAGGTTTTCGAAATACCCAAATTGGTTAATACAACTAAAGTTCGGTAGTAGCAACTTGTATTTAGCAAGACCTATTTTTAATCTATCAATAACACATAGTAATTCTGATGTTTGACAATTATGAATTCTAATCAAAATATAGATTTTATCATGAAATTTCCAATACCTGAATTGATTTCCAACTAATCTTTTCCCTGTGGGCATGTGACCAAAAGACCTAATTTTGTAACAAAATTCGAATTGTAATAATTCTTTTATTCGCGATTCAAAACTCACACATTTTTCTCTATTTCTTCACTATTGCATTAATTCGCGTTCTAACTTATCGGTGGCCATCCACAAAGCCCAGCAGCCTAGTCAATGTGACCAATAATTTGGTTCCCTTTAATCCAAAGTTTTCCGTTTAAAAACACATTAAAACATTTAAATATGTATGTACTCGCATGCATGTAAATTTACGTTTGTCGGTTTTGTCAATTTCGTAATTTCGGGCTGCTTTTGGCCAAGAATCATTTCACCATTAAATTGTGCGGCCGAAATGTTTTTGGCCGCTCAATCGACTTTACAATACAGGGGGGCTAAATTCGACGTCAGGAGGGTGGAAGTTTATGAATTAAGAGTCAAATGAGGAAAAGAGGCTCAGCAGCAACGTCAAAAGGCAACAACAACCTTTTGACAAATGACATTTGTTTGGGAATTCAAATAAAAACCGTCCGAATTTTTCAAATTTTTGTTGGGTTTAAATGACGGTTAAACGAATTATCGGACTTGTTGGCAAACGTTAGTTCAACTTAAATGTGTCTAACAAGAAAAACAATCAAACCGAACTCTGTGCGGTGCAACCAACAACAGCAACTTTGATTATGGCCTTAGAGTAGAGGAACCTACAATATACACTGGGGGAAAATGCATGCAAATTTAAAAAAAGAACATTGATTAGAAAGGCTTGCAAGTAATTTCATACTGGATTGAAATTCCGCGTAACATGAAATACAATTCCGGTATAATGAAACTCATAAATTTAATTTAATATTCGGAAACAAATTTTAAATAAATGTAATAAATACAGATCAATTACTGTCTTATGTGTTAAATCTCCTCTTTATTATCCAGGTAATCAATTACGACAAGAATTTCGTTATTCTATAAAATTGTTAATGCGGTGATTTAAGTTTCTACAATATTTCTAACATTTTGAAATTTGCAAAACTGAATCCCCAAAATAAAAATTACAAACAAATGTTTACATCTAAATGTAGTTTTAGTAGCGAATTCATTGAAACCAATTCGAAACTTATAATTCACTACAAGTTCCTTGGTTTATGACTAAAACTAAGGTGCCAATTGTTGCCCTCTAGACTGTATTTGGAGCAAAGTAACTACGAGTCTAGGCTGAATTGGGAACAAATGAACTACTAGTAGAACAGATTTGTATGTTCTGCATATTGTTGTATACAGATTTTCCAATTTGGCTGACAGAGATTTTCCAATTTGAAAAATCTGTTCCATCTAAATATGAAACTAGATTTATGAAACAATCAACCAACCATTTGTTTGAAATTTCAATACCGAGAACTAACTTCGAGAGTTATGTTTTCTATATTGTTATTTCTTGTTATTCCAATTGTCATTGCGTCTTCGAGTGTCCACGGGTGGCATGACATCACAATAAGGGGCCACCAAATGACTCTATCACTCAAAAAGCGTTAGCTGTTGACGTTTATTTGTTGTTGCCGGTTGCATTCATTCGTACTCGCACAGCGCAGTTAAATGCAGTTTCTATATCGATGCCATAGAAATCAAACCATTTTTAAAATTTCAGTTGACTTCTTTTGACTCCCTCTTTGCCAGTTCTTGTTGCTGCCATTTATTATACACGTTACCACCTCAATATAAGTTTAGGTATGGCTGACAGACAGAATGACTATATATTAGAATGGGTCAAATCGAATATTTTTGCGAATTGATTAAAGTTCATGTCTAGTAAACTGTGACAATAGTAGTTACAAAAGGCAAAAAGGTGTCAACAGATCCATCCCGTCAGAAGTGCAATTGTTAGGGAGTGCGGCTCTTGTACGTGGTATCGTGGATTCGATTCCCGCTTAGTGACGGCAGGAATATCAAATAATTAGCTATAGAAAAACTTCTCAAAAAACCCCCGTTCCGAACAGGTGTAACATTTTAGGTCCCAGCCTGTGAGTTTAAAACTAGAGATCGCACAGGTCACTGATTGCGAGAAGCTAATTAAGTCATGCTTGTTAATTCATGGGGTATTATATTTTTTATTATATTTTTTTGACGTGACAACGTCTTAAATTAGGTTGCGGCTGGGAGTCACTTATGAAAAAGTGTAACGCCCGGTAACGTTACGATGAGTCACCGAACGAGAGAGAGGCCCGCCGAATGCCTTGCGTCTCTCTCCCACTCAATAAATAATTCTGTGTGTGCGGATGTGTGTGTTTACTTGTGTGCCAGAAACGATTTGCTTTGCTGGCTTCTAGTGGCTGTTGGTCGGTGGTGTGAGTGTTTTTGTTTTTTTTTTTTGTTTTTTGTTTTTTGGCTTTATGATATGTGTAGTGTATGTTTGTGTGTAGAAATTTTCATATGAATTAGGTAGCCAAAACGAAACAGAGAGCTGCGGTCGGCTTTAAAAACGACATGCGAATATGATGAATTGAAATACTTTTTGGTTAGTAAATTATTTTCTTTTGTTTTTAATAAAAGAAATGTTTATTTTTCATAATAAAAGAAATGTTTATATTTTATAATAAAGGATATGTTTATTGTTTATAATGTCACATTTGATAATGTGTTCATAGAAATCGCACAGGTACCTAGATGGTGTTGAAATTACTTCTATTTTCCTAAACCATAAGTTTCAATAAATGTTAAAACATCGCCCGTGAGTTCTAACACTCATTGGGCAAGTGAGTTCATTGCACTCCTATTGTGCAATTTAATTATATTCATATCAATAAATATTCTACCGAGAAAAAGACGTTGTCACGTAAAATCTTCGCCCGTAAAACCGACTTTACAGGCAACAATTTTTTTGATTTGAATCAATTTTTGGACAGGAAATGCGACCATGGTCGGTCGTTTGAAACGCTAAGCAAATATTTCGTCTGCCCATTATTTGCTCTAAAGGCGTTATTACCAGGCGGATCAATTCGAACTTCCTCGTAGTTATATGAAATGCAACACTGCTCCCATCAAATACCATCTGTTAGTAGAATACTGCCATATTTTGCGCAAGTTCTGTCATTTACTTTGCTTTTAGCAGCTCTTCAAAACATACAACCTCGTGCAGTTTTTTAAAAATGGGAAAAAGTGAATTTCGAGTGCTCATTAAACATTATTTTTTGCGAAAAAACCAGTCAATCAAACCAAGGAAAAGCCTCATAAATACTATGGGGACTCTGTACAATCCATTTCAATGGTTTACTGACTTTCGTTGTGGTCGCACAAGTACAAATGACGCTGAACATGCTGGACGTCCAATTGAGGTCAATACACCCGAAAATGTCGAAAAAATTTACGATATGGTGTTGGCCGATCGAAGAGTAAAAGTGTGTCAGATTGTTGATGCCATACGCATTTCATATGACACTGTGGTTTCGATTTTAAACGATGAGTTGGGTTTAAGAAAACTATCTGCAAGATGGGTGCCGCGTTTGCTCGCAATTGACCATAAACGTAATCGTGTGACAACTTCAAAGGATTGTTTGGACTTTTTTAACCGCAATTCGATGGAGTTTTTGCGTCGTTTTGTAACTGTGAATGAAAAATGGATCCATTACAACACTCCGTAGGTCAAGCAGATGTCTAAACAATGGGTTTCTCTGGGTGAACCGGCTCCGAAGAAGGCCGAGGTAAGTTTATCGACCAATAAGGCAACAGTTTTTTAGGATGCACGCGGGGTAATCAACATCGATTATTTTCAGAAGCGAAAAACAATAAACGGCGAATATATTATGCCAAATTAAAAAAAAACGACCCCATATGGCCAAGAAAAAACTTATTTTTCATCAAGATAATGCACGGGTGCTAATTCCATGAATTGGGCTACGAATTTTCGCCCCATCCGCAATATTCTACGGATTTAGCCCCCAGTGACTATTTCCAAACGTAAGGAAATGACTCGGTGTAAAGAGATTTAGCTCCAACGATGAAATTATTGATCACACAAATGCCTATTTTACGAACCTTGAAAAATCCAATTTTTTGGAAGGGATACAAAAATTGGAGAAATGTTGGACTAAGTGTATTGAGATAAAAGGAGATTATGTTGAAAAATATTTTTTTGTTTTGCAAAAAAAAAACTGTGTTTCATTCAAAAAGTCACGGACTTATTGATCCGCCCTTTATGCACGACTCTTGTATTGGGTGATTTATTTGCTATTTGTGGTTTGAATTTAATTGAATAAAACGCAGACACTTTGTACCAGTGAATGTGATGGGGAATGGAACTGGCAGTGGGGGTGGAAAATTTCTGATAGCCCCTCATTTGGGAGTGGCCAGAAATGATTCCTTCATAGAACAAACCAAGCAGCTCACTATTTCCTAGAATTGTATCCCGGGCAGTGGCCGTAGGTGGTACAATAGTTAGTGTGCGCGGCTCTTGTGGATGAGTACGTGGGTTCGATCTCTGCTCCGATCACCTTACAGTTCTTTCGACGACGGTCACCTCGCGTAGTGATGGTGACACTATCGACTACTGAGCCATGAAAAATCACCTCAAAATACAGTTCGGAACCGGTTTAAAAATGTTAGGTCCCAATCAGTGCGTGCAAAACTAGAAAACGCACAGCTCACTGGTTGTGAGAAGCTCTCTCCTATCCCTTCATGGGATGTCATGGGAAACCATTTATTTTCATTTTTATGTCCCGGGCAATGGCTGTATCGGAAACCTCCACAAGCGAGCTAGCTAGGGTGATACTGCGAATCTAACGAGCAGCTTGATTGGTTATGCGATCACTGATGCGTCTATGGTTAAATAAGTGACTCTGTCACTGAAGGTCTTAGAACTAGCGGACATATTCTTTGAAGGCGTATGAGCCAACGCTACTAAAAAGGAAAAAAAATCAGTTTTGATACACTTCATTCTCGTCAGCGTCTGACCCATAATGGACCGCTGAAACACAATCATCCTGGCAGTAGATAAAATTCAAAACCACGGTGGGCTGGGATTGCCTTGCGCCACCGTTATATTGACACTTGAAATACAAAATGAGACTGACAAACATAAAACCCCCCTATTTGGTGACGCCCCTCGAAAACACGATTTACGTCTATACACTTGGAATATTTGAACACTATACAGAGCCTATACCCTTATCCAACTGGCAGATTTCCTCGAGGATTATAAGGCTGCTATACTTACTACTAATATTGCTACTATCCAGGAAATATGATGAACAGGTCATGGCTGTACCAGCAAAAGGAACTGCGAATATGCTTGTACTACAGCTGCCATGAGAAAAAACACGAATTTGGTTGCGGATTTGTAGTTGGCAAAAGACTGCGACATCTGGTATCAAGTTTCAACCACGTTTCAACCACCTGCGTAAAAGACAAATACTGTAACATATCGGTAATATGTGTACAAGTCCCGATGGAAGAAAAAGGCAATGACACCAAGGGCATGTTCCATGAGCGCATGGAGGAAACATATGATCGCTGCCCTGGCCATGATATTAAGATTGTTCTAGGTGATTGTAATGCTAAAGTCTGAGGGGAAAGTGCCTTTGAACTAACCATCGGGAAATCCAGTCTACACGCCATCACTTCTAATGAAAGAATGAGACTGTTAGATTTTGCCGCGGCGAAAAACATGGTTGTTAGTAGTACGAGATTCCAACATAAACACTTCCACAAGGCTACTTGGTTATCCCCTAATCAACAGACGAACAACCAGATTGATCACCTGGTTATTGGTGCAAGGAACTCTACTCGATAAGCAAGGCGAAAGTTGGGTGAAAGCATACAAATAGAAAGATGGACATCGGAAAGCTGCAATATCCAGAGAGAGGCACGACCTAGGTAGAGAAGTTCACTCAGAGCACAACACCGCCTCATGATCCTGAAGCGCAGAGGAAGTACATTCCCCAATCTATGACTACAGCTGCAGAGCTGGTACTTTGTTATGGACAACCGCTTAAAGACAAATCATGGTACGATGAAGAGTGTCACATGTCAAGTGCTGAAAAGAACGCTTCACCTATAGTAACGCTTCAATCAGTTGCAACGCGAGCCGCGACAGAGTGGTATAAGGAGAAGAGGAAAGAGGAAACCCGCTTGATTAAGAAGAAAAAAACGGTTGTGGAGAAAGCGCGAGAGTAAGAAAATTTAATCTTACAGGAGAATGAATGAGGCCCGGAATTTCTACCGAAAATTACAAAGTCAAATGTATCAAGGCCGCTCTTTTGTAGAGATAAGGACGGAAAACCTTTGCCACTGATGTGCAGAGTATGTTCGCCATATGGAAAGGTCACTTTTCCGCTTTACTTTTCCCAGTAGGCTCTAAATTAGATGAGGGTGTTAATCAAATACAGGTCAATGGCGTCGACTGCCCCCTCCTAGCCAAAGCGAAGTTATAATTAGCAATTTCCCGGCTTAAGAACAACAAAAGCCCTGGTGCTGATGGACTATCGGCTAAGCTGTTTAAGGATATGAGTTATAAAGTTGTAAATATCTGATCATATGCAAAATCTGGTTAGTCGAATGCTTCCCCGACGACTGGAGTCTTAGTATACTGTGTCCTGTTTTCAAAAAAGGCGACCCGAGTATATGTACGAACTATCGTGGAATATGACTTTTATCCATCGCATAAAAGATCCTCTCGAGTGTAATGTTCGAAAGACTAAATCCGTTTGTTGCAGTCCTGATCGGATCAGTGTGGCTTTAGGCCTGGAGAGCCAGCTATCGACCAAATATTCACATTGCGATAAATCGTTGAGAATTACCCCGAAAAACAAATCGACACCTACCACCTCTTTGTAGATTCTAAGAGTGCCTTCGATAGCCCGATGCGGGGAAAATTATGTCGGAGCTTGGTACTCCTGCTAGGCTGGCACGCCTTTGTATAATGACATTGACCGACACGAAATCTTCAGTAAAGACTTGTAAAGATCTCACCGAACCATTTTCGACGAGGCGAGGCCACAGGCAGAGCAACACCCTATCTGTCGATCTCTTCAACATATTAATTGAGATCATTGTGAGAAAAGCTGAAGACAACACAAATAAAACTGTTAGCACCATGCTGCTTGCTTGTGCTGTCGATTTAGACATTATTGGACGAAATCTACGAGAAGTTACTATTGTATTTTCTAGAAATGACAAGGAGTCAGCAAAATTGGGTTTGACTGTGAACGAGGACAAGAAGAAATTAATGGTTTCGACAAGCACAACATCCCGATTTGATGATTGGATGAAAGAGTGAACCTTGATAACCGTTATAATTTCGAGGCTGTGGCCGGGAACAGAAACCCAATGTTAGCCTGTACGTCAAACGGAGAATTGTGCTTGCAATCAGGTACTACTTCCAGCTAAGCAAGTACTTCAGAGATGAGACTAACTCTCAAGAAAGGAAAATCCGACTGTATCAGACTCTCCTACAACCTGTCTTGCTTTATGGTGCAGAATCCTTGGTGATATCCTATGCTGGTGAAACATGTACCACGTGCCATATCCTGACATCGATGTAATTAAAGTATGCTTGTCAAAATAGTGGGTTCACGCTGGCTAAGGCATGTCAGTAGAGCGGATATGAATGAACCAGTGGGAAAGTTATTCGAAGGCGTTGAAAAATAGGCCGACCAAGACTTCGCTGGAACGACCAGGTGTAACATTGCATACGAGGGATTGGTGTTACCAACTGGGGGAGAAATCGAGCCGGTTGGAGGAATGTGTTATCCTCAAACATTCAAGATGGATACAATTAATGAAAATTAATTGGTTTAATTTATACCGGCAAAAAAAAGTGGAATAAATGGTCAAGAATCCGCGATATTTTCAACATCAAGGAAGATGCATGGCTTACGGCAACATTTAATTATTTAGAATGTGAGGATTGCGTAAGTTAATTATTGAAAATATTAGTATATGCGATCTGGTCTACGAAAAGGGAGATTACGTGCGAAAACTAGTTTTCTGTGAAAAAGCTGTTAAAAGTAAGCAACTCGTTTCGTCAGTTTCTCATTATCTCCTTAATTGTTCTCCGCGCCGGACGTCCAGTAAGTGTTGTTGTTGGTCGGAATATTATTATAGTTCATCGTGTAAGTTGCTAGTGTGGAACATTTAAAAAAGTAACACTGAAGAAGTGACGTTTACTGTTTCTCTTGATTATCGTCTTCGCATTTCGCATGCAATGAAACATGAGTGTTGATTAGGAGTTCAGTGCCGTATACGGACAATATTTCCATCAAAAGGATGATGAAAACGACGATGAAAACTATGAAGAGAGCGATGATGATGAAGACGAAGTATGTGTATCTCAGGCAGAAGATAATACCGAACAAACTTTTGTTAACATGGACCTGTATGTTGTTGATGTAAAGGAGGAGGAGCTGGTAACAAAATTTCTGTCAAAAGATTGTTGTAATAATGAATGCCATACACTGATACCACGGGAAATGATCGAGAGTACGCGGAACAATTGTTTAGAGATGTCGAAAAATGAACTTGATTTAGTGATACTAAGTCACAGCGAAGCTGGAATTATGAGTAACGAAAAGCTAGAAAGTGTATACGCAAAGCTTGCTGGGCGGAAGAAATATGGACAGAGACAGGATACAGAAGTTATGAGGCATAGAATTCAATTTACCTTCTACAGAGTACCTGTTTGTCGTTCGTTTTTCCTTTTAGTACATGCCTGTACGACGAAGCGTTACGAAAATTTAGTACGTCATTTTCACGCACAGGGCGTAACAGTGCGCCAACACGGACTGGCAAATAAACCGAGTACACATCCAAAGTCATTTAAACCGGTTGACATCGAAAAAGCTGTTAAATTCATCGAGTCTATAGCCGATTTAATGGCTCTTCCACTGCCCGGACGACTCCCAAAATTTAAGGATTTTCGGATAATGAAACTGCCATCCAGGGAGACGAAGTCCTCAATTTATCGAAAATACATTTCTTCACTCAGTGATGACGAATTGAAGATGAGTAATTGCAGTTTTCGACGGATATGGTCCAAATACATACCCCATGTTACAGTTATGAAACCAGCGGATGATCACTGCGATGTCTGCCGTGGTAAGTAGCTCATTATTTTCTCATCTTATAGTTGTATCAAACGTTGAGATTAAATTCAGTATTTTTTCTTTTAATAGGAAACACAATATCGATTGCGCAAGGCAAAGGTGTTACTGACATTGAACGAGAACAGAAGCTTAATCAATTTCTTGATCACCTCCACCGAGCCCGAAATCAACGAGAATATTATCAAAGTTGGTGTAGAAATACTGACCCTACAGCAGACGTTCTGTCATTTGATTTTGCCCAAACCGTTCACTACCCTGTCAGTCCACAACAACCTGGTACAGCATACATCAAAGCAACCAAGAAGTGCGGAGTCTTTGGAATTACAGACGAAAAACAAAAAGTTCAGGTTAGAATTTCAAACTGAATCATAGGAACTCAAATTGCTCGCCTTTACAGGATCTTACTTATATTTTTTTGACGTAGAATACGTCTTACCTTACGGTATGAGGAGTCATGTCAGGTTTCTATTGTTGTAATCTTTATTTCATTGAATTTGAGGAAACGGCTAGATGAATTTTTTTAAAATTTTTTTTGTAGGTAAATGAAGATGTTATCTTTCGTTTGATATACATTTCATATTGATTGATATATTTCTAGTATTTTAATTTCTCAAATGAAAATTGTTTAAACACATACACTCAAACATATGTGTGGTGTTTGGTTGAGTGTTTTTGGTTGCTCAACATTGCTTAGGAACATGTATCCAGTAAAAAGTGAAACGAACAGCAAGCTAATGTTGCTTGGCAACATGTATCTAGTAAAAAGTGAAACAAACAGTAAGCTAACGTAATAAAGCTTTTTTGCGAAAGCTTCAATAAAGCTGTTGTAACATTAATTTTGAATTGTAAAGCGTAAAGCTTTCACACAACGCTCGAATGCTAATGCGAAGACTCGATAAGGTAAACCTTTTTTAATATTAGGGCGGCCCTCTCAACATTCGCAGAACTTATTTCAATAAAAATATTAATTAAAATACATAAATTAAATTAAGTTTAAAAAAATTGAACATGATATTTTTTTTTTTAAACGGACTTGAATCAAATGCCGTTGGTAAATATAAAAATTACAGCAGACAGACAAAACATATATAACAATAAATGATAAATAATATAAGCAAATGAATTTATTGTTATATATGTTTTCTGTCTTATCGGATGGCGTATTCTACGTTAAACTTAATGGTCGTGTCTCTGACACAGCCTGCAGGGACAGTCCGTGGCCGAAGGCCTCGGACAACTGTCTGCTGTAATTTTTTTTTACAGTACAATTACATGATAGACGAAAAAGATGACGTTGGTAAAGGACCTAACTGTGTTGTGAGCATCCTGCTTTATCACCTGCAAACCTACTATAAAGACATTGAAACACTCGTTCTTTTCTGTAACAATTGTGTTGGGCAGAATAAGTATAACACTGTACTATCATATCTGCAATGGTGTTTGGCTCGGGGTCTTAACAAAACTATTTTATTCAATTTTCTACTTACCGGGCACACTAAGTTCGCGCCTGATCGTTACGTATGCAGATTTACTGCAGTGTGTCGAGGCATCATCACCTGGGGGTTATAATAAAGCTGTATCGGTTGAAAAAGTCGTCTGGTATGAATGGGACAGCCATTTTAAACCACCGTACAAGTCACTTGTTCAAATACTTGTTCAAATAGCGCAAAATCTCTACAGATTGTGTAAAAACAAAGAAATTGGCAGACAGTGAAGAAGTGCAGTCCTTTAAGCTACTGTTAAAACCTATCGATCCTGAAATGCCGAAAGTTATACAACCAGACGGTTTATCTTTGGAACGTCAGTGGTACATCTATCAAAATCTTCGCAGCTTAGTTTCGCATATATCTAAAGTAGATATTGTGACTCCATTGCCGAAAGATTTGCCATCGAAGAAACGGAGGGCAAAAACTAGTGAAGATGTTCTCAAACCAGACGAGGAACCAGGTCCATCTTCCTCAGGATCAACACGTAAAAAGATCTCAAGGAAAACGACAACAAAGAAAAATACATAAACTACTCAGCATTATTAATTTTGGCCCATAATACGTTTTTCTACTGTATAATCATGTCTTTATAGCTTATAATTCAATGTATTTTGTTCATTACCAATAAATTATATTTTGTCGTATTTGTACTCTTCTTTCTCTACATTTTTAGTACACTTCTAAGCAAGTTAGGATTTTCTGCTTTTCACCACGTGAAAAAGCATCTCATCTTCCATCCGAATCAACCAAAAAGTGAAAATTGATTTTTTGACACCTAAGCCCCCTTTCCGTAGACCAGGTCACATATACATATTTTGTAATGGTAGTTAACTATTATAAGGATACTGGTAATAGTAAACACTGTGGACTTGGAAGACCTGAACTTTCTTTTAGTGAATCTTCCAGTAGAAGTAAACGACGCAAAGTTACTGAAGTTTATAACAAATTTGAGGGTGCACTGGTTCATAAAGCGTTGGAAAAACTTTGAAAAATAAAGTTCAATAGTATATGCGATGACCTATCCAAATTTGAAGCTGGGGCTTAGGCAATGTTTATGGGCCTTAAGCTCACTAAATCTTAGGGAGTATAATGATATGATATTCGGAGCGAAATATTACCTGCCATACAAGAAGATAATGGAGAAGAAAAAAGATTGTTATCTTGATGATGTAAGAGTCGATGAGAAAGGTGCTACCTACCATAAGCTCTAGTTGCTTCTAACTCACAATTCAAAAGAATTCTTCAAGCCCTATACCCCAATTTGAGAGGAATTAGTGAAACCCAATTTGAATTAATTGGAAAAAGGAACATGAACGGATCGACTGGTCAATAAATTTTCAACCTTCAGTGGGAAAATGGTGAAGAATCACAAAATTTGGATGAAAAATGTGTGTTCATGATTTAATTTGGTCCTCTTAAATTGGCTACAGTATAAAGTAATACTATTGTATCGAAAAATGAAAGACCATGTTCAACGGGATATTGCAGGCCAGTAAAATTTGAATTTGCAAACGAAACCAGAACAAATGTTGTAAAAGATTATGAGGATATATGTGCACAGATAAACAATCTAATAAAAACAGAAATACAATTAAATGACAGATTGAAAATTGAAAATAAGTACACTCTGCTATGCACAATGGTTGTTGAGAAAGGGGTCAATATTTTGACAGATCAAAAATCAAATGAACGATCTTCCATACATTAGATCTCTAAACCCCAATGAAAATCACTTTCAATTTCGACTTAGTACTCTTCACTGTTGGATAAGATTTGCCTTGTCCATATAGCCTAAAACATGGAGTGTAAGAAGTCGAGCGTATCTAAGGAATATAATGATTTATGTGAAAACACAAAAAATATATCCAAGGATTAATTAGAAGAATATTTGGAATGTGTGTTGACGTAATAAAACCTGATACTGCAAACTCAAATGTTGGAAATATTGCCCGAAAGTTTTTTCGAAATTATGAAATAAATGCGATTTTACTACATTTTACAAGTACTAGCATCCGATAGGGAAGTAAATGTTAACACATTAAAAATTTACTGCAATGATACAACAGATTTATTTGTTAGCCAATAATACATGGCGCAGAAATTATTAATCATTTCGGAGTGGCAATAGGAACTTTATCTAAAGAAGCCCAAGAGGCATCAACTAAAGTTTTTAAAGCAGCCAGTCTAAACAATAGCACAAATTTTTCATGAAAATTAAATAATGAAGATGTCGTCCACTATCTTCTCGTGTCTTCGGATCCTGTAATAAGCAATATACGTATTGAAACAGAAAAACGAACGGAAGATATGATGCGAGAAGCTATTGAGCTCTTAAGTAGTCACGCCTACTTGTTAATTCATAGATGCAAATAATGAAACTAAATACGTAAACAAAATGTTATCGATTTGCTTTACTAATGACGAATTTTATCGAAACGTGGGCGTGGCACAACAGATGTGTATCAGAAATTGTGTCCTCCGTCTACACACCAAAATTAAACAGTTTCTGTTGAAAAATAACGAAGTTTAGATTTTTGGCCGGAATACACCACAATGCACTGTTGTAGTTTTTAGCATGAAATTTTTGTATCAACGTTCTAGTAAGATGTATCGGTTAGAGGCAAGTCTGCTGCGTTGATCGGTCTGTATCACTTAAAATTTATTAAAACATCCATTTCTGCCATTTCTCAGATGATCCTGGACTTTTTTTTTTTTTTTTAAACATAGTTTTTTCTATTTTTCCAGCATAACTTCAAGGGACTTCAAATTGATCACTTACAATATTTTTTTAATATTTAATTTAAAAATTGTAGCCATGTTAAAGCTGAATAAGTTTTGAGAACATATTAATACAATCTGAACGTGCCTAGTTACCCTAAACAAGTTTAATTTTTTTAATCAAAAAAATATTTTTTTTTCACCATTCCTTCTTTTATAACTGCGAAACTGTTGACTATATTGAGAAATAATGTACCAATAGAATAAACGAATTGTTATTCAAAATTTTTCTAAATTTATTCCGATAAAATAGTAATTCCTTCTCGAGTATTGATGGTATATACATACAAATGACCATTTTTAAGATGAAAAGTGTCCTTATGTGCTATTTAGGGTGATTAGGCACTTTCAGATTGTATTAATATGTTCACAAAACTGGTTCGGCTTCAGCATGGCTACAATTTTACCATATACTGTGAGTGGAAATTTGGAGACCCTTGAAGTTAAGCTGGAAAAAGGGAAAAAATCAATTTTATTTTTCAAAAAAGAGGCAGGAAAATCTGAGAATTGGTAGAAGTCGATGTTTTCAAAAATTTTACGTGCTTCAGACATTTTATGGGTACCGATCAACTCAGTAAACTGAGTTGAATAGAATAGAATTTATTCGAACGTTGATGCATTTTTCGAATACAACAGTGTTATTTTTTAATAAAGGGAGTGTGTCTCTGAGGGATATCACTATTTAAATTTAGTGCCATTTGTTTTTGTGCAAATGGAGCGCATTACGAAAGAACAACGTGTTTTAATTGTGAAAACTTATTAAACAAATGTCCGTTTAAGTTTATATTATTCGATCTTTTCGTTTTCATGTTCTTCAATAATTGTTCTACGAAAAAGTAAATTTTAATGGAAAATATTAAAAAGAAATGTGTATGTGAAATTGATGATTATGGTGGATGGTTGGGAATATAGCTATTTCAATGCCCTCCCAGGCATATCATCAGCTGCCTTCTCCACAAGTATTTAGGTATGTCATCACGCATTATAGGTATAAACAAAACTCATCTTAGCGAGAATTGTCCCAACACTCTACTTGTGCGAAAACATCCACAATAAATACTTTACCATAACGATCACTGTCACAACATTTCCTTCCTATGCATGCTTTCATCGAAAGCCATTGCATAGATGTTGTTGTTTCAAAAAAGAAACAACGATTGCCATGAGAATTGGCGTTGGCGTCTTCGTATTATTTCAATTTCACTTACATATTTCTTTTCAATATTTCCAATTAAAATGTACTTTTTCATAGAAAAAATACTTTTTAATAGTGATTGATCTTGAACCGAACAATTATTGGAGAACATTATTACAAAAATTTAAAAAGTTTGGCTGAGACCGCTTGCAAACTTCGAAGAATTTTCAGTCGATAAAATGCACCTCAGTGGCAACCATTCGAAGAGTGGTCAAAAAATGTGAAGAAACTGGGTCTTGAAAACATTGCTGCAGTAAACGAGAGTGGTCCCGAAAACCCGAAAACATCAATTCGGCATCGTTCTTAACAACTTCAAATTTCACGAAGCACTACGCAGCGAATTTTGACAAAAGACCTAAACCTTCAGTGGTACAAAATTCAGCTTACTAAGGAGCTTAAACCAGCAGACCATGGAAAACGCTGAGAATTCGTACAATGGGGAATGGAGCCAAGTGAAGTCAATGCCAGTTTTTCAAAAAAAAAATCTTCTCCGATGAAGCGCATTTCCATCTGAATGGCATCGTGAATACACAAAATTGTCGAATTTGGTTTTCAGAACGTCTTCATGAAACCCATGAGAAACAAATGCACACACAACGAGCAACTGCCTGGTACGAATTTTGGTCTGGCGGCGTAATTGGGCCTTACTTATTTGAAGATGAGGCCGAAATTGAAGTGACTGTGAACGGCATTCGTTACAGGAATATGATAACGGAGTTATTGTGGCCTCAACTGAACGGCATGGATCTGGACGACCAGAAACAAGTGGTTTCAGGAAGATGGCGCCTCCTCCCACACCGAACATGAAACAATCGATTTATTGCAGCAACGTTTTCCAGATCATGCCAAGATCAAAATCTGGAAAGATCATGCGATTTAACGCCGTGTGCTTTCTTTCTTTGGGATTTCGTGAAATCTCGGGTTTGTGCGAATAAACCAGAAACAAGTTCTGAGCTCAAAACCGAGATCCAAAGTCATGAAAATTTACGGATATTTTATTCCATACTTAATCGGAACATGTCTGCTTTACAATCCATTAAACAATCACAATTATCTCAAAAAATACTTGCTTTTATTTTAAACTGAAAAAATGCATTCTTACTGAGACACTCTTTATTACTTTTTATTGACGAAGTCATTGAGCCAAAAATGAGCCTCGTTGATGAAGAGCATAAAATGGGCGTAACTTTTGAAACACATTTTTCACAGATCATGAACTTTGGTAATAAAATTCAATGATTAGCAAGCATTGTTCGTTCGTAGGCCTATTCATGATGAAATGGCAAGGCAAATTGAACATTTTTGACTTTGACATATATCACCAATAACTCCTGAAATGGCAACAACTTCACATTGAAAAACCAAATGACAACAAATCACCCTTTTTTTGTGAAGATGGGTTCGATGCCTGCACTGACCCCCTCGTATTTCTTTCGACAACGGACAACGACAACGGTAACTCTATCAAATACTTGGCCGTGAAAAATTTGCAATTTGTAAAGGATGGTACTAAGTTCGACCGGAAGTAAACATTGAGCAACGTCGATTTGGTTCGCTGCTAACTTTTTCAGCAACATATCAGTGTTGACGGAAAGTTTTGCGAATGTTTTCATGTGGTATTGTGCTTGCGATATTTCGGGTTCACTTGCATTATAAGGGATTCTCGTTTAAATTGAGTTTTCTTTTTCATCATTCCAAAGAACCGCTAATGAGAATCTGTGGCTAGATATGAAATAGATCTGCATTTTGCAAAACTAATTTAATAAAAAAAATGACGTCTCTTTTAATAGAGTTATAGAATGGTATTGAGCTGGAATGAATAAAATAAAATAGTTGACGACAACATTTTTAGCAGTTGGTATATTTCGTCTACAATAAAATTTTTTTTTGATGTGTTAACATCTCTAGGCAGGGGTAGGGCTATCTATCAAAGTGAACACATGCAAACAATACACAGCGTCAGCATCACATACGTTGTTGTTGTACAACAATAGTCTCTGTCTAAAAATAAGTATTATGGTATTGATGTAGCGGCAGCGCCAAAGTGTATTGAACAGTATAGAGAACTCGTGAAACGAATTGTATGACTCAAAAGCACTGGCGACATCTGGCGAATGATTCATGACTTATTACTCTCTTTTTGTCCTAACTTTGTCCATTCATAATTTTGATGTGAAACATTGATGCCTTTTGAAACATTTCTGCTTTGTGTATTGTTTATGTAATAACATTGTCGAAATGGTGCATTTATATTGAAATATTCTATAAAGAGAATAAGACTCGTTTATGATCTTTTACTCAGACTCTCTACATGAGAGCGGAAAAACAGTGCAATAAATTCTCTATACTATTCTATACTTTTTGTCGTCGCTCTATTTATGACAAAACAAAAACAATTATTTCAGTGAGCTAAATATTGCTTTAGGCACGGGTAGGGTATAATCTAAATATATTTTTAATATTATTAAAATGAAACGTCATCATACGATTGAACGCTGTTTTTATTTTCCAATGTAACATTTACTAATGTGTTCATAGAAATCGAGCAGGTACCGTGTAACAAAAAGGTTTTAACACATCGCCCGCGATTTGAAACATTCATTAATTTTTTCTTTTTTTTTTTGAGAAACTGAACGAGAGTTGACAGCGTTGATTATTTCGTCCTACAATTTGACTTGTCGTTTGATCATCTTCGAAACAAAATTGTACCTAGTTTTATTTTCCGTTTTTGGGTCTAATTAAGATGTAGTTAAAATGTTACTCTACCGTTGTTCCTGATATTCCGTGCGACCAACTTAGTACTACACCATGAGAAATCTTCTGCTGGTTTTTTAATGTGTTTTATAAAAGTATGCGCGAAATTGTTAATTTGATAAGATATTTCATCGTAAATAAATTTAGATTCGTATTTGAATAAATCAAAGGGTTTCTAGAATAACTCCACGGTTATTAAATTTTTCCAGAGTTACTAAACTATAGGACAAATTTAATCTCACATTCAGACATTCAAAAATGTACTCGACTCATGATTGCCGATACCTATACGATTAACAAATGAAATGTTTGTTTGTCCTTACGCGAATTTGAACCAATGCGATTTGGGTCTGCTGTTACAAGCAGTTTTTGCATATTACCCCGATGGTAAGCTAGTGACGACGACACTATTCAGAATCGGTCTTAAACTATGTTTTACAATCCGTGTATCTAAAACTTGCGTTACTTTATGATGCCTACATTGTAGCTTGAAAAGCCCGAGTTTCTTATACCAACCACAAAATACAGTATTTCACTTATGAGTCATTTTGAGAGAGTCACTGCAATTTGATTACACACAGCACAGCCAAGCAAACGAGTCACTCTAGTGTCCTGCATATAAAACCATACATGACCGTTCATGGTGTCATTGATATGTCGTATAAATTGTCACGAATTGTCGGAGGTTTTTGTGTCAATTGCAATGTTTTGCCTCACGTTTGCTATTGCACTTTTGTTCATTTTACGATATTCCATTTTGTCTGTCTACGGTAGAAACAGCAACATTTTGCCAACAAAATATTAATAATACTGCTTAAAATCAAATGTTACCATAAATAAATAAATGCATTAAATTATGCCCCATTTGATATTTGATTTTATTTAAACGTCAGTTCGTTCACTTAAGCGAACGTGAGCGTCGTGTGTCTCTCATGTTTTAATGTATGTTTGGTCCGAGACTTTTGGCCTTTTTTATTTTTGAAAAATTCGTAAAAAATCAAATATGTTTAGCTGATAAATAAAGTTGACAATTTGTATATATCAACGCTTTTTTGCTGTAATCGACAAAATGCACGCCTCGATTGCTATTGAGGTTGTTGCTCCCATATTGAATTGAATTCAAAATGCAATTTATTAAATATATTATTGATTATTTTTTAGGTGGCCATTGGGGGTGCAATGTTTAATGTCCGACCTTTAATTCCGTTCGGCGACGTTCTCTTTGCTTAATGACGGTATCCCTATCAATTCACCAAAGTTCGAATTTGGTGTATAACTATAGGAATCATTAATCTTGCATCCAAAATAAAGGGTACATACATATCCTCGATTATCTTTATGTGTGTGAAGATAAACTCGAATTTAATTCGATTCGAATTTAATTTAATTCGAACCAATTATGTTAGCAGAGCTTTGTAATTACATTAACAAAATTATGTAAGATAGCTACATTTTGGAAAGGTTATAGAAATTATCGATTTTCTCGCGATCAGACAAATATATATAACCAAAAGTTATACATTTTATAGCAAGGACTTACTAAAGGATATATTTATAGCAAGGACTTACTAAAGGATATATCTTTGCCAGGATGAAATATTTCAACTTTCCTTACATAAGAAAATCTTGTAAAGATTTTGGGGCCATATCGCCGAATTGGGAAGGGTTTAGTGATTGGGAGTAGTACCAAATTAAAGGTATTGGCATCTATTTTCATTATTTAATACACTCATTTCCGAAGAAAACTCCAGGATGCGGCATATTTGTTTAAAACTATATCTGCGAATTGTTTGCTATAATAACTATTTCGTGATGTCGTCCGAACGATGTCCCGTTTTACTAATTCGTGGTATTCTGAAGGTACTTTTGGAAACGAGGGTATTAAATAATGAAAACAGATGTCAATAGCTTTAATCTTATACTAGGTCCCAATCACTAAACTTTTTGCTGGTGGCCATCATGGAGGCATCTTGTCCGTCCGAAACACAAATTTCATAAATTCTTCGTCGAATTTGATATTCTGGAAGCTTTTTCGGAAATGAGGGTATTAGATAATGAAAATAGATATAAATAGCTTTAATTTCATACTAGTCCCAATTAGTAAACTTTTTCCTGGTGACCACCATGGACGCATATTTCTCGCCCGAAACACCAATTTCTTAAACTCTTAGTCGAAGTTGATATTCTGGAGGTCTTTTCGAAAATCAGGGTACTAAACAATGAAAATAGATATCAATAGCTTTAATTTGATGCTAGTCCCAAACACTGAACTTTTTCCTGGAGGCCACCATGGACGCATCTCTTCCGTCCTAAACACCAATTTCTTAAATTCTTCGTCTAATTTGATACGCGAAAAAAACGATTATTGCTCCGTTGCCGCTACAATACTTTGATTGACTTGTATTAATTTAGTAATCGCAATCGTTCATGTAGATGTCCAAAAATAAACTCATATATCGCAAATGTGATCATGTTTCTCGTTTGCATCAAACGCGTACAAAATTACTTTTGCCGGAAATTTAAAAAAACGTGTGCGATAACCGAAATTAGCCATTTTTCTAATGACAGCACAGATTACGAAGAACGTAACATTCTCTCATTCTGTCGACTGTATACACAGTCTTATCCACTCGTTTGGCATACACACTCACGCATCCACATAAAAGTGATCACACTCTCTAATGCTTCTACCTTGTCGATATATATTCGATGGACAATTGACACGTTGTAAGTTTGCTGCGCTTTTAGTTGTTATTGGAATGCTAGGCGAGACAGACGTTTACGTAGACAGTGAAAAAATAGACAAAAATTCCAACTTTTTTTAAAACAACCTTTATGGGTAAAACCAAAATCATAAAACTTGGAAATTTAAACAAACAAGAGCTTATGGAAACCACAAATAATAGTTTTCATTAGAACTCGGTTGCTGTAACCGAAAGAACAGTTGGAGGAACCGTTTTTCGTTTCTCGCAAATGTTTTTTCAGCTTTAATTTTTCGCAACTCGTTTACTGCAAACGTTTTTCAGTTCTCGCAAAGGTTTTTTTTATTTTGGAGTAACTAGAACTGGAGAGCTGTAACCAAACAACAGTTTCGTTTCTCACCGAGGTTTTTTTCAGCTTATGTTTTTCATAACTCGTTTGCTGCAACCATTTTTCGGTTCTGCCAAACCGCATGGAGAAGCATTAATGAAGTTAGTTACAACTTTCTAGGCAAAAATCGTTACTCTACTGGTCGAATATACGTCGACACCATGTTAACAAAAATTGATTTCTTCCGATATTATTTTTATTTTATCGATCTTCGAAAGTTTAAGTTTTTCAATCATAATCCGGTTCAAGATAATTTTCTCCATTGAAAATAATTAGGACGGTACACTGTAACGCCAATCTCATGACAATCGTTGTTTCTATTTTGAAACAACAACATCCTATGTATTGGCTTTCAATGAAAGCCTACATAGACAAGAAGTTGTGAATATTAGTAGAGTATTATTTTGGATGTTTTGGAAGCCTACATAGACAAGAAGTTGTGAATATTAGTAGAGTATTATTTTGGATGTTTTCGTACTAGTAGGTGTTGTTGAAACAATTCTCGTTAATTTAAGAATTGCTCATCCCTATAATGTGTGATGATATACCTAAATACTTGTGGAAAAGGGAGCTGATGATATGCTTTGGTTGGCATCGAAATATCTATATTCCCTACCATCCACCGAAATAATCAATTGCACTTCTTCTTTTTATAAACTTTCTCTATTAAAAATCATTTTTAATGGAGAAAATGATCTTGAACCGGATTATGATTGAAAAATTTAAAAATTGATTTTTTCAATTCTCGTGTGGATTATTTTGAGCACCAGTTGGCCGAACTCTGTTGCATGAACATGGTGAACGATTGCGTCAAAGTTGTGCACCTATTGAAGAACGCTATAAAGGGAAGAGTATCATTCTCGTATAGCTGTCAAATGCTGCTGGACATTGTTTGCTAACGACATAGAATTACCAAGAGCTAAAAGATAAATGTAAGAAATATATTCTTGCTTAAATATCCAAACTTATACTGGTCTTTTATTTATAGTTATTATATCAACAGCTTCCTTTTGTTCGCTAAGTTACACCGAAATTTTAAGTAGAGTATTTTTCCAATACACACCAACCCCCTAAAATGCAGTTTTGTGTGACATTTTAGCGCCAACTCGGAATATGTACGAAATTAACCCTGAAACTGATTTTCAGTTTTGACTTATTTTTGGCATTCAAGTTGAGTTTCGAGTTTTGGTGCGTTCATAGATTAATTTAAACAAAGATTTGTCAACTCGCTCAACGTTTTAGTGATTGAATGGAAGCGAACTTGTGTTTTAACGTCAAGAGGAGAATTCTGTCGCTGAGGTTTGACAAACACAGATGAAATAGTTACTGTGAATGTTTCAAATATATAAATATATGAAAATCGTGAATGCACAAAACTAAAAATGGAGAATTTTAATCGACGTTCGAAGAGCAGAGACAAACGTCGGATGAGACGGATAACATATCTATGTATAAATTAATCGAAGGGTGTGTTAAGAAATTTATAGTAAAATTTTATGTAATTTTAAATTTATAGTAATTTTACATTTTAACCCATACACCCCTGCTTTAGGAGAGCTTTTACCCTTTTTCACAAAAAGAACAAAAAAGACCCATATGTGGAAGCGGTAGAGGGTTAAAGTATTCCACAGAAGTGTTTCTCGTAAATATTTAAATTAAGTTTCTGAACACATCTTATATCTAAAATGTAAGGATAACATGGTTTCCTAAGTCGCTTCATCATAAGAATGTGCAAAAGGATGAAAATGTCACCCCCTAAAAAATGCAGATGTAAACTTTCAAAACGCCGATACATGCAAATTTATTTTATCGCCTCTACCAGAATCCTTTGTCAGAAACTTGTTATTTTCGAAAAATTTAATTTTGTTCCACAGTGTAGTCGATTTCTGACGACCTGTGCGTTGGCGAATGCTTCTGTTGCTGATGCTATTTATTTGTTCAGCTTCTGACATGATGTTTAAAAGGTTTTTGGCCTGGTACTAACTTTCCCAAGTTGACATATGACACTTTTGCTTTTTGTTCATTATAATGATGATGTTGGTTTTAAGAGAAGTTTTTGTATTTTTGGTAATATATTCCACCCGTACCAGCCAGCCAGCCAGGCACTGATAGTGCTTTGGTAGAAGCAAAGATACAACAAAAACATTTCTCCCCCTCTTCGAGTTCCATTGCACTTTGTACGGTTTTATAAATTTCTCTGCTATATACATATTTCATATTTGGCTTTTTTGTTTAACTTGTATTCTGCAAATTATGCTAAAATATTAAAGAAGTCTTTATAAAATTTTCATTAAACTCTTGAGCACTGAACACAAAGGATAGGTAATGGATTCGTGTGCAAAAATCAAAAACTGTAAAAAGGCGAAACAAAAACTGACAAAAAAAAATGTTTTAACGAAAAATGAGTTCAGGAGTTGAGTGACCCATGAAATGCAGTAATAAATCATTTCCATACTTAAGTGTCATTTTACCAACAAAATTTTTAACAAATTGCTGAAATTTAATAGTTATCTACATTATTCTTGTGCGATTTCGTTTGTAGATCTGCCAAGTGGTAAAGGTATTTTTTGTTGCCGAACATGTTGTCGTACAGCTACGTGGGTATGAATCAATTACGAATGTTAATGCAATTGCTTTCTGGCCGATTTGAATGAAATATTTTACTTTTGATTTGTAGTGTTGGTTTGAATAGAAAAAATATTCCAACAACTCTACAAAAGCTGAAGTTTCATTAAATATCTGTTTTGAATATCAATATCTATAGTAAAGTATCCAAGAACTTTGCTGATTTCGAAAACAGTAGATGGTTTTGATTGTAAAGTGATCAGATCAGATCAGATAAATAGTTGCTTAAAATTTGAGTGAAGTTCCGCAAAAAAAGATCCAAATGAGTGTTCGAACTCATGGGCGATATCTTAAAAGCTTATTCTTACACGGTACCTGTTCGATTTCTATGACCACATTAGTAAATGTTATGATGACGTTACATTTAAATAATATTCATACTTAAAATTATTTAAAGACCAGTGCAAGCACATGTGTCATTATTTTCGTGCATAATACTTTTTGTTTTATTCCCACAAAAAAACAAAGAGAATGCAAAGCAACAGACACATGCAATACATACATTGTTATGTTCGTACATACGCTACACAAGTTCACACAATTTTTGTTGCTCTCTTGCTATCTCATTTTTATATAGTACAAGGTGGCGCAAAAGTAATCCTCCTATCAGAAAATGCTATAAATTTAGCGATTGGCCCCTAATGTCAGTTCTGTTTTGACATTTGTGTAGTAAACACATGCGAAATACACGTTAATAAACAATGTTACGCTACACTGCTCCAGAACGCGGAATATTGCTGACTATTTATTTGACCAATAATCGGTCGGTGACTTTGGCACAACGTGAATTTCGTCGCAGATTTCCTGGCCGTCCAACGCCTACTGGTGAAACACTGCGACGTCTAGCCGCTCGCCTCGAAGAGACTGGCACAACACGAGATGCTGCCAGGTGTGGCAGACCCCGGAGTAGCCGGTCTGCAGAGAATATTGCTGCTGTAGCCGAGGATGTCATGGAAGCGCCGTCGATATCGACCAGACGACGTGCCACGCAAATGGGTATCAGTCGACGGTCTTTACAGCGAATTTTGGTACAAGATTTGAAGATGTTTCCGTACATCAGCTGTTAGCTGCTGACCGCCAATCGCGCCTAACATACGCTCAAGTCATCCTTAATCACCACCAAGAGGAAGATGATTTTTCATCAAAAATAATCATGAGTAATGAGGCCCATTTCCATCTTAGCGGGTGCGTGAATAAGCAAAATTTACGCTTCTGGGGCACTGAAAATCCGCGTGTAACACACGAAGAGCCATTACACCCGCTCAAAGTCACTGTATGGTGTGCTGTTTTCGCTGGAGGAGTCAAAATGCCATAAAAAGGGCTCAAATGGCAATCAACTGTGGCGGCGGCCATTTACATGACATCATATTCTCGACTTGATGTAAAAAAAATTAAAAGACCAAATAAAAATAATCCACAAGAAGAATCAAAGTTTTTCATTTTTTTTTAAATTACAGCCAAAAAACATCGGAAGTTTACTTTTGCGCCACCTTGTATAACCAGTGATGCCAACTTAGATCTTTTGGGGCTAGACTTAGCACATTTCGGGCTTGCGAAACGCGAAAAAATTGTCATTGACGCTTTTTTGCAAAAACGCGTAATGTGCACTCGTTTTGAGTTTTTATTTAGACCTTTAGTCCGTTTTCAATACAGCACCAATTAGCTAAAGAATGTTAAATTTGTTGCTTCTACCATTTAACACCGTTGACTGTTTGCTTCTAATTTTGTATTGGCCATTAGGCGTAATACTTGTACACAAACTTTAGGAGGACATACTCCCAAAAATATCGGAAGGTATGGTATCGGAGTCAGAACAGAAAGCAAAAATGTCAGACAATGCTGGCACCCTTCAAATCTGCCCTACAAATATCCTTTTCTTCGGGTGAACATCTGAAAAGATATTCCAGCATAGGATGATAAAATTTAACGAAACAAGTTGCGTGTGAGAATATGCCGTCATTCGAACGACCGCCGCGGCTTTGGTGTATATCAGGCTAAATTTGAACGATGTGGCGGACTATATTGTCTGAGAGCACTGGTATTTGTGGCTTATTGGCATGGATCTGCGACTTAAGAAAACCCCACAAGAAAAAGTCTAAGTGGGTCAAATCGCACGGTGTCTGTGGCCAGTGCACGTCGCCTCAGCGTGGGACAAATCTTAAATCGGTCGTGCAGAATGCCCGTTGTTGCATCGGCTGCGTAGTACGTAGCGACGTCATGATGGAACCACAGATCGGCAACGCTCTCCGTTGATGGACCACAATCCTGACCAAACAATGGCATTCGGTACTGGATATTGATTGGCATCGTCCTAAAATGGGTGTCGCCGCGCCCAACGTTTCCGGAAGAGAACACAGATTTGGTAGTAAAGTTGTATAACCACGTCATTATTCTGTTTGCTCTGAGAGTGCTCCGCACCCACACAAGAAATCTATTCGCTGCTGCTACATCAGTGTGTTTTTTTTTTCGCAGTCTGACAATCTGTGTTTCGCAGTCGGACAAATCTGTGTTCTATATGGTGGTGGGTCACCCTTATCATTTAGGGGTATGAAAAACAGATGTTGGCCGATTCTGAGACCTACCCGATATGCACACAAATTTTCATACAAATCGATCTTGCCGTTTCGGAGGAGTTTAACAACAAACAATCTGTGATCGCAGTCGGACAAACTCAGTTGGACAAATTGTGTTGGGATGTGTTCACTTTGTGATGATTTTCAAAATGAATTTGTCCCACTGTATAAATTCAGCTGTGACAACTTCTAATGAGGTCGTGCCAACAGCCTCTAAAGAGGTGGTGGCAACCAGTAATGAGGTTGTTGCAACCTCTAATGACGTTTAGACAAGCCCTACTGAGGTTGTGACAACCTCTAAATTCGGTCACGGCTAATTCGGCAGTCTTCAATTAAGGTGCCCGTACAAAGCAATCACGAACATACTCGCTGTATATGTTCGTGAGTGTGATGTCTGGTCACCCTAAATGTACTAACGGGTCCGCCATCTAACGTTTTTTTCAACTAGTGCTTATTTCGTGAATGGAACACTTAGCGCATGTCTGATTTGACAGATAATTAGTTGTATCCTTTCGCTGCACGAATATGGTTGTGTATACGCTTGAACAACACTGGGAAACATGGGAAAAATGGGCCTGCGATCAACTTACAGAAGATGTCGATTTTGCCAAAAAAAATCATATTTTCAGATGAAGCTCATTTTGATCTTGGCGGGTATGTAAACAAGCAAAATACATTGAAAAGCCGATGCACCCAAAACGAGTCACTGTTTGGTGCGGATTTTGGTCCAGAGGCATAATTGGGCCATTTTTCTTTGAAAATGAGCAAGGAGTGGCCGTTACAGTCAATGGCGATCGTTATTGGGCCATGTTGAACGAATTTTTGTTCACAAAAATTGAAGAGGAGGATATTGGCAGCATTTGGTTCCAACAGGACGGCGCTACGTGCTACACAGCCGAAGCTACACTCGATGTTTTGCGCCCTGTTTTTGAAGATCGCATTATCAGCCGCATAGCTGATGTCGTTTGGCCACCTCGGAGCTGCGATTTGACACCGTTGGACTATTATTTGTGGGGTGCCCTCAAAGATAAGTGTTACGCCGACAAGCCAGAGACAATTGATGCTTTAAAGGACAATATTCGTGAAGCCATTGCTGAAATACAGCTGCACACAATCGATAATGTGCTTAAAAATTGGACCGATTGTGTAGGCCCCTGCATGGCCAGCCGAGGCAGCCATTTGAATGAAATTATTTTCCATTATTAACCGGAAGGATTGTACTTTAAAAAAAAAAAAATACAGCAGACAGTTGTCCGAGGCCACGGACTGTCCCTGCAGGCTGTGTCAGAGACACGGCCATTAAGTTTAACGTAGAATACGCCATCCGATAAGACAGAAAACATATATAACAATAAATTAATTTGCTTATATTATTTATCATTTATTGTTATATATGTTTTCTGTCTTATCGGATGGCGTATTCTACGTTAAACTTAATGGCCGTGTCTCTGACACAGCCTGCAGGGACAGTCCGTGGCCGAAGGCCTCGGACAACTGTCTGCTGTAATTTTTATATTTACCAACGGCATTTGATTCAAGTCCGTTTAAAAAAGAAAATATTATGTTAAATTTTTTTAAACTTAATTTAATTTATGTATTTTAATTAATATTTTTATTGAAATAAGTTCTACGAATGTTGAGAGGGCCGCCCTAATATTAAAAAAGGTTTACCTTATCGAGTCTTCGCATTAGCATTCGAGCGTTGTGTGAAAGCTTTACGCTTTACAATTCAAAATTAATGTTACAACAGCTTTATTGAAGCTTTCGCAAAAAAGCTTTATTACGTTAGCTTACTGTTTGTTTCACTTTTTACTAGATACATGTTGCCAAGCAACATTAGCTTGCTGTTCGTTTCACTTTTTACTAGATACATGTTCCTAAGCAATGTTGAGCAACCAAAAACACGCAACCAAACACCACACATATGTTTGAGTGTATGTGTTTAAACAATTTTCATTTGAGAAATTAAAATACTAGAAATATATCAACCAATATGAAATGTATATCAAACGAAAGATAACATCTTCATTTACCTACAAAAAAAATTTAAAAAAATTCATCTAGCCGTTTCCTCAAATTCAATGAAATAAAGATTACAACAATAAAAACCTGACGTGACTCCTCATACCGTAAGGTAAGACGTATTCTACGTCAAAAAAATAAATTTGAGAAAATATTCAGTAGTTTTTTTTTATAGCATTTTCAAAAAAAGAAAGTTATTTGGCGGACCCGTTAGATAGTTCATTAACTACCCAAGTCTAGTCTCAACCATATTTTTTTGTGAGTGCATGCCTTAAAATATCAAGAATGCAACAGAATGTTGAAAAATAGTACTGACACTGTGAGTGATTTAAACAATTCACATATCTAGTTATATTGAGTGAAACTAAGTGATCCTGTATGAGTTTGATATGCAAAATGCAATGGAGTTAATCTTTTCCCATTTTTACGTCAAAATTTAGGAGTAGTTGGAAACAAATTTTCTGGGAAATTAAAAGAGTTTAGCTCTTTGAGAGTGAATTTAAAGAAAAAGTCTTTGAATCTTACGTTCCTGTTCCAAGAAGGAAATGTAAAGGATCTTTACACGATTATAACATTAGTTTTGCATAACTATTTATCATACACAAATGAATAGGCCAAATTGAACACACAAAAGATACTATGCAAAAGTTTTCCTTCCTGACCGCTAAGCTACCAGTAACCAAATTAGACAATAAACTAATTCATTTTGTTATTAATTTCATGTGCATTTTCTTTTATTGGCCCATTTTATCATAATTTTGTCTTCGCAAAAACCACTTAACGTAGAGTACCTACATTTTTTTTGTAGATAACGTGAACTCTGTTCATTTGAAATCATTGACTAATATTACTGTAAGAGTTGACAGCTGTTTAATTTTCCAATTGTACGTACAAAGATACTGGTCTCCTCGTTACAATTTGTGGATTCTGCGAAATTAAAACCTCGCTAAAGTAAGTAGGCCCCCCTTCCGTAGTGGTGCAGCATATTTTCATGTTTATTTATCCTTTTGCTTAAAAACATGTAAACTCATTTTTGTTGGGTCTACGGATCACAAATTGAACACAATTTATCTTCTTTTATTTGGCGTATCTTTTAAGAAAAATCTACCAAGTACAACAATATATAAATATATGTATTTATATGTCCATACGTTGTCAGTAAGATTGTTTGTGGAGACTGTGCAGATATACGGCCCTATCAAAAAATAAAGCCGACCACAGGTGTAATATTAAGGTTTCGAAAGGTAAACTGAATAAGATACTAATTTATAGTAGAATTAGGAGAAACACACGCTTTTACATTGATATATCGAAATACCAGACAGAAAGTCTATCTGTCTTCGCTTGAGAACCATTGCGGAGTGTAACACAAACGCCCTCATCACTGTGATTGAGAGAACCAGTTATGAGTCTCTGTCTCCAATAGTTATTGAGATATCTCTAGATCTATGCTATTTTAAAATTTACCTTTTTTTGTGATATAACCAGGGCCCTGTCTTTGGCATATGGTTGATTCCATTTCAATTCGAACAAATGTTTTACATCAGTATTTTTGTTCGATCCGAAAAAGTGTGTGTGTGTGTGGGTTATTTACTCATATTAGTCATCGGCATGATTTTAGAAACGATATAGTTGTCTGAAACAGCCCATCTTCAGCATTTTTGTGAAGAGATAGCTGTGTTCCAACTTGTGGAACAACTTTTGTATACGACATCAGTTTGTAAAGATCCAGGTATCACCTGATAAGATTTCGACCTCCATTTTAGGAATTAAAAATAAAAATGGCAGGTACTTGTGGGCCAAGACTTCAAAATTTAGAAAATATTTTTTGTCCTTGAATGTCCTGGAAAAGTATCTTTTGATTTACTTAGTTTTATTTTTTAAAAATTTCGCATACTTTTCTATACAAGATGTGGAAATTTCAAAATGCGTTCTGTACGGATTCAGAAAATATTGGCGTTTTTATAATTGACATTTTATACTATGCTAACAAAAATTTGTGTGTATTGGGATGGGATTAAATTGGAAACTTTAATAATATTATATATTGGTTCGTCCGCCTCGGCATAGAAACTATAGGCATATATTATCAAATTAAATAAGTAAATAACATCCCATGCAGGGACAAGGGGGAATTTTACATATTGATTGCCTATTTACTGCGCCACAATATGTGATAATTGTTTTTCATATTTAGTAGACAGGAATGATACAGAATAAACAGAAATAAACATACATATTTAGTTGGGCATTAGCGTAGCTTAAAAATATTTATTTTTGCAGGCAGAGGGTTCAATAATAAATCATATCCCCACTATTTCCACGATAATTTTTAATTTTTTTAATTTTTTTTCAACGATAATTTTAATATTTAGGTACGATGAACTATAAATGAATGTGAGTTTGTTGACGCCGTGCAAGAAGTACACGAATGCAGCTATAAAAGTACTAAGGCTGCGTGTGTATAAATTTTAAACCATAAATGGTCAAACAGAGAGATTTAGGCTGAACTACCATCTTCTTCCATGTATTCCATAAAAATGCTTAGGAGCTGCATAAATTTGAATATTCTTGAGGACTCAAATGATAAAACTCCTTCAAAAAGTGCGAGGAGTCTTATTGAAATGCTCTACAGGTCTGATAATTACAGCCGAATAATGCCAGTAAAGAAAGATTACAAATCCATTAATGTAAAGTTTATACATACATTTAACATGATTTTAAATTTTTTATACAGGTTGACGGGAAGCGTGTCCTAATTCAAAAAGATTATTTCTATTTAATTTGAAATTATTTGAATTGTTCGCTAGGATAAATACATGAAATAATTTGTAGGAAAACTGGATGTAAACGGGGACGCTTACGCCACCTTCCAAACTAAGTGTTTCCAAAACTAAATGAACCCAAAAAAGGGGATATTCATTTATATTTGCACACCCAGATAACTAATTGCTTAAGAAGAGGTTGTACCAACCGTAAATTCGGCTGTTCGGGGTTGCCATAACCGAACTGAAACTGTCACAACCAAATGTAGTCCACACAACTGAAATTCGGTGGATGCAACCTCGTTTCATAAATGATTCAGTTCTAACAACTGAATCTTGAATTACATTCGTTCTGTCAACAGAATTTCTAAAATGTCGGTTGGAACGCCCGAATTTTAAAACAATTCGAATGCAACAACCGAAATTGTTTCCTAATTAGGTTGGGGTAACTGAAAGTGGCATCAATTCAAGTGCAACAGTCGAATTTGCTATCAATTCGGTATCAGTAACCGAACTAGCCCTTAAGTCGGTTGCTACGATCAACTTCGGCGTCAGTTCGGTTGCTGTAACCGAATTCCTCATGAATTCTGTAGGTACAACCGAATTTTATTTTTTTTCAATTCGGGTACCATAACATAATTCTATGTATTTTAAATTTGACGCTTAAAATTCTAAAAACAAAAATTATATTAAAAGAAGTTAAAGAATGTATAATTATTCCTGTCGCGGCAATAACCAGATCTTTTTTGTTGTTATTAAGAAAGGTAAGTAAAAATATTGCAATTATGGTTTCTGTATTAAAATGTTTTGTTTTGTAGAAAATGTCAAAGCAGACATCAACAGTTTTGAAGCTTTTCAAGGTCGGTCGTTTGAGATATGTTGCAGTCATCTGTATATGAAAGGGTTTAGGACCTAAATCAACAGATGCAACACGTCAGCATTGGCGCGGTGACCCATGACGGCTGGGCTTCAAAAAATGTCGGTAGTGACATGTCAAACAAATGAGATTATTTTTATAAGACTACAGGAAAATAATAAAAAAAAAAAAACTTTTAATATTCATTTGTGACACTATCCAGGGGGTTTCTATGGCACAGCTGATAGAAAAGTCACTAGGGAAATGATGTAGAATGAGAGACCAACGAGACATACAGAGTAGCGACCATGCAGCAAAATTAGTTTAAATGTGTTTGATTGATACTAATGACAGCTAAATTATGTTTGCATTTAATGAGGTTGTGTCAACCTCAACCTCTAATGTGGTTGTGTAATGAAGTTGTGTCAAACTCTAATGAGGTTGTGACAACCTGTAAATTCGGCTACGGCTAATTCGGCTGTCTCAATCGAATTTTTCTGCGAGTGTAGGTGCCGCAGTGCCTTGCCAACTATAGATCAGTCCAGTAATTCGTGCTTTCGCTCATGGCAGCTGTAGTAATTATCGCAATTTTCTTTCTGGTGCAACCATATCCTGTCCATGGCAGTATACCCGTGCTTTATAGTGCTCTGACGTTCCAGGTACATATCCTTAAATCGTGGCCCTTATAACGTTTGCGAGTGTCATGAGCAGTTAAGGAGTTTGATCGTTTATTATAATTCTTATGTATTTTCATTGTATATAGAAGGGTGGAGGGAGTCAAGCCAATCAACCAACGAATTTTTACAAACTAAGTTGCGTTTTTTCCTTTGTAAATCTACGGTTTCCTTATCGCCAATATAGGAAAAACTGCAAAAATTTAACAAAATGTGGTTTTAGACAAACACACGCAGATTTGTTTAAGTTTTCTTAAATAACGTTCAAATCCTTTGAGAAACTGAAGGTACGAAACACCGGTGTTTACTCGTAAGTCAAGATTTTGGAGGTGTTTGACTTTTTTGACAAACGGGTTCTTGTTTTACTCGACAACGCCTACAAGAAAACTATGATCGCTTCCCAGATCACTTCCCAGAAGATTTAAAAAAACAGCAATACTTCCCCATCGATTCTGAATAAAACCCGTAAAAAATACTTAGAGAAAACGTCAGTAAAACTGTGATGTTATAAAGAAACAAATGTTGATAGGAAAGGGGATACGTTTAAAAACTTCGCAGAATCATAGAGCAATAAAAAAGAGCCACTCTTTATTTTCTCTATCTCTCTCTCTATGAGGCATCGGGTCATTTCATCGCGTTCGAGTTGCTGGTGCATGTGATTCTTTGGTTGGACATAAAACGGATATAAATAAAAGGAAATGTGTATTTTCGTTCGATGCAACCAACGTAGAACATAATTTAGCTATCATTAGTAGCAATCAAACACACTTATTTTGCTGCATGGTTGCTTTTAGTGCTTATCGCTCTCTCGCTTATCTACTCTGTTTTTTACCAATTTCCTACTCCATAGTCGATCATCTGTGTCATGGATACCCCCAGGTACAGCAATGGAAACGTTAACACTTTTAAAATTAACGATTATTAGTTCGCATTCTCTTTTATTTCTGTATGTTTTATATCCAATTAAAGTTGGGTAGTTCATGAAATATATAGTTCATTTAGAGTGGTCAGACGTCACCCTCACGAACACAATGGACATGTGCGATGTGGCGTGTACGTTCGTGATTGTTATATCCGGGCACCTTAAATGAACGAGTTCGAGAACTAGTGAACGAGTAGAACCTTGAGAGCACACAGCAATAAATAAGAGTCGATATCCCTCTCTTTACTTTCTCCAGATGACGACGAGGTAGTAGGCCATTTCATCGACTTCGAGTTTCAGTTGTAGTTTACTCTTTGTTTGGACATAAAACGGGCAGAAATAAAAAGGAATGCATATTTTTGTTAGTTGCTCTTAACGTAAAACATAATTTAGCTCTCATTAGGAGCAATCAAACACTATTTCCACTTAGTTTGGTGCATGGTTTGCTTCTGGTTGCTTATCGCTCTCTCGCGTATTTACTCTATTTTATACCAATTCCCTACTTCATAGTCATAGGTGAAAGAGTAACATACAACAGCAACTGCATAGGTACAACAATGGAAACGTTAACAGTTGTAAAATTAACGATTATTAATTTTTGTCTGTTTTATATCCAACTAAAGAGTAACATATAACAACTCGATGAAATGACCTGCTACCTCGTCGACATTGAGAGCACAGAGCAATAAGAGAATTAGAGTCTCTCTCACTCTCTATACTTTCTATCATTTTATCGAGTTCAAGTTGTTGTTGTAGTTTACTCTTTGGTAGAACATAAAACGGACGGAAATAAAAGGGAATGCATATTTTCGTTCGATGTAACCAACGTAAAACATAATTTAGCTGTCATTAGGAACAATCAAACACTATTTAAACTTATTTTGGTACATGGTTTGCTTCTCGTTGCTTATCGCTCTCTCGCGTATCTACTCTGTTTTATACCAATTTCCTACTACATAGTCGATCAACTGTATCATGGATACCCCCTTATTGAGAGAACGTAAAGAGAGGGATGACAGCTGTTATCTATTACTCTATGCTAGAATATGAAACGGAATTATTCGTCCAATATTTGCAGGGTGAATAAGGGAAACATGATAACTTTTGGCAATAGTCTTCCTTCGAAAATTCCCAAATGGAGATAAATGACAAAATTCGTGTCGGAAATTGTGCTGCAAGTGAATACCTGTAGTTGTCGATGAATTGCGGAAGAAACTTTCAAACTTGATGTAACTTGTACAAAAGCTAGCAGGAAATTTGAAAACCAATTTTAAATCTACTGTCGTAATTTGCATAGAATGGAGTTAGACCCATTAACAACCCAGAATTTAATCTTCAGTACAAGTATATTTACTCGTGGTTGTTCTTTGTATCTTTTCTTGTCAGAGTAGTACATGATTGTGTGCCATAATATTTGGGTTTTTTTAAGTAAACAGTCTATATATTTTTACAAACAAATGTTGGTATAATAAATATACACTGTTGTGCAATTTTTCTTTTAGTAATTTTTTTAACTTTTGAAAAATTGTAGTCTTTAATGGTTTATCTATGTTGTGTCTATCAAAATACATATGCATGTATGTATATGCGAATAACGAGATAAAAAACCAATATTCATATGTTTGTTTTGATTTTTGCATCTGGTTTTCATCGTGTATAACATTTGAAATATGCTGGATTAATTATTCCATAATGTTGCCTTGCCCTTATATAACACATAGCACAATTATTGGGAGGAAGTACTGAATTACGAAAAATTATTGAGATGGTTGAAGAAAACCTATTAACAATATCCGTGCAAAATTCTCCAAACGAAAAAATACCCGATTCTATTTTACATGTACACGCTGAAAAAACGGCGCCTCTAACATTAGGCGTGTTTTCGTTACTAGCTAGCGATTATCGCTTATTTTCTTGTAACTAAAACGCCAAACTAGCGATACTTTATTATAATATATATAATCGTCTTGCAATGACGATTCGTCTTGCAACGGATGATACGAGTATGTACTTATTCTTGCATATGTTTATAGTCTTGTCCTTATCTTTGAACTCATAATGACGATATCCAACACTGATTTTTTTCTGAGTTATCCAAACTAGCAGCTTTGTGCCTATTTAAACCGGAAGTAAATATAATCGTCTCGCTATAGCGAATAGGTTGCCGTTACTCTTGCAATTGTAAATATGCATCTTCTTATCTTGGAACTCCCAATAGCAATAGCAATATCCAAAACCGTTTGTCTGACATTTTTCAGACTGGTAACTTTATGCCTGCTTTTGGAACTGAAATGGAAGCGGTAACTTCAAATGCCGCTTAATATCACTTAGCGCTCCGTACAAAATAAGTGATAACACTGTGGAACACAAAAAAAATGTCAAGGTTCTGAAAACGGATTCTGGTAGGTTTACGTGTATCGACGTTTTGAAAGTTTACATATGTGGGTATTTAAAGTGGAGGGGGGTTGTTAAATTTGTTCCCCTCTTGTAAATTATTGTGATGAATCGATATAGGAAACCCTTTTAAGTATAGGATTACGTATAGGATTCAGTTCAGCAATTAGGTATAGGATCTGTTCAGCAATTTTGTGTAAAATTTTACGAGAAATATTTTTGTGGAACATTTTGACACGGTAGCTCCTCAATATATGGCTCTTTTATGCCCCTTTTGCTGAAAAGGGTAAAACACACCCCTAAAACAGGGCAGTAACGGGTTAAAATGTACAACAAAAATATTTCTACTTCTACTATAATTTCCTCTATACATCAAAGCTAAGAAGTCAACTTGAATGTCAGAATAAGTCAAATCTAAATTCCGTTTTATTGTTAATTTCATACTTATCCCGAGTTGACGCTAAAATGTCCCAAAAACCTGCATTTTCGGGGGTTGGTGTGTACTGGAAAAACATTCTACGTAAAATTTCACCAACAGAAAACTGTAGATATAATATCTATAAATCGCGACCTTAGAATCCAAGGTTCTAACTAACAATTTTTGAAAATGATATAAATATTGCATCGTACTAAATTGGGTATACTCTTTCAATTACTCTATCGCCATAAAGATATCTCTTATCGTTTACGAGATACCCAATACAACAAAGTTCAAACTATATATTTTCCTGTTATAATTTCGATAACAAAGTTCTAACAACCAAATAGAACCTTGTGTTCCAAAACGTCTTGAAAAATTATCCAGTAAGAACTTTGTTTCCCTAAATATTGTTGATAGAACTTTGTTGCACAACATTCTTTAGTAGAATTAGTCAAAGAGAACTTTGTTTATTAACATTGTGCCGTTTGTATTTAGGCCTGTCAGCAACAATTAGGCCAAATTGTAACTGCATGTAAAGCCGAGTACTAAGAAGAGTCACGTGAAAAATATCGAGGTAAACTATAAGTAATTCGGCCCGGTGCGAAATGGGACAGCAAGATACATATCAGTGATGATGACCATATTTTTCTCTGTTTTTAAGTTCTTTTACAATAAAATTGAGCGACACTGATCATATCTTCCTTCAATTTGATTAGTCGTTGCATTTTTCTTCTTCTTCTGATATTTCGCGGGAACAACTTAGTACAGGATGTTTTTATTGTTCCAGGCCGAAGTTTTTTAACCGTCATTTATATTTGGTTGACATTTGTCAGTTTGTACTTGACAGTTGTGGAGAGCAGTCGATACAAATTTATCGTGGAGCATCTAACACACCAACAACGTCTTGAAGTTGTTAAAAGATTTTATCTAAATAACACAGTGCAAAACGAAAAAATATAACCATATACAGACACCACTACGTGATAAAAGACCAAAAAAAAGAAGACCCGTGTCTCCAGTTTTGCCCACAGTCATGCACTTTTTTTATGGGCCCCGAAAGATTTGGAGCCTCGGTGTAATTTTTGCAAAAAAAGTAATCATTTTGTCAGGCTCATATCTTGCAAAACTGTGTGGAATTTTGATTTACTCTCTGAGGGAAAGTTGTAGCTCTTGCCATGGTGAACAAAAATTATGAACATATAAAATTCATCTTCAAGCTCAAAATCGCAAAAATTACTTTAAAAAAAATTGATTATTTTTTTTTCTTTTTTTCCCCTGTTCAAGTCCACAGGTAGCAAACCGTTCAAAATCCAAGGAAACAACCAACTACAGAAACAACCAATCTCAATAAACGACTTTCTACAACATATAAACTTCCTAAGAATGATTCTTAATACCGTTTAGGTAGCGTTTAGGTAGCCGCAAAAGTGAAAAATTTCCCGAAAATTTTTTAATTTCACGGTGTTTAATTTTTTAAGTAATGGAAATATAAACATATACGGACACCACTACGTGATACCAAAAAAACCAAAAAAAAAAAAGACCCATGTCTCCCAGTTTTCTCCAAAGTCATGGACTTTTGTTTATATGGGCCCCAAAGATTTGCGGCCTCGGTATCATTTTTGCAAAAAAATGAGCATTTTGTCAGGATTTTGATTTACTCTCTGAGGGATAGTTGTAGCTCTTGTCTAAGAATGATTCTTATATTGTGTGCTGCGTCCCTTGTTGCGTGTGCTGGGCTTACTGCTTTGCCTGTGCTGCTGGGGTAGGTGAGATAGCATAGTATCCCAATGTTGAAGTAAACGGTATTAAGACTCATTCCTAGGAAGCTCATATGCTCTAGGAAGTTGTGTCCTTGAATTTTAAACGGTTTGCTCCCTACGGATCGGAACAGGGGAAAAATGGTAAACAAAATCGCATTTTTAAAGTTTTGTGCGATTTTGACCTTGAAGATGAAGTTTTTTTGATATTATATATTCACAATTGTTGTTTTTTATTACAAGAGCTACAACTTTCCCCCAGGAAGTAAATCAAAATTCCAAACGGTTTGCATGATATGAGCCTGACAAAGTGATCACATTTTTGCCAAAAATGACACCGAGGCCTCAAATTTTTGGGGGCCTATAAAAAAAGTTTGACCACTTGGGGCAAAACTGGGAGACACGGGTCTTTTTTTTGTCTTTTATCACGTAGTGTTCTCCGTATATGGTTTTATTTCCATGTCTTAAAAAATTATACACAGTGTAATCGTTCAGTTGTAAAAACACGAAGGATTTAGCTTGATTTAAACAATTGGCAGACCTAGTCAACCATTTCAGAGTATTGTAAAGAATTTTGAAACTTTGTATACACTGGGAGATAAAGTAAAGTCTGGCTGAACTTAAAGCGTATATACGGCATAATATATTGCTGCAGTGGGAGAGAATGGTGATGAAATCCCAGACACGTCAGTTAGACACCGTGCGCAAGAATTTTGAATGTCATCGTCCACTTTGTTCAAAATATTCAAAAAAAGAGTTGCATTTATGCCCGTATAAAATTCAACTGGCTCAACAACTAATCGAAAATGACCATTTGCGCAAACGGGAGTGGAGTGGTTCAAAAAAAAAAACATCGCCCTGAAACATACAAAATCGGCCTGGAACATAAAATAAGTATACGTGCGGATATATTTCGTCGATATTCCGCAGGCATTTTTTTATACGGAGTTTTGTAAAATTTCACGTGGAATGTTGATTTTAGTACGTGCCTCAACTATAGAGCGAGAGAGTTAGATTCTTGTCAGTTAAATGATGAATAACTTGCCAGTTTGTAATTGAGAAATTTTGGTCAGAGAAGAAATAACATTGAAACATATGTTTTGTGTAGAGATGCGTGGGTGACTCCCGTACAATTCTCCTAAATATATGTGGCCTAGTCTACACACAGGGAAAAGTTTAGTTGGAAATCAATTCAGGCATTGGAAATTCCATGATAAAGTCTATTTTTTGATTAGAATTCATAATTGTCAAACATCAGAATTATTTGTCGATGTTATTGATAGATTAAAAATAGGTCTTACTAAATACAAGTTGCTACTACCGAACTTTAGTTGTATTAACCAATTTGAGTATTTCGAAAACCTCATTCATCTGAAATGGAAGATACAACTAATAAAAAGTACAATATTAGAATTCGTGTTCAATATTAGTTACTGTAATCATAATTTAGTTTCTGTTACAAAAACACTTGTTGCAAAGTTACGAGTATGTATTCGATTTTTCACAAGCGGCTTTGTTGTTAAAGAGAAACCACGTATATTGGAATGTTACACGAGGACTTTAGAGAAAAACTAATATTTCAAACAGAAAGTGATAAACAAAGTTGTGAAAAAAGAATAAAGTGTATAGATATCAGCCAGCGAAAAATACATATTATCATAAATTGAGGTGAAGTGAGAGTTTTAAACATAATTGTTGAATATCACGGCACTATTGACGCCTTCACAAACACATGCAGACAATTGTGGACACTTGGCTGGAGGAACTATTATTGTGATATTAACTTACAAGTACATATGACACCTAGGGTAACCCATCCCCATTTTTGATCTAAAATATGAAAAATTTAGAAAGATTGTCTGTATTTGTTTTTCGATTGCACGCTCCGTTTTCGAGATATAGAAATTGTTTCATATTTTCGGTAAAAAAAAATGGGCACGAAATACGAACCCTGATTAGAAATAATAATAATTTTGTTTATATTTAAACATAAAATACACAATTTTAATAAAAAGTTATTGTTTTTTACTTTTTTTCTATAAAAGTCATAAGGGATTACAGCATCACCAAATGGTTGTGACAGCCATCAAATTCAAGTAATTACTTTAGTTTAGCATACCAATATATTATTTGGTACAACCGAATTAGTTTTTAAATTTTTTGTTCATCCAACTAATTGAATATTCACCACTACAGGTGCTAGAACTAAAATTCGATTGACAGATCACATTTATTTCTTGGTGCTGTGGCTTCAACTAAATATTTCAATTGAATTGAATTACAAATCAATTGATATGCACAACATTTTGTTGATACTGAACACAGTTATTGGTAATCACAACAGAATAATGTGATAGTCCAATGAACCGCCAAATTTTAGTTGGCTGTAAATATAGTTGTGACAACGAATCTATTCTCTGTGTGTACGGAAAGGTACCTATGATCAGAAATCAACTTTTCCAGAAAACAGCTGTTAAAGATTCCGAGTAGCGCTGCGTTCTTTCAAACTTCAAGTAAAATTTGAAGCAAAATAAATGAGGTTAGGATAAAACTTTTTACTAAAATAAGTTAAATGAAAAAAATACTTGTGAATTATTGATTCCTTCAAAATTGATTTGTGCAGCAAAGTTCTAAGAGGTCAAAATTAAGTTCTTACAGTGCCACAAGGTTCTAAGTGGCTCATAGAACCTTGTGGTACCAAGTTATTGCGCCTAATAAATGATCATTAAAGTTCTATCTATATTTTTAAACACGAAATTCTAGAAATAAGAAGATTTCATCGTGGATATGTCGGAGGCATTATATTGTTTAAATAAATTTGCTTTCTAATTTAATTGCTCAAGCTCGAGGCCATTCTATATCTCTATTAATAGAGATATAGTTTTTTTAAAAAAGGAGTTTTGCAAATATATTCCTATGATTCCTGGCAAACCTTACATCTATTTCTGATCTAGCTACATATCTCCATCAGCGGATGTTTGGAATGATGCTATTGAAAAGTTCATCAATTCATCATCAAATTCAAAAATGCCGGATAAATAAAATTCGTCCCTAATGAATTTAAATAAATTTAAACAAATTAAATAATAGTTTTTGCCAAAATAAAATAACATGTAATAACTAAAGCATCATAAACATTCAATCTTATTTTTCTCCAATCATATCATGGTGCACTTAAATCCTTGTTATTCTAAGGCCGCGAAATAACAAATAAAAGAACATTTTGTAATTTATTCACAATGCGCTAATTAGGCGCGCCATACGGTGTCATCTGCACTTTGGCTTCATTATTATGGCAATATTTAAATCGAATGATTTCCATCACATTCCGGATTATAACCTATTAATCATTGTGCCTCCAACATGTAATATTGAACATCGAACACAATGTGTTTGGACACAAGTACATTATATTTGCCACAATCTACAAACACTTTATCGTTGCATACTTTCTGGCAGATATATTATATGTGTTTTCATTGTATAATTTTTTCTTTTAATTGTTGGCATGTGCCAAAGTCAACCATGTTAAATTGCATCAAAATTTGAGACAAATATTTTTCGCGCAGTCCGCCGATTATCGTCGCGAAGAGTATTGATTTTAGATCCCTGATTAGTGATATTTATGGGCTGGCCCAATCATCGGTCCGCATTTCTTTAAATATGACGACGCCCACAATAGCACCGATAAAGGCGCCCGCACAAACTGCACGAGCTGAATCTGGTCGACATAAGGGTTCAACAAGACTTCGCTACATTCCACACGTCACATGAAACAATGGGCCGATTAAGAGATGAGATCAGTGCCCAATTTATCTTAATTTTATGGCAGTTGATTTTATTACGATTTGACGTCTCTAGAAACCTCAACCGCGGAAAACCACATTACTCGTGTTATAAGTAAGATACCAGCCCGATATACTCGAACAAGAGGTTTTAAATTGGTCGTCTCGCGTGGACCACTTACATCATGGTTACGGTCAATATTTTCATGAAATAATCTTTTAAAAGAAAATGTCAGGCATTAATTTATCAACTCAATTATAAAATTTCTTACACTTTTGCAATTTGTCTGTTATATTCTGAAATCACTGCTGGATTTTCTAAGTCTGCAAATATAATTCTATTAAATTGGACAAACTGCTTTGAAATTCAGTTTAAATCATATTTCAAAATTGCTGAAACTGGAGCAAAGACATGCGCATCCTTAAAATACATTTTTCAAAGAAATTCTCATAAAAGGTGCAAATATTGCACAAATACTTTGAAATTCACTTTGTGGCTTATATTCAGTGTAATAAATATAATTATATGCATTTAAATATCAGTAAATTTCAAATAATGCATTAGAAAGAAATTGATTTTTAAATATTTATTTAAAAGTTTTGCCAACGTTTTTCTATAAATATAAGTACTGGTTACACGCTGAAAATTTTGTCTTTTTTGTTGTTTTGATGCAAATACAACGTGTCTGTAGCTTGTCGAAAATATAGCATACTTGTGTCCCAACACATTTTGTCTGCTATTTAATATAACATGTTTGGGACACACTGATTAAATGATTATAATATATGTATGTGTGACCCAAATAGGGCATTGCTTGTTGAAAACTGCAGAAATCAAAAACGTGACAGATAATAAAGATATAAAAAGCAACAGATCTTCTATTCACGAGCACAGAGCTTGCAAACATATACATGGTTCCTGCAATATGTTGCAAGACCGTTATTTTCCAGGGTGTGTCAGCTTTTAACATAAAAATATAATTATTATACACTAAAGGCCGTGACTCACTATCCTAGATAGTGGTGCGATTTATTCAAAAAATATTCTGACAGAATCTTATCATACTAGAAGAAAATCGCATCACACTTGAAAAAATCGGATCCAAGTGTGTCACACAAAATGATGCAAAACCATGTTTTCAACATCACGTTGGTTCTTTGGATTGCTTTTGATGATATTTTGATTTCGTTTGTATTTACAACATACTCACTTTAATATTTTTCGACATATTCATTTATTTATTCTTTTCCACAACTATTATTTATTCCTTTGCACAACCACTTCACGAAAACTGAAAAATTTTTAACAGAGTAATAGCGCGTCTATTTTTGTATCAGCTGGCGTTGTTGTTATTCTTATCAGCTGTCTCCCAAAACACAACCCTGATCGCAGAGAAAATATTAATTTTTTGCAACTTTTCAAAACATGAGCAAGTCTTTCATCTTTCATACTTATTCGCATACAATCCAGACTATCCTATTATCCACATACGATGTTTGGCAGATCCAAAGACTAAATCTGATAGTGAGTCATGGCCTTAATCCGCAGCTGGAGTTAATTAGTTTGAAATGTTCATATCCGTAGCTAAACACCAAAGAACAATGATATTGCAAATCCCCACGTATTTCTTTTTGTACACAGAAAGTTCCCTAAAGGTTCTTATGGGTAATATTTATTTATGCCCAAACGCAGTGTTGCCATACATAAACAAACTATGGTATAGAGAAGAAAATTTACTCATGGTGTGGAATGCCAACCAAGAAAACGAGTGAAGCGCGTCGTTTCTCTGCTCTCACTCTTACTCTCTTCGTTGAATATTTCAATACACGAGCAGTTTTCTGATGATGTTATTGTATCTAACTATAGAGATGCCCACCATATTTAAATAAAATTGCATAAAGTATGTAAGAAGTGTGAAATAATCAAGTTATGACGCGGGAAGGAAATGCGTTTGAGTGAATCGCGTCGACTTTTTTGGTTATCTTTTACTAGGGCTGCCAAATTGCGCCGGGTTTTTCTCCTCTACTTTTACATCCTTTTTGTGCCATATTGATGACACATTTTTCTATCAAATAGACAAAAACGATGTACTAAAGTAGACAGTCAAGATTTCTCTTCATTCAAATGCCAACGAACAAAACGAGTGAATCCTTAATCATTCTCTGCTCTCCCTATTACTCTCTTCATTGAATATTTCAATACACGAGCAGCGTTTTGATAGTGTTATTGTATATAATTATACAAATTCCAACCACGTTGAAGTAAAATTACATAAATTATGCAAAAAGTATGAAATAATCAAGACATGTCGCGAGAGTGAAATGCTTTTGAGTGAATTGCTACCACTTTTTGGTTCTCTTTTACGAGGGTTGCCAAATTGCTCACATCATCTTCTGGTCGTACAATTCTTGATCGTCTTTGAAATAGATTTTTTTCTGGCCATTGTTTATGTAAACAATTTGAATTGTAATCCTCCGAAAACATTTTACGTGAAATAACTCTGAAACGATATCACATACAAACGGTGTTTACTAAAACTGCTTTCCAGCGAATCTTGTGTTTTTGCGGAAGCAATTACAACATCAAATTTAATCATTTTTGGCCAAGCTCGCAACATTGTGTGTAATACAGTGCGTACTAAAGAAACTATTACTGAAATGGGCGACCGTAGCGCCCAAGAAGAAGGCCCGAATAAATCAAACCTTCATAGCGCTTCATAATTAATTCTGTGTTCATCCCCGTTTTGGAAAATTTTGCGGAAAGGTCTTGGTTTTCGGGCTTAAAAAAACCAACTCATGCAACAATTGAAGCTGCAGAAAACGCTTTGCGAGGTCATAGTTTGGCATTTTGGACCTGTGACGGTCAAGATCGTGTAACGTACCACCCGTAAATCAGATAGGTAGTGGGGATATGTGACGTCGCTAGTCTACGCGATATTCGGCCCCAAATGCTGTAAAATATGATCCAAAATTATACGTCCCGACTGGTGGCCATCCAGGCCAGCCGCGACGCACAACGGTTCCGAATCGATTGCCATCTGCCAAATTTCTATAAAGTTTGATCTAGTAAACATTTTTGACCTCTGTAAAAATTTAATGTGCTAGGAGTTATTCAATCGGACAATTGGGTGTAATTTAGAAATTAATCCAAATTTAACAATGCTCATGGGAAGACGTACCTGACAATGATGAGTTTATGCATTGTCCTGATGTGTTCAACAACACATTTCAACACGCTGAAAAATCGGTTTTTATTTTTGTTGTTTGGATGCAAATATAAAGTGTGTTTGGAGCTTGTCGCAAATATAATATACTTATGTCCGAACATATTGTGTTTGCTACTCAATATTACATGTTTGAGACACAATGATTAATATGTTAGAATATATGTATGTGTTTGCGATCCACATATATTTATGTTTGTGATACAAATACGGCTGTGTTTGTTGCACTGTCTATGCTCTCTCGAGAGCAAGAGAATAGACGATGAACAACGAATCAGTTTGTGTCAAAATTTTCGCAAATTCGCTGCATGTTATTTATTGAGTTGACGTAAAGGGTACATTAAAAAAATGTAATCCTTTGCTCATATTTATGAATTTTTTTTTTATCAATTTGGTGTAAATTATGCGTTATGTCATCAATTTGATAATTTTTAACATTCTGTTGATATAAGAGCAATCCACTCTCCTGTACTTATAACGTTATTCCCGAGAAGGTTTCATGTATGGAGCTAAACATATTTCTTCACTCAACTTTTAAAGTCATCTATAGCGCAGTTAATATGTTTCCTTACCTCTTTGTATCAGTCTTTTCTGTTGCGATAACTAACATGTATTTTTTTCGAGTGTTTTGTTACAGCAAAGTACGGTGATGGTTATTCAAACCATTGAGTGCATGGAAATTTATGGTTTATGATTCATTTAATTCCACAAGAACTATAATGTGACCCGCCAAATATATTACCACAAATGTTGCATGACATCATTGGAATTGTCGCAGGTTCCATCATTACAATTCATTGAAATCTACCTTCATCAATATGTTGATGATGCGTTTGGCATTGTGACATTCTTTCGTTGTTTTTGGATTTCATTACATTCCATCGTGAACATCATTTGGCTTAAATGCAAATTTTATTGAAGATACTTAAATATTCTTAAAATATGATTTTTTGAAACAACCTTCCATTTAAAAAAAATAAGCTTTTACACTGAAAAAAAAATATATAAGTAACGGGTTTTTCAATAAGAGAGCTATAAAAGTTTTTTAAATAAAACAAAACCGGTTTTAGATACCAATGAAATTCTTTATTCCTGTGAAAGTACGTTCGATGCCATTATGTATGGAACTCGATTTCTTTTGCATTGCCACCACGGGCACGCTTGCAGAAGTCCAGACGCTGAACCCAATTTGCGACGGTTTTCAAGCATAAATCGGCCGATACTGCTGCAATTTCACTTTCGATATTCGTACGAAGTTCATCAATCGTCGCTGGCTTGTTGGCATAGAGCACAGACTTGACGTAGCTCCACAGGAAATAATCTAACGGTGTCAAATCGCACGACCGAGGCGGCCAATCGACTGGGCCATTTCGTGAGATAACACGTTCACCAAACTTGGTTTCCAATAAATTGATTGTGGCATTCGCTGTGTGGCTTGTAGCGCCGTCCTGTTGGAACCACATGTCCTCCAAGTCCATATTATCCAATTGGGGACATAAATATTAGGTTATCATTGAACGGTAGCGATTCGCATTCACAGTACTGTGCCGGTCTTGATCATCAAGGAAGAAGTACGGCCCAATGACGCCGCCGGCCCATAAACCGCACCAAACAGTAATTTTTTCGGCATGCAATGATGACTCATGGATTACGTGTGGATTGCTGTCTGACCAATAACGCATATTTTGCTTATTGACGAAGCCATTCAGCCAGAAATGAGCCTCATCGCTGAAGATGAGTAGCGCTCTTAAAGTTGAGGCCACTGACTCCATATTTCGGTAGTACATTTTAATAATTTCGACTCGTTGTTGGCTCGTAAATCTTTCCATGACGAAATGGCAAACCTTACTGAAGAGAAACGTCAAAAAAGCGGGAAAAAATATGGCGTCGTTTGCTGTCCCTATCGATTAACTTTTGTGGCGTATCTGTTGAAAACCCCTTTATATGAAAGAACAGCATTCCATTTAGTAAATAATCTGTTACACTCAAAAAAATATGTAAGTAAAGACAGCAGAAAGGTCTGCTGAATGGGGGATAACAAACATAATTGCTATGTCGGTGGATTGACTGTGTGGATATTCAAATTGCGCTGAGTGTAGTATTAATTTTATTTCGAAAGTGAGTTGAAAAAATAGTTTATAACGGATTTGGAATGGTTACAATACTTGCGTCTATGACGGGCATGGGACCGATTCAATAAGGATTTACAATTGTTTGTATTTCGTAGCTAGAACGAGGCTTCCCAGTACCGTCATTTCGGATCAGTTTTCGTGTTATTCACAAAACTACAATATTCATTAATTTTCTAAAAACATTCAAGTTATTTTCGCGAATAAAGGTTAATTTGACTAAGGAATTGATTTCAGTTACGGCTTTTCCAGTCGATCACTTGCTATGAGCTAATACAGGTAGTCGATTTGATGTGGTAGGACTCATAGTTAAGCTAACATGCCAACATGCTGAAATTTGTACGGATTTAAACAGTTGGCCTACTGTACAAAGTACAATCACTTTAATACAAACTAAATACTTTTATCCCGATACCGCCTTCAGTCGAGCAACTTTTATTGAAACTATTTTCTCTTTCGTTGCATAATATTTATTATATAAAGATTTACGGTGCTTCCTTTATGTTTTTGTTTCGTCAAGTGTTTACTATTGGTCTTCGTTTGCCAACAATTACTAACAAAATTGACCACTTCAGCGGGCAAACTTTAGTTCAATGGATAACTTCGTTCTTATATCTGACTTTAAGTTTGTTCTTCCTTCTGTGTTCCCTTGACAATAGAAATCCAATGTATTTGCTTACAAAGTTTGATACTCTACATTTGAATGGAATATCAATGATTGCAAAGAGGCATCACAAAGGATGTGCAGGAATAATATGAATATAATATTAGGGTGGAATTTTTTGTCGATACAAAGAACTACAAAAATGTCATAGTATTGGATGGGATTCGAAAAATTTTACTCTATGACCAAAAGCTAGATGCCTTAACTGAAGGATTCCCCAAAATATATAAAGAATGTTCCAATAACTTAAATATGAAAAAAATCTCATAGATACCCACAAATATTTTATGAACAATTCACTAATGAAATATTACCCAAAAATTTTCATAAAAAAGAAATCATAAAACTAAAAGTGGAAAACTATTTGGTTTGGAAAATATGGTATATATGTAAATACACACTAGAGTCCCCACAAAATATATGAAAAAGAAAAGTATATTGCTTTCTTTGCTCCCCGCGACTTTTCTAAAACCTTGAGCTTAAAAAATAATATCTGCATCCCAATTTTTCAAATCTTGTTCAAACCGACCAGTCCCAATTGACCTAAAGGCTAAAAACCGGCCTTAAAAACACTTCATTTCCTTTTTGGCCTTTAACTTTTAAACAAACGATTCTACGAGGTTTGTTCACATAAGCTATTTTGACCAAAATAAAAAAGCGGACATTTCTTCAATACAAGTTTAACATACATATATCTAACCGTTAATGGCGTTTTCAACTATGAAAAGCAAAATTTTCCAAATTTTTGGGGCTCTTTTTTTCTTTAAAAATTTGCCTTTTGCTGTTGAAAGGCGGTAAACGTATATGATGTAGCTTGCTAAATAGAAAATTAAATAGTGTTTATAATAAGTTCAAAGTTTTCGAAATATGGTAATTTTTGGTGGATTTATGGGATCTCAAAGTCAGAAAACAAATCAACATTTTGGATTTTTTTTAGAATAGATTTTATTTGTTATTCAAAAATTACTAAATTGGAACACAAGAATATACATTATGATGTGTTGGATTTACCAAGTGGAGCAATTAAAATATCGTTAAAATGTGAGAAGGTGATATTGTTGATATTATAACACTTAAACACTGTAATATTTAAAAGAATTTTGTAGTCAAGAAAAGTAAATTTATAAATTTACTTGTTGTTATGCAAATATTCTAAAAATGTTTGCTTGGAAAATTTTTTTGATGATATGTCCTTATAGTGTTGCTCCACTGAATGCAATACCAAAATTACCATATTAAATATTTACTTTTGCGACAACAATAGGAAATATCAGGAATAAACAAACTTTCGAGACATTGAATTCTATTGACAGCTAACTCAGTCGTTGTAAAAACTCAGTGAAACAAAACCGAAACAAAAATGTTTCACTCTGCCCTCCCCGCAACAAACATCATGAAAGTATGTATGTACGTGAAAACTGTTAACAAGTGCACCTTCTTTTTTTGACAAACTTGTTTTGTGTTTTGCTTTTAGGTGTTGATTTCGTGAAATTTTGCAACGTATCGAAGCTCTCATTTAATGACAACATATCATTCGAAAAAACGTAATTGTATTTCTTCCACCGTTTTGTTAAATGCTAATATGGTTTAGTTTACTTATTAAAAAATAAATACTTTGAAGAAAAATCCAGAATGTTGATTTTTTTTCTGAATTTGAGATCCCATAAATCCACCAAAAATTAACATATTTCAAAAAATTTAATTTTATTATAAACATTATTTAATTTTCTATTTAGCCAGCTACATCCTATACGTTTACCGCCTTACAACAGCAAAAGACAAATTTTTAAAGAAAAAAGAGCCCCAAAAATTTGGAAAATTTTGCTTTTCATAGTTGAAAACACCATTAACGGTTAGATATATGTTAAAAGCTTTTTTATTTTGGTCAAAATAGCTTATGTGAATAAACCTCGTAAAATCGTTTGTTTAGGAGTTAAAGGCCAAAAAGGCAATTAAGTGTTCTTAAGGCCTATTTTTTGCATTTAGGTCAATTGGGACTGGTCGGTTTAAACAAGATTTTAAAAATTGCGAGGCAGATATTATTTTTTAAGCCCAAGGATTTAGAAAAGTCGCGGGGAGCGAAAAAAAATCAACTTTTGCATTTATGGGGCCTCTAATATACACGTCGGAGTTCTTCGCGACCTGGCTTCTTACGTGGCCATTTTTGGTTTGTCGATTTTGCATATTTGAAACTACATATTACAGTTATTATATTAAGTTCTATTTTGAATTTAAATACAAAGTAGAAATCTAGAAATGCCCCAAAAAAAAAATTCCCCAAATAAATATGCAATCAGGGAATACACGGTTGGAACGCAGTTGCTTCCGCTATATATTATGTACTAGTTAGATCCAACACGCCTAAGGCGCCCGTTGAAATATACGATAATTTAAATTGCAAACTGACAAACTTTTTTTAAACAATTTTTTTGATATATTAACACCTATAGGCACGGGTAGGGCAACCTATCTAAGTGAACTCATTCAAATAACCCACAGCGTTAGCATTACATACGTGGTTATTGTACAACAATATTCTCTGCCGGAAAATAAGAATGATGGCGTTGACCGGCAGCGAACAAACAAGCAGGTCGTCGTCGCCAAAGAGTATTGAATAGTATAGAGAACTCGTGGACCGAATTATATAGCTCAAAAGCACTGGCGACATCTGGCGAATAATTAAAAAACGAGTTCCCCTCTTTTTGCCATAACTTGCTCCATTCATAATTTTGTTGTGAAACATTGATGCCTTTTGAATCATTTATGTTTTTTGTATTGTTTTATGTAATAACATTGTAGAAATGGTGAATTTATATTGAAATATTCTGTAAAGAGAGTAAGACTCGTTTATGCTCTTTTACTCAGATTCTCGACATGTGAGCGGAAAGAGAGTGCAACAAGTTCTCTATACTATTCAATACTTTTTGTCGTTGCTCTGTTTATCACAAAATAAACACAATTATTTCAGTGAGCTAGAATTGCTTTATTGATGTGTTAGCATCTATAGATACGGGTATATTATAATCTAGCAAAGTCAACACATGAAAACAACACATAGCGTTATCTACGTCGAAGCTATGCAGCGTTAGCTTTGATAATAATATGTGGTTGATGTACAACAATAGTCTCTGCATGAAAATAAGTATGATGGTATGGATGTACCGGAAACGAATTTTTGTCTTAAAAGACGAAGTCTTGCTACTCCTAAGCTTACGAACATAACGCAATGTACGAAGATGTGTCTCTTGCATTGCATGACACATATTTTGCATTTGTCGTTAAATAATTTTAAGTCTTAATATTATTGAAATGAAACGTCACCATATGATTGAACGCTCTTTTTTTATTTTCCAATGTAACATTTACTAATGTGTTCATAGAAATCGAACAGGTAGCGTGTAACAAAAAGGTGTTAACACATCGCCCGCGAGTTCGAACACTCATTGGTTTTTTTACAGAATGTATTTTAAAAAAAGAACTATATTTTTGGGTACTTTTTGTAAGAATATGTATTATATTTTCCCGAAAAGGTCCTTTTTTAAAGAGAGCTCCCCTTCTGTCATTAAAAGCTAATGTTTTTTTTAAGAAAAGGTACTATGTTTCAGAAGAAGTACTTTCAGTAATGAAAACCCCAAAAGGGTATAAGGTTTTTTTTTACAAAGAAGTACTTTTTTTAAGAACAGGTAATTTTTAAAGAAGTGGTACTCTTTTAAGGAAAATGATATTTGTTTAAGAAAATGTACTTATTTTCTGACAGGCTACTTTCTCAAGAAAAGAAAAGGTATTATTTTATTTTTAAGAAACGGTACTTTTAAGAAAAGGATTTTTTAAGAGACGATATTTTTTTGAAACAAAAAAGTTTTTTTATAAATTGGATTTTTTTTAGATTGGTCTTTTTGTCAAGAGTAGGTACTTATCTCAAATAAAATGATTTTGTTTCACAAAAAAGGTTCTCTTTAATGAAAAGGTAAGTTTTTAAGAAAAGGTAATTTGTTGTAAGAAAATGCAATTTTTTTGAGAAAAGGTACTTATTTAAAGAAAAGTTATTTTTAGAAAGTTTCTTTTTGTATGAAAATTTACTTTTTTTTAAGCAAAGGTACTTCTTTAAGATAAGTTACTTTTTTTAAGGAAAGGTACTTTGTTTAAGAATATGAATAGGCATTTTTTTTGTGAGAAAACTTACTTTTTTTAAGAAAAGGTACTTATTTAAGAAAATTTAATTTTTTTGAACTTCTTCCAATTTGAGGTTTCTAAATTTACTTTTTATTGGGTTCAAAACTACAATATACTAAATATTTGTTACAGGCTCTACCTAGAAAACTTCCCACTAAACAAGAAATTTCCCAACATAAGTTAGTCTAGACTCAAACCAAAACAAAAGTCCCCAATATAGTTGAAAATACTGGGATGTAATAAAGTTGTTAGAAAACAATTGTTTAATTTATTTTCATTTAGCCCCCATCCCCCAACGTTTGATAAGGAACTTCGTTCCAAAAAAAATTGGGAATTTATCGATTTTCGATCACTTGCCTTGACTGGAAATGTGATACGTTTTGAAACATGGATAAATGCATAAAGCCACTTCACATTTTTCACACTTTGCACGCGATCGACTGATGCAATTTAATGTTTGGCACTGCATTTTGGTGCTTTCACACGAATAGTGGTTTTTTCCATCGAAGCTATCACTTAATGGAGTATTTTGACAAGGGACAATTGTATTCGACATACGAATCGAAACAGAATTGTAATAAGCCATGGTAATATTTGGCGAAACTGTAGGTATATTATATTATAACCAGCTTTTCATTGCACAAACCAAGCATTTTGCACTGATACTTATACATCCAACATCCATGTTAATATAGACCACCACCATTTATTTTTCCGTACGCCTAAAAAAGCAAAAAATTTTGGTATTTTGCATTTAACTTGCGATTGCTAAGAAATAACTGTCATTTGGAATGTTTTGGCCCATTTGATCTTTACCACCCATATGTTTATTGTACCTTTATACTGTATATGGTCGATCAAGTTGCACCCGTTGTCTTACCTCTCGGTTGAATCGTGTAGCCTTACTTACAGGATATCTGCCATACAATGTCGAGGCAACACAAGCACATTTATTTTCATGCCACTTGGTGATGGAAATGTTGTAATCTTTCAGAACAATGCTTTCAAATTTTCCTCTTTCGCCTTTATTCATATGTTGATTGCTCGATAACGAAGAATTGTGGGGAATTCCCATTTCTCTAATAGTCCCTGTGGCAGAATGACTGATTTTCTTCAAATAATCAAGCAGAGGAATACCAGTGAAAAGGTAATCAAAGTAAAATGAATAGCTCAATTTCATAATCAAAGTAATATGAATAGCTCAAATGTTTCATTTGAAGTAATGGTGCTACACAATTTCCATACTTTTTGTGGAAACCTGGGACGAGACGAAGATTTCTCCCTTGGTAGATTTCGAAATTTGCTAAATACCCATCAGATGTCTGCAAACACCACACATTGTAACCGAAACGCAATGGTATTCCTTTGATGAATTGTTTGCAACTATGTCGACCAAAATATTTGATCATGGATTCATAGTACGAGAGATTTTCTTACGGGTGAAAATTTTTCGCAAAAATTTAACTTTCTCCTGTTTTCGGAGCAAAATTAATGCAACGTTTGATGAAATCGATCGCGAGACATAGCAATCAAAAACAGTTCATTATAAAGATCACTATCACGACTCCAGTATCATTAAGACTCCAGTATGGAACATTGTTGTAGCCTATAACGATCATTATGCCAAAGAAATTTCTTAGATCGTCTTTTGTAATATTCGGATTTTTTTTGCGAAATTATCAATCCATATTGGTTACTTTCGTCGCAAATCATTTGCAAAATATCATCGTCAAAGGAGTGTTCAAGTGAAGCATGATCTTCCTTGCCACAATTTAAATAATGTGTAGCTGGAAAAGTTGGCTTTGTGGCGTGAAATTCAGACTGTGATCATTTAAAGGACGACGGAATTATGATTCATGGATCGATATAGCGCCATTGAACCGGAGGCTTCGGGTGCTTCTTCAATGGTTGACAGTTCTATTCCATTATCAGGTAAAACACCATCTTCATTCTATTCGCCAACAAATTCATTTTCTGTTACCTGACATAATTGATTGTGATTTAATTTCATTTCATCTGCATCATCTTCAACTGAATCATAAGCTGGATCCGGTGGCTTTATATAAACGGCAGCAATTTCTTCCTCTCCTGAATCTGCTTCAAGCAAAGATTGCAAATAATCTCGTATTTCATGCAGTTTCATACTTAAAAAAACATAAAAAACAAGCAAAAGAAACCTTGCAAACGTACACAAAATGAAAAAAAATCTATGTAAGTGACGAGTTTCATATCCACAATAGACGTAAAACGCTAGGCCTTAGGCGAATTTGCAGACTCGTCAAAAAGTATTAGAGCTTGGATGAGAAGTGATGCCACATCCATGTTACAGTCCTGATCTGTCGCCTTCGGATTTTCATTTATTCCGGAGTCTGCAAAACTATTTGAATGGGAAATCCTTCAACACAGAATAGGACCTACAAACCGAGTTGTTCGAGAATATATGTGGAACGAACCAGTGATTCTATGAATCTGAGATAAAAAACTTGCCTAAACGACGGCAGGAGGTTACTGAACAAAATGGCACCAACATAAAGATTAAAATTATGAATAAAAAATAAAATGAATAAAATAATTGAAAAATACTTTGAACAAAGAAAGACAAATTACTTTCTTGCCAACGCAGTACTGACGAAGGTGGTTGGCGTTAAAGCGCGTTTTTTCTATTGCTAACGAATTTAGTAGTAAATCATTTTCGAAAATAATCTTGCAATTTTTTAAAAAGAGTTTCAATGTGTAGATTATAATTTTAATATTCGCCGCAAGCGAAAATTTGTATATGTACCGTTATTTGTAGGGGACTATTTTTCATTATGAAAACAACGCCCACAAATTTTTGTCTATTTTTAATTAATTTTGTTTACCATTTTTGCATTATGAACAAACGCGACAGAAAAGAAAACTTGCCAAGAAAAGCAAGAATATTATCTAATTTTAGGGCGATTTTTCGTATGAAGTTTCACCAAAAAGTACAAGGGAAATTTTTCATAAATTTTTTTGGGTATTTTTCGAGCACTCACTTTATCCCGATCCCATGAGAGAATTTTATAATTTTGAATACCCTCGCACGGCATATAATAATTTGTTAAAAAAAACTTATATAGTAAAATTGATAAAACAAATAATTTTTAAATTCCCAAAACAACTATCACCCTAATATTTATATGTACATTTGTATGTACTTTATATATGTAGAGAAAGTCATCCCTTCAGCCTTGCATATTTTAAACTTTTTGCAATGAAAAAAGCGAGAAGAATAACTGAAAGCATTTCTGTAAACAGTATGGAAAATTGTAGATTTCCTTGACATCGACCAGACTGACTTTCCATTCACGGTGCATCTGAGGTGGTTCTAATAAAATTGCTACAAGCTTTAAGCGAATTCATACTTTAGGCCGTGTCAGACAGCTAGAGAAATCATTGGATATGTCAAAATTTCCATTTCGTGAAAGAAGATGGAATAGTGTTAACTTGAGGAGAGATTTACAGACAATATTTTGACAGATCTGGTACATTTCTCTTATTTTTTGCTCAAAAAATTATGCGATCAGGGTTGCATATTGAATGAAACGAACAAAAACTAAGAAAACAGCAACAAAAACTTTTATTTTGTCACATTTTACAAATATTTAGTTTTTTTCACAATTTGCTGTTGGTTGTATTCGATTTTTATTTTATAACTGGTGTATTTAGGTTGTCACTTTGCAGACAGATGTTGTTGCATTCTTCAAAAATAATAGTGTAAATCGCAATCACAATGATCGTACGATTTCTTTCAAATGGAAGGGAGTTTCATTCCTTTTTTCACTCAACGAATCATTCTATTTAAATATTTTATACTTTCCAAATACACTAATATCCCATTTCCATCAGAACGGGACACAATGCGAATCAACGCAAATCGAATCACTTTTCGGTTAATGTATGAGAAATTCATATTACAAGCTTACAAGTCATGAACATTTTTTTAATTAAATGGTTGGTTTTTGTTGGACAATTCAGTTCAACCCACACAAATTGGCATGACTAGTTTCGAACTCGTTGACAAGTTCATCATCAGATGCACAATTACCGTGCCTGAACTGATACCATCGGCTGGTTCTGAACGGTTTGCAAGATATGAGCCTGACAAAATGATCACTTTTTTGCAAAAATTACACCGAGGCCTCAAATCTTTGGGGCCCATAAAAAAATGCATGACTTTGGGCAAAACTGGGAGACACGGGTCTTTTTTTTGTCTTTTATCACGTAGTGGTGTCCGTATATGGTTAAATTTCCATGGCTTAAAAAATTACACACAGTGTTATCAGAAGCTATGCAACTTATATAAAAACCATGGATATTTTTACATACAACGATCCAGTGGAAAATCGTCACAGCAAAGTTTAAAAATAAATAAATCTTCGTTATCAAGCAATTCATCGTGTGATATTAATAGCTCATTACTGTCGTCTTCTTCCATACCATTAACTTCTGCTGTGCCAGGATGTTCAGAAATTTCTTGACAAATGTTATTTACATCATTTATTTCTGGAAGATTATTTGGGACACAGTCGGGCCATATTTGCCGCCAAACTCCGTTCATGCAGGTTTTTTTTACTTCCATTCAAAATTGATGTATATTTTCAATGGCCATCAAAATATTGTAATTTCTCCAAAACTCTTTCATGGAAAGCTTATTGTGTCCATCTGCTGCATGAAGTTGCTGACTAAAAGTTCGTCGTATATAGTAACACTTGAAGTTAGATATTATACCTTGGTCCGTAGGTTGCAAAATTGATGTGGTATTTGGTATTACGATTTTATATTTTCCGAAATGCCATATGCAAATATTGGATGCCATGGAGCATTGTCTATCCAGAAAAGCATTTTGAATTCTATATTTTCAGAATAATTGTAAGCCTTTAATTCTGGAACCACGCTATTCTCTATCCAGCCTTTAAACAGAGCTGTTGTCGACCAAGATTTTTTATTTAAACGCCAGTGGACCGGAAGATTACTTTTTTTAACGTTTTTCAAAGGTCTTGGGTTTTCCGGAAGATAAACAGGAAGAGCTTTAAACCTGAAACCACCTTCAGCATTTCCTCCTAAGAGAAGCGTGAGTCAATCTTTACTGAAAGGAATGTCCTCTTTGGAAGTTGTTTCCAAAAGAGCCCAGTTTCATCGATGTTTAAAATTTGCTTTGGAAAGTATCCGACTTGTTCTATAATGAATTTCAGTTCTCCTCTAAACCTGTTTGCTTCTGAAATGTCTGCACTAGCTGCTCCTTTCAATACAACACTGGATTTACAATAGCTGAAACAACCGCTACCAGCTTGAAATTCTTCCAATATTTCACGTCTAGTTGATAGAGAATATTTTTAGATCGGTAAATGTCGATAGTGCCTTGTTTTGAATAAATATTTGGCTCAGTGGTGTACTTTGATTATGATTTTCTATCCACATGCACAGAAGGGACTCCATTTTTACCATAGGTAAACTTCTAAGTTTAGTACTTGTAACTTTCGTTGACTGCAAATGTGTAACAGTTTTACCATAGTCCTTAATTTTATCAGCATTACATTACAACATTGCATGCGATTACAAATTTTTCTTATTGTAGTTGGAGTTTTTGTAATGTCAGCAGGTTTATTTTTAGACTTAAACTGTTTTAAATGCCTATTTTTTGTTTCAGTGTAATTTGTTTTCGCTTTTGACTCATTTCTTTTTACGGAGCAGATATTTCTCTTTACACTTTTTCTCCCAAATACTTCTTGTAAACTAACACGAAAAATTGTAAAACCTGGAATTCCGCGGTTTTCTTTGTTCATATTTGACCAAAAGCTAATAAAATTGGAATCCCCTTTGTATGCATAAATTAGAAAACGACGCAAACCGAAGCTTAGTTACGCAATTCGAAGCAAACATATTTTTGCGACGCACAACAAAACATTAGCGACGGAATTCGAGGCCTCTCAATTATTTTTAGACGATGCAAACCGAATCAACGCAAATCGGGGTATTAGTGTATACAGAAATTTAACCAATTAGTTCATTTCTGATTACAAAAACAAAAAAATTAATGAATTTGGGGTTTTCCTTAAAAAATGGGTTTATTGTTCTTGTTTCCTTTTTAATCTCATAATCTCTCTTTCAAGGCCTAGAAACTGAATTCCTTGAAATATTGTTGGAGCTCGAGAATACTATTAAAATCACCTCAGACTCACCGTGTACGAGGTATAAAGAAGAAAAGCGGAAAGTTTTTAAAGACAACACAAGACGACATGTCTCAGTAGTTTAAATTGAAGGTGACATTGTCATCCACTAAAACATTTCTGAAAAGGCTACTCACTAGCCGCATTTAAGCAAATGCAATGTTTTACATTTTTCATGTTGCTGGTGAAAATATCGATTTTATTTTTGCACAATCTTTGTGTCATTGAAAAAATCCTCCATTGTGCTCTGCATCCAATAAACGATGTGAACCATTAAACCGGATACCGGATGTCACAGTTATTTGTTATCGTTCACATCATAAATTGTGCAACGCATAAAGGCTCTTTTGCTTCAGTGGTGAAGAGAACAAATTTAATTTCCAATATTGAATAAAGACATTTAAGCTACACTGTAATTTCATGGGAACTATTATCCCAGTGGCGATATCTTCTAACTGTTCAGTGGAGCTTGAGTGAGATCTAAAATGTATTCTCTGGAAGATGATAAAACAATTAATCAAAAAGAAAAATCACATTTCACAGTTTTGAGGCAAATCACGTTCACTCAAATTGCTTGGTATTCCAAAAAAATTAAGAAAAATATCAACTTAATTGTTCGGCATTTCTTCAATCTCTGTAAACTGTAGCAACAAGGATTTCTAAAACGTAACAAATCACTGACTTTAATTAATTTAGGAAATTCTATCAAATGATTTGTATTATATTTCGGGTGACTAATTTTTTTCACTGTTCCAATTTTTCCAACAGGAATTTTAATAATGGAACTGTGGAATAATGGAACTGTCGTTGGAGCGAAGGATAACGTGCGTGACTCTTGTACCTGAGACAATATGCTCTACCCTTGCTCTAACCACCTTACACTTCTTCCGACGACGGTTACCTCCCTTTACGATGGCAATACTAAGAAGCAGTGAAACAGCTTCTCAAAATGCCGATCGTAACCGGTGTAAAGCTGTAGGCCCCAATCAGTGAGAGTAAAACAAGAAATACCATAGCTCACCAGTGTTGCCAGAAACCGACTAAAAAATTATGCTAAATGCTCCCAAAAATTGTGTCGTTTGCAAAACCATTATGCTAAAATTTGCTTTTAGTACTTTTCCTAATTCGGAGCCCAACATAAATACACTCCCTCCAAGAAATGGGTGCTCATCGCGCCTTAAAACAGCAGTTAAACGTTAAGATAAGACGAAATAATAAGGAGAATAAGAATTATTAAGGTTTTAATTTGTTGTAGCCTGTATTTTAATTTAATAGCCTGTATTTAACTACATTAAAATAGTTTAAGAATTTCTACAACAATATCGAGGGCCATCATTTTTTACAAAAATATATTTACTCAAATTTAGTTGTCTTAGATCCTCGTTATATTTAAAGTTGTAATTTCTTTTCAGGCTAAGAGATCATGATCATGACATGATATCTTAGCCTTAAAGGAAATTACAACTTTAAAAATATTTATTCTTTTGTTTGAGGTTTATTGTTTTTGGGTTGCAGTGAAGATCGCCTCCCCGCGGTGCATCCTGGTTAACTCTAAATGATCTTCTTCCTCTTTGGCACGGACTTTGCTACGACCCTGGTTCACGATTTTCGTAACTATTTGATGTTCTGCTCTCGAGCTCACGTTCTGTGCTCTACAACCTGAGTAGGCATAGGTGGCACTCTGTCGAAATGGCTCGTGTCTGAGTTACCATTCCTCTCCGCCTGCTTAAAACCTAGCATGTCTTGTGGTACGTTCGAAATCCATCACCGTTAAGTTGGTGGTAATGGTGAGGTTTAGATGACTCCCTCTTTGTTTCGGCCTGGCTCTGAACATTCTGACCCATAAGGCGGAGTGTAAACCCTCTTTTTGAACACAATGCATTTTAACGGCCGTAGATAGCGGCTACAAATTGAGGCCCAAACAACACGAATAATGATAATAAAAACTCTTCACCCACAGGAAAACCTGTGACTTCCCCCGAGCCTACGGGCTCTTCCCACGCAAGGGTACCTCCGCAACTACGATCAACGCGGGCGGTAGTCAACCCTCCCCAACTACGGGGAAAACAAAAAATCTCTGCCCCTCCCGAAAGCGGAGAGCCAATCTTCGGCTGGCCACTGGAGTGGTTAGTGAACTCTTCGCACGACCAGTCGCCGCACTCACTCCTGCACAGGTAAACACCTTGGAGTGGGCTATTTGCGTCTGTGAGGGGTCCAAATCTGTAGGGACAAAGCTTCCACTGGCTGTTACTAAAATACAGCGTTCAATGGAGGAGTATACAAAACCTGGTCCCTCATCTAAGAGGCATAAAAGCCACCCAGTGCTCGGCAGGTCCTTTAGTAATGTGGCCATCATTGACGTCTTGGATGAAGGTTCCCAGGATGGACGTATTCCCCAGCATAAATCGCGCCTCGTAGAAGGAGCCCTTCTTACGGTGTTCTGGATATTGTCTACGAGCACCCTGGTCCTGTGCCAATCTGCGAAGTCGCGGGATGGTTCCAGGGAAGCATTAAACTTATCGGCTGCTCTGATGAACGAGCAGCTCAATTGTATAAGTCCGCCATGAGTCGGGTAGGTGAGGTTGGGCTGGGGGCCAAACTTATAGCCGTGGATAGGAAGAGATACCTTCTAGACCAAGGGCTAGGGTTTGGGTCCCGTCAAACTCACCTACTAACCCACTGGAGATCCTAAAGATCAACAACCACTGCAATCCCTCCATTGCTGCAAAGTATTGGACGGTGGTCAAAATTGAGGACCCTGTAGGAATCTCCCGGCAGGTAGCTTTGGTCGTGAACTAGGATTCCTTAAAACCCTAAGGGAGTCCAAAGGCCAAATTCGGTTTGGGTACATGAGTGTACCCCTCAGCGTATACAAAGTGGATACACTGAGTGGCAAATTGGCAAGTCGTATGTCACAGATATAAATGCTGCTGAAGAAGCAATACTGGAGCACATCATCGACCTGTGGGGCAGCTCTGCCTGTTTCCGAGATGGGTCCATCACTAACGAGGGTGATCAGGGGCGAGGTGATCGAGGTGCCCGGAGTCGAAGATCCTGTAGATGATGGAAGTCCTGCAGATAAAACTTCATTGCAGTAAGGCAGAATATGCCAACCTCATTCTCCATCTTGCGATGTGGCCCTGATACAAGAACCATGAACGGTCAATGATCGTATATGTGGTATCAGGTGCAATGGATACAGGACCTTCGTCCACTCACCCCAGGTAGGTCAAGATCTTGCATACTCATTATAAAATAATTTAATGCTCTTTCATTGTAGAATTTCAGTGATAGCGATACAACCGCCATCAGGCTCTCGATGGAAAACGGCCAGTGGGATCTCTGCGTAGTATCATCGTACATGGCGCACGACCATACTGAATCACCCCCTCCGAAGTGCTTCGGAGATATTGTATCGGAGGCAAAAAGACGGAATTGTAGCGGAATTGTGCTGATTCCAACGCGTTCCACACAATATGGGCGAGTACCAGCAACAATGAACGAAGTGAGTCTCTTTTTAATTTCATTGTAAGCGAAACCTTGACTATCTGTAATAAAGGCGAGGAACCGACCTTCATAACTTAGGTTAGGAGGGAAGTACTAGACCTAACTTTACTACTTGGCTACGACTATATAACTGTATTGGATTGGAGCGTACTTTCTGATCACTCATTTTCTGATCATAGATATCTACAGATCCACATAAATATCGAATGTCTGAAAAAGGAAGTTTTTAAAAATTATTGGAAAACGGACTGGAACGCCTATCGTGGGCGCCTAAGGAAACTCTTAGGTAACCATCCGAATATTCCCACTATTGTGCCAGAGCTAGAAGAACTAGTTGGCAAATTTATTGATGCGTGCAGGAATGCGCTCAATGAGTCCTGTAAGACCAGTGGTTATAATGCTGCCAAGGGTAACAAAAAACCTCATTGGTGGAACCCTGACCTTCAGGATCTAAGATCGTCCATTAGGCGGCTTTTCAACAAGGCCAAAAAGACCGGATACCAAAGGGATTGGGAGGTTTACAAGATTAGTTTTCATCTATATAAAGGTGAAATCAGGAAGGCCAACCGGAAATGCTGGCGAAACTTCTGTAAATCCATTGAGGGAACCAACCAGACTGCACGCTTAAGATGCGTGCTCGCTAAAAACCTACCGCGTGCGGGGTTCCTAATGAAAGACGATGGAACGTAGACGTATTTGTCTGAAGAGTCTCTTGGGATTCTCCTGGATATCCACTTTCCCAACGATGACCGGAATGCTGGTCATCAGCCAGAAGAGCTAGGCGGAAACTCACCTAGCTTAGAAAAAGTTCGCCCAATAGTGAGCAGAAAGAATCTGATATGGGCAATTAGATGGTTTAAGCCCTATAAATCAACCGGACCTGACGGGACAAAGCCGCGCAATTACAGGAGGCACTATACCTATCTTGTAGTTGGTTGGATGCAATCTTTAAGGGCTGCCTTATGCTGGGAGTCATTCCTAGCATTTGGAAGCAAACCAAAGTGGTTTTCTTCCCGAAACGGGCAAATGCTCTCATGTTAAACCAAAGGACTTTATACCAATCAGTCTATCATCCTTTGTTCCTAAGACATTTGAAAGATTACTGGGCATTCACGTTCGAAGTAATCTTCCACAGAATCTACTATCGAGTTCTTAGCATGCCTAGATCAAGGACAAGGCAACTGAGACGGCTCTCCACTCGATGCCAGATCTTTGCCTATGCTGATGATATTCCGTCTACTTAGTCTGATTTCGAACTGGACCGCTAACAACAGACTATCGCTTAACCCACTTAAAACCGAGCTAATCTTATTCTCTCGGAAACATAAAATACCCGCATTTGAACTACCGTCAGTTAATGGTGTGCGATTACAGTTGACGGAAAAGGTCAAGTATCTGGGGATAATGCTCGACAGAAAACTGTCTTGGAAACCAAATGTGGAGGAGAGGGGGAAAAAGGCGTCTGTTGCTCTCTACTGCTGTAAAGGGGCGATAGGAAATCGCTGGTGACTGTCTCCAAAGATCACCATGTGGATTTATACGGCAATAGTCAGACCAATACTTCTCTATGGCAACGTAGTTTGGTGTAGGTTCCTCCACATGAAATATATTCTGAATTCCTCGATGAAAATTCAAAGATCAGCACTGATTAGCGTTAGTGGGGCACGACGTAAGGTAATGCACTTAGTCCTATCCTGAACATCTGTACTCCTGATATCATGGCCGAATCGGCAGCCGCTACATCCCTGGTGAGAATCAGAGATTGTAACGTTTTGATATCGGAGCATTCCAGACACTCTGAATTGCTGCACCGGATCAACTCTATTCCCGTAAACACGGACTACTGTATCCCCTACCTTCTACCAGCGAAAAGTCTAAGTCCTTCTATTCCGAACAGGAATACCTGGGAAAAGTCATTGGAAGGCGATACCAGTAGTATCAGATTTTTCACGTGATGATATACCTAAATACTTGTGGAGAAGGGAGCTGATGATATGCCTTGGTGGGCATTGAAATAGCTATATTCCAAACCATCCACCATAATGATCAATTTCACATTTTTCTTTTTAAAATTTCTATTAAAATTTACTTTTTCATAGAAAAAGTACTTTTTTATAGTTATTGATCTTGAACCGAACTATTATTATAAGAAATATAAATCCATCTTTACTTTTATAAATACTTAATTCGAAAAATTAAAAGATTTAAATAATTTTTACATTTACTTGCATTGATTGCATTATTTGTTTAGAATCTGCTGCTCTGTTGTTTTGCCTTCAATTCTCGTCTCTCACGATTCTGTCTTCAGAAGGTTTCAAATATGCGTTAGTTATCAGTATGCGTTGGTACACGAACAACATACTTATATACTAATCTAGTTCATGCAAGACAAGCGTGTATTAATTACTTGTGTTTTTTTATTATATTTCACAAATTGACCGCCATTCCGATTATTCAGTAGAGGCTCCGGCTGAAAAAGGGATTTACGTTGTTGCCCTCTCCAGTTTTTTTCCTAAAAATCGTAGCACACATAAATATATTCGAAACACATACACCAAAAATAAAGCAACAGTACAAACCATTTAACCGTCCGAGCGTTTGTTTGATACCCGCTTTTGATATCCTCTGTCCGATGAACCATTGACGACTGAATACATGAAATTAAAACGCAATACATCCCGCACATTCACGAATATTTATGAATCACTTACTGAGACAATAATGCAAAAATACAGATAAACACTTAGAGAGAGCATAAACAGTACAACAAACACGGCTGTATTTGTATCACAAAAACAGATATATTTGGGTCACAATCACATATTTTATAACATATTAATCATTGTGTCTCAAACATGTAATATTGAATAGCAAACACAATGCGGTTGCACACAAATACATCATATTTGCAACTAGCTCCAACCACATGTTATGTTTGCATCCAAACAACAAAAAAACGACCGATTTTCAGCGTGTATTGTACAGGGATATTGCCTTCTTTATATGTAAATAACAAAACCGCACTATCTCTATTCAACGTATTCCATAACGCTGATATTTTCTATTTTATTTTCCCTGGGGATTCCCCTTCTTATGCAGGTTGTTCCTGTGCCTTAAAAACGTGAAAGAGAGGATAGTAATAAATTATTCCCATTGATTACTTCTGTAAAAGAAACACAAAATTTTGAATAAAAGGTATCCTAAAAGTAGCGCGAAGTCCAATCCTGCTCCTAGTCCAAAATCTACATCAAAGAGTGGTTGATTCATTTGATTTTCACCAATCACTCGTGTATTGGCTGAATACCAAATGCGACAATTTTGGAGATTAATGAAACCTTCAGATGGAAATGAGCATCATCGCCTAAGATGGGATGGTTCAGAACCTTTTCATAGTTTAAAAAAAAAAATCTCAAGATTAAAAACGGGGTTTTCCTTAAATTAGAGTTGCAGGTTTAATAATTCAGACGTATCGCCTGTCAGGGTTCGTATTTCGTGGGCAATGGTATACCCTGGGTTACCAGAGTAACCCATTATTATAACCGTAGGGAATGGGTAGCGATGGTTACTCATTGCACACAGGGTATGGAGGAAATCGTGGGTATTTACCCACGATCATGGGGAAATACCCATCACAAAATAAATGGGTAGCTACCCCCGATAATGAGGATTTATTCATCACTATTATCCATTACCCTCAGGGAAATTGGGAATATAATGGATAGCTACCCACGCCGATGGGTAATAGGTTACCCAAGGTAACCCATCCGTATTTTTAAACGAAAGTATGAAAAAATAACCAGTGGTTACTCGTTTTTAAGGGTTTTTCATGAAGTGGAATAACTTTTTTCAAAAATCGCCAATATAAGAGAACCGCTAAAATAAATGTGAAATATTTTACCTCCAAAGGAGGCATTAACCAATGGTTGTCTTCACTATGGCATCTCTCTTTTTTTTGAAAAATCTCGGTAAAACTAAAATGTCAGTTTTATAGATTTTTTTCTAAATTGATGCCATATTGAAGACATAAATTTGTTAAAGCCTCCGACGTAGGAAAAAAATGTATGATTATTGGAGACACCGTTTCCCAGTTATAACAATTTTTGGAACGAAGTTCCTTATCATCCTTTGCGGGATGGGGGCTAAATGACAAACTAAATACAAGAAAAGAAAATCTGACCTCAAGCTTGGAGAATGTAGATTAGTTATTTTAAAGAACTTTTTTTTAACTTCTTTACTACATTATCAACTATATTGGGTACTTTTGGTATGGTTTAATGGGAAGTTTGTGGAGCCTGTTTATTACATATTGTATTTTTGAACCCAATAAAAAGTAAATTTAGAAAAGCCAAAGTGTAATAAAGGCAGATCCATGAAGTACAACCCTCAGCATGGAATTACATTTGTCAGCTCGTACGCTCTTACACTCCCACTTTTTGTTTGGTTTGTGTCTAGACTAACAAGTAGGGAGAAATTCCCTGTTTAATGGGAAGTTTTCTAGGTGACGCCTGTTTATTACATATTGTTTTTACAAATTTAGAAAAGCCAAAGTGAAAGAAGCTAACAAAAATAAATAAAAATTTTCTCAAAAAAATACCAATTCATGTTCTTGAACAGAGTACCATTTCTTAAAAAAATTGCTTATCTTAAAGAAGTACCTTTGCTTAAAACAGCAAATTTTCTTAAAAGAGTACTTTTTCTTAAAAAAAGTAATTTTTTTGAATAAGTAAATTTTCTTAAAAAAGAACATTATCTTACAACATATTGCCTTTTCTTAAAAAATTACATTTTTTTAAAGAGTACCTTTTTTGTAAAACAAAATAACTTTTCTTGAGATAAGTACCTACTCTTAAAATTGTACCTGTTCTTTCGTAAAAAAAAGCTTTTCTGAAAAAAATAACTTCTCTTACAAAAAATACATTTTCTTACAAAAATTCATTTTCTTGAACGTACCTTTTCTTAAAAATAAAATAATACCCTTGTTTTCTTTCCTTGAGATAAGTAGCCTTCCTGAAAATAAGTAAATTTTCTTAAAAAAATAACCTTTCCTAAAAAGAGTACCACTTCTTTAAAACGTACCTGCTCTTAAAATAAGTACTTCTTTGATAAAAAAAAATGCATTCTCCTTAGGCTTTTTCTTACAGAATGTAGTTCTTATTAAAAACGGTACCTTTTCTTAGAAAAAACATAAGCTTTTAATAAAAGAAGTGCCTCTGCTTAAAAATTACCTTTTCGGGATAATATGATACATATTCTTACAAAAAGGATCTAAAAATGGTCTTTAAAAAAAATACATCCTACAAAAAAATTGTTTCTTAAAAAAAGTTTGCTATTTTATAAAAAGTGTCTTTCATAAAAAGCCGTTTAAATTACAGGCGCCTTAGGCGTGTTGGAACTCAATTGTACATAATATATAGTGAAAGGAACTTCGTTCCAACCTCATGTAATTTTTTATTTAAGCGATATGCTTATTTTTGGAATTTTAGCTATTTTTTGTTTGAAAAATTTAAGTATTAGCGATTTAAAACAAGTAAAAGTGTTAAATTCGGCTGTGCCGAATCTTTGATACCCTCCACCTTAGTGTTAACCAGGAAAATATTAAATTTTAAAAAGGACCTTTTTTAAGAAAATGTGTTTTTTTAAAAAAAATAAAAATAAGTTACTTGTTCACAAATGCTCGCAAATGCTCACAATGCTCACATTGAAAATGTACTTAAGAAAATGTACTTTGAAATGTTCTTAATGTACTTAATGTACTTAAGAAATGTACATTTCTTAAGTACATTTCTTAAGTACATTTGAAAGTACATTTCAAAGTACATTAAGTACTTAAGAAGAAATGTACTTAAGAAGAAATGTACTAAGAAATGTACTTAAAAATAAATGTACTTAAGAAATATACTTAAGAAAGAAATGTACTTAAGAAATGTACTTAAGAAATGTAGTTAAGAAATGTACTTAATGAAATGTACCTAAGAAATGTACTTAATGTACTGAATGTACTTTGAAATGTACTTAAGAAATGTACTTTTTTTTAAGAAAATTTACTTTTTTAAAAACAATAAAAATAAGTTACTACTTGTTCACAAGTAAAATAAAAAAGCATTTTTTAAAAATAATGCATTTTTTAAAGAACTGTTAAAAAAACAAAAACAAGCTGCAAAGCATTTTTTAAAAATAAAAAATAATTTTTTGAAGAACTGTTAATAAAAATCCAATGAGTGTTCGAACTCACGGGCGATGTGTTAACACCTTTTTGCTACACGGTACCTGTTCGATTTCTATGAACACATTCGTAAATGTTACATTGGAAAATAAAAAAAAAAAAAATTGTTGCCTGTAAAGTCGGTTTTACGGGCGAAGATTTTACGTGACAACGTCTTTTTCTCGGTAGAATATTTATTGATATGAATATAATTAAATTGCACAATAGGAACAAGGAATTGAATGAAAATAAGAATTGCACAAATTTTAACTATAGAAATATATTTTGTTTAGATTGATTTGATTTTCATATTGATTGGATGTTAAAATTCTTGCTCAACACAGTTTAAATCAAGTTTTCTTATATCTGCCACTTTTTCTTAATATTTGTAATTTTAAAGAATCAATTCGAAAATCAAAACATTTATTCAGATCGAAGGTTCAAATTTTTGCTAAATAAATTTGAAATTAATTAAAATTTGTAAAATAAAAAAAAAAACCAATGAGTGTTAGAACTCACGGGCGATGTTTTAACATTTATTGAAACTTATGGTTTAGGAAAATAGAAGTAATTTCAACACCATCTAGGTACCTGTGCGATTTCTATGAACACATTATCAAATGTGACATTATAAACAATAAACATATCCTTTATTATAAAATATAAACATTTCTTTTATTATAAAAAATAAACATTTCTTTTATTAAAAACAAAAGAAAATAATTTACTAACCAAAAAGTATTTCAATTCATCATATTCGCATATCGTTTTTAAAGCCGACCGCAGCTCTCTGTTTCGTTTTGGCTACCTAATTCATATGAAAATTTCTACACACAAACATACACTACACATATCATAAAGCCAAAAAACAAAAAACAAAAAAAAACAAAAAATAATACCTTATCCAATGCAGACTGATCTAAATCAATATTCATACACACGCACATATATACGCACATACATACTTGCTCAGTCGTCATATATATGATGTGCCAAAAAACAAAAACACTCACACCACCGACCAACAGCCACTAGAAGCCAGCAAAGCAAATCGTTTCTGGCACACAAGTAAACACACACATCCGCACACACAGAATTATTTATTGAGTGGGAGAGAGACGCAAGGCATTCGGCGGGCCTCTCTCTCGTTCGGTGACTCATCGTAACGTTACCGGGCGTTACACTTTTTCATAAGTGACTCCCAGCCGCAACCTAATTTAAGACGTTGTCACGTCAAAATCCAATGAGTGTTCGAACTCACGGGCGATGTGTTAACACCTTTTTGCTACACGGTACCTGTTCGATTTCTATGAACACATTCGTAAATGTTACATTGGAAAATAAAAAACAGCGTTCAATCATATGATGACGTTACAGTTAAATAATATTAATACTTAAAATTATTTAAAGACCCAGTGCAAGCACATGTGTCATTATTTTCTTGCTCAATACTTTTTGTTTTATTCCCACAAAAGTCAAAGAATGCAAAGTAACAGACACTTGTACATACATACATACATACATTGTTATATTCGTACGATATAACCGAAGATCAACATAAAATACTTTTTTAATATTACTCCAAATTAATACTCCAAATTAAAACACTTCAATCTCGGCTCGCCGATATCGTATCGCCTTAATTTTTGGCCTAAACTCTTCGTCGAAAAATTAATAAAATTAATAAAATCGGCTATGAATTTCCGGAGAAAATCGCGTGGGAAAATTATATGAAAATCGCCCAATAATCACTGTCAATACCGACTGCCAAGCAACGAACAAACAAACGATGATTTACTCTTACAAACCTAACACTTGTGTATGTATTAAATTTATAGTTTACTGCCCTAGAGGCGCGCGTATAGATGTTAACACATCAACAGCGTTCAATCATACGATGACGTTACAGTTAAATAATATTAATACTTAAAATTATTTAAAGACCCAGTGCAAGCACATGTGTCATTATATTCTTGCTCAATACTTTTTTTTATTCCCACAAAAGTCAAAGAATGCAAAGCAACAGACACTTGTACATACATACATACATTGTTATATTCGTACGATATAACCGAAGATCAACATAAAATACTTTTTTAATATTACTCCAAATTAAAACACTTCAGTCTCGGCTCGCCGATATCGGATCGCCTTAATTTTTGGCCTAAACTCTTCGTCGAAACCCGCACTAGCTTTTTAATCCAAAAATTAATAAAATCGGCTATGAATTTCCGGAGAAAATCGCGTGGGAAAATTATATGAAAATCGTCCAATAATCACTTTCAATACAGACTGCCAAGCAACGAACAAACAAACGATGATTTACTGTTACAAACCTAACACTTGCGTATGTATTAAATTTATAGTTTACTGCCCTAGAGGCGCGCGTATAGATGTTAACACATCAAAAAAAAAAAACAAGCTGGGACGAGAGTTGAACCAACAACCCTCAGAGTCCAACGCGCAACCCTTTACCCATCAGGCCAAAGCGACCTTAGATGAACTGTGACAAAATTCATATAAATGTATGAACACATGAAATACATGTAAACATTCTAAAGTACTTACCTATTATAAAGAACAACAGCAAAAGGAGTAGTTTAGTATAAAACTACAAAAATTAATGTGAAAATTTTATGAGTTTTTTTACGTTTCCAATCATAAAATTTTTTCCAATGGACCAATTTCGCTGATTTTCAATACCAAACTGCTCAGGAATACGTGGAACATTCTGGCCAAAAACCAAACCGCGTTATCGCCGATTGAAGTCGTGAGAATGTTTTCAACAGACGGACAGACGGACATGGCTATATCGACTCCGGTTGTTATAAGGATCAAGAATATATTTACTTTATGGGGTCGCAAAGCCTTATTTATATATGTTACAATCAGAATGACAAACTGATATATACCCTCTATCACTTACAGTGGAGGGTATAAAAAGGAAGTGACACCATATTGAAGACATCCATTGGTTAAAGCTTTATTTGGAGGTAAAATTTTTATTCTTTTTTCGATTAGATGCACATTTTTTATTTTAACGATTTTCTAATTTTGACGATTTTTTGAAAAAAACATTCTTCTATACGAATTGGACCACGTTATGAGAAACCCTTAGGAACCAGCAAAAAATGGCTATTTTTTCGACTGACGCTCCGTTGCCGAGATATATAATTTTTTTTCCAATTATTACCCATCGTCCTGGGTACACATTATTTTCCCCATTACCCTCAAGGGAAATCGTAATGGGTAATTCCCCATTGTCGTGGGTAGCTACTAAAGATGCCAAACCGGAAATCCCGAATCCCAAAATACCGGGATTTTTCGGTATTGATGAATCTACTTATTAAAATCCCGGGATTTTTTGGGATTATTATTAATTTTGAAAAACAAAATTAAAAACAATGACAAAAGTTCGGCGTGGTGATATTTTTTGGAAGAGTCGCAAGGTGCACCTCCAGCAAAATGCAAATTGTGCAAAATGGGTTTAAAGTCCAATGGCGGCTCTACAAAAAGTTTAATAACACATCGCACCCAAAATTGACAAATTTTCAGTAGAGGCAAAAAACTGAGGTGGAAAGTAAAAAAATATATGAAATGTCCCAAACATAGACATATTAATACTGGATTTGTTTGGCGAAAAGGAAGAGAAACTGACGCCAGATTTTCACAGCAGATAGAAATGGTCCTCGGCGATTGTTTTTAAGCAAAAACTTAAAATCTCAAAATTTTGAGTTGTGACGCTTTTGTATTTAGGGTGCGATATCTTAACGTACGTTAATTTTGGCATATGTATGTCTACTATTCGGCGTACTCTCCAAAAATTACAAAATTTATTGCGTCGGGTAGAACATGTTATTTTAAGCAAACTAAAATAACAAAATCGGGGCAAATGCATAGTTTTGGAGTTATAGACCCCGGCATTTCGGACACTTTTTCCACTAATGTACCGTGTAAAGCCATTGAAATCACTTTTTTGTATAAAACAAGTCATAACAAACTCAAAAAATACTGTAGCAGTTTTCGATAAGTCGCTCAGTTATCGAGTTATCGGATGTTTACGTTTCTCAAACAAAAATTTAACATTTTTTTTAAAACAATTTTTGTTATTGTTTGAAAAAACAGTATTCGAAAAATCGCGCGATGTTTTTGAAATAATTTTTATTTTTGTTTGAGAAAAGTAAAAAAAATCGAAAATTTTTCTAAACTCGATAAAAACAAGCTACATTATTTTATGGGTTTGTTTTGAATTGTTTTATACAAAACACTGATATCCAGGGCTTTTCACGGTGTGTTAACGCCATAACCTTCTCACAAATCTGAAATTTCGGGGCCCATAACTCCGAAACTATGCATTTGCCCCGATTTTGTTATTTTACTTTTTGCTTAGAATACCGCAAGGGGGGCGGTAGTTTTTGGGAGTGTAAACCGTAAAATAGACCTGTTCCCAAACAAATTTAAAAATAGAATCCCGAAAAATTCCGGGATCGGGATTTCGAAAATCCCGAATCCCGGGATTTTTTAAAATCAATCCCGTTTAGCATCCTTAGTAGCTACCCAATATTTTCCCCATACCCTGTGGGTAATGGGAAAACCTTCATTACACATTCCCCACGACGATGTGCATGGGTTGCAAATGGCGGAGTAAAGCATGAAACACATAGACGACGACAGGCTACCGACAAAAATAAAATACATGCGTTTATATGCAAGTGAATATTTTAACGACGGCAAGGCGACACGACTGCAGGTTGTTGTCTATGCTACTTATGTAGCTGTAGTTGAATTAAACTAATTTCTATTTGTGTGGGCGACAATCAACAGGTTAGAGCTGTCAATGCCTGAAGTGGCACCACTGACAGCATAATCAACTGTTTTCACAATTTTTGTTATGTTTGTAATAATATTTATTAAATATTCTCCAGACATTTTATTTTCTTCTAACACAAATAACACAATAACACAAACGTCAACATTACAGATCAGCTGTTTACTTTGCAGTTGCCGTCTTGAAAATAATTCTGTAGCTGCCACACGTCTACATTTGCAGTCAGCGGCATTTGTAGTCGTGTGTTCATGTAGCCTGTCGTCGTCTATGTGTTTCATGCTTAAATGCGAACTCTGCTGTCATGCTTTCTTTTTCGTCAACTGCAAGACTTTACCGAATACATGGCATGAAACTGAAATATAACGTGAATTTTCAGTCTCCCATTATAATCGTAATATAGAAAAGAGCTCTAACCTTTTAATAACTAAAAACATTGGCTCTGATTTATTTTAAAGTTCACTAGGTCACAAAGACATTTTATTTGAGCCTATGACAAAACTAAAATGCAAATAAATGTTATTAGATGGTTACACTTTGTGTGAGAAGACAAATTGTCCCACATGAAGGCTCTTGAAATATGTAACCCTTTGTATTGTTGTAGAGTAATTTATGATATTCGTGTTTTTATGAAAATCTATGTACTTATTTATGATCCAATTGTCATCTTTTGATCTGAAACCTAAAAGCAGTCGTAACGGTCTTAGAACAGTTCGGTTAGCTCAATGTTTACTATGCAAATGAAGTTTCATCAAATATAACCCATAATTATGTCTCTTCACTTTGTAGGTCACACACACTTGACTGCTGAGTTACGATATCAACAACAGATGCTGTGTATTGTCATTCAAAAAACACTTGCATCCACTATCAAAACGTTTTCTGGGTTATTGTCTCCATGATATGAGTATTCCAAGGTATGGCTGCTCTACTTCCAGGCAACAAATAAGAAATAACAATATTGTTAATGAGATATCATCAACATCTTTTAAAACTGTAGTTGCTCTAGATGTTTCACTTTCAGATGTTTCACTGTCGAGCGAGGAAGAAGAGTTCAACAGCTGCGTACAAAAATGTCGTTGTTTTTATTTGTTTAAACATTAAAGAAAATACTATTGTACTAAGTTAGGAGACGTACCCACATACCGCACAGTGTTTTTTAAACTTTTTGTTATGATTCATATCAAATATTTGAAAACTGTGCCTGCTCAACATTCGGAAATGTTAGTGCACACTGGTCCCAAATCAAGTTTGTTTTGGCATAAATTTGAATAAATTAGATGGAGACTTCTATGGCATGCCAAAATTATGAAATGCACAATTTTTGCGGAAGATCGAGCGACCCCACTCTCATGCCGACAGAAGTTATAAGTCCAAGTACGTATAAATTAAAAAAAAAATTGTTTGCATCAGCTTTATTGACTCGAAAATCATGCTGAAAATTTTGATCGACAAATTTTGATTTCGATCGACAACCTTCGTAGAAGAGAACAACAAATGAGTGAAGCGCCTCGTTTCTCTGATTCTTAGTCTATTCCAAAATTGAAATTTTTGGTAACGCAAGAGCGACAGTTATATATATTTAAACATAAACTTTAACCCATCAAGGGATATTGGGTAGAAAAATTCCCCACAAATGGAACCATTTCTGAAACAATAGAATTATCGAGATTTCATTTTTGTAGACGGACTGAGGAAGTATAGATCTATTAAAAACTTACGATATTAATGTATAAAACATACCGTGTCAATAATATACATATGTATGTAAATATCCTAAATATTATCTGTGTGACGTTTAATCAAATTCGCACAATTGAATCGGGGGTCAGCCAATTAGGGGTTAATGAAAATTATTCATGAAGGACAAAAACTGCATCGACTCTTCTTTTTTACCCTATAAAATATAAGTTTACAATTTTAAATAATTTAATTTTAATTGTCAGAAAAATAGAAAAACGTTTTTCAACACATACCCATTTTTGTATTAAGCCGCCAACATTCTGCGTCTTGACGCCAGGGCAATAAAAAGAATTCTAATTTTTGTCGTTTACGCCAGAAGCGACGTCAAATGCCAGCTTTTGTTTTTCTTCCATAAGAATACGTGTACAAATTTGCACCGCCTACGTTATCGCTCCGATTGTGTTCGTACACAAATTTGTCAACTCTGTTCGTTGGTTGTTTGACCAATAGTTGAAGAGATTGCGGAATAGAGTTTAAAGAAAGATATATGAATTTTAAAAATATTACTATAACATATTGATTTAATTGCTTTGTTTTACTGTTTTCCCCCCACAAAAATTTTGAAATTTGGTACAGCAATTGCAGTTTTTAATGTTGACGATTTTTTGACGATTTCGAAAAATTATTTTGACGATTTCTGCACCTCCAATTTGACGATTTGTGACCAACTTTATCTGGCAACACTGGTTACAGTATATAGCTATAGAAATTCCAACCATGTTCATATAAAATTATAAACAAGTTATGCGCTTAAGTGAATCGCGCTTAAGTGAATCGCGTCGATTTTTTGGTTCTCTTCTACGAGGGTTGCCACATTGCGATGGTTTTATCTTCTCTACTTGTACATCCTTTTTGAAAATAATGCATGAAACATTTATAGTATGGTATAGTTTTGTTTATTTGCATTAGATGGCTCTGATTAAGATGTAAGTGTATGAAATGTCATATATTTGTTCCGTGCTCATACCTAAATGGCCAATTTAGTTTTATTTCTGATTTTCCGAAAATTGCGAGAGGTTACTGAAGTATTTTCAAGAATCGAAAAAGAATCAGCGAAGGTGGGTCTTGCTGGTAGTGAGGACAAAACAAAATTGATGATGTCAACGACTAGACCGAAACCTCTCGTCTTGGTCCGCACTTAAACGTCGACAACCGATTTAATTTTGAAGAGATAGATGAATTTATCTACCTCGAGTCCACCGTGAACAAAGACAACAATGTAAACCCGAAAATTAATAGGAAAATTGTGCTTGCAAATATATGCTATTTTGCATATATGACATATGACTCCGAAACTTGGGTCATATCGCAAGAGGATGAAAAACACTTGGAGTATTCCAGTGAAAAATTCTGCATAAAATATATGGTGCTGTTAAGAAAACGGCGAGTACCGATGTCGTTATAGCTAGAAGCTATATAATTTGTATTCCGACGTGGACATGTCTAGGCGAATCAAATTATGTCAATTATGTTGGGTAGACTGTGTTATCAGAATGTATGAAGATTAGCCGGCGCGAATGGTTTTTGATAACGTACCCCATGGAACCAGTTAAAGAGGACGACTAAGACTCCGGTGGAAAGACCAGGCCGCAGAAAACCTCCGTGTTCTTGGTGTTACCAACTGTGGAGAAAATGCGAAGGATAGAACCGGTTGGATAAATATGTTAAAATTTGTTTAAAAGGCTGTAAAATATCCAATAGAAGAAGTAGAAGATGATTTCCAAACAAATACTTGTGGTGTATTTACACAAAAATTTTAACGCACACAACGAAATGCCGTTGCTGATTTATTGTTGGTTGGTCTGGTGTTATTAAAGCAATACTTTCCAACATCCAATCCTCAATTTACTGAGAGATTTGGGGACTCTATACGTCATTAGTTAATAAACATGTCCTATTTAATTTTAAATTCAAATTAATTGAGAAATTCGCGAAAAAAAGCATGACTTCTATAACGCTTCATTGAAATAATATTCCAACAAGAGCTTGGTCTTTCTGATTTCTAGATAATCCAGATTGTCAGATTTTAGGTAATGTATCCTTTCTTTTGAAAGCGATTGATTATGTTAATGCTTGCCAAAAAAAAAACTCTGGTTGAGACCACTGTGCAATGGTCTGAAATCATTACAAGAACTAATACCAGGATTGCACATTAAAGTTAATATCATGTTGCCTTTTTATACTAGATGTGGAAAAATATGACCTGTCTGAGAAATATGACTTATTTTCGAGGGATTTTTAATTTTTTTAATTTTAAATTGCATAAAGATTGGTTGGGTTTTGCGGGACTTCTCGTGCGGAACAACCAGACGGCCAAACAACTTATGTTTTTGTAATCCAAATGTGGCTTTGTTTGTTGAAACCTGCTCAAAACAAAAGCACGGTAAGCAACGAAGAAACAAGACAGTAGCAGATCTTTAATTCAGGATACCAATGATTTTAAACATATTCATGGGTTCTATAATATGTTGCTGGTGCTGCCTTTTTCAGGCTGTAAGCTGTTTTTCGATTTTTAGTAAAGCACACATTTCTAGCCAACTACAAAATATTTTAGCGGAATGTATGTTGAAGCGCAGCAACAAACAGTTTGTTGTTATGACAGTATATTATCTGTAATAACAGTTTGTCTAACTAGCAGACAATGGTTGCTGTTAATGACAAACTTGTTTGTTTGAGTGTAACCGCTGTAGTAGTATTCTTTTAAAACCCACTACAAACCAATGCGCAATCATTATGTCCTAATGTTAACCTTGCACTAATTGAGAGAATTGTACTTATACATTTATACAGATTCCATATCTCACTTAGGCACTACACGGGCACACTGTCTGGTCCAATCTCTGACCTCAAGCAAGACGTTATGTGCAATACATAGTGTGGAAACGAACCTTTTGACCCTCATTATCACAATTTTTGTTTTTGCTGGTGTATGGTGCCATAGTACAAATGAAACGTGTCAACATAGTTCTTCCACTCATTCTCGAACTTCCAATGTTGTGTTTAGTTTTTGGTCTGCACTATTATATAGAAACTTGTACACTCATAAGTTGAACTTCTAAAATACAAACACTAGATACGTGTTCACAAAACGTACAATTAAACGTACACTTTACTAATGCACATACACACATTGAATCAGCCAAACATAAGAAATAAAGGACTTTATAAGTATACACTTAGGATTTACACATACACATCCATTCGCACACACACGTAGTCAACCACAACAATAAAATATAAAACAACAAGTACATGATAAGAATTTTAACAAGTCAAGGGGCTTGGCTGAAGCTCTGCACAGTGTTTCGCGAGACGGTGCTTAATTTGAAAAGGTCAATAAATGTGCAAAATAATCGGTATCATGGCACATTTTATGTTCTATTGAAGCGATTTTTTTCATTGCCGCAATTTAGTACGAGTTTGAATAATATCATTGAAGGAGCTTAATGGAAGGACGTTTGAATTGATCTGGCCAGACCAAGTATGGCTTGACGTGCTCTTAACCTTGCTTGGAGAAAACCTCAAAAACCCACCTACCAAATTTTACAAACAAATTTTGTCAAACTACTATCTACTATAAAACTAGTTACTATAAAAGTATTATCGTATCGACTAGTATCATTTTGAAGTAAAGTGCGTCCCAATAATAGTACACAAGTTCATTTCAAAATAAAACGCAGGTGATATTTTTATAAAATATGAATGAAATAAAATATACCGTAACTGCTCTCCGAAGCGCTGATGACAGGTCCATCGACTTTTAGTAAATTTTTGGATGACATCATGACAAAGATGTGACTCTATCTCACTGATAGATTTGTTGAGCTCAAGAATCGCTCGCAAGAATGGACTTGCGATTTCACAAGACCCACAAGAAAGAAATCGCACGACGTTAAATCGCACGATCTTGGTTGCCAGTAGACATCGGAATTTCGGAAGATGATTCAGCCTTGAAGTCGTTGCTCAATTAATCGATTGTTCATTCGCGGTGTGACAGATGGCGTCGTCAAAAGAACACCTTTACCATATTCCTGGAAAGAGAAACATATACAGTCACTCCCCCAAACTGGTTTTATTGTAAAATTTCTACACATACTACTGGTACACAATATATACTACTTAAGATTACCTATTATTTTTCCCTCACACCCATAGGGTGCCCTTCGGAAACTTCCATCCTCCTATAAAAAACATTATATACGTACATCGAGTCTTAAATATAAATTATATACGCTGAAAATATAAATTTCCTGAAAAATTGAAGAAAAACAGGAACGCCTCGGTTGTCATCTCGACCTAAAAATAAAAGAAACTTAAAAATTAAATAACAACCTAAAAACTAAATAAAAAATAAAAAACAATATATCCAGCAAGCCGGATCGCATAAATCAATAGACTAGAAATTCCGAAGAATCTCCAGTCTCCACCTTGGCATGTACAATACTACTGAGCAGTATTATACACAGGATCATCGATACCCAATGTACCGAATCTCCTGTGGTAAAAAAGCAAATCCCCGTCCGCTCCTAGATAGCCCCCATTACTGAGGGCCAGAAGGTCCGTTGGTCCAAAGAACCAGCGAGACAGTAAATTGTCCGCATCCGTTGTGTCGAAACATGCCCTAACTAGGTCATTCCCCACACCCGCCGCTTTCCCCAGGAAGGATAGAGCAGAGTCCACCATGAACCTGTCAATCCTCCCAAAACCAGCACCATCATATACCCTCCTACAGGAGGGCGAGCGAAAAGATCCATCCGCCATCACCGTCATCCTCAGTCCCAGACAGGTCCTGAGTATCTTCCGCTCCCATTGCCTTAGCCTCTCCATCTGACACGACGAGATGGGAAACCAGGCCGGGAAAGCATATGTCATAACAGGTCTTATAACCTGCCTGTACACCAGCAGTCGCACCTCCGTACTCAGTCCATTCGCCCTCGCCAACAGCCTGTAGTATGCAGAAAAGGCAAATCTTGCCTTCCGCAAAGCGTAGTCCACATGGCTCACGAAGGTGAACCGCTCATGGAACATCACTCCAAGGTACTTGATCTCCCTTGAAATCCCGATGTCCGCATCTCCTACTCTGAGCCTGGGGATGTAGCCCCTGGCGTTCGGGTACAGGTTCCCGCGCTTCCCCTTGAAGATGATCCCCTTCGACTTGGCCACATTTAGCCCAATTGCCCACTTGGAGAAGAAACCACTCAGGGTCTCAAGGTAAGTGTTCAGCCTCCGATTGACGTTGACAGCCCTAGGGCCAGAAGCCGCAATAAGGATGTCATCCGCATAAACCAGCAACAGATCCCCCCCCCGGGGGAAGGGGCATATCGCTGAGAAGGATGTTGTACAAGACAGGTCCCAATAGTGAGCCCTGCGGTACACCCGCCGTCACCATCCTCTCCTCAGAGAGGGAGTCGCCAACCCTTACACGGAACGTCCTGTCCGCCAGAAAGCCAGCAACCATCCTGAGTACGTCAGCAGCAAATCCAGCCGCCTTCATCTTCACCAGTATCGCCGCTTGCCAAGCCGTATCAAAGGCCTTGGCAAAATCCAGGCTAGCAGCTATCGTGATGTATCTCCTGTTCAGACCCCTAGTCACGTGGTCAGAAAACACCATAAGCGCATGTGATGTCGAGTGCCGCCCTCTAAAACCAAACTGGTTATCCAGCAAGATGCCGCGGTCAGCCAAATGGTCCCGTACATGGTCCAGAATGAACAGCTCCAGAAGCTTCCCAAAAGGGGAAAGTAGTGAAACTGGTCTATATCCACTGACCCTCTTCCGATCCGTCCCAGGCTTGGGAATAGGCACTACCGCCGCCTTCTTCCAGGCCCTAGGGAAGTAGCCCAAGTTGACGCAATGGTTCAAAAGAACCGCCAGAAAGGTCCAAACGAAGGAATCAGTCCTCTTCAAAGCGACATCAGGAATGCCGTCCAGTCCAGACGACTTTTTAGGCGGACGCCTCCTAAGAGCGCCACCAACATCCGCAGCCCTGATAATCAGGTCATCCACACGCCCAGCACCAACTGCGCCGTCAGCCATGATCCCCGATCCAAAAGCAACACGTGGTATGTGGCTCACCAAATCAGCTGCCTCAGCAGCAATCTGTTCACCAAAGTCACCAGTCCTCAAGTGACCATTCACGCCATGCACCGCAGAAAATCCCGCCGCAAGGAGATTAGCCTTGCCCACCTCCTCAATAATGGGCACATTGCCCTCGTCCAACATATCCGGGACAGGATCCCTTCGACGTAGTCCGCCAGCCGCCTTCACCTTAGCAAATGTAGTGCTGTCCACCCTTATAGCATTGAGCCGATCCGTCCAGAAACCAGCCTCAAATTCAGCAATCGCACCATCGATGATCCGACTAAGCTGCCTTATCTCAGCCCTGAGAGTAGGAATGCGGGAGAAATCCCCCGTCCTGCAAAGAGTCCTCCGAAGCCTCTTTTTCTGTCCAATCAGGTCCTTTATCCTGGGGGGGAGGTCAGGCAGTCCACCATTCCCAGTTGTCATCTTCGGCACAGCACCATCAACAGCCTGTCGAAAAGACTCAGCCATAGACTCAACGCAGTCATCAATTTCGCCAATGGTAACATTACGATCCACCGGAAGAGCAGCAGAGGGGAGAGACCCCCGCAGCAATGAGTTGAACCGGTCCACGTTCATCCTCCCAAAATTGTACATCACCGGTCGCTCCCGCCGAACCAGCTCGCCACAGTCCATTTGAATCTCCACAGCCCTGTGATCCGATTCATAGTCCAGAACCCTCAGCTCCTGAGACACACGTATGCCCGGAGAAGCCATAAATATATCGATGTACGATGCTGCAGTACCAGAAACCCTGGTCGGCTCCCCTGCAGAAAAGACATCCAAATCAGGACATCCCAATAGGAAATTCCGCAAGCGTCGTCCATTCGTGTTAACCACCGATCCACCCCAGTCAGGATGCTTAGCATTTAAATCCCCGCCAATCAGTACATCTCCGTCTCTCACCAGCTCACTAAGTGTGAGTAGGTCAGAGTCGGAAAGTACTGCGCTGGGACGCAAATACAAACAAACTAACGAGATGGCGGTGCCACCCGGCCTGCTGATCCTGACAGCAGTGCTCTGCATAATTCCGGTATCCACTCCAAGCCTGATGCAATGAATCCCGTCCCGTATCAATATCGCCGTCCCCTTACCGCGACCACTGCTCGAATTACACCTATGGGTCACATAACCCCTGACATCCAGTCTATGCCGGTCACCAAGTCCATGTTCCGCCATCATAAGCACGTCTGGTCTGTGCTCCGCCAAAAACAGCTCCAGATAGTGCCTCCGCTGCCTTGAAACGATGGAGTTCACATTGATGAATATACATTTCAGCCGTCTGTTCATGAATGAAACAGAGATTCCATAAAGGCCGCCATGGCCCGCATCCTTCCAGCTTCATCCCGGATTCCCGCATAGCCTCCTGCGAAATTCCGGACCTTCATCATGCAGTCGAAAACGCTGCCTCCCATCATCCTGCGACAATCCGCATTCAATGCACCAACTTCGGCATCAGTCCCTGTCCCAGACCTAGGACCTCCAAAAACAGCCGCCATAGGAGCCGTAGCACGGCCCGAATTCGCCCGTACACTGGGAGTACCACCTGCCGCATCCGCATATGACACTCCTGGTCTTCTCACCTTCGTTGCCCGAGCATTCGCTGGTCCACTGACCCTCGGTCCATTCCGCGCTGCACGCATCTTCGCCGCAATCGCCATCTTCTTGGGGCAATCCCTTGCCCCAGCCGTATGACCCTCAGCATCACAGTTCACGCATTTCACCTTGCGTGGGGCCTGCATAGTCACCTCCCCGGTGATTTCATCCTCCACCGGCACCTCCTTCACAGCTTCACCCTTCTTGGGTAAAGTACATGCCTCCGACTCGTGCGGTCCTGCACACTTCACGCATCTCGATGGCATGTTACAATTCCTGGCCACATGTCCAAACCGCTGGCACCTGTAACACTGCGTCGGCCCACCCCTCTTAAACCGCTCAAATCTGATACGGCAATGCAAAATACTCGTCAGTTCATGGAAACTGACCAAATCGGATTCGTTCGATAGCTTTATCAGCCAACGATCGCCACCCATTTTCGTCAGTCCCATGATCTCGAGCTTCAGCCCAAGACCCTCCAAATACCCCCTCACATCCTCCACGTCAAACGTGTCAGATAGCCGCCTAATTATCACCACGTATGGCTTCACACTCCGAGGAGTGTGGGTGTAAAACCTTACGCTAATTGCCTCCAACAGCGTCCTCAACTTCTCGTGATCCTGAAGGGAATTCACGGCAATGTTGGTAGACTTTCTACCTAAGATACTGAGGCTGAAATTATCTTCCTCGCCCTCTTGGCCGCTGCCGTTGATACCACCGTTGTCCAAGCTGCTGCGTCGTCATCTGCTGCCTTGACCCTCTTGGCCGCTGCTGATGTCCAGGTAGGTGTGGCGTCTTGCCCTACCGTATCCCGAGCAGGTGTGGCGTCTTGCCCTGCTGCATCCTTTACTCTGGCAGGTGTGGCGACTTGCCCTGCCGAATCCCTCTTTGTCGGTCTCGACATCGTTTCGCTCAACGATGGAAACTCCTCCTTGTTGTTGTTGATGGCCTCCACGGACACCATCTCGCTTTCCTCTCCCTCATCGGATGTGGAGTAGTCCTCAGAGGACTGTTCGTCTTCTTCATCTTCGGTGCCGGACTCAGACTTCCGGACCATCTTCCTAAGCTTGGCGATCTCGCACAATGCCTTCTCCAGCATTGCCTCCAGATTCTCGATCTTCACGACACCCGCCTCGTATCGCTCTTTGTACTCTTCCGCATCGTAGGACTCTCTCCTACGTTTCTTCATCCCCTCGTCCATCGCTTCATCCATCACTGGATGATAAATTCCCACGCCGTCAGCTATCACCACGGCCTTCTTCACGTCCTCAATTATTTTCTTCGAACTCGTTTGCAGTCTACTGCCTTTTGTCCTCTGGGTTTTTCCCGCTTTTCTCACTCTTCCGCTTCGCTTCAGCACGATGTGTACACAGATGCTGTCAACACCAAATCATATACAGTCACTGCATTTCCGGTCCATTTTCAAAAATGTACGGCCCCACAGTTGCTCGCTGTAGATGCATTTGCTTCTCATGAATCACATGCGAATTATCTGAGACCTAAATTTGACAATTTGATTTGTTGACGAACCCATTCAGATGAAATGTGTGTTTTCGGCAGTCACTTCACTTTGCTTCACCACTCATTGAACGAGTTGCCTGCTGCTTTGAGTTGCTTAGTAAGCTAAATCTTGAACGGGTTAAGGTGGAGGTTAGGGTGTCAATGAAAAATCATGTTCGGATTTTTGGTAAATACCAAACGGATTTTTACGCCATTTGGTCCAAACCTAAGTGAAAATTTGTGCCCGGACTCTAAGCCGGTCCGATTTATGCTCAAAATTTTCGGGTTTTGGGTGTAAATTTGTATACACTAGTAGAATTTCATTTCTTAGATCATTTGGATAAAAAATTGCACATTGATTTAGTTTGACCTGAATATAGAGTGGTAATTTAATTTGAAACATTTAGAAAAAAAACTATATTTGGGGTTTTCCCACAAGTTGTATCTAAATGAAAAAAATCTTCAATATTATTGTAACCAATTCTCATATCCGATTTTATAGAACAGGTTTGAGAGCACATAAATTATGTTTTACCTCATATTTTGCAATTTTTATGATTTGGCACAGTTTTCCTCGAGATGGCCTACGTTGCTGACGTTCCTGAAACAGCTGCGTGACTATATCGTGGTATAAATTTAGTTGTCTTAGATCCTCGTTATGTTTGAAATTGTAATTTCCCTGAAGGCTATAAGAGATCATGTTTCTCCGGTTAGTGAAAAAAAAAAATGTAAATGCCGCGGGTGGGATTCGAACTCACATTCGCTGGACGATCGTTTCGATGTTTGCGAAGCATCATCTTCAGTAGCGTCTAGCCCGTTATGCCACTGCGGTGTGTATTTACACAAGTCACTAATCGAAGACATTTATTGATTGTGCAGAGTGATTGGTTGTCGCTACTTACACATTGTTTTCCTACTTACACGCACTGATGCAGAAGTTTTGAAAGTTCTATTTATAGAACGAACTATTCTAATTGTAGTTGTCGCGATCTGTTTTGGTTTGGCCCTACCATATGCTTCAAATTTAGTTGTCTTAGATCCTCGTTATGTTTGAAATTGTAATTTCCCTGAAGGCTATAAGCGACCATGTTTTCTCCGGTTAGTAAACAAAATGTAAATGCCGCGGGTGGGATTCGATTATTATAAGCGTACAGGCTTCTACCAGAAGGCATTGGTAGCCAAGTTGAATATTTTTTCATTTATATACACCTTTAGGGAAAAACCCGGAAACCTCAAATTAAAATTTTTTATAAAAATTTAAAATGTTTTATAAAAATTCAAAATTTTTCAGATTTAGAGCTTGAACCCCTAGAGTACTGAAATTCTACTCAAATTCATAATTATATTCAGGTTTAACTAAATGAATGAGCTATTTTTTATTGAAATGATCTGCGAAATGAAAATGTTCTTGTGTATACAAATTTACAGCCAAAATGCCAAAACCCGAAAACTTTAACCACAAGTCAAATTTTGGACTCAAATTTTCACCACGTTAGTTTTAGACCAAATGGCATAAGAATCCGCTTGGAATTTATTAAAAATCGAGACAAATAATTGCTCCATACACTTCATTGCCACCCTACGGAGATATTCCGTTAAAATTCGCAGCGTGGCGCTTCGCGAAACTTGAAGTCGTCGTGAACGATGCCGATTGATGTTCTCGGGGTTTCGGCAACACTCTCGATTACAGCAACAATGTTTATGAGAGCCTGGCAGGTACTTCAACACCGAAACCGAAAAACCGGTTAACTGATTGTTTTTGCTATTATCCGTGTGCCTAGATTTTAAAAAACGTAATTTTCGAACAAACCGGAAATCGGTTATTTAACGTCGGTTAACCGGTTTTTACTCAATTTATGTAAATATCCTAAAAAAAAATTAATAATTAATAATATGATTTTCGAATTATGATGAAATTTTGGAATTAAGATACCTGATTTCTATTTTCCAATATGATTTTCTAAATGACATTTCCAAATATTGTTTTTATTCAAACTTCAAAATAATTTTATGATTTGAATAGGAATTAAAGAAAATTTAATTCAGCTTTTCAAACATTTTTTTCACAAATTCCAAAATAAAAATTATTTTATAAATAAATGCTTTCATCTTAATAAGATTTTCATTCACGAAAATCAATTTTATATCTTAATATGATTATCGAATTAACGCCCAATTTCACCAAACAAAGTTAAAGCTAACTGACAGTTAGAACTTATAAATTCCATACAAACTAAGAGCTTAAACTGTCCGTTAGCTCAAACTGAAGGATAACTAGACATGGTGAAATCGGCCGTAATTCAGTTTAATGTGCCGAATGTTGCGGCATAAACAATTGGCAAGGTGCTTGCACCAGCTCATTGGAAAATCTGATTAGACGAATACATGTCTGGCGTTTGGAGTCTTAGCATACTCTGTCCTGCATTTAAAAAGTAGTGCCCGAGTATATGTTAGAACTATGGTGGAATAAACTGTTTATACATTGCGTACAAGGCCATCTCAAGCATAATATGCCAGACATTAAATCCAGTTGTTGTATAACTGGTCGGACTATATCCGTGTTGGTTTTCACTTGGAAAATCCACAACCGGCCAGACATTCAAATTACGCTAAATTCTGGACAAACCCTTCGAAAGGCAAATCGACATCACCATCTCTTTGCTGAATACACGTTGAAAAACACGGTCGCAGCAACATATTGCAGGAAACATGTACATTAGACCGACGCACAAAAAAAAGTTTCTTTTGTCCACCCTTCAAAATGTACTTCAGTTTGGTTTAATATGAATCCAAAAATATTTCGTGTCTAGCATTAAGATCGCGAGAGTAGGAGCATTTTTAAATAAGGTATTTTTTTTTCGTTTTTGAAAGAATTTTGTACTTTAGCTAAAGACAATGTATACATTATTAGTATCATATGAATGGCTTTTTAGGGCTCGTCCAACGGTATATACCAAAGAAATAAATAGCACGGTGTTAAATTGCACGGTCTTGCGGGTCAGTTAATATTAGGATTTCTTGCGATAATTTGTTCTGGAAATCGTTGCTGCAATAAATCGATAGTTTCATGCGCGGTGTGGCAGTTGGCGCCGTCGAGCTGAAACCACATGTCGTCCAGATCCATCCTGTCAAGCCGTCGAGCTGAAACCACATGTCGTCCAGATCCATCCTGTCAAGTTGAGGCCACCAGAAGTCCGTTATCATGCTCCTGTAGCAAATGCCGTTCACAGTTACTGCAATTTTGATGGTTGAAAATTCTTCGAAGTTTGCGAGCGGTCTCAACATAACTTTAAAAATTTTTGTACTAAGTATTCACAATTACGTATATTTATTTATTTATTTATTTATTTATTTATTTATTTATTTATTTATTTATTTATTTATTTATTTATTTATTTATTTATTTATTTATTTATTTATTTATTTATTTATTTATTTATTTATTTATTTATTTATTTATTTATTTATTTATTTATTTATTTATTTATTTATTTATTTATTTATTTATTTATTTATTTATTTATTTATTTATTTATTTATTTATTTATTTATTTATTTATTTATTTATTTATTTATTTATTTATTTATTTATTTATTTATTTATTTATTTATTTATTTATTTATTTATTTATTTATTTATTTATTTATTTATTTATTTATTTATTTATTTATTTATTTATTTATTTATTTATTTATTTATTTATTTATTTATTTATTTATTTATTTATTTATTTATTTATTTATTTATTTATTTATTTATTTATTTATTTATTTATTTATTTATTTATTTATTTATTTATTTATTTATTTATTTATTTATTTATTTATTTATTTATTTATTTATTTATTTATTTATTTATTTATTTATTTATTTATTTATTTATTTATTTATTTATTTATTTATTTATTTATTTATTTATTTATTTATTTATTTATTTATTTATTTATTTATTTATTTATTTATTTATTTATTTATTTATTTATTTATTTATTTATTTATTTATTTATTTATTTATTTATTTATTTATTTATTTATTTATTTATTTATTTATTTATTTATTTATTTATTTATTTATTTATTTATTTATTTATTTATTTATTTATTTATTTATTTATTTATTTATTTATTTATTTATTTATTTATTTATTTATTTATTTATTTATTTATTTATTTATTTATTTATTTATTTATTTATTTATTTATTTATTTATTTATTTATTTATTTATTTATTTATTTATTTATTTATTTATTTATTTATTTATTTATTTATTTATTTATTTATTTATTTATTTATTTATTTATTTATTTATTTATTTATTTATTTATTTATTTATTTATTTATTTATTTATTTATTTATTTATTTATTTATTTATTTATTTATTTATTTATTTATTTATTTATTTATTTATTTATTTATTTATTTATTTATTTATTTATTTATTTATTTATTTATTTATTTATTTATTTATTTATTTATTTATTTATTTATTTATTTATTTATTTATTTATTTATTTATTTATTTATTTATTTATTTATTTATTTATTTATTTATTTATTTATTTATTTATTTATTTATTTATTTATTTATTTATTTATTTATTTATTTATTTATTTATTTATTTATTTATTTATTTATTTATTTATTTATTTATTTATTTATTTATTTATTTATTTATTTATTTATTTATTTATTTATTTATTTATTTATTTATTTATTTATTTATTTATTTATTTATTTATTTATTTATTTATTTATTTATTTATTTATTTATTTATTTATTTATTTATTTATTTATTTATTTATTTATTTATTTATTTATTTATTTATTTATTTATTTATTTATTTATTTATTTATTTATTTATTTATTTATTTATTTATTTATTTATTTATTTATTTATTTATTTATTTATTTATTTATTTATTTATTTATTTATTTATTTATTTATTTATTTATTTATTTATTTATTTATTTATTTATTTATTTATTTATTTATTTATTTATTTATTTATTTATTTATTTATTTATTTATTTATTTATTTATTTATTTATTTATTTATTTATTTATTTATTTATTTATTTATTTATTTATTTATTTATTTATTTATTTATTTATTTATTTATTTATTTATTTATTTATTTATTTATTTATTTATTTATTTATTTATTTATTTATTTATTTATTTATTTATTTATTTATTTATTTATTTATTTATTTATTTATTTATTTATTTATTTATTTATTTATTTATTTATTTATTTATTTATTTATTTATTTATTTATTTATTTATTTATTTATTTATTTATTTATTTATTTATTTATTTATTTATTTATTTATTTATTTATTTATTTATTTATTTATTTATTTATTTATTTATTTATTTATTTATTTATTTATTTATTTATTTATTTATTTATTTATTTATTTATTTATTTATTTATTTATTTATTTATTTATTTATTTATTTATTTATTTATTTATTTATTTATTTATTTATTTATTTATTTATTTATTTATTTATTTATTTATTTATTTATTTATTTATTTATTTATTTATTTATTTATTTATTTATTTATTTATTTATTTATTTATTTATTTATTTATTTATTTATTTATTTATTTATTTATTTATTTATTTATTTATTTATTTATTTATTTATTTATTTATTTATTTATTTATTTATTTATTTATTTATTTATTTATTTATTTATTTATTTATTTATTTATTTATTTATTTATTTATTTATTTATTTATTTATTTATTTATTTATTTATTTATTTATTTATTTATTTATTTATTTATTTATTTATTTATTTATTTATTTATTTATTTATTTATTTATTTATTTATTTATTTATTTATTTATTTATTTATTTATTTATTTATTTATTTATTTATTTATTTATTTATTTATTTATTTATTTATTTATTTATTTATTTATTTATTTATTTATTTATTTATTTATTTATTTATTTATTTATTTATTTATTTATTTATTTATTTATTTATTTATTTATTTATTTATTTATTTATTTATTTATTTATTTATTTATTTATTTATTTATTTATTTATTTATTTATTTATTTATTTATTTATTTATTTATTTATTTATTTATTTATTTATTTATTTATTTATTTATTTATTTATTTATTTATTTATTTATTTATTTATTTATTTATTTATTTATTTATTTATTTATTTATTTATTTATTTATTTATTTATTTATTTATTTATTTATTTATTTATTTATTTATTTATTTATTTATTTATTTATTTATTTATTTATTTATTTATTTATTTATTTATTTATTTATTTATTTATTTATTTATTTATTTATTTATTTATTTATTTATTTATTTATTTATTTATTTATTTATTTATTTATTTATTTATTTATTTATTTATTTATTTATTTATTTATTTATTTATTTATTTATTTATTTATTTATTTATTTATTTATTTATTTATTTATTTATTTATTTATTTATTTATTTATTTATTTATTTATTTATTTATTTATTTATTTATTTATTTATTTATTTATTTATTTATTTATTTATTTATTTATTTATTTATTTATTTATTTATTTATTTATTTATTTATTTATTTATTTATTTATTTATTTATTTATTTATTTATTTATTTATTTATTTATTTATTTATTTATTTATTTATTTATTTATTTATTTATTTATTTATTTATTTATTTATTTATTTATTTATTTATTTATTTATTTATTTATTTATTTATTTATTTATTTATTTATTTATTTATTTATTTATTTATTTATTTATTTATTTATTTATTTATTTATTTATTTATTTATATTTGCATTTATTTGTGTTCGTTGGTAATAATCATAATAAACATATGTGCCAGCAGCCAAATTTCAGAGTTACCACTTCCGCAAAAAAAATTACATTAAATTTAAAAAGTGCAATCTTATAGAGACACCATAATATTTCGCTAAATAGCATTTACTTTGGGTGGAAGTGCACCATCATTAATACGGCTATTTTATTTAATTTTGAATGGAAATTTATTATATTTTCAACTGGAGTTGAACCCATTACTGAAAGCCAGTGCGTCCAGCTACTCAGACATCGGATAGGTTGTGCATAAACATTCAATACCGTTCAATAGCATTGGGATGTGCTTTGTGTTTTTGTTGAAAGAAAACGGACTTTTTAAGCTGAAGGGCTATACTATGGTTAATATTTTGTGCAAACTTTACAACGTTCTTTACAAAATTAGTCGGCGAAATACGGACGAATTCTTTCCGTACGTGCAGTTCTTAGTTGTTCGATCGAAATGTCACCAACATTTTAATCTCTCTAAAAAATCTAACAATCAATAGATTTGTATGAAGATATAATCAAGAAAAGAAGTTTTTTTGTCTAAGCCACTGAAGAATATATAACAAAATAGTCACCAATACTTCAATTTTGCTTCCCAGGTTCTCAGCGAATCAAATTCTCCCAAAAAGTCATTTTATGCGAACGATATAAGTCAGCCTGAAGATATGAAATCATGCGGATACTCATAAGATTTGAGCATAATTATACGAATATAAACCACTGTGCATTAGTAGTGTCAACAACAATTGTGTACCAACATTTGTTACTTAGTGCGAAGAAATGAAGTATTTGTTGTTATTATTTTGTGTATGGGGAGGACCGCGTGCAATATATGTGTACGTGCGCGTGGTATAAATGTATCCTTCACACAAACCACTGCTGCATACTATAAACGAATAAACCACAAAAAATTCATTAAATTTAGGACACATAGACCAAGGACAAATAACATGTTGATTTACTTTCATTTGTATGTTAGATGATAATAAATATTCATGTTGCACGGAAATGTGAGCTTGTGTATACCCGACTAGTTGGTGCAAAAAGTGCGTATTCATTTGATACTTATAGTAAAGTAAACACCTCGTTTCACTTCATTCAAACACGTACACATGCGAACACACACTTCTCTGTCAACAAACACATAAATTGGCAGGAGGATTGGAACTTTTTAGTGCTTAAACCTTCGGAAACGATTCCCTGCTACTTTCTGTAAAATATTGCCCACTGTTGTTTTGAAGAAACAATTTATCATTCAAGCAGAATTCGATCTGAGGTTGTTTTTTGTTAGGTTATCTAATTTCACCTGTGTTGGCTACACTGTGATAGTTTTTGGCAAAAAATTTTTGCAGTCAAGGCCGGAAAGGATGGTTTTACCCTAATTCGGGTATGGGGAATCTAAGTACTTTATTAGTTTTTTACCGTATATAAATTAAATTTTTATATTTTTACTAATGGTGTGGATTTTTTTTTGATTTTTTGTTTTGATTCAATTTGACAGCCACTAACTTCTAGTTGGTTGGTTGTACAAGTAAACTTTGTTTAACAATGGTGTTGCAAACGTTTTAGGCTCCAACATTTGGGAACAAAGCTTATCTCTAGAACCAGGGTTTTGAAGGTCTTTGATTCACAACATCGGCAGAAAAGTAATTTTCGGATTTTTATTGAGTTTTCCGTTCACAAGTTTCCAGTAATCAGAGTACTTCGCCGAATAAGAGAAAATCTTTCCCTATATAACTATATTTTTTACTCATCTTCATTTAAAATATCAAATTCCACCGAATAATCAATTTCACTTAATTTTAGTTTTTTCTGCACTGACAATATTTTTTGGATGCAAACCACTTTGTTTAATTGGGTTTTGAACACAAAAAGAACATAAAAAACTGCCAAAAAGGTACAAAGGTTGAAAAACAAGTACTCTTGCCTACCTTTTTATGGGTTACGTAGAAAACAGTACAAAGAACAAAAAAGTACGCATACCGTTGACATCAGTACTTGCCAGACGTACATATATTTTTTGTATGAAACCGCAATTGTATCCAATTACCGAATCAGCAGTTGTATTCCTCGTAACAGAGTCAGTATAAAACCGTCCTCTCACGCCTTCTCTCACTTTCGACTTCCACAGTGTTATTAAACAATTTGAACCCGTTCGAAGTACGACTGAAACACATATTGGTGGACAACCGTTTCGAAGTTTAGGTTTAGACCAGCGCTTTTAAAGTTCTGGACCAGAGGTCGGGAAGTTTTTCGAGAAATGGTCAGATATTAAAACATTTTAGCTCTGTGGGCCAAGCAGTCAAAAATCAAAATCGAATGAAAATGTATGGCCAATTTTTGGCCCTTCTACGAGGTATGACTGAAGTTGTGATATTCACGCATTTTAATATATGCACGCTGAAATATTTACATTTTGTTCTTGTTTGAATTCAAATGTAACTTGTTTGTAGCTTGTCGCAAATATAGTATACTTGTGTCCAAACACATTGTGTTTGCTATTCCATATCACCTGTTTGAGACACAATGATTTCTAGGATAAAATATGTGTTTTTGTGACCCAAATATGGCTTCGTGTTTCAAAAACTGCTGAAAACAGAAACGTGGCAAACAACATTGACACAAACAAGCACCAGATCTTCAATTCATTAAAACAATGTTGGAAACACATACATGTTTCCGGCAATATGTTGCTGGGGCAGTTTTTTAATCATCGTGTGTTTGCAAAAACCACATTTGATGGCTAATTTCCCCGTGTGGAATGAAGCATGTTTACAATCGATTCATGTTTACAACAAAATTAAAATCATTATTCCTTAAAGGCTGAAAGTATATCAATGTTAGTTGTCTTTGATCCGAGTTATGTTTAAAGTTGTAATTCCTTTAAGGCTAACAGATCAAGTTTATTCCGGTTACTGAAAAAAATCCAATGAGTGTTCGAACTCCCGGGCGATGTGTTAACACCTTTTTGCTACACGGTACCTGTTCGATTTCTATGAACACATTCGTAAATGTTACATTGGAAAATAAAAAACAGCGTTCAATCATATGATGACGTTACAGTTAAATAATATTAATACTTAAAATTATTTAAAGACCCAGTGCAAGCACATGTGTCATTATTTTCTTGCTCAATACTTTTTGTTTTATTCCCACAAAAGTCAAAGAATGCAAAGCAACAGACACTTGTACATACATACATACATTGTTATATTCGTACGATATAACCGAAGATCAACATAAAATACTTTTTTAATATTACTCCATATTAAAACACTTCAATCTCGGCTCGCTGACATCGGATCGCCTTAATTTTTGGAATAAACTCTTCGTCGAAACTAGCTTTTTAATCCAAAAATTAATAAAATCGGCTATGATTTTCCGGAGAAAATCGCGTGGGAAAATTATATGAAAATCGCCCAATAATCACTTTCAATACCGACTGCCAAGCAACGAACAAACAAACGATGATTTACTCTTACAAACCTAACACTTGCGTATGTATTAAATTTATAGTTTACTGCCCTAGAGGCGCGCGTATAGATGTTAACACATCAAAAAATTTAAGTGGGATTTGAACTCATATTTGTTTTTGTAAATTTTCTGCTGTGGAATGTTTTTGTAGGAAGATTCTGAAATTCGGATGAACAACCTGTTCTCTGACAGAAATTGAGTGAGGGCATCAAGTGGCGTGACGTTAATGTACCAAACGTGCGCACAAAAGTGCAGAAAGTGTAGACAAAGTTCCAATATGTTTATCCAAAAGTGCAAAAAGTGTACACAAAACCACAAAAAATAAAAAGTGTACTTAAAAGTAGAAAATGTACTAGAAGTGTACCCAAATCTACAAAAAATTTACATAAAAGTACAAAAAGTGCACGAATATGTACAAGAACTGTACACAAAAGTATTCAAATTACATACAAAAAATACAAAAGTATACAAATGTAAAGGAAGTGCAGGTAAATGTAAACAACTGTTCAAAAAATACAATAAAGTTTTGTTAAATTTTATTATAATAAATAACATTGTTGCAGGAACGAAAATTAAGTTGTTGCAGCAACGAATTGAAACTTGTCAAAATATCATGTATGAAATTTTTCGTTGCAGCGACTACCAAATTGTTGGATATTCGAGACTTTTAATTGTAGCTATGTAAAAACATTAGCGACAATGTTTCATCCATGTGACGAAGCGTTATTCTCTCAGTGTACCTACGGAAAGTATTCCAATGTTAGCGTTGACAGTGTGAAAGATTGTGTGGGACGAATAGAAAACGAATATAGTGGCAAAAAAACATTATCTTGCGTGTTAGATCTGGCACGCGGAAAATAAATTTCTGACTAATGATCTAGGCCATTGACGGCGTAGCTCAAATGTACCACAAATTGAGATTTGTTTCTTGGTAGTGTCTACCCTTTATCGCTCTCACTCGTGAAAAATTTTTTGTCATTGCGAACAAAACGATATTGGGCTTATTTTATTTGAATTTCAATATTGGGTTTGATTTAAATATACATATATGTCTAAATTTTTTCCTCACCTCTATAGCAATACATCAGTTGTTATATGGTCGTCAGAGATAAACTGAATGAAAAAGATGACAGAAAACTTAGCCGTAGTTTTGTGTACGTTAGCATATGAAAGTGTTATTATTTTGACAGCAAAAAAGGTTTGTATTTGTCTGAGATGACGCAACTATTGTGCAGTCCTCGTAACTTTTTAGCAGAATATTTATTGTTTCAATATTAAATCATATGGTAAATCCCGAATAGAATTATAAATATTTATAAAATCAAATCCATAACGATTATATTAAATAGATATAAGTAAAATGTGCCGATTATAGGAATTTAATTGTTATGATATGATAATTTTATCTGTTTAAATAGTCATATGATATTATTATCATAATTACTCTTATTATTGCCGCCAGACATGTCATAATCTAGTCAGTTCTATTTATTCTGTAGGGCAATCCACAACTTCAGTTTGAATATTTAGCTAATTCAGTCGTTTCAATTTATAAACTAAATTACCTGTCATGGTTGTGGACTTTATCACCTATGTTTAATGACAGCTTTGAGTGTGGCGGTGTCCACCCAAATCCGATTTTGAATTGATTTTATCTGTTGAGTAGGCGACACAGTTCAGTGTGACCCGCATTGATTGCATGCCAGTGTTGAATTAGATTTTGAATAGTGGCTTTTGAATAGTGGTTGCTGACGTGGAAATAGAGGGGTGTAGTAAAGTGGAAATGGTAAATAATATTAAAATATCATAGACTTGATGGTGTAAGTTTTTTTAGAAACCCATTGCATTTGCAATATGTGAACATGTTTAAGACTTTGTTGTAGATTATATTGCCCTGTAACACCGTCTGGCAAATATGAACATCTTTTCTGATCTATGAACGGAATTACATACAAGCAATAACAAGGACCATGTATGGTAAAACTGTGTATATACAGTAAAAGCTCTCTTAAGCGGACACTGACGGTCGCACCAATTTAAAATTAAAGAGAACACTCTCTCCACTAAGGAAATAAATATGTTAATACATTACAAACCAATTTGATATAAATTTATATTATTTAAATGCGTACTAATGTACACGTTCTATAAATATCATTTCAATAATGGCATTGTCAAGCCCTTAACATTCAAGTAAAATATTCATGTAGAAAAAATGCAGATTCGTAAACCATAAACTTAAATCAAACATACTGAAAAAAAAAATTCAAAATTATTTTTGTTGCTGAAAAAATTGACGGATGATGCAACATTCACACGTTTCAAGGGATCCTTTTCAACTTATGCTTATCAAAATATAACAGCAAAAAACACATTTCTTAGGTAGAGGTTAATCACAGTAGCTGCGCAATTTTTTGTCTGTGAGCCAAAAAGGTGAATCACAGCTCAACGCAGATAGTTACGTACTTGTCTGATACATGAACGCGTTGTTAGGTGTTTTCTCCTTCATACTTTCTTTTATTTCGACAATAAAAATTTTTGGAAATCATGTTTTCACAGTTTTGTTGTCCGCTCATGGGAGATGTTTGATACCAAAAAAGTGTCCGCGTCCGTCCAAGGGAGCGTCCGCTTAAGGGAGCATGATTTCTTCCTGAAACAAGGCGAACATTTTGGGACCAAGGAATTTGTCCGCTTAAGAGAGCTGTCCGGCTATAAGAGCTGTCCGCGAAGAGAGTTTTCACTGTATTCACTTTTTTATTCGTAGCTTCTCTTTACTTTTTAATGGATTTTTAAATTCCAAAGGATATGCAAGTTTGAATAACTTATCAAATGATAAATATTTTTGTTTTGATTTATCAGTATGGAATGGTGCAAATATTTTGCAAAAATAAATGAGAAAATTATAAAAAAATTTTAATTAAAGAAGAAATCAAGAAATCGAAAAATTAGCCGTCGCACGGGCCTATGTGACCCACAGGGTCCAAAATCGTTCGATTTTTTAAAATTTTTACTTTTTGGCTTAACTGGGCAAACAGACGTTGCACGAAAAAAAAATAATGCCACCGCTGAATTCGTGAATGATTCGTGAGATGATTACCTTTGGTTTAAGTACCCACACTTGCCCATACCCATGTGTCCCTGGATGTACCTGTTTTTTGGACGCTGTGGGCCACATAGGTCCGTACGACAGCTAATTTTTTGATTTCTTCTGTAATTTAATTTTTTTTTTTAATTTTGTGAGCATTCCCCCATATCATGCATTTTAGCCAAAAATATATGTAAAAAGTAACTAAAAATTGTGAAATTTTATTAGTGTAAAAAATAATGCATTTCTTGGATAGATATTTTGAATGGTGCCGTGACATTACGCCAAAGGTCATAATTAAAAATTTTAAATGTGAGCTTAAGTCCCCCACGGATGCGGTCATAATCCCAAATTTGTAATTCCATTAAGTACAGTGTGACCTAAATGATGCAGCACAAAACAAAAGACGCCATTGAATTAGTGCAAATAATGCCTTTCATTTCACTAACCATACTTGGCTGTTTTTAGCCGCGCCTAAATGGACCAGTTTTCTAGACTCTGTGAGCCATATATCCGACCGCCAATACAAATTATTTTCCGTGTTCTTTAGTTTTCTCTAATTTCGGTTTTTTTTTGGCGTAGAATACGTCTTACCTTACGGTATAGGGAGTCATGTCAGATTGTTATTGTTGTAATCTTTATTTCATTGATTATGAGGAAACGGCGAGATAACTTTTTTTAAAAATTTTTTATAGGTAAATGAAGATGTTATCTTTCGTTTGATATACATTTCATATTGGTTGATATCTTCCTAATATTTAAATTTCTCAAATGAAAATTATTTAAACACATACACTCAAACATATGTGTGGTGTTTGGTTGAGTGTTTGAGTTTGTAGCGTGAACACAAACTATGCTGCTGTTTCAGTGTGGACACAAACCTTCGGCTGTTGTTTTGATTGATGAAATATTGAAATTTCGTATATTTACTTATGTATTTAAATGAAACAATATGTTAAATGTGAATTTGAATATAACATGGATATATAATTCTAAAAAATATAAATCAAATTGATTTGCGTCTGTTATTTATCATTTACCCTTACTTTTTTAATTTAAAAACATATTTATCCTATTTCTCCTACCATAAGCTTATGTATATTATCAAAAGTAACTATCAAATAAATAAACTCATTTGCTTATGTTATTTATCCTTCATTGTTATATATGTTTTCTGTCTTATCGGATGGCGTATTCTACGTTAAACTTAATGGCCGTGTCTCTGACACAGCCTGCAGGGACAGTCCGTGGCCGAAGGCCTCGGACAACTGTCTGCTGTATTTTTTTTATAAAGTTTTGAGCTTCGTCCGTAGTCCGACAATTCGGACATGGTATCAATCAATTCAATCCCAATTGGGATTGTGTCCTTTTCAACGCGGACCAAATTTAAAATTTGGGATAATGACCGCATCATTTTATTTGGGATTATGGCCTTTTAGATTATGGATTTAGAACTATTTCCCTAATAATTTAAGAGAGTTTAGGGACAAATATGGCGAAGTGTTTCACCAAGTCATGACCACCATTGAAAACCATTGTTGGTCTTAACACCACCGCCTTATTCTGAGAAATATTTGTTTTGCAAAAATTTGGATCATTTGTTGGCAAACCATAGATCGAATAAAAAAATACAATAACTTTTTAATGTTAATTCCAAAAAAAAAAAATATTAAATGATGTACATCAGGGGTTTAGTGATCGCATCCGATAAAATTAAAACTTGAATGAAAACTTAAGAAATATTAATGTGGATCAAGTTAATAGTGGAGTAGGATTTCATCAATATTAGTTTTTTGGAAGTTACCATCAAATTGATCCCTTAAAAGCACTTTCGAAATTCAGATTACGATACGAAACGGATGCGGTAATTAGGCCCCAGGATATAATATTCAAAATTTTTGGCCACGTCGTTGATGAAAATACATGGAATATAGCGTAATAGATATATGTACATTGGCTGATGATAGATACTATATCTGTGAAAAAATAATCAAATTCACTAAGCTATTACTTGACTACAAACTATTACTTGATTACAACAGTCCTTAAAAATATCGGCCCAGCAACATATTGCAGGAACCATGTACATATTTGAAAGCATTGTTTTCGATAATTGAAGATCTGCTACTTTCTGTTCCTTTATTGTCTGTCACCTTTTTGTTTCAGCAGTTTTCAACAAACACAAACACATTTGGGCCACAAACACATATATTAGAACCAATTAATCGTCGTGTCCTAAATATGTTATATTGAACAGCAAACACAATGTGTTTGGGCACAAGTGTACTATCTTTGCGACAAGATTCAAACATGTTATATTTGCATCTAAACAACAACAAAAGACGAATTCTTCAGTATGCGCAATCGAAATAATATAAAGTTATAAGAAATATTGCAGCCGATAAATGCACGTATAAAAAATGTCTGTCTGGTAAAGCAAAATTTATATTTTTTTTGTGTCTTACGGCCTCTAATCCTCTAAAATTCAAGGACAAAATAGTTGTCATCGGCGTTAGTTTCACTATTTGGACTTTGGTTTAAATTCAAAGACAAGTATGAATGTATGCGGGCTACGAATGTTCTGAATATTTCTTTTTCCAGCCGTATTTAGATTGTAGTCAATCGAGCGGCGCTACCAGGGATATTATGATAGGAGATTATATCTGGGTCCTCATAAGAGTAACAAATTCCAAAAATTACAAACGACATGGAAGAAGTCGCGATGACTTTCAATAAGCACATTTCAAATGTATATATATGAAAAAAATTTATAAATCAAATAAATATACATTAATATAGAAAAAAAAAACACAAAAACTGACAAACTCTCAGTTTGTGGTAGACACTCATATAGTATGTGGCATGAGATCCTGGGTTCCATCCCTGCTCTGACCACCTAAAATTTCTTTCGGTGTCGGTCACCTCGAATTGTGACGGCGACTGACCTAATTTTTTTCCTTGCTTAGAATTAAATTCAATTAAAACAAGTAGAAACGGTGCTAAGTTCGGCCGGGCCGAAGCTTATATACCCTCCACCATGACAATTTACACTCACACTCTCCACTCTTTGCATTCCCTAAACAGTTTTTGCTAAAAAAAGGCACAACTCTGCTTTATTACATGTATGACAACATACATTTGTGTTCATAGATTTGTATGGATTTTGACACACACAGTTTCAAGGCGTCGTGTCATGAGGGTTAAGGCGTTGTACGTTAGAGTGGAAGGTTGGTGGTTCGACTCCGTCATTATTCATTTATCCTTTTTTTTTAAATTTTTTAATTTTTTTTAACAGTTCTTGAAAAAATCCTTTTTTAAAAATAAAAAAGCATTTTTTGAAGAACTGTTAAAAAAAAGCAAGCTTGGACGAGAGTTGAACCAACAACCCTCAGACTCCAACGCGCAACCCTTACCCATCAGGCCACAGCGACCTTAGATGAAAAGTGACAAAATTCATATAAATGTATGAACACATGAAAGTACATCTAAACATTCTAAAGTACTTACCTATTATAAAGAATAACAAATATTTTCAATATGGAAATTCACCACACGGCAAAAGGAGAAGTTTAGTATAAAACTACAAAAATTACTGTGAAAATTTTATGAGTTTTTTTACGTTTCCAATCATAAAATTTTTTCCAATGGACCAATTTCGCTGATTTTAAATACCAAACTGCTCAGGAATACGTGGAACATTCTGGCCAAAAACCAAACCCCGTTATCGCCGATTGAAGTCGTGAGAATGTTTTCAACAGACGGACAGACGGACATGGCTGTATCGACTCCGGTTGTTATAAAGATCAAGAATATATTTACTTTATGGGGTCGCAAAGCCTTATTTCTATATGTTACAATCAGAATAGCAAACTGATATATACCCTCTATAACTTACAGTGGAGGGTATAAAAAAAAACCTCAAGCAAGAATGTTTTTAATTTTCCTGATATTTTTTTCAAGCTACAATGTGTAGTTTTGTTTTTTTTGTAAAGAGAAAACATTTCTTCTGAATTTTTTAACCACTGCACTGAAATTACTGCACCGATTTAGAAACAACCCTACAGAACACCCGTTTAATTCTTAAATAATTCTAAACTTGGTACCGTTCGGCACCCTTTTACATATAAACAATTGCATTTTTTAACACATGCATATCCAAGAAAGTGACAATTCTCTCCTCTGCTTTTCCTTTGTACTAGTCCTGATACACAGTGACGAGCAAAATTTTAACCTGTTTCCCATAATGGAAGTTTAAAACTTCTTAAAACTAAACATTTTACTGAATTTTACTTGGATATAGTCCCTTTCATAATGAACACTTAAATACACAACAATTATACTATACGTTTAAAAGAGCGTAATATGTAAACAAACGATTACGCACTCTCTGCAATGTTACAATATTGCACTCTCTTCAACTCTTTCAAGATCCAGAAACTCAATTGTAACCATTACGTGGCTCATAAATTTACAGTTATTTTTTCAATTCCATATTATTGTCAACGTGCTGATCAAAAACGGAACCAGTTGAAATCATGGAATTATTAAAATAATAATTCTGTCGAAAACTTGGAAAAAAGTTTAATGTAATTTATATGACGGTCCCGAGAATAAAACGGAGGAAAACTAATAAAACTGCTCCTGGACCGCTAAAAAGATTGGCGACTGCACTTACCGTCATTTGGCACAATTAGTGACAAGTGGCACTGCCTTTAGTCTAGCTGCGGCACTAAAAGCGTTAAATATTAACGCCAATGAGTGGACTGCTCGTCGAAGTCTCAAAAGATTGCGTGCTAAGGCTGCAGAAAGAAAAAGAAACCATTTTTATCACAAAAGAATATAAATCTCTGTAACGAATTAGCCCAGGTCTACGAAACCTTGACTGAGGCTGACTGGAACCGCTTAGAGATATAAATATGAGGGCGTTTTATCGATTTTTTGTTAGAACCATTATATTTTTAGCAATTTTTAAAAAAAAAAGTGATGCCACATTGGAGACACCCATTGGTTAAGTCCGCCTTATTATTTTTTCGATTGGACGCACCGTTTTCTAGTTATAGCCACTTTTTTATTTTTGCGATTGTCTTATTTTGGCGATTTTTCGAAAAAAAATTCTTCCATACGAATTGGACCACTTTATGAAAACTCTTTAGAAACCCGCAAAAATTAGTTATTTTTTCGATTGGACGCACCGTTTCCGAGATATAGAGATTTTTCATAAGTTTTTGATATTTTCGATCTAAAATGGGGATGGGTTACCCAGGGTAGTGTGTCGTGGGTAGCTACCCATTATTTTCCCCATTGCGCTGAGGGTAATGGATAATCATGATGAGTAATTCACCATTGTCGTGAGTAGCTACCCATTATTTTCCCCATTGGCCTGAGGGTAATGGGTAATCGTGATGGGTAATTCCACATTTCGTGGGTAGCTACCCATTATTTTCCCCATACCCTGTGGGTAATGGGTAAACGTTCATTACACATTCCCCACGATGATGTGTACGGGCTACGAACTCTGCTTGCCGTATACAAGCCCTTGAAAAACCAAAGGCTACTGGAGAATATATTGAATCAGAAAACAAATATTTTAACATACAACTAGAGTGCAAAATTGTAAAATTTTTTTATATCTTTAAAATATTTACTCTTCACTTTGTATATATCAACATAGTATCAAAATTGTTGTTGTTTTTACTCTCGAGAGAACAATAAATTGATTTAGTTTAGGGTGGCGCCGAATGAGCTATATGGTTTAAATAGTTTATAACTTTTTTATTTATGCGATTATTATAACTTTTGTTTTTAGATACAGTATATTATTGGGAAATTTTTTGCAATTAGCTTTGAAAAATGATATCCTGTAAGTGGTGTCCATTTTCTGCTTCGCACATACGTGCTCTTTTTACCATATTTTCCATAACTTTTCGCAGAAGTTCGGGTGTAATGGCCATGATTTCATTTCGAATGTTTCATAATTAATTCCCCAAGTCTTCTTCACAAATTTCTGAAAAAAAAGAAAAATAATAATTAAAAAAAGTTATAAAGAATTCAAATCATAGAGCTCATTCGATGGACAAAATTATATTTAGTTATATTAGGGTAATGCAATTTGGAACGAGTCCCTAATGTATTAGAATTAAACAAATTTCAAAGTATCGACATATGTTTCCATGCCCACCGCCCATGCAAACCGAAATTATTTTTGTCGTTAAATATTGTGGCCGTCGGTGCTGCAATGGTTAGTGTGTGCGCCTCTTGTACAGGAGATCTTGGGTTCGATCCCTGCTCCGACCACCTTAAAATTTCTTTCGACGACGGCCACCTCGCTTAGTTACGGCGACACTATCGAGTACTTAGCCATGAAAAAGGCTCTCAAAATACCGTCCGGAACCGGTGTAAAACTATAGGTCCCCATCAGTGAGTATAAAACTATAAATCGCACACCTCACTGATTGTGAGAAGCTCTCCCCACTTCCTTCATGGGATGTAATGGGAAACCATTTATTTTATTTTTATAAATATTGAACTCTTGCGACAAATGTCAAAGAATTTTATATATATTGAAAACATAAATAGTAATCAAATTACATCTATCCATTAAACATTTTACTAATCATCATCACTTGTGGCCGTCGGTGGTGCAATGGTTAGTGTGCGCGCCTCTTGTACAGGAGATCCTGGGTTCGATCCCTGCTCCAACCACCTTAAAATTTCTTTCGACGATGGTCACCTCGCTTAGTGACGGCGACACTATCGAGTATATAGCCATGAAAAAGCTTCTCAAAATACCGTTCGGAATCGGTGTAAAACTGTAGGTCCCAATCAGTGACTGAAAACTGGAAAGCGCACAGCTCAGTGGTTGTGAGAAGTTCTCCCCTGTCCCTTCATGGGATGTAATGGGAAACCATTTATTTATTTTTTAATCATCATCACTTGAATATTCGAACCACCAGTCATCGCCTAACGAAGAATCAATTTTATTTTCTATTTCAACATATACATTTTGATTTTAAATATATTTTTAAAATTCTCGAAGTACGCCCGTAGTTTTTATTCGCTTTAGACTCCTTTTTGATGATTCAACAGGATCTATAGACAACAGTAAATAATTCTTCAAATCCTTATTTGTTTCTCTCCTTGATATTTTCCTCGTATGAGACAGTCGCACATTTCTAACATTTTTGCGGGTGACTTCCAATTTTTCTTCCGATCGACATCCTGAAATGAAAAATACGAAGAATGTTGTAATAGTTTTCATAAGAAAGTTCTAGCAGGAACTGTCTATATTGCGCAAATACTAGAGTGTTCAAAAGTGTGTTGAGTGTTCAAATTCTCAAAATTGTGTTGCCGCAGTTTAAACAGCAAGAACAACAAAAAAAACTACAATTTCTAGCAATTATGGGCTTCATACTTATAACATTTTTGATGTTTTACACAGGTAGGGCAATCTATCAAAGCGAACACATGCAAACAACACATAGCGTTAGCGTCGCATACTTGGTTGTTGTACAACAATAGTCTCTGCCTGAAAATAAGTATGATGGTATAATTGTAGCGGCAACGAACAAACTGCAAGTCGTCGTCGCCAAAGGGTATTGATTAGTATAGAGAACTCGTGGAACGAATTGTATGACTCAAAAGCACTGGCGACGTCTGGAGAATGATTCAAATCGTATTACTCCTTTTTCTGTCATAACTTGGTCCATTCATAATTTTTATGTGAAACATTGATGCCGTTTGAAACATTTCTGCTTTTTATATTGTTTTATGTAATATCTTTGTCGAAATGGTGCATTTATATTAAAATATTCTATAAAGAGAATAAAACTCGTTTATGCTCTTTTACTCACACTCTCTACTTGAGTGCGGAAAATGAGTGCAATAAGTTCTCTATGCTATTCAATACTCTTTGTCGTCGCTCTGTATATGACAAAACAAAAACATATATTTCAGTGAGCTAAATATTTTGATTTATTTATTTTAATAATGTTACATCTAATGCTAAAGCAGATGTAGGAAAAAGGAAAATGCAATAGCAAAAGAGCCTTCAGCACAAAAACTATTATTTTTTTATTTTCCAATGTAACATTTACTAATGTGTTCATATAAATCCAGCAGGCATCGTGTGATAAAACGGTAGTAACACATTGCCCATTAATTCGAACACTCATTGATATTTTATTATTAGTTAATGCGTAAGAAGCTCATACTACAAGCTTACAAGGTCAGGAACATAGTTGGCTGGTTTTTGTTGGAATAATAAACAATTCAGTTGAGCACAGTGACTGGCAGACTATTGTCGAACTCCGTGACAAGTTCATCATCAGATGCCTAACTACTGTGGCTGAATTGATACCAACGGATGATCATCAGTCGTGTAAACGGTTTTCCAATAAGGCCTTGACAAATTTTTGATGTGTAAACATCTATACGCTGGGGGTAAAAATCGTTTTCACAATACAATCACAAATTTAGAGTATGATGTGCGATGTAATCGTTAACCAATAGTAAAGCGTTATCAAATCGGTGTGAGCTATGTATGAGTGTATTAGTGTACTCATACGCATGAATACAATATACTCAACACCATCTAGTGTGCAATAGTAGCTACTAATTTTCACTAATTGTCGTACATTATGTTATCGTAGGCAACTGAAAACAAATAAATAAAATGAATACAAAAACATTTAATTTTAATAACTTTTAAAAAGATTTGTTGCACTTTTAATAAGAAATTTACTAAACCAAAGCAAAATAAGGAAAACTAAAAACTAAACTTGTCAAACTATAAGTCTTCTTCGTCTTTGAGATTGTCATTCATACTTAACAGCGGCATATAAGCACCATCTAGTGTGCAATAGTAGCTACTAATTTTCGAAAACCATTGCTGTAAAATAACATTACATTTCAGTAAACAGCTGATTAATAACTTGTCAACCGCAACAAATACAAAATAATAAAATATTTTACAAAACACCAAAAAAATTATAACTCAGAACATAAAACAAGACAAAGTGTATCAAAGCTGAATGGAGGTAATGTTAATTCTAATAAAATTTCTATTAGAGTCCAATAAAAATTAAGATTATAACATATATTCATTACGTACTGTTGCCTTACACTGAAGCTGGTGCACGACAATTGGGTAACAACCTCCATCTCATGCCAATTATTATGGGTGGAGATTTTAATACAAATTTTGCAAACCCACAGTCGCAAGCTTTATCAAAATTTTTATTTGACGTTTTCCACTTGCATATGAGCAATTCTCCACAAACCCCCACAACTAACAATTCCACTACTATAGATGCAGTTTTCCATAGATTTTTAAATACAATCGAGTCAACAATTTAAATATGTATCTTATTTTAGTTACCAGAAGCAAATATTAACTATTTGTACTTAAGGCATTTACCATAGATGGGCACTTTGCAGTACTACTAAAATTTCAGTAAAAATAATTCTTTAACTAGTAAATTATTACTGATTACTAAAATTTTTTTCAACAATTTTTATAAAGTGCCTACATGATTACGATGAGGTGCATTGAATTTTCAGTAATCAGTACTGCCCGATTACTGATTATTATGAATACGGCCCTATGATTTGACTGGTAATTCAAATTAAATTTCATTATCAGTAAAAATTTACTGAATTTTTTCAGTAATCAGTAAACTTACTGCTTCTGTAATTTTAATGCAGTACATATATACTGCAGTGTGCCCATTTACTAACCAAATAAGTTAAATAAAACAAACAAAAACCAGCAAATTCCCATGTATTTACAATATTGAAAGTTTTGATACTTTTCATTGATTAATTAAAAAAATATACTAAAAGCATAAGTACTTCCAACTTCATTACTAGATGTTTACACATCTCCCCTGTGATCGGCCTCACATTAATTTTTTTTAAATAAGTACCTTTTCTTAAAATGGTACTTTTTCTTACAACAAATTGCCCATTCTTAAAAAGCTACCTTTTGTTTAAAGAGTACATTTTTTGTGAAACAAAATAACTTTTGTTGCGATAAGTATATACTCTTAAAAATTAACCTATTCTCGAAAAAGGATAAATTCTAAAAAAAATTCCCATTTCTTAAAAACCTCTTTTATTCAAAACAAGTGCCTTCTCTTAAAGAAATACCTTTACTAACAAAAATTCCTTTTCTTAAAATTACATTTTCTTAAAAATAATTTAATACTTTTTCTTATATTTTCTTGAGCTAAGAGCCTTTTTGAAAATAAGTACATTTTCTTAAAAAATAACCTTTTCCTACAAAGAGTTCTTCGTAAAAAAAATGCATACACTTACGGCTTTTTCTTGAAGAAAGTACTTCTACTTAAAAGAAGGACCGTTTCTTAAAAAAACATTAGCTTTTAATAAAAGACGTGCCTCTGCTTAAAAAAAACAGCAGACAGTTGTCCGAGGCCTTCGGCCACGGAATGTCCCTGCAGGCTGTGTCAGAGACACGGCCATTAACGTAAAATACGCCATCCGATAAGGCAGAAAACATATATAACAATAAATGATATATAACATAAGCAATAACATCCATGTTAAATTCAAATTCACATTTAACATTTTGTTTCACTTAAATACAAAAGTAAATATTCGAAATTTCAATATTTCATCAATCAAAACAACAGCCGAAGGTTTGTGTCCACACTGAAACAGCAGCATAGTTTGTGTTCACGCTACAAACTCAAACACTCAACCAAACACCACACATGTGTTTGAGTGTATGTGTTTAAACAATTTTCACATATGTTTGAGTGTATGCGTTTAAACAGTTTTCATTTAAGAAATTTAAATATTAGGAAGATATCAACCAACATGAAATGTATATCAAACGAAAGATAACATCTTCATTTACCTACACAAAAATTTTTAAAAAAAGTTATCTCGCCGTTTCCTCATAATCAATGAAATAAAGATTACAACAATAACAATCTAAAATGACTCCCTATACTGTAAGGTAAGACGTATTCTACGCCAAAAGGAGCTTTTCGGGATAACATGATACATATTCTTACAAAATGGACCTAAAAATGCCCTTTAAATAAAAATACATTCTACAAAAAAATTGTTTCTTAAAAAAATTTTGCTATTTTACAAAAAGGAACTTTTCTTAAAGAAAAGTGGAACTAACTAGTACATAATATAGAGCGAAAGGAAAGGTTCCAACCGGGAGTCCCCTGGCACCTCGTGTGATTTTTGTAAGACATGTACTGTTTCGAAATTACGTCAACGTCATACCGCAGCGTTGCGAAACAAAATTCATTCGTGGATGTGTGTGAAGCTGCGCTTCACTTCGTAGTGTATTTTCGTGCACACAAATACACGAATGCTTTGTCGACAGTATCTCGAAGTACTTGTTGGATGCAACTTCGCTACAGTACTTGTCTTGACAAAAAACAAATATCTTGAATTACCATTCACGACGCCTTTTGCAGATGCTTAGAGAATACACTGTTTCGATTACAATAAATGGTGTTTTTGATAAAACTATGACAGTTTTGAGGATAGCTGTAGTTGTCTAAAACAAAATTATTTATTACCGGGAATGTTTTTAACATTTGCGATAAAACTTGAGACTAAGTAGCAAATGAAATCCATTTGGGGTAAATTAAATATTTTTGCCCTAAACGAGCTCCAAAGATTTTTCGGTTCTTTTCGATTAAGTTTTATTTTTCTCTTACAAATAACTATCTTCAATTTTTCCTGTCTCAAACAATATACTCGTACTGTTTTTCTCCATAACAAGTTTTGGACAAATGTGCACGAAACGAACCCCGTACATATTTTAGCACTTGTTGCGTCTGACCAACAATAGAACCTAATGACCATTTAGACAAATAAGCAACAAACAATGGAGCATGACATACTGTTGCAAAAGCACTTCGATTAGCCCTCAAACGATTTCAACCACTTCTCAAACGACATTAACACACTTTCGATAAGCCGGCTTAGGTACATACATACTTGTACTAGCACTATTTGAACTTAATCACCTTTCGGCATAATCCTCGTACAATCGAATGAACGATTTAAACTTTCCCGACATGTGTCACTGAAGCCAACATACAAATATACAAATGTACATTGAAATGTGCTAGAAGGGACTTTAAACTTTGTCATGGAATTTAAATTTCTTTATTGTGAATCTAAAAGAATTGAACGTACTGGATTTAACGAAATCGCGATTTAACGTAAACATCAAACCCCTACACCAAATAGTGGTGGGAGGGTATTACGAGTTAGTGCCGATATTTGTACGATACACAAATATTACATATAGACCACAGACCACTTGCATAACACACCTTAAGTAACATTTTTAAGCTCAATACATTTTACAAAGGAAAACCAACTATTTAGGTGGAAAAACTGGCAGTGGGAGCAGAGAGAGAGAGTCAAAAAACCCGAAATGTGCAGGATGAATGGTGAATCCCGAAAGTTTTTCCAGACGGCAAGAAGATCGAATAACGGGCCTAATAATGGGCTGCCCTCCTGCAAGGTCGAGACTGGGAATCTGGTGACTGATAATCAGGGTGTGCACAAAATGTGGAGATACCACTTTTCATCACTACTCCACTTAGATTCTTCCACTGAATATCAAGAGGTAATGATAGTGGAAGATAATGTAGATCGTACCCCCCAACCAAGGCGAGATTAGAACGGCGATCTTCCGGCTTAAGAATAAGGCAGGTGGCGCAGGACTTGTACTGGTCACTGTCAGACTTTTCAGTGGAAAACGAAATTCCTCGAATTGAATAAAATTGCCAGATTGTCGGCTTGGCTGGTCTGCTGGCGTTCCGCGGGGCTAAGCTCGCCGGATGGGGGTAGTCCTTGCCGACACCTCTGAACTCTAACGAGTACACAAAAAAAATCAAACCAGCTCTTAGAAAACAAAAAAAGAAATTCAAAATAATTAAAGATAAACCTTTAAAAAGGGACCCGAAGCAACACCAAATGACACTAGGGTAACGGATATACTCACGAACCATGCAAAGACGATTAACACACACTTGGAGAAGATGACTGGCGGATGTTCGGCCAGGGAAAGCCCTCCCTCTTGGAATCCAAAATCTGAATTCACCATGGTATCTTTAAAAAGGTTTAGATACCCCAGTGTTTAGTACCTCTACTTACCCTTTTTCATTTCCCACTACCACTTTCCTAATGCTCTAGACATTCACATTTAAAACGCGATTTTTCTTCATTATAAAAAAACTTCTTCCTTTTATTTGTCGACGATTAGGTCACCAATTTCAAAACACTCTATGGTATTAGAAAATTATTATAATACTCCAATACTGCAATTTCATCCAGTAACATCTTTCAAAATGCAAGAAAAGGTAAATTTTAAATTAGATTACACTTTCCATACAAAATATAAGCATTTCTTTCAACCTAGTCTTGAAGTTTCCAAGATGGCGTCTTCACTGTTCCTGAGTAAAATGGCGACTCGGCTTCTTCCCCAGGCGCTTTCATTAAAACACAAGGCAAATGGAGTCTTCGGTGGTTCGGGGGTCTCAACGATGACGAAAGGTATCTAACGTTTCTCCTTTTTTTTTGGTTTAGTACATGTATATTTGTAAGGTATGTGTTGATGTATGTTTAATTCTTTTTCAGATTATGTGAAAATTTGGGGTTTTCTTTCTTTTTTTTTAATATAGAATATTTGGCAATTTTTTTATATCTATGTTTTCCAAAACACATTTCTTTTAGACCAAAACACATTTCTTATGGCCTATGAACTAGGGCAATTAATCCCGGATTTGCGTGACACTTCCTAGGCTTGAGCTCAACCCTAAACAAGGCACGGACCTTGCCACTCCCACAAGGCGTACCTTTTCTATAAAGCCGGTAAAGAAAAATGGTTTTCACTCTTATACATATATATATTTAATATGATGATTTTCTTTTAAACAAGAAAAAAAAAACAAAATCACATAAGGTTTCCTTTTTTTTCCGTCTGTCCGTCGTAGCAGTGGAAAGTTTCTTTGATACCGCGCACCCCAGGCTTGGTGGTGCGTTGCAGCGTCTCCAGCGTTGGAAAGGACAGAGGTGGCTTAAGGATGGGTTGGTGTTTCTGTTTAGCGACGATTTTTTGTTTAAAATGTTTTATATTTGTTTGATAAAAATTTCATAAATGTTCTTTTATTTCTTTAATTCATGCACATTTACTGTTGCAATTTAAAACTTGTGTTTCAGACTATGTAAAACGTTTTTAAGAATAAACCGTATATAACTAATTTCTACTTTTCTTTTTACTTTTTCTCTTCTGCCACAGAATCCAAATTCTTGCCCCAGCCACTTGTACCTTTCTCCTCCAAAAGGATGCTTTCATTTTGCCCTCCATTTTTTCCCAGCCATTTTTTCCTATTTCTAATATAGTTTTCCTTTTCATTTTCCTTCTTCTCTAAGATTTTCACCACATCAAGCATAAACGGCTGCTGTTGTTGTGGTGCTTCTTCTTCCAATTCGGTTGAAGATATTGAACCCCCAAAAGGACACATGACAGACTGCTAACCCGCATGCATCGACTTATATGCGGTAGATGGCTGGGGAATCTATGCCTGACGATTGGTGTCTCAGTGTATTATGTCTTGTATTCAAAAAGGGTGATCCCTGTGTCTGTGCCAACTATCGCGGTATCAGTTTGTTAGCCATCGCGTATAAGGCCTTGTCGAGCATGTTATGTGAAAGACTAAAGTCAATTATTGAAAACCTGATTGGTTTTAGACCAGGCAAGTCCACGACTGATCAAATATTCACGCCACGCCAAATTCTGCAAAAGACCAACGAAAAGCAAATCGATACATACCACCTTTTTGTCGATTACAAAGCTGCTTTCGATAGCCCCATACGGGGAAAATTCCGGCAAGACTGATCCGCCTCTGTAGAATGACTCTGACCAACACCAAATCAGCAATGAAAGTGTTGAAAGACCTCACTGAACCATTCTGTACCAAGCGAGGACTGAGACAAGGCGACACACTTTCGTGCAATCTCTGCAACATCTTAATGGAGATAATAATGGGAAAAGCTGCAGTAAATACGAACAAGACCATTAACATGAAAAGCCAGATGTTGCTGGCGTATGCTGACGAAATAGACATCATTGGACGAAATTTTCGAGAGGTTACTGCAGCATTTTGAAGAATCGAAAAGGAACCAGCGAAGGTGGGTCTTGCTGTTAATGAGGGCAAGACAAAATTGATGGTGTCAACGACTAGAGAAACCTCTCGACTTGGTTCGCACTTGAACGTTGACAACCGATTTTATTTAGAAGTCGTAGATGCATTTGTCTACCTTGAATCCACCGTCAACAAGTACAACCACGTCAGCCTAAATATATATAGGAGAATCGTGCTTGCAAATAGATATATTTTCGGTCCAGCAAGCAGCTTAGGAACAATGACCTCTCTCGACGTACAAAAGTCCAGCTATATCAGGCTCTCAATTTACCTGTCTTGACATATGGCTCCGAAACTTGGGTCATATCGCAAGCGGATGAAAAACAGCTGAGAGTATACGAGAGAAAAATTCTCCGTAAAATATATGGCCCTGTTACGGAAAACGGCGAGTACCGACGTCCCTGGAACCAAGAGCTATATAATCTATATTTTGACGTGGACATAGCTAGGCGAATCAAATTAGGCCAATTGCGTTGGCTAGGCCATGATATTAGAATGGATGAAGATGAGCCAGCGCGAAAGGTTTTCGAAAAGGTACCCGATGGAAGTAGGAAAAGAGCAAGAATCTGTCCGTATCCTTGGAGTTAGCAACTATCGAGAAAAGGCGAAAGATAGAGCCAGTTGAAAGAATATATTGAAATTTGTTTAATTTGTTTGTTTAATTAGTATTCGTAAAGCGTCTGACCTCATGAGGTTGTAAAATAATCAATGAAAGTAAAGTAAAGATTTTACAAAGGGGACTTAAGGATCTTTCATTTTATATTTATGTTAAAGCTGTTGCAGTTATATATGTATATGTATAATTGTATGTTTTATTATTATGATATGTTCTTTTCATATTACAAACATATACTCGTATCGTAGCAACCTGACATATCTAACTCTTACATATTTTCGGTCTGTATTTTTTACTTCATCTCAATATTGCACCTCAACAAATAACTTTACTTTGGGATTCGAGTCTAAAAATAAAATAAAACAATTTGTGCAAGAACATTTTTAAAGACCCATAAAAAGGGAAACCTCAAGATTGTATTTTACAAAATGTTTAAATCCTTTATCTAAGGAAGTGGAGTGACCAATTGGGAAGAGGAAAGTTCAAGACATGCTCAATTACAACGAAGGAACGGTAGATTTTATAGATCGAAGATTATTGAAGCCAATTCTGTTATCAGCAAATGCTATGGCTGAACAGATCAGAGGACATGTACAAGGAAAATAGCTATGCCAAATCGCTGATAACAGTGTGCGACAGCCAAAATCGGCGGGCGTTCTGACTAAAAGGAAAAGTTATATCGATCAAAGTTATATCAAAAGTTATACGTGTCACGGCGTTTCGCTGGGTCACGTCTAGGAATCGAGACATATCGATTTGAAGTTAGTAAGTATCATATAGGGTAATTTGTGACGTTTGGGGCTCTCTTGTTTGACATAACTCTAGAACGAATGGTCCGATTTTGCTGCAATAAAGTTAGTAAAGTTAAGAATTACAATTCCTTTAATATATTGGTACACTCTTTCTCTACACAATCAACAGTTTTGCAGTGATAATTAAATTTATGAAGAAAAAATAATTTTTTGCCTAAAAAATTGAAATTTTTAAGTTTTAAAAATCATGAGAAATACAAAATGGGAAAAGTATAAAGTCTTATTACTTCCACTTAAAGTCACAAAACCTATGAACAAAGTGAGACATAGATCATGAAAATCGATGATGCGTTTCGCTTTTATTCATTATTAAATGAAGGTATCTCATTTGGACAAGTATATTGATTTTTACTTTCAATGAATATGGATAATCGTACTAAATGCATTTAAAAAATTTGCTCGAGGATATGTACACAATTCTTTGGAAAAAACGTTGATGACTTTTTTATGACTCTCAGAATTAAAAAAAAGCAATACACAAAAGGTTATTTCATTTTTATGATTGCGGTAGCTACTCGGTTCACATCCAATTAAAGGGAAACAAGAGAAGTGCACTTTTTTTATTGCTGTGCAGTCAGTCAGGTGTGCAGTCAGACACAGCAACAACTGTGGTGCATGAAAGTACGCAAGTATTGTGTGAAGAAGTTTCAAGATGAAAATGCAGGCTACTGGTGGATTGATAACGGTGCAACGTGCCATGGCTACAACAGTGTAAGAAAGGTATTAGAGGTTTTAGATATCTTTGGCGAAGGAACGGTGGTAGTCGAATCTTTCGTTGACAGTCAATCAATTACAATAGACTTGATACAAGATGTCAAGAAATTTATTTTCAGTACTCGCAGCGTACGATGAGAGAAGAAACAGCGAATTTAGTTCAACCACAACAAAATGTTCGTTTATGGTCAACAATAAAAGGTTATTGTGTGACACTCGTGAAGCTGAAGGGTGTTTATACAAGGCTAAGTTCAAAACAATACACCTAAAAGCCAGTGGCGACGTAAATGCAACAATTGGTGGTTGTGGATTAGTACTATTATGCCATGAACGCTGCACGCAAAGAACAAAATGTTTATTGCTCGGTTGCCGCAACAATACTTTGATTGATTTGTATTAATTTGGTAATCGCAACCGTTTATGTAATTCTCCCAAATAAACTCATATATCGAAAATGTGTATTATGTTGTTGCAAACGAGTTCTCGGTCGCATCAAACGCTTACAAAATTACATTTGACGCAAATTTAAAAAACGTTTGCGATAATTATAACAGTTTACGAAGAACGTAAATTTCTCTCATTCTGTCGACTGTATACATTCACAGTATTATCCACTCGTTTGGCATACAAATAAAAGTGATCACACACTCTAATGCTTCTACCTTGACAATATATCTTGGATGGACAAATGGCGCATTGTAGTTTGTTGTTGTTGTTATTTGAATGTAAGGGGAGACTTTTTTAAAACAAACTTTATGGGTATAACCAAAATCATTAAAGTTAGATATTTAAACAGAAAAGAGTTTGTGGAAGCTATAAATAAAAGTTATAATTAAAACTCGGTAGCTGTAACCGAAATAACTCTTGGTGGAACCGTTTATCGTTTCTCGCAAACGTTTTTCCAGCTCCAATTTTTCCAAACTCGTTTACTGCAAACATTTTTCAGTTCACACAAATGATTTTTATTTGTGAATAATTAGAACTCGGTCGCTGTAACCGAAAGAACAGTTGGGTTTTTCAGCTCTAATTTTTCCTAACTCGTTTACTGCAAACGTTTTTCAGTTCTCGCAAACGTTTTTTTTTTTTATTCATGAGTAACTAGATCTCGGTCGCTGTAACCGAAACAACAGTTGGCGGAACCGTTTTTCGTTTCTTGCAAAAGTTTTTTTCAGCTTAAATTTTTCATACATGTATGGATTAACAGAAGTTTGTTTCTCCCAACAACAGTCCCCAAACGAGATTTCGTTTTGGGAGGAACGAGTTTTTTCTTTTCGTGTGGGGACATCAAGACAATCGGCATATCCAGAAACTATTAAGTAGAGTTTTGGATATTCAAGTAAATTTGAACAACAATATACATATGTGAGCCCTGTATTTTTGACAAGGCACATAGATTACGCTTTGGAACAAGAAATAAATCATCAATGCCCGCGAACTTATCGCTACCGATGTATGTGGGGAAAAAATAATTGGTAATTTTTAAAGACGCATATACTAAATATCGGTTTGGCGTTCTCCTCTAATGCAAACCTGAAGTAAAGGATACTCTCGATGTAGTTCTGAACTTAGCGAAAAGTCAAGGTATTTCAATAAGACAGTTTTTAACAGACGGTGGAGGGATAGTTGATAACAAGGATGTCAAATTTCTACTCAATAAATATGGTGTAATACACAGGATACCCGCGCCACAACAAAATGGAGAAAGTGAACGAGAAAATCGCACAATTGTAAAAATGGAACGAACGTTTAGTTATGCAAAGAAAGAAGCAGAATTTCCTGATGCTGCATGGGCTGGGGTAGAAGTATCAGCCATCTATATTCTAAACAGTACTGGAGAGTCTTCAATAGACGGCAAGAGCCCTTACGAGCTGTGGGCCAAGAATCAAACTTACTTTTATTGACAATTTTACAATCTCGTGAGGTCAGATGTCACACACATATTAATTAAACAAACAAATTAAACAAATTACAACATATTCATCCAACCGGTTCTATCCTTCGCCTTTCTCGCCAGTTGGTAACACCAAGGATACGGAGGGATTCTCCTGCCTGGTCTTTCCAGCGGAGTCTTGGTCGTCTTCTTTTCCTGCTTCCATCGGGTACGTTATCAAAAACCTTTCGTGCTGGCTCATCTTCATCAATTCTGATAACATGGCCTAGCCACCCCATCTGGCCCAATTTGATTCGCCTAGCTATGTCCACGTCAGAATATAGATGATATAGCTCTTGGTACCAACGACGTCGGTACTCGCCATTTTCCTTAACAGGACCATATATTTTGGGGAGAATTTTTTCTCGAAACTCCCAGGTGTTTTTCATCTGCTTGCGATATGACCCAAGTTTCGGAGTCACATGTCGGGACAGGTAAAATTACAGTCTGGTATAGCTAAACTTTTGTCTATCGAGAGAGGGCTTTGTTCGTAAATAGCTTGTTGAGCCCAAAATAACATAAATTTGCAAGCACAATTCTCGTATTTATGTCCAGGCTGATGTTATTGTCCTTGTTCACAGCGGATCCAAGGTAGATAAGTTCATGTAGCACTTCAAAATTAAATCGGTTGCCAACTTCAAGTTCGTACCAAGACGAGAGGTTTTTCTATTCGCTGACACCATAAATTTTTTCTTGCCCTCATTAACAGCAAGACCCACCTGCGCTGATTCTTGTCTATCCTTGAAAATGCTGCAGTAACTTCTCGCAAGTTTCGGCCTATGGTGTCTATGTCTATGACATGTTGTCCGAAACGGACATCCGTTACAAACTCATTACGAAATTCCTGTCGAGACCGCCAATTGTTTTTTGTACTTTTTCCAATCCATTTCGAACTCGCAACGAACTTCATACTCGAATCTGTTTCGGATTCGTTTTTCGGAAATAAAAGCAATTCGTGATGGATCCGACAAATGACAGTTTCACTGGGACGGACCCGCCAAATCACATTTTCACTGATTCGCTTTTTATTGTTTTTATGGACTCGTAACGGGTTCGAAACGAATTCGAGAACTCACATTTCGCTTTTTTATGATTTTACGGACTCGTAAAGAGTTCGAAACGGATCCGCATACGTTTATGTGCAAATTTGGATATGGCTTTTCGTGGGCTTGTTCGTGTTTACGGCAGCTATTCTCATTATTATCTCCATTAAGGTTTTGAAGAGATTGCACGAGAGGGTATCGCCTTGTCTCAATTCTCGCTTGGCACAGAATGGTTTTATGAGGTCTTTCCCCACCTTCACTGCTGATTTGGTGTTGGTAAGCGTCATTCTACAGAGGCGGATCAGTTTTGCCGGAATCCCTAGTTCAGAATCCTAGTTTCCCCCTATGGGGCTGTCGAAAGCAGCTTTGTAAGTGACAAAGAGATGGTGTGTATCAATTTGTTTTTCGTGGGTATTTTCCAGGCTTTGACGTAGCGTGAATATTTGGTCAGTCGTAGACTTGCCTGGTCGAAAACCACACTAATAAGTTTCTACTATTGTAGTGTTAAAATCCTATAACGAACAATGATCAAATAATTTCAGAAACGAAAGCCAATAATATAATAAAATCTAAATGCTGGAGTTTTATGAGGGCTTTTTGTCTAGTTATTTTCATAATATTGAAGGTTCTCAATGATAATTTTTTATAAATAACGCTCCCTACAAATTAAAAAAAATCCCAAGAACTCAGGGATTGGGTATCAAAATTGCGAGGGACTGTGTGGATATATAGTCGCACACATCTCTTTTTGAAAACATATGCCCAAAATTTACCAGAATCATTTGAATATTTTAAATCCACCTGCAATCGACTGCCAAAGTCACGTGAATCATTTTCCATGAAATTTATTTCACAAAGTTAGACAGTGCTTTTCCGAAAGATATAGAAATAGCCGGCCAGGTTTTGCGCCAATTCTCATCGAATACCTTGAGAAAAATGGGGAAATTATTGCTGACAGATATTGTTCAAAATTATTTGAAACGTGTCCGTGAACTTGCAATTATTTTCCATTTGTATCTAGTCTCATGGATAATTCAGATCTCTGTTCCAGTTGAGCCAAATCATTTTTTCACATTTATGACAATAAACATTTCATTTAACTTTTGTGTATTATTGTGATCTTGACATTGACCTTTTGTTCGCCAGCGGTGCTCTGATGTAAAACAATCAACATCATTGTATTATTGCCTGAGTGTCGCAAGCGAACCGGCCATTGGACCCATAATAAAATGCACATGTTAATGCGGCTGCTGATTTATTAAAGCTTCCGTCAATTAAGACATCTGTGGATATATTCATTATCCACTGGATGAGTCAAATCAAAATGTGTTACACATAAATGTGTTGTTGATGGATGCTCTCATTTGTACGAGAAGAATCGTTGTACTTGAATGTTGGTTTAAAATCCCTTGTATGTAACTACAAAGCAAATTGCTGAATATTAGGTTTGTCATACCATTTGTAACAGAAGGAAATATTTAAAAATAAGAAATCTTAAGAAAGAGTGAACAGATCCAGTTGGAATTAGCGGTAGGCAAACCTGAAGAAATATTGAATAATTAAAAAGTGTGACGGTATATTAATAAAAAATTGGTCCCCTAGTCAATGTCACATGCATAATTAGCATTAGCATCGATAACTTGAAGAAGGTTTGTAACCCAATAATACTCGTACGATAACATGTTAGACAACATCCTTAAAACCTTTACAACAAACGATTTATGGTAACTCCTGACTTTAAAACCGTTGCCGAGAAACAACAAACTTTTCCGTTAACTATTATATCGTTAACCGCAAACTAGTAACCGTTACCAACCTCAAAAAACTTTTATGAGAAACGAAAAATTGTTGCGTCAAACGTCTTTTTCGTTTAACGCACTATATTCAATATATTTTGGATGTAATTGTACTCTCATTCATAGAAGTATTTCATTGAATAAGAAATCAATTCATGGGAGTGATCACCTTTGAGTAAGTGTGTGCTTGTATAGATAGTTTTGATTATGATAAACGGATTTCTTTATTTACAGTAAAAGTAAGAGAAAGAACCGAATTTGAGGGTAAAAGTATTTTGTTTGCGGGAATAATATCATCTGTTGCGGTTAACCATATGATTAAGTTATTTATTTTTGGAAGAAAAACAATAAAAAACAAATAATAAAGCAATATAATATAAATAATAAACCTCAGTTACATGGCTAGAATGAGAAGGCGAAACAAATGAGCAGCCCGATTGGTTATGCGATCACTGATATGTCTCAGGTTTAGCAGGTGATTGATGCCACCGAAGTTCATCAAGCTATCGGGTATATTTTGTTGTCCTTAGAAGACGGGTGAGCCAAACATATGGGTCAATGTCGCATAGAAACTAAAAGAAGAAAATCCACGTTCGACATATTGCATCCTGGTCATCATCTGATCCATACTGGACGGTTGCAATCCCATATCCTGGCAGTAGCAAAAATGAAAAAACCCGGTGGACTGGGTTTGCCTCAATTAATAATGGCAGTGAAAATACAAAAACGAAAAAGAAAACATAAACAATCCCTATTTGCGACTGCGACATTTAGTATCTAGGTTCAATCCTGCGAGTGAACGTAGAGCCACAATCCGCATAAAAGCGAAATATTTTAATATTTCCCTAATTTGTGTACACGACCCGACAGAAGAGAAAGATGACGATGCCAGAGAGATATTCTTTGAGCGCCTAGAGGAAACCTATGACCTCTGCCCTGACCATGCCAGTAAGATTGTAGTAGGAGATTTCACTGCTAAAGTAGCAAGGGTGAATGTGTTTTATCCAACTATTGGCAATTTTAGTCTACATGCTGACAGTACCAACACCAGTATGAGACTGATAGACTGTGCCGCGGTAAAAACATGGCCATTAGTAGTACAATAATCCAGCATAAAGATATCCACAAGGCTACTTGGGTATCCCCTGATCAAAGAACCAAGAACCAGTGTAATGGACGTCTGAGTGATCACAGGAGCTAACAGCGATTCTTATCCCTACCTGGTACCAGCAGAAGTTCGCACAAGATGAAGTAGAGCGAAAATCGTACGAAACCAGACGCAGAGAAAGCTGGACATCAGAAAGCGCTGCAATTACCAGAGGTAGCCACAGCCTACTCAAGGAAGCTCTCGCAACTTTTGGCACAGAAACCACCCGATGACGTTCCTGAGGCGCAGTGGAAACCCAATTCCAACGTTATTAAAACTGCCGCTACAACCGTACTTGGTTTTGAAAAACCGCTACGCAACAAACATTGGTACTATGAAAAGAGTTGCACTGCAAATGATGATAAAGACGCAGAACGTATTACAATGTTTCAGTCAATTACAACGCAGGCTGCGACTGAGCGGTATAGGGAGAAAAGAAAGGAGGTAAATCGTCTCTTTAGGCGTAAGAAACGTCAGTGGAGAAAACGCGAGAGTGAAGAAATTGAGACATACAGAAAGAAGAACGGTGCACGAAAATTATACCAAAAGGTCAAAAATCGAATTAATAGACATGGTTCAGGGTAAAGACATGGACGCAAATCTCATCGCAGATGTGCGGAGCATATTAGGAATATGGAGACACCATTTCTCCGCGCTACTGGTGCCTGAGAGATCCAATGACAATGAGACAATCGCTTACAATTTGAACGACGACGGCGATTGCCCCCCCTAACCAAGACGAGGTCAGAACAGCTATTGCTCGTTTTAAGAACAACAAAGCCGCAGGAGCCGATGGATTACCGGCGGAGCTGTTTAACGCTGACGGCGTGCATGCATCAGCTAATTAGCAAAGTTTAGTTAGATGAATGCATGCCCGGCGATTGGAGTCTCAGTGGACTATTTCGCATATTTAAAAAAGGTGACTCGAGTCTCTGTGCCAGCCTTTTATCAAAAGTGTATAACGTTCCATCAAATAAAATGTGTGAAAGTCTAAAACTAATTATCGCTGACCTGATTGGATCATACCAGTGTAGCTTTAGGCCTGGAAAATCGTCAGCTGCCCATATTTTCACGCTACGGCAAATCCTGGTGTAGACCCACAAAAAACTAATCGACACCTATCATCCATTTGTCGATTATAAGAAGGCCTTCGATAGCCCGATACGGGGGACTCTTTACGAAGCAATGTCTGAGATCGGTATTCCTGCAAAACTCATACGCCTTTGCAGGATGGCCTTGACGATTACCAAATCCGCAGTGAAAGTTGGTATGTTGATTTTCTGAATATAACAATTCTTTAATAGAATCATAATTTATTCGTAAACAAAGGAATTACCCAATGTGCCGTATGAATCCTTTACGAATTCGAGGCGGATCCGTTTCTGCGGAAATTTTGCCCAAAACTGACATCCGTGTTACGAATTCGTTTTCGAATGAAATTCCTCTCGAAAACCGAAATCGTTTTCTGTACTTTTTCGAATCCGGCTCAAACTTCAAATTCGAATCCATTCGCATTAGTTTTTTGGAAATACAATGAATTCGATACGGATCCGCTTTTATAAATTTTTACGGTTTCGTTTTGAATTCGTATTCCCCTTAAAAATGCGAATCGTTTTTTATATTTTTCCGATCCGTTTCGAACTCGCAACGTACTTCATGTTCGAAACCTTTTCGGTTTCGTTTTTTGTAAATAAAATGGTCTCGAGACGAACTTTTATACATTTTTACGCATTCGAAACGAATTCGATCTGCCAATGGCAAGGCATTATTTAATCTACGACATTAAATATTTCATTGATTCGGGTTCTATGTTTTTACTGACTCGTAACGGGTGCGAGACGGATCCGCCAAATCACAATTTCATTGATTCGTTTTTTAAGCTTTTACTGACTCTAAACGGGGTCGAAATTGACCCGCCAAAGCAAAATTTCGCTGATTCCCTTTTTTCTGTTTTTGCGCACTCCTAACGAGTTCAAGAGGGGTCCGCCAAATCGCAATTTTACTGATTCGCTGTTGTGTGATTTTACGACTCGTAACGGGTTAGAAACAAATTCGAGAACTCACGTTTCGCTATTCATGATTTTAGGGACTCGTTACGAGTTCGAAACGTATCTGCATCCGTTTTTGTGCTCACTGGGTAATGATTATACACACACTGTTTTAAAGATTTACACTTGCGATCCGCTCTTTTCGCTCTAGATTTCTGCCTGTTAAAATAGCGAGCGAGTAATATTTTCCGCTCTCAAAATTTTAAACTCGCTTGCGAGTTTTCCTTTTTAAAATCAAGATCGGGGTGAAGTAAAATTGTGTGCGACTTGAAAATTACGGCCGCTAGTGATTTATTCATTAGCTAGTGACCGGAAAAATGATCGGATCATTAAGTCCGTGACTTTTCGAACTTCCCTCGTAGTTATATCAAATGCAACACTGCTCCCATCAAGTACCACCTGTTAGTAGACTACTGTAAAACTTTGAGCATGTTCCGTCTTTTACTTTGCGTTTAAATGCTGTTCAAAATATACAACCTCGTGAATTTTTTCTAAAAATTGAAAAAAATTAATTTCAAGTGCTCATTAAACATAATTTTTTGCGAAAAAAAAGCTGTTAATCAAACCATGGAAAAGCTTGATAAATTCTATGGGGACTCTGCACCATCGATTTCAATGGAAAAAAGTGGTATACTGACATTCGTTGTGGTCGCACAAGTACAAATGACTCTGAACGTTCTCGACGGCCAATTGAGGTCAATACAGCCGAAAATGTCGAAATCCACGATATGGTGTTGGCCGATCGAAGAGTAAAAGTGTGTAAGATTATTGATGCCATAGGCATTTCATATGACAGTGTGGTTTCGATTTTAAATCATCAGTTCGGTTTAAGAAAGCTAACTGCAAGATGGGTGCCGCGTTTGCTCTGAATTGATCATAAACAATGGCAAAATTCCATGAATTGGGCTACAAATTGGTATCTCATCCGCCATATACTCCGGATTTAGCCCGCAGTGACTATTTCGTATTTCCAAACCTAAAGAAATGGCTCTGTGGGAAGAGATTTAGCTCCAACGATGAAATTATTGATCAAACAAATGCCTATTTTATGGACCTCGAAAAATCCTATTTTTTGGAAGGACAAAAATGGGAGAAACGTTAGACTAAGTGTATAGAAGTAAAAGGAGATTATGTTGAAAAATAATTATTTTTTTCCAAAAAAAAACTGTTTTTATTCAAAAAGTCACGGACTTATTGATCCGCCTCGTATGATATTTTTAGTGGTATTCATATGGTGATTTCGTTTCTGAGCAAATATTCATCATTTTTTTGCTATTTAGCCTAGAACTGCCCTTTTGTGTTCGTTTGTGAAGAAAGTGCAACCCTACTTCAAAGCTTTGTGTTCGTTTCGGAGAATGTCGCACTCAACAAGTGCAAAAATGTTAAATTTGTTGCTCTCTCAGCCAGTAGCAGGAGAGACTCTTGCCCGATAAAATGGCTCATATTCTGTATTTTTGTGTCTGTTCTTTGTCCTTGCTAACCTAATTTGTCCACCTTTTGTGTGGGGTGCTAAGCTAACTTAAGCGGCTTCAGTTAAAATCGCTTTCGTTCTCAAACAAAGTGGCCGAAACATTAGTTATTTTGTCGACCAGTTTGTATGAAGAGTCACTTAAAATGACTTAATATCGTTTACGTCGCCATAAATACTGTTCGAATATTTAGATAAGCGAGGTAAATTAAGCTTGCTAAAAAAGCACGAAAGAATGCAGTTGTGAGAAAATGCAACATTTTCATGTTCTTTTCTCACCCCAAAGAAAGCACAACTTTGAAGGAGCAATGGCAACGTTTTTCAAATCTCGCCTCCTACAAGGGACACATTATATTTTAGAATCGAAATCACCCTTAAGTTCTATTCTTTCCAAATTTCTTACCAGAATTGTAAAAATCTGAAAATCGCGAAAAATTGGCAATGACTGGTATTGAGCGAACACTGGAGGAATAATTTCTTCCGGCTTTGGAATCTTGACGACTTTAACCTTTTCCTCGTGTATTCATTCAACTGCTAAGCAAGAGTAGGGAATTTCAAATTCGTGTCTGACCATGTATCTTTCTGATTTTATTTTGATTTAATACACAACTTAAAAGAAACTCACACTGCGATGGATGGCAGCAACTAAAATAAAAATTTTCCAATATTCTCGCTACGTGTGTTGTGAATTTCATTCTGTCAGTTCTAATACTTTCAGTCAATTGAATGTCATCCTCTTTCTTCATTCAGGTCACAATTTCACTTGGATAAGATAGATACCACTTAAACTGGGACACAATTAGGAAGAGTATACATATTTGTACCAGCAGGGGAAAGCACTTAAGTATATAATTATTTATGACATTTTGTAGGCCAGCTTTGTTGATTCAAGTGCAATTTTACTTTAAATTTGACAAGTAACATGTGACGAAAGGTTCATCACACCATCTATGATACATGACATCAACAACACCATCATTATACGAAGGCAAGTCAACTGGCGCTGTGATGAGAACTGTACGTAATGAGAAGCAAACATTTTACTAAGTGTCAAGTCATTTTGTTGGAGTGTATGATCTGCTAATAATGATGTGCTGAGAATTGTGTTAAATCTTACAGGTAGTTCAATGTAATTTTAATGAATTTTGTACAATTTAAAATCTCTAGTTGTAGATCTCTAAGAAATAGTATAATATTTGCCTTCTTTAGTTTAGTTATCGAATCGGCGACTATTAGCAATATGTTTAATGGTAGCAGTGCTGTTGTGCATAATTCCTTGCTTTATTTGGAAAATATTTGTTCTGAACTTGACTTGTTTCGATTGGTTCACTTGAGACAAAAAAAAAAACTAAATTTTTTGCTTTCATCCACCAGATTTCAGTATTCACTATATTCATAGGAAAATAGACAAGAGCCGCTATACCTCTCTTCACGTTTTCTTGATGAGGACGAGGTAGTAGGCCATTTCATCGAGTTCGAGTTGCTTTTGTAATGTACTCTTTGGTTGCACATATAACGGACAGAAATAAAAGGGAATTTGTATTTTCGTTCGATGCAAACAATATAAAACATAATTTAGCTGTCATTAGTATCAATTAAACACTATTTAAACTTCGTTTGCTGCATTGTCTATAATCTGAACATCTTCGTTGATCTCTCTTAATACATAATATCCCTAGTACCTTTTCGATCAGCTGTGCCATAGAAACTAGAGAAGGGTGCGTGCCTAACTTTGTAGGCGCGCCCGACACAATCACGAATATGATATTAGCAAACACGCACAGGCACGCACGAGTACAGTTTGGCAAAGGCACGACCCGCACGAACACGAACCATGTTTAGAGGAATATATGTACCAACAAAAGGATGCGTAACAGGCACACAACAGTTTTGCATTTTTCGCAGCAGACATTACCCACTACTGTCTCACCACACTCAACTTGCAAAAATGGTTGCCAAACGTGCCTCTTTGCATTTTAATTTTTTCTTAACTTGAATTGCGGGTCCTTTCTTAGAACTTCACTTTAGATATTTTGTTTGGCATTTTGGACGACGCGCCGATGCTTGATTTTTATTCTGTGTATTTTCTTTTAAATGTGTGACGGAAGAGTCAACCGTATTGTTCTATGTAATTTAACACGTTTGTAAAATTCACCTACATAAAGAGCTGCAACTTACAGAAGTGTATTCAATTTGTAACATTGCCAATAACGGACGTAAAGATAACAATCATTTCCACTGACTGAATTTGTTGGTCTAGTTGTATGTGTTAAAGCAATAACGAATAATATCCCAATGTTTAACTGCGTTTAATTTTGAAGATATGCTGTCGTCCTTTTTCGTGTTACACAACTCTCGACTTGCACGCACGAAATCTTTTTACTTCGCACAAACACGAACGGCACACGCACGAAGTTCAAATTTCCTGCACGAACACATTGAGCACACGCGTGGCACAGGATAAAGCACGGCCGTGCCCACCTCTAATAGAAACCCCCTGCTATATTCTAGTGTTTATGTATTTAGCTCTTTCCACTCTTCTTTATGCTGCTGCATAACATCTTTCTGTAAAAAAAATCATTCGTAACAGGTAGCCTTCGGGATAAAATAAAACCGTTTCCCATTACATCCCATGAAGGGCTTGGGGAGAGCTTCTTGCAACCAGTGAGCTCTGCTCTTTCTAATTTCTCACTCACTGATTGTGACCTACAGATTTTACACCGATTCCGAACGGTATTTTGAGAAGCTGTTTCATTGCTAAATACTGGATAGTGTCGCCGTCACTATGCGAGCTGACCGCCGCCGAAAGAAATGTTTAAGGTGGTCAGAGCAGGGACAGAACCCAGGATCTCATGTACAAGAGGCGTGCGATAACATACATCAATAAAATAGTTCACATTTTTGACTGTGACCGGAGTGCTATCACAAATGAACAAGAACAGCAATAGACCGTCCACGCACATTATTTTGCTACCGTTCATATCTCTACGGGATTCGCCAGAATGCAATCATACAAAATAAATAACCTTTTGGCGTAGAATACGTCTTACCTTACGGTATAGGGAGTCATGTCAGATTGTTATTGTTGTAATCTTTATTTCACTGATTATGAGTAAACGGCGAGATAACTTTTTTTAAAAATTTTTTTGTAGGTAAATGAAGATGTTATCTTTCGTTTGATATACATTTCATATTGGTTGATATCTTCCTAATATTTAAATTTCTCAAATGAAAATTGTTGAAACACATACACTCAAACATATGTGTGGTGTTTGGTTGAGTGTTTGAGTTTGTAGCGTGAACACAAACTATGCTGCTGTTTCAGTGTGGACACAAACCTTCGGCTGTTGTTTTGATTGATGAAATATTGCAATTTCGTATATTTACTTATGTATTCAAGTGAAACAAAATGTTAAATGTGAATTTGAATTTAACATGGATATATAATTCTAAAAAATATAAATCAAATTGATTTGCGTCTGTTATTTATCATTTTTCCTTACTCTTTTAATTTAAAAACATATTTATCCTATTTTTCCTACCATAAGCTTATGTATATTATCAAAAGTAACTATCAAATAAATAAATTCATTTGATACGTTATTTATCCTTTATTGATATATATGTTTCTGTCTTATCGGATGGCGTATTCTACGTTAAACTTAATGGCCGTGTCTCTGACACAACCTGCAGGGACAGTCCGTGGCCGAAGGCCTCGGACAACTGTCTGCTGTATTTTTTTTTTTTTTATTACATATTTTTTTATTTCTGAGTATCAAAAAAAAGTCGTCAAGTTCTTTTCAAAAGAGTTTTGTGCATATCCTCTTGGAAAATGTTCAAATTCATTCAGTACGATTATCCGAATTCATTTCAACAAAAAATCAATATTATTGTCAAAATGAGATACGAGTAACTTCAATTAAACGCCAAACGCGTTGTCGATTTCGCTGATCAATATCTGATTTTTTTTTATTTTTTTTTTATTTTTTTTTTAATGATTATTTATTGGACAATATATATTTACAACTATAAATAAACAAATAGTATTAACATTAATTTTCAGTACACTGTCCCATTTTCGGGCTCTCAAGTACAATGTTTAATATTTTAATCCATGATTTGTGTTTCTATATACATATTTATAAGATACTATAAGTATTTAAATTATAATAAATGTAAAGAAAAAATTTACAAAAACTTTACTTATTTAAAGAGGTTAAGATAAAATTAACCACAGTCAAGGGGTGAAAGAAGTGATTCTGAAAGCAGACGATTCAGAAAGATTATTTACTTAGCCACCAATACTTTTGTATATTTAAATTTGTAATAATGTTAATATCTTTTGAGTAGAAATTTGTGTCAAATCGTTTATTATTAGCCGTTAAATGCTTGCATTGAATTGTCTTATTATTGACTCTTCTGTAGATGTGGTAGAGTATAGGAATACCAACTTCATTCTGGATAAACCCTTCACGGTCTAGGTATAGAAATGCTTCAGGTGGTACATAGCCATTTAATAAAGTGTTTTTTATATATTCATCGTTGACATAATAAGGAGCCAGTATTAAATTATTTTCCCGGCAAACAAAAGTTCTTGCAATATGATCTCTAATAAGCTGTATGATGAAGATGTCTATCCTAGCAATTTCTGCCGATCTATATAAATTTCTGTTGGATATGTATTTTGTATAATTACTACTGCTTGATCTGTGCAAAGACGTACATGATCTTAGACATTTTCTTTCAAAAACTCTTAATTTTTCCATGGAAGATGGGGAAATATTGAACCATATTTGGCAATCATATGTTAAAATGGGACGGATAAGTGTTTGGTATAAAATAATTTTTAACCTCTGGGAAATAGATTTTGAGAAAAATAGGTTCCCATGCATGCAGAAAGCCCTTCTCGCTTTTGCTATTTGGATATCTATATGATTATTAAAATATAGAAATTTATCAATGTTGACACCCAGGTATTTAACCAAACTCTTATTAGGTACGATTACATTGTTCGTGGATTTGAGACCAAATTGTTTCCAATTTTTTCTCACATCGTAACTACATTTTCCTACAGGAGGGCGAAATAATATTGTCTCACATTTGTTATAATTAATTTTCATTTTCCAATTTGTGGCATATGTTTCTATCATATTTAGTTTGTCTTGAAGCCTGGAGTTAATATTCGATATTTTGTTATCGCTATAGTGGATTATAATATCATCCGCAAACCCTATTATATTATCAACTTTTTCAAGTAACTCAAGTATAAATAGATTAAATAGAATTGGGGAGTTGACAGCGCCCTGTTGTAATCCATTTACGGCAATAAATTTTTTCGAAGTCTTTTGGTACTTGTTGCAAACTACAAAGTATTTTACATTTAGCATGTTATGTATAAGAAAAATTAAATGGGGCGGAAATTCGTATTTTAGTAATTTATATATTAAGCCAGGGATCCATACACTGTCAAATGCCTTTTCAAAATCTACAAAACATGCACCGGTATATAAATTTCTATTTAGGTTCCAGTTAATACTTGATACCAGCTGGTGTATTGCGTGTATTATCGAGTGCTGGAATTTGAATCCAAACTGTTTCTCAGTGATTAACTTTTTGCTCTTACATACTTTTAGTATATTGTTGTTGATACATATTTCAAAAATTTTACTAATATTAGGTAGTAAGCTAATTGCCCGAAAATTTTCTGGCTTACATGTATCCTTTCCCTTCTTAGGTAATACTATCACTTTTGAAGTTTTCCACGCGTGCGGAAAGTACGAATTATTTAGCATATTGTTGAAGAGAGTACAATATTCCAAAATAACGCGTTCTGGGATGTTTTTTAGCACGATATTCGGAATGTTGTCTAAACCCGATGATAACTTTTTTCTTATTCTACTGAAAATGTAAACAATTGAATCCTTGTCAATAAAGTAATCGTCCGTCATTGATTCAGTTAAGCCTTTGGCCTTTTGACGTAGAATTCGTCTTACCTTACGGTATGAGGAGTCGTGTCAGGTTTTTATTGTTGTAATCTTTATTTCATTGAATTTAAGGAAACGGCTAGATGAATTTTTTTAAAATTTTTTTTGTAGGTAAATGAAGATGTTATCTTTCGTTTGATATACATTTCATATTGGTTGATATATTTCTAGTATTTTAATTTCACAAATGAAAATTGTTTAAACACATACACTCAAACATATGTGTGGTCTTTGGTTGAGTGTTTTTGGTTGCTCAACATTGCTTAGGAACATGTATCTAGTAAAAAGTGAAACGAACAGCAAGCTAATGTTGCTTGGCAACATGTATCAAGTAAAAAGTGAAACAAACAGTAAGCTAACGTAATAAAGCTTTTTTGCGAAAGCTTCAATAAAGCTGTTGTAACATTAATTTTGAATTGTAAAGCGTAAAGCTTTCACACAACGCTCGAATGCTAATGCGAAGACTCGATAAGGTAAACCTTTTTTAATATTAGGGCGGCCCTCTCAACATTCGCAGAACTTATTTCAATAAAAATATTAATTAAAATACATATGTAAATTAAATTAAGTTTAAAAAAATTTAACATAATATTTTTTTTTAAACGGACTTGAATCAAATGCCGTTGGTAAATATAAAAATTACAGCAGACAGTTGTCCGAGGCCTTCGGCCACGGACTGTCCCTGCAGGCTGTGTCAGAGACACGGCCATTAAGTTTAACGTAGAATGCGCCATCCGATAAGACAGAAAACATATGTATATACATTGTTGATGTTGCGCCTACAAATTAATTAACATTTTTAATAAAAATATATATAAACAAGGGAACTCAAAACTTACCTGAGTATTTATTTCTCTGCATAACAAAAACTCGTTGCCTTCTTGTATTTCGTGTAGGTGCCATTTTGATTAGTAGTTTTTATTTTAATTTACTAAACGTCAACTGCCAGCTGCTATCAAACAGCATCAAGCAGCATTGTTATTTTGCTTACTTGGCAGCACTTTCATTTAACATTAAAATGTATGAATTAATTTTTTCATATATTTTTTATAATTATATATCCATGTTAAATTCAAATTCACATTTAACATTTTGTTTCACTTGAATACATAAGTAAATATTCGAAATTTCAATATTTCATCAATCAAAACAACAGCCGAAGGTTTGTGTCCACACTGAAACAGCAGCATAGTTTGTGTTCACGCTACAAACTCATACACTCAACCAAACACCACACATATGTTTGAGTGTATGTGTTTAAACAATTTTCACATATGTTTGAGTGTATGTGTTTAAACAATTTTCATTTGAGAAACTTAAATATTAGGAAGATATCAACCAACATGAAATGTATATCAAACGAAAGATAACATCTTCATTTACCTACAAAAAAAATTTTAAAAAAAGTTATCTAGCCGTTTCTTCATAATCAATGAAATAAAGATTACAACAATAACAATCTGACATGACTCCCTATACCGTAAGGTAAGACGTATTCTACGCCAAAAAATACATTTTGTGTCTTTCTTACAACAAATTTGAGAAACTATGGAAAGAATGATGGTACCTTTCCTAACAAATTTAATTTTTTTTTCAGTTTGAAAACATTTGAAATTTGAAAAGTTATCGTTTCCAACCGGTTTTAAATAATTTAAAAAAGTTTTTAACCTACGTTTGGTTGCAGTCTTGCCAATGTAGCTGGTTTTTAGAACTACATTTTGGCTCAAAATTACCAAGTTATTACCAAAAAACTAAAGAAAGTCAGTGGGAATGTTTACATTTTGAACTTATAATTCCAAATATCTTTGTAACGGTTAGAGAGACGACAAATGACTCTAAATGTTTTTGGTTTGTGCGGCTCAGTAGAATCTCAAAACAAAGATCAGTTAAATCAGACCACAAGTTAGGAACTTACATGCCATGAAAGTTTTGTCTGCCTGTAGTGAAACGTACGTTGAACAAGGTGCCTCTAAATACCAGATTCTGAAAGCCTGACTTCTCTCCTACAAATCGTTAGTGCATTCTCAAACAATCTATAGTTTAGAAGTTCTGATATTATTAGCACTTTTTTGCAAACGGTCCCACTGTAAAATTTATAAAAACTCCTTCGCTGGTAGCAGAGTTCCTTGAAATACAGAAGATGATTAACGACGCTTTGTTAGAGGGAAATGTTACTAGAAGGCTCCCAAAAATACTTTGTGCAACAAAGTTGTAAGAAAATCGAAATTAAATGATATCAATCATTTGGAAATATGCGCGACTCACGCTCACTCACTCACGCAAAGATTGTACTCACGCACGCTCACGCACGAAGAATTGTTCACCACTCACGTCCACGCACGCTAACGTGAGGAAAATTTGGCCCGCTTACGTTCACTCGTGAATCACGCGTGATTCACATGAATCACGCCAATCACGTGACTCGTGCGCACCTCTAGTAGAAACCTCAATATACTTAGCATTCGTACAACCAGCCTACTTAGTCTGATTTCAAATTGGACCGCTAACAACGGACTATCACTTAACCCACTTCAAACCGAGCTTATCTTGTTCTCTCGGAAATATAAAATACCCGCATTTGAACTGCCGTCAGTTAATGGGGTGCAATTATAGTTGAGGGAAAAGGTCAAGTATCTGGGAATAATTCTAGACAGAAAACTGTCTTGGAAACCGAATGTGGAGGAGAGGGTAAAAAAGATGTCTGTTGCTCTTTAATGCTGTAAAGTGACGATAGGAAAGCGCTGGGGACTGTCTCCTAAGATCACCATGTGAATTTATACGGCCATAGTCAGACCAATACTTCTCTATGGCACCGTAGTTTGATGTAGGTCCCTCCAAATGAAATATATTCTGAATTCCTTGATGAATATTCAAAGATCAGCACTGATTAGCGTTAGTGGAGCAATGGACACTTCGTCAGGCACTGCACTTAGTGCTATCCTGAACATCTGTAATCCTGATATCTCTTGGCCGAATCGGCAGCCGCTACATCCGTGGTGAGAATCAGAGACTGTGGCGTTTTGATATCGGGGCATTCCGGACACACTGAATTACTACACCGGATCAACTCTATTCCCGTAAAAACGGACTACCAGAGACAAATCTAAGGACTTCTATTCCGAACAGGAATACCTGGGAAAAGTCACTGGAACGGGACACCGGTTTTTTTGCTATCAGCAATCTTCAACTTAGCTGTTTAAATAACTTATCCATCACCTCAATGTAACCCGTATTTCGCAAATAAACCATTTCTGCCCAGATTAAGGAGAATTGTATTTCGGACATTACAGAGGATGAGCCAAACATATAATAAAATCCATAAAATCCAGATTCGACGTATTGCATCCTGGTCAGCGTCTGATCCGTAGTGGGCGGCTGCAATAATATAACCTGGCAGTAGTAACAACGCAAAAACCCAGTTGCCTCCCGCCACCGTAAACAGAAACAAATCCTATTAGTTGACGACGCCGCAAATATTATAACGTCCTCTATTCACGGATATACACTTGGAACGTAAGAACAAGTATTCAATTGACAGATGTCCTCTAAAGTTATAAAGCTGACATTACAGGCAATGGTTGCACAAGGAAAAAATCATATACACCCTGAAAAATCTGTCGTTTTTGTTGGTTGGATGCAAACATAACGTGTGTTTGGAGCTTGTCGGAAATATAATATACTTGTGCTCAAACGCATAGTGTTTGACATTCAATGTTACATGTTTGAGACACAATGATTAATATGTTATAACATATGTGTTTACAAATACAGCCGTGTTTGTTGCACTGTTTAAGCTCTCTCGAGAGCAAGAGAATAAAAGAGGGGCAACGAGTGTCTATAACTTGTAAGTGGGTTCTGTATATTTCTGCCTGAATTCCTGAAAACGCTCGGATTGTTAAATGATTTGTGACATTGCTTTGGTTTCGCGAATGTGTTTCGCATATATGTATTATTGAGTGCAAAAATCGGAATGGCGGACCATTTGTGACTGATAATAAAAAAACACAGAAGTAATTAATACACGCTTCTCTTGCATGAACTAGTATATTGTTTGTGTACCTACGCATAGTGATAATCAACGGATAGTTGAAACCTTCTGAAGACAAAAAAGTGAGAGGCAACAAAGAAAGGAGAAGTAACAGAGCAGAAGACTCAAAACAAACCAAATAATGCATTCAATGCAAGTTAATGCAAACATCATTTAAATCTTTTAATTTTTTGTATTAATTATTCATAAAAGTAACTGTGGATATATATTGATAAAACAAATTATAATAGATAAAAAAAGCAAAAATAATTAGTATCTAAATACTATTATGTTTAGGAGAAAATACGCATATGTTTCCACGTAAGTATATGGATGTTTGGGATGAAGCACCCATATGTTTCTACGTAAAAGTGTACATATTTGTCAGTAAACATGCTAATGTTTGCATTTAAATACAACTAAGTTTGGGACTTGTAAACATATATATGTTTGGAGTATCTGCCAAAAAAAATGGTTCCTGCAAAATTTGTTTTTCAGAATATGTTACAAAGGCCATTTTTTCAGCGAGTACCGCAGCTGCCTTGGCAAAAAAATGAATTTGGTTCCTGTTTTTTAGTTGGCGAAAGACTGCTCTGGGTTCAATCCTATGAATGAACGTATAGCCCCAATCCGCATAAAGGCGAAATATTTTAATATTTCTCTTAATTATGTGCATGCCGCGACAGGAGTGAAAGATGATGATGCCAAAGATATATTCCATGAGCACCTAAAGGAAACGTATGACTGCAGCCCTGACCATGATACTAAGATTGTACTAAGAGATTTTAATGCTAAAGGAGGCAAGGAAAATGTGTTTTTTTCATCCAACTATTGGCAATTTCAGTCTACATGCTGACAGTTCCGACAACGGTATGAAACAGACTGACTTTGCTGCGGCAAACACTTGGTCGTTAGTGGTACAACGATCCAGCATAAAGACATCCCGCCAAGGCTACTTGGGTATTACCTGATCAAAGAACAAAGAACCAAATTAATCACGTGGTAATTGATGGACGGCACTCATCCAGTGTAATGGACGTACGAGTCATCAGAAGAGCCAACTTCCATTCCGATCACTACCTGGTAGCAGCAAAGGTTCGCACTAGATTAAGTAGAGCGAAAATCGTACGTTGCCAGCCGCAGAGGAAGCTGGACGTCGGAAAGCTGCAATTACCAGAGGTAGCCATAGTAGCTCTCATAATTTTTGGCACAGATCCCACCCCCTCCCGATGGCGCAGCGGAAACCCATTTCCGATTGTATAAAAACTGCCGCGACAACCGTACATGGTTTTGAAAAACCTCATAACAACAAACCACGGTATAATGTAGAGTGTCGCATAGCAAATGGCGAAAATAACGCTGCACGTATGGCAACGCTTCAGTCAATTGTAACGCGGCGAGCTGCGTCTGAGCGGTATAGGGGAAATATAAAAAAGGTAAACCGTCTCTTCAGTCGTAAGAAACGGCAGTGGAGAAAGCGCGATACTGAGAAAATTGAGATGTACAGAAGGCTCTTCTTCGATACTGATCGCTACGTGGCTATACTTTCTTCACTTCGCAACAATCTCAGACTTGTCGATGGCTTGAAGCTCAGAAGGGTGTACTCCCGCCCAAATTTATCTACTGAATTGTCTGCGCGCTGAAGCCATTATGACGTCCGACCTTACGGTGAAATTTACGTTGTACATTTCTAAGTCAACCAGAATCTCTACAATATTTTTAAGTGTTTGCACAAGTTCGGCAGGAGTGCATCAATCCATGATGAGATGGAAAAGCTTATCGAATATTTTGACAGCTGGATAGCATTGATAACTTTGGAAGCTGCTGAAATATATTCCGGTTCACTTATTTAAAGGAACTAAAAATTCCATATTCAGCAGCCTGTATCTTTTGCAAATTGTAACCGAATGCAGAATTGTAAAATAGAAATGGAAGCTAGACATCTTGAAATATAAAAAAAATCGATCTCAAGATTTGTTAACACCTTTTTGTTACACGGTACCTGTTCGATTTCTATGAACACATTAGTAAATGTTACATTTGAAAATAAAAACAGCGTTCAATCATATGATGACGTTACATTTAAATAATATTCATACTTAAAATTATTTAAAGACCAGTGCAAGCACATGTGTCACTAGTTTCTTGCTTAATACTTGTTGTTTCATTCCCACAAAAAACAAAGAGAATGCAAAGCAACAGACACATGTTAATACATACATTGTTATGTTCGTACATACGCTACACAAGTTCACACAATTTTCGTTGCTCTCTTAGTATCTCATTTGTATATACTTATAACCACGTCATTATTCTCATTGCTCTGAGAGTGCTCCGCACCCAGTCGGACAATCACAGTGTGACAGTCTGTGTTTCGCAGTCGGAAAAATCTGTGTTCTATATAGGGGTGGGTCACTCTTATCAGTTAGGGGTATGAAAGATGTTGACCGATTCTGAGACCTACCCGATATGCACACAAAATTTCATACAAATCGGTCCAGCCGCTTCGGAGGAGTTTAACGCCAAACAAACTGTGATCGCAGTCGGACAAACTATGACTATTATTTGCCAATATTGAGTTTGGGATTAAAAATGGACATTGTGACCACGCCCCCTCTGGTACCTCCCATACAAATTGACACATTTAGCATGAAATCATATTTCTATCAAACCTTTATTCTGGAAGATGTGATTTGGTTCAACTCTCACACCGGTTAATAATCTGTAAATGCCTAGTTAACTGGAGGAAATGGGCGAGATTATCACGCCCATTCTAGTACCTCCCATACAAAACAGGGTGTTCGTCCGGGTTGTCAATCCGATAAATCGCGTGATACGCTTCTGACCTTAATGAAATTAGGTATAAGGCTTCATGGTATCAAACGCCAATCACCGAGTAAAACAAGGGTGATTTTGCCACGCCTATTGTAGTACCTCCCATACAAAAGTTGTTTGGTTATCTGGGTGTTCGGCACGAGAAGTCCCGCAAAACCGAACCAATCTTTATGAAAGTGTGTACTAGTCAATATTTAGAGAAATGAAACGCTCCTATAGAGAATGAACTGTTTTGCCACACCCTTTCTGGTACCTCCCATATAAAAGTTGGGCAGATGACCGGTTGATCAACACGATAAATCTATAAATAAAAAATCACGATAAAGTATAAATATTATCTGGTCACCCTTTATCTGTTTACTGCACAAATATAAAACCAGAATTTACATTTGCAAAAATTATAGCATCTTACGATAGGGTGACAACTATTGCGGCATCTTATTGCAATGAAATTGATGTTAAATGAAATAAGACATTCGGAAATATGCGTGACACATAAGACTTATTTGCGTTTCAATCACGATCAGGAATGTGCGACAAAATCACGTTACCGCCCATACTAGTAGTTGTTGTTGTAGTAGATACATGAATGTGAGCATTCTGTGCACTTAAACGTGCAAGCAATAAATGTAGCATTTATTATTCATACGTTAGGGTGCACAATATTACACATACGTTAAGGTGTACGAGCAACAGCAATGTGACAACTGTCGGTTGTATCCCTCTGAATACGTGAGCAGAATTGTCGGATTTGGAATTACGACACTTATAAAAACTGAATATTTATATCTTCCATTTAAAATTAGGGGCAATTTTGTGTGCGAATTTGCTGACTCGTGACATAAATATTCTAAATGTAAGAGAGTTATAGTGGAAGCATGGAATTGGTCATTTCGGATTTGCTGTGATTGTATAGAATTATGATAAACAGAAAATACTGGAAATGTGGGATATCGTACTAATTATTTATTTTTTTTTTTTATTGAATATTACTTCAACCGCAGTATTTTTGATGTGAAAACATCTATACGGAGGGGGTACACATCTTTTTCACAATACAATCACAAATTTAGAGTAAGATGTGCGATGTAATCGTTAACCCATCGTAAAGCGTTATCAAATCGGTGTGAGCTATGTATGAGTGTATTAGTGTACTCATACGCATGAATACAATATACTCAACACCATCTAGTGTGCAATAGTAGCGACTAATTTTCACTAATTGTCGTACATTATGTTATCGTAGGCAAATGAAAACAAATAAATAAAATGAATACAAAAACATTTAATTTTAAAAACTTTTAAAAAGATTTTTTGCACTTTTAATAAGAAATTTACTAAAACAAAGCAAAAGAAGGAAAACTAAAAACTAAACTTGTCAAACTATTAGTCTTCTTCGCATTTGAGATTGTCATTCATACTTAACAGCTGCATATAAGCACCATCTAGTGTGCAATAGTAGCTACTAATTTTCGAAAACCATTGCTGTAAAATAACTACATGCATTACATTTCAGTAAACAGCTGATTAATAACTTGTCAACCGCAACAAATACAAAATAATAAAATATTTTACAAAACACCAAAAAAATTATAACTCAGAACATAAAACAGCACAAAGTGTATCAAAGCTGAATGGAGGTAATGTTAATTCTAATAAAATTTCTATTAGATTCCAATATAAATTAAGATTATAACATATATTCATTACGTACTGTTGCCTTACACTGAAGCTGGTGCACGGCAATTGGGTAACACTCTCCATCTCATGCCAATTATTATGGGTGGATATTTTAATGCAAAGTTTGCAAACCCACAGTCGCAAGCTTTATCAAAATTTTTATTTGACGTTTTCCACTTGCATATGAGCAATTCTCCACAAACCCCCACAACTAACAATTCCACTACTATAGATGCAGTTTTCCACAGATTTTTAAATACAATCGAGTCAACAATTTTAATATGTATCTTATTTTAGTTACCATAAGCCAATATTAACTATTTGTACTTAAGGCATTTACTAACTACTAAAATTTCAGTAAAAATAATTCTTTAACTAGTAAATTATTACTGATTACTAAAATTTTTTTCAACAATTTTTATAAAGTGCCTACATGATTACGATGAGGTGCATTGAATTTTCAGTAATCATTACTGCCCGATTACCGATTATTATGAATACGGCCCAATGATTTGACTGGTAATGCAAATTAAATTTCATTATCAGTAAAAATTTACTGAATTTTTTCAGTAATCAGTAAATTTACTGCTTACTGTAATTTTAATGCAGTACATATGTACTGCAGTGTGCCCATTTACTAACCAAATAAGTTAAATAAAACAAACAAAAACCAGCAAATTCCTATGTATTTACAATATTGAAATTTTTGATACTTTTAATTGATTAATTAAAAAAATATATTAAAAGCATAAGTACTTCCAACTTAATTACTAGATGTTTACACATCTCCCCTGTGATCGGACTCACATAAATTTGTTTTTTATTGAATATTAATTATTTCAACCGCAGTAATTTTTTATTTATAACTTACCATAGATTTAGACGAAATCGCACTTAACCGACTTATCTGTTAGTTCGATTGTTTGGATTGCTTCGACAATGATATTACTATAGGAAGACCGAGTTTGTCAGCCTATTTTTAAAATCTAGGAATCACGAATCTGATTTGCAATTAATGTTTATGTACATATAATTGACATCTTTTAAATTTAAGGCCTTGTTCCACGATATGGAAAGAAAGCTATCATTCATATTCGAGTCGAAAAAAATTTGATTTGGGTTATATAATGTTGTCATTTCAAGTCGAATGAAAACGTAAAATTTCTCTATTTCGACTGTGCTGTCATTTGTGATCAACGATTAAGTTTGTAGAGCTAAAGCTGTTGACTTAGAGGAAGTTTAGTAGAATTCCAGGACATAAATTTTGGTATTTAAAATGTCAAGTGGAATTTTTGTATTTTACTTGGCGAGTTTGGAATTTTTTTATTGAACTGTTTTACAATTAACTTTATAAAGCGTAGTTGTTTTCCAAACTGCATTAAACATCATACCCACTAAGCGTGTTTAACATGTTTTGAAACCGAAATTTAATGCTTTTTGTATGATAAATCAGCTCAGTTTAGCCTCGCAGCTTAATTTAGTATTTTCTCACTTATCAAGCTGTACTTTACCTTTTTAATTATCAAATTATTGCGGGAGCGATATGCAAAGTTTTGAAAAATTTCAATAAAATGCAACGCAATTTAATATAAATTTTACAAAATTTTTCTAATTTTTTACAAAACAATATAACACAGTGCAACACAATAAAATATAACCATATACGGACACCACTACGTGATAAAAGACCAAAAAAAAAGACCCATGTCTCACAGTTTTGCCCAAAGTCATAAACTTTTTTTATGGGCCCCAACGATTTGGGACCTCGATGTTAATTTTACAAAAAAGTGATCATTTTGTCAGGCCCATAACTGGCGGCCGGAAGACGGGCCTCAGGAAATAACACCCCAATTGCAAAATGAAAATGGGCCCTAAATTTAGGGTTTGTTTTCATTATGAAGGTGGGCCAAAAATTTCAAAATGAATAATGAAATGAAATATTTTAGTGGGGACGGCTTTCATTTTTCGGTTTCAAACCGTTTAAAAATAAGGCAAGAGGAAGAGGACCCAAAAATAATTATTTTTTGTATACTGATAAAATTTGGGGCCAGATTTCATTGACCCTGTGGAGTGTATTTTCTTGAAATGTAATTTTCAACAATAAAAATTGCACCCCAGGAAAATCGGCCCCAATAGAAAAATCACTTTTTTGCAAAAATGACACCGAGGTCCAAAATCTTTATCACGTGATAAAAGACCCAAAAAAACACCCGTGTCTCCCAGTTTTGCCCAAAGTCATGCACTTTTTTTATGGGCCCCCAAAGATTTTGGATCTAGGTGCCATTTCTGCAAAAAAGTCATCATTTTGTTATGTTCATATCTTGCAAACCGTTCGGAATTTTCATTTACACTCTGAGGGAAGGAATATATAAAATCAAAAAAACTTTATGTTCAAGCACAAAATCGCAAACAAAACGGATTCAAATTATACAGAATAAAAATGTGAAAATAACCGAACTGCACAGAAAATCTAAACAAAAAACGATTCAAACTTTAATAAATGACTTGACTCTGACATTAAATGACAAATGCAAAAGGTCAAACTACGCCCTTCTGATAAGTGGTGTCCGTACATGGTTATGTTTCCATGACTTAAAATATTACACACCGTGTAATTTGTTATGTTTATTGAATATTTCATTACAATATTAAACATTTTCAAATAATGTATTGGAAAATTTAGAACGTGTTTTATACAAGTCCATATATGGGCTATTGTTTACCTTGTTTCTAATGGGATTTTGTTTGGTGAAGTACGCTGAAAACTTCCATAGAAAAATCTTGTTTACGGATGGAGAAATTTTTACCTTACAGAAAAAATTTACCACACAACATGATTGGGGTTATAGACGATAATCTAAAGACGCATTTAAGCTCATGACACGGGTCGAAAATGTCATCATCCAGCTGCAGCCATGGTTGGGGGGTGTATCTTATGATGGGTTAACTGAGTTCCATTTCTGTGCACAAGGGGTCAAAACATCGGCCAAAGTTCGAGAGAAAAATATTTAGGAAGATTTATGGCTCTATACTGCACAACGGCGAGTATCGGCGACGCATGAACCATGAGCTGTATGAGCTTTATCGTGACATTGACATAGTTAAGTGGACTAAAATAAGGCTATTGTGCTGGCTAGGCCATGTCAGTAGCATGTATGAAGACGAACCAGCACAAAGGGTTTTCGAAACCGAACTCCAAGAAAGGCGAAAAATAGGAAGACAAAAACTCCGCTAGAGGAATCAAGTTGTCGAATCCCTGCGTACACTTGGTATCACCAACTGGAGAGATAAAGCGAAAGATCGAACAGGTTGGCGAAATATGTTATCTTCATTTTGTAAGGTCCCTCACCCCCCGGGGTTGTTCGAGGCCGGATAAATAAGTAAGTAAGAGCTGTAATGTTCAGGAACTTGTGTCGTCATACAAAAAGTTTATTATGACCGAATAACGATATATTTCGTCAAACCGATGAATTTCAGTAACACATTTTCTAGACGAAGATTGTAGGAAGGTGTTAAATAAAAAATTGGAAAATACAAATGTTTAGCGAACAAAATAGAATGGGAGCCATTTCAAGCTAGCTAGCAGTCGGTGGGGAGGTTGCGACTATTTTGCTCGATTTTACCTACAACTTCTACACAAGCAAAGTTAGCTATAGACTCCCGGTAATTAATGGAAAAGATAAAAGAAAAAGGGATGAGCCAGATTTTACGATATACTATCGAGTAATACAAGGTAACTTTTGCGAAAAAAGGAAGTACAAAAAAGTATCAATCGATGTTAGTGAATTTTCAGTTATTGATAGAAACCCACGCAGTTGACCCACAACCCAACTATGTCCTAACGGCGTATTATAATTAGGACCCCTCTTCAGCCAGGTGATGTAATGAGAGAACACTTCGATGTTACACTGTTGTTGTAATTGTGTACACCTTCGTCTATACCAATTTGAAGAGAATTCGTTCATTACAGAGTAGGGATCAAACCCACCTTCTCAGGCACAAGAGCCACGTACACTAGCGATTGCACCACCGACGGCATTTACCAGAACAAACCAGAAATCTCGCAAGAGTTGATAGCTAACATTGATGAAGAAATTGCCAATCTGGAGCCATTGCGAGCAACAACTCAAAATGCCATGAAACGAGCATATATGTGCGTCAACTCAGGAGGCGATCATTTGACCGAAATAATTTTTCCAACTTCATGTAATTAATTTTACATCTTCAGTTAAATTTTTCGTGAAGACAGAACGATTTTCTTCATTTCTAACAAAATGGCAGGCAATCTAAATAATTACTTTTATATTATTTTTGGGCCAACTTGTGTTACTAAGACTTGTAATGCATGGTTTTATATATCTAAGATCGAATATAAATCCGTTTTTGGATAGAAAATTTTGGTACGATTACTCGTTTTCTAAAAGTGTGTCCCAAAATGCACGCAACATTGAAAGTAATTCATGTTTTTCTCGCAATGTAGGATATGTGGCATCATCTTGATGCAATCAAATGCTGCCCACACCCATATTATTCGATTTAGAAGCAACAAAACTAGATTATCATGCCGCGACAAAGTACCATTATTTGTTATTGAAAGACCATTCGCATTTTCGTAGAAAAATGGTTCAATAATGACTCCATCCAAAAATCTTCACCAAACTGCGAAACGTTGTTGATGCAGATATTCCTCAACAATTTCTAAACCCGAAATGCGATATGAAATATGAAACTGAGACTCAACGCAGAAAACGATTTTGTTTGAATATACCTCAGTCTAGGGTCAGGCCACGAGAAGTGTGATATAGTGGGTAAGGGAGTTTGACCTTTGGCCCATATATTGCAAGGATATGTCAATATATAAAACTAAAAAAAAAACAAAAGTAAAATTCGTGAAGTTGTCGTTGCAATTTCAAGATCGAAAATTTCAGATTTTTAGTATTCTTCTGAATTATTCAAAATTATATATCTCGAAAACGGCTTGGGATATTTGAAAGTTTTATTTACATAATTTTTACAAACGGCATTTTTCAAAATACTGTCAGTACATATGCACTTAACTGTTCAGTGCGTCAACGTTTAATGCGTAACTAAGGAAGAACAATAAAGAGAAACAGTTGTAAACATTGCATTTTCGCTTTTTAGCAGTAAAGGTCGTCCCACAAAAAATGGTGTATCTCAGCAACTACTTGAAAATACCAATTTCTCGTTTCAGTGTCAGAAGAAAAATAATTAAATTTCCTAAATTGTCATGAATGATTGATTATTTTTCTTGCTTCGGCTCTTTATTTAAGATGAGTTTATTGTCTTCAAAATGCATTTCCGAAATTTTTCAGTGTAGACTATTTTCTGATTTTTAATGTTTTTCTTGAATTTTTTTTTAAAAACCTAAAAAAAAAAATTCAAACATCTCAAGTCGTTTTCGAGATATAAAATTTTGAATAATTCAGGAAAATACAAAATTTCTGAAATTTTGAATTTTGAAATTGCAACAAAAACAAAACTTCAGGAATTTCACATTTATTTGTTGTCGAGTTTTATATATTGACATAATCTTTCGTTATATGGACCAAAGCTCAAAATCCCTGCCCACTATGTCACACTTCTCGTGGCCTGACCCTATATTTAACCCATGTATTACCCATCAATGAAAGCGATTTGTTTAAATTTGTATTAAACCTGACCACTCAGCTGTCACGCTGTCTTTTTCCATTCAACAACAACACTTTACCGCACTCATGACACGAATTTCAAATCTTGTGTGAATTTTTGGACATCCTTTGTAACAAATTACAAGAAGTTTTATATTAATAGAAGACAGTTTGCTGCAAGTATTACCCTTTAAATACACAAACGTTTCGTTTAGTATTCTTAACTATTATTCAAACTAGTGACTGAGTTAATTGAGCCAAAATTCGGGGTTTCAGGGGAAACATTAGTAAAAGTTAGTAAAAAAAAATAAAAAAAATCATCCCCAATATTGTAGTTTTTAAATTCTACCGTGGGTTTCACTCTCCTGGTACTCGACTGAGTTAACTCTACTTATAAATATCATAATTATTTGAAGCAGTTGAATAAGTTTTCGGTAAAATGTTTGCCACAAATGTCACTTATTTAATAAGAATGACACGATTCATTTATATATTAATTTAAACTTATAATTACGTTATCTTCTTAAAGAGTTACGCTCATCGCTGATTCACTGACTCTGTCACACTTTTTGAACACTTATATACACACAAAAAAAACGAAAAAAACACGAAAACAACGAAAAAAAAAGCGAGAAAAACACGAAAAAAACGAGAAAAACACGAAAAAAAACGAAAAAAACGGGAAAAAATGGAAAAAAAAACGGAAACAAACGAAAAATCTCATCTTACAGTATTACCTTTTATTAAAAATCGATTAAAATTAAAGCATGTTTCGACGAGCGCCATAGGCGCGTTCCAATCCACTAGTTCTCCTAATATTGAACTAGAACAGCTTACCAACAGTTATAGTATTAGTTGGGTCATGCAATAATCACACTTTAAACTCATTATTCTATAAGCGAACTTTAACGCTGCGCATCTATATGTCGCTTCAGCAATCATACTTTGAAAAGGACTCTCATCTGCCACACGAAAGGATTTCATTGTTCAATCATTAACATTTAGTCTCCTTGCACGGGTTTACTTTGGCTACCGTGTAGTTATTCGCACAACTAGACAAATGTAGACAATGAAACTTTTCTACATTCCTTTGCAAGGTCTTGGCGAGAGCTATTTGGAGTAGGGAAAAGTTTATCAACATTTAAATATATTTAATTGCAACCCAGAAATTCCCATGTTGTCCTAAAAAAAGAAAATAACAAACTTAGAAACCAAATTAATTCACAGAATTTTACAGGAAGTTCTATACCATCCGTCGCCCAGTTGGCCTCCAGAAATGGAGAAGGCATTCAGTTCAGTGAAATTCAGGTAAAACAGCTTTAGTTCTTCTTATACTCTCATTGTTTCATAGCATCTATCTATTTTCACAATTTGCATATTCAAGGATGCTATCAAGGATGCCTCCAGTCTTACTGCGCAAAAATGAAAACAAATGCTGATGAATGCTCTTCGCATCGCCTACAATGAAATTACTTTAGCGCAATTGTTTCCGCAAGAGTTTGATGTGGTGATTTTGTTGGAGAAGTATAAAGGCTGTCAAATTGTTGAAGGTTTTTGGGTAAAATGTTGACATTATTCTACAGTTGTTGATTTCGTTCTCCTTAAGGATGCTTATTTGACATTTAAAATTAAAAAAATAAATCATCAGAAACTATACCCGAGAAAAGGAGAATGAAAAAGAGTTCATAAAAATGGAAGATTAACAACACTCATAGTAACAGAATTTTAACGCAATATATCTGGTGTATGAACTGTTGTCCCATAGCATTTTTGACACTAGTTACAGTCTGATGTAGTCTCCTCTAGTCTGATTGGAGTTTATTCAAAAACGCTAATATACATACAAACACTTAACTATTAGATATTAACCTGGGAACCGCTTTGATGCGCAGTTGATTTTCGGTATTCGAAATACAGGCGATAGTGAGAAATGCACTATAAACATCACGAGCGAAGGGAACCATAAGGGAATCATTATATGGAATGGTTAAGTTTATAAGTTTTTATATTTGTGAACGTGATACAGTAATGTGACAGCTTTTGATTTAAATAAATGGCAGACAATGTTTTCATCAAGCCTGTAACTGTGAGATTTTGATACTGTAGATACGCCACACAACACAGTGGCAGAAAATCCAAAATTTGCATTTCAAATCTAATGACGGTTTCGTAAACGAGTTTAAGCAGTTTTCCGCAGATGCACATTGGCGAATTTCTTACAAAAATATAAACACTTTAACCATTTGTATATGACTTGTCCGATTTATATAAGTTGGCCATAGCTAAAGTGTAGTTGACCTTCAACTACACAGACCAAAGTGCAGGCACACAGTGGAAAACCCAAATAGTCCAACACGGATACACACAAGGGGTGTGAAGAAAAATTTATCCGATAAATTTGTTTATCGAAGACTCAAATCACTTATACAGAATTTCTGACATCTGATTTTTTACCTAAAGCAAATAATTTTTGTACACAAAAAAGGTAAAATAAGCGCTTTTTAAGCCATGCAAGTTGAATATAGCATAAAACACTGTGCGACAAATAAAGACCTTTTGAAAAATACACGTACGGGTTCGATTCTGCTGCCGATGGGTAGTAAAACCCAATATTCTGTTTGTCGAGTTTGGTGATGAATTTTTTTTATGGGCCTCAAAATATTCGGAAAATCAGTGGGCCCCTCGAAAAAGGTGTCATTAATTTTTGTTCAACATCTCATTCATACTTAGTGATACCGCTTAATTCTATGTGGTCATAATGCAGCCAAGAATCCGTGGAACAAATCTTATTAACATTTTATGCCAAAAAAGTAATATTTTGGAAAATATATAGGGAAAAATTATTATTTTGTCACTTTTTCCAGCATAACCGATACGGACTCCCAATTTTTGACTAACAATATTTGAAAATACCGTTCGGAATCGGTGTAAAACTGTAGGTCCCAATTAGTGAGTGAAAACCGGAAAGCGAACAGCTCAGTGATTGTGAGAAGTTATCCCCGGTCCCATCATGGAATGTAATGGGAAACCATTTATTTATTTTATATTTGACAAAATTGTAGCCAAGGTATAGCTGAACAACTTTTGTGAACATATTATTATAATCTGAAGGTGTCTGGGCACTTCAAATAGCTCACAAAGACCACTTTGTAACGTAAAACTTGTCGCATTTTTAATATTTTATGACGCTAAAACAAAAAGATTTTTTAATCAATTGCACACTTTTCTGTTGTGTTGTGTTGTTATTTGGTATTTTTAAAACATTTTTAGGACTTTTAGTTTTAACCACAAAGACTATAAAGTGTGGTCCAAAGACAACTACATTTTACAAATTAAACCAAATTAACTTAACTTGATTTTTTTCGGTATATTATGGCTTTGTTAGAAATAAGAAGTTATGTATGGATCACGATTTCATTCATGTGGCTGGCTGTCGCGGCTCGCTTCGCAGAGGTTCAATCGTGTCAGTCAACTTTTTTAAGACTTTGTTGACGGTTTCTACCTCACGTATTCTGGATTATTCGAATAGAGACGGTCTCTAACGGCACTCCACAAGAAAAAGTCTACCAATAGAATTCTTGGAGTGAAATAGCAGCTCCCGGGGTGACCAACAAATATCGGCAAGACAGCTGATAACACGATTGTCGAAATTAGTGTGCAAAAGACCATATATGTGACGAGCTGTGTGAGATGGTGCGCCATCCAGCTGCAACAAAAGATTATCCGAGGGCATACGTTCCCTTTTAGTACATAAAATGTCCATTATCATGTTTCTGTAGCAATCGCCGTTGACTAAAATGGGGATTCCAGCAGCATTTTCAAAAACAATTGGCCAATGATGCCACCAGTCGAATATCTACACCAAACTGTGTCACTGTCTGTGGATGCATCGGCTATTCCACAATGACGTGTGGGTTATCCCATCCCCAGATGTAGAAATTTTGATGACATAGCCGCCGAGTTAAGAATGCACTTCCTCAGAAAATATGATTTTTCGGTCCGAATTTCCCAATGTTGTTCAAGCGTAAAGCAACGTAAAGCAACTATACTATTCGATCCAAAAAAGATATCAGTGTCAAAATAACATATGATTTAAAAAGATACCTGTATTTGTACCAACCGTTACCTATAAAACTCTTCGTCATAACCATATTGATCATCATCTGAATCCTCGTACTCCTCCAATAATACTTGTACATTGTAGCCTGGAGATTCATAAATAACAATAACTTAAAGTAGGCAAAAAAAACAACAATAAAAACTCAGCCATTAAGTAAAAAAAATTCACAGTTTGCGAGTTAGCATCAAAAAATAGTGAAATACTACAATTTTAGAGGTACGACTACTCAATTTCTAATATGTATCAACGCGTCCACATCATCAAACTTTAATTTCGCTTGACGTGTTGTAATATTCAGCTAAAACTGAATTTTAGGTTTCCCCATAAAATCTATGTAAAATAACAACCTGATTTTTTTTACATAGACTGCATATTCAAACTTGAATTTCAGGTTTATCTGAGTACTCTGCTTAAACAGTGGAGTTGATACACAGGGTGTCTGGTAATTTATTTTTCATGTACATTTCGATGCCAAATTCAGTGAAATTAGCTAATTTAAAATTCCGATTTTGTATGGGAAATTTTATATAATTTCGGCGAAATTACACAAATTGATCGTAACCGTCCGATAGAGATGCCTTATTAGGGTGTCTAGAAACGTTCAGATTGTACTATGTTCACAAAAGCTGTTCAGCTTTATCGTGGCAACAATTTTGCCAAATATTGTTACTGAAAAATTAGGAGGCGCATAACTGACAATGTGAAAAAAGGGAGACATAATATTTTTACGCATATATTTTCAAAAAACAATTGCAGGAACAAATTAGTTTTTTGGCATGAAATGTTAATTAAAGTTATTCAACGGATACTTGTCTACATTATTTCCAAATATAGTTAAGCCGTATCATCCAGTCTAAACGATCTGTTGTACAAAAACTGGTGACATCTTTTTTCAAGAGACTCAATGATTTTCAGAACCTTTTGAGATACATAAAAAAATTGGTCACCAAACTCCACAAACCGAGTATAGGGTTATACTATGCTTTGGTAGTAGAATCCAACCTGTACTGTCAAGTCCGTGTATTTTTTTCACTGTTGCACTGTGTAACTAGCTTTACATAGAAATCAAATATTTTGTAATTCTTTTTATAAGAAACTGAACAATTCTCCAAACCTAACATATGTAGGTCGCCCATTATCAAGGTGAACTACCTCCAATGTCTACCCCTAATACCTAAGAAGCACATAGGAAGCCTATATATACCCTGTTTCAGATCGAAGATATAGCCCAATATATGAAGCGGTCCATGTCATTGATAGAAATAATGACTACTTCAAGTGATAATATAGGGTACTCTCGATAAAATATTAATAATATCTCTATCATTTCAGATCGGAGATATCGTCAACTTTATGAAGCGACCCATATCAGTAATAGAAATAACAAGTTCAAGTGCCAATATTGGGCATTCCTGATAGAAGTGAATAACTATCTGTATACTCGAAATTAGACCAGGCAGCACATAATATCCCCATCCAAAATATATCCTGACTCGATTTCAGATAGGAGATGTAGTCACTTTTATGAAGCGCCCCATATCAGTGATATATATAATAAGTTAGAGTGCCAATATTGGGAACTCCAGATAAAATTGAATGAAGTACCTATATATTCGAAATAACCCAATGAAAGCATATAACAACCCCATCCCAAATATATCCACAATTCCAGTTCAGATTGGAGATATCATCAACTTTATGGAGCGACCCATGCCAGTAATAGAAATAATAAGTTCACTCCTGCTAAAAATGTTTGAACTACCTGTGTATTTGAAATTAGACCCATGGGAACACTTAACACCCCCATTTTGACATATAGTCAAATTTATAAAGAGGCCCATATCACTGATAGAAATATCAAATTCGAGTGCCAATATTGGGCATTACTGAGAAAGGTAAATGAACTACCTGTATATTAGGATTTAGCCCCATTGGAGACAATACCATCCCCATCCAAAATGTATTTTGATTCCACACTTGAAATCGGAGGTATAGTCAGCTTTATGAAGCGTCCCTTTGTCAGTGGTAGAAATAATAAGTTAGAGTGCCAATATTGGACATTTAAGATCGGAGATATGATCATATTTATAAAGCGCCATCACAAAACAAAATTCTTGTCAATTATTGCATTTTGATTTTTCTTGAATACATTTTTAACATTTGTAATATAATTGCAAAAACCTAAAAAAATGCTTATAAAAGGTGACCAGGCAGTAATGATACTTTTTCCAACTATTATATTTCAGAAGATATCTAAGTTAACAATGACGTCCAGCTATCAAAATATGCAGTATTATTTGCCATTTCATCATTCGTCGTTTCGCTTTTATGGAAAGATATTATTATCGCAACGTGAATTTAGTCGTGAGGTTGGTCGTCATCATGGCTTAAGTGCGCAGGCAATTCGTCGTACCGGGGAAAAGTTTGAGACTCAGCACACTCTTTTGAACCTTAAGCCACCAACCAGACAGATATTGGTACGAATTGGGGAAATCGTTGCCGCCGCAGCGGCCAGTATCGTAACCAGTCACCGGGTGATTTGCTAGATCCGCCAGTGTTAATAAAATCGCGATATATCCATCCATCGCCGATCGCAGAAATTGGATTTATGTTATTCCACCACCTTGAAGATTTTACGTAAAGACCTGGCTCTAAGGTCATCCTAAATACAGCTGATGCAGAAGATAACGCCAGGTGACCTACCACAACGTGGTGTTTTCGGCGAATGGGTCGTAGAGAACCTGGAAGAAGATCATATTTTGTATCGAAAAATTAACTTCAAAGACAAAGATAGGCGCCACGTTACGGTTAATGGAGCAAGGTACACTTCTATGATCACGGACAGTTTTTTGCCAAACTGGAAGAATTGGACTTGGTTCACATGTGGTTTACCATAAACCAATTGAGAGGAGAGTTTAGTGAGCAATTAAACTCACATTGTGGCGCTGTCAATCGACCGCCTCATTCGTCCGATTTGATTCCACTAGACTATATTTTGTAGAGGCACGTGAAATGTGTTGTCTCTACGAATAAGCCAACCACGATTGCTGCCAATCACGACATTTAGAATAGACTAAGTGAAGCGTTGCGGTTGGCTACATTTGCAGGAAATAACATGTGGAACACAAAAAAAAGCCAAAGTTCAGACAACGGATTCTAGCAGAGGGGGTCGAAAAACAGTATTCGTGTTACTTTTGTTTTTTTTTAAGCGCTGGGTGGGGGAGAATTTGCCACTTTTTCATATTCTTAAGATAAATCGGCATAGGAAACCATGTTATAATTACATTTTAGTTAAAGGATGGACGCACCAAAGCTCGTAGCTCAACTTGAATGCCAAAAATAAGTCATAACTGAAAACCCAATTTCATACTTTTTCCGAGTTGGCGCTAAAATGTCCCACAAAACTGATTTTTTGGGGGTTGGTGTATATTGAAAGAATATTTTACGTAAAATTTTACTTTAAGTCACCGAACAAAAGAAAGATGAAGATACATGTAATGTCTATAAATAAAAAATACGATAAAATTTTGTAATTTATTCACATTGCGCTAATTAGGCGCGCCATAACTACCTGCACTTTGCCTTGTAAAATCCGTTGGTCAACAACAATAAATCAAACCAAAACTCAGAATCATATACTTTTTCAAAAGTATAGTCTGGTCACAGGCTTACAAAATTAGTTGGCCTGTGCAATTTTCTTCGTACTTGATTTGTATGTATTCGGTCGCAGGTTTAAAATTATACAGTGCGACAAATGAACAGTTTTTCTTTAGGGCTTCAACGAGGGCAAAACAATATATCAGAAAACCCCACTCGGTTTTAGCCCAGATCATCTCAATTTTTTTTATAGGCCAAATAAGGTTTCAGCTGTTGATAAAAACTGTAATTATGATTATACTTTCATATATTCTAAACCGTTACATATTTTTCATAACCACCTTCTACAAAATTGTAGCTCTTTCATCGTTGCACAATGTTGACTAATACACATTTTGTAAACAATGCACCGTCACTTCGTCAAATGACGAAACGTCAACCAAATTTGATCGTATTTGGATTTCTTGTTATTTTCCAGCATACGGTAAATAATATGAGGTAACTCGTTTAGAAGCAATTATAGCCCATAAAATTCTTGATTTTTTTAAAATTTACAGAATACACTAATCAACAAAAGTTGTCTTTAGTACTCTAAAATTGGTGTAGAAATTTAATATTTTATATATTTTTTTTTGTTTTTTCGCTTACAAGTTACCGAATGTAATCAGACAGATATGGCCATATTCTACAAAGTTTTAGTTTTTAAGATCGTTTACAATACGATCAAAACACTATTCAACAAAAGTGTAATTTATAGTACTAAAATTATTATATCATTTAAACATTTTTAATTTATAATATTACATGCTAATATTTCTTAAGCTATACAACTACAACTACAAATAATTGCCCAGACTTTTTGATCAAATCATTTTAAATACTCTTGCCAAAGGAACAAGCAACACAAATATTTGTTCGATGCAAAAATAGTGCTTGGCCATGATGAAATGGTTGGTTTCTAAAAGCGTTGTTCTGGGGTTTTTAGCAAAATATCGTTCAGCAAATTAGAGCAATAGTGTGAAGTCAATGCTGGAAGCATTTAAAAAACTTAAAGTGTATATGTCACTGAAAATTTGCGTTCTGTATTTACAGTTGGACTATCTCGGCAAATAGATCGCAACCGAATCTGATGAACAGGGTGAGCATTACCATCAGATTTCTCTGCCGTTCGAAGTAGTGTACAAATTCACTTTTGTTATATATTTTTAATGGACTTCATAGAAATGTATCCCATATAAACAAAGCAAAAAATCACCAGACGCAATCGTTTCTGAAATACGCTGGTGGTATTTTAATAAACGCAATGACCAAGAAAATTCACAGAAAAACGAATACACGCAATTATTGTTGGTGACGTTCAATCTGATTTTAGCGACAACTGTAGGCCTACTCCATCTAAAAAACCCTGCAAAGGCTGAAGTTCTTTGTTGGCAGTGCACTTTAAACTATAATTAATGTAGTAATTACTATATAATTTCAATAAATAAATAAACAATAAAAAGTATTAGTTTTCATATTATTAAATTTGTCTTGGAAGAGAAACAAAATATGTCTATTAAGAAACTTTGTATAAGTACTTGTTTTCACAACGATAGCATTTGATATGCTTGCTAATTTCTACAATGGACTATTTTAGATGGCATTCTAATAACTACTATTTTCATGGCACCGATAATTGAGATACGGAGATGTGGTACAATAATGTGAAAGCATCGCACATTCAGTATATTTAACAATGGTGTCATACATCTTCAGGAGTACAACTTTAGAGAGTATTGTTGTGTCAATCCTTCAAATTTGTGTCAATTATGTACAATAATTATAGACATGCATTTTGTGGGTTTATTTCTTTCCACTAATATTGAAAATTATTTGATCTAAAACTCTGGATATTTGAGTTGCAATTGTATAGCTTAAGCAATATTAGCATGTAATGTTAAAAATTAAAAATGTTAAACTGATATAATTTAGTACTTTAAATGACACTTTTGTTGGTTAACCGTATTGTATATGATTTAAACACTACAACTTTGCCGAACATGGTCATATCTATTTGATTATATTTGGTAGGTTGTAAGCGAAAAAACAAAAAAATTATAAAATATTACATTTCTATACCAATTTGGCCGTCGGTGGTGCAATGGTTAGTGTGCGCGGCTCTTGTACATGAGATCCTGGGTTCGAACCCGGCTCTGACCACCTTCAAATTTTCTTTCGGCGGCGGTCACCTCGCATAGTGACGGGACACTATCGAGTATCTAGCCATGAAAAAGCTTCTCAAAATACCGTTCGGAATCGGTGTAAAACTGTAGGTCCCAATCAGTGAGTGAAAACTGGAAACCGCACAGCTCAGTGATTGTGAGAAGTTCTCCCCAGTCCCTTTATGGGATGTAATGGGAAACTATTTATTTTTTTTTATACCAATTTTTGAGTACTAAATACAAAATGTATTTTGCAAGGTTATCAAAAATGTTGTGGGCTATAATTGTTTATAAAACAGTTACCCCAATTATTTACCGTGTGCTGGAAAATTACAAGAAATTCAAAAAAGATCAAATTTGGATTGACGTTTTGTCATTTGACGAAGTGACGGTGGATTGTTTACAAAATGTATATTAGTCGACATTGTGCAACGATGAAAGGGCTACAATTGTGTAGAAGGTGATAATGAAAAATTTGTAACGGTTTAAAAAATATTGAAGTATAATCATAACTACAGCTTTGATCAATGAAATCTTCTTTGGACTACAAAAAAAATGGTGACGACCAGGACCAAAACCGAGTAGGGTTTTCTGATAATTTGTTGGTTTCGTTGAGGTTCTAATTTCACTGTCGCACAGAGTTATTTAATATCTGGCACTTTCACGAAAAAGTTTGTCAACCTCTGTTCTACTCCATGCACTTTATACGCTCCAAGTTCAAATCTATGAACATCATCCAACAGCACCCTGCACGTATAACAGAGTCATTCAATTGTTGTGAAAATAAGAACAACAAGATATAATACTAGCAACTACGTAAGAATGCATTTATATTTATTGGACCACAATATAAAAACTTTTGTGCGTCTCCAACTCTCACTGAATAATCACAAGTTGCTTGATTTTATCTGATATTTAAAAAATTATATTTGTTGAAACTAGATTATTTTTTCAACGTAAACAAAGGGCACTACCAACTGAAAATGATTAGAGAGGAATCAGTTTCAAACGATAAGAGTTGCGGCAAAGATGATTGGCAAAGCTAAAGGTTTCACTGTATGTCGCCTGTCACACTTCAAATTCTTCCCAATATTTTAATAATACGAAATATATATTTCAGATTTTGATATTAGGCTCACTTCTTGTATCATTGGTTTGGTCACAATGCAAATCTTGCTCGGTCATCAACTCTATGGCCTGCGTGTCGGAAAACCAATATCAAGCCTGTGTCAATAGTGTTCCCACGGGTGCTGTTAACACTTGTCCCGCTAATTACATATGTTCAACTGCATTATCAACAACTACAGCTGCCATTTGTCGGCCACGATCTGTAAGCACAGTGCCCACTTGCAGTGGCTGCAACATCTGCAGTGTTAGTAAGGTATTTGCCTGTACCGGAGTTCACACTTATGCCCTATGTTTGGGAACTAATACTGTCTCTTCGGTGACGGGTAGCTGTGGTGCAAGCATGGTGTGCAATATAAATTTAAGCCAAATGTGTGGGGATCCAACTGTGGGTGTAAGTACGAAGTTTCACTGCCTAAGAATTAGTTAATGTAGCTCTTTTTACAAATGTTTAGACTGTTGCCACTTGTTCACCATTAAGTGGAGATGTGACAAGTACTACTCCCTGGACCCCGTCCTTAACAACCCCATCCACTCTGCCGACATATGCTCAATATTTGTGTCAACAAATACGGATAAACGGCAGATTTTCACTTCCAACGGACATGGACAGGACATGCAAAAGGTGCGTATTTAATGTAATGTAATATAAAAACATATGTGGAAAATTTAAGTGAAAAATATTAGTTTTAGCAATTTTCCTTAAAAAAGAAGTGATGCCCATTGGCTAAAGCCTCCTGTGGAGCCCAACATTTATTATTTTTTGAGATTGGAAGCACCGTTTCCGAGTTATAGCTATGTTTCATTTTAGCGGTTTTCTTATTTTGTCGATTTAAAAAAAAAATTCTTCCTTACGAATTGGACCACTTTATAAGCAGCCCTTAGTAATTCGCAAAGATTGGCTTTTTTTTCTAGTGGACGCTCCGTTTCCGAAGTACAGACATAAGGGCAACTTGGCTATTTTAAAAAAAAAGTGATGCCGTATTAAAGACATCCATTCATTGGTTAAAGTCTAACAATGAGGTAAACAAATATTATTTGTGGGATTGGACGCAACCATTCCGAGTTATGGCTATTTTTTGATTCTAGCGCATTTCCTTATTTTGCGGATTTTTGTTTAGAAAATATTCCATACGAATTGGACCACTTAATGAAAAATCCTTAGAAACCCCCAATAGCTTTGTTATTTTTTTGATTCGACGACCAGTTTGCGAGATATAGACATAAGCGCGTTTAAGCGATTTTTTATTCGAAAAATTTTAGTTTTAGCGATTTTTAAAAAAAGTGATGCCGTATTAATGACATCAAGGGATAAAGCCTCATATGTATGTAGGTAACAAGTTTATAATTTTTTCGATTGGAAGCACCGTTTCCAAGCTATAGCCATTTTTTCTAGCGACTTACTTATTTTGGCAATATTAAAAAAAGAAATTACACGAAGTGTCAGTGGACACCCAGTTGGAACGAATTTCCTTTCACTATATGTTATGTATTAGTTAGTTCCAACACGTCTAAGGCGCCCGTGGAAAAATTCGGTAATTTAAATGGATCTTTAGGAAAATATACTTTCTGTAAAATGATAAACTTCTTCCAAGGAATTTTTTTTTATAGAATGTATTTTTTTTAAACTCAATTTGTAGGTCCGTTTTGTAATAATATGTATTATATTTGTTCGACAAGGTCCTTTTTTAAAGAGAGGTACTTCTTTTATTAAAAGCTAATGTTTTTTAAGAAAACGTACTATTTTTTAAGAAGAAGTACTTTCTGTAAGAAAAAGCCATAAGAGTATTCGATATTCGTACGAAGTTCCTCAATCGTCGTTGGCTGGTTGGCATAGACCATAGACTTGACGTAGCCCCACAGCAAATAATTTAACGGCGTCAAATCGCACGACCGAGGCGGCCAATCGACTGGGCCATTTCGTGAGATAACACGTTCACCAAACTTGGTATCCAATAAATTGATTGTGGCATTCGCTGTGTGGCTTGTGGCGCCGTCCTGTTGGAACCACTTGTCCTCCAAGTCCATATTATCCAATTGGGACCAAAAATATTCGGTTATCATTGAACGGTAGCGATTCGCATTCACAGTAATGTGCCGGTCTTGATCATCACGGAAGAAGTACGGCCCAATGACGCCGCCGGCCCATAAACCGCACCAAACCATAATTTTTTCGGGATGCAATGATGACTCATGGATTTCGTGTGGATTGCTGTCTGACCAATAACGCATATTTTGCTTGTTGACGAAGCCATTCAGCCAGAAATGAGCCTCATCGCTGATTGTTGAGGCCTCTTAAAGTTGGCCTCTTAAAGTTGAGGCCACTGACTCCAAATTTCGGTAGTAAATTTTAATAATTCCGACTCGTTGTTGGCTCGTATATCTTTCCATGAAGAAATGACAAACCTTACTGAAGAGAAATGTCAAAAGAGCGGGGAAAAATATGGCGTCGTTTGCTGTCCCTATCGATTTACTTTTGTAGCGTCCCTGTTCACAAACCCTTTACATATATTTCCTTTGAAAAAATGCTCAAAATCAAACCCAAACATTCACTATACGATAAAATCCGAATACGACCTAATCCAGAAAAACCCAAATGATGTTTTGTTACTTTTGATAAGTACGTTCAGGAACTGAAGCCAGAACGGAGTGCACATTCAATGACCTCGAAAATGTTGTACAGTGTTATTTACTAAATCTTCTTCTTATTATATTTCAGCTATATTTATTGTTTCTTGACCACCAACAGCACCTGGTCCGGTCAGATCTATACTTGTGCCGGAAGTACCTATTTTGATCCTACTTCCCGTTACTGTGTGGCCACTTTGCCAACAGGATGTACTAGGTGAGTACATCTGGTTCTTTGTAAGGAGTCAGTTAGACGACGGTTTTTTATATTTACAGATAAAGCACCACTGTTACCAGTTAAACTCCAAAAAGGGCAAATAAGCGAATTGCAGAATGTTTACGATACCTGTATATACGTATATCTAAATGGATCGGGTAATGGGGTTTGATTTATAAAATAAAATAATATTGAATAAAGCGAATGTCTGATTATATTGAAGTGATTTAAATAACATGTGGTGTGCAAGCGCTAAAGTGGAAGCAACAAAAGTTATATTCGGCCAAGTCCACTAATGGAATGCTAAACCAACGTGTTATCAGTTTCGGCCAAGCATAATCCAACGTTCCCAATTTCGTCTATATTTGTTCAAATGAATTACGGCTAGGAAGTGTGTGTGGAGCTTGTCGCAAATATAATATACTTGTATCCAAACACATTGCGTTTGCTATTCAATATTGCATGTTTGAGACACAATGATTAATATGTTGTAATGTAAGTGTTTGCGACCCACATATATGCATTTCTTTTTCTGACACAAATACAGTTGTGTTTGTGCACTGTTTATGCTCTCTCGAGAGCAAGAGAATAAAAAAGGGACAACGAGAGAGTTCAACTTTAAGAGCGCTACGTCCAATTTGTGGTCGTCATAATCGTCCAACCAGATCACCAATTGAGCGTCTAGTGTAAAAATTTGAATCCACAGGCACAGTACAAAATGCTCCCGTGCCAGGGAGACAAAGAAGTGCCCGTAGTGTCGAGAATATTGCTGCCGCTGAGGCTTCAGTTCAAGAAAGCCCAACTGTGTCTCTCACACGTCGTTCCCAAGCGTTGGGCATCTCTGTGACGTCGTTGTAGCGAATTTGGCGAAAAGATCTTGGCCTACATCCTTACAAGATCAAATTGACGCAAGCACTGAAGCCGCTTGACCACCATAAACGTCGTATGTTCGTGAATTGGGCTGAGCGACAACTTGAAAATGATTCGGATTTTCATCGGAAAATCATCTTCAGCGGTGAGGCTCATTTCTGGCTGAATGGCTTCGTCAACAAGCAAAATATGCGTTATTGGTCAGACAAATCCCGGAAAAATTACGGTTTGGTGCGGTTTATGGGCCGGCGGCGTCATTGGGCCGTACTTCTTCCGTGATGATCAAGACCGGCACACTACTGTGAATGCGAATCGCTACCGTTCAATGATAACCGAATATTGCACCACAATTGCATAATATGGACTTGGAGGACATGTGGTTCCAACAGGACGGCGCCACAAGCAACACAGCGAATGCCACAATCAATTTATTGGAAACCAGGTTTGGCTGATTGGCCGCCTCGGTCGTGCGATTTGACGCCGTTAGATTATTTCCTGTGAGGCTACGTCAAGTCTATGGTCTATGCCAACAAGCCAGCGACGATTAATGAACTTCGTACGAATATCGAACATGGAAATGCAGCAGTATCGGCCGATTTATGCTTGAAAACCGTCGAAAATTGGGTTCAGCGTCTGGACTTCTGCAAGCGTGCCGTGGTGGCCATGCAAAAGAAATCGAGTTCCATACATAATGGCATCGAACGTACTTTCACAGGAATAAAGAATTTCATTGGTATCTAAAACCGGTTTTGTTTCATTTAAAAAAACTTTTGTAGCGCTCTTATTGAAAAACCCGATATAACACCCGTCGACTTTTTGATGCGTTTGCTTGAAAGAATTTTATTTTTAATTCTACTGATTTGATATGTTGTGTTATGATCTTTTTTGAAACCAAATTGCTCTTGTGCTATTTTGTCGTGTGTAGAAACAAAGTCATTGATTCTATGAGGGATGAGTTTTTCGAAGAGTTTACCTAAATAGCTTAGAAGCCATATAGGTCTGTAACTGCGCGGGCTGTACCTGGGCTTACGAGGTTTATGAACTGCAACAACTTTGGCTTCTTTTGAAAGCGTTTGGAACATAATTTAATTTAATGCAACTGTTAAATATTATTTATAGTACGTTTACAGCCCTTTCAGGTAGTTCCTTTAGTAAGACGTTCGGTATGTTATCTAAACCAGGAGATTTCGATGTCTTTAGTGAAGTTAGAAGACTTGTGAACTCAACTACAGAAATAAATTCAACTCCGTCCAAATTCGGAGATTCAAGTCCTAAGTCTCTATCAAGTTAATTTTTCTTCGGATGGATGGACAAAGTTTATCGTCAGGTAATCTGATTCCGCAAAAGTGTTTGCTAATTTTTAGCCTATACTTCATCTGAAATCAATTTGTTGGGATTTTTCGTTTTCCTCTCAAGATTTCAAGTCGCTCGTCATTTTAATTGAAATTTTTTAAATTAACACCGAGTATAGTGTGTGAGCAATGAAAATTAAAATATTGTCGTTCCACAAAATCCTTAGTAAAACCTTTATTTTTCATCCGATTTTGTTCAAATTACGCTTAAAATGTCGGCAATTAAATAACCTATACGTTAAAAACATAAAACATTCCAGATCTTCACTATAACGTAGAAAAAAACGAAATAAAAATTAAAAATTTTGAAAAAAAAAACTTAAAAAAAGCAAATTTTGAAGGTGGAGGCCATTACTTTGAGGTGCCATAACTCAGCCATTTCTTATCAGATAGAAATTTACAGCATATAGACGGAAAGGGCATTCAATTATCTATCTTACCGATGTGCCATGTACCTCGATGGGACTTTTCGGTTGGGCTCCACAAGGGTTTGAGTGGGACCATACACCGAAAAACACAAAAGTACCGTTATCTAAAAAACGGTACTTAGGAAAAAAATACATCGTTTTTCGTGTTCAGGAGGTCCCAATTAACTTATCTAGGCATGTGGCGTTCTTGGTATTTTTTGGCTGTAAACCAGTGTAATTCATCAACGTTAAATAGTTCATTGCTACTATTGTTTGGTACTTATGCAGCGTAAGAGTGTCGATCATCGTAATGGTGATGAGCGTTGACGGTGATATTCCTCCTGGTGATGTGTTGAAAAGAGGAAAGGAAGACGATCAAGACTCCGCTGGAAAGACCAGGCAGAAGAATCCCTCCGTATCCTTGGTGTTACCAACTGGCGAGAAAAGGCGAAGGATAGAGCCAGTTGGAAGAATATGTTGAAATTTGTTTAATTTGTTGGTTTAATAAATATGTGTACGACGTCTGACCTCATGAGGTTGTAATATAGTCAATAAAAGTAAAGTAAGACGTGTTGTTCTGGTTCGTGTGCAATGTAAGAGTTCCCAGTACCAACGCATAGCATATCTGAAACATTCTGAACACAAAAACGTGAGAGAAAACAAGGAAATGAGAAGCAAAATAGCAGATTCCAAATTCCTGAAAAAAACAAATAATGCATTCAATGCAACTAAACGTAAAAAGGGGCATTTTAATTCCTATAATTTTTAATTATTAATTATTTATAAATGTGGATTTATATTGATAAAATTAATTATAATAAATAATACATATATATTGAAAGCAAAGAATAATTCGTCTCAAAATATTACTCGTATTATGTTTGGGACGAAATACGTACATGTTTCCACGTACGTATATGTAGGTTTGGAGAAACCTGGCGAATGTTTCTACGTAAGTATATGGATATTTGGGATGAAGAACGCAAATGTTTCCACGTAAAATCATACATGTTTGGCAGTAAACATGATACTGTTTACATTTAAATACAAGTAAGTTTGGGACTTGCAAACATATAAATGTTAGAAGTGTGTTCCAAACATATACATGGTTCCTGAAGAATATGTTAGGGGGGCTGTTATTTTTCAGCGTGTAATTGCAGTTCGATTCCTCGTACCGGAATTAGTGTAAAACCGTCTCCTAGTCAAAGCAAGTTAGAACTGAAATTTCCCGGCTTAAGAACAACAAAGCCACTGGTGCCTAACGGTTATGAGTTAGAATGGTGCATGCATCAGCTCGGTTGCAAAATCTGGCTAGACGAATGTATATCCGACGATTGAAGGTTTAGCATACTGTGTCGGGTTTTCAAAAAAGGCAGACCGATGTACAAACTATGGTGGAATAAGCCTTTACTCCATCGCACACAAGATCCTCTCGAGCATTGTATGCGGAGGAATAATGCCATTTGTGTCAGGCTTGACCAGTGTGGGTTTAGGTCTGGAAAGTTAACTAACCACCAGATATTCACATTTCGACAAATCCTGGAGAAGACCCACGAATATTAAATCGACTGCTACCACCTCTGTGCAGATTATAAGGCTGCCTTCGATAGTCCGATACGGCGAACACTGTGCCAAGCTCGGTCGGCGCTAAGCTGATACGCCTTTGTAGTATGACACTGGAAACAAAAAAACGTTTTCCATTACTTCCCCTTGATTGGGGCTAGCTTTTCACAACCAGCGAGCTGTGCACATTCTAGATTTACACTCACTGATTGGGACCTATAGTTTTACATCGGTTCCGAACGGTATTTTGAGAGGCTTTTTCATGCCTAAATTCTCGGTAGTGTCGCCGTCACTAAGCGAGATGACCGCCGTCGAAAGAAACGTAAGGTGATCAGAGGAGAGTTCGAGGCCACGTTCTTATACACAAGAGCCCCTCATACTAGCCATTGCACCACCGACGGCCATGACATTAACCCACACGAAATCTTCAGCAGAGATAGCCCTCAGGCAGGGCGACACTATATCATGCGATCTCTTCAACATATACTGCAGTCAGGACATATAAAACCTTCAGCAGCAAAAGTCACATGCTGCTCGCGTATGCTGATAATTTATACATCATTGGGCGAAATCTGCGAGAAGTTACTGCAGAATTTTCGAGAATTGAAAAGGAATCAGCAAACGACAGTAAACGACGACAAGACAAAATTAATGGTTTGGACAAGCAGAACATCCATCCGATTGGATGAAAGGTACGAGCGTATTTAACTCAGATCTGCCGTGAAGCATAACTCGAGCGATGTGGTCATACAAATTTTACAGCACGTGGTTGATCTGTCCTCGATACTCGCTGTTTTCTATTATTGGAGGATATATTTTTCGGAGCATTTTTCTCTTGAAAACTCCCAGTGAAGTTTCATCAGCATGCGATATCAATCAGGTTTTTGCGCCATAAAGCAAGACAGGTTGTTTGAGAGTCTGATACAGCTGGACTTTTGTTTCTCGAGACAGGGCTTTACCTCTAAAGTGTCTGCTTAGCCCAAAATAACATCTATTCGCAAGCACAATTTTTCACTTGATCTCCAGGCTGACAAAGTTTTTTTTCGGCAGATCCGAGGTACATAAATTCGTTCACCACCTCGAAATTATAACGGTTATCGATGTTGACGCTTTGGTGTAATCGCGTGGAGGTCCTGCTCGTTGAAACCATTAATTTTGCCTTGTCCTCATTTACCGTCAGACCCACTTTGCTGACTAATTCTCCATTCTGGAAAGCACCGCAATAACTTCTCTAATTGTGCGCCCATTGATATCTAAATCATCAGCACACGCGAACAACATGCGTTTTTTACTGCTGATGGTTTTATGCATGTTGACTGCAGCTTTCCTCAGAATAATCTCTATTAACATGTTAAAGAGATCGCATGATAGGGTGTCACCTTGTCTGAGGCCTCGCTTAGTTTCGAAAGGTTTGGTAAGATCCTTACCAACTTTCACTGCGAATTTGGTGTTCGTCAGGGTCATCCTGCAAAGGCGTATGAGTTTTGCAGGAATACCAAACTCAGACATTGCTTCATAGAGTTTCTCCCGTATCGGGCTATCGTAGGCCGCCTTATAATCGACAAATATATGATAGGTGTCGATTTGTTTTTCGAGGGTCTGTTCCAGGATTTGGCGTAGCGTGAAAATCTGGTCGGTTGTCGATTTTCCAGGCCTAAAGCCACACTGGTATGGTCCAATCAGGTCAGCGATAATTGGTTTTCGTCTTTCGCACATTATACTTGATAGAACCTTATATGCTATGGATAAAAGGCTTATTCCACGGCAGTTGGCACAGAGACTCGGGTCACCTTTTCTAAATATGGGACATAGTACACTGAGACTCCAATCGCCAGGCATGCATTCATCTAACCAAATTTTGCTAATGAGCTGATGCATGCACCTTATCAGCTCATCGCCGCCAGAATTAAACAGCTCCGCCGTTAATCCATCGGCTCCTGCGGCTTTATTGCTCTGTAGCAGAGCAATAGCTGTTCTGAACTCGTCTTGGTTAGGAGGGAGGCAGTTGACGTCGTCGTCCAAATTTAGATCGATTGTCTCGTCATTGGATATCTCAGGTACCAATAGCGCAGAGATATGATCTCTCCATATTCCCAACATACTCTGCACATCTGCGACGAGATTTCCGGCCTTGTCTTTACAGAAGGGGGGCCCTGGACCATGTCCATTAGTTCCGTTTTTGACTTTTTGGTAGAATTTTCCGGCTTCGTTCTTCCTTCTGTATGTCTCAATTTTTCGCTCTCGCGCTTTCTCCACTGACGTTTCTTCCACCTAAAGAGAAGGTTTACCTCCGTTTTTCTCCCTATACCGCTCAGTCACAGCTCTCGTTGCAATTGACTGAAGCATTGCCATATGTGCAGCGTTCTTTTCATCATTTGCAATGCGACACTCTCCATCGTACCATGGTTTGTTTCGAAGCGGTTTTTCAAAACCAAGTACGGTTGTTGCGGCAGTTTTTATAGAGTCGGAAATAGGGTTCAGGATCGTCATCGGGAGGATGTGAGTTCTGTGCCAAAAGTTGCGAGAGCTTCCTTGAGTAGGCTGTGGCTACGCCTGGTAATTGCAGCTTTCCGATGTCTAGTGTATTTTTTCGTACGATTTTCGCTCTACTTAATCTTATGCGAAACTTTACTGCTGCCAGGTAGTGATCAGAATCTATTATAGCTCCTCTGATCACTCGTACGTCCATTACACAGGATGAGTGGCATCCATCAATTGCCACGTGATCAATTTGGTTCTTCGTTCTTTGATCAGGGGAGACCCAAGTAGCCTTGTGGATGTCTTTATGCTGGTATCTTGTACCACTAATTAACATGCAAAGTCAGTCAGTCTCATAGCGTTGTCGGAACTGTCAGCATGTAGACTGAAATTGCCAGTAGTTGGATGAAACACATTCTCCCTTTCTACTTTAGCATTAAAATCTCCTAGTAAAGGGTTATCCATTTTGCGGTTTCAAAAGTAAACGGAAATAAAAGACATATAACGTATTTTTTTCATGATATTTCTTTATTATTAAAGAGTTTGAACGTTGGCACTACATCATTTAAATGACCACCACGCGAAGTGTTGCAAGCATTGATTCTTTTGAGATAATTTTCGACCACTTTTTGACACATATTGGCCGGTATCTCAGCCATAACTTGACGAATGTTGGTTCTTAAGTGCTCAAGAGTTAAAGGTTTATCTGCATAAACACGGTCTTTCGCGTAGGCACACAAAAAGAGGTCTACTGGTGTCAAATCGCATGATCTTGGTGGCCAGTTGATATCGCCACGACGAGAAATTACGCGGCCAGGAAATGTCTCTTGCAATAAAGCTATATTCGCTCGAGTTGTGTGGCATGTGTCACCGTCTTGTTAAAACCATATATTCTCCAAGTAGTATTCGTCAGTAGCAGGCAAAAAAAAATTTGGTTATCATATGACCATAACGCTCCGAATTGACGGTGAAGAAAGGTCCAATCACACCTTCGGATAAAAGAGCGCACCAAACATTGACTTTTTCTGGATGTAATTGCCTCTCTTCAATTACTTGAGGATTCTCAGAATCCCAAATACGACAATTTTGTTTATTAACATACCCACCGAGTGAGAAATGTGCTTCATCGCTGAAGAAAATTTTGTTCGAAAAATCGCCGTCCACCGCCTGTTGTTCAAGCACCCATTCCACGTATCTAGGACGTTGTGAATGGTCAGCTGGCTTCTGTTGTTGTGTGAGCTGGACTTTATATGGAGGTGGGTGTAGATCCAAATGCAAAATACGCCATAATGTGTCGTAAGACAGTCCTAATTCCTGAGAACGACGAGGAATCGACACATTCGGGTCTTCGGCAACACTTTCACTTACAGCAGCGATATTTTCAGCGGAACGAGCGAAACGATGATGCACAGGCCTTACAATATCTGTAACCGCTCCAGTCTCTTCAAATTTCTTCACAATTTTGCCAATTGCTTGCGTAGTTGGACGATTATGTAAACCATAAACTCCTCTTAAAACACGATATGTGGCTGTACCAGAATCACCATTTTGGTAGCCGGTTTTAATAATTTTTATGCGTTGTGTGATAGTTAAGCGATCCATTTTCGTTAATGTCAGACTTTCAACTGAAAAGAAAAAAAAATTGGTTTAACAATTTAGTTTGACAGATGTCGAATTCCAGCCCTATTCTTTTGAAACCACGTAATGGATAACCCTTTACAATCTTAAGCTCATGGTCAGGGTCAGAATATGCCTTTGGCATCGTCATCTTTGTCTTCTGTCGGGGCATGCACACAAATTAGGGAAATATAAAAATATTTCGCTTGTATGCGGATTGTGTCTATACGTTCACTCAGTCTCTGGATTGAATCTAGAGACTAGATGTCGCAGTCTTTCGCTAAATAGTTACAAATCCGCAACCAAATTAATTTTTTTTCTCATGGCAACTGTAGTGTATGTCGCAGTTTTTTTTTTCTTATGCAGCCATGTTCTATCCATCGCATTTTCTGTATAGTGGTAATGTCAGCCTTAATACTTTCAGCGACATCTGCGAATTGGACACTTGCACCGGATCTATATAGAGGTCTTACATTCCTTATATTCTTAAAGTTTGCGGGGGTCGGCAATAAATAGGGGTTGTTTATGTTTTCTTTTCTGTTCTTGTAACGGGTTTTTCAATAAGAGCGCTACAAAAGTTCTTTTCAATAAAACAAAACTGGTTTTAGATACCAATGAAATTCTTTATTCCTGTGAAAGCACGTTCGATGCCATTATGTATGGAACTCGATTTCTTTTGCATGGCCACCACGGGCACACTTGCAGAAGTCCAGACGCTGAACCCAATTTTCGACGGTTTTCAAGCATAAATCGGCCGATACTGCTGCACTTTCACTTTCGATATTCGTACGAAGTTCATCAATCGTCGCTGGCTGGTTGGCATAGACCATTGACTTGACGTAGCCCCACAGAAAATAATCTAACGGCGTCAAATCGCACGACCGAGGCGGCCAATCGACTGGGCCATTTCGTGAGATAACACGTTCATCTAACTTGGTTTCCAATAAATTGATTGTGGCATTCGCTGTGTGGCTTGTGGCGCCGTCCAGTTGGAACCACATGTCCTCCAAGTCCATATTATCCAATTGAGGCCAACAATATTCGGTTATCATTGAACGGTAGCGATTCGCATTCACAGTAATGTGCCGGTCTTGATCACCACGGCCCATAAACCGCACCAAACCGTAATTTTTTCGGGATGCAATGATGACTCATGGATTACGTGTGGATTGCTGTCTGACCAATATCGCATATTTTGCTTATTGACGAAGCCATTCAGCCAGAAATGAACCTCATCGCTGATTGTTGAGGCTTCTTAAAGATGAGGCCACTGACTCCAAATTTCGGTAGAAAATTTTAATAATTTCGACTCGTTGTTGGCTCGTATATCTTTCCATGATGAAATGGCAAAACCTACTGATGAGAAATGTCAAAAGAGCGGGAAAAAATATGGCGTCGTTTTGTAATAATTAAAATACAATTTGGAATTCTTTTGGTTGAGCTATCTTGAGCGTCAAAACCTTTCTGTCTTTATTGAATATTTTGGTTCTTTTTATATTAAATCTAAATACAATAATATCTTACATTAATATTCTTATTCCTATATAGTTTATATGGAGTTGTCGCGGCAGACCAACGAATATCATATGCGTATCCCTCAGCAGAGGGAACGCTCGCTGCTCATGGCCTATCATGCCGTATACATTGTCGTATGTATGCGACGTTCTTGGAGTTATGAACGGTCGCTGTCAGCAGAGACGATCGCCGTTCTGTGGCTATGCAACATTGTATGTGTCGCTGTGTGTATGCAGTAGAACATACTCAAAGCCATGGACGGTCGCCGTCATGTCTGCGTGTGCCATGCTGACGAATCAGTTTCACTGGCGTGAGAACTGTTCTTTACCTTGCGTACAGAGCAATGTGTATCGTTTAGAGTATTAAACGGCGCTTGTTATGTGGAGTGTGTTTGTCTGTTCGACTTTTGGTTATTTGGACACTTTGGGAAGTGCCAATGAAATGTAAGCTAATACCTCTTTTGGTATTTCTTTAATATGTATTTCTGTTGGTTATGTTGGCTTTAGTTTGTACTCTATAGTCGTTGGTTGCGTTGACTGTGTATGTATGCTACACCTCCATTTTTCAGAAGAATGATCATATAACGTGAGTTTTATGGACATTATTTTACAATGTTATTAAGTTTATGTTTATTAAATATATTATATAGTACTTATTATCTAATCATTTCTTATGTAATTAGAAAGACTTATTATTGTATAAGTTCATTATCATTCGTTCCTTATTATTATTATTATTAGTATTATCAACCTTGGCCTTTATTGTCATTATCATATTATTGTTCATAAATTTTAATTCTATTCTTATGAACTATTTGTTCTTTGTTAGTTTTGGGATCTATGATGTTTACATTTTCCCTTAATAGTAGATTTTTAATTTTAAAGGGACCGATATATTTTTTATCTAGTTTATGTCCTGATTCATTTCTTAACAATACTAAATCTCCTATATTGAAATTATAATCTACAATTTTCTTATCATAATATTCTTTTTGTTTTTCCTTATGCTTATTTAATAGTATCTGAGATCTCCTAAGCGCTATTTCTAATCTATATTTGGCCTCGTTGGCGTAATTGTCTACATTATAGAGTGGAGTTATTTGATCCACTTCATTCATTTGTACCATTTTATGTGGTATTCTCGAAAATACTAATTCATACGGACAGTAATTATGTACTGTTGATGGTGTTGTATTGAAACAATACGTGAAGTACTTAAGCCATTCATCCCAGTCATCTTTATCCACTGATATGTAGGATCGTACGTATGCATTGAAAGTTCTATGGCTTCTTTCAATTGTACCTAGCGTCTGGTGATGGTGTGCCGTTGAAGTTAGTTTCTCGATTTTCAATAGTGCGCATAATTCATTTAATATGGCGTTTTTGTATTCAGTTCCCATGTCCGTAATGAACGTCTTCATTGGACCATATATAAGAATGAAATTTTCAAAAATTGCCTTAGCGATTGTTTGCGCGCTTTTGTTCCGTATGGGTATTGTGACTAAATACTTAGTCAGGTCACATATCATTGTTATGGCGTATTCATTTCCGTAAATTGATTTAGGAAATGGACCAATGGTATCGACAAATACCGTATCAAAAGCTCCCGCCGGCGTAGGAGTTATTACTAATGGACCTTTCAAATGTTTGTTGGTTTTGGTTGTCTGACACGTGTGGCACATTTTGACATATCTAGTTATGTCTTTTATCATGTTTCGCCAAAAATAATATCGTTTTACTTTCTGTATTGTCCTGAAAGTTCCACAGTGACCACCTTCAATGGGGTCATCATGATATTTTATCATTATGTTCTGAATAGCTATAGCATCTTTGCAATCAATGTGGGTCACCTTATTTAGTAGCGCTACTTTAATATGAATTAATTTCCTATTGCCCATATCTTTGAATTCATTAATCGAGATAAATTCGAAAATTTTCTCACTAGGTGCCACTTGTAATTTGTCAATGCTGTGTTTACAGGCTACTTCTTCGAGCCTCGGGAAGAACTGTCCTAAGTCAAGTTTCCCATTATTAAACAAGTCATTGATTTGTATATATGCTATTATAGATTTTCCACGTTTGATGTAACATCTTGCGGGAAAAATCTTTAATTTATAATATTTCCTGACGTCAGTGTTATTTAAAGGAACATATATACTGGGCTTTTTAATTTTATTTGATTTATGCTGCTCATTCATAGTATTACTTTTATCCGTATTCGTATTATTTCGTGTCATGGATCTTGTCGTTATTGTCAATATTTGTGTTGCTGTTATATTCATGTCCTTGAGATCATGTATTGTTATTCGCGATAGCGCGTCTGCAACGTAATTATCTTTTCCCCTAAGATATTCTACTGTAAAGTCATATTCCTCTAGGTCAGGCCTCATTCTCGTCAGTTTTGAACTTGGGTTCCTCATTGAAAATAGATATGATAGTGGTCTGTGATCCGTACGGACGAGGAATTGTCTTCCGTATATGTATGGTCTAAAGTGTGTTATAGCCCAATGGATTGCTGTTAATTCTTTTTCGATGGTTGATTTATTGCTTTCACCTTTAGTAAAGGTTTTGGAAGCATAGGCGACTGGTAAATGTGTTCCTTCATGTTCCTGAGTCAAAACTGCGCCGCAAGCGTGTTTGCTTGCGTCCGTAATTATGCAAAACTGTCTTTCGAAATCCGGGTATTGCAGTAATGTTGGACTCATTAATGCCTTTTTTAAGTGATTAAATGCTATGTCGCAATCTTTAGTCCATTCGAACTGAACACCTTTTCTTGACAGTCTTGTAAGATGCCGAGAATATTCTGAGAAGTTTTTAATAAATCTTCGATAGTAATTGCAAAAGGCTACGAATCTTCTCGCGCCATCTGCATCAGTGGGTTTTGGGTAATTTTCAATTACTGAGTATTTACTATCATCTGGGAGTATTCCCTTATCTGTACATTTGTGTCCTAGGTATGTTACTTCTGTCATAAAAAATGAACATTTTCCAGGGTGTAACTTGAGATTGGTTTTTCGACATAGTTCAAAAACATTTGTAAGATTTGAAAGCATGTGTTTTTCGGAACATCCTAATACGACCAGGTCGTCCATGTATAGGAAAGCTTGTTCTGGTTTCAAACCACTGAAAGCCAATGTCATCATTCTTTGGAATGAATTTGGTGCTATTTTTAGTCCATAAGGAAGTCTAGTGAATCTGTATGACCCATTATTAGTCGAAAATGACGTAAGGTCTCTAGATTTCTCTTCCAACTGGATTTGATGGAATCCAGACATTAAATCTAAACATGAGAAATATTTAGCCCTACCAAGTTGGTCTAGAATATCGTCTATTCGTGGTAAAGGGAATTTGTCCGCTACTAGCTTTTTGTTAATCTGTCTATAATCTATTACAAGTCTCCATCTCTTTTCCGTAGAACCAGGGAGAGACTTTTTGGGAACCAACAAGATTGGACTGTTATATTCGGAATGCGATGGTTCGACTATTCCATCGTCTATTAGTTTCTTTACGTGTTTGTGAATTTCCTCCTTATGTGTATGTGGTACACGGTAGTTCTTAATGTATACCGGTTGTTTGTCCTTAACCCTTAACTTTTGTTTATAGAAATTATTTGTGGTTATTGTTTCCGTTTCTAAACCAAAGACATCACTGAATTCAGAACAAAGATCTTTTAAAACATTTTCGAACTGTTTTGGAAAATTTTTCTCTAATATTTGCAAAATTTGTGTCTTTCTTTGTTTTTCATTTGAATTGTTTGTAATAATATCGTAATCATTAATGTCTTCAGTTGTGATTTGTGATTCTTTTATTGTAACTATTTTATCGTTTGTATTTAAAATGCGAATATATGCATTGTTTGCCTTTACCAAGGTGCTAGCTATAAAAATACCTGGTTGAATTTCTTGGTGAGGTACCAATATGTCTTGATTTGTGGCAACTAGCCTAATATGGCGTATCACCTCAGATCTTGCTGGCAGTGTTAAGCTTTCATTGCATGTATTCGTAATTTGTATTTCTATCTGTTGTGTGAAATTTGGTGGTCGTAGGATAAGGTAATCAAAATCATCATTAAAGTCTAAAATACAATTATATTTTCTTATAAAATCCATACCGATGATTCCGTCGCATGGTATTGGGAAATCATCGTTCACAACGTGAAAAGTATGGGGAATTAAAAAGTTTTTGTATCTTAGATCAAAATTTGTTGTTCCTATTGATTTTATTTTACCATGTCCTATACCACTTAATGTTGATATTCTATTCGTGTTTATTTCATCTTGTGTAAAGTGAGTAAGTTTTATTAATGAAATATCTGCTCCTGTGTCTACTAATAATGTTATTTTTTCGTTATGGTGTTCTATTTTGACGTTAACAAAAATACTCATATTAAGGCTAAGGTTATACACTTTTCTGTTCTCTGGTTTGATCTTAGGGGAATTTTCTAGTTTTCCGAGTTGTCTTGGGCTGTGTTAGTTACTCTAACGTTACTATTTCGACCATTGTGGTTTTGTCCGTTATTATTATCATTGTGGTTGTTTCCACGTCTGTTTCCACGGTAGTTAGAATTGTCATGTCTGTATCTATTGTTGTTATTGCGATTGTTGCCATTGCCATTTCTTCCTCTATATCCACCTCTACCATGTGGTCTTCCTCTGTTCCCACGGTAGTTTCTGTTTGACCTGTTTCCGAAGTATAGGATAGTATTTTGTTGTCCAGTAGCGTCTGTGCAGCTACTAACAAATTTTCCTATAGCTTCGTTCATATTGTCAAACTGACCTGCTTCCATGATGAGTTTAACTCTTTCAATGGTGCAATTTTTGGTCATTGCCTTCACCGCGACTTGGGTGGTATATTTTTGTGCCAATGTGCGTGACAAACCATCGGAGATGTATGCACCTTCCAATGATTTTGTCAATTTGTCCAGCTCATCACAATAAGAATTGGCAGACTTATTGTTCTGTCGGATGTTCAGTATTTTGGCTGATAGGACCTCAACTGATTCACCTTTCACAGAACTTGACAGTTTCGAAATTACGTCTTGTATGGTGGATTCATTTTCAAGTAGGTTTCTGGCGTTACCTGTTAATTTTGTCTTAATCAGGTTTATGGCTACCGCTTCGTGGGTGCCTTTTAGTGTATCCACTAAAGAAAGCGCATCTAAAAATGATCTTAAATTCTCAGGTTTCCCATCGAAATCAGGGATTAACCTTGTGGCGGTATTCAAAAATTCTATAACTGTTTGTGCCATATTGACTTCCGTTCCAATTGACTCAATTGGTTTCGTCCTAATTGTGGCTTCACTTTCAATATTAGTATTTAAAAATTTAGTATTTAGTATTTAAAAATTTAATCTGAGTTTGGGACATTATATATAAGTCTACAGTAGGTAACTATTTTATCCCGATCCATAAGTTACTCTGTGGTGCTTAGATTTTATCTAAGTTATCTCCACGACTTGAGTATCTCTTCTTTAGAGATCTCTTATGCAATAAATATAACTTTAGTATTAAGTTGACTGCACTTAATACTGTGGAGATGAGTAGGAGGATCCACAATGAATCTATTTGTGAAGTGTGATCGACCACTTCTACATTATTAATGACATTCGCAGTCGGATCACTTATTTTCGAGTTTCTATGACCCATAATTATCCTTATCCACTCAGGTTTTCCTTTCTTTTTACATAAAAATTATTTATTAATTATACCTACAATTTTGCTTATTATATTTTTCTTTTAAAATAATTTTTCTTATTTTGTCTCGAGCGAGTACATAAAAATTAAAAAAATTTTACATAAAAATTATCCTACCAATTATACATGCAATTTCGCTTATTATATTTTCTTTTAAAATAATTTTTCCTATTTTGTCTCGAGCGAGTACTCGCTTATAGACCCTAGGTATGCGCTTGGAATCGCATACGAAAATACAAGGAAATTTTTCTATAATAATTTTTCTATATACTATATTCCCGTCTCAATTGGTCATCGCCGAATGGGGATCTTCCTTCTCTGGCCGTCGTTGCCCCTTCTCGAAATCCTCGATTGTTGTACCTTCCTTCATTCTACTGTTGTTTTTCTCTTCTCGCTGTGGCCTCTCTCATATGGCTGGGCCAACTGTCTTTTGGCCAGACAGTATCTTCCTTCTCGCCGCTGACGGATTTTTGGCTATCACGTCAGAGAAAATGTTTCTTTAATCCTGGTGCATTTTGGTGCACTTCAGGATTTAACAGCGGCTAAAACGCTATGTTATTTGGACAAAATGATCCAACTCCAGCTCCTTTTTATTTTTGGAGTTCCTGGAGATCCCTGAGCTTTTGGAGCTGTGGGATTGTTTCTGAGCCTTTTTAGCTCCCGATTTTTCCTCCGTGCTTTTTTATTTTTGAAGCACTGGCAGGATCGCCATGTAATAATTAAAATACAATTTGGAATTCTTTTGGTTGAGCTATCTTGAGCGTCAAAACCTTTCTGTCTTTATTGAATATTTTGGTTCTTTTTATATTAAATCTAAATACAATAATATCTTACATTAATATTCTTATTCCTATATAGTTTATATGGAGTTGTCGCGGCAGACCAACGAATATCATATGCGTATCCCTCAGCAGAGGGAACGCTCGCTGCTCATGGCCTATCATGCCGTATACATTGTCGTATGTATGCGACGTTCTTGGAGTTATGAACGGTCGCTGTCAGCAGAGACGATCGCCGTTCTGTGGCTATGCAACATTGTATGTGTCGCTGTGTGTATGCAGTAGAACATACTCAAAGCCATGGACGGTCGCCGTCATGTCTGCGTGTGCCATGCTGACGAATCAGTTTCACTGGCGTGAGAACTGTTCTTTACCTTGCGTACAGAGCAATGTGTATCGTTTAGAGTATTAAACGGCGCTTGTTATGTGGAGTGTGTTTGTCTGTTCGACTTTTGGTTATTTGGACACTTTGGGAAGTGCCAATGAAATGTAAGCTAATACCTCTTTTGGTATTTCTTTAATATGTATTTCTGTTGGTTATGTTGGCTTTAGTTTGTACTCTATAGTCGTTGGTTGCGTTGACTGTGTATGTATGCTACAGTTTGCTGTCCCTATCGATTTACTTTTGTAGCGTCTCTGTTGAAAACCCCTTTATATTCACTGCCATTATGAACGGTGGCGGAATGCAAACCCAATCCACCAGTTTTTGCATTATACGTACTGCCAGGATATTTGATTGCAGCCGCCTATTATGGATCGGACGCTAAGCAGGACGCAATATGTCGTACCTTAATTTTCGTCTTTTGGGTTCTATTCGTCGTTGGTCCTTTTGTTTGGTTCATCCGCCTTCTAAGGACAAAATAATATGCTCGATAGATTGGTGAGCTTCAGTGACATCAGTCTCCTACTAAACCTGAGATACATCACATCCAATCATTACCAATCAGGCTGTTCATTCGTTTCACCTTCTCACTATAGCTAGCTAACGGAGGTTTCCGATAGAGTCCTTGCCAGGACATACTGCGTGGAAGTAGGTAGCTGCTTGGACTCTCCAATGGAGAAATCATTTCTGGTCACTCCCAAGTGAATGGCTATCAGAAACTTTCCACCAACACGGACAGTCCCATGTCCCACCAAAACTTTACATTATTGCTACAAAAGATTTGGCCCTATAAAGTGTATGACATATCCATTGCGAATTGTATTTATAAATGTGCTTATGCAATTTTTAGTCGACGTTTTTTTTTTAATCTAAGATCATTGTGTATTGTATCATCAAAAAGCAAATTTCTTACGTATTATGTCCGAACGTGCCCCCATAGCTGATGGAACAGAGGACATAACATTTATTTATTACTCTAAAAAGTTTGTATAAATATGTTATGGAATAGCTAAGGACATGAAATTTGTACTGACTACCAAAGTGTTGGGGAGGAATGCATTAAAAAATGACTAAGCGTATACTGCAATGTAAACGCACGCCCATGAAAATGTAATATAATCCAGTAGTGCACCGGAGACCAGCCCTATCAATGTTTCGCACCACCTCCTTTTCTTTAGATACCATTTGTCTTTATAAAATATTTTAAATTGTGTTGCGGAAAACACTACTCTGCTTACATCAAGCTGCTTAAACAGTCAACGAATACACGAGCACAAGGAAATAGGTGTAAAATAAACGAGTATGAGGAAGAGAACAATTTAAAAGTAGTATCTGTGAACACACGGGGAAGTGGAAAAATATCACCTTTACCTAGACGCTGAAAAAAAACGGCGTGTGTAACATATTCTCCCAAACATATTCTGCAGGAACCATGTATATATTTTGAACACACTTCAAACATTTATATGTTTGCTAGTCCCAAACTCAAGTGTATTTAAATGCAAACATTACCATGTTTACTGACTAATAAGTATGAGTTTACGTGGACACATACGCGTGCTTCATCCCAAATATCCATATACTTACGTTGAAGCATTCGCGTGTTTCCCCCAAACCTCCATATACTTATCTGGAAACATATGCGTATTTTCTCCCAAACATATTAATATTTACAAACGTATTATTCTTTCTTTCTTTATTTATTATAATTATAATAAATAATTAATACAAAAACTTAAATGACCGAAAATAACCCTTTTCACATTTACTTGCCTAATGCATTATTTTTTTATGAAATGAGAATCTCTTGCTCTTTTGCTTCTCCTTTCTTTGTTGTCTCTCACGTTTTTGTTTTCAGAAGGTTTCAACTATGCCTTGGTTATCACTTTGCGTTGGTGCACAAACAATATACATATGTATTACAAATCTAGTTCATGCAAGACAAGCGTGTATTAATTACTTGTGCTTTTATTATATTTCACAAATGGTCCGCCAATCCGATTTTTGCAGTAGAGGCTCAGGCAAAAAAAGGGATTCACGTTGTTGCCCTTTCCAGTTTCTTTCCTCAAAATCGTTCCTCAATTTGGTAGCACACATAGATATATCCGAAACAAATACATACACAAAAACCAAAGCAACATCACAAATCAATTAACGTCCCAGTGTTTGTTTATTATGCTTTCAGTGATCAAGCGCTTTTGATATCCTCTGTCCGATGAACCATTGACGACTGAATACATGAAATTAAAACGCAATACATCAGCCAAAATAAGAAACACTGGCTTCATCAACAATTTGCATGCACATTCTGTAATATTTATGAATCACTGACTGAGAGATTAATGCAAAAATAAAAATACACATTTACAAGATATACACACTCGTTGCCCCTCTTTTATTCTCTTGCTCTCGAGAGAGCATAAACAGTGCAACAATCACGGCAGTATTTATATCACAAATACAAAAATATTTGGGTCGCAAACACATATGTTATAACATATTAATCATTGTGCCTCAAACATGTTATATTGAATAGCAAACACAATGCGTTTGGGCACAAGTATATTATATTTGCAACAAGCTCCAAACACACTTTATATTTGCATCCAAACAACAAAAAGCTACAGATTTTTCAGCGTGTATATGGCGGGGTGATAGTTTTAACTGTTCTCTAGACAAGGACAGCGTCATACGAATCAGAGAGCCTCTGTAAAACATGACACAGATTTATTCAATAGCTCTCGATTTTATACCCTCACCCATAGGTATAGAAATAAAGTGACACATATTCTTATAGAAGGGACCATATTATATCCCAAGGATCTTCAGACTCAACTCGTTATAGGGTTGTATATGTTATTATGATTTTGACTAATTTTCATTTTCAGCGGAATTGTATTTCCCAGTAATAGAAATAAATTTTTGAATTACAATAAGTACAACAGTGTCTCTATTTTACTTGTGCAGTACAAACATGTCACGTTACCGTATGTTTTTACTCAAGATGAGTATTTCTTGATGATGAATGCTTTATCCCGTTTGAAAACAGACTGATTTGTACCAATCTGTTTATAAATATATGCCAGTTCATGTGCTAATCTTTGGTATCAACCGCTTCGCGAACCATCTCGAAAATAGCGCCATCTATTTTCGTCAATGCCCTTCAGAAAATTAATCGTTAGTGATGAAATCGCGTAGCCGCGAATTCATCAACTGCACTCTGGTGCCAAATCAAGTTTTTTTTTCTGCCAAAAATTCGATTAATATAGGTAGACCCCTGCAATTGTGTCTGTTTGTAAGATTTGCTAAATGAAACAAATAATATTATAACCTGTTTGCTATTTTTGCATCGGATTTACTTTAAGTTTCTATAAAACTTTCTAATACTAATGATGGACTGTAAAAAATGTATAAATTCCAAGCAATTTTGTAAAAAAAATTTGAATTTGCAGATACTGTTCCAGAGTTATGCGACTTTAAAACTCTTTACCTAATAATATTATAAACTGTTTGTCTTTTTTTCGTCGGATTTGCTTTAAACATTGTATTAGTGAAAAAATCTACATGCGCTAAGTAACGACAAAGATATACACTCAGCAACAAATGGCCCTGGCAACATATTGCAGGAACCATATACATGACTGCTTGCAAACATATATATGTTTCCTGCAATATGTTGCTGGGGTCGTTTTTTTCTGCGTGTAACTCTTTGTCGTTACTTAGCGCATGTAGATTTTTTCGTGGATTCAATGTTTAAAGCAACTCCGATGCAAAAGTGGCAAACAGGTTATAATATTTTTAGGTTCATACAATGGGTAAAAGGCTTTAAAGTGGTATAACTCCGGAACAGTAACAGCAAATTAAAATTTTTTTCAACAAAATTGCTTGGAATTTATCCGTCTTCTAGAGTGTATCATTAGATTTTTAAATTTGCATAGAAATTGTAAAAGTTATAAAGCGTTACTAACAAAATTGAACACGTGGTACCTTATTGAGGAAAATCGTTGCCAAAACTGGTGGTTTGTGCATATAGATACAATAAAAGTTTGAAGGTTTTGCTTTAAAAATGTTGACTTACAAATTGAGAAAATGGTGGCTATAGACCGAGTTTTACATACAATTCAAAAAACGTCAGGAATACCCAATTTTTGGGGGAAATTCGACTTGTGCGACCTCTAAACCTGTTCTGAAAAATCTAAAAAATACTTTACCCTATAAGCTTTCCAATCAAGCTTGAGCAACCATGAAAATCGAAAAAGAAAAATTTTTTTGGGACACCCCAGTGAACACCTCTAATGTGTGTATTTTTACTGTCGATTAATTAATATTTATTTTATTTGTAATTGGGTGCCTTTATTTTTTCCGTTTTCGAACTGAAACTTGATGCCAATGCGACGCGTCCAAGTTTGCCTGTAAATAATTTGATAATATTTATCAAACGTTCGAATGAATAATTTAGTTTTTAAAACATTTAAAACTCTTGCTAAATAAACTTTTCTTAATGTAAAGATTTGAATTTACATGAGGCAATGTAAACGCGCTAGAGCCCCGTAAACTAGAAAATTGGCACATCAAATATCAAAACAAAAAATGTTGTCAGGAAAAATTATTTCCTCAAATGTAGAAAAGTTTCGAGACAATTTTGATGTGTAAACATCGAAAACGAAACGTCGAACATTTGTACAAGTTATTTTGCATGAGAACATTTTTGGCTTGTTTTGACGTTTGCTGTGCACGTTTTCGAGCTTTCGCGTTTACATGAGTACCACTACTATGCTTTAGAATTAATATAAATATATTTTAATACAACAACAAATTTTATAAATTGTTGATTTTTGAAATGAAGATGTTTCTGTAACAGTTTAATTTAAGTGACTGTTGGATTTACATTGAACTAAATTTAGTGTGGATTCCAAAATACACCGTAACCATTTGGTATGATGATGCAAATAATGCCTGAATTTTGTTGTGACCTTTTCCCCCTGCGGTTGCAAAGGCATTCCAACAGCAGAGACCACCACATTGTGAACCTGAAACGATGGAAAGAAAAGGATATAAAAACGTTATTTATTGTGAGAAATACATTTCTTAAATTAACTTTCAATTCAACAACATATGATACGTGTGAATACTATTCCATGCATTGTTAGGCGACAAATATCTCAGTTTGTTTGGCAATCGATTTCTCTGGCTTGCATCTCCATTATGGGGATTAGCCAAGAAACAACACCTAAAATAGAAAAAGTATGTCAAGGTAAATGGAGGAATCCATTCTCACTCATTCCTCCTCATTTCGTGTGTACGTATTCTGGCATTGCACCAAAATATGCAGCAATTGGTGGCACTATTTGCCACGTTTCGGTCAGCAGACTTAAGGATGGGTGAAACGAACGGTTTAAAACAGTTATGAGGGAGTTGCTGACGTCCTCCAGATTATGTACACATGTGTGGTTAACAATTTACACCTTTGCTTAAAATATGCGGGCATTTGTGGTTTGTAATATGAGTTTATTTACAAATTGCAAATATGTGAATTATAATAATTTTTTAAGCAGGGAGGGTGGAAAGTGACAGAAAACTCATCCAAAAATTTACTGGAAAGACTAGGAGAATATACATACATATTTATTAGGGCGGGTCAAATTTCATGGAACGATTTTTTTGATGAATTTTATAGCAAAAACGTAATCTATAGGTGATTCTGAGAAATTTTGCTCAAGAGACCATAGCTCTAAATCGGATTTGGACCTACCAGATTTTCAAAATAGATATTAATTAGTGTTAATAGTGTTTTTTTGTTGAAACCTTGAAAATGTTGATTTTTTCAGAACGATTTTCCTACAAAAAGGAGTTCGAAAACAAAAAAATTGATCGTAATAAAAGTTTTTGGAAATTATCTGTACATTCATAATCTGCAGAAACAAAACTCGAAAAATATCGAAGAAAATTCAGAATTTATTAGTTAAAAGTTCATTGGCAGCAGTAGCTCATAACATTACATTAATAAATTGTTTTGATGACGAATTTCGAGTATTTCCAATGATTACGTGATGTTTTTTATATCAAACGTATTGCACAATCAAATGCGTGTGTTCTAAGAAGGAGAAATTGAAAAAATTGAATTTCGTCGATTACAACGCCATCTATCATGAACCGAACAAAATATTTCATTCAAATCATACGTGCTTTTAGTCGTAGAATCCGTATCTGCAATTAAAAATATGGCTTCCTATCTTAGTTTAAAAGTTACCCCCGCCCCACCTACAAAGCCGGGGGTGCGGGACTATTTTTTTTGCACTAATGTATTTCCCCCGCGGTATGATTAAATTTTGATTATGGACATTTTTTCCGTAGAGTGGCTATTTTTCGAGATATTTGATCGTCTCAGTTTAAAAGAAACACCGTGTATATTGAAAAATATCTATTTTGAAATTTTGGGGGGCTCCAAATCCGACTTAGAGCTATAGTCTCTTGAGCAAAATTTCTCAAAATTTCCTATAGATTACGTTTTTTCTATACGCTTCATCTAAAAAATAATTAACCCGCCCTAATATTTATACAAGGGAATGTATTTAAAAGCAGAGTTCGTATTTACTCCCCATATGTGACCCATACACATTAAGGTGGATCGAAAATCATTTTTTTTTATTTTTTGGGGTCCAAACGGGACTAAAAAGTTTGGTTTTCAGGTAAGAAAGAATATGCTTCAAGATGGGGCCCAACCGATGAGTTTAACCCGCGCCGCACGGGCAAAAGGAAAATTGTTCAATTTAAACAAAAAATTTGTTATGAAAAGTTTAATAACTTCGTCAATTACTTACAGATTTTTAATAACGAAAATGCGTTTTACTCTACACTAAACGGGCTTTTTTAGTAAAGGAACACCTGGTAGACCCTTCTTACAAAATAGTGCATTTAAAAATCGCCAAAGTTGAAAATGTAACAAACAATTTAAAAATTTTTGAGTTTTCTCGACAATTACTCACAGTTTTCTTAAGTTTCCTTAAATGAAATATACATTACTCGAAAGGCCAAACTGTTTTCTTTCTAAATCTTGGAAGAAACTAGAAATTAGTTAATAACTGTCTAAGTTACAGCTTTATAAGTGAGCGAAGATATGTAAAACCGTCACAGTGTTATTTATTGTAATAATCACAATAATAGTAGGACTGGAAATAAAAGTCAAAAAATTAATTAATTCATACCAGTCTTATTTCAGATTGCGAAGAAGTCTCATCCCTGCCCAAATTGTGTGTGAAAATTATTGTTTTAATTTTGTGTGAAATTCAAGCGCCTTGTCGGAAAGAAGGAAAATTCAAGAAGATGGAGTGGAATTATTTTCTTGTTCTCTTTTTCTTAAATAATGCTGTTTCTCATATAATTAATATATAATATAATATTTATATATAAATTAATGGTGTTTGTGTTAAGTTTTTGGCTTTGGTGTGTTCTGACACATATAGTAAAATTTGATGGCTAACAGTTTTGTAGAAGATTTCATCACCGCCCCGCCCCGCTTTACGGGTGTTTTTTACGATTTGTTACAATATAGGACAAAATTAAAAAATTACCGTTATGCGAAATCTTGTATGGGGAATGGGATGCTCTTGATGTGGAATTTTAACAGATCGGGTTTGAGAAGGGACCCTTGGGCACCGCTACCGCACAATTCTGGGGGCCTGCAAATACATGTCAGCACAGCAAGCTCGAAAAAACACATCGCTGCAGTATAAAATATGATACAAAATGGCTTCAGATGAGTCCCACAAGTGGAGTATGCCCATTGTTGGGCGCATTATCGCTGGTAAACTTTCAGGTCAGTATGAACTTTCGTTAGAACCTCATATACAGGAGTTCGGTTTACTTCGCTGTGATATATAGGGTAACATTCAAGGAAATCGGCCAAAATTTTCTTTTGCCCTTGCGCTCCGGGTTAAAGTCATCGTTTGGGCCCCATCTTGAAGCATATTCTTTTTTACCTCAAAACCAAACTTTTTAGTCCCGTTTGGACAAAAAAAAAAATTTTCGATCCACCTTAATACACATAGGCGTAGCGGATGGGTAATGAACGTTTACCCATTACCCACAGGCTATGGGAAAAATAATGGGTATCTACCCCCGAAAATGGGGAATTACCCATCAAGATTACCCATTACGCATAAGGAATGGGTAAGCGGGTAACAAGGTAACCCAACTTTATGTTTGATCGAGAGTATTAAAAAAAATTGGAAAAAATATCTATATATCAAAAATGGAGCGTTGAATCGAAAAATGTTCAATTTTAGAGAGGTTCTTAGGGCTTTCCATAAAGTGGCCCAATTCTTAAAATCGGCAAAATAAGAAAATCGCTAAAATAAAAAAAAATGGTTACACCTAGAAAACGGTGCGACCAATTGCAAAAATAATAAGTTTTTTACCTCCGTAGAAAGCTTTAAACGATGCATATCCTTCATACGACATCACTTTTTTTCCCCTTTAAAACGCTAAAACTAAAATGTTGCGAATTAAAAATCGCTGATACCTCTTATGTCTATACCTATACCTCGGAAATGGAGAATCAAATGGAAAATATAACTAATTTTTACGGATTTCTAATGGGCTTTCATAAAGTGGTCCAATCGTATGGAAGAAAGTTGGACTACAAAAATGGCTACAACTGCTTCCAATCTCAGAAATAGTAACCAATGGATGTCTTTAATACGGCATCACTTTTTTTGTAAAAAAAAAAAACGCTAACTAAAATTTTTCAAATTAGAACTCGCTACGCTCCATTTCCGAGATATATACATAAGGGTATTTAAGCGATTTTTTACTCGAAAAATTTTAATTTTATCGAATTTTTTCCCAAAGGAAGTGATGTCGTGCTTAAAGCGTCCTAGATAAAAAAAAATATTTTTTTTTGATATTGGACCGTCCATATTGAAGACGCCCATTGATTAAAGCCTCGCATAGAGGTAAGAAAGTACTTTTTTTTTGCGATTGGACGCACCGTTTTGGAGTTCTAACCATTTTTTTTTTTCAGTGATTTTCTTATTTTAGAAAAAAAATTCCATAAGAATTGGACCACTTTATGAAAACCCCTTAGAAGAAATGTGTTTCCGCATCAACTATCTATTCATACTGTATTCCTCGTGTTGAGGAACTGCTGGACTGCTATCCCTTAAGTCCGATTATTCCCCTGATCCCGATGGAGTACTGTCTATTGTACTTAAGCACTGTGCTGAGGCATTGTAAAGTATATTCCCTTGACGAGAATGACTAATCGCTCACTTTCCTCTTGTGTGTTTCCTTTTTTTTTTTGGAGGCAATGCTTCTTGACTCCGTTCTACGTCAAATATTGAAAATTATAGGGGCATTACAAAGTTTAGTGCAATTCCCAAGCTTTTTAAAAAAATAGTTATAAAAGGTAGATCACATGTTTTTTGGGTGTTTAAAGGGTGTTTATCGTGACGGTTGTTTGTTTCTTCTGGTGTTTCTTAGGGCAGTCATTTAGGGCGTCTGCTTTTCATCGCGAATCTAAAAGATTATAATGTACGCAGATGATGTCCAATTGTATTTCTCTATGAAGTCTGTAAATGAATGTCTTTTACTGCATGAAGATTTGATAAGTTTCGTTAAACGATGTGATTGTATGCTTCTTAACCTGAGTAAATGTAAAAAAGTTTCGTTTTACAGAAGGAAGTGTTGGGAAACTTTTTACAAGATAGATGATAATGTGCTGGATAATGTGTCTGAGTTTTGCGACTTAGATGTGACTCTTGATAGTAATCTTTCTTTTTCGTCATATATTGATACTTGAATAGATACGGCATATTGTTTGTTAGGATTTATAAAACGTTGGTCCAGGGAATTTGATGATCCTCATTTGTTAAATCGACTGTATACTAGCCTTGTAATGCCGATTCTTGAGTACGGTTCAATAGTTTGGCTTGCACATTATAGGTGCCGTATTGATAAAATCGAATCTGTTCAGAAGCAGTTCTTACATTTTGCTTTACGCAATGTTGTTTGGAGTTCATCATTCACAGATTACAGCTCATTGATTTATCTACTTTCGAGAGTCGTAGGGCAATGTTGTCTGTATATTTTATGGTTAAACTAATCAATGGAGAAATTAATTCATCACATTTGATCTCTTCAATGAATTTTAATGTTCCTTTTAGAGATCCTGGACAATATTTTCCATTTTTCTACCCACTTTCATACATACCCACGAATATTTTAAACCAGTTTTTACTGTGTGCAGTACTTTTAATGAGTTCCTCTCTATCGGATTCGATTAAAGTAATTAAACCAGCGATTATTCTTTTTAATGACTGATAATGCTTAGAATTGCCAGATTTAAGATTTTAATCGAGAAATCATGTGAATAAATTTTGGTTAATTTTCGCTGATCTAAATTTCATGTTTCATATGTCCTGCTTCATCTTTTCCTGTTTAATTCTCATGCTACTTTATCTGTTCCGGCTTTATATGTTCCTGTGACACCTGTTCTTGCTTTGTATGTTCCTGCTTCACCTGTTTCACCAGTTCCTGCTTTACCAGTTGCTGCTTCGCCTGTATTTATACATCTGTTCCTGCTTTATCTGTTCCTGTATCAGCTGTTCTTACGTCATCTGTTTCTGCTCCATAGGTTTTTGCTTTATCTGTTCCTGTATCATCTGTTCTTGCTTCACATGCTCCTGTTTCTCCTGCATCATCAGTTCCTGCTTCATACGTCCTGCTTCATCTATTCCTGCTTTATTATCTTCCTCTTACATCTGTTCTTGCTTTATCTATTCCCGCGTCACCTGTTTCAACAGTTCCTGCTTCATTTGTTCCTACATTAAATATTCCTCCTTCATCTGTTCCTGCTTCAGCAGTTCCTGCTTCAAATTTCAAGTCCTGTATTGCAACCTTTAGAAGACTCCCCAAGATCTCTTAGTATAATGATTGTTTAATGGTTTTCGTTAAAATCTTAAACGACACTGCAACATTTTTAGCTTTGTTACTTTATATTCACTATTTATAACTAATATGGGTTTCCCATGCAGAATGATCAGTGGATTATATTCATTTTATTACACACAATTATTATAAATAATGCTATATATTATTTTTAAAACAGATTGCATTAATAAAGTATACATGCAAAACCAAAAAAAAAAACTTCAACAAAATACTACTTTGTGCCCATCTTTATTAGATGGGCTTAATGTTTCCGGTTACGGTAAATAACTACTATTTATTTTGGCCTTATTGTTCAAAAATTATTTCCCTTAAAATTATTTATTGTTAGTTGTTTACTCTAGTTTGTCTTTATGTCTATACTTTATTACTAAGTTTTGCTAATAAATTAATATCTAAAGACAATTTTTCCAACAATCATTGCATACATTTAGGATTTCCAAGCGACATATTACTAATACCATCAGCAAGTAACGTAACTATCTATTAACAGGCAGTTAATAAATAAATTTAAAACTTATTAAATAAGTTGAAAAGGGATATGTTGCCCGTCATATGCAATAAGTGCTCAGATGCCAAAGTTGTATCTGTATTTTAAATAACAAAGAAAACTTTGTGGAGCGGAAAAATGTAATGTGCATAATTTTTGGCTTAATGATTTAAAATATCTGAACTGTTTACTATGAGTAAACTTATATTTATAAAGTTTTGTGTTACAATTAACAACAACAATTTAAATTTGAAACCTTTTCAATACATTAATTCTTTCAAATTCAAAGGAATTCATAGTCGTAAAAAATAACCAATAATATTTATAGCAAACCCAGAATGAAAACCGACAATCAACTCTAAAACGAAATCTTGAACATTTTTATATGTTTTAATTTGAATCTCGATTTCTAATATCCGTCCGAAAATTCGTGCAACCTTTGAGTTTAAGCATTATATTAAGGCATTATATATGATTAAAAATCATTGCATAGCTTAAGATGAGATTAAATCATTGCATAGCTTTAGGCGTGAGGAAATGCGCAAACAAAGTTGTCGATACCATATTTACTAAATAGTACGAGATTGAAGTATTCGTACACGCCAAAGGGATATTTAATTGGAAAAAGAGCAAAGGAATTAAAGTTACATTGCAGCGCATTTTACTGTCAAGTAAACATTTTCGAAATGTGTAATATGATAGGGCGTTAGAGCAGGAGGAAATGGTAGATATATTATTTATTGTTGTTTGACTTAAAGTCGTTGATATCATTAGTAATTAAGAATATATTCTTCGGACATTTATTCCGCATACGGACTCTTCTGCTGAAACATTAATTATCTTTGTAGTGTGCAGTTCGATCTACAGGTCAAGTGACAACACACAACCTGGACAATGTTTCTGTTAAATACTCTCACCACTGTACGAGGTGAAGTATTTCAGAGCAATATTTCCCAGGGAATTATCTAAATTTGGACGATGTTCCGAGGAAATTAGATAGATGGTTGCACTTTTGTTACCTTGTAGCATCATCTACCTCTTTTGTACACGGTGGATGGACTATCGGACTACAGCCTAAATATGAGAGTAGTATTTCATGTGATCGAGATGAAGATCAAGTGGAAGAGCCTCCTGCATCGCTTTAAAACTCCCAAACACTTGAAAGCCTCTTCCGACGTGTTTATTCCAGCGTAACGTCAAGAGATTCAAATTCTTCGGTATCTCGACCACCCATACACGCTGTAATCCTTGTGGTTTTTTGTTGTTTGAATATGAATATAACGTGTGTTTGGAGCTTATCGGAAATATAGTATACTTGTGTCCAAACACATCGAGTTTGCTAGTCAATATTACTTGTTGGAGACAAAATGATTATAATATACGTGATTGTGATCCAAATATATCAGTGCTTGTAATACAAATACAGATTTATTTGCTGCACTGCTCTCTAGAGGGCAAGAGAACAAAGGAGGAACAACGAGAGGTTATTCGAAGTGAGAATCGATTTTGAGGCAAGAAACTGGAAAGAAGAACGAAGAATGGAGATAACAAAAAGAAACAGGTTCATATTTTATGAAAAAAAAAACAAATTATGCATTCAATCCAAGTGAATGTAAAAAGGATCGAATTAAACCCTTTTAATTGTTTTAATAAATATAAATGTAGATTCGTATGGATAAAATTAATTATAATGAATAATGTGTATATGTTGCAATCAAAAAATAATTTGTTTTTAAATATTTTAATGTTTGTGAGGAAATACGCACATGTTTACTCGTTTTGGAGGAAACACGCGAATGTTCCACGTATGTAAGTATATGGATGTTTGACACGAAGAACGCATATGCTTCCACACAAAGCATACATAAGTGAGATTGGGACTTGCCAACATATGAATCTTCAAACATATTCATGGTTCCTGCAGAATGTATTTGGGAGTATATGTTACAGAGGACGTTTTTTTAACCGTGCGATATCGATGACTGAAACAAACAATTGTGATCTTGTGGGAAAGTAGGCAACACATAGGCTTAGCGTGTAGTTAGCTTCACTCGATTAACTTGTCCCCATTTAGAACGAATGATCTTTCAACATATGTATCTTTCCGTGTACCCTGCAAAGTCTACGCCGATGATCAAACGCATATAAGCTACACCGAAGCCAATTGATCTAACTCCACAAAGCAAAACGTGGAGAATATTGGAAAATCAGTTTTGGGATCTCAGTGTATTCATATGACGGGTTTTTCAACAGAGACGCTACAAAAGTAAATCGATAGGGACAGCAAACGACGCCATATTTTTTCCCGTTCTTTTGACATTTCTCTTCAGTAAGGTTTGCTATTTCATCATGGAGAGATATACGAGCCAACAACGAGTCGAAATTACTAAAATTTACTACCGAAATTTGGTGTCAGTGGCTTCAACTTTAAGAGCGGAATTCATCGGAAAATCACCTTCAGCGATGAGGCTCTTTTCTGGCTGAATGGCTTCGTCAATAAGCACACGTAATCCATGAGTCATCATTGTATCCCGAAAAAATTACGGTTTGGTGCGGTTTATGGGCCGGCGGCGTCATTGGGCCGTACTTCTTCCGTGATGATCAAGACCGCCACATTACTGTGAATGCGAATCGATACCGTTAAATGATAACCGAATATTTTTGGCCCCAATTGGATAATATGGACTTGGAGGACATGTGGTTCTAACAAGACGGCGCCACAAGCCACACAGCGAATGCCACAATCAATTTATTGGAAACCAAGTTTGGTGAACGTGTTATCTCACGAAATGGCCCAGTCTATTGGCCGCCTCGGTCGTGCGATTTGACGCCGTTAGATTATTTCCTGTGGGGCTACGTCAAGTCTATGGGCTATGCCGACAAGCCAGCGACGATTGATGAACTTCGTACGAATATCGAACGTGGAATTGCGGCAGTATCGGTCGACTTATGCTTGAAAACCGTCGAGAATTGGGTTCAGCGTCTGGACTTCTGCAAGCGTGCCCGTGGTGGCCATGCAAAAGAAATCGAGTTCCATACATAATGGCATCAAAGTACTTTCACAGGAATAAAGAATTTCATTGGTATCTAACACCGGTTTTGTTTTATTGAAAAAAACTTTTGTAGCGCTCTTATTGAAAAACCCTTTATAAAACTAGTGAGACAACCAAAAGTACTGATGATACTTTGGTGATGACAAACAAGGTGGTTTTAAATATGACAGATTGAAATGTTTTACTTTTAAAAGCAATGAAATGTAACAAAATTCAAAATGTGGAGGTAGATCAATTGGCCTCTGAGTAGCCCAAATATTACTGTCATGTGCAAACGAGTAGATAAAATTAGCAGTCCGAGCAAGTAGGTCGTTAATGAAAGTTATAAAGGCAGTAGGAGTTAGAACAGAGCTTTGTGGCATCCCTGTATTAATTTTAAACCCATCGGATGACCGATTCCTAAGAAATTTCGCCATAAATGAATAGAAATTACTGCCTTCCCAAACCAAAAGCATTAATGTTTTATATGACAGCATCGTAGTAGACTTTACTCTCAGCCACTGCATAAATTGGCCGAATCCACTTTTCTAAGAGGAACACCTTAGAATCACCTGTTGAATATTTTCTGCGGCTGCGACTGTCGTGCACTAAGTAGGCCGTTGAAATGGAGGTACTGTATCAGATGACAGTTAATCATGTCCTCCATCACCATGAGGGCAATGAAGCATTTTGCAATTGATCGCTTTTTCACTCATTTTATGTACTCAAAGAAAGTATGCACGTATGTATGACTGAAACAGAGACTGGCGCATTAGATTTTGTTAATCTACTAGAATATTTGCTGTCCTAAGTCAATTTTCTCCGACTTATTGTTGCTGTCGGCTAGAAATTGTGTGTGTGCCGGATTCGAAGTCGTTGCAGAAGAATTTATGTTGTGTGTGTGTTGTGTTTCATTTCAGTTTGTCTGGATCATTTTCGCAGCCACAGTCAGTAACGCATTTTAGCAATGAAAACAATTCAGCAATTTCAACGATGTTCTGTAGTGATTTCAGTCCTATCATTGACTGTTGATTCTGCTATCAGAACGTTTGCTGAAAGTAAGACAGTCGCTAGTAATTTTTCATCGAACGATTGATTCTGTCGGCAGACTAAAGCATTTTTTGTGTGTGCGGTTTCATTTCAGTTTGTTCGGATCATTTTCATATCAACACGTTCCCGGCAGAATGTATTAAGCGACAAAAAGGAAATTGTTCAGGAAACGAAAAAAACGTTCTGTCAAGTAGCTGATTTGTATTATTTTTTTGGGTTATTACCATTTCATTTGCTTAATAACTCATGTCGTGGTTATATTAGGGACATTCTCTGAATATCGAAATGTGGAGCTTGGCATAAATTTTGAGAATATGGTAAGAGCATTATCGCCAAATATGTCGCGTAATACATTCTGCCGGGAACGTGCCGATATGTGAAGTAACAGGCGACGACGATTGATAAAATTTGATTATGTGTTTGTTAGGTTTTAGTACATTTTTGTGTGCTGTTGCTATTTTACCGTCAGAAATTTAAACACTGATTGGACATCAATTCCCCAACCCTTATCCTTAGAGTGCGTACCGAGGTGAATATTGTTGCTGTATCCGAAAGTGTTAATGAAGATCGCGATGTGTATATCCACAACCCATCGAAGCAACCGGGTTTGTGTTATTCGACCATTTTCGAAATTTTACGCAAGGACATCAGTCTAAAGCAGTGATGGCCAAAAATTGAAAAACATACCACATGTGGTAGGAAACGAAAAATGCTGCTGATACTCTGCTCCCACACTTTCATGCTCATTTGATTGTAGCAACAACAAAACAACGTGTTTACTCAAATGAACTCAGTTGCTGTGCAGCGCAGTTGCCTATTATTGTTCGCACACAAATGTACTTTCTTAGTGTTAGTGTGGCCATCACTGGTCTAAAGCCATACAAAATACCGCTGGTGCCGAGCGACATACCACATCGTCGCCTATTCGGCGACTTTCGAAAAATTTTATCGAAAAATTGTCTTCGTCGACGAGGCTTATTACTGAATCAATGGATAGGTCTCTAAACAGGACTGACGAATTTGATCCGAAGAGCAGCCAGTGGCTGTTCATGGGCAGCTAAACCAGAATGAAAAATTAACTGATTGATGCGGTTTATGGGCAGGAGGCATCATTGGACCGTACCTCTTCAACAAAGACGATGATGTTCGCAAAGTTACGGTCACGCACTTTTCGTACCCAAACTGGCAGATTTGGATTTGGTTGGTATGTGACCTCAACAAGACGGTGTCACATACCACACTGCACACGATACCATGCACCAATTGCGAGGCGAGTTTGGTGAATAATTAATCTCAACAATCTCACGTTGTTGATTTGACCCAACTAGATTATTTTTTGTTAGGGCATGCGAAGCCTCTCATCTACAGGACAACCTAACCACGATTGGTGCTTCGGAAATTTGAGAAAACGTGTGTAATGAACCACGTGATGGTTCGATCTAAATAAATATTTCATTCACTTGTTCAAATTTTCTGCGTTTTCTTCAAGTTGCAAGTACCAATTAGCAAAAAATCACTCATTACACTGTGGAACAAAAAAAAAAATAAAAGGTTCTGACAACGGACTCTGATAGAGTGGTTAAAAAAAGGTTTACGTGTATTGGAAAGTTTACATATTGTGGTATTTAAAGGGGGGTTAAAGTTTTCCCCCTCTTGAACATTTTTTAATTCAAAATAAGGAAAAATATTGTAATTTATTCACATTGCACCAATTAGGAGCGCCATACCTTGTCTGCTGAACTTTGACTGATAACATCCGTCGGACTACAACAAAAAGTATGAAGAAGCAAAATCAAAACAAAATTCAAAATCAGTCAGCCGACTACTGACTCAATTACCTGTTCGAATAGCATTACATTTGGGGCACTTCTGATGAATTTCCACCACCTGAACTAACGGGTCCGCCAAATAATTTTTTTTTTTTTGAAAATTCTATAAAAGTAAAACTACTGAATATTTTCTAAAATTTCTTTTTTTATTCGAAAGTACAATCCTTCCGGTTAATAATGGAAAATAATTTCATGCAAATGGCTGCCTCAGCTGGCCATGCAGTAGCCTACACGATCGGTCCAATTTTTAAGCACATTATCGATTGTGTGCAGCAATGTTGCAATGTTCAATTGTTGAGAACGACGGTGAATTGATGTTGATGGCACTTCACGCACACTTTCTGCCACAGCAGCTTTTCACGCTTTGGTTTATCGATGAGGATGCCAGTTTCTTTCACTTTTTTCACAAGATAACGAACATACGGAGCTGACGTAAAATCCGTACGCAATTCTCGCACACATTCTGCAACATTACCATGATTTTCAATGTAAAGTCGCAATATTTCCCAGCGTTGTTCAAGGAGTATACACAACCATATTCGTTCAGCGGAAGGATAAAACTAATTATCTGTCAAATCAGACATGAGCTAAGTGTTACCATTCACGAAATAAGCACTAGTTGAAAAAAAAACGTTAGATGGCAGACCCTTTACAACCTGGAAGTACTAGTCAACATCTTGATGTTACTACATGCTTTGGAACAGAAGCCATTGGCAGTGTTTTCTCAGTAACTGCAGCAGCCCCAAGCCCAATATTAATGTCGCAAGAGTATTTAAATGCATTGGCACGGAAGCTGAGTTTGTCTAATACCCTTTTCACATTTACCGCGTTTCAGCTGAAACGCCGGCGTTTCGCTCTCTTTCGATGATTTCAGCGAAACACACTTTAATTGGCACTTATTTCCATACAAAAAAAAAACGCAAACATTATGCTCTTTTTACTGTAGTTTGTTTGAAACCACAGTAAAAATGAGAGAGAGCGCAGTGTTGTACTCCAATAGTAGTTAAAAAAAGGAGTAAAATGAAAAAATTTCCATTGCTGGTTCAAAGCAAATGTCAGAAAAATGAGGGAAAACAAATCTGTTTGTTTACATTTCTAGTTTGCTTTGTGGTGGTAAGTACTTATTGCAATGTGATTTATGAATGTAATCATTTATATCTTTGAATGCATTCATTGCTTTATCATACAATGATATAAATTCTAATATTATAAAAATTACATTAATTTTATGATATTATTTTATATTTCTTTATTCACAAGTGTGCATTTGTGTTGTTTACAGTCAATAGAAAAAACACAAAACAGAAATGAGAAATGTCACATGAAACCACAGTAGTTAACAAAAGCACAATGTGAACACCATGGTTTCGAAATGATCTCAAGAGAGCGAAACGCCGGCGTCCCAGCTGAAACGCGGTAAATGTGAATAAGCTATAAAACGAAATCAGAAATATTAACTGCAGACTTGAAAAGTCATCATCTGCTTGAACCTGATGTTAATGTTACTTGTCTTCGTAAACGCCAAGACATTTTTCTGCCATACTTTTCAGTTAACGAATCCAACACGTTTGCTAATTGCAACGATATTGTAGGCTGAATGGCGGAAGTAAATATCGAATATAACCCCGAGGGCTGGCGTAGCTTTATATATTCATCCAAGAAAAGTGTTAAATCTTTTTTCTAATGCTTTTATTACGATAATTTCAAGATTCCTGTTCAACTTACGTATGGAGTTGACATGACATGAAGTTATGATTATAAATGTTTATGCAGTAAAATATGATGAGCACAATTGGCGGATCTGTTGTGACTTAAAGTTATTAGCTGTTAGATATGCAAGCTGGATACGTTAAATATGGATCCGTTTTATGCAAATGTGATAGCAGGTGGAAGGGGAATCAATATTTCCAAAAATAATAGGAGCCAAGAGTTGAAGGAACATTCGGCGAAAACAATATTCTTCATCAACCGCTGGTGCCAACTGAAAGAATTATTTTACCACCATTGCATATAAATCTTGGTGTGGTGAAAATATTTGTTAAATGTTTGGATACGCATGGAGAGCCATTAAAATTTCTCAAGACATTGTTTCCAAAATTTAGAGAGCAAAGAGAAAAGAATGTATGGATTCTTAAAACATAATTTTTAGTTAATGTATGAGAAATTTTTGTGATGGGTTTCATAGAAAATAATTTTTAAAAATTGTGTCTTTTGAACAACAGCTGTTTTCGTTGGCCCGGACATACGAAATTTTATGTAAAACGTTGAATTGAGCAAATACTCTCACCAAACAAACTTGCCGCATGGAGAAGCATTAAATACGTTATTTACAACATTCTAGCAAACATCATTCCCCTACTGCTCGCATATACAGCGACTGAAAAACTCATGCTGTAGGAGAGTGCAAAAAGGGAACTCATAATGTCGAAATATCCAAGCGAGAGATGAGATTGAGTTTTCTTTGTTTATGTTAATATTTTAATAGAATTAAAGAAAATTGTTCTGAGTGTTTCATACCTTGCACTTTAACTCTTCTTGTAACTTCGGGTATTTCTGCTTTGTTTTGCGAATTAAAAAAAGGTGTCCCATAACATCCCATGAAGGGATTGTGGAGAGCTTCTTACAATCAGTGAGTTATGCGCTTTCTTGTTTTTCATTCACTGATTGGAGCGACAGTTTTACACCGTTTCCGAACGGTATTTGCGAATGAGTGGACCAATAATTACATATTTAAATTCTGTTTTAGATGACTTTTGTGTTGCAGTTAGACCCTTTACTTATTCGAGTTCAGAAAATCGTTGGCAGGATATTTAAAAAAATATGAAAAATTAATACTAATCATAGCACACCATTTTGCGGTATTTAAATCATTCAACTATTGCCTATTCTTAGGATCAACAAAAGACGTACCAGATTTAAATATATATATTTAAGGCCAACTAATACAGTTCACATCGTTGAAGCTTTAAGACCTGCTAAGATATACCAACATTATTAAAAAAAAATTTAAGTTCTAACATATATGAAGTTCACAAACTTAAGAATTGTTATGAAAACATGGGAAACATCCCTGTAAGGTCTTTACGGCGTCCCTATGTCCGACGATATTTTGAATCAAGAAATAAATAAAATTAAACACAAAACTCATGATGACGAGACCAGATTGAGAATATGAAGTTTGGCTCTACATTATTCTGCTTTTGGCTTGCGCTATAGCCCTGACTCTAAATAAAATAACCAGGAAGTGGGGATGGGAAACACCAATTTTGAAATGAAAATGCCCCACATTTAATCTGTTGTGCTGTTGTTGAAACGAAGTATAAAAAACAATTTGCACAACACAATGCAGCCGAGCACTGTAACAACAATTTCAATCGATAATTTTGCATACCCCGCAAAATATTTGGTTGCAAAGAACCCATAGTGAGACATCTCATGCCGAAAAAGAACCTGCTGTATTCAGGGTCCTACTTCGGATATTTTGTACGAGTTTGTCCCAAAGGCAACTGGTTCCTTTATGCAAAATTAGAACATATATCAGTAGGCATGATATAATGGGGGCACCTGGGTTCGAATACCAGCATAATTTGTTTTTAATGGTTTTAATCAGGATTCGTAAATCCAAGCACAATATTTGCTTGCAAAGAACCCATAGTGAGACATCTCATGCCGAAAAAGAACCTGCTGTATTCAGGGTCCTACTTCGGATATTTTGTACGAGTTTGACCCAAAGGCAACTGGTTCCTTTATGCAAAATTAGAACATATATCAGTAGGCATGATATAATGGGGGCACCTGGGTTCGAATACCAGCATAATTTGTTTTTGATGGTTTTAATCAGGATTCGTGAATCCAAGCGCACCCCTCGCTCGCCACGAGCAGTAAAACATCGGGTACGTTATCGAAAACCTTTCGCGCTGGCTCACCCTCATCCATTCTGATAACATGACCTAGCCAACGCAATTGGCCCAATTTGATTCGCCTAGCTATGTCCACGTCAGAATATAGACTATATAGCTCTGGGATCCAGCGACATCGGTAATCGCCGTTTTCCCTAACAGGACCATGTATTTTACGGAGAATTTTTCACTCGAAAACTCCCAGGTGTTTTTCATCCGCTTGCGATATGACCCAAGTTACGGAGCCGTATGTCAAGACAGGTAAAATGAGAGCCTGATATGGCTGGAGTTTTGTCCGTCAAGAGAGGGCTTTGTTCCTAAACTGCTTGCAGAACCCAAAATAGCATATATTTGCATGCACAATTCTCTATTTCTCTTCAGGCTGACGTTTTTGTCCTTGTACACGGCAGATCCAAGGTCCAAGGCAGACAAATTCATCTACCACTTCAAAATTAAATCGGTTGTCAACGTTCAAGTGCGGACCAAGTCGAGAGGTTTCTCTTGTCGTTGACATCATCAATTTTGTCTTGCCCTGATTAACAGCAAAACCCACCTTCGCTGATTCCTTTTCGATTCTTGAAAATACTGCAGTAACCTCTCGCAAATTAAGAGAAAAATGCTTCGAAAAATATATGGTAGTATAATAGAAAACGGCGAGTATCGACGACGAATGAACCACGAACTGTAAAATCTGTAGCCCAACTTAGACATAGTTATGCGCTCACGCTGGCTAGGCCATGCCAGTAGAATGTATTAGAATGTACCACTGCAAAAGGTATTTGAAGACGTACCAGAAGGACATCGCAAAATGACAGTCTTTGCTGGAAAGACCAGGTGGAAGATTGCCAGCGAGAGCTTAGTGTTACCAACTGGATCGAGCCGGTTGGAGAAACATGTTATCCTCATATTGTAAGGCCATTAAACCTTCTGGGTTGTCGGCTGAAAAATATGGGGCCCAGCAACATACTGCTGGAGCCATGTACATGTTTGCAAGCATTGTTTTCGTGGATTGAAGATCTGCTGCTTTTTGTTCCTTTATTGTGTGTCACGTTTTTGGTTTCAGCAGTTTTCAACAAAGTCACATTTGGGTCTCAAATACATATATTACAAGGTATTAATCATTGTATCCCAAACAGTTTATATTGAATAACAAACACAAAGTGTTTGGATACAAGTATACTATGTTTTCGACAAGCTACAAACACTTTATATATTTGCACCCAAACTACAAAAAAATTACAAATTTTTCATCGTGTAAGCGTTACTTAAGCGGCATCCAAATTCAAATGGGAAGAATATTTTCGAATTAAAATTTATTCGTTTGAAAGTATTTTATACATTATAACAGTACATACAATATTATTTACACGATTACCGAATTTTCCCCAATCAGGACACCAGCCCAGGCACATTGTCTGGAAGACATTACGTTTAAACGAACAATGAGACTAGTGACAAATTTCTTCTGTTTTTTTTTATGATAGATTTGTTATGTTTTCCTTGGAATCACTATCGAAATGGAACCACGTTACAATATCGATGTTCTGCACAAATGGCATTGGCAACCGGTTCTTAAAAATGTTGCTGGGCATGTGCGCATATTATGATGGAGAGTGTGCACACACCCATACATAAGTCGTAATACAAATTGTTAACAAACACCAACACACTAGTCTCGCACCAAAATACATATCCATTGCAACGTAGTACACTCAAAAATAAAAGAACTAAATCTAATTTCAAATGAACTTAAACTACACAGGAAAAAATATAGGCCTGTAAATTTCAAATAAAAATAGAATTGCATTTTTTGAATTTATTTTTTTTTTTAAATTAATTGAATCAGTTAAATTTTTAATCATATTTAAATTTTTTTTTTTGAGTTTACAACAGAACTTGGAATTGGGAAGGCGCAAATCTACGGCGCTAAAAATGTTTAATTTTTGAGTGCATTATCGAATTTTTGCTGTGAATCTTCCTAAATTAATATAAATGTGCATGATATTTTCTTAACAAGCCTTAATATAAACAATTTTTGCAAAAAAAATTGTTGTGATAAAGTCGGTGGTGTAATGGGTAGTGTGCGCGCCTCTTGTACAGGAGATCCTGGGTTCAATCCCTGCTCCAACCACCTTAAAAATTTCTTTCGACGACGGTCACCTCGCTTAGTGACGGCGACACTATCGAGTATATAGCCATGAAAAAGATTCTCAAAATACCGTTCGGAATCGGTGTAAAACTGTAGGTCCCAATCAGTGAGTGAAAAGCGCGCAGCTCAGTGATTGTAAGAAGTTCTAACCGGTCCCTTCATGGGATGTAATGGGAAACCATTTATTTTTTTAAAGTATTTTACAGAAAGTAGCATTTTACAGCGCCGTCACTTTTCGTACGGCTCTAGTCTTTGATGTACAACACTGTTGTTATTTATAATTCGTTTATTGTTGACTGAAAGATTTTATTTTGTGAACTTAAAGAATAATAGTGATAAATTGTCTTGTTTCGTGATTAAAACTGCGTTTTTTGTAATTGTGTTTAATTGGCAAGTGTTTTTGAAATTTTTATTGTAAATGAGTGCTTGAGTTAAGGGTTTTATTTGCAATGAAAACTGTTCCCCAAACATTTTTTATGCACTTGAAAATACCCAATTTACCGTCTTATGCCACATACAATTGTTTACACGAAAATTGTTTTCAAAAATTTCACGTAAAAATAAACTTTAAGACTCACCGTCTTAGGCATTTGGAACGAGTAAAACAAGAGTGCCATAAATTGTATAAAAGCAATACATTTCTCCACCAAAGCTATGAATATGCAGAAGAGATGGAATGCGATAATGGAGTGACTTGGTGCGGAAGGAGCAGATAAATTGAATGTTTTTCCAGAACCATCAGATGTACCTATTTTTTGTATTTAATACAAATCGTTTAAACATTAAATGTTTAATATATAATAATAGTTTAATAAACTCTTTTCCGGGTTCCGATTATGAATCTAAATTCAAAAAATTTAATTTTTTGTAGATATATGTAAGTACATGTGTATCTGCGAAACCTTGAATGAAATCGCTTTAAAAATAGAACATTTTAGTTTTTTTAGCGTCATCGCAAGGGGTTGGGGTTTCATGCTGAAACAATCAGTAACGGTTTTAATTGATAAAATTCAAAGTTTAATCGAAAATCGCGAAAATTAATATTTTTGAAAAAAATTTAATTAAATTTTTTTTGACCAATTGACAAATACCTTTATTTAATAATATCATTTTCGTGATTACACCAAAACCAATTAAAAAATTAATCAATTAAACAAATTCTTTAATTGAATTGATTTTTATTTTTTTCTGTGTAGGGAAAGTTGAAGCCAACGACTTTTGTACATAAATTAAGAAACTGTTTTCCTTAAATTTAGGACTCCGTATATCTTTAAATCAAGGAAATATGATGTCTTTAAATAAATTTAAAATTTCTTTAAATATAGTACACCTGCCCCTCTAATAAGTGGATGTTTAATCAAAAAGTGGAACAGTTTCCTTCAAAAGTATATATTAATAAGTCTTTAAAACGAATTAACTATTTCGTCAAATCAAGTTATTTTGTTACTAAATTAAGCACGAATTAAAATGTCGAAACTCTTCTTCGAATAAGGCACCAATTTCGTCAACCATAGAATCATATTTATACTGGTAAGTACTTATACATATGTGCGTTACTAACAACAACTCAATTCAATTCAGTTCATATTTATTGCCCATAAACAAACTTATTTCTAACATTAAAAATTATTCAAAGAACTATCCAATCTACTTGTACTAATCTATATTCTTATAAAGTGTTCAGTTAAGCCACTACTATGAGTATTAACCCTAAAAAAGGGCCACTAAAACGGGGTTGTCCCGTTACTGACAACCAACAAAAGTCGAATACTTGTACGATACCCGCCATGAACTAATTGAGAATGGGGAAAGTAATATACAAGAACATCAACACTGAATTTTAAATTCTCTACCTCAGAGGCAAACTATTCAGGACAATAATTATTCAGGACAGTTAGTTTTATGCCCTTTGTGCTTTAATGTAGCATTCATACGTTAATATCAAACTCAAATTAATTATTTGTATGTCTTCTCAACGGTCGAGAGTGTTGTTTTTAACTAAAAATTAGTTCTGATTGCGGACATACAATAGTTTACTTCAAATAATTTTGTGACTTGCAATATAAATATTCGATTTAATGTGCCAACAACAACAAAAATAGCTATGAATGTAGTATAATAAAATTTAATAAATAATTAGTAGTATTTATAACACTAGTAGAATGATTTATAGTTAAAAACGGATTACCCTACTCTGAAGTTCATTAGTTGATTCTGTGCGTACTCTAGATCTTCTGAAGAGGTACTTAATATATGGCAGAAGTTATGAAAATCACTCGGAAACACTGCCAAAGGTTTCAACTAATTCGCTTTTTTAAGAGAGTTAATCGGTTTTGGAGTATCTCGAAATACGCGACCTTCCTTTTCACTATCGAAATCTCTCTTAAAATATATTCGTCGGGTTTTCCACTTTGATGTGGACAACTTCCGATATTATAGATAGATCCAGGGTTTAATTTTGTTTATCTTCGACACCAAGGAATGTAAAATCTTTAAACAAAAATGTAAAATCTTTAAAATCTGTTAATTCCATGTTTGTAACCTTGAAGGGTACGACAGTTAGCAAGACTGTATAAACTGTTGCCAGTCCCAGGGCACCATAATCTGCATATGAAGAAGCTTCTTATTAGCACGTTCAATGATAGAATGGTCGCCATCGGCTTGCAGAATGGTGTCACCTTTGAACAAAAATTCATGATTTATAACTCTCAAGTTTGGCAATTTTCTTAATTCCCAAAAATAGAAGGCCACCATCAAGATTTTTCGATTCTGTCAAGTACAGTGGTCCGTTCAGATTGTAAGTTATTCAACTGAAGAGCTGCTCAAGTCCTCATTGACCCATTTAAACAAACAAACGATGGAATTTCGCAACCTATTGGACCGCCAACGGGTTCATCCCACATCATAAATAAATAAATAAACGGTTTGCGGTTACATTCCATGAATGGATTACGGAGACCTTCCCACAAACCATTGAGCTGTGCGCGTTCTAGTTTTACACTCACTTATTGGGACCAAAAATTTTACACCGGTTCCGAACGGTATTTTGAAAAGCCTTTTCATGGCTAAATACTCGATAGTATCGCCGTCACTAAGCGAGGTGACCGCCGTCGAAAGAAATTTAAGGTGGTCAGAGCAGGGCTCCAATCCACGTTCTCATGCACAAAACCCGCGCACACTACAATTGCACCACCCACGTCCCACATCATACAAACAATATTATTTGTAGCACGGGCATGAACTGGTAGATTAAGGGTCCACAACTTTTTTAGATAAAAATACTGACTGTTAGTCAGAAATCGCGTTGCTAGGCATTTTTTCAAATCTATAATGAGAGTTCGGCTTTTAAAGGGAGTCAGCAGAGATTCGTTTTATCAGCTGTCGTATTTAACTTATAAACCTTTGCGGTCTCTCCCAAATGAAGGTCGTAGCCTGGTTGGAAAATATTTTCCAGGTTATTTTCACATTCGTCACAAGAATCATTTACAGGTTGTTTAAACACAAAAATATAATCACGGTTGAAAATGCTCTCAGCCATTCCTTACCACTTAAATTACACTGTGCAACACCAATTTTGGGGGTGGACGATTCCTGCGCCAAATGATCACACTAGGTGAGTATAGTCAAACCCCAAAAATTTAGACCGCTGTGTGGCTAAATTTTTGTTATGGGCGTGGCAAGTTTGAATTTTATTATCTGATACAGTGCGAGATAAATTTAAAAATCGAGTATAAATTATTTATTGAGCGAATTCTTGTAATAACATATCTTCAGTGACATTTGACACAGATAACTTTCGTGAAAAACTGTTTACAATGTGTGTACAAAAATAATTTGGTTAATAAGACAAATATATAAGGTTGTTTGTAGTTTATAAATAATGACTATGACATATTGTCGTCAGTCAGGCTATTAAACTAGTATACAATCGTTTATACTGAATAACAAAATTTCTGTTTTTGTTTTTAATATTTATATTCATTAAATAATTGATTTCTGTATTCCATACTATACCTTATATATTTCGCTAGTAATTTCCATCCTATAATTTTGCCATCACGCATATGTCTTTGAAAAATAGCTTTCGCAACTCTTTAAAAAGTGGGCAACGGCTTAGAAAATGAACAATGTTATCGATTTCTCTCATATTACAGAGCGAATATAATCTGGATGTATTGACACCGAATCTGCTATTGTTTAAGATTGTTGTCTCACTTCTCATTTTCATGATCCAACTTATTTATTCAGCTGTGATCCTTTCTGCCATATAATTTTCACCTGCCATAGGAATAAGACATTTATAAATACGACTAGTATTTTGTTTTTGAATTTGGAATTCTCCGTAGTTCTTTGCTCGTAACGCTTGCAGTAAGTTATGTATATTTGCGTCCCACAGATTTGGTTATTTGTTAGCATCTTAGTAAAAACATGTGGTAGTCTTTCATTAGAGTATTCAATTAATGTTTTGTTTATATATCTTAAATGAAGATCAAGAGTAAATAAGTGACCGTTTTCTATTCCTGTATCCATCATTATCGCGTACGTCGGTGTACAATTTGGAAGTCGAAGTATTTTTTTAATGAAGTAAATATCGCTCATTTGCCGGAATGTTGTATTAACTCAAAATTCTTCATTTTTGGACTAAGTACTATAAAATATTCTCCTGACCGAGTTCTTTCAGATGGATTAATTCCTATATCTAAATCTGTGTTAAATTCGTTAGGAGAGCATTTGGAAGTTAGCATTTTGTGTACATTCATATACAAAATAAAACTTTCAAAGTCGATTTACTCGAAACTATGTTTTTTGAGTTAATACAACATTCCGGCAAATAAGCGATATGTAGTTTAACCACTTGACAAAAATATTTGTGTCCCCATACCTGAGTTGCATATGCTTGGATGGATCTAAATTCCGCTAAGAAGAGTTTCCACTTAGACTTCAGTGAGATGTTTGGTCTTCTTAAAAAGTTGTTCCATGTACTATCTATGCTGTTTTTGCTGCTTCATTTTTCTTCTCTATATGGTTTGGGAAACTCAACTTTGGAGTGAAAATTACTCCTAAATAACACAATTCCGTAGCAATCCTAACCTCGTTCCCACTGAAAGTGCACCGTTCATCCCTCGCTAAAGTACCACCTCTCCTGTACACCATAATTTCTGACTTTACCAGGTTTACTTTCACATTCCACTGATTACAGCACCTTTCCAAGTTGATGATCATGTCTTGTAACATATGCATATTATCAGAGATAATCACGATGTCATCCGCAGACATTAAAACTCGTTTGTTTAGATCACCAAAGTTCACTACGCCTTCCAGAAAATTGTGCAAATTATTCAGGTATAGGGTGGTTAATAATGGTGACAGCAAACACACCTGCTTGACTCCAGATATTGTGGGGAAACTGTGTAAAAGTTCCTGCCCTGTCCATACAGTTGCTGTTGTTTTTTATATGCACTTTCTATAAAATTTACGATTTTAGAAGATACTCCAATTGAATGTAATTTGTATATCAATGCTTTTCTGGAGACTTTATCAAAAGCTGGTTTAAAGTCGACGAACAACGCGCACGTTTTGTTATTTAGTGCAAAGTTCAACTGCACTGTAGATGACAGATTGTGGATGTTATCTGAAGTTGAGTAATTTTTTCGGAACCCTGCCTGATACTCATTTAAAACTTTATACGTGTCTACCCATTCGGTTAATCTTGACTTAATTACGCCCATCATTAATTTAGCCAAACAACTCATGAAAGAAATCCCTCGGTAGTTACTTGCGATTGTGAAGTCACCTTTTTTGTGTATGGGATATATCACGCTTTGTAAAAAGGAATCATCAACATTTCCGCTATCAAAGAGAATATTGCTGGCTGCGACTATTTCCTCCAACAACTCGGTTGGTCCGTATTTATAAAACTCATAGGGCACTTGATCTTCTCCTGGTGCTTTGTTTATTTTTGCCTTTGTGAGAACGTTCTTTATCTCCTCTGACGAAATTTCTCTGTCCAATTGTTCGTTTAGGATATGCCGGTGCGAATAGTTTAAGTCACAGGACTTTTGGGGTGGGTTTAGTAATTGGTAAAAGTGGCCTTTCACTTCTTCTGCCGAGAATATAATACCAATGTTTATATTTTCATTTCTGATCTCCTTAACAATATTTCACCAATCTCTTCCATTTTTTACCTTTTCAATCTTCTCATCTAGTAGTCGTTGATATCTTGGCCTCACCTCTTTGGTGGTGTTTTTGAAAAGTTTATTGTTGCTTGTAGGTATTTAATATTGTCTTCATTGATGCCAGATGTTCTGAATATAGCCAATAACTTAAATGTGTTCTGTCTTGCTCTAAAGCATGATGCATTAAACCATTTTTGTTTAGGTACAAAATTCTGACCCTCTTTCATGAGTACAGGTTTGCTTGCAATTTTAATAACATATATAATTTGCCCGAATGTAAAGGTATTTTTTTTCTGTTTTTCATCTTGTAAAATCTGTCTAATTTTATATTGATATTGGGGCAACTCATTTTGTTTCAATTTCAACTTGGGTAGAAGTGTTGGCTTTTGTTGTTCTTGTTCTGCCACTTGCATTTTTAGTGATGAAACTATACGAAAGTGGTCGGACCATATTTTTGTTTCTACTGCAAAACCGGTGATGAACTTCAGTAGATCTTGTGATACTGCACTGATGTCGTTAACTGACTCACCGACTCCGCTTATGAATGTTATTTCTCCTTCTTCATCTCCCGTAGTCATACCATTTGTAATTATAAGACCATGATCGTAGCAAATTTGTAAGAACTCTCTTCGTCGCATATTTATTACCTTATCCTTGGACTTTCTTTTTGCTCCATACATGCTGAAAATGCAGTTTTATATATGCTTTTCTGTAATGACCCAATACGCAAATTTAAATTAACAATTATTATTGGATTTACTATTACATCTTCTTTGAGCATATTTTCGAGTCGTTCAAAATCTTCTTTCGATGGGACACTTCTCATATACAATGGTAGTAGGGTTTGCCTGTCTTTGATATATATTAAATCAACTCCTTGTACATTTCCAAATTTGATATTAAGACCATTGTTACATAGCTCCTTCGTTATACCAAGTATACATCCACGAATAGCTTTTCCTTAGTTGCGGTTTCGGGTTTCGGGTATCAGGTATCCATATCTGATCAAACTCACCGAAATACTTTCTGAATCTATCTATTTTTTTGTGGAATATTCAAATGCTCTATTTCAATGTTTAAAGGGTCCTTTTCGTCCTTTGTTCAAAAAGTTCCAAAAATGTACACTAAAACGACCAGCTACGGATTCAGAATATTCCACGAATTGGTTCCTCATTAAATTTCGTTATGGGTCAACAAAAATCCTTTATCTTTATTTGCAGACGTCCTTTTGGTCCTTTTTTGAAACAAGTTCAAGAAAACTGCACCAAACTAACCGGCAAAAAAATCAAAATGTTCTGCCAATTTATTGTGGAATAGATTTTACTGGAGGATTTCGCAGACGCGAAGCCTTTATCTTGAATTTGCATATGTCCTTTTAGTCCTTTTTTAAATATTTAAATCTTGAAATCTCAACATTTTAAAGAGAGGTACTTCCTTTATTAAAGCCTATAAGAGTATGATTTTTTTTACAAAGTAGTACTTTTTTTAAGACCAGGTACTTTTGAACGAAGTCAACTCTTTTCAGGAAAATGGTATTATTTTCAGGAAGGTTACTTATCTCAAGAAAAGAAAAGAAAAGATATTATTTTATTTTTAAGACAATGAATTTTTGTAAGAAATTGTATTTTTTTAACAGAAGGTATTTTTTGAAGAGTTTTTTAAGAAATGTGAATTTTTATAGAATTTAGAAATAGGTACATTTTTAAGAGTAGGTACTTATCTCAAGAATAGTTATTTTGTTTCACAAAAACGGTGCTCTCTAAAGAACAGATGGTTTTTTAAGAAAAGTCAATTTGTTGTAAGAAAATTTTCTTTTCTTAGAAAAGGTACTATTCAAAAAAAAATTACTGTTTTTAAGAAAATTCATTTTTTTGTAAGAAAATGTACTATTTTAAGAAAAGGTACTTATTTACAAAAAAAATTTCAGTTAGCCCCCATCCCGCAACGTCCGATAAGGAACTTCGTTCCAAAAATAGACTTGAAATAGTTTGCCTCTGGGGTACAGAATTAAGTACATATTTTCAACTCTAAACATACCTACATTAAGGACCAATATATGTATTTACTTAAATAAAGTACAATTATGAACTAAATTTTATGAACTAAACATTAATGCCCGTTTGCTGGAATGAAATATAATTTTCTTAAATTTAGTAAAATGTTACTCATTTTTAGGTAATTTCCTCCAGAGTACTCCGATTAAGTGAAATTTCGCCAAATATTATACAATTTCCCAATTTTAAGTAGAAATTTTGTAGTGAGTAAATATTTTGAACTAAATTTAATTAAGTTTTGAACTCAAATTTAGGAAATATTTTTTCTGAGTGTAGTACTCGTAGTAGTAATGCAGTAGGATCAACATTCGGGTGTTGGGAGAAAGTTATGGTTTGAATTGCACCAACTAAAGGTTAAGGTAACAGCCGCGGCAGCAGTGTCAGTTATGGCGAACACTTTAACGTACATGCATAAATTTTACCCATAATGTAAACTGCTTGAGGAGGATTGGAATATTCCCTTTTTTTACACCAATATTGTCATTATACTCCTTTTGCATTTCTGTATATGTGCTCGTTAAAAATGTATGTTATAGGTGCGAGTGTGTGTGAGTGTATATACATACATTCGTGTGTTTTTGTAGTTGGCCATTCATATTAAGTACATATCATAGTGCAGTACAAATATTAGTAAATACAAGTATGCATACATTTACGACCAGGGCTCGAGGAATCACACTCATAGGCAACTCTTGCGCAAGAGTAACCTTACAGAGAACTCTGGAGTTATTGAAAAGATATTCATGTTGAGCATCTCATTTGAGCTGTTGCTGTCAGTGATGAAACAACTTAGTGAGTAAACAAATGAGATTTTTTTTTTTGGGAAAAATAAAGCCAATGAGTTTTCGAACTCACGGACGATGTGTTACCTGTTCGATTTCTATGAACAAATTGGTAAATTTTACATTGGAAAATAAAAAACATCGTTCAATCATATGATGACGTTACAATTTTAGAAGTTGAGAATAACCCCGATAAAAGTGCTACCAAGTTCAGGTGTGTTGTATGGAAAATACAAAATTTATGTCATTCTATTTCTTATATTTCCACGACGCTTCGAAAATTATGATGTAAATATTAGGGGTAGTTCATTTTTTAATCAAAATTTTTAAAAAGTTGAATAAAATAATATTGATTTTTCTTCTTCAAGAAGAATAATTCCAAGACAATACTGGAGACTACTAAATTACTAACACAAACCCACAAGGAAGTGAAGTGTACAAAGTATGCCGAGGAATACTTCGATTCTCAAAATATATCTACTTTAACCGATATCTTCCCATGACTCGCAAGAACGCCTTCGGTTCTGTCTGCTTACTGCACATTATACAATTTTATGACATACTTTATGCACTTTTTGGTCCCCGTATGTCTTTGGTACACATTTTAATATTTTTTGTGAAGTTTTAGTACAATTGACTTTTTTGTACTTGTGGTACATTTTGTGGTAAATTTTCATATGTATTTTGTGGTACATTTAATGCACTTTAATGGAACATACTACGTTAATTATATATTGTATAAGTTTGTAGTTTCTGGTACATTTGATGTACTTTGTGGTAAATTTTATGTACTTTTTGAACAAACTATGGTGAATAATCCGATCCACATTCATTACCTGGAGCCAATTTCTCATATCACTACACAATAGCTTTTTATATCTCGCTTGCGGTACAAGATCTGCTCCTCGTTTTACTCATTTAAAATCTCAAAGAGCGCGAAGAAGCCTATATAAAGAAGAGCACGCGGCTAGCTCGGGGACACGTGCGTGTTTTGTTTTAATTTTGCACGTGCTCTCGAGTCGTATATTTTGGTCTTTGAGCGTTTGTTTACGATGCCTGATTTATTATTGAATAGAGCGTATTCTTTAGAATATTATTTTCTCTTTTACTTTTAAATAAACAAATTGACAAATAAAAATAAATAATCATCTTTTGAAGCCAAGTTGATTATACTCAACGTGTATGCGTTTGTTTCGTAACAGTTGATGTTAACTTATATAGGTTACGAAAAAAACAGCCCTGTTATTTTCTTGCTCAATACTTTTTGTTTTATTCCCACAAAAATCAAAGAATGCTAAGCAACAGACACTTGTATATACATACACACATTGTTATATTCCCACATACGCTACACAAGTTCACACAATTTTCGTTGCTCTCTTGCTATCTCATTTTTATATACGTGTAATCACGTCATTATTCTCTTTGCTCTGAGAGTGCTCCGCACCCACACAAGACAACTATTCGCTACCGCTACATCAGTGTGTGTTTTTTTCGCAGCTTGATAATCTGTGTTCCGCAGTCGGACAAATCTGTGTTCTATATAGGGGTGGGTCACCCTTATCATTTTGGGGTATGAAAAGTAGATGTTGGCCGATTCTGAGACCTACCCGATATGCACACAAAATTTCATAGAAGTCGGTCCAGCCGTTTCGGAGGAGTTTAACACCAAACAATCTGTGATGGCCGTCGGTGGTGCAATGGTAGTGTGCGCGGCTCTTGTACATGAGATCCTGGGTTCGAACCCGGCTCTGACCACCTTCAAATTTTCTTTCGGCGGCGGTCACCTCGCATAGTGACGGCGACACTATCGAGTATCTAGCCATGAAAAAGCTTCTCAAATTACCGTTCGGAATCGGTGTAAAACTGTAGGTCCCAATCAGTGAGTGAAAACTGGAAAGCGCACAGCTCAGTGATTGTGAGAAGTTCTCCCCAGTCCCTTCATGGGATGTAATGGGAAACCATTTATTTTTTTTAATCTGTGATCGCAGTCGGTCAGTCTGTGTGATCGCAGTCTGACAATCTGTGTGAACGCAGTCGGCCAAATTGTGTTTGGTTGTATTCACTTTCTGAATTTAGTCCCTACCGGCGCCTATAGATGTTAACACATCAAAAATGCTGTTATATTATTGCAAAAAAATAGTTTAATTCAAATTTGTATTACAATTAACTTGTAAATCTAGAGATCAGTCACACTTTAAGTTAAAACTTTAGGGGCAAAATCACAGTTTACGTTAGGCGTTGATGACAGTCGATGAACCACACACTTAGACTTGTTAGTCTATTGTGATACTTCGGGCTAACGATATTAAATATGGTACTCACCGAAGAACTATTTAGTTTACATTGAAAAGTTCAAGATTTTGTCTACACCTATCTGAGATAATGCTACCACGTCCCTAAATAGGTAGGATCGTATAGTAGGTATCGTCCTACCGGGTAGAGCTGGAAAAATAAGATGTTCAGTAGATTCTTCCTCTTCGTAACCGTTACAGCTTCTACGTGAGTCTGTTGCCCTGACAGTTGTTCTTACCGCCTGTCTTCCTATCAGATATAGACCCGTCGAATTTGAAACTACTGTTGATACCACGAGCCTGGTTAAAGACAGAAGGTTCATGAATCTCTCGCTATCGGCTAGACTGACCTTGAGCGAACACAATCTGTGCCCCCGTCCATCTCTGATGCATAATTCTATAGAAGCGCTCTTGCAGGATTTGCTAATAAACTGCTCCAATTCCTTTGGAATCTGTAAGGCAGTCCCTATTCTTGTAAGCTCATCCCACCTGCAGCTTCCCGGAATGTCGCTGCGCCCAGATATCCACATGAGATGAATGTCGTACTGCTGCACCCATCTTGTTAAGACGTCTGCGGCAGTCTTGGGCAGATATTGAGTTTAGAAATATTTATTCCAGGGACTTGATGATCGCCTGAGTGTTCTAGAAAACATTGACTGCTGAACTATTACTCTTGAGCCAGTCGGTCAGTACTCCAACAGCCAAAGTTTTCGCCTGATATATGCTACAATAATCACGTAGTCTACGAGAAAGGGACAACCCTTATTCCTAGAGTAGACATCGTTACCCGTTCATTCACTGCCGACCTATCCATGTAGAAATTCACATATCCCACTATACCAAGAACTCCTTTGCTTTAGAATTCCCTTTCCGGAGTGAGAGTGTGGTGTTTCCGTTCGAAGAGTGGTCCGTTTTCGAGTAGTTGACAAATGCAGGAATGTTCGGAGTAACTTTCAGTACTGATCTATCCAACTATTCTACCGACTTCAACCATGCCCCTTCGTGAGAGTTGCCATAACTTGATGGCAGACATGGAAGCAATCTGCCTGCCTAAAATATCCAACGGCAACAAATACAATATAAAACTCAATGCATCAGTGGGAGCGGTACCATAACAGAAGTGATGCATATCATCGACATTCTCTGGAACCTATTCAGTAGTGTGTAGTTGTTAGGGTTGACAAGCATATAACACCACGCGATAACTCCATAGAACATTGACGGTCTCACTACAGCCATTTAGATCCAGTGAACAATCATCGGAGAAAGTTCCTATTTACAAGCTATAGGTGTATAGGACTGTCGTCGCCTGTTTCACCCTTTTCTCTATGTTTAGTCCAAAGAACACCCAGGTATTGACACACTTTGCAATTTTATTTTCATGTTCAACTGATAGATTCCAAGGTAGGTATTTTATACCTTGAAGTGAAAAGAACCAACTCGGTCATGGGTTAGTTTACACCTAGTCCATTTTCACCCGTCCACCTGTAAAAATTCCGTAAGCTACCAAACAAAGCCACATTTGGATCACAAACACTTCTATTAATCATTATGTCTCAAAAATGTACTATTGAAAGGCAAACACAATGTGTTTGGACACAAGTATTCTATAATTGCGACATCCTGCATCTACGTTATATTTGCATCCACACAACAAAAATTTATAGTGCAGATCCCGTCTTCCGTCAAAAGAGGCGCTGCCAAAGTTGCCGTCCTTGTGTTTGCCAAAGCTGACCACTGTAGGACATAGTTTTCAGGAGTTTCTGCGAACTACGACAGTAATGCCTGTATTGTATTCTAATACCAGCAGCAATTATGATAGTTGTATATCTATTCTGAGTCATCAGGAACTCGGTTCTCTTACCGTAATATCTAGGCCATATAACCCGTGATATGCGGCAAGTATAGAGGCCTCTCGAGTTTCTGTCCGTCTCATGGTGGAAATGTCGATCAATCACGTTACCCACTACTCTTAGTAGGTTTTGAGTTACGTTTCGTCCAACTGCATTTCCACTGGAACTTTTGGTTAGTTCATCAGCGGTTAGTTCTGTATGATCCGGAACCCACACTAGGGAAATTCTTGCCGTGACACTGATCTCGTCTTGCAGACTTCTGTATTCACGAACCAGTATCGATCTATGCTCTTCTGAGAATAGAGTCCTTACCGATGATTTTCTATCCCAGAAGATTTTCTTACCCTTGCAACTGTAACGTGATTTCGCCAAAAACGACACGCCTCTAATATTGCCAGTATTTCCACTTGAAGATACTGCTAAAAACAGCGAGACCTATTGGTAGTGTTATTCCGACTGAAGTTGAGTAAACCCCAGCTCTCACTCCTCTAGTCGACTTAGATTCATCCGTAAAAATAGCTATGTCAATATCCAGCAAGGGTGAGTGGGTCTTCGTCTTTTCTCTGAGCGGTAAAATTTTTCTGAAGTTTTTCCGGAAGTTTAAGTCTGGATTTGCATAGACCGATCTTTCAGGTATGACCCCACTAGGCAAATTGGATCGAACATTTCAGCTCTCTAAGCCGCAAAACATTCTTTGCCGCCAAACTGTTAGCAAACAGTTCAAACGGAAGTAAATGCATCATGGCATGGGACTGTCCGTGGAGGTGGAAAGTTTCTGATTGCCATTCACTTGGGAGTGGCCAGAAATGATTCCTTCATTGGGCAGTCCAAGCAGCTCACTACTTCCACGCAGTATGTCCTGGGCAATGGCTTTTCGGAAACCTCCGTTAGCTAGCTAGAGTGAGAAGGCGAAACAAATGAGCATCAAATCAGGTATAGTAGGTGACTGATGTCACTGAAGCTCATCAAACAATCGGGCATATTCTTTTGTCCTTAGAAGGCGGATGAGCCAAACATACGGGCCAACGGCGGATAGAAACTAAAAGAAGAAAATCCAGGTTCAACATATCGCATCCTGGTCAGCGTCTGATCCATAATGGGCGGCTGCAATCAAATATCCTGGCAGTAGGTAAAATGCAAAAACCCGGTGGGCTGGGTTTGCCTCCCGCCACCGTTCATAATGGCAGTGAAAATACAAAAACGAAACAGAAAACATAAACAACCCCTATTTGTTGACGACCCCCGCAAACGTTATAAGGACCACGATTTACGGATATGCACTTGGAATGTAAGAACTCTATATAGATCCGGTGCAAGTATCCAACTGGCAGATGTCCTCGAAAGTTATAAGGCTGACATTACCGTTATCCAGGAAATGCGATGGACAGGACATGGCTGCACAAGAAAAAGAAACTGCGATATATACTACAGTTGCCATGAAAAAAAACATGAATTTGGTAGTGGATTTGTAGTTGGCAAAAGACTGCGACATCTAGTCTCTAGGTTCAATCCTGTGAGTGAACGAATAGCCACAATCCGCATAAAAGCGAAATATTTTTATATTTCCCTAATTTGTGTGCATGCCCCGACAGAAGAGAAAGATGATGATGCCAAAGACATATTCTATGAGCTCCTAGAGGAAACGTATGACCGCTGCCCTGGCCATGACATTAAGATTGTACTAGGAGATTTTAATGCCAAAGTAGGAAGGGAGAATGTGTTTAATCCAACTATTGGCAATTTCAGTCTTCATGCTGACAGTTCCGACAACGGTATGAGACTGATTGACTTTGCCGCGGCAAAAAACATGGTCATCAGTGGCACAAGATTCCAGCATAAAGACATCGACAAGGCTACTTGGGTATCCCCTGATCAAAGAACTAGGAACCAAATTGATCACGTGGTAATTGATGGAAGGCACTCATCCAGTGTAATGGACGTACGAGTGATCAGAGGAGCTAACATCGATTCTGATCACTACCTGGTAGCAGCAAAGGTTCGCACAAGATTAAGTAGAGCGAAAATTGTACGAAACCAGACGCAGAGGAAGCTGGACATCGGAAAGCTGCAATTACCAGAGGTAGCCACAGCCTACTCAAGGAAGCTCTCGCAACTTTTGGCACAGAACCCACCCCCTCCCGATGACGATCCTGATGCGCAGTGGAAACCCATTTCCGACTCTATAAAAACTGCCGCAACAACCGTACTTGGTTTCGAAAAACCGCTTCGCAATAAACCGTGGTACGATGAAGAGTGTCGCATAGCAAATGACGAAAAGAATGCTGCACGTATGGTAATGCTTCAGTCAATTGCAACGCGAGCTGCAACTGAGCGGTATAGGGAGAAGAGAAAGGAGGTAAACCGTCTCTTTAGGCGTAAGAAACGGCAGTGGAGAAAACGCGAGAGTGAGAAAATTGAGACATACAGAAGGAAGAACGAAGCCCGAAAATTCTACCAAAAAGTTAAAAACGGAACTAATGGACATGGTTCAGGGCCCCCCTTCTGTAAAGACAAAGACGGAAATCTCGTCGCAGATGTGCAGAGCATGTTGGGAATATGGAGAGAGCATTTCTCCGTGCTACTAGTACCTGAGATATCCGATGACGATGGGACAATCGATCACAATATGGACGACGACGTCGATTGCCCCCCTCCTAACCAAGACGAGGTCAAAACAGCTATTGCCCGGCTTAAGAACAACAAAGCCGCAGGAGCCGATGGATTACCGGCGGAGCTGTTTAAGGCTGGCGGCGATGAGCTGATAAGGTTCATACATCAGCTCGTTAGCAAAATTTGGTTAGATGAATGCATGCCCGGCGATTGGAGTCTCAGTGTACTATGTCCCATATTTAAAAAAGGTGACCCGAGTATTTGTGCCAACTACCGTGGAATAAGCCTTTTATCCATAGCATATATGGTTCTATCAAGTATAATGTGCGAAAGACTAAAACCAATTATCGCTGACCTGATTGGACCATACCAGTGTGGTTTTAGGCCTGGAAAATCGACAACTGACCAGATTTTAACGCTACGCCAAATCCTGGAGAAGACACACGAAAAACAAATCGACACCTATCATCTATTTATCGATTATAAAGCAGCCTTCGATAGTCCGATACGGGAGAAACTCTATGAAGCAATGTCTGAGCTTGGTATTCCTGCAAAACTCATACGCCTTTGCAGGATGACCTTGACGAACACCAAATCCGCAGTGAAAGTTGGTAAGGATCTTACCGAACCTTTCGAAACTAAGCGAGGCCTCAGGCAAGGCGACACCCTATCGTGCGATCTCTTTAACATCTTAATGGAGATCATTATGAGAAAAGCTGCAGTCAATATGAATAAAACCATCAGCAGCAAAAGTCACATGCTGCTCGCGTATGCTGATGATATAGATATCATTGGGCGCACAATTAGAGAAGTTACTGCGGTTTTTTCGAGAATTGAGAAGGAGTCAGCAAAAGTGGGTCTGACGATGAATGAGGACAAGACAAAATTAATGGTTTCAACGAACAGGGCCTCCACGCGATTAGACCAAAGCGTGAACGTTGATAACCGTTATAACTTCGAGGTAGTGGACGAATTTATATACCTCGGATCTGCCGTGAACAAAAACAACAACGTCAGCCTTGAGATCAAACGGAGAATTGTGCTTGCGGATAGATGTTATTTTGGGCTAAGCAAGCACTTTAGAGATAAAGCCCTCTCTCGAGTAACAAAAGTCCAGCTGTACCAGACTCTCATTCAACCTGTCTTGCTTTATGGCGCAGAATCCTGGGTCCTATCGCAAGCAGACGAAACATCTGTAGGAGTCTTCGAGAGAAAAATACTCCGAAAAATGTATGGCCCTATAGTGCACAACGGCGAGTATCGGCGACGCATGAATCATGAGCTGTATGAGCTTTATCCTGACATTGACATAGTTAAGCGGATCAAGATAACGCGATTGCGCTGGCTAGGCCATGTCAGTAGAATGGATGAAGATGAACCAGCGCGAAGGCTTTTCGAAACCGAACTCGAAGGAAGACGAAAAATAGGAAGACCAAGACTCCGCTGGAGGGATCAGGTTGACGAATCCCTGCGTACACTTGGTATTGCCAACTGGAGAGATAAAGCAAAAGATCGAACTGGTTGGCGAAATATGTTATCTTCGTTTTGTAAGGTCCCTGACCCCCCGGGGTTGTCCGAGACCGGATAAGTAAGTAAGTAAATGCATCATCGTATCGAGAGCAGCAGAGAGGCCCGTCCGTAATGTATCTGTCACGCGAACGTATGCTGTTCTGTGCACTGTAGACAGTTCTCCAAACAGAAAGTGAAAGGTTAAGGCTTGTAAAGGTTATGGTTCAATTCATAATTGACAGTTTGAATATGTGGAAATCGAAGAATAATATTTATATTTCTGTTTAAGTAGAAATACCGATCCGATGCAGGACGGCCCAAACCAAATTTTGGCGTGATCACAGTCTTCAATAGTAGCAGCCGTTACCATGGCGTCATTCATAGTTAAAGAAACCACTGTTTTGTCTTGATATAATGACATCTCTTGAACCTCCTCAGGTTGTTACTTAGTCCAAATTTGACAATTTGGATGAGTCTGGAAAAGTACCTGTAAAAAGTCACCCGACATATTTCCGAATGAGAACCTAATACAGTTAAAAATGATGTGCAAATCATTGTTGTCGCATAGCCCTCCTGCCGGGCAGTATTATGTTGTTATACCTAAAAATTCATACCGTCTAGAACTAACCAAAACTCAACTTAATGGATTTTTTTCAGCACCAAATAGTGCGAAAATATCCAAAACATAAATATTCATAAATTCGTGTCTATACAGGCTTCGATGAAAGCCAGTGCATATGCATTAATATTTCATTCAAATTTAGTGGTTAAACGACTACGAACATAATAAACATTTGCACTTTTCTCGACTAATTGAGTCAAATAAAAGTAATTGGGTATCCACTTGCGCGAGCGACTCATTGCAAACTCTGGTTTAACCCAGTGCTGTGGAGTTGGAGTCGGGGTTGGACTCGGAGCCTTGGATTGGGAGTCTGTGGTATCTTCTTTGAGTCATAGTTAGAGTCGTAAGAATGAAGACAAAATAATGTGGGTTCAATTTCGAGGGCTGTCACCTCGCTTAGTGACGGCGACTCGGTGTAAAACGGTAGGTTCCAAACAGTAAGTATTAAACTAAAAAGCGCAAAACTCGCTGGTTGTAATAAAGCTCTCTCCAATCTATTCATGGGATATATTGGGAAACCGTTTTTGTATACATTCTTACACAGTATTAGATAAAATCAGTTTGCCTTTTCGTTGTTTCTCATGCATTGGCTGCTTATGGCTGTCATATCGCGCAACAAAGCCGATGTATTATTATAAGATTCTTGGTATCATTAAAAATGTTCCAACCCACATCTAATTTATTCTTGCAAATAGACAACGGAAGTGCGACATTTATAAAAAAAATCGACCTTCAAAGTTTTTTTTTCAGTTTGAGAATACTGTAACTTGCTTTTAAAAAGTAAATTCATTTTACGAGTATATTATTTTGAATAAAAGATAAAGTTTTTTTATTTGAAAAAATATTTCTTCCAAAACAAATTAAATATTTGTGTGTTGTGCTGCCAACAGTGGCATATTATATCGTCACCCTTATGCCAGAGACGCGAAAGTGCAAATTTTTCATTTTCGCACTAATAGGGTTTGGTAATACATAAAGGTACAAAGATGCTATGCCAGAAGTACGAATGTGATATCTGAAGTGGCATAACGAAAAAGTGTAAAGCCTACAACACGAAAGTGAATAATATTGTTACGAATAAGAAAAAGCTTTTGCTTGCTGTTAATGACTCTACTAACAGTATGTAAATAACAGGCGGTTAGTGCTGCGCCTGAAAGTATGCATTGTAACAACGAACCAGCTCGCTAAACCAGTAGCATGAATTCACCTCAGTAAAGATAATTCTCCTGTGTTCGAGATTGTTCTACAAAGATAAGCAACAACAACAACATCTAGAAGGTTCTTGAATTCGCTAGATATACCTTCATTTGAGTATGGTGAGTTGGTATAAATAGCGGAGGTCTTTGGAGTGGAGAGTTTAAGTTTGTGATTAAACCCCGTAAAGTAAGCAACGCGAATTGATAGTAAAATACAAGACTTTTTAAGTGTTATAAATAAAGTAAACTATTGTACTATATAAGTAAAATATAAGGAAGTGAAACCGTTGTAATTATCGTAATTTAAAACGAACCTTGTTTTATTATTGGGAATAAAACAACGCAAAAAGGACGAATAAGAAAATTCATAACATTGGTGTCAGAAGTGGGATTTATAAAAAAAAAAAATAAATGGTTTCCCATTACATCCCATGAAGGGACTGGGGAGAACTTCTCACAATCACTGACCTGTGCGCTTTCCAGTTTTCACTCACTGATTGGGACCTACAGTTTTACACCGATTCCGAACGGTAATTTGAGAAGCTTTTTCATGGCTAGATACTCGATAGTGTCGCCGTCACTATGCGAGGTGGCCGCCGCCGAAAGAAAATTTGAAGGTGGTCAGAGCCGGGTTCGAACCCAGGATCTCATGTACAAGAGCCGCGCACACTAACCATTGCACCACCGACGGCCACTGGGATTTGTATCGCATGGAATTGAGAGGCCGAGTGCAAAAGCATAATGAAACGCTTCAGGACTTCGCAACCGAGTTGGACCGTTTGGTGTTGATGACTTATCCTGGTTAGTCCCATCCATTCTCGGATCAATTTAAGACTGAAGCATTCGCCAACGGCATCCGTGGTCCTGACATAAAATACGTGACTTGTGCCACACAAAAAGCTGCATTCGCCGAAACTGTTTCGTTCGCATTGGCACAGGAGACAGCGAAATTTGTGTCCAAGCCTCAAATACAAAGAGTTAGAAAAATTGAAATGGAGTCGGAGGCGGGAGATTTGAAGGGTGTCATAAACGATCTTAAAGAAATCACCCAAACGCTCAGCAAGGCGTTACCAGGCGGAAGTAAGCCCAGACCAAAGTGCTACAATTGCGACAAACCTGGTCATATTTCACGAAACTGCAGAGAGCCACGAAAACGATCAAGATCGAGCTCACCTCAACGTGGCAATAAACGGGCAAATTTTATTATACAAAATGAAAATGAAAACGAGCTAGCCCAGAGGAGCATGGACTGGCTCCCACAACCGGGGGCTCCACGATCTCCATCTCAATAATACAACAGAAAAACAACAACCTCACTGTCGACGGAGCTATCGGTGGTCGGAAGCGCATATTGACTAGGGACACAGGCGCGTCACAATCTGTCATCAGATCAGATTTGATAAATGGACCAATGGAATCGTTACATGGTGTAAGACTACGCACAGCAACGGGTGAGCCAGCAACTGGACATGGTAAAGTTAAATTGAAGTTAGCCATTGCCAACATGAGCATCGAGCACGTGTTTATTGTCGCCGACATTGTAGGTGAGGTGATAATTGGCGCAGATTTTATGATTGCCCAAGGCCTCAAGTTAGATATGGGGCAGCAAATTTTGACGTGGGCTAATGTGGAAATTCCACTCAATGTGGGATACGACAATACAACACAGATTAAAAGGCTGATCACTCACAAAGTTGTAAAATTGCCACCAAACTCGCAAACCATAGTATGGGCCCGAATGGAGGGAGATTGTGAGATCGGCGGTTTGTGGGTAGTTGAACCGGCAAATATAAAAAACTATAACATCATCACTGCCAAAGCTCTAGTAAAGACTAATAATGAAGGATATTTGCCTGTACGAGTTGTAAATTTGTCCAACAACGAGGAGGTGATCAGCGACCGCACAGAAATTGCAGAATGTACACCAGCCGAGGCGGTCATCAACTGTAAAGTTAATTCGGACTGCAGCAAACTATCAGAAAAGGAGCAGAAAGTACTTTAGTCGCATCTGAGTGAGTGGGTGCGAGAACTAAAGCCATCTGATAGAAACAAAATAAAGCAATTACTGTGGAAGCATGCGTCTTCCTTCGCCCTAAAAAAAGAATGCCTAGGTAGGACATCAATGGTAAAGCACGACATCAACACAGGGGAAGCGAGACCAATAAAACAGGCGCCCAGAAGTCTTCCACTTGCAAAAAGAGATGAGGTGAAGAAACTTCTAGCTGAAATGCAGAGGGGTGGTGTAATCGAACACTCTTCAAGTCCATGGAGCTCGCCGGTGGTACTAGTTAAGAAGAAAGATGGAAGTACTCGATTTTGTGTGGATTATAGAAAGCTCAACGACGTCACCAAAAAGGACAGTTATCCACTACCAAGAATTGATGACACATAGGATACGTTGTCACGAACAAAATGGTTCTCCACGCTGGACTTGCAAAGTGGTTATTGGCAAGTAGAAATCAGCGAGAAAGACAAGGCGAAAACTGCATTCAGCGTAGGGGATGGTCTGTGGCAGTTCAAAGTAATGCCATTTGGACTCTGTAACGCTCCAGCCACCTTCGAGCGATTAATGGAGTGCGTGTTGAAAGGACTTCATTGGCGAACATGCTTGGTGTACCTAGACGACATCATTGTCATGGGGAAACATTCGATGAACACCTGAAGAATCTTAAAGAAGTCCTTCAACGTATAACCGCGGCTGGGTTGAAACTCAGCCTGAAGAAGTGTTCTCTGTTCCAGAAAGAAGTAAAATACTTGGGACATCGAGTGACAGCAGATGGCATTTCCACCGATGAAGACAAAATCCTGACAGTGACGGATTGGTCACGACCGCAGAATCCCCATGAATTACGCAGTTTTCTAGGGCTCTGTACGTACTACAGACGGTTTGTGCCGGGTTTCGCCACAGTGGCTGCAAGTCTTCACGAGTTGACAATGAAAAATCGCCTGTACTGTTGAAGCGAGAAACAAGAAGAGTCATTCCACCAACTGAAACAATATTTATGCGCGGCTCCTTTGCTTGCATATCCTGTTGCTGGAGAGAAATTCATGCTCTGGCAGGAAATAAATGGCCAGGAAAAAGTTATTGGGTACTACAGCCGAATACTCTCAAAGCCAGAGAAAAACTACTGTGGTACGAGACGAGAGCTACTGGCAGTCATAGAATGTGTCAAACACTACCACAAGTATCTGTACGGCCAGCCTTTTCAGTTAAGAACCGATCATGCGGCGCTAAGATGGCTACTGCAATTTAAGAACCCCGAAGGCCAACTTGCTCGTTGGATTGAAAGGCTGCAGAGCTATGACTTCAGCATTGAGCATAGAAAAGGAGGAAAACACGGTAATGCTCATGCCCTGTCACGTCGTCCATGCAAGCTGGAATGCAAACACTGCTCAAAAGCAGAGGTGAAAGAAAACATCATTGACGTACGTCTGCTTCGACTGGAATCCACCGAAGACTGGTCAACAGCACAAAGAAGCGACCCTACACTGGCAAAAATCATTTCTGCAAAAGAAGAAGGTGAAAGGCCAACTCGCAATGTCATCGCCTCAGAGAGCCCCCTGATGAAAGCATACTGGGCCCAGTGGAACAGCCTAAAATTATTGGATGGTTGCCTATACCGGTTATGGGAAAGTGAGGATGGTAAAATAGTCAAAAAGTTAATAGTGGTACCTTCCTCCAAGGAAAAAGAGATAATGACAGAATTCCATAATGGCCGAGTGGAGGACATCTAGGAATAACCAAGACCATTGAAAAGCTACAGCAACGGTTCTACTGGATTGGCTGTCAACAAGCGGTAGCCGATTGGATAGCAAATTGCACCCAATGCATGACAGCTAAGGAACCAACGCGAAGAAGCATGGCCACATGCAGCAATACAACTCAGGTGCATCCTTTGAGCGTATAGCTATGGATGTGGCTGGTCCATTTCCAGTCAGTAGCTCTGGAAACCAGTACGTCTTAGTGGTTATGGATTCCTTCAGTAAATGGCCCGAAGTATACCCTGTTCCAAATCAGGAAGCGAAGACTATAATTAAAGTGTTTGTGGATAACTGGATATGCCGTTTTGGTGTCCCCTCGGAGCTCCATTCGGACCAGGGTAGGAATTTTGAATCGACCATCTTCAAAGAAATGTGTGAGTCATACAGTATTCGGAAAACAAGAACAACACCATTGCATCCTCAGTCTGACGGAATGGTTGAAAGATTCACCCGAACTCTTGAAGAATACCTAAGAAAAGTAGTCTGCGCAGATCAAAGAGATTGGGATGAACACATACCGAAGTTTCTTTTGGCATATAGGACGGCCACCCATTACTCCAATTCGCGAACACTCGCTAAAGTAATTTTTGGAAATGAGCTGCCTGGAGATTTGGAGTTCGGTACCATACCAGCGTCTGACCCTGCGAACAGTGATGTCAATTACCATGATACGGGGGATCTTAATGATCTCCATGAATTTGTGCGCAACAAATTAAAAATGGTCAGTAACAAAATGAAAGCCAGATACGACCGAGCGTCAAATTCAGAAGGATTTCATGAAGGCCAGCTAGTTTTACTGTTCAACCCACAGCGCAAGAAGGGTTTATCTCCAAAACTTCAGACTCACTGGGAAGGCCCTTACAAGGTTTTCAAACGAATAAATGACGTGGTTTATAGAATCCAGAAAAGTCAAAGTCCAAGAGCTAAAATGAAAGCCGTGCATTTGGAAAGACTAGCTCTGTATGGAAAACGGAAGGTTGAGCATGCTCGGGACGAACGGGGGGCAGTGTTACGAATAAGTAAAAGCTTTTGCTTGCTTTTAATGACTCTACTAACAATATGTAAATAACAGGCGGTTAGTGCTGCGCATGAAAGTATGCATTGTAACAACGAACCAGCTCGATAAACCAGTAGCATGAATTCACCTCAGTAAAGATAATTCTCCTGTGTTCGAGATTGTTCTACAAAGATAAGCAACAACAACAACATCTAGAAGGTTATTGAATTCGCTAGTTATACCTTCATTTGAGTATGGTGAGTTGGTATAAATAGCGGAGGTCTTTGGAGTGGAGAGTTTCAATTTGTGATTAAACCCCGTAAAGTAAGCAACGCGAATTGATAGTAAAATACAAGACCTTTTAAGTGTTATAAATAAAGTAAACTGTTGGACTATATAAGTAAAATAAAAGGAAGTGAAACCGTTGTAATTATCGTAATTTAAAACGAACCTTGTTTTATTAGTGGGAATACAACAACGCAAAAAGGACGAATAAGGAAATTCGTAACAATATGTTATTGTCTGAGAACCAAAGAGCTACATTCGTGTTTTTGGTTGGTAGAGTTCTAGACTATAGTGATTTAGATAGGTTGTTTCCTGCAAGCCACACAAGAGCGTGTTGCTGACCAGAGAAAAGTTTGACAGTTTGGCATCAAATAATGAACTGTTGGTGTGATTGTTTTGTTATTTTCCATGTGCATTAGACCGGTCGTTAAAAATAAATTTTGAAGTGCCGGGCAGATTCTGTTTCCTTTTGGTCTAAAACCATTAAATTTAAAATTTGGGGCTGATCGGATAATATTTAGTGGCCGCGCCCATCAACCAAAAATGTAAATACATGAAATATATGGAAAAAATTTATATTTACCCAATATTCTTCAAATTAAGTGCACAAAAGAGAATATTTTCTACAAAATCTAATTGATTACGATTAGCAATGAAATTATCTTTCTAATAAGTCATCAATTTCCAAAATTGGTTAATAAGAAAGTTGAAGCAAGTAACATAATTATTTATTTTAAACACTTATGAAAAGGCTATATATATCGTTTTGAAATATTTCTCTTGCTGTTGCAAAGCAAAACAAAAAAGTACCGTTGCGAATAGCTCAGTACACAAAATATATGTATGTATTTTGAGTCTTTATTCTTTATTTTCATTCAGTCTTGATGCGTGTCAGATATTGTTTAAGGAAAAAGTGCAAATAATTATAAAAAAGAAACGGTAAAAGAATTAAAAGAATTTAATATTGTGTAAATTTGTGTATCGTGTGAATTTCAAAGAAGTAAGTTAGTTTACATGTTTTTCGTGTGAAAATATAAAAAAAAATATTAATACATAATTTGTTAGCACGACACTAATTGGAAATTTCATAATGGCGGATTTGCCAACAACATCTTCTTCAATTACTACTCGAAGTTCAGTGGATTCCAATATTATTCTTATTGGCCGAATATTACACCAAATATTGGGAGCTAAATTACCCTCAAATCGTCAAGTTTTGCAAGTATTCTTTTATAATATGCGAATCGCAAAATTTTCATCCAAAGAGAGTGCAAAGTTATCTGTAAATATGGCATCGGTGTTTTGGCAACAAGCTAGAATACCAATACGTGAAGAACACAAATGTTGTGAAAAACTAATTAAAATCTATGATGAGTGGAACCGTGTTAGGAAAACTTCTTCGAAAGGAAAACCACACAGTAAACAAGGAGAATTTGTTGGAAAATTGGATGATCTCTTCGACATTGCCCATGCAAATGCTTTGCAAATGATTCCTGTCGAAGAAGACAGACAGTTTTTATTAAAACAAAGAGAGAAGGGACGTCCGGGTTGCATGGCTGGTGTCGATCTTAAAATGTACGCTCAAGAAAAACGTTCAATTGAGCGAAAAGATAAAGAGGAAGCGCGAAAGAGGAGACACTCAGAAATGTTAAAGCAAAGTATTGGTAGATACATACATGCATGTCTTGATTTATATCAAATATAGCCAAAATAGCTGTATTTTTTTAGGAAATTAACATAGCCGCAGGTAAATGATTTTAATGCATCAGCGGCGATTTGCATGGCATATACAGCTATAATGAGTAAATGAATTTCATAGCATTGAACGTATTTATAATTAGCTAGTTTGGTATTGTTATAGCTGGCAGTGCTGTAATATTCGCCATGCTCCCTATCATGAGTATATGAATTTCATAGCATTGAGCTTATTTATAAGTAGCTAATGTGGTAGTTGTTATAGCAGTGATGCAAAAAGTGGTGCAATTGTACTATTTGTGGTACAATTGAACTCTGAATTGTACCGTGATACTCTCAATACTTTTTTAGTACAATTTCAAATTCTCTAAAACTGAACTATGGTACTCTCTGCAATTTCTTGGTACAGAATTCATGATATGTTGCACATCGATTAAATCTTCACCTTTGATGTGAATGTTCGTGTAAATATATTCATCTTCTCTTTGAATTTTTTCCAATACTTGTCAGACGGATTGTGCTCAAAGGCTATAAGATATTCTTTAGATACTCTTTAGATATTCTTTGCTATTTAGTACAACATTATCGGGCAAAATAGATAAATTTGGAAAAAAGTAGTTGTAATTGGTTAATGACTGTAATTGATAGCCGGCTTGCATTTGAAAAAAAAAATTTCTGTGGCGCAGCCGTTACAGTTTTTATATCTCAAAATAATATTTCCCATCAACATATGTTATTATTCAAAGAGAATGTCAAAAACTATTTTCCAAAATCTGTTAATGAATTAAAGAATGAATATAATTTACTTTCCAATAAACTTCTTTCAATTCTCGTTGAATTTAATTGATTTTTTATAAATAAAATAGAGATTCATGAATGTATAAATGAATGTATATGCTATTTAAACTTTAATTCCTTTTTTGTTCTTAATAAATAAAAAAACTAATTCCTTTGAAAATGTATGTTTTGGTTTGGCACAATTGGAACCTTTTTGGTACAATTTGGTTGCCGCCGTGGTACAATATATAAATTTCAAAAATACCATCACTGGCTAGCAGTGTTGTTATTTTCGCCATGCTCCCTTACATCTTCTAGCGTCTGATTTCATCATTCATTTGTGAAGCTATTGTGAAGTGAGTAACAACCTTTTTATAATGGAGAATTTTGTGAGAAATAAATTAAGTAAATGGGGATTATCCTCACTTATAGACATTTTTGAAGGTAACTTTGTTTAAATTGAAATAAAATGAAGTTCATTTGGGAAGAAAACAACTGATCGACATATGTGTACACATTTCATTTTCATCATCACATTTATTACAAAATAAAAATAAATATTTTTAAGCAACCAATATTGTTGTGTTTAAATTAGCGTTAATCTATTATATTTTATTGTAGACTACATACTTACATAGCAACTGGCGCAATAGTATACACTATGCAGTGCTGAAAATATAGCAGTAGTAGCTACATCTCGAATCAGTACATAATATGGTCATATAGAATAGTATGCCAAATGCTATAGCAGTAGTAGGTATATTTCGAATCAGTATATAATATGGCATATAGACAAGTGCGCCAAATGCTATAGCAAGACTAGCTATATTTTATATCTGAAGATCTTATGTTCATATAGCAAAAACTATGAGGAAGCGTAGGGTAAACTGCTATTGGTGAAACGCGAGTTACATTAAATTATAACAATAACAGATATTAAAGTTTCGTAGAAAATATAGCAGATGCAGTAATAAAAATCTACTATCCCGTTTTTTACTATGTTTATAGCATTTAGCATGAAGAAAATATAGCCCATGTAGCTATAATTTTTTTGAGTGTGATTTTGTGTTTTTTTTAATTCAATAATACTTTTTTGATTCGGCATAAGTGATAGCAGGGGAAGATAATGATGATATGGATGATGATGATGATGAGGTATTAGATCCCACAATGGACTTTGCTACCGATGACCAAGTCAATAGTGGTAAAGAAGAACGTAAAAAAAGAGGCCGAACCCAATGGATCACGCCACGTCTTTCCGCTGCATTAGATGATGCTAAAGTATCGAGTGGAAAAGCCGTACATATTTTGATAGCTACAGCAGAAGCTTTGAAAGTGGATGTTAATGAACTAGTTATCAATAGAACATCTATTCATGAAATGCGAAAGAAACATCGACAAATGGAAGAAGAGAACATTCGAACTGATTTTCAAGAAAATGTAACTTTTTATTTTAATTTATATTCTTATGATTTATATGTAGTTTGTAATTATCTCGATAATTTATTCATTTTCTTCATTGTTTTTCATCCATTTGGTTTTTTTCTATAGATAAGCAATGCTCGATCGTTGGTGGTTCACTGGTATGGCAAACTAATGGAATCAACACTTGGTAAAAAAAGTAGATAGAATCGCAATTCTCGTAAGTTATGATACCGCTGTAGAACCGTCTACGGGAGAAAACATTGCAACTGCTGTTCGTGACGCATTGGTCAGTTGGAACATTATTGATCGAGTTGGCGCCATGAGCTTTGATACAACTTCCTCCAATACCGGATCAAAAAGTGGTGCAACTGTTTTCATACAAAATTGTTTAGAACGGAAATTGATTCAGCTCCCATGCCGCCACCACATGTATGAAATTGTTTTGAAAAGTGTATTTGAAGTAAAATATTCCGCAACAAGTGCACCCGAAGTACCCATTTTCAACAGATTCGCTGCGGTTTGGGATAACCTTGATCACGAGTTGTACAAATGTGGTCTAGATGATGAAATTGTCCGCTCTAAAATAAGTAACGAAGAATCTGAAGCTATAAAAATATTCTGCAATAATCAGCTGCAGCAAATGCAAATCCGTGCAGATTATAAAGAATTTCTTCAACTTACCTTGACATTTCTTGGAGAAGATGGTATGAATTTTTTCACATGCAGTTCAACATCACATGCAAGGTTCATGGGAAAAGGATTGTATTGCTTGAAAATATTTCTTTTTAGAGACCAGTTTCGCTTAACAGTAGCAGAATTCAAAGCTTTGCGAGAACTTTGTATTTTTCTTGTGAAGATTTACATAAAAAACTGGTACGGATGCCCAAACGCCATCCAAGCTCCAAGCCAGGATCTTCAATTTATAAAAAATGCCATCGCCTACGCAGAAATTGATAAAGAAGTATCTGACACAATTTTGTCGAAATTTAAAGCACATTTGTGGTACTTAACACCGGAAACTACAACCTTAGCATTCTTTGACCCTAATGTTTCACTAGAAGAAAAGCGTGAAATGGTGAATTGTCTACAATCAATAGAACCCAATGTAAAGCTATTGGAAGGGCGAAGAATTGCGGACCCAAAAGTGCTCCACCTCACCTCATTGAGAGATTTTGTCTCTTATAAAACTAAATATTTCTTTTCGGCATTCAACTTATCTGCGGCCTTTTTGCAATGCGATCCATCAACATGGGTAGAAAACAAAGACTTTCAAGCAGCATTGGATTTTAGTCGGCAGTTATTTGTTGTCAATGATAATGCAGAACGCGGTGTGAAATTTATGAAAGATTATAACCGCATTCTAACGAAGAATGAAGAACAAAAACAATTGGTCTTTCAGTTTGTTGAAGCATATAGGACAAAATTTCCGACTCATAACAAGTCTACACTCAACTCAGAAATAAGTTTAATCTCTTAATTATTGCTGTTTTCTTCCCTTGCCTTTTATATATTATGTTAATTAAGTAAATATAAATTTTTTCCATATACTTCATGCCTTTAAATTTTTGGTTGATGTGCGCGGCCACTAAATATTATCCGATCAGCCCCAAATTTTAAATTTAATGGTTTTAGACCAAAAGGAAATAAAATCTGCCCGGCACTTCAAAATCAGACACTTTTTTGGAAAATAACGACCGGTCTAATGTGCATTGATTCATTTTGTTTTGTTGTTGGAGAGCAGGAATGATGATAAGAAAGATCCATCAATATTGAGCTTTAACTTCGACCTCCAGGCAGTTATTAACACCCCAAAAGGACCAGCAGGGGAAATACTTTATTTAAGAAAATATGCCGTTTACATTCTGACTATATACAACTTAGGAAGTAAAGAGGCTTTCTGCTATTTATGATCGGAACCCAATGGAAATGGGGGGCGCAAATGAGATAGCATCATGCATTTACGACTATGTCATGTCAAAATCTGGTGTGAAAGAGGTTCGCATGATGCCAGACAGCTGTGGAGGCCAGCAAAAAAGTTTTATATTTTCAATAATGTGCCTTGAGCTTGTAAAGAGGCACCTTACTCTCGAAATAATAAACCAAAAATATTTTGAAACTGGTGACAAGGAAATGGAGTGTGACTCTATCCACTCCAAAATCGAAAGTTAATTCCAGTATATGTCCCAGTATTATGTCATTCAAAATAAATTAGTAATCAAATTATTAATTGAAATTATTAATGAAAACCATACTCGTACCACAGAAAATGGTTTTCTTTATTTATTTATTCATTTGATCACGTCATATTAGAATCAGAATGGAGTCGTGTCAACTTAGTTCCAGGATCATGAGAAGACAAGGAAAACCTTGGTCCCACAGGGTCGGACGAATTAGAAACATATCTTAAAAATAATAAAATTGACCAAACTAAATAACTCCTATTTGGATAAGGTGGTAGCCCTGAAATGTAGGGAACGAAGTTCCTTATCGTACGCGGGATGGGGGCTAAATGAAAAAAAAAATGAAACAACTTTTGTTTTAACACTATTATGCTACAACTTATCAACTATGTTGTTTACTTTTGCTTTGGTTTGTGTCTAGACTACCTAGATGTCTCACATATGTTGGAAAATTTGTTGTTTAATGGGAGAGTTTTCTAGGTGGATCCTGCAACCAATATTAATTATATATTATATAAATGTAAATTTGGAAAAGCCAAAGTGAAAGAAGTTTAAAAACAGAACATTTTCTTCAATAAGTGCCATTTCTTAAAAAAAAAGTAAATTTTCTCAAAAAAAACCTTATCGTAAAGAAGTAGAAGAAGTGGAAGTAGTAGAAGTAAATTTTCTTACAAAAGGCAACTTTTCTTAAAAATGTAGTTTTTTTAAATAAGTACTTTTTCTTAAAAAAGTACATTTTCTTACAACAAATTGCATTTTCTTAAAAAACTACCTTTTCCTACCTACCTTAGCACTAACTTCTCTTGAGATAAGTACCTACTCTTAAAAATGTACCTAAGAAAAAAACCTTTTTTTCAAAAAAATTCTTTCTCTTATCAAGAAAAACCTTTTCTTACAAAAATTCCTTTCATAAACGTACCTTTCCTTAAAAATAAAATAATACCTTTTCTTTTCTTTGCTTGAGATAAGTAGCCTGTCTGAAAATAAGTAAATTTTCTTTAAAAAAATAACCTTTTCCACTTCATTAAAAAGTACCTGTTCTTATAAAAAAATACTTTTTTGTAAAAAAAAATCCTACTCTTATGGCTTTCTCTTACAGAAAGTACTTCTTCTTCAAAATAGTACATTTTCTAAAAAAAACTTTCGCTTTTAATAAAACAAGTACCTCTCTTTAAAAAATTTCCTTTTCGGGAAAATATGAAACATATTCTTACAAAAATTACATAAAAATTTACTTTTTGTTAAAAAAAAATACATTTTATAAAAATGATTTATTAAAAGAAGTTTATCATTTTACAAAAAGGATCCTTTCTTAAAGATACATTTAAATTATCGTATTTATCAACGGGCGCCTTAGTGTTGGAACTAACTAACTAACATAATATATTGCGAAAGGAACTTCGTTCCAACCGGGTGTCCCCTGACATCTCTTGTGATTTTTTTGAAAAAATATCCATAGTAAAAAATCGTTCAAAAACAAATATGGCAATTACTCGGAATCGGAGCATTCAAGTGTCAAAATAACTGTGTTTTTGGACGTCTTAATGTATTGGCAGACAGCCTGAATCCAACGAATCAGTATAAAGCTGTAGTCAGTATAAATCAATTAGTGGAAACAAATATTCTTAACAAATTCAAAGACAAAATCTGATAGTGTCTCATGGCCTTTAGGAGACATCCACCACCAAATGCCTTAAACAAAAAATCTTTTTTATGAGCGTCAACATCGCGAACTAAAAAAATTACTGGTTTAAACCAAATCGTAATTGATATCTTCCGGCAAATAATTGTTTTTGGTTTGGGTATTATGTTTACTGTTTGAGCTGATAGAGTACAAAAATCTCTTTGATGAACGTTGAAACAAAATTTTCTGAGAGCTAATCTCTTCGTTCAACAATAAAAGAACATTTGTTTGTTTGAGATAACGTTGCTAGAAAAACTATTATTATACAGTATAATTTCTTATTGCCAAAGAATGAAGAAGATAGATTCTGACTGAAGAGAATTATTTCAAATGCCAATAAAAAAAATAGTAATGCTATAAATTCAGAGGTTAGAGTTAAATATTAAATTATTTTTTTAATTTAGTTTTCCCTCCATAAACGTAGTAGGCACCTCTTGTCCGAACTACGAGTTTGGTTTCTTCACGAGATGTTTGCAATTTCCAATTTGTTTTTACGGGCACGTAACGGTTTCGAGCGGAGCCGCTTTTATGATTTTACGGGCTCGTAACGGGTTTTAAGTAATTTATGGTTTTATGTTCCCCGAAACGGAGTCGAAACGGTTCCGTATGCATTTTTGCACACATTGAGAATGTACATGAAGTACGCGCTGAAAAATAACGGCCCCAGCAACATATTACACGAACCATCTACATATTTTCAAGCATTGTTTTCGTGAATTGAACATCTACTACTTAATTTTTCTTTATTGTGACATACATCAGTCTTTTCAGCAGTTTTCATCTAACAAATCCACATTTGTATCACAAATACATATATTATAACCTATTAGTCATTGGACCCCAAACATGTTATATTGAATAGCAAACACAATGTGTTTGGACACAAATATACTATATTTGCGGCAAGCTACAAACACGTTATATTTGCATTCAAACAATAAAATAAGGCACATTTTTCAGCGTGTATGTATAAAGTATGAAATTATCAAGTCATGAAATGAGCGCGAAGTGCGGTTGCCAAATGGCGCTATAAACTTTCTCGTCAACGTCTTGATGGTATTTGGATGTGAGTTAGGGGGAAACATTAGTGGGCAATTTGGAAACCATCGAAAGAATCAAGCAAAAAGGAAATAAGAGAGGCATCAGACAAAGCTCCAGTTTCCTCTTTTCCGTTGTTGGCAGTCCACTCAAGACATTTTCCCCCGTCTACGTAGTAAATTATATTTGTCACACCTTTTCCCACCACAAAACTCACTGCTGTGAATTCCGAGTGTTCACAACTCAAGAAAACCTTAGCTTAGTTTGTATACTAGTATGCAGATTTGGCTGGCCTTTCTTTTTCAATTTTGAATGCGAAAAGATTATGGTTGATTGAAGTTGTTCAGTTGCTCGTCATTACTAACAATTTGTCTCGCAGACTATGAGCAGTCTGAATTCAGATTTGACCCATTGTTGATATTTTGCAACACTCCAACTTTTACGGTAACCTATGAAGTGTGTTCAGTGAGCATTAGCACATCCTTTGTATATGACATGAGAAATACGAACTCTGCTTTCAGGACAAGAGTTTGCTCACAACTATGCGAATGAGGCTGTCCCTCTTGCTTGACTTTTTTAAAATGTTTTTATGAATTGTGATTTTGTAAAGATGAAAAATACATTTGATTGGTATTATTTTTTTTTTGTTTTTTTTTTTGTTACAATATTCTGTTTGCAGACATATGTATGTAAAAATATTTGTGTTTACATTTAAAACTTTGTAAAGTGAGCAAAGTATGGGATCCCCTAATGTGTACACAACTTATGTGTGTTGGCGCAGAAAAAGGTAGAGACACACAACTTTCCTTAAAGAAAGAATATTCGTTTCATATCAATTCCCCTCACTTGCTCATGCATAAAATTGTTATTGAGATTTGTTAAAGCTTTAAAATATGCTAGAATATTCTCTCAATAAACATCCTCCTAAAGTATGCAATATAATTTATATTTCAACATAATTTGTTGGTAATCTGATGAAGGCAAACGAGATAATGCTTAACTACTTTAATATTAAATAGAAAATCACAGTCATTAAAAGTAATAATTTTAAATAACTGGCCAAAGAATTCAGCACAAATATGTTATTAAATTTAAACTTAGACTACATGACATTTAAACAGACTACATAGCCATGGAAAGCTTCTCAAAAATACCGTTCGGAACCGGTGTAACACTGTAGGTCCCAATCAGTGAGTGAAAACTGGAAAGCGCACAGCCCAGTGATTGTGAGAAGCTCTCCCCTGTCCCTTCATGGGAGGTAATGGGAAACCATTATTTATTTATTTTACATGATGTTTTGGGACAAAAACGAGTAAGAATTTTAAATAGAACACCAATGGACATTATCATTTGGATATAAAGGGTGGGCCATGTCATATTTAGAATTTGAACTCCCCCTAATTTTGAAGTTGAAGGTTAATTTGACATTCATGACATACTATTCACAAAAGCTCCGAAATTTACGAAATGGGTCGCTTTACCCTTGAAATAAATTGGGAACTGTTAAAAACTTTCTTCCAAAATTCTGAGACTTCAACTCAAACTGTAAGAAAGCTACGTAATAAATTCGATATAAATAGAGTGCCATCAACGCAGTTTGTGGATTAATTTATTAAGCAAGTTGGTCAATCCGGGTCCTTATTGGGCATACAAAATTTGTATATGTGCTAGTCTAGCACCTTCAGTGGAAAATATTGCCACTGTAGTTGAAGGTGTGCCCGTACAGCCATCAACATCAACTCCCCATTTCATCATTGAACATTTCTTGCAATTCTTTGCGTAGAATTTTGCATAAAGACCTTGGTATGAAGGCTTATGAAGTACAATTTGTTCAATAATTGAATCCTCGTGACCTTCCGTTGCGTTTACGCTTCGCGGAATGGGCTGATGATCTCTTGGCTGAAAATGAAAATTTTTACCAAAAATCGTAACTGTTGCATTTGTGGTTAGAGAAATCCACACGTTGTCGTGGAGAAGCCAATGCATCCACCACGAGTGGTTGTTTGGTGCGAGATTTGGCAAGGCGGCATCATAGGCCCAAATGCGCAAGGAGCCACCGTTTCCATCAATGGACAGATTTTTTTTAAACCGTTTCCGTCAACACTTACCGTGCCATGCTAAGCGATTTGTTGTTCCCACAAGTTGAAGAGGATGACATGGATGACGTATGGTCCCAACAGGATGGGACACAGCCAGCCAACGTTGCAATCGATATTTTGCGGACTGTGTTCGAATACCTCATAATCAGCCGAAACTCGGAAGTCCGTTGGCCGCCTCGCAGCAATGATTTGACTCCGCCTCTGGGGCACCGTGCACCGTGAAACATAACGAAAACAATCCCGCGTTCACTGAGGCCTTCAAATACGAAAACGACGCTGTTGTTCACGAGATAGAAGCTTAAACAGTCGAAAACGAACTGAAACCTTGGGTATATCGAATGAGGTACTGTAAATCAAGTTGTGGAAGCTATTTGAACGATTCTGTGTTTCATTCATAAATGTCAAATGAAAAAAAATTCTTTTAGTAAATTTATTTTAAAGCGAAATTAAATAACAAATTTTAAATGGCCTGCTCTTTAGTCTTGTCAGTCACAAGACGGCTTGCTAACAAATGGACAGAAATTTTAACATTAGTGTATTTCAAGGTCTTATTTGACCATGCTAATCTAAGTGTCGAAGTATATTAGCGGTTATAAATGGATTGCAAAATATTTCATGAAATCTATTTAGATATGGGAATGTTATTTGCAAGTTACGTCGTGTGATTGTTTACAATAGACCATATGTCGAATACAATGCAAATTTAACAAAATTATTGGGCAATGTTAGAGCCAAATTAATAATAGTAGTGGAGTCGATTACTATCGTAGGACACCAAAGTTTAGGGAAAATTAAAAAACAAACAGCAGACAGTTGTCCGAGGCCTTCGGCCACGGACTGTCCCTGCAGGCTGTGTCAGAGACACGGCCATTAAGTTTAACGTAGAATACGCCATCCGATAAGACAGAAAACATATATAACAATAAATGATAAATAACATAAGCAAATGAATTTATTTATTTGATAGTTACTTTTGATAATATACATAAGCTTAAAATTAAATAAATTAAATTTAAATAAAGCTTATTTATTTTTAATTTAACATAAAAATGTATGAATTAATTTTTTCATATATTTTTTATAATTATATATCCATGTTAAATTCAAATTCAAATTTAACATTTTGTTTCACTTAAATACATAAGTAAATATACGAAATTTCAATGTTTCATCAATCAAAACAACAGCCGAAGGTTTGTGTCCACACTGAAACAACAGCATAGTTTGTGTTCACGCTACAAACTCAAACACTCAACCAAACACCACACATATGTTTGAGTGTATGTGTTTAAACAATTTTCATTTGAGAAATTTAAATATCAACCAATATGAAATGTATATCAAACGAAAGATAACATCTTCATTTACCTACAAAAAAAATTTTAAAAAAAGTTATCTCGCCGTTTCCTCCTAATCAATGAAATAAAGATTACAACAATAACAATCTGACATGACTCCCTATACCGTAAGGTAAGACGTATTCTACACCAAAACGGATTAACTTGTCGTGATAAATCAGTGTCAACAAGTAACCATTTTATCACTATTTAGAGAGAGAAATGTGTAATATTGAACTTTCATTGGAAAGTTTGAAATATACATACAACGTTTTGTTGAAAAATGCATCTCGGCCAAAAAATGGAATTAACCCGTGAACATTTTCGGGTGATGAGTTTTTACGATTTTCGGCGTGGATTATCGAGACAATCGACCTGTTTCAACTTTAGGTGATGAAGCATAAACCACTGTAAAGCGCTGGTCCAAAAAGTTCAGTCTCGAGGATGAATATCGTGAAGGTCGTCCAACATCGGTTGTTCTGCCGCAAAACATCGATGCAGTGCGTGAACTGATAATGCAAGATCGTCACGTGCCATATCGTGAGATAGAGGCATTCTTGCACATTAGTACCACTTCAGTACAATCGATTTTGTTAATTTTCGAAGAAAAATTAGCCTATGATGCCCCGAAGCAAAAAAAGCTCCAAACAGTCATTCGTTGTGGGTGAATCGGCTTCTCCTCGACGAAATGTGTATTTTCGTAGGTGAAGTTGAAATTGAGCTTCATGGGAAAATATGATTTTCTGCCAAGCAATCTTCAGCACAGTCAGCGAAGCGAAAACGCATCGGGTGGTCACGAGGCTTCAGTTCATAGACTAATTGGACTTAACAAGCCTTCATACCGGGGTCTTTTTGAAAATTTTGCGCAAAGATGTGCGAGAATTGAGAACGGTGGCACACGTTCATCTACAGCGGCAATATTTTGCACTGGACGAATTGTTAAATTTCCTTCACAGATTGCTCCTCAAACTGCGTTTATGGCACTCTATTCCTATCGAATTTATTTCGCAGATTTCTTACAGTTAGAGTTGAAGACTCAGAACTTTTGAAGAAAGCATTTAATATTTTCTAATTTTCTTCAAGTGCAAACCGGCCCGTTGAATAAATTTCTAACCTTTAACTAATAATCTGTCACTTCAAAAATGAAAAAATAGCCTTCTGCTTCTATCGTAAATAACAGGTGGTTCAAATTCCAAATTTCACATGGCCCACCCTATATTTATGCACTTATTTTAGTCAACCTCTATGTTCAAATATTTTACTAACCCAATTAGGCAAAATCATGGACGAATAAATATTCTTTTGGAATATTCGAATGAATATTCTTTTGTTTTACGCATTTCTGCTAACATTCTAACCGTGTTGTCACTAGTTCCGGAACTTACACCTAAATCGAGGTTGGCAGATATGACTTCTATTCCCTTGGACAACATATGTCAGGAAATTATCGGCGAATTAATTCGTTGGCAAAGTCTTTTGTGTCTGACTGTAACCATACTGAGATATTGAGAAGGATTCAGGTTTGTAATTCTGGGTAATTCGCATCTACCGCGATTATTGCAAGAGCCTGAGTTATAATTAGTTGCAATAATCGAGGAAGCACTGTTTGTCAAAGAATAACTTAGTGGAATTGTGGCCGTCTGCGGTGCATTGATTATTGTGCGCGTCTTTTGTACATGAGATCCTGGGTTCGATCCCTGCTCTGACCACCTTAAAATTTATTTCGACTGCGACACTATCGAGTATTTACTGAAAAAGCTTCTCAAGATATCATTTTGACCCGCTTTAAAACCGCTGTAAAAAACTGCTCCCTAATTCCATCATGGGATGTTGTGGGACACCTTTTTTTTACATGTCACGAATCGCGCCTGAACTGGCAAAAGTTAACACTGAAAAGCCAAATGGGAAAGAAATCAACCATTATTTCGTCATTTCGTTCATATTACTTGTAATGGGGAAAATAATGGGCAGCTATTAGGGATGTCAAACGGGAAATCCCGAAATCCCGGGATATTTCGGGATTGATGAATCCCAGTATTTTAATAAGTAAATCCCGGGTTTTTTCGGGATTATTATTAATTTTGAAAAACATAAAATTAAAAACAATGACAAAAGTTCAGTGTGGTGTTATTTTTTGGAAGAGTCGAAAGGTGCACCTCAAGCAAAATGCAAATTATGCAAAAAGGGTTTAAAAACCAATGGCGGCTCTACAAAAGGTTTAATAACACTTCTCAACTTCAGCTAATTTTGGCATATGTATGTCTATCATACGGCTTACTCTCCAAAAATTACAAAATGTATTGCGTTGGCTAAAACATTAAGCAGAGAAAGTAAAATAACAAAATCGGGGTAAATGCATAGTTGCGGAGTTATGGATCACAACATTTCGGATAATTTTTCCACTAACGTACCGTTTAAAGCCATTGATATCACTTTTTTGTATAAAAGAAATCATAACTAACTCAAAAAATAATGTAGCATTTTTCGATAAGTCGCTTAGTTATCGAGTTATCGGATGCTTACATTTCTCAAACAAAAATTTAAAAAAATTTTTAAAATAATTTTTCGTTTTGTTTGGAAACAAAAATATTCGAAAACCGCTCGATGTTTTTAAAATAATTTTTGTTTTTGTTTGAGAGACGTAAACAAGCGATACCTCGATAACTAAGCGACCTATCGAAAAATGTAACATTATTTTTTGAGTTAATTATGACTTGTTTTATACAAAAAAGTGATATCAAAATCGATAATTTTTCTAAATGTCAACATCCGATAACTCGATAACTATCAAAAAGTGCTAAATTATTTTACGAGTTTGTTTCGAATTGTTTTATACAAAAAACTGATATCAATGGCTTTACACGGTACGTGAATGCCATAACCCTCTCACATATGCGAAATTTCGGGGTCCATAACTCCGAAACTATGCATTTGCCCTGATTTTATTATTTTATTTTTTTGCTTAGAATAACGTATTCTACCCCCTTGTGGTTGTTTATTGGAGTGTAAGCCGTAAAATAGCCCAATTCCCAAAAAAAATTAAAAATAGAATCCCGAAAAATCCCGAAATCCCGGGATCCAGAAATTCCGAAAATCCCGAGAAAATAAGAAAATCCCTGAAATGAAAAAGTGGCTACAGGTGGGAAACGGTGCGTCCAATCGAAAAGAAAATAATTAAATACTTATCTCCATAAATAAATAAATGGTTTCCCGTTACATCCCATCAAGGGATTAGGGAGACGCCTTCACAAACATGCAACGCTTGTCTGGAGGAACTATTATTGTGGATGTCACAAATTAACTTAAACATACATGTGATATTTTTAAATTATAACTGTTTGTATGTAGTTCGTATCTACCCCAATGTGCAACCCGTACACATCACCGCGGGGAACGGGAAATGAACGTTTACTCATTACCCACAGGGTATGGGGAAAATAATGGATAGCGAGTATGGAAATTAAACGACTATGGAAATTACCCTGCACAATTATCCGTTACACATGGGGAATAGTAAGCAGTCTTTACCCATTACCCACGGCGATGGCTAATGGGTTACCCAGGGTAGCCCATCCCTGTTTTTGGTCGAAAATGTGAAAAATTTTACAAAAAGTCTATATTTCGGAACAGAGCGTCCAATCGAAAAAACTTATTTTTGTTGGTTTCTAAGGGGTTGTCATATGGTGGCCCAATTCGAATGGAAGAATTTTTTCAAAAACTCGGCAAAATAAGGAAATCGCGAAAACAAAAGTGGCTATAACTCGGAAACGGTGTATTAATAATATTTGTTTTCCTTCATAGAAGGCTTTAACTTATGGATGTCTTGAATATGGCACAATTCTTTTTAAATCGCTAAAATTAACATTTAATCAAAAATCGCTATAACGCGCTAATGCAATATCTCTGAAACAAAGCGTCCAATAGAAATTGTTTCCAATAAAAATTTGATTCTAAGTTTTTCATAACGTGGTCCAATCGTATGGAAGAATTTTTTTTTGTAAAATCACGTAAACAAAAAAAATGCTAAAATAAAACATGGCTATAACCCGGAAACGGTGAATCCAATCGCAAAAATAATAACTTTGTTAACACCATAGGAAACTTTAAATAATGGATGTCTTTGATACGGTACCACTTATATTTTAAAGAGCCCAACACATACATATGTGCGTTTTAGCGACTTTTAATTTGAAAAACTTTAGTTTAACAGATTTTTTTATAAAAGGCATGTAATATTGTTGAAATAAATAAAGCAATATTTAGCTCACTGAAATAATTGTTTTTTATTTGTCATAAAAAGAGCGACGACAAAAAGTATTGAATAGTATAGAAAACTTATTGCACTCTTCTCCGCTCCCATGTAGAGAGTCTGAGTAAAAGAGCATAAACAAGCCTTATTCTCTTTATAGAATGTTGCAATATATCAGTAAATGCACCACTTCGGCAATATTACTTCATAAAACAATACAAAAAGCATAAATGTTCCAAAAGGCATCAATGTTTCACATCAAAATTATGAATGGACCAAGTTATGACAAAACGATAGTAATACGTTTTGAATCATTCGCGATCATATGCTTTTGAGTCATACAATTCGTTCCATGATATCTCTATACTATTCAATACTCTTTGGCGACGACCTGTTTGTTTGCTCGCTGCCGATACATGAATACCGTCCTACTTATTTTCAGGCAGAGACTATTGTTGTACAACAACCACGTATGTGATGCTAACGCAGTGTGTTGTTTGCATGTGTTCACTTTGATAGATTGCCCTACCCGTATCTATAGATGTTAACACATCAAAAATGATGCCGTATTTAACACATCTACTGTTCAACTTATTATTTTTGCGATTGGACCCGCCGTTTCCGAGTTATAACCATTTTTTAAATTTTAGCAACTTCCTTACTTTAGCGATTTAAAAAAAATTCAATACGAATTGGACAACGTTATGGAAATGCATTAGAAAGTCACAAAAATTTGTTATTTTTTCGATTGGACGTTTCCGAAATATAGACATTTTTTTAAATTTTGTTCATATTTTGGATGAGACAAGGAGATTGGTTTCCCAGAGGGAATAAAATTCATAATTTTAAAAAAAGTAATTTTTTTTTAGTTTTTTTCTATAAAATTCATAATAGGGTATGGCATCTTCAAATGGTTGTGACGTCCATTAAATTCAAGTAATCATCATATCATACCAATATATGGTACTACCGAATTAGCTTTTACATTTTCTGTTGATCCAACAAATAAAATAATGACCTCTACAGGATAATTTGATTGTTTGTTTTAGTTCTTAACTCGATTGGCAGATCACATCTATTTCATGTCGTTGTGGCTTCAACTAGATATTTCAGATATTGCAACCAAAACTGAAATGCAAATCAATTGATATGCACAACAGTTGGTGATATGAAACACAATTATTGCTAATCACAACTGAATAATGTGATAGTCCAAGGAACAGCCAAATTTTAGTTGGCTGTAAATAAGTTAGTAAATATTGGAGTAAATATTGGAGACACGTTACCCTTCCCTTCCTTTAAATACGACAAGTAAGGCCTTCCAAATCGAAAGTATGAAAAAGTTGTTTTCCAGTTATGTTTTTAAAAGCCCCGTCAACATGCCTCAAAATTTATTCCCGATACTGATTAATTTTATTCAACTTAATTTCCTTTCGCATCGATTACTCGGAAACCAATAAATTAATATCTGTCATATTTCAATTTCACTTTGAATACATATTAGATATAAATTACTAAAGTGTGGCATAATATGCGGGGTAAAATCTGTATGTATTATTCAGCTGCAGCCGAGGATTATACCAGGGATCAATATGTTAAGAATAAATTCAAAATGGAAATTGAATTGTAATACCAGCATTTCTAGAAATGAAAATAAATAAAATATATTTGTATACAGCTAGAGACAAATTGTGCGTTCAATATTCTCAAGGCAAATGGGGGAGAAGAATATGTAAATTAAGGTGGATTGTATTATATTGTGCTCGGAGAACGACATAGACACAGACAATCGATAATTTATTGGGAATTGTGTTTAGGTAAGTTACTATTCTGCAATAGAAAGGAAAATATTTAAAACTAAGGTCTAGAATATTTTATTGCTGGAAATATTTTACTATATATTAAGGCATGACAGTTAATAATGAACAGGTTGTTTATATATTGTATTATATATTTATTTACATACAAATTACTATGCTCGAATAACGGTTTTTAGATTTGATCTGCGCACTGATGTTAAAGTGATTGTATCATGTCATGTCTTAAATGTTGCGGTAAAATCTTGAGGAAATTTTCATTAGCGATTTTTTTTTGTAAAACACAAGTACATTACAAAGGAAACCGTACAATGACTAGATATCGAAGGATTATGTCTGAAACTAGATACGTAGAATAAAGTTAGTGATTTTCTTTTCTGGGATTTGTGTAACACTAGTTCAGCGGCTTTATTTATCATCAGGGTCCCGAATTAAAGTTATTTTCAATCCATTTATGTAAATTATGGATATTAAAAAAATAATTTTTCCGGCGCGCCATTATGTATTTTATTTGGCAGGTAACAGTTTTTGATACTTTTGTCAACAAAAAAATGTGTCAGAATACTGACTTGTGACAATTGTCTCATTGCTGGCAAATAGTAACCGTGGTGACTTTTGTAACCCTGCCAGAATAGGACTGTAAATGTAAAGTTATTCAAAAATCTGGGATTAAAAATTCGTTAATAGATGAAATGCAAGCAATTGGTCTATGGCCTATGGATAGTAAAATTCCAACACACTTCAAAACTACACTACAGCAAATATATTGTTATTCATACTTTTTACAAATGATACATCTAATCATATACTCTATGACTTGTTCGTCGGTGGGGCAATGGTAAGTGTGCGGGGCTATTGTACATGAGAACGTGAATTCGAACCCGAATGGTCACCTGGCCTAGTGATGGCGACACTATCGAGTACTTAGCCATGAAAAAGCTTCTCAAAACTACCGTTCGAAATCGGTGTAAAACTGTAGACCCCAATCACTGAAACCGCACAACTCACTGGTTACGTTACATCATGGGATGTAATATGAAAACCTTTTTATTTATACTCTATGACCAACCTTAACTAGACATACAGACTAGATATAATTTTCAAGTTAACCCTTTGACGACCACACGCAAATATGTTTACCATATGGTTTTTGGCACCTGCAATTGTACAGGCGGGAGACAGAGGAAATGCATCTATGGGTGATTTATAGAACACTATAGTGGGAGCAAGATGCGCAGTGGAAGCACATCTCCCATTATTTGGAAACCGCTGCAAGGACTGAACTTGTCTATCAAAAATCTCAGAGGGATAAGTCATGGTACGGCGAAGAACGTCCCATTGCAACTTATGAAAAAGACGCTGCACGTATGGAAACGAAACAGTCAGTTACAACGCGTCCTGCGAGTGAGCGGTACAAGAGGCTAAGAAGGGAGGAAAAATGGCAGTGGGAGCCGAGAGAGTGAATAAACCGAAATATGCAGGCTGAACGGCGAATCCCAAAAGTTTTTCCTGAGGGTAAGAAGATCGAATAACGGGCCTAATAATGGGCTGCCCTCCTGCAATGACCAGAATGGTAATCTGGTGACTGATAAGCAATGCGATGCTCAAAATGTGGAGAGACCACTTTTTAGCACTACACCACTCAGCTTCTTCCACTGAAGATCAGGAGGTAATGATAGTGAAAGATAGTATCTTGGGATTCGGCAAAACTGATCCGCCTCTGTAGAATGACGTTGACCAACACCAAATCAGCAGTGAAAGTGGGGAAAGGCCTCACTGAAGTATACTGTACCAAGCGAGGACTTAGACAAGGCGACACACTTTCGTGCAATCTCTTCAACATCTTAATAGACACCATAATGAGAAAGGCTGTAGTAAATACGAACAAGACCATTAACACGAAAAGACATATGTTGCTGGCGTATACTGACGACATAGACATCATTGCGCGAAATTTGCGAGAGGGTATTGCAGTATTTTCAAAAATCGAAAAGCAATCAGCGAAGATGAGTCTTGCTGTTAATGAGGGCAAGACAAAATTGATGGTGTCTAGGACTAGAGAAACCTCTCGACTTGGTCCGCACTTGAACGTTGATAACCGATTTAATTTTGGTGTGGTAGATTAATTTTTCTACCTTGGATCCACCGTGAACAAAGACAACAGCGACAGCCTGGAGATTGATAGGAGAATTTTGCTTGCAAATATATGCTATTTTGGGCTCAGCAAGCAGTTTAGGAGCAAAGCCCTGTCTCGACGGACAAAAGTTCAGCTATATCAGACTCTCATTTTACCTGTCTTGACATATGGCTCCGAAACTTGGGTTATATCGGAAGCGTATGAAAAACACCTGGGAGTATACGAGAGAAAAATTCTCAGTAAAATAGATGGTCCTGTTACGGAAAACGGCGAGTACCGACGTCGCTGGAACCCAGAGCTATATAATTTGTATTATATATCACAGTAGGCCAATTGCGTTGGCTAGGCCATGAATGGATGAAGATGAGAATGGATGAAGATGAGCCAGCGCGAAAGGTTTTTGATAACGTACCCGATGGAAGCAGGAAAAGAGGAGGACCATGATTCCGCTGGAAAGGCCAGTCAGAAGAATCGCTCCGTATCTTTGGTGTTACCACCTGGCGAGAAAAGGCGAAGGATAGAGCCAGTAGGAAGAATTTGTTGAAATTTGTTTAATTTGCTGGTTTAATTAATATGTGTAAGACATCTGACCTCATGAGGTTATAAAGTAGTCAATAAAGTAAAGTAAAGTAGTGGCAAAAATAGTATAGTAGACACGAATTCTCTAACAGAGCTGATTTGGCCCCAATGAGCCACCAAATTGGGTAAAAAAGTGGTCTTACTACAAAGGGATCCAACGAGTCGAAAAAAGGAGCGCATGTGCAGGAAACGTCAGTAACGTTTTGAGTTCACATCTTAAATTAAATAAATGTGTGATCGAAATTTAACATGCTTACATGGACCGAATATTTGTTTGGTCCTTTTTATGATGGCCCCATTTTTTCTGGCGAAGCTATTCTTAGGTGAAAGATGACGAAAATTAAAAACCATTAAATCGTTGCGGCCGAAAGTGAAAGGTCATTATAGGGTTAAGCGATAATGTTGGAACATCTAAATGTTATAAATTAACGCATTTTAAATCTTTAAAATTTATTATTTTTATTCAAAATTTAAATCTACGAAAATTTACATAATTTCTGGAATCTTTTCATACGGTGCAATATGGAATTTGTGCTCATTTGAATTATCTGAAAACATATGTTTATCTAACTGGAAATGTAAGAAGCTTTTATGTTTCCGATGGTCTGCATAGAAAATGCATTGATTGTTGTTGTTGCAATTATTGTTTTGTTAGCTTTTGAAAAGATAACCACAATTAAAGTCAAGTGATATGAATACCTTTCTTTAACATTTACCCAACTCGAACTAGTTGGTGCTCGAGTATACAATAGCTGCATGGGACAGATTCATAGTAGAACTTGTTAGTGTACTGCAACGAAATAAATTTCGTTTGAAAATTTAAAAACGAGAACTTCTCATGTACTCTACTTATACCAGGAGTCCATCCGCCTCAGCACTTGATACTGATAGATGGAGCGGAGTGGATTTAGTATTGTACTATTTCAGTATTGCTGAAGAGTCCTGCAACTCTAACGAATGCTGTACCGAGGATGATGCTGACGGTTGTTTTGGTCTTCTTATGACCCTGCAGCATACTTGTCCTGCAATTCTGAGCATGTATGCAAAATGGTGGTTGTAGCAGCAAGACAATACAGAGGCCACACCAACAGCTTTAAAGTACCGTGTTCTGTTTTACTGCTGACTAGTTTCCTCCAAGTCTACTTTAGTTTGTACAGTAAAAGCAAATACAGCACAAACTCTGTTTTTATCAATTTGCAAAACTGTCTAATATACGAGTAGTATGAATGTTAATTGCAATATATTTCCATATATCGGACTTTGTATAGTTTAGTTATCTAAAGTCTCAATAGGGTTGTTATGTCAAGTATGTTTTATCTCATTATTTATTTATTTATTTCGTCTATGGATACAATTTTATTCTTACAGACTAGCATCTTAAAATCTAAAAATTATATAATAAAAATTACTTTAATAAATTATTTAAAATAATTTTAAAATGATGATGTGGCAAACTTAGATTTAATTGTTTAGAGTATTCATTAAATAATATGAGGGCTTTAGTTAATGGTTCATTTAAAGCGTAATCGGTTCTATGTAAATCAATATGAAAAAATTTTACATTATTTCTAAGCCTTCATGTTTAATATTTAATTAATTATTATTTTGTATTACAAATATAAAAACTCTCTTTCATTGAAAATGATTGCACAGCCTAAAAGTATATTACACTTTGTGCGGGCGCCTTAAAGAAACGTTATCAATTTTGATATATAAGGAACACCTATTAGTATGCAAGTAATTTGTAGCTTTTCTCTAAAATCTATGAGGCCAGAAATATGGTTTAATTTTTGATTTCTTATACATAATTCCCAGACGCACTAGAACCAGAGTTGGGATTTTTTAATATGCATTACTTTATCTAATGCAAATGCAAAACAATTACCATTGGGCGTAGTGACAATTAAAAAATATTTTTACTTTTCATTTCCTCAGTCAAGTAGGTAGTGGTATCGGATGTCAACTCTAACAAATATGGGAAAGCCTTTTTTATTTTCAACATGTTTGACTGCTGGTAATTCTGTTTTTAAAAAATTTTATATGTAGCAGTTTGTGGCTGCAATCATAAAACTGTACACGCTAAAGAGCGGCCGCAACAACATATTGCAGGAACCATGAATATGTTTGCAAGCATTGTTTTTATGAATTGAAGATCTGTAGCCTTTTTGGTTTCTTTGTTGTATGTCACGTTTTTTTTGTTTTGCAGTTTTCAACAAACAAAGCCACATTTGGGTCACAAAAATATAAACTATAACCTATTAATCATTGTGTCTCCAACATGTAATATTGAATAACAAACACAATGTGCTTGGACACAAGTAAATTATACTTGCGACAAGCTACAAACACGAAATTTTTGCATTCAAACAACAACAAACAAAGACAGATTTTTCAGTATAAAATATATCGCAGACAATATTCCACCACATCTTTCTCGCGAAGTCTTGATCGTCCTAATTTTCGTTGTGCTTCGAGTACGAGTTCGAATATCTTTCGCACTAGTTCATTCTGATACATTCTACTGACAGGCGTAGCCACCGTAAACGCTTTATTTTGATACGCAAAACAACGTCGACGCCGGAATAAAGATTACACAGCTCGTGGTTCATCTGTCGTCAATACTCGCCGTTTTCTATTATAGAACCATACAGACTGTGATGTTTCATCAGCATGCGATATGATCCAGGGTTTGGCGCCATAAAGTAGGAGAGGTTGTTTGAGAGTCTGATATAGTTAGATCTTCGTTTCTTCTCGAGACTGTCTTGTCTCTGAATTGCTTGGTTAGTACCAAAACAACACCGAGGGTAACCCTTCCCCTTATTTTGATCGAAAATATGAAAAAATTTATATATCTCGGAAACAATTGGAAAAATATCCAATTTTTCGCGGTTTCTATGGAAGATTTGTTTTTTTAAAGTGCCAAAATAAGAAAATCGCTGAATTAAAAAAGTGGCTATAGCTGGGAAACGGTGCGTCCAATAGAAAAAATAATTAAATGTTTACCTCCATCGGACGCTTTTACCAATGGATGTAAAACCAACTTATTTTTAATTAAAAGTTCGTTAAAATGTCTGTATTCATGTCAATATCTCGGAAATGGAGCGTCCAATCGAAGAAATAACCAATTTTTGAGGGTTCCTAAGAGTTTCCATAAAGTTGTCTAATTCGTATGGATCTGAAATTGCAGTTCTAACTTTGCTTCCGCTAGGAGGAGGGCAGTTGCCACCATCGTTGTGTATGTGATCTACACCCTCATCTACACTGAAGTCTCCCGTGCACAACTGTGGCAAGATTCCCGTCCTTATCTCTATCAAAAGAGAGAACTCGTCCCTTTTCGTTAGTTTGGCTTTGAACTTTTCGATAGAATTTACGGGTCCCATTCTTACTTCTGTAATATTCAATTTGCTCACTCTTGCTCTTTCTGCACAACCGTTTTTTCTTCCTAAACAAACGGCTTTCCTCTCTCCTCCTCCCCTTATACCGCTCTGCCACGGCTCGCGTTGCGACTGACTGAAGCGTTGCCATACGTTCATGAGGCGGAAGTGATTTCTGCGCCAGTATCTTAGTGAGCTTCTCTTCATAGGACGTGGCTATCTCTGGTTATTGCAGTTTTCTGATGTCGGGCTTTCTATGTGCCTGGTTTCTTCTTATCCTTGTGGGAACCTTTGCTGCACCCAGGTAGTGCTCCGAATCATCCATTATTTACTCTAGTAGAGTGCTTCCACTAATTACCAGGTAATCAATCTGGTTGTACGTCTGTTGATCAGGTGATATCCGAGTAGCCTTATGGATGTCTTTATGCTGGAATCTCGTACTACTGACAACCATATTTTTTCCCACGGCAAAATCTAACAGTCTCATTCCGTTATCGGAAGTGATGGCGTGTATATTGAATTTACCAATTGTTGGTTCAAAGCCACTTTCCGTCCCGACGTTAGCATTAAAATCACCTGGAACAGGGCAGCGGTGGTGTATTTCCTCTAGGCGCTCACAGACCATGTCATTGGTGTCATGGGGCATGTACACAAATAAGCGATATGCTAAAGTATTTCCATTTTATGCAGATGGTGGCTATAAGTTTACTCAAGTGGTTGAACCTTGGGACCAGATGTCGCAGTCTTTTGGCAATTATAAATCCGCAACCAAATTCTTGCCATTCCTCTAGACATCTGTAGTATATGTATGTCACAGAAAGTCTGTATCAAATTTTTACCAATTCACAGATTTTCCTGGACTTTTTTGAAAAAAAACAATATTTGTCACTTTTTTCAGCATAACTTTAAGGGACCCCAAATTTTTCATTCACAATGTTTGGCAAAATTGCAGCCATGGTAAGCTTGAACTTTTGTGGAAATATTAGTGCAATCTGAAGGTGTACAGTCACCCTAAATAGCTTATAAAAACCAGTTTGTATGTTAACAATTGTCATTTCTATGTACTTATATATGTCATCATTACTCGAGAACGACGTGTCCAATTTTGTCCGAATAAATTCAGAAAAATTTTGAATTACAAAACCTTTAATCTATTCTAACACAAGTTCTCAATGTTGTCAACAGTTTTGTAGGTATAAAAAAAAAGAATGAAAAAAAAATATTTTTTGTTGCTTTAAAAATTCGAATTTTTTATTATCAAAAAAACAACAAACATGAGAAACAGCCACGAGTGTAAAAATGTATTAGTTTATCCTAAAGTCACTTTTCTTATGAACAAAATGAGACATGGATAATAAAAGCGATGGACGCGACGCGTTTCGGTCTAATTCACAATTTAGAGAAGGTATCTCATTTTGACTTTACTTTTACTTTTATTGACTATATTACAACCTCATGAGGTCAGACGTCTTACACATATTAAGTAAACAAACAAATTAAACAAATTTCAACATATTCTTCAAACTGGCTCTATCCTTCGCCTTTTCTCGCCAGTTGGTAACACCAAGGATACGGAGGGATTCTTCTGCCTGGTCTTTCCAGCGGAGTCTTGGTCGTCCTCATTTTTCTGCTTCCATCGGGTACGTTATTAAAAATCTTTCGCGCTGGCTCCTCTTCATCCATTCTGATAACACGGCCTAGCCAACGCAATTGGCACACTTTGATTCGTCTAGCTATGTCCACGTCAGAATAGAGACTATATAGCTTTGCGTTCCAGCGACGTCGGTACTCGTCGTTTTCCCTAACAGACCCATATATTTTACGGAGAATTTTTCTCTCGAAAACTCCCAGGTGTTTTTCATCCGCTTGCGATATGACCCAAGTTTCGGAGCCATATGTTAAGACAGGTAAAATGACTGGACTTTTGTCCGTCGAGAGAGGGCTTTGTTCCTAAACTGCTTGCTGAGCCCAAAATAACATCTATTTGCAAGCACAATTCTCCTATCTATCTCCAGGCTGACGTTGTTGTCTTTGTTCACGGCAGATCCAAGGTAGACAAATTCATCTACCACTTCAAAATTAAATCGGTTGTCAACGTTCAAGTGCGGACCAACTCGAGAGGTTTCGCTAGTCGTTGACACCATCAATTTTGTATTGCCCTCATTAACAGCAAGACCCATCTTTGCTGATTCCTTTTCGATTCTTGAAAATACTGCAGTAACCTCTCGCAAATTTCGCCCAATGATGTCTATGTCGTCAGCATACGCCAGCAACATATGTATGTCTTTTCGTGTTAATGGTCTTGTTCGTATTTACTACAGCCTTTCTCATTATTGTCTCTATTAAGATGTTGAAGAGATTGCACGAAAGTGTGTCGCCTTGTCTAAGTCCTCGCTTGGTACAGAGTGGTTCAGTGAGGTCGTTCCCCACTTTCACTGCTGATTTGGTGTTGGTCAGCGTCATTCTACAGAGGCGGATCAGTTTTGCCGGAATACCAAGTTCAGACATAGCTTCGTACAGTTTTCCCCGTATGGGGCTATCGAAAGCAGCTTTGTAATCGACAAAAAGGTTGTATGTGTCGATTTGCTTTTCGTGGGTCTTTTCCAGGATTTGGCGTAGCGTGAATATTTGGTCAGTTGTGGACTTGCCTGGTCTAAAACCACACTGATAAGGTCCAATCAGGTTTTCAATAATTGGCTTTAGTCTTTCACATAATACGCTCGACAAGACCTTATACGCGATGGATAAAAGACTGATACCGCGATAGTTGGAACAGACACACGGATCACCCTTTTTGAATACAGGACATAATACACTGAGACTCCAGTCGTCGGGCATAGATTCCCCCAGCCATATACCGCATATCATTTGATGCTTGTGGGCTATAAGTCCTTCGCCACCTGCCTTAAAAAGTTCAGCGGGTAGGCCATCCGCACCCGCGGCTTTCTTATTCTTCAGGCGGGAGATCGCCGTTCTGATCTCGTCTTGGTTGGGGGGGATACAATCTATACTATCTTCCACTATCATTACCTCCTGATCTTCAGTGGAAGAATCTGAGTGGAGTAGTGCTGAAAAGTGGTCTCTCCACATTTTGAGCACACACTGCTTCTCAGTCACCAGATTTCCATTCTCGTCCTTGCAGGAGGGCAGCCCATTATTAGGCCCGTTGGTCGATCTTCTTACCCTCTGGAAAAACTTTCGCGATTCACCATTCATCCTGCACATTTCGGTTCTTTCACTCTCTCTCTGCTCCCACTGCCATTTTTTTCGCCTACAGCATTTTGACACGAATTGTAATATTACTCATCATATGCAACCCAACCAAAAAATTACAATTCTTGACAAAATGAGATAATTTCACTAAATTGTGAATAAAACCGAAACACGTCTGTCGCCTTTTATGATCTATGTCTCATTTGGTTCATGGTTCATGTGTAGGATAACCTAATAAAACTTTACACTTTTTGCCGTGTCTTGTGTTTCCTGTTTTTTAATACTAAAAAATCAGAAATTTTTTTACCATTAATTTTTTTTTATAACTGCGAAACTGTTGATTACGTTGAGAAATAGTATCGGAATAGATTAAAGGTTTACAATTCGAAATTTGTTGAAATTTATTCGAACAAAATCAAACTCGTCGTTCTCGAGTACTGATGGCATATATTTGTATGTATTTTTGAGATGCAAATTGGGATTTATGTGCTATTTAGGGTAACTAGACATGTTCTGATTGTACTAATATATTCACAGCTTTCCAATGGCTACAATTTTGCCAAATAATGTGAAAGAAAATTTTGGAGTCCCTTGAAGTTAAGCTGGAAAAGTGATTAAAAATCTTTTTTTCAATAAATGTGCAGGAAAATCTTAGAATTGGTCAAAATCGATTTTTCCAAAAAATTTTAGTTCTACGGACAATTCGTGGGTGAAGATCAACTCAGTAGACATATACATTTTCCTATTGCAACAGTGTGAAGTTTCAGCCGCCCAGTAGTGATGGGTTTTTTATTTGTTTACTTTTAATCTGCCGTTGGCCAGAAGTGTTGAATCATGCGCCTTCAAAAGACAAACGAATATGTCCTCTAATTTGAAGAGCTTCAGTGACAGGGTCACCTACTTACCCTGAGACGCATCAGTGTTCGCATAACCATTCAGGCTGCTCATTGGTTTCACCTTCTCACTCTAGCTAGCTCATGGATGGTTCCGATAAAATCATTGCCCTGGACTTACTTCTAGGTAGTAGTAATCTGCTTGACTGTCTTATGAATGAAATATTTCCGGTCCCTCCCAAATGAGTCGCTATCAGAAACTTCCTCCCTCCACGATCAGCCGCTTGCGCTACCACGTGAAGCATTATAGTTATACGAATTCTGAGGTGCACGCTGAAAAGTCTGTCGTTTTTGTTGTTGATTGGATGCAAATACATATAACATCTGTTTGAAGTTTGTCGCAAATATAATATACTTGTACCCAAACACATTGTGTTTGCTATTCAATATTACATGTTTGAGACATAATGATTAATATGTTATAACATATGTGTTAGCGACCCAAATACATATGTGCTTGTGATACAAATACAGCCGTGTTTGTTGCACTCTTTATGCCCTCTCGAGAGCAAGAGAATATTCTCTCAGTGAGTGAGTCATAAATATTCCTGAGTGTGCGTGATGTATTGCGTTTTATTCAGTCGTCAATGGCTAATCGAACAGAGTTTATAAAAAGCGCTTGATCAGTGAAACAAGAATAAACAAACGCTCGGACGGTTAAATGGTTTGTGATGTTGCTTTGGTTTTTGTGTATGTGTTTCGCTTATATTTATGTGTGCTATCAAAGTGAGGTGGTGCAATGGTTAGTGTGGGCGGCTCTTGCACATGAGGTCCTGGGTTCGAACCCGGCTCTGACCACCTTCAAATTTTCTTTCGGCGGCGGTCACCTCGCATAGTGACGGCGACACTATCGAGTATCTAGCCATGAAAAAGCTTCTCAAATTACCGTTCGGAATCGGTGTAAAACTGTAGGTCCCAATCAGTGAGTGAAAACTGGAAAGCGCACAGCTCAGTGATTGTGAGAAGTTCTCCCCAGTCCCTTCATGGGATGTAATGGGAAAACATTTATTTTTTTTATCAAAGTGAGAAACGATTTTGAGGAAAGATACTGGAGAGGGCAATAACGTGAATCTGCCCTAGTCTCTACTTCAAATATCATTTGTGAAATATAATAAAAAGCCACAAGTAATTAATACACGCTTGTCTTGCAGTACCTAGATTTATACATAAGTATGTTGTTTGTGTACCTTCGCATAGTGATAACCAACGGATAGTTGAAACCTTCTGAAGACAAAAACGTGAGAGACAACAAAGAAAGGAGAAGCAAAAGAGCAGCACATTCAAAACAAATAATGCAATCAATGCAAGAAAGTGTAAAAATCATTTAAATCTTTTAATTTTTTGTATTAATTATTTATATAAGTAAATGTGGATATATATTGATAAAATTAGTAATAATAAATAAAGGAAGAAAGAATAATTCGTTTCTAAATATTATTATGTTTGGGGGCAACACGCGAATGCTTCCACGTAAGTATATGGATGTTTGGGATGAATCACGCATATATATCCACGTAAAACCATACATATTTGTCAGTCAACATGCTAATGCATTTAAAAACACCGGGCTTTTGGACTTGCAAACATATAGAAGTTTGAAGTGTGTTCCAACAATATACATGGTTCCTGCAGAATATGTTTGAGAGAATATGTTACAGAGGCCGTTTTTTCAGCGTTTGAGTAAAAGAACCTCTTCATTTTGATCCTCTACAATAAAGTCACAATTATGAGTGTGATTTGGTATATATTTTCTGAGACCCACGTTACTAGAGCAATAAATTTTGTCAAACTGAACAGTGGTGCAACGGTGGTGTTCGCGGCTCGTTTGCATGAGAACGTGGGTGCGTGGGTTTCTTCCTACGGCGATCACCTTGCTTAGTGACGGCGACATTATCGAGTATTTATCCATGAACAAGCTTCTCAAAATACCGTTCGGAACCGGTGTAAAACTGTAGATCCAAATCAGTGAGTGTAGAACTATAAAGCGCAGAGCTCTCTGGTTGTGAGAAGCCCTCCCTAATCCCTACATGGGATGTAACGGGAAACCATTAATTATTTTTAATTAGATTCTAATACTATTTCGAATTGTTATTTGTGTTTACTCCACCATGTGATTTGGTGTATGTACTTCGTCATTCCGTGCGCATATCAAACCCTAACTACAACCAAGCCATATCACAAAATGTTGTGGTATTAAATATATGACCAAAGACCACGTCTATTCGCTGTAAATATCTGTGGTTATTTCCTCTTGCCTTTCGTCGAAAAGAATCCAGTGTCCGCTATATTAATGTTTTTTTATGTCACTTAAAATAAATAATCGGATTTAATATAAACTTGTTTTACAAATATTAATAGAACTTAAAGATTGTAATACATTGACATCAAAATCACTAAATCGGTCAATAACGACGTCGGTTGTTATCTAATATCGTGGACAGACGACAGCGTTAATTTGCATTAAAAGCTCACTAATGTGAATTAACATTTTGGCATGACAGACGACAGTTTTTGCATTTAGTAAACAGCTGGCTGTTTGTAAACAACTGTTTGTTTGTCAAGTAATTTTTTGGACTTTTACATCAGATGCAGAACCTCCGCATCTCCATCACACCACACGCTTCGCTTCTTTCCCTTGGAAATCTTAAAATGGAAAAAATGCGTTTCGATTTTAAATATTTCCCATTTTTTTGCAAAAAAAAACAATTAAAATAACTCACCTTAGCTGACTTTGAATCCATTTTCAGTTGGCGATAGCAAACAATTTGACAACAGCTGATTCAAGATGTATCAAATACATGGTGATAGCAGGTGGTGTTGTTGCAATAACATCCACTTCAGCGGTGTCATCAGTCATCAGTACCTAAAATCAACAAAGCAAACAACAAACACAAGAAAGTTCCACTTCCATTGTGTTCCGGCTATCACCTCTATGTATAGATACATCTTGAGCTGATTGATTGTCGACTGTGTTGCCATATTGAAATACCTAAATGCAGTATAAATGCACTCTGATTTCATGCATTTACGCCAAAGCTAATACACATTGGGACGGGGATAATTCACAAGTAAATTTGAATTAAGACTGCTAATGCAAATTAACGCTGTCGTCTGTCTACGCTATAAGAAAACCATAAAATTGTGTCATAGACTCGTAACTTTTATATTTGTCCCGCTGTGCTTCATTATTGCAATTTTGTGTCATGTTATTTCCGATGAGCAAAACTCAATTTATTTCTCAATGGAATCAAGTATTATGCAATTGGTATGTTGGCAAATAGCACTGCGTATATATGCACATGATTATAATTGAATTAATTGTAAACGCAATGACAACATTTACACAGAGGGTGAGTGTCGGCATTTGAATCTCACACAATCTATTGTCATTATATTTGCTAGATCTGCAGGGCGAAAGACAGCGAGCGCACTCCGCTGCCTTGCTACTGGGCTTTAATTGAATTTAGCAAATAACACTGTGGAACACAAAAAAAAGGATCAAGGTTCTTACAACAGATTCTGGTAGAAGGGGTAACAAAAAATACATGTGTATCTGCGTTTTGAAAGTTTACGTCTGTGTTTCTGTTGAAGGGGTTTGAAATTGTCACCTTACATTTTGGGTATAAAATGTGTTCAGCAATTTTATGTAAAAATTTATGGGAAACATTTGTGTGGAATACATTAACCCTCTACCACCTCAATATTTGGGTATTTTTTGTTATTTTTGTGGAAAGGGTAAAAACACCCCTAAAACATAAGTGTAACGGGTTAAAATGTACTACAAAAATATTCCCCATAAAATTCTACTGTAAGCCTCTTAGCACAAAAAAGCTCAAAACTTAACTTGAATGTCTGAAATAAGTCAAAACTGAAAATCCATTTAAGGGTTAATTTCGTACTTATTCCGCGTTGGCACTAAAATGTATCACAAAACTGCATTCTAGGGGGTTGGTGTGTATAGAAATATATTATACGTCAAATTTCACTATACGTCACCAAACAAGTAGCCGTAGATTAATATCGATAAATAATAATAAACAACAAACAAAAATAAAAGTTTTTGATCTCCATATGAAACTGCATCCGATGGAAATCGCTAAATCCCCGCCCATATTTCTATATTTCGGAAACGGATGTTCCAATTGAAAAACTGGCTAATTTTTGCGGTTAGTTTCTTTCCAAAAGTCGCCAAAATAAGAAAATCGCAAAACAATAGGCTTTAACCAATGGACGTCTTTAATTTGACAGTATTTAACAAAAACAAAGAAAGCTAACACATTTTGAAGTTTTAACGAATTATTTGCCAACACTTCGTCCATCTTAATGTGTCCTCATTATGAAAAACCATTAGCAATCCGAAGAAATTAGTTATATTTTCGATTGGGCGTTCCTTTTCTGAGATAGAGACATATGGGTGTTTTATCGATTTTTTATTTGAGAAAGATTTATTTTTGCAATGTTTTTGAAACTGAAGCCATATCAAAGATATCCGTTGGTTAAACCCTTCTACGGAGGTCAACAATTTATTAGTTTTGCCACATTTATCTTTAAACCATTTTTTATAATGCCGATTTTTAAAAAAGTTCTTTCACATTTTGTGAGAAATTCTTTACAAAAGTCCAACAATTAGCTAGATTTACGAGTGAACGCTTCATTTCCGAGATACAGACCTTTTTCTAAATGTTTCATATGCTTAATCAAAAATTGGGACGTATTACCCTGGGTACCCCATTACCTATCGCCTTGGGTAATGCGAAAAGACCGGTGACCCATTCGTCATGTAGATGGGTAATTACACAGTGCAACACGAAAATATATATAACCATTATACGGATACCACTACGTGATAAAAGACCAAAAAAAGACCCGTGTCTCCCAATTTTGCCCAAAGTTATGCACTTGTTTTTATGGACCCCCAAAGGTTTGGGGCCTCGGTGAAATTTTTGCAAAAAAAAGTGGTCATTTTGTCAGGCTCATCATCTTGTAAACCGTTCCGAATTTTGATTTACTCTCTAAGGAAAAGTTGTAGCTCTTGTTATAAAGACAGCGTTTTTATAACACAGAAAACTCATACATGCTAATGTTAACACTACGGCGTACCGCAAACGGCAAGCTGAATTTCAGAACCTTTACACTCTAAATAATGACAATTCGTTCGCTTACTGCAACGATGTAAAAGCTTTGGTGGCAAAAGTGGGTATGAACTACATCCCTAGTGAGTGGAGATTATTTATTGATGGTTCTGGTTCAAGTTTGAAAGCAGTGTTGCTGCATGTATCGAACCGAAAACCTTCCATTCCGCTAGCAATGGGAATTAACATGAAAGAAAGCTATGAAACATTGAACGATATAATGAAAAAAATCGAATACTACGAAAATAAATGGAAACTTTGCTATGAGTTGAAGGTCATCAACCTTTTGCAAGGGATCATTGGGATTCGCGTTCACCTCTGATTCAATGCCAATGTAATTCGTGGAGACCAAGAGGAAGTGTGGAGGAACAAATGAAACAACATAAACTGAAGAATGCACCTTTAATTGACAATAATCAAGACATCTTGCTGCCACCGCTCCACATAAAATTGGGAATTGTTAAAAAATTCAATGAAGTGACCATTGTAAATTGTCCAAACGCATTCGACTATTTGAAAAGCGGTTTCCTAAAGCGTAGCGATGACAAAACTAAAATAGGTATTGTAGTAAATTTAAAACGAATTTTTGTTCACCTCATGGGTAATGGGTAATTCCCTATCGTCGTGTGTAACTACCTATTTTTCCTGCATATCCTGTGGGTAATAGGTAAACCGTCGTTTCACAAAATGGAACTATGAATACTAAAAAGTTTTGCCTATTAAAGTTAAAAAAATATACATACAAAAATCGCCGCTTGCAATATAATCTGGGTACACAAATTTCTTTTATTGTTCAAGCTAATGGTGTGTGCATTTTTAACACATCAATTCACCCTAACAAAATCTCGACAAATTTGAAAATTATTTCGAAAAACATTAAGCTTTTTTCGAATTTCACAATTCAACTAATGGACTAATAGACAACTTAACATAAGTAAAGTCTCTGAGATATCTATAGCCAGCATTTAGTTGCATATTAGATATACTTTTCTTCTCTTTGCCTATACTTCTTTGAAAGATTATCATTGAAAGTGGCCCCATGAAATGATGTTTTCTTCTCCTTGGATAAGAGGTGATTCCTATTTGCTATACCCACCTAGTCTTGAGACATAAACGAAGTAGATTTGTATTTTATTCTAAGATTTCATATAGAAGTTTCTTATTTCTCTTGTATTTTCTTTGTTTGATTTCTTTATAGACGTTTTGTTAATAAATTGTTACACATCTTTTCATCTTCTTCATGACCTCCACTAGCACTTGTGACCAGACGGCGCATATGATGTAGGCCGTGTTGGTCTTGTATATGTCTCAATAAACCTTTAGGGAGATCACGTTCATTATGAAAGAAATGCTTCTAATTACAACATAATTCCAAAGATCAAGACTGGATGTCATAGCATTTAGATGTGCAATCAGGAAAGATTATTACGCCACGCATGGTAATACGTATAAATAAATTATAAATTAATTCAATTGAAATCAAACAAATTGACATGTCATTCAAATCAACTGAAAAGACTTAAATTTCTTAAAACCATATTTTGAATTTAGAAGACATAAATTGAGATTTACCTTTGTAATTTAAACGACATCAATTAGAATTAAAAGTTAATCAATTAGATTTAAAAAATAAATAAATAAATGGTTTCGCATTACATCCCATGAAGGAATTAGGTAGGGCTTCTCACAACCAGGGACCAGTTTTATACTCACTGATTGGGACCTACAGTTTTACACCGGTATTTTGAGAAGCTTTTCATGGCTAAGTACTCGATAGTGTCGCCGTCACTAAGCGAGGTGACCGTCGTCGAAAGAAATTTTAAGGTGGTCGGAGCAGGAATCGAACCCAGAATCTCCAGTACAAGAGGCGCGCACACTATCCATTGCACCACCGACGGCAATTAGATTTGACCCTGTATCAATTGAACGTCAAATGAAATCGGTTGACATTTAAAATTCACAAAGAAAATTAAAAAGCTGAACTCGTAATTTAATATACCATCATCAAAATCCTCAGAAAATCAAATGAAATTCGAAATTTAATTAAATTCGACAACAATACTTGAAATTCAAAGGTTATGTTGTGTTATCACTACCAGTGGTGACTATTCTGGGAAGATAGTCAGCTGTCCGTTGTATATTATATCGCGATGGGCTGGAATCTGGAAAACTTTGAGATTAGACGGTGCTACACTGAAAGACAAACTGTATCAAATTAATGAATTCCTTCATCAATTTTCGTCCAACACCTCGAAATTATAAGCGTTATTAACGTTCACGGTTTGGTTGTTGACTGCCGCTTTTGCCTCCATTAAGATGTTAAAGAGATCGCACGCTAGGGTGTCGCCTTTCCTGAGGCCTCGCTTAGTTTCGAGAGATTCAGTAAGATCCTTACCAACTTTCACTGTTAATTTGGTATTCGTCAAGACCATCCTGCAAAGGCGTATGAATTTTGTAGGAATACCAAGCTCAGACATTGCTTCGTAGAGTTTCTCCCGTATCGGACTATCAAAGGCCCCCTTATAATCGAAAAATAGATGATAGGAGTCGATTTGTTTTTCTTAGCTCTTCTCCAGGATTTGGCGTAGCGTGAAAATCTGGTAATTTGTCGATTTTCCAAGCCTATAGCCACACTGGTATGGTTCAATCAGGTCACTGATAATTTGTTCCAATCTTTCGTACATTATACTTGATAGAACCTTATATGCTATGGATAAAAGGCTTATTCCACGGTAGTTGGCACAGAGACTCGGGTCATCTTTTCTAAACATGGGACATACTACACTGAGACTCCAATCGCCGGGCATGCACTCATCTAACCAAAGTTTGCTAATGAGCTGATGCATACACCTTATCAGCTTATCGCCGCCAGCCGGCCTTAAACACCTCCGCCGGTAATCCATCGGCTCCTGTGGATTTGTTGTTCTTAAGCCGGGCATATCTGTTCTGACTTCGTCTTGGTTAGGAGGGGGCAATCGACGTCGTCGTCTATATTGTGATCGATTTTCGGTCCCATCGTCATTGGATATCTGAGGTACCGGTAGCGCGGAGAAATGATCTCTTCATATTCCCAATATGATCTGCACATCTGCGAATATATTAACGTCCTTGTCTTTACAAAAGGGGGGCCTGAACTATGTCCATTAGTTCCGTTTTTGACTTTTTGGTAGAATTTTCGGGCTTCGTTCTTCCTACTGTATGTCTCAATTTTCTCACTCCACTGCATTTGCTTATGCCTAAATAGACGGTTTACCTCCTTTTTTTCTCTTTATACCGTTCAGTCGCAGCTCGTGTTGCAATTGACTGAAGCATTGCCATACGTGCAGCGTTCTTTTCATCATTTGCAATGCGACACTCTTCGCCGTACCATGGTTTATTGCGAAGCGGTTTTTCGAAACCCAGTACGGTTGATTGAGCAGTTTTCATAGAGTCGGAAATGGGTTTCCACTGCGCCACTAATCGATCCAAATTACAGTGCTGGAAATTGATGCAAAAAAGACCATCAATTCAATGAACCTGAAAATGGTGAAAAAACGCACAATCTTCAAGCTGAACAACTTTTTTTATTGAATTGTTGAAATTTTTCATCAATTCAGTGAAAAACAATTGATAAACATTTATCATCTATGTATTTGACGTAAAGCTTTGCTTTCAGTGTAAAATGTTCAGAACTCGTTTTCATTCTCTAACTAGTTTCGATTTGCACGAGTTTGATTTTATTGCTTTACAAATGTCGCTTTACTGACCACTATGTTGGCACTTTCTCTTAGAGCAGATGACTATAACTCAAGTACCTCCTCTACAGGCCACATGATGGCCAAGATTTCAGCTTGGAAGGCACTACAGTTGTTGTTCAGTCTTAATGACAAGTAGAGGTGTAGGTCCTCATTGAAGATCCTAGCTTCAGTGTCAATATATATATTGCAGCCATAACTAGAAATTTAATTTCTTGAGAGGGAGTAACTATACCATCCGCATTGTAAAGTCAGGTGCTAGTCTCAAGTATACATTTGGACAGGACTTGTCACTCGCAAGGAGAATATTAGTTGAGTATTCTTCCAAACCAAGTGGTCTTCCACGATGTACGCATCTGCCGGCGCTTACATTCCACGTAAAGTATCAGAGTAGTTAGATCAAGAAGTACTATATATCCAAAACCGCTTGAAAATTGGTTCTGCTAGTACATAAAATACATACGACCATGGTCCTTTGTTCATTAGTCAGCAGCTTTAATTGATTGCTCCCATTCAAAGCATTTAACCCATACATATGCATTTTTAATTTGCATTCGATATTAATTTGTATTCCTTTCTCTAATGCAAATGCAAAAGAATTGCCATTGTTCGCAACGGCAATTAAAAAATTGTGAATTTGCGTTTCAGGCAACGCAAATCCAGGTTGTGGAATCGGATGCCAACTGTAACGAAATATGGCAATGCTTTCATTTTTTTGAATTTGTTTGACTGCTGGCAATTCTGTGTTTAAAGCATTTTATATGTAGAGGTTTGTGGCGTTGATAGGCACTGCCCCATAGTCATATACTAATGCATACCTAGATAAACTTATTCTCTCATCTAACGTTTCATTTCACACTCTCATCGTAGGTTTTTGGAAATGAGAGCAATTAAATTTAAAATTATCTTACACCAGGTGGAGTTACAAAATATGTTCACTTGACTTTTTCCTGTCGTTTTGGTGTAGAACTGAAAAATTTAAATATATTTTGAACTTTTTTATTGACTTTTATCGTTGGTATACATTTGTATTGTATTTAACACAACTAGTTTGTCACAAAAACACGAAATTCGGTTGTTGTTCCTTTGCGGATCGCTGTATACTATTGCCACCATCTGGTATTATTGAACCCATATTTCTACCATCCAATGTTTACTTTCCATCGTACCTATGACGTTTAATTTATTGAGCGAATAAAACCTTCTATGGTATGTGTTATTCTATGCCCATAGTACTTTCGATTCCATAAACCTGTACTGTATAAAATAGTTGACGCCCAAAAGTGCCAGATATGGAAGAAAGGTAATCCATATTAAACTACAAATTATAATTGTCATATAATTATATTGATATAATTAATTATGATTTCACTAAACTAAAAAAAATGGTGTCCCTTAACACTCCATGAAGGGATTGAGGAGAGCTTCTCACAACCACTGAGCTTTGTGCGTTCTTGTTTTACACTCACCGATTGGGACCTGCAGTTTTTCGCCGATTCCGAACTGTATTTTGAGAAGCTTTTTCATGGCTAAATACTCGATAGTGCCGCCGTCACTAAGCAAAGTGACCGCCGTCGAAAGAAATTTAAAGTGGTCAGAGCAGGGATTGAACCCACGTTCTCATGCACAAGAGCCTCGCACACTACCATTGCATCATCGAGGCATAAACACACAGACAAGAATTGGCATATAGGGTGTTCATCATACCCTTCTTCACTCGTTCTTCAGCCGTTAAAAAAAAAAAAAAAATGGTTTCCCATTACATCCCATGGAGGGACCGGCGAGAACTCCTCACAATCACTGAGCTGTGCGCTTTCCAGTTTTCATTCACTGATTGGGACCTACAGTTTTACACCGATTCCGAACGGTATTTTGAGAAGCTTTTTCATGGCTATATACTCGATAGTGTCGCCGTCACTAAGCGAGGTGACCATCGTCGAAAGAAATTTTAAGGTGGTTGGAGCAGGGATCGTACCCAGGATCTCCTGTACAAGAGGCGCGCACACTACCCATTGCACCACCGACCGGCCGTTACTTGATATTTATTTCCAGTTTAAGATCTGTTCAAGGATAATACCGATGTACTTGGCCTCAGAATATATTGATTGCACAACACCGTCCACCCAACGCAATTTGCGCTCAATATATCTTACAACTCCGTGGAAGAGGCTTTCACTGACTTCCTCTTTAGGTAGGAATGTTGAATGCAACTAAATTGACATCAATCGAGTAGTTCGATTCCCAATCCATTAAGCAAGACTGCCAGCATAAAAGATTAGAGGCTAATTGACCATTTATCCTTAGCTGATACATGACCACTTCTTCCAGATTTAGGTATAAAACAAAGGACATTCTCAGAAAAGGCTTAGAAATGCCCAAAAGATAAGGTATGATAAAGGTGGGCCATTTTTGCAGCATAGACTCTCCGGACCCTAAAACTATATCCGGCCAACATCCAGTATTGGTTCCGTTATTTCTACAGTTCAAGAAGTGAGTCGACATCAGGAGCGCAAATGCCTCAGCTGCAGAGGCAGTACATGACCTATCTACTCGCCTAATGAAACCAATGAACTTGTGGTCATTAGACAGCATACAGCGAAAGCGTACTGCGTCATTGACTTCTTTTATAACTTCTTTACCGTAGCTGATCTAAGCTTCTAGTTTTGCCGCTTTGATTTCCTTTCTAAACTGATATTATACCCTGCATCTGGTATCCATGCCCCAGCTGATCGTCTGTGACGATCGAAATTGATAAAAAACAGAGTAGAGCGATAGCAACTTAGTTTAAATAGTGTCCGATTGGTACTAATGCTTGATATATTTTATGTTGGTTGCATCGAACGAAAATACGTGTTCAAGAGGACGCTAAGAGAGGGATGGAGACTCGTATCCATCGTATTGTTCTATGGTTGTTCTCAACCAGGGGGTTTCTATGGCACAGCTGATCGAAAAGCCACTAGGGAAATGATGTAGAATGAGAGACCGAAGAAGTCATACAGATTACAGACCATGCAGCAAACTAAGTTTAAAAGTGTTTGATTGTTACTAATGACAGGTATATTATGTTTGCATCGAACGAGAATACACATTCCCTTTTATTTTTGTTCGTATTATGCCAACCAGAGAGTAAATTATCAAAGCAACTCGATCTCGATGAAATGGCCTACTACCTAGTCGTCATGAAGAAGCATCGAAGAGAGTAATGGAGGCTCTTTAGTATTTTTCTGTGACTCAACTTAACCAGGGGGTATCCATGACACAGCTGATGATAGAAAACTGAGTGGATAGGCGAGAGAGCGATAAGGAACCAGAAGCAAACCATGCAGCAAACTAAGTCTAAATAGTGTTTGATTGATACTAATAACAGCATAATTATGTTGTTTATATTGGTTGCATCGAACGAAAATACGCATTCCTTTTTATTTCTGTCCGTTTTATGTCCAACCAAAGAGAACAATTTAACAGCAACGTGAACTTGATCAAACCGCCTACTACCTCGTCGACATCGAGAGAACGTAAAGAGAGGGATAGAGACTGGTATCTATTGCTCTATTTTGGATTGCAGAACTTTCGGGTATAAGGCTATGGCAACCCTCACAATGGGGCATGATCGGTGTCGGTCATGGACCAGTGGTGGTTGGTGCTCTTGTCTATTTCTTTATGGTCCAAACCATTTCTTGTCCAGTTGATTTATTTTTATCGTATTATACAGTTTCCTTGTAGAGAATTTGTGAAACACTAGAGTCAGGATAATTATAAATATATGACTATATAAGCAAAAAAAAATCCAATGAGTGTTCGATCTCACGGGCGATGTTACACGGTACCTGCTCGATTTCTATGAACACATTAGTAAATGTTACATTGGAAAATAAAAAGAGCGTTCAATCATATGATGACGTTTCATTTAAATAATATTAATACTTAAAATTATTTAACGACAAGTGTACGCACATGTGTCATTATTTTCTTACTTCATATTTGTTGTTTTTGTCCCACAAAAACCAAAGAGAATGCAAAGCAACATACACATGTACATATATACATTGTGTTATGTTCGTAAGCTTACGAGTAGCAAGACTTCATCTTTTAAGACAACTATTCGCTGCAGCTACATCAATACCATCATAAATATTTTCAGGCAGAGACTATTGTTGTACAACAATCACATATTCTTTTCAATGCTAACGCTGCATAGCTTCGACCTAGATAACGCTGTTTGCTAACGCTGTGTGTTGTTTGCATGTGTTGACTTTGTTAGATTATACCCTACCAGTACCTATAGATGTTAACACATCAATAAAGCAATATTTCGCTCACTGAAATATTTTTTTTGTTTTGTCATAAACAGAGTGACGACAAAAAGTATTGAATATAATAGATAACTTATTGCACTCTTTTTCCACTCTCATGTAGAGAGTCTGAGTAAAAGAGCATAATCGAGTTATATTCTCTGTATGGCATATTTCAATATAAATGCACCATTTCGGCAATGTTGTTACATAAAACAATACAAAAAGCATAAATGTTTCAAAATACGTCAATGTTTCACATAGAAATTATGAATGTACCAAGTTATGACAAAAAAAGAGTAATATATTTTGAATCATTCGCCACATGTCGCCAGTTTTGAGTCATACAATTCGTTCCATGAGTTCTCTATACTATTCAATACTCTTTGGCGACGACGACCTGCTTGTTAGTTCTCTGCCGCTACATCAATACCATCACACTTATTTTCAGGCAGAGACTATTGTTGTACAACAACCGCGTATGTGATGCTAACGCTGTGCGTTGTTTGCATGCGTTCACTTTGATAGATTTTACTACCCGTGCATATAGATGTTAATACATCAAAAGAAAAAAATTAAGAAATTAGTATAGAACAAATGTATCTAGCAAATCTATCGTTGGTGCAAAAATGTGTCGTACATCGCAAAAGGTACTTAAAGCCGGAATATGAACATTTGATATTTTGTAGAGGTTCAATGAATTTAAAATTGTTTCCAGCATTTGCGTGATTTTAACACTGTCCAAAGCAACAGTGTTCTAAAATATATAATAAACTTTATTGACCACCCTCTTAGTACTGACCTGGATGGCACATCATTTTGGCAACATAGTTGAAAAGTCTTTGAAATATTTATTTAATAAGGCTTTTGTTTTAATACAACCGTGACGGTTTAATGTACTTCATATTGAAATAATGTATCTTTACCCTTTTTGTGTTACGAACCCATTAAATATGCTCTGCTTATGAGAGAGATTCCTATCACAGAAACGACTTTTTCCACCATTAACCCATCATTCATTCATCCGCCGTCATTTGTCCTTCTTGTCCCATACATTTCCAAAAGCCCCTAAGCTACATAAGAAACATTTTAAATTTTAAGAAGGATCAAATTGTTAGATTAGCTGCAAAGCATCCTTAATTTTGTTATTCTCAATTCAATTCGAAATGTTTGTCAAATTTTGTCACAGTCTCACTTTAAGATGCTGTTGACACATTTAAGACCGAGATAAACGAAAAACTTCCAACACCAGATAAACACCATCAACTATTGAAAACTAACAAGCTACAACTGTCTTTAGCGAGCGTTAAGCTAGCTACTAAAACTTTATTAAAACATGTACATACACATGCAAAACACACATGAGAACACAAATGTCAGGGTTGGAATTTGGGCGCACATGAGTTGCACACACAAAATTCAATTCAATTTCAAAATTTGTATGGCGAATTAAGTTATTTACTAATTATGAGCCAGCAAACAGCGTGATAATATTAATTAATGATACTATAAATTTTGCTAAATTTGCTAAAAAAATTAATTAAAAATATTCAGAGTTTTATGTAACTATTTGATTTACTTTACTTTTATTTTCTATTTTACAATCTTTTTTCCTGTTTCCATCGGGTACGTTATCGAAAACCTTCCATGCTGGTTCAGCTTCGTCCATTCTGATAACATGGCCTAGTCAACGCAATATACACGTCAGAATACAAATTGTATAGCTCTTGGCGCCAAAAGACGTCGGTTCTCCCCGTTTCCATTAACAGGACCATATATTTTATGGAGAATTTTTCTCTCGAAAACTCGCAGGTGTTTTTCATCCGATTGCGATATTACCTAAGTTTCGGAGCCATATGACAGAACAGGAATCTGGTATAGCTGGACTTTTGTCAGTCAAGAGAGGGCTGCTTGCTGAGCGCAAAATTGTATATATTTGCAAGTACAATCCCCCATTTATCTCCAGGCTGACGTTGTTGTCCTTGTTAACGGCGGATCCAATGTAGATAAATTCATCTACCACTTCAAAATTAAATCGGTTGTCAACGTTCAAATTCGGACCAATTCGGGATATTTCTCCAGTCGTAGACACCATGTAACGTGGCGTTATAATCCGCCTGTACATAACTTAAGCAAACACCCGCGCACCACCATGACTCACGCCGAACACCTCATCCAGGCCACAACACCTGCCAACATCCGTCACTCACACAGAGCACTTCAATCAGCCAACCACACGTGCGATAACCACCCACATGGTCTATCGAGAGTGTATGGTAAACATATATAAAAGTCAACTTTAGTCACGAACAACCACACACACTGATAATAATGGTCAGTGTGCGTCAGCGACCACATAAGAATAAGTAGTTAGCTGTAATTCTCATTCACATCAATGCGGTTGGAGTACTTAATGCGGTTGGTATATAAATCTCGGAATTGTAATTCCGAAAGGAATCAAGAGTAACATTGCTGTTAAGTAAATTTACCATAGTAGCTTAGACTCACTATTCCACCATAGCGACTTCGGTTGACTTTTCCACCACAGCGGCTTAGGCTGACTATTGTAGTATAGCGACTTCGGTTGACTATTCCACCACAGCGACTTCGGTTGACAATTCCACCACAGAGACTTCGGTCGCCTATTCCAATATAGCTTCTTATGCCAACTATTCCACCATAGCGACTTCGGTTGACTTTTTCACCATAGTGACTTCGGCTGACTATTCCAACATATTCCACGTTACATTAATTGACCGATAAGAATCCGAACCAGTGCTTCCGACCGAAAGCGAGGTACTGTCTGGAAGTACGAACCGAACAGATCTTCCGCTCCATGCTAAACAGATCCGAGTTCCCCCATGTGCGTCACACCAAGTCCTCTGTTACCAAAAATCCATTGACCGAACCCAAGGGATACTATCAAACCGTACCCAGAATAGTGTTTTAACCGCCCTCAGGAAAGTATCCCCACCCGTTACCAGAAGAATGCCTCCATCCGCTGACTAGAGAGTACTATCATTCGTGCCTAAGGAGTGACCTCCTCCCATTCCCAGAAGATTGTTGACAATCCGCTCCTAGAAGAGTGCTCTCAGCTCGAACCCAAAGGAGTGTTCTCAAACCATTCTCAGAAGGGTGTCCGCAACCGTTCCAATCTAATCCCTGAAGTGTGTTCTCATACATACATACATGGTTTCCCATTACATCCCATGAAGGAATTTGGGAGAGCTCTCACAACCAATGAGCTGCTGTGCGCTTTCTGGTTTTATACCCCCTGATTGGGACCTACAGTTTTACACCGGTTCCGAACGGTAATTTGAGAAGCTTTGTCATGGCTAAATACTCGATAGTGCCGCCGTCACTGTGCGAGGTGACCGCCGCCGACAGAAATTTAAGATGGTCAGAGCAGGCATCGAACCCAGGATCTCATGTACAAGAGGCGCGCACACTAACCATTGCACCACCGACGGCCACAAGAAGTGCGTTCTCAACGTGTGGATAAATTTATGTTGTTTCTTTAAAGTAAATTATTTTGTATTATAAGAAAACCAGTAAAGAATCTGAATTCAAACACCAGAGAAGGGTAAACCCTTCTGTTCTTATTTCGGTAGGTTTAGTGGATACCAGCGAAAGACCCTGAACATGACGGAGCTTATCCAGCCTTCGACAAAACCACGTTACACCAATAAGCTTTGTCTTGCCCTCATTAACAGCAAGACCTTTTCGATCCTTATTCTTTTTCTCTTTCGCTTATTCTTTTTCGATCCTTGAAATCACTCCAGTAACCTCTCGCAAATTTCGCCCAATGATGTCTATGTCGTCAGCATGCGCCAACAACATACTGTTTTTCTTGTTGATGGTCTTATTCATATTTACTCCAGCATTTCTCATTATTATATCCTTTAAGATGTTGAAGGGATTCCACGACAGTGTGTCGTCTCAGTCCTCACTTGGTACAGAATGCTTTTGAGAGGTCTTTCCCCACCGTCAGTGCTGATTTGCTGTTGGTCTGGGTCATTCTACAGAGGCGAATCAGTTTTGCCGGTATTCCAAGTTCAGACATAGCTTCGTACAATTTTCCACGTATGAGGCTGTCGAAAGCAGCTTTGTAAGTGATATAAAGATGTATGTATCGATTCGCTTTTCGTGGTTATTTTTTAGAATTTAGTGTAGCGTGAATATACGGTCAGTCATAGACTTCCCTGGTCAAAAACCGCAGTGATAATAATGTTTCCAACAATTGGCTTTAGTTTTTCATATAAGACCTGATACGCGTGGGTAACAGACTCATACCGCGATAGTTGGAACGTACACATGGATCACTCTTTTTTAATACAGAGCATAATATACTGAGACTCCAATCATCAGGCATGGATTCTTCCAACCATATACCGCATATAAGTTGATGCATGTGAGATAGCAGTCCTTCGCCTCCGGCCTTAAAAATCTCAGCGAATAGCCCATCTACACCAGCGGCATTATCATTCTAAAGCGGGGAGATTGCCGTTCTATTCACGTCTTGGTTTGGGGGAGGGTGTTTGGTTTGTTGGTTGGTATACGTGGTTGCTGAAGATTCTACTTAGTGTCTTGAGACACCGTTTTGCATACCACATCACTCCGGGCAGTATAATGTACCGTGTCTATATCCATTCTATTAATCGGAGATACCTCATTAGATCCCCTAGATCTACCTCGTGTATCTCAGTGAGGCTGTGCAGGAAGGGACGACCCATAGTTTGTAGGCGTCTATTCTTTAGAGCCACCGTCTCCTCCTCTTCTGCGTTTTCGCAGGCACGGCTGTAGTTATTATATGGAAGCTAAACCCGTCTTTCGGGATTCCCTATTGGCCAGTGCCCGGCCAGCACGGCAATTAGCCGTGATATGTTCCCCCGATTTTGGCTAATCGGGGAGTTAGTCCCGTGAATGTTATACAATCTACACTGTCTTCCACAATCATTACCTCCTTATCATCAGTGGAAGAATATGAGTGGAGTAGTTATGTAAAGTGGTCTCTCCACATTATAAGCACACACTGCTTATCTTGCACCTGAAAATCATTTTTGTCCTTGCCTGAGGATAGCCCATAATTCGGCTCTTCACCACGCACTACGGACTTGGCAGGAAGAGAAATATGATTTTTTAATAAATGTGTCGATTTGTCTGGGAGGTATCAGAAGAGGTGTGGTACCAGTATTTATTTCCAATCTCACATTAAGTTTGGACAAATAACAGAAACTGACAAAATTTCAGTGTGGTCGGTAAATATTAACGGCAGTTGTCGTTTTGAATAACCAGACACACGGACATGGCTCAATCGACTTAAATTTCCCAAAACGAATTTCATCCAAAGATACTAAGGGCCTAATATGGTTAATTCTAAACGTTAATTTTTCCGTATTAACGGCCGATTTCACCATGTGAAGTTATCCTTCAGTTAGAGCTAACGAACAGTTTTAGCTGTCAGTTTGTTTGGTGAAACTGGGCGTAAATGATATAAACCCCCATCCCTCTTGAGGATACTATTAAATTTCTATGCTTTTAACTTTATTGCCCATTTACAAAATGCTTTGATTCATAGAGAAAATATACCGAGAGGGACCCCTTCTCTCAGTAAATTTACGGCATTTGGTGTGGTCGCACATGAACGTTGGATTTTGGAATCGATTGCTTTAATAATACCAGATAGAGGCATTAGTTTAAAACAACCAACAAGAAAACATCAACGGCATTTCGTGTCTGTGTAATAACATGTTTGTGTTAATACAACATAATTCTATACTAACAAGAAAAGATAACAAAAAGTCCAAAATAGATTTAAATTTCACATTTCTTCACCAAAACAACATGTAAAATTTAAATAAACAGTACTTGTAGCTCGACCTGGTGTAAGCCAGTTTGCGTCGAACATGTCTATGTGACACCTACCTTTCGAAATGATAAGTCAGATGAGATAGACGGCCTCTCTATGTTTAATTACCCTATGATTTGCTTAGAATTCTTACACAACAATTTTTGCCAAAAAATTCGATTTGAGCTTAATTTGTTTTCTCTCACATTATGATTTTTTTAAATGTCTGTGTAAAATGCAAACTTTGAAATTTAATTTAAGTATTTTTAATGTAAAACTTAAAATGTTAACTTCAATGCGCCTTATGAACTTTACTTGATGCTTTCACAATTCCAATTTATGTTCGGTGATGTTATTTGTGAATTCCAAATTCTAGTTTGAAATTTAACTAAATTCAAAACAAAATGAAGCTGAATGTGTGTTCTGCAATATCTGAAAACTCGCAGCTGTTATTCATACAAACACTGTGACTGTCGAGTTATGATTTGCGAAGATATTCGGGAGCCACTGGGTTACTTGTTTACCATAACTCTTGCACACTATCAGAATCTCAATAAACTGACGCTGACGAACGTTTTCGAGTACAGTTAATCCCATGTTTTATTGGTTTCTTTAGGACAAACAACGTTGAAGTGAAAAAGTGTGTTATCATACGAATGTGTGTCAGTCACGTGTGTGTCAGTCACGTTGTCTGTGTAAGTTTCAGCCTATGTACGTTTGCGATAAGACAATTTTGTAAGCGTTTGATAAGTCTATCGCATGTCTAACACATCATCATACTCAGTGGCAGTAGAATCTTGTATCACGTTGCATAGTACACAGGAAAATGCCTTAAAGCGCCTATAAGTCTGCTTTACTTGCTGTTTTTTTTTTTAGTTTATTTCCTTTCATTTCTTTTCCGTTCTTTTCTTTTTTGCCATTCAAAATAAAATGGATGTAGTTTAAAGAGCTGAAGAAAATAAGATATTTTTGTTTTTGTGGATTTTCCAAAAGAAGATTCTTAATCCGCGAATGACTATTTGTATTTCACACAAAAAAAAAACATATACTACAGCCGCCATGACAAAATCCATGAATTTGGTCGCGGATTTGTAGTTGGCAAAATACTGCGACACCTGGTCACAAGATCCAACCCCGTGAGTGAACGTATAGCCACCATCCGCATTCAACCGAATTACTTTAACATACCGCTAATTTGTGTACATGCCCCGACAAAGGAGAAAGGTGAAAACACCAAGGACATGTTCTATGAGCACTTAGAGGAAACGCGACCTCTGCCCTGGCCATGACGTTAGGCTTGTTCTAGGTGAATTTAATGCTATAGTCGGTAGGGCGGAAAACATGGTTGTCAGTAGTACGAGATTTCAACATAATGACATCCATGAACAACAGACGAAGGACCGGATTGATCACATGGTAATTGATGGAAGGCATGGCTGTCGGCGGTGCAATGGTTAGTGTGCGCGGATGTTGTGTATGAGATCCTGGGTTCGATCCCTGCTCTGACCACCTTAAATTTCTTTCGGCAGCGGTCACCTCGCATAGTGACGGCGACACTATAAAGTATGTAGTCATGAAAAAGCTTCTCAAAATACCGTTCCGAATCCGTGTAGAAACTGCAGGTCCCAACCATTGAGGGTAAAACTAGAAAGCGCATAGCTCACTGGTTGTGAGAAGCTCTCTCTAATTCCTTCTTGAGATGTGATGCGAAACCATTTATTATTTTATTTCTAGTGTAATGGACGTACGTATGATTCGAGGACCTAATATCGATTCGGATTACGACCTGGTTGCAGCAAAGGTTCGCACAAGTATAAGCAGAGCGAAAGTCGTACAAAGCCAGACGTGTAGAAAGATGGCCATTGAAATGCTTCAGTTACCAGAAATAGCCCTGGCCTATGCAGATAAGGTCATTCAGCTCCTGGCGTAGAATACACCCCCGCGTCATGATCCTGAAACCGCTGAAATACAGACCAAGGTACGTCGAAGAGTGTCGCATGGCAAGTGATGAACAGAACGCTGCACGTATGATGATGACTCAGTCAGTTGCAACGCGAGGCATTGCAGATGCGTATAAGGGAAAGAGGAGAGAGGAAACTCGTTTGTTTAAGAAGAAAAAACGGTAGTGAAAGAGGTACGAGAGTGACCAAATGTAATCTTACAGAATGAGGAATTAGGCCGTAAATTCTACCGAAAAATCCAAAGCCGAACCAACGGAAATTGATCAGATCCCCCATAATGGAAGTGAGATTCCCATTATGACATATTTATGAAAAATACAGCAAATTGGGGAAGACAAAATATGCATGATAAAGATTCAAAATGACGTCGTGAAAAAAGTGCTCTGTCAAAATTTTTAAAATATTATCTTCTATATATGTTCATCATGACACGACGTTTGACCCCATATTGTGCAAAAAAAATATTTTATTTTTCAAAAATGTATTAGGAATTGAAACTTCAACGGCCGGTAGGGGACTAAAAGTACCCATGTATAAAAAAAAGGTTGACGTTTCCGTAATCACCTCTTCATTAGGCGTCGTTTGAGACCCCCCTCAAACAATAAAGTTTTCTGTACACCCGAATGTACATAGGCATCGCTCAAAGAAAACAATTTCGATAATTTTAAAACAATTCGAACAACTTTTACGTTTAGAAAAATTAAAAGCGAAAATAAAGAACAGTAAAAAACAAACTAAGAAATATTGATTTCAACTCAGCTGGGTCGCGAACGCGGGCACGGGGGCAGGGATCTTACAAAAGCAAGATAGCATATTTCACCAACCGGTTCGATCTGTTGCTTTATTTCTCCAGTTGACAATACCAAGTGTACGCAGGGATTCGTCAATCCGGTCCCTCCATCGGAGTCTTGATCTACCTATTTTTCGTATTCCTTCGAGTTCGGTTTCGAAACCCCTTCGTGCTGGTTCGTCATCATCCATGCTACCGGCTTGGCCTAGCCATGATCCGCTTAACTATGGCAATGTCGGGATATAGCCTATACACTTCATGGTTCATCCGACGCCGATAAGGGCTACGCTATAGGGCCATTCATTTCTCGGAGTATTTTTCTCTCGATGACACCTACAGATGTTTCGTCTGCTTGCGACAGGACCCAGGATTCTGCGTCATAAAGCAAGACAGGTTGTATGAGAGTCTGGTACAGCTGGACTTTTGTTACTCGAGAGAGGGCTTTATCTCTAAAGTGCTTGCTTAGCCCAAAATAACATATATTCCCAAGCACAATTCTCTGCTTGATCTCAAGGCTGACGTTGTTGTTTTTTTTACGACAGATCTGAGGTATATATATTCGTCCACCACCTCGAAATTATAACGGCTTTCAACGTTCACGCTGTGGCCTAATCGCGTGGAGGCCCTATTCGTTGAAACCATTAATTTTGTATTTGTCCTCATTTACTGTCAGACCCTCTTTTACTAACTCCTTCTCAATTCTCGAAAACACTGCAGTAACTTCTCTAATTGTGCGCCCAATAATATCTATATCACCAGCATACGCGAGCAGCGTGTGAGTTTTGCTGCTCATGGTTTTATTCATGTTGACTGCAGCTTTTCTCACAATGATCTCCATTAAGTTGTTAAAGAGATCGCTCTATAGGCTGTCGCCTTGCCTAAGGCCTCGCTTAGTTTCGAAAGGTTCATTAAGAGCCTTACTAACTTTCACTGCGGAATTGCTGTCCGTCAAGGTCATCCTGCAAAGGCGTATGAGTTTTGCAGGAATACCAAGCTCAGACATTGCTTCATAGAGTTTCTCCGTATCGGGCTATTGAAGGCCGCCTTATAATTGATAAATAGATGATAGGTGTCGATTTGATTTTCGTGGGTCTTCTCCAGGATTTGGCGTAGTGTGAAAATCTGGTCGGTTGTCGATTTTCCAGGCTTAAAGCCACACTGGTATGGTCCAATCAGGACAGCGATAATCGGTTTTAGTCTTTCGCACATTATGCTTGATAGAACCTTGTATGCTATGGATTGGCACAGAGACTCGGGTCACCTTTTCTAAATATGGGACATAGTACACTGAGACTCCAATCTCTGGGCATGCATTCATCTAACCAAATTTTGCTAATGAGCTGATGCATGCACCTTATCAGCTCATCGTCGCCGGCCTTAAATAGCTACCAATAGCTGTTCTGGCCTCGTCTTGGTTAGAAGGGGGACAATCGACGACGTCGTCCACATTTAGATCGATTGTCTCGTCATTGGATATCTCAGGTACTAATAGCGCAGAGAAATGATATCTCCATATTCCCAACATACTCTGCATATCTGCGATGAGATTTCCGTCCTTGTCTTTACAGAAGGGGGCCACTGGACCATGTCTATTAGTTCCGTTTTTACTTTTTGTGGTAGAATTTTCGGGCCTCGTTCTTCCTTCTGTATTACTAAATTTTCTCACTCTCGCGCTTGCTCCACTGACAGACGGTTTACCTCCTTTCCTTTCTCCCTATACCCCTCAGTCAGAGCTCGCGTTGCAATTGACTGAAGCATTGCCATGCGTGCAGCGTTCTTTTCATCATTTGCAATGTGACACTCTTCATCGTACCATGGTTTGCTGGGAAACGGTTTTTCAAAACCAAGTACGATTGTTGCGGTAGTTTGTATAGAGTCGGAGAAAGGTTTCCACTGAGCTTCAGAATCATCATCGGGAGGGGTGTGAGTTCTGTGCCAGAAGTTTTGAGAGTTTCCTTGAGTAGGCTTTGGCGATCTCTGGTAATTGAAGCTTTTCGACGTCTAGCTATCTCTGTGTCTAGTTTCGTACTGTTTTCGCTCTACTTAATCTTGTGCGAACCTTTGCTGCTACCAAGTAGTGATCAGAATCGATGTTAGCTTCTCTTATAACTCGTACGTCCATTGCACTGTATGAGTGCCTTCCATCAGCTACCACGTGCTCAACTTTGTTCTTCGTTCTTTGATCAGGGGATACCCAAGTAGCCTTGTGGATATTTTTAATCGTGTACCACTAATGACCGCGGTAAAGTCAATCAGTCTCATACTGTTGTTGGAACTGTCAGCATGTAGCCTGAATTTGCCAATAGTTGGATGAAACACATTCTCCCTGCATACTTGAGCATTAAAATCTCCTAGTACAATCAGAATGTCATGGCCAGAGCAGCAGCCATACGTTTCCTCTAGGAGCTCATGGAATATGTCTTTGGCATCATCATCTTTCTCTTCAGTCGGGGCGGATTGTGGCTATACGTTCACTCACAGGGTTGAACCTAGAGACTAGATGTCGCAGTATTTTGCCAACTAGAAATATGCAACCAAATTCATGTTTTTTTCATGAAAACTGTAGTATATGTCGCAGTTTATTTTCCTTGTGCAGCCATGCCCTGTCCATCGCATTTCCTGAATAGCGGTAATGTCAGCCTTATAGCTTTCGAAGACATCTCCAAATTGGATACTTGCACCGGATCTATATAGAGTTGTTACATTACATATCAGTGGTCCTTATAACGTTTGCGGGGGTCGTCAATAAATAGGGGTTGTTTATGTTTTAATTTTTGTTCTCGTATATTCTCTGCCATTATGAACGGTGGTGGGAGGCAGACCCAGTCCACCGAGGTTTTGCATTCTTTAACCTACCGCTAGGAGAGTTCATTGCTGCCGCCCATTATGGATCAGACGCTGTCCAGAATGCAATTTGTCGAACCTAGATTTCTTCTTCTGGTTTCTATCCGCCATTGGTCCATATGTTTGCTTCATCGTCCTTGTAAGGACAAAAGAATATGCCCGAAAGTTAGGTGCAATTCAGTGACATCCGTCACCTACTAATCCTGGGACATATCAGTGATCGCATAACCTATCAGGCAAAACTCGTACAAATATAACCGATAGTAGAACATGAAGTAGAACAGGTTTATTTATAAGTACAATATAAGATGTTCCACAAATTATTCGTTTCAATGGAAGATTTTGCTACGATGAGTCATTTGGAGCACATCCATCAACATTGCAGATAAATCAAAAATTCCGTATGGTGCTTATCAATTTATGAGCAAAATATTGTTACGAATTTCCTTATTCGTCCTTTTTATTCCCAATAATAAAACAAAATTCGTTTTAAATTACGATAATTACAACGGTTTAACTTTCTTTTTCTTTTACTTATATAGTACAACAGTTTACATTATTTACATCACTTTAACAAGTATTATATTTTACTATCAATTCGCGTTACTTACTTTAATTTAATCACAAACTGGACTCTCCGTTCCAAAGACCTCCGGTATTTATACGGACTCACCATACTCAAATGTAGTTATCTCTAGAGAATTCAAGAACCTTCTAGTCGTTGTTGTTAGTTATCTTTGTAGAATCATCTCGAATAGTGGAGAATTATTTTAACTGAGGTGAATTCATGCTACTGGTTTACCGAGCTGGTATGTTGTTGCAATGCATACTTTCAGGCGCAGCATTAATAGCCCTGTTATTTCTATAATGTTAGTGTGGTCATTAAGAGAAAGTAGAAGCTTTTACTTATTCGAACAATATAATAATCACAGCAAAACATAAATATCATATCGCAAGAGTGACCAAGAAAGAGAAGACGAATTGTCAAACTATTCACTAATATCTATTTATCTGAGTGTTCGTTTTAGTTAACTATACGCCGAAGGGATTATGTATGTAAGCTGGATTTATCCGGCTACTTTCAACTTAGCAAATATTTTTCCCCCAGGAAAAGAGTCTTTAAAGGTCTAACAAAAACTTGTATGCTTTTGTCTTACTCCTCTTTGACGTTTTCGTTTTGATTCTAATATTTTTTTTGTGGCAAATTCTGTTTTTGCACTATAGAAATATCAAAAGTCTCATTTAAACTTTTTCCATTAAATTGTATTTGGTTACAACGCTGCCGATAGTTGGAAAGGCTGTAGCCCCAAAATCACTTTCGCGCCCCTTCAAATGGCCAAATAGCAAAATGGCCGAAGTTTTCGCAACGACTATTTGTAGGAGACTTTGGAAAAGAGGATAAAAAAATTTATTTTCTTTGTACAGACTATTAAAGTGTAATTTAACTTGTCGATATCGGTGGGAGTTTCTCCTATTCCTTGGCGTTTTTATTTACTGTTAGTTTATGATAACGACATTTGATAAATGAACTTTCCCCGTTATGTTGCCAGGAATGTGTTTAGAGGTTTACAGGGGAATTACGAAATTTGATAAATAGCACCAAGGCCGGACTTACGCAGAGAAACTTCGATCACTGAAAATGGAAGAAAAACAATAAGAATCTATGGTTTTCACCCAAAAGATTGCCACTTTAAAACCATAGCGACGATCTCTTTGTTTGCTGACGAGTAACAACATATTAATAAGAAGAACTCTTCTTATTATTAACATAAATATCTGTGAAGCAATGTGGAAATCCCATACAAAAATGGGAAATCACTTTTATTTTAAGGGAAAATTATGTGCAAGAAGTTATCCACATACACTGAACGGAAAAGTATCGTCACACGGATGGAAATGTTCATCGCCCCAGAAACTTTTGTCATCGAAAGTGGCTAACGTAACGTTTCATTCCCGCTATGAAAATGTGTGTATCAAGTGTAAATTGTTCGTTACTGTGCTGAAAGTATAGTTGCAGCTGAAATGAATTTGGTTCATTATTGCAACGAATTTTTTCGTTGCTGCAATGAATTTGTTTCATTGTTGCAATGATTAAGTATCGTTCTTGCAAAGAATTTATTCCATTTCTGCAATGAATATGTTTCACTACAGCAATGAACAAGTTGAATTTGGTTCACTGGTGCAACGAATTTGTATCATTGCTGCAATGAATGTTTTGAAGTGTGTTTGAAATTATTTATTGACAATTGTACATAAATACACTGTTAGTATTACATTGTAGCTGTCTTGATAACAATTTTTTCAATTTTTGTTTCGAAAATGGTCTCAATTTGTTAAATAGATTATACTTATTCCATGTTGAAACACTCAGTTGGAGAAGATTGTGGTAGTCAAGTAGTTAAAAACAAATATGAGGAATTTATTATTAAGATTTCTTATTTAAATATGTACATACATATCTAACGGGTTTTTCAACAGAGACGCTACAAAAGTAAATCGATAGGGACAGCAAACGACGGCATATTTTTTCTCGCTCTTTTGAAATTTCTCTTCAGTAAGGTTTGCCATTTCATCATGGAAAGATATACGAGCCAACAACGAGTCGAAATTATTAAAATTTACTACCGAAATTTGGAGTCAGTGGCCTCAACTTTAAGAGCGCTACGTCCAATTTATGGTCGTCATAATCGTCCTACCAGATCAACAATTGAGCGTCTAGTGGACAAATTTGAATCCACAGGCACAGTACAAAATGTTCCCGTGCCAGTGCGACAAAGAAGTGCCCGTCGTGTCGAGAATATTGCTGCCGCTGAGGCTTCAGTTCAAGAGAGGTCAAATGTGTCTCTCACACGTCGATCTCAAGCGTTGGGCATCTCTGTGACGTCGTTGTGGCGAATTTTGCGAAAAGATCTTGGCCTACATCCTTACAAGATTAAATTGACGCAAGAACTGAAGCCGCTTGACCACCATAAGCGTCGTATGTTCGTGAATTGGGCTGAGCAACAACTTGAAAATGATTCGGATTTTCATCGGAACATCATCTTCAGGGAGTAGGCTCATTTCTGGCTGAATGGCTTCGTGAATAAGCAAATATGCGATATTGGTCAGACAGCAATCCACACGTAATCCATGAGTCATCATTGGATCCCGAAAAAATTACGGTTTAGTGCTGTTTATGGGCCGGCGGCGTCATTGGGCCGTACTTCTTCCGTGATGATCAAGACCGGCACATTACTGTGAATGCGAATCGCTACCGTTCAATGATAGCCGAATATTTTTGGCCCCAACTGGATAATATGGACTTGGAGGACATGTGGTTCCAACAGGACGGCGCCACAAGCCACACAGCGAATGCCACAATCAATTTATTCGAAACCGAGTTTGGTGAACGTGTTATCTCACGAAATCTCCCCTATGCTCTACTCCTTTAAAATAGAATCGCATCATTGTTTTCTTAAATCATGCAATTGTTGTTGTGTTGAGGGTTATGATATTCAATTGTAGTTCGAAATCTCCCCGTCATTATGCCAGTGATCGGTCTGCAAGCATTTTCTTCAAATGCTCTTTTATTTATTTGAACCAAATTTATTATAATTTCGATTGGATTCATTTGATTGTACCATAGAATAATACATTCATTGATAAACTTATTCTCTCATCTGACGTTTCATTTCACACGCTTCATCGTAGGTTTGAGGAAATGAGAGCAATTAAATTTAAAATTACCTTACACCAGGTGGAGTTACAAACGTTTTCCTGTCTTTTTGGTGTAGAACTGAAAAATTTAAATATATTTTGACTTTTTTGTTGACTTTTATCGTTGGTATACATTTGTATTGTATTTAACGCAACTAGTTTGCCACAAAAACACGAAATTCGGTTGTTGTTCCTTTGTTGATCGTTGTATACTATTGCCACTATCTGGTATTATTGAACCCATATTTTCCACCATCCAATGTTTACTTTCCAAAGTACCTATGACGTTTAATTTATTGAGCGAATAAAAGTTTCTATGTATGTATTATTCTATGGATTGTACGTTGAGTTGCTATTTTTTATGTTCGTCGTACTTGAAACACTTTGTTTCTTTGACTTCTTCTTCTTCGACGGCCCGCTCAAATGTATGTATGCCTTTCGTTTTTTTTTCTGAATCCAAATACCAACACAACGAAACAGGTGCGACCGAATTATGATTAAAACACGAAAATTTTTTTGCGATCTGTACCGTCACTCGCATACACACACAAAAATCTGTTCAGTTACATATTTCAGGATGATTTTTCTGTTATCGATGTGTTACTTTCTTTGCTGTCGTGTTGCTTCTGGCATTCTATTTATTTATCTATTTGATTTATAGATTTGCAAGTTACACAAATGGTCACAGCAAACGCATAAATTCACACAATTTAGTTTTCACAATAGAAGATTATTATCGTACAAAGTTTAACTAATTACTAATGTTTTCACAAATTTATTTAAATTATTCCGGCGGAGAAATATGTCTACCACTTTCGGTTGTTGCAATGAAACTGATTTAAGATGTGTACGTGACCACCACTCACGCTCACCATTTTTTCTTGTTAGCCTTTATTTTACGCTCGCTCATATTTTCGACTGCTTCTCTCAATATACCATCATAGAAATTAGTTTCGGTCCTTACAATAACGAAATTTTTTTGTCAACTAAAAATTTTGACATACCTCCAAAATAAATAAATAATAAATACAAACTATAAAAAGTAAGAGATCAGCCAAATATCACTAGTTTAAATCGCATGCATTTACTTCCTTTTAATTTTCAACCCATTTTTCTACAATATTAAAATTAACTAAAATTGTTGCAGGAACGAAAAGCAAGTTATTGCAGCAACGAATTGAAAAATTGTCAAAGAAGTCAAGCATGAAATTTTTCGTTGCAGCGACTAACAAATTGTCGGAAATACGACACTTTTCACTATAACAACGTAAAATCATTAACGAAAATGTGACCTGCATGCGACGAAGCGTTTTTCTTTCAATGTAATATAAAAAGGAAACCTTTTTTTTTAAGTGAAACTGTTAAAAAGCATATGGAAGCTACCTAAAAAGTATGTTAGTCACATTAATTTGTTAACCTTTTGATTCGAATGAGGCTCCCTCTGGAGTGATTTTCAAATAATATGTAGATATTTTATTAGAACAACATTTTATATGAATGTCACATAGTTTTAAAAATAAGAGCACCAACTTAAATTATTATTTTAAGGAGATTCCATATTGTTTAATAGAAATAATATGATGTTCTATACAAAAACTAGGGGTGCCAATTGAAACGTTTCAATAAGAGTTTCTCTAAGAATTCAAAGAGATTTCTCTACCCTCAATGGAAGGGTTTCGTCACAGGGATGAAAATGTTCATCACCAAAACAACTTTTGTCATCGAAAGTGAGCTGACGTACAGTTTCATTTTCTCTACGAAAATGTGTTCTTCAACTGCAAATTGTTCGTCAGTGTGATGAATGTGTGGTTGTTACTGCAATGTATTTGGTACAACGAATTTGTTTCATTGCTGCAATGAATTTGTTTCATTGAATAAGTTTCATTCTTGCAATGAATTTATTTCATGGTTGCAATGAATTTGACTTATTGCTGCACTGAATTTGTTTCATTGCTGTTACGAATTCGAGTCGTTGTTGCAATGAAATTATTCCAATACTGCAGTGATTTTTTTTGCATAACTGGAATGAATTTTTTTCACTACTGCAAAGAATGTTTTGTACTGTTTGAACATTATTTATTTTCAATTCTACATAAATACACTGCTAGTATTACCTCTATATTGATAACCATTTCTTTTATTTTTGTTTCGAAAATTCACTTGATTTGCTAAATATATTACATCCATTCCATGTCTTAGCCGTGCGGTTGAATGTTATTGTGACCGTTGTATTCAGGTCCGGCAATTAAAAACAAATATGAGAAATTTAATATTAAAGTTAATATTTAAATAACACGTGTTGAAGATATGTACATTAGGGTGTACTGAAAAACGCATTTTTTGGAATTTCAAATGTGGGTGGTCTCAAACGGCGCGTATTAAAGAGGTGATTACACAATGCAGCAAGAAAAAACATAACCATATACGGACACCTCTACGTGATAAAAGACCAAAAAGATAAAGACCCGTGTCTCCCAGTTTTGCCCAAAGTCATGAACTTTTTTCTATGGGCCCCCAACGATTTGGGGCCTCGGTGTCATTTTTGCAAAAAAGTGATCTTTTTGTCAGGCTCATATCTTGCAAACCGTTCGGAATTTTGATTTACTCGTGAGGGAAAGTTGTAGCTCTTGTCATAAAGAACAATTAAGAGCATATAAAATCATCTTCATCTTCAAGGTCAAAATCGCAAAAAACTTTAAAAAATTCGATTTTTTTGTTAAATAATTGTTTCCCCTGTTCAGGTCCATAGGTAGTAAATCGTTCAAAATTCAAGGAAACAATCAACTAAGAAAATATACCTTAGATCAACTTTCTAGAACATATGAACTTCCTAGCAATGATTCTTAACACCGTTTACTTCAACAGTGAGATACTATGCTATCCCACCGTCCGCAGCAGCACAAGCAACGCAGTAACGCAACACACAATATAAAAGCGACACAACGCTCACATCGTGGCATTACAAAGCGCGACGTCAACGAGAGCTCAGCGGTGAAATTTATACAAAAAGTGCTACAGCATAATTCGCACACAACATTGGCTATTGACAATTTCAATACGCAGTGTGAAAATATTGATTAATTTTGCTACGTTTGCGGTCATCAAATCAGAAAAAAAAGTTATACAAGATTTCAAAAGGAAAAGAATCTTTTAAGTAGTGAATTCAAGAGATTTGGATTTGTTTCTAGCGGAATGGAAGGATTTCGGTTCGACACATGCAACAACACTGCTTTCAAGCTTGAAGAAGAACCATCAATAAATAATCTCCACTCACTAGCGATGTAGTTCATTCCCATTTATACCACCAAAACTTTTACATCGTTGCAGTAGGCGAACGAATTGTCGCCATTTAGAGTGTAGAGGCTCTGAAATTCAGCTTGCCGTTTGCGGTACGGCGTAGAGGTAACATTAGCATGTGTGAGTTTTCTTTGCTTTAAAAACGCTGTCAAAAATATGGCAAGTCGCTGCGATATTCTCAATATGACCACAATGAAATCCATTTCCATTTGAATTATTAGTTGTGGTCCATCGCTTCCCTGGTGGGACTCATAATCGGTATCAAATAGATCTTCATAAGTAACATCACTTGCTCTAGTCATTCCTGTAAATTGTGTCTTACGATCTGGAATTGGCGGTCTTGGTGATACCAAATTTTCAGGTGCAATCGCTGGCAGTGTGGCTGTTATAGTTGCTTTATAAGTTTTGTTCTTCTCAGCATGTCGACTTAGACGACATCTGTAATTTACGCATGCATAGCAACTGGTTTCATCATGATGACCTGGGTGACTAATCCAGTTTACCGGCTTACAATACTTCATACTCTGTTTGGCTCCACTCGATCATGCCATGAGATTGTTATAACATTGGCGACACACTGTATTAGGTGTGTAATTTCCACCGGTCACGTCTACTTCGTCGAAAAACAACTTATATGCTCCCTTGAATTCACTGCTTTGCCTGATTTGAAGGTCATCTACATTTTGCAAGGGATCATCGATAAGGACGTCTTTCCTAAATTATTTTGTTTTCTTTGTAATTGGGATTCGCCCTTACCTCTGAATAAATAATTCGTGGATACCAAGAGGAAGTATGGAGGAACAAATGAAACAACAAGAATGCACTTTTAGTTGACAATACTCACGACATCTTGCTACCACCGCTCCCCATAAAATTGGGAATTGTTAAACAATTCATCGAAGTGGCCGTTATAAATTGTCCAAACGCATTCGACTATTTTTTGCTGAATTTTATTTTTTTTTAAATTTTTTTTTTGTTCAGCTCATTGTATTATTTACACTATGTTAATGTTTTACTTTTTGTCTTTATTTTTTGTTTTCATTTAACAGGCGTACTTAATGGCCCTGACATTAGAAAGGTATTCAAGAGCAACTTTGAATCATCGCTTGATGATAGTCATTCAATGTCATGGATTTACCTTCAGCGTGTATGAACCAGAGTCTTGGGAGGGTATCGAGACGCGGAACCGGAAGCAAGAGAATGGGTGAAAGAAAGGCTGTATTATTTTGAGAAAATCTCCATATCGATGACATTAAAGCTGCATTTTCTTCATTTTCATTTTGACGATTTTATCAAACCACTCCCTACCGAATCCGATGAGCAAGGAGAACGGTTTAGCCAAACCACAGTGCCCATGGAAAAACGGTACAAATTCAAAAAACTCGACGCATTGCTTGCAGAGGTAATAATTATCAATTTTATTGATGCATTGTTCTGCATTCCTGTTTTGATTTCTTTTCTAATTCATTTCAGGTATGTTGGTGGAGTCACAAGATCATCCTGTATGATGTTAATGAAGTATTTGAAGAAGAAAAAGCTGATGATGTAGGGCAGTCTGGAAACAACGTGCCTGTGGACACCATAAGTTCTGAATCAGAGTCAGATTCGGACGACAATTTATATACACAACTTAAGAGAGTGCGATTTGCAAGTCCAAGGCCATCAACATTATCAACATAATACGAATATTTTTTTTTTAATTTTTTTTTATAGATATCTCAATGTTGAAGTAAAGAAAAAAACAAAGGAAATTAAAAAATTTTCTGAAAATGTTTCTCTTTTGCGGCTACCTAAGCGCTTTCTACACGGCATTAAGAATCATTCCTAGGAAGTTCATATGTTCTAGAAAGTAGTTTATTGAGATCTTAGGTACATTTTTGAAGTTGATAGTTTCCTTGAATTTTGAACGGTTTGCTACCTGTGGACCTGAACAAATTTTTCAAAGCTTTTTGCGATTTTGGCTTTGAAGATGAAGTTTTTTTTGGATTGATTTTGATTTTTGATTTTTTGGTGTTCACAATTTTCTTTCTGACAAGTGCTACAACTTTCCCTCAGAGAGTAAATAAAAATTTCGCACGGTTTGCAAGATATGATCCCCAATCTTTGGGGGCTCATAAAAAAAGGACATGACTTTGGGCAAAACTGGGAGACACGGGTTTTTTTTTGGTCTTTTATCACGAAGTGGTGTCCGTATATGGTAAAATTTCCATGACTTAATAAATTACACACAGTGTAACCGTTACTCAGCCGATAGTCTCATTACATCACGTCATGAGTATCACTGAGTATCTTATCTCTGGTATGAAGTTTTTATATTCTGGCCCTAAAAAAGCATTAAATTTCACAGCCGCAATAAACCATTATACGAAATAATATAAACATTTGTAAAACCTTGAAAGAAAATCATCTGTATATTGTATTGCCTTATTTTAGGCCTCTAGATAGCTACACTTAGCAAGTTTAAAAGTCTTTATTCAAAACTGTGGGTATGTGCCGTTTATATAATTCACTTCAAATTAAATTATCAAATAAACCTGTTGTTGAATTAAACAAGAATTTGAACTTGACTTCATTATTCATTATTCTGGTATCTCTTCAAAACTATTGTACACATTTGTTGCCTTTTAATAGCTCCCGCCACAGAGGCAAATTTGATAATAAAAAAAACGAAAAAAATTACTTTCCACAAAGAATTCGAATTAAGGATCAAAATGCGGCAACTTTATATAAACTTATGCTTGCTCTTCTTATAACATTTTATATGCAACATCTGCCGCACTGTCGACGCAAAGATAATTGTTGAAAATGCTGCTGATGATGATGATAATGCTGATGCTAATGTGGTCTATGGTTGAGGTTGGGAATGAAAATGAGGAACTGCAGCAGCTGCCTCTTTTTGTGTTAAATATGATTATATTTATTGGCTAAGAATAACAAACTGGCACTTTAGTTAATCTTGTATGGATGTTAAGCTCATTTATTGAAAAATAAATTAAATCATTACGCAATTGATATCTAAGTGACATGGACAACAAATTACTATGTGAGAAATATAATGTATTGACCCTCCCCCATCCCTCCAAGGAATGTAAGTGGTAATACGAAAATAAGTAATGAAGTAAATATATTTTTACGATTAAGTAGAAGCTTTTACCAACTTAATATAATGCAAATAACAAGACGAATAATGCTGCGCCTGAAAGTATACCCTTACTACAAACTAGTTGGCGAGTCGGTTGCAAGCAGTGTTGCCAGGTCCAGTCAAAAAAATTGTGCCAAGCGAACAAACAAATTTTGAACAAGTAAAAGTGTTAAATTCGGCTGTGCCGAATCTTTGATACCCTCCACCTTAGTGTTAACCAGCAAAATATTAAATTTTAAAAAGGACCTTTTTTAAGAAAATGTGTTTTTTTAAAAAAAAATAAAAATAAGTTACTTGTTCACAAATGCTCGCAAATGCTCACAATGCTCACAAATGCATTGCTCACAATGCTCACATTGAAAATGTACTTAAGAAAATGTACTTTGAAATGTACTTTGAAATGTTCTTAATGTACTTTGAAATGTACTTAAGAAATGTACATTTCTTAAGTACATTTCTTAAGTACATTTGAAAGTACATTTCAAAGTACATTAAGTACTTAAGAAGAAATGTACTTAAGAAGAAATGTACTTAAGAAATGTACTTAAAAATAAATGTACTTAAGAAATATACTTAAGAAAGAAATGTACTTAAGAAATGTACTTAAGAAATGTACTTAAGAAATGTACTTAAGAAATGTACTTAATGAAATGTACCTAAGAAATGTACTTAATGTACTGAATGTACTTTGAAATGTACTTTGAAATGTACTTAAGAAATGTACTTTTTTTTAAGAAAATTTACTTTTTTAAAAACAATAAAAATAAGTTACTTGTTCACAAGTAAAATAAAAAAGCATTTTTTAAAAATAATAAAGCATTTTTTAAAGAACTGTTAAAAAAACAAAAACAAGCCGCAAAGCATTTTTTAAAAATAAAAAATCATTTTTTGAAGAACTGTTAAAAAAAAAGCAAGCTGGGACGAGGGTTGAACCAACAACCCTCAGACTCCAAAGCGCAGCCCTTTACCCATCAGGCCAAAGCGACCTTAGATGAAGTGTGACAAAATTCATATAAATGTATGAACACATGAAATACATGTAAACATTCTAAAGTACTTACCTATTATAAAGAACAACAAAGATTTTCAACATGGAAATTCACCACGCGGCAAAAGGAGTAGTAAGTAAAGTAAAAAAGCATTTTTTAAAAATAAAAAAGCATTTTTTGAAGAACTGTTAAAAAAAAAAAGCAAGCTGGGACGAGGGTTGAACCAACAACCCTCAGAGTCCAACGCGCAACCCTTTACCCATCAGGCCAAAGCGACCTTAGATGAAGTGTGACAAAATTCATATAAATGTATGAACATATGAAATACATGTAAACATTCTAAAGTACTTACCCTGTAGGAAATCTGGGGACAAGTGTCTCCATGTCACCACTTTTGTCAACTATTATGGTGACATTGTCGACAATTTGTCTACAACTTGTCTACAAATATTTGTCTGCCTTTGATGTGTAGAGAAATTTATGACAAATAGACGTCAATGCTTCTTCTTATTTTTCATTGAAAAAGAAAAAGTGAGTTGTAAATATGTTTTTAATTTTGAATTGTACGTCTTTTTATTTGGTAAAAAAATCACAAGTATTGACAAATATAGCGGCAATGGACTACTGATTCACTGGTTCCAATGTCTCCATATGGTTCCAAAAGTACCACCTAGTCAGTAGTTCTTGTGTCAGTAGTTCATTCGCAATGACAAGCACATGTTAAATGTCAATAGAATTTTACATTGCCTGGGGTATATTTGGTCAGTAGTACTGGTGACACAGTCAATAGTAAGTCAGAACTGTTTCACTATAGACATTTCCTACGGGGTACCTATTATAAAGAACAACAAAGATTTTCAACATGGAAATTCACCACGCGGCAAAAGGAGTAGTAAGTAAAGTAAAAAAGCATTTTTTAAAAATAAAAATGCATTTTTTGAAGACCTGTTAAAAAAAAAGCATGCTGGGGACGAGAGTTGAACCAACAACCCTCAGACTCCAACGCGCAACCCTTTACCCATCAGGCCACAGCGACCTTAGATGAAGTGTGACAAAATTCATATAAATGTATGAACACATGAAAGTACATCTAAACATTCTAAAGTACTTACCTATTATAAAGAACAACAAAGATTTTCAACATGGAAATTCACCACACGGCAAAAGGAGTAGTTTAGTATAAAACTACAAAAATTAATGTGAAAATTTTATGAGTTTTTTTACGTTTCCAATCATAAAATTTTTTCCAATGGACCAATTTCGCTGATTTTCAATACCAAACTGGTCAGGAATACGTGGAACATTCTGGCCAAAAACCAAACCGCGTTCTCGCCGATTGAAGTCGTGAGAATGTTTTCAGCAGACGGACAGACGGACATGGCTATATCGACTCCGGTTGTTATAAGGATCAAGAATATATTTACTTTATGGGGTCGCAAAGCCTTATTTCTATATGTTACAATCAGAATGACAAACTGATATATACCCTCTATCACTTACAGTGGAGGGTATAAAAATGCAAATAAATTATGTTAAAACTAACATAAACCGTTGTTTTATATAAAATACGTGTATATAATATAGTTTGAAGCGAGGACTTAGACAAGGGGACACACTTTCGTGCAATCTCTTCAACATCTTAATGGAGATAATAATGAGAAAAGCTGCAGTAAATATGAACAAGACCATTAACATGAAAATCCATATGTTGCTGGCATATACTGACGACATAGAATTATGAAATTTGCGAGAGGTTACTGCAGTGTTTGCAAGAATCGAAAAAGAATCGGCGAAGGAGGGTCTTGCTGTTTAAGAGGTCAAACTAAAATTGATGGTGTCAACGACTAGAGAAACCTCTCTATTTGGTCCGATTCAATTTTGAAGTGATAGATGAATTTATCTACCTTAGATCCGCCATGAGCAAATACAACAACGTCATCCTGGAGATATATAGGAAAATTGGGCTTGCAAATAGATGCTATTTTGGGCTCAGCAAGCAGTTTAAGAACAAAGCTCTCTCTCGACCGACAAAAGTTCAGTTGTACCAAACTCTCATTTTACCTGCCGTGACATATGGCTCCGAAACTTGGGTCTTATCGCAAGCGGAAAACACCAGGGAGTATTCGAGGGAAATGTTCTCCGTAAAATATATGGTCCTATTAAAGAAAAGGGCGAGTACCAATGTCGTTGGAACAAAGAGCTATATCATTTATATTCTGACGTGGACATAGCTCGGCTAATCAAATAAGGCCATTTGCGTTGGCTAGGCCATGTTATCCAGCACGAAAGGTTTTCGATAATGTACCCGATGGAAGCTGGAAAATAGGACGACCAATACTCCGCTGGAAAGACCAGGCAGAAAAATCCCTCGGTATCCTTGGTGTTACCAACTGGCGAGAAAAGGCGAAGGATAGAGCCAGTTGGAGGAATATGTTGAAATTTGTTTAACTTGTTTGTTTAATTAATATGTGCAGGACATCTGACCTCATGAGGTTTTAAAATAGTCAATAAAGGTAATATTCACGATTTTGGCATTAATTAGAATCTAAATTCCATTTTTTACATGTTTTTTATGAAGTGGTACCTTCTGCTACAGTCTCCTTACAGTGCAATACATAAAATGTGCACTCCGGTTTCACTCAGTTTCCGAAAGCGCATACTGAAATTTGGGGTTTTCTGGATTCGCTCGAATTCATATACCCTCAGCATAAATAATAACAATAAAAAAAAAATATAAAACAAACTGGTTTGAAAAGCCCGCATCTAGTGCTACGAAATCGAAAATTTTTATTTATTTTAGATATTTCTCCACATAATTTATCATAACTCGAAAATGACTTCTCCCATTTTGTTGAACCAAATTTGAGAAAATTTAAGTTTACATTATCTTCAACTTATCCCTACACCACCACATTTTAATTCGATTTATAGTTTCGGAGTAATGAAACTAACATTTTTTATCGTTAAAATATCAATTTTACTTTCTTCAAAAAATCATGAACAATCGAAAAGGGGAAAAAGAGTGTTTGAATTTTATTACTTTATCATAAAGTTACATATGTATCTTACACCCAGAGGAAAAGCAACTTAAAATTAATAAAAACCATATTGAATAAATAAGAAACATTAACGAAAGTCTAGTAATGTTGAAATTTCCTATTTTAATATGGATTTGAATTTAAAGTTGATAAATTTTATAATGGAGACAATACAGAAATAATGTTTTTCGATATTGAATTAATATTTAATTCATACAGAAACAAGGTGGAAACGTTATTGAAATTACATTTTTCATTTTAGAAATAACATTGAAACAATGTTGATATAAGAATGAAACAAAGTTGATTTAAGAATGAAACAATGTCGATTTAAGAATGAAAGAATATTGATTTACGATAACAATTAAACAATTTGAAAAAAAGGTTGCTCAACTTTGATTTCATTGAAACTTTAATAATTATTCTTGACTAAATATTCAAGCTTAAGGTCACTTCCGATTTCATAAAATTTTTTGTTTTTTTTCACGATATTTCAATTTCCTTTGTAAATCTTCTTCCGGAAAGTCTTTAATATTAATTATAACAGACAAACAACAAAACAAACTAAAATGAAAATTGTTGACAAATTGTGAAAAGTAATACTATTTATACATATAATACAGTAATGTTTACAGAAAGTAGAAATATTAAATCGAACAAAATTTTAAAACATTTTAAGACAAATAAAATATTTGTTTAACCTATTTGTTTTTATACCATTTTTAGTGAAACTGATAAAAACTTGCGAAAAATTACAAAATGTTAAACAAGCTACAAAATTACCAAATAATCACTAAACCCAAAAGAAATGGCAAAAACTGTCAAATTCGCGAAAATCCGCTAAACCTTGCCAATCCCAGTATGACAACGATCTCCAACATTAATTAAAAATCGCCAAAGCAAAATCGCTAACATTGCAAAATTTCAAGAAATTGCAAACTTGATAATAAACTCTAAAATTTCCTAAATTGTTAAAAATAAAACCGAGAGACCTCAAAAATTCACGGCCTTTGTTTTAATTCCCCCTATTATTAACTTTTTGATGTGTTAACATCTATAGCGGCGTATACGGACGATATCTATCAAAGTCAAAATCTGCTAAAACCAGATTTTGTGCTGCTGCTAAAACCAGATTTTATGCTGCTGCTAAAACCAGACTTTCTGCGACTGCGAAAGAGAATAATGACGTGTTAAACAAAAATGAGCGAGCAAGAGAGCAATGAAAGAGCGGTGTGGCAGGGGTGAGGAAACGAAATTGTGTCTATAGCGTATGAATTAACATAATAATGTATGTATGTACATGTGTCTGTTGCTGTTATTGAACGGAGATATAAAGCATAGCCACGTAAAATTTCATTTGCAAGCGCATGGGCTTGCGCAGTCGACGTTATGGTGACATACTAATGGCCAGTTTTTAAGTGGGTAGTTAACTACCTGATTACTTAATCTTAATTCTATGTTAATTAGAGGTTAACTTTGCTTTTTGTTTTTCAGTGGTGAGTTAATGTAAGTCGCCATATTGTCAACTAATATGGCAACCCTTGTATTCTTATTGGAAAAAAACGCGTGTTTTTGGATAAATACCAAAACAACAAAAGGGAACAAACAAAATGGTATTATGTAAAATAAGAAATAGATGCATAAAATCGAAGTCATTTTAACAAAACTGTGTATAAAACTATATAGGCGCAACAATTTAACGATCTAGACTCAACGTATGTGCAAATCTGAAACATGTATTTTATACAATCTTCATTTCTCACTTTGACAGTCAGTAATTTGATTGTCAAAACAATATGGTTCTGACTATAAGTTAACCAACCAACATTGGGTGGTTAAATCATAGTTAAACAATGACCAAAAAACACAAATCGATGTTTAACCACAATTTAACTAAGAAACGAAGATCACCACTGACTGAAAAACGGGCCATAGTACGTCAGCTACTTCGTACAAAGTATGTGTGATGTTGTGTGTTTGGCTGTTTCGTTGCTGTTGATATGGCAAACATGTGGTTAATGACACATGTATACGTCAGCTACTTCGGACAAAGTATGTGTGATGTTGTGTGTTTGTTTGTTTCGTTGGTGTTGCTATTGCCAAACAAAGCGAGCCATTTGATGTTCAGCATTGCCCGGTGTATACAAAAACAAGTAGAAACGGTGTTAAGTTCGGCCGGGCCGAAGCTTATATACCCTCCACCATGATAATTTACACTCACACTCCCCACTCTTTGCATTCCAATAATAGTTTTTATTTTAGGTACCCTCCCCTACACCCACCACCATAACAAACACTACCCGACACAATAAGCACAAATAAATCAATCACCAACATATCAGTAGTAGTAGTAGTTGTTGTTGTTGGTGTTGTTGTTTTTTGATGTGTTAACATCTATACGCGCGCCTCTAGGGCAGTAAACTATCAAACTAATACATACGCAAGTGTTAGGTTTGAAAGAGTAAATCATCGTTTGTTTGTTCGTTGCTTGGCAGTCGGTATCGAAAGTGATTATTGGGCGATTTTCATATAATTTTCCCACGCGATTTTCTCCGGAAATTCATAGCCGATTTTATTAATTTTTGGATTAAAAAGCTAGTGCGGGTTTCGACGAAGAGTTTAGGCCAAAAATTAAGGCGATCCGATATCGGCGAGCCGAGATTGAAGTGTTTTAATTTGGAGTAATATTAAAAAAGTATTTTATGTTGATCTTCGGTTATATCGTACGAATATAACAATGTATGTATGTATGTATGTATGTACAAGTGTTGTGGGAATAAAACAAAAAGTATTTGCTTGCACTGGGTCTTTAAATAATTTTAAGTATTAATATTATTTAACTGTAACGTCATCATATGATTGAACGCTGTTTTTTATTTTCCAATGTAACATTTACGAATGTGTTCATAGAAATCGAACAGGTACCGTGTAGCAAAAAGGTGTTAACACATCGCCCGTGAGTTCGAACACTCATTGAATTTTTTTTATTTTTATTTAATAAACATCTATAATTTTGAGCTAAGTTATCTGTGTCTACTTTAAAATTTATTCTTTTTTCAAATGGAACATTATTAATCTGTAACATTTCTAACATATATCTACGTTTTTCATAATTCTCTGTGTTCAGAATAGATGTATTTTCGAAATCTGGATAGTGATTGAAATCTCTACAGAGTTAACGCTGTTTTCATTGTTGAATTATAATTCCTATACTTTTGGTCATGTCTATGTCCTGTTATTCTCATTTTTAATTTAGTCCCTGTTGTTCCTACATATACTTTCTCACATTGTTCAATATCATTACCACCACATCGTATTTTGTGTACTAAATTAGACATATTAATCTGTCTTTAGTTTTTGTAAATAATCTTCGAACATTACTTATCTTATGTGCCATTTTATATTTCCTTTTGTTATATATGTTTGTTATATATCCCTTCTGAATACCCAGGTAGGTACATAAGTTAATGGTTTATAAACTTTTGGTTTTTAGAATTTCATCCCCATTGCGGGATTTTCTAATATCGTATTGTCTTATTAATTTGCAAATGAGTTTATTAGGAAAACTATTATCTACTAATATATTTCTAATTATTTCTTTATTTTCCTTATGGAATCTATTATCACTTATTTGTAATACTCTATCTAATAGATTTTTGGCTGTGTTAATACCAATTATTTTGGGGTGTTGTGATAATTTATAATTCTACCTGAAGAAGTTGGTTTTTGATACCAATCTATTAATAATTTATTTCCTTTCCTTAACACCAATGTGTCCAAATATGAAATTGAAGAATTCACTTCTTTTTCAATAGTAAATTTGATGCTTTGATCAAATGAGTTTAAAGTTGTCAATAAAATGTCAATCTCATTCTCTTTCACTATACAAAATAAGTCATCAATATATTTTGTTACTATTTTAGGTTTTACTGTCAATTTTTCTAAACATGTATCTAATAATTTTTCCATTACCTACTATATCTGCTATTATTGGAGATTTTGGAGAACCCATGGGAAGTCCATTTAGTTGTGTATATATTTTCTCATCATATTGAAAATATCTATTATCAACAATGCAGAATTTTATAATTTGCATGAGAAAATTTTTATACATATTTATTAACTCTGAAATCTTGTTCCAACTTTTTTCTATAATTGTAATGGCCAAATCAACAGGAATACTAGGAAATAACGACCCAACATCAAGTGATATTAATTTTTCATTATTTTCAATCGAAAGACCCTTTAATTTATCTTTAAATTCTACCGAATTGCTAACAGTATATTTAGAATTTTCTGCAAACTTTTTAAGAAAATTTACAATGTATTTACACAAATTGTGTGAAGGTGATTTTATTGATGAACAAATTGGTCGTAATGGAAACTTTTCTTTATGTATTTTAGGTAAACCATATAATCTTGGTACAACCGCTACTGAAGTTTTTAGTCCAACTTTATCCACTGATGTTATTATTTTTAATTTAAAAAGTTCCTCCATAAAATTGTTAAGTTTCTGAAATCTGCTTGTTGGATCCTTATCCAATACTTGAAAAAAGTCGCTTAAAATATTTTGAATTCTAGATATGTAGTCACTTGTATTAATTGCTACAGTCGTGTTTCCCTTATCTGCTTTTAAAATCATTATTTCCCTATTTGGTTTAAGAAACTTTAGACTATTATTCACTTTATTTATTGTAAATTTATCTCTACTATTTAATGTAATTTTGTTTATATGATTATCAATTACTGTTACAAAAATTGACGTTTCTATTTCTTGTTCCTCTTTGTTCTCAATAGTTTCTATAAAATCTTCTCAATAGTTTCAAAAATTGGACGTAGCGCTCTTAAAGTTGAGGCCACTGACTCCAAATTTCGGTAGTAAATTTTAATAATTTCGACTCGTTGTTGGCTCGTATACCTTTTCATGATGAAATGGCAAACCTTACTGAAGAGAAATGTTAAAAGAGCGGGAAAAAATATGGCGTCGTTTTACTTTTGTAGCGTCTCTGTTGAAAAACCCGTTACTATACATTTAAAATTAAAATGATCGAGCGTTAGGTCTATTTTAAATTATTTTATTCTTCAATAGTTCGAAAACCATTAAGTAGCATCATAGTAAAAACACCAAGTAGTCGCAGTAGATGCAACAACAACTGTGGGCAAGAACAACAGGCATTTTGTTTTTGTTTAGGCTCTCCTCGTGTCAAAGTAAATAAATACGTATACCAACAAATAAATGTAAACAGAAAAGGCTTTTGAATCTGACAGAAGTGACCAAATAAACAACGAAAAAAAATTTTGCCTTCTCATTCCACCACGAGTAGCATAGTGGTGAAGATAAACACAATTAGTAATTAAAAATTAAATGAAATTAAAAATTAAAATTAAATTTTTATTTAATAATTGAGCTTATTTCCCTGACGATGCTTCCCAATGGGTACCGAAATATTGAAGAATAAACGGTCTAACGCTCGAACACTTTAATTTTAAATATAATACAAAAGGTCGAATAAATCATAACATTTTTAAAAATATATGTGACCCGCTCCACGAAAAGGGACCTCCGCGCCGCAAAGAAGTTATTGAGAAAAACGCGTTTTAAAAAAGCGCTTCGTTTTTCCGTGTTTTGCGCATGGTTATGCAACTCTTCGTTCAAGGCAAAATACAGAAGAACCACCAAAAAAGCGTGTTAGGAGTAAAAAAGAGTAAAATTTTAATATTTTTGTAATTTTGTACCTTTGATATTGAACTTTTTTTAAATTTCAAATATTATATATATTATCTGTTTATATCACATTTTTCAATTTTTTCATTAATTATGTTCGTCTTTACAGGTGATTTGTAAACAAACTAAAAGACATAGAAACTTGCGGTTTGCGGCATTCCTATAAGAATCACTCAAAAAGTAAAAAAATTTTTTCGGCGCAGATGCCCCCCTTCGTGGAGCAGGTCACATATATCATATGCCCTTTAATAATTTGATCGGTTCAATATCAATACCTGTTAAAATTTACTTTTTCATAGAAAAATATAAAAAAGAAATATGTGGAATTGATTATTATGGTGGATGGTTGGGAAAATATATATATATTATTAGTTTTATTCAAATTCGCTTTAAACTGATTTGAAATCGTAAATCATATTCAGATTTGAAAAAGATTTTCATGTATGAAAATCTTATTAAGTTTAAAAAAATGTTTGAAAAGCTTAATTAATTTTTAATTAATTCTACTTCAAATTATAAAATCATTTTGAAAAAAAATTATTTGTATATGTCATGTAGATCATATTAGAAATCATGTTTCTTAATTCCAAAATTTTACCAAATTCGAAAATCATATCATGTATTATTAATTTTTTAAAGATATTAACACATATTATGTAAAATCCGCTTAACCGGTTAACCGACGTCACATGGCCGGTTTCCGGTTTGTTAGAAAATTACGTTTTTTCAAAATCCAGCGGATTACACGGAAACACGGTTAATATCAAAAAAAACCGGTTCCCCCGGTTTCGGTTTTGGACACTCTAATTTCGACACACACACATTTAAAAATCGATTAGCCATTTTCTACTATTTTGTGAAAACATTCATATACATATTTTCGAAATTACACACCACCTAGAAACTGCAGTGCGATGATTTTTATTAAGAAAAAATACAGTAAATTTTAACCAATATAATCATCAATCATATCACTTCAATTTGTCAGATTTAAACTAATCAACTGCCAGTAGAGCAGATATCTGATGAATAAGAAATTAAATAAGAAATCATTTACACAACAATGGCAGCTATAACAAATCTATCTTGTATTTGATGATATAATTTCAACTTCGCTGAAAACAGAAACGATGGAAAATTTGCACATCATAATTCGTTGAAAAAAGGACTGTTAACATAAAGGATTGATTATTAAATCTAAAGGAATAATAAATGTACTAAACTTTAACAATGCAAATATTTATATTATAATAAACAACTAAAAACAGAAATGTTTGAAAATTCCAAATGAAAAACTTCTACATTATCATATGAAAAGTAGATTATTTTGATAAACCATTATTGTTACTTTGGCACACATACAAATATATTAGGGTGTCCAAAAAAAATTTTATTTTTCGATTTTCTTAATTCTAAAACTTATAGCGTAAAATATTTATGAGATTTTTAGATTTTTTGGAAGAGGGTTAGAGGTCGCGCAAGTCGAATTTTCCCCAAAAATTGGGTATTCCGGAGGTTTTTTGAATTTTACATAAAACTCTTTTCCTAGTTTGTAAGTCAACATTTTTAAAGCAAAACGTCCAACCTTTTATCGTATATGCATAAAGAACCAATTTTGGCAATGACTTTGCTCAATAAGATAACATGTATTACATTTTTTCGTAAATTTCGGATAAATTTGGTAAACAACGGTCAATAACCTTTAAAATGCCCATAAAGCTTTTTATTTTATTATTCAAGCTCAAAACCGTCTATATCTCTATAAATAGAGATATCGTTTTTAAAGAAGGATAGAAATGTTTTGCAAATGCATCGTCATGATTCCTGGCAAACCGTATAGCTATTTCAGATCTAGCCACAGATCTTCATAAGTGGTTCTTTGGAATGCTGCTTTTGAAAAATTCATCACACTAAATATGTACAAACAAAAAATCATTTGAATTGAGAAGTTTCCACTATGCCAGTTTTCGACAAATATCGCAAGCAAAACACACAAGAAAACATTTGCATACCAGTTCTATCCATCTCCACAGAACCATCGGTCCCCATTAGAAATGATTTTTATTGTTGTCTAAAAGAAAACACAATGTTTACAGGCAACTGTTATTGCCTGTTATTTCGTCGTCCCTTCATCCCTTTCGTTTGCCTTTTTATTGATACTTTTTAAATAGGGATCTCGTTTTTCAAAAAGGATGAAGATGTTTGCAAATGCATTCTCATGATTCCTGGCAAACCGAATAGCTATTTCAGATCTAGCCACAGATCTTCATCAGCGGTTCTTTGGAATGCTGCTTTTGAAAAATGCACCAAACTAAATGCAAACAAAAAATAATCTGAATTTCTATAAATCTTTAAAGCTAATGATGCATTTTAAAAGACAGGTGAATTTCAAGTAATTTGGTAAAAAAAATTTGCAGTTACTTTTCCAGAGTTATACCATTTTAATACTTTTTACCCATTGTCTGAAACTAATAATATTATAAACTGTGTGCCATTTTTGCATCGGATTTGCTTTAAATTTCTATGAAAATTTAAAATACGTTAAAAGACGGATAAATTCCAGGGAATTCTGTAGAAAAAAATATTGTAGTTTCAGTTACTGTTCAGAGTTATGCTAATTTAAAATATGTATGTTTAAATATGTATTGTATTAATGAAAAAATCTACATGCGCTACTTAACGCCAAAGAGTTAAACGCAGTTAAAAACGACCTCGGAAACATATTGCTGGAATCATATATATGTTTGCAAGCATTGTTTTCATGAATTGAAAATCTGATGCGTTTTTGTTCCTTTGTTGTCTGTCAGGTTTTTTTCAGCAATTTTCAATAAACAAAGCCAGATTTGCAAACACAGTGCTTGCAATCATATATATAAATAAATAAATAAATGTTCCCGTTACATCTCATGAAGGGATTAGGGAGAGCTTTTTTACAAACCAGTGAGCTCTGGGCGTTCTAGTTTTCCACTCACTGATTGGGACCTACAATTTTACACCGATTCCGAACGGTATTTTGAGAAGCTTTATCATGGCTAAGTACTCAATAGTGTCGCCGTCACTAAGCGAGGTGTCCGCCGCCGAAAGAAATTTAAGGTGGTCAGAGCAGGGATCGAACCCACGTTCTCATGCACAAGAGCCGCGCACATTGCCATTGGACCATCGATTGCAATCATATATATGGTTACTGCAATATGGTCCTTGGGCCGTTTTTTGCTGCGTGTAATTCTTTGCCGTCACATATCGCATGTAGATTTTTTCATTACTGCAATGTTTAAAGCAAATTAGATGCACAAATGAAAAGCAGTTTCTAATATTATTAGTTTTTCATACAATGGTAAAGAGTTTTAAAATCGCATAACCCCGGAAGAGTAATTGCAAATTCAAAACATTTTTTAAAAAACTGCTCGGAATTTTATTAGTTTCATACAATGGTAAAGAGTTTTAAAATGCCATAACTCTGGAACAGTAACTGCAAATTAAAATTTTTTTTTTACAAAATTGCTTGGAAATGATCCGTCTTTTAAAGTGCGCCTTTAGTATTTTAAATTTTCATAGAAATTTAAAGAAAATCCGATGCATAAATGGCAAACAGTTTACAATATTATTACACTGAAAGGAAAACGCTTCGTCGAATGGATGAAACATTTTCGTTAATATTTTTACGTTGTTTTAGTGAAAAGTGTCGTACATCCGACAACTTGGTAGTCGCTGCAACGAAAATTTGCATGCTTGACTTCGTTGACAATTTTTCATTTCGTTGCTGCAACAACTTACTTTCAATTTTATTTAATTTGAATTTTGTAGGAAAATGGGTTAAAAATTAAAAAAAACAAGTAAAAGTGTTAAATTGGGCTGTGCCGAATCTTTGATACCCTCCACCTTAGTGTTAACCAGCAAAATATTAAATTTGAAAAAGGACCTTTTTTAAGAAAATGTACTTTTTAAAAAAAAAATAAAAATAAGTTACTTGTTCACAAATGCAATTACTTGTTCACAAATGCAGGATGCTCACAAATGCTCACAATGCTCACAAATGCATTGCTCACAATGCTCAAATGCTCACATTGAAAATGTACTTAAGAAAATCTACTTTGAAATGTACTTTGAAATGTACTTAATGTACTTTTAAATGTACTTAAGAAATGTAGTTAAGAAATGTACATTTCTTGGATTGTACATTTAAGAAATGTACATTTCTTAAGTACTTAAGAAGAAATGTACTTAAGAAGAAATGTACTTAAGAAATGTACTTAAGAAGAAATGTACTTAAGAAATGTACTTAAGAAATGTACTTAATGAAATGTACTTAAGAAATCTACTTTGAAATGTACTTAATGTACTTTGAAATGTACTTAAGAAATTTACTTTTTTTTAAGAAAATTTACTTTTTTAAAAAAAATAAAAATAAGTTACTTGTTCACAAGTAAAATACAAAAGCATTTTTTAAAAATAAAAAGCATTTTTTGAAGAACTGTTAAAAAAACAAAAAAAAAAGCTGGGACGAGAGTTGAACCAACAACCCTCAGACTCCAACGCGCAACCCTTTACCCATCAGGCCACAGCGACCTCAGATCAACTGTGACAAATTCATGTAAAGGTATGAACACATGAAAGTACATCTAAACATTCTAAAGTACTTACCTATTATAAACAACAACAAAGATTTTCAACATGGAAATTCACCACACGGCAAAAGGAGTAGTTTAGTATAAAACTACAAAAATTAATGTGAAAATTTTTTGAGTTTTTTTACGTTTCCAATCATAATCCAATTTTATTCCAATTTCGCTGATTTTCAATACCAAACTGCTCAAGAATACGTGGAACATTCTGGCCAAAAACCAAACCGCGTTATCGCCGATTGCAGTCGTGAGAATGTTTTCAACAGACGGACAGACGGACATGGCTATATCGACTCCGGTTGTTATAAGGATCAAGAATATATTTACTTTATGGGGTCGCAAAGCCTTATTTCTATCACTTACAGTGGAGGGTATAAAAAGTAAAAGCATGAGTTTTAAACAACTGATATTTGGTTTATCTCTTACTTTTTATAGTTTATATTTATTATTTATTTATTTTGGAGGTTTGTCAACGTTTTTAGTTGACGAAACAATTTCGTTATTGTAACGAAACCATTTTTATGATGGTATAGAGAGAGAATCAGTCGAAAAAATGAGCGAGCGTTAAAAAGAGAGGCCAGCAAGAGAAAATGGTGAGCGTGAGTGGTGGGTCACGTAAACATCTTCAATCAGTTCCATTGCAACAATCGAAAGTGGTAGACATTTGTTAAAACAGACTAATCAGTTATATGTTCTTAGTAATAATCTCTTATTGTGAAAACTAAAGTTTGTGAATTTATGTGCTTGCTGTGATCGTTTGTGTGACTTGCGAATCAGTAAATCAAATAGATAAATAAACAGAATGCAAGGAGCAACACGACAGCAAAGAAAGTGACGCATCGATATAAGAAAAACTACCCCGAAATATCCCGCTTGTTCCAGTAAGTATTACATAAGTACTTATACCATCATGCACTAAGAAAGTACCAGTAGTACTTACTCGGCAATACACTAGCAGTGCGTTTGAGTGACGAATTTAACATGGGGATGTCATTGGAGGTATACAATTGTCACCCTCTCGTTTACCGTCCATTAGCGAAAACAGTAATGATAATTCGTTCATTCCGTCATTGATACCAAAGATCGTTAATGCCGAATAATTACTACTTCGTTAATGATTAGTAATTAGCTACTTCGTTAATGATGAATAATGAACTACTTCGTTAAAGATAAATAATGAACGAATTAGGTACTGGGAATGTTAGTAAAGAAATCCTAAAATCCCCTTCTTTAATTTTTGAAATAAAAATATGGATTTAATTATTCATTTTATGATATTTTTCTTCCTTCCTTTCAATGTACATTTGTAATTATATCATTTTGTAAAATATACATTTGTAAAAAATATCAGCCTTTTTCCGCAAATTAATTGTTAATACTTATTATTGTTATACAAAATTATAAAAAAAAAACAAAACAAAATTCATTAATTAAGATTATTAACACAATTTTTGACTGCTCACTACTAGATGAAACACCAAATGACATGTTGATCGACTTCAGATCAGATGTGGGAAATGTGAATCTTTTGTACACTTTATGTTTTAGTACTAACGTCTTTTGGTACGATCATTATTTTTACGATGATGCAATACAAGTATGCAACCAGTTTTTTAAAAATTAAAAACATTAGTAAAAATTTATTTTTGGATACAAATCTTTAAAATAAGAGGAAAAACTTAAATAATTTTTTTCGATAACTTTTTTAATTATCGAGTTATCGAATGTTTAAAAACCTGTGAAAAATAAAAACGTCAGGAATTTATATTTTACGATATTTTCTCCAAGAACTGTAAAAATAAGAGGAAAAAATTAAATAATATTTTTCGATAACTGCCTTAATTATCGGGTTATCGAATGGTAAAAAACCTATCACAAAATACAAGCTTGCGAAATTTACAAATCTTTTATTAACTTTTTATAGCATACTTTTACTATTTTGTTTTAAAAAGGTACAATTGGAATTTTTTGTACTATTTCTGAGCGCTCTACCAAGCATCTCATCGCATTTCTCATCGCTGCTAGAAATATGTTGTCAAATTGTTTTTCCAACGTACACAGCAGAAAATAACGGCACTTAAAAAAGACAATACAAAAATATCAAAATAATGTGTACTGATTTTACTATCCCCTAGTAATGCACAGGGGCGACAATCGACACACCACACGTTTACTTTGGAATAAAGAAATAAGTACATACGCTGTTTAACGAAATCGCTATTGAGGTATACGATGAAAAGTATCAATAGACTCATTTCTATTATACGAGTAGGTACTGGGATATGTAATCGACGAAATGATTACAGAACAGACATCAATTGTAGTTTTGCCGAACAAGCGGGATGTAACTGAACATTTGTGTGTGTGTATACGCGTGACGGTACAAATCGCAACAAAATGTTCGTGTTTTAATCACAATTCGGTCGCGCCTGTTTCGTTGTGTGGGCAGTCGAAGTGAATAAAAACGAAGAAGTGAAAGAAGCAATGTGTTTCAAGTACGACGAACAGTCCAAAGAATCCAATCGAAATTTTAACAAATTTGGTTAAAATAAATAAAATAGCAGTTGAAGAAAATGCTTTCAGAGCGATCTGTGGCTTAATGACGGGGAGATTTGGCGCTACAATTGAATACCAAAACCCGCAACACAACAACAATTGCATGATTTAACAAAACAATGATATGATTCTATGTTACAGGAGTAGAGCTTATGTTCATGGTAAGTACAGACATAGATATGTACATATGTATCTTAAATATAAATCTTAACAATAAATTCCACGTATATGTTTTTAATTGCAGGACTTGAATATGACGGAAGCAATAACACTCAACCCCTCGAGTAACACAATCTTCTCCAGACGAGTGTTTCAACATGGAATGAATATAATATTTATATTTAGCAAATAGATTTTCGAAAACAAAAATTAAAAAATTTTATCAAACCACCTCCAATGTAATACTAACAGTGTATTTATGTACAATTGTACACAATACTAAAGTCATATCTAGAAAATAGATTCTTTTACGTAAAAATTAATGATGAACAATCTAGTTTAAATGGCATAAATTCAGGTGTACCGCATGGAAGTATCTTAGGACCTGTGTTATATACACTCTTCACGGTGATATTCCTACTCACACACACTCAACGATTGCCACGTTTGCAGACGACACTGCATTGCTGTCAAATCATCAGGACCACGTAATCGCTTCTTAATATCTTCAAGACCATCTTAATAAAATCGACGACTGGTGTAACTTCTGGCGGCTAAAGGCTAACGCAAACATGTCAGTTCATGTGACGTTTACATTAAGACCCCAAACATGTCCACAAGTAACACTCGGCAATGTGAAATTACCTCAAGCAGAAAGTGCTAAATATCTCGGCATTCATCTAGACCGACGACTTGCGTGGCAAAAACACATATTTTCTAAGCGGAAACAGGTGGGCATTAAGCTTGCTACAAATTACTGGCTGATGGGATGAAACTCAAGACTATTGCTGGATAACAAACTTCTTTTATACAAAACCATCTTTAGACCTATCTGGTCATATGGATCTGAAATATGGGGTTCAGCTTCAAAAACAAATATTAATATAATTCAACGCTTCCAATCAAAGTTCTTGAGACTAATTTCCAATGCTCCAACAAATGTGTCGAATAAAATTCTACACAGTGACTTTCACTTAAATACTGTCCAACAGGAAATCTATGAAAGTAACCAACGATACGCGAACAGGTTATCTAATCACTCCAATCCATTAGCCCTACAGTTGCTGGAAGTATCATCATCTCAAAGAAGACTACGCAGATTTCAATTGACTAATCTTGTTTCTACCAGATAATAATAAAATTATAAAATAAATTGCAGGTAGCAGGTACTGTTACCTTAGTAAATCTATAGGGAGGATTAGCAATGGCTTAGCCTTCTCATGTTGTATATATTATGTTAAATATTTTAGTTCTACAAGTTGCCCATTGTCATAATTAATGATAGATTGCAAATAAAAATGGAGGGAAAAAAATGTACAATTGTCAATAAATAATTTCAAACACACTTCAAAACATTCATTGCAGCAATGAAACAAAATGATTGTAGTAATGAAACATATTCATTACAACAATGACTCAAATTCGTTTCACCAATGAAACAAATTCATAGCGGCATTGAACAACTTATTTGCAGCAATGAAGAAAATTCCTTGCAAGAACGATACCTATTCATTGCAACAATGAAACAAATTCATTTCAGCAATGAAACAAATTCGTTGCAATAATGAAGCAAATTCATTGCAGTAACAAGCATACTTTCACCACAGTAAAGAAACAATTTGCAGTTGATGAACACATTTTCATAGCGGGAATGAAACGTTACGTTAGCTCACTTTCTATGACAAAAGTTGTTGGGGTGATGAATATTTTCATCCGTAAGACGATGCTTTTCTGTTCAGTGGAGTGTCATAGAATTGGGAAAATGCTTTCAAATGGTATAACCCTGGAACAGTAACTGCAAATTGAAATTTATATATCGCAAAATTGCTTGGAATTTGTCCGTCTTTTAAAACGCATCATTAGTTGTGTAAAGTTTTATAGCAATTTTAAAGATTGTTAAGCGTCATTTACAAAATTTGCGAAAAAATTTAATACATGGTACCTTATTGAACAAAATCATTTCCAAAACTGGTGGTTTGTGCGTAAACAATAAAAGTTTCGACGTTTAGTTTTAAAAATGTTGACTTACAAACTCATAACTTCGTGGATATTAATCGAGTTTTAAGTAAAATTCAAGAAACCTCCGGAATACCCCATTTTTGGGGGAAATTCGACTTGCGCGACCTCTAAACGTCTACCGAAAAATCTGAAATCTGTTGAGCAAACACAAACTTTTATTGATGGGACACCCTAATATATCTACACTGAACAAACACATTCAAAAGTCGCGTAAGCATAAAAAGGGACACTTGTAAGGGCATGTATGCTACGTGTCACTTAGGAACTCTTTTCAAATCCACCTTATACCACCAGCATTCGAAAGTGGTAATAAAGATTAAAACGCATAACTAAATCAGATACAACGCACGATATGGCCTACAATACAGTTTGTCGGAACTTTACTAAAACGATAAAAATCTATAAGGATAAAATTGTTTGTTAAGGACTTTGCTTTATGAGGATAAATACGATTTAGGATATGGGTGGACGATTTGGAAAATCTAAGATAAGCCTTTAGGATAAGGGCACGCTGTTTACAAATACGTACATATTCGTTACTAAATATTCAGTTGAACAAACATTACTGCGGATGTCGATGGAGTAGCCAAACCTTTTTAATAGATACTGTACAAATCGTTGATAAACCGCCATCTGGTTTAGAAACGAATACTGACAATTGTTATGGTGTGTTAAGCAACGTTGTCAACTCTTTCTAACCAAAACGCGCCGGGAACATTATCGAAACGCTCTGAAAAGTGGTAAATTAAATGTAAATAAAAAGTGTTGTAATTTGAGTAGCAAATTACATTTTATTAAAAACCAAAATTACTACGTAATTGTCCTTTTCTTGAAATCATTTAAATTCAAGTACAAACATTAGCTTCAACTGAAATTAAACCTCAGAATTCTTTTTTAAATTTTTTTTAAATATATTTTTTGTGAGCCTTTTAGTATTCAAGTAAATTATAAGTATCACATGATGAACTTTAGGTGCATTCCATGAAAAAGAGGAATTTGGAGTTATTTAAGATCGTATTGGTATGATTAAGTAAAAGCTTTTACTTATCCTTAATGACTAGACTAACATTATGCGTATAACAGGGCGATTAATGCTGCGCCTGAAAGTATACCCATTCTACAAACCAGTTGACGAGTCGGCTGCAAGTGTGTTATTTTTAAAAACTTTTATACTACAGGTTCTGGAATCGGGTAGAACAATCTAGAAGCTGGTTGTGCTCCTTGCGACGAGAACCACAACTGGTGTAAATAAATACCTGAGGCTTTTTGCATTTTGACTTCAGTTTTGTGATTAACCGCCGGAAAGTAAGCAAAAGGGATTGGATAGTAAAATATAAAGTGGTAAAGTGATGTAAATAAAGTAAACTGTTGAACTATATAAGTGAAGTAAAAGGAAGTTAAAGTGTTGTAATTATCGTAATTTAAAACGAACCTTGGTTTATTATTGTGAATAAAACAGGTCTAAAAGGACAAATAAGGAAATTTGTAACAGTTTTTTCTATTAAAAATTATTTTTAATAGAAAGTAGTTATCTCAAGAAGAAGTGAAATTGATTATTTCTGTGGATGGTTGGGAATGTAGCTATTTCGATGCCCTCCAAGGCATCTCATTAGCTCCCTTCTCCACAAGTATTTAGGTATATCATCAAACATTATAGGGGTAAACAATTCTCAAATTAACGAGAATTGTTTCGACACACCTACTAGTCCGAAAACATCCAACACAACACTTTTCACCGAAAACATCAATAATCCCAACTTCTGGTCTATGTAGGTTATCGTTGAAAGCCAATACATAGATCTTGTTGTTTGAAAATAGAAACAACGATTGCCATGAGATTGCATTACAGTGTAGTGTCAGTAATAAAAATATTTTAATTTGTCTGTAGGTGACCGTGGAATGGTCCTTTATGAAAGAAATCCAGTGAGTGTTCGAACTCGCGGGCGATGTGTTAACACCTTTTTGTTACACGGTACGTGTTGGATTTCTATGAACACATTAGTAAATGTTACATTGGAAAATAAAAAACAGCGTTCAAGTTTCATTATTTTCTTGCTTAATACTTTTTGTTTTATTCCCATAAAAAACAAAGAGAATGCAAACAACGGACACATGGCAATACATACATTGTTATGTTCGTACCTGCGCTCCACAAGTTCACACAATTTTCGTCTCATTTTTAAATACGTATAACTACGTCATAATTCTCGTTGCTCTAAGAGTGCTCCGCACCCACACAAGACAACTATTCGCTGCCGCTACAACAGTGTGAGTTTTTTCGCAGTCTGACAATCTGTGTTTCGCAGTCGGACAAATCTGTGTTCTATATCGGTGTGGCTCACCCTTATCATTTAGGGGTCTGAAAAATAAATGTTGGCTGATTCTGAGACCTGCCTGATATGCACACAAAATTTCATACAAATCGGTAGAGCCGTCTCGGAGGAAATTAACGCCAAACAATCTGTGTGATCACAGTCGGACAAACTGTGTTTGGATGTGTTCACTTTGTGACTTAAGTCCCTACCCGCGACTATGGATGTTAACACATCAAAACTACAAATGTTTCTGAACAGACTCCAAGAAAGAATAAAATGGGCCGGTACAACGTTATTATATTTGTGAATTTTGTACGATGGAGCGTAATATCGGCGGCATCAGTGTATTTAAGCGAAGTGCACCCAGATTTAAAACGGACTTTTTTTATTTTTTTAAATTTAGTGATTTTTGTTGTGCCAGTGGCAACTCTGAAATTTGTCAGCAGTCACATATAATTATTGCGATTATTAAAACTGAAAGGCTTTACGAACGGAAAACGCGTTATAATTGTGAAAACTTATTACAAAAGTTTGGAAAGTTATGTTGAGGCCTCACGCAAATTTCGAAAAATTTTCAGTCGAGAAAGTGCACTTAATGTGTCAAACGTTCAAAGAGAAACTCGGTCGGTTATGGACAGTAAGACTCCTGGGCGTCAACATACTGGTCGGCCTCTTGAAAACATTGCTGCTGTAAACATGAGTGTCGCCGAAACCATCAATGTAGCAACGATTTCCAGAACAAATTATCTCAAGAAATTATGATGTCAACTGGCCACCAAGTTCATCCGATTTATCACCGTGCGATTTATCACCGTGTTTTCTTTGGGGTTTTGTGAAATCTTGGGTTTATGCGAATAAAGTAGAAACAATTCCAGAGCTCAAATTCGAGATCCAACGCGTCGTCGGTTAGTTACAGCCACATCTCTGTGAAAAAGTCATGGAAAATTTTATGAAAAGAGTAATGGCCTGTCATCAGACCAATGGGGGTCCAGTTCGAGGATATTTTATTCCATACTTAATCGGAACATGTCTTCTTTACAATCGAATAAAAGAATCACAACCATCTCAAAAAACACGTGTCTTTAGTTTAAAATGAAAAAGTACATTCTTACTGATCATCGCGTATGCTGAGGATATAGATATTAATTAGACAAGTTACTGTGGTTTTTTGGAGAATTGAGAAGGATTCAGCAAAAGTGGGTCTGACAGTAAATGAGGACAAAAAAAATTAATGATTTCAACGAATAGGGCCCCTACGCGATTAGACCACAGAGTGAACGTTGGTAAACGTTATAATTTGGAGATGGTGGATGAATTTACATACCTCGGACCTGCCGTACACAAAAACCACAACGTCTGCCTTGAGACCAAGCGGAGAATTGTGCTTGCGAATATATGATATTTTGGGCCTTTCTTTATGGCGCAGAATCCTGGGTCCTATCGCAAGCAGACGAAACATCTGTAGGAGTCTTCGAGTGAAAAATACTCCGAAAAATGTATGGCCCTATAGTGCACAACGGCGAGTATCGGCGACGCCTGAACCATTAGCTGTATAAGTTATATCCCGACATTGACATAGTTAAGCGGATCAAAACGACGCCATTGCGCTGGCTAGGCCATTTGAGTAGAATGAAGGCGAACCGGCACGAAGGGTTTTCGAAACCCAACTCGAAGGAAGACGAAAAATAGAAAGACCAAGACTCCGCTGGAGGGAGTTGGTATTTCCAACTGGACAGATAAGGCTAAACATCGAACTGGTTGGCGAAATATGTTATCTTCGTTTTGTAAGGTCCCTGACCCCTCGGGGTTGTTCGAGACCGGATAAGTAAGTAAGTGTACATAGAACGTTGCACTATTTGTTTTATATAAAGTGTGTTGAACAATTCACCTCGGTCAAAAAATTAAATTAACCCGTTAAAATTTTCGTGCAATGATATTTTACGATTTTCGGCGTGGTCAGTGGAGAGGAATTGGCTGCTTTGCAGATTCTTTAAAGCTGATAGCTCAAGCGTCTATTGCTGAACTTGGAGATACAATTCCAAAAATAAAAAAGATTGTTGAGCACTTCCGCAAGAGCTCTCAAGCGTTGACAAAGTTGTTGGATGCGCAAAAACAAATGGGCTTGCCTGAGCTGAAACTAAAGCAAGATGTTGTTACATGGTGGAACTCAACATACGAAATGCTTCAGAGAGTTATTACATTAAAAGATGCAATAATCACAACATTATCTTTGTCACGCCCTGATTTGTTATGTGATTGGGATCTTATTTCAGAAGCAATACCAATTCTAAGACCGTTTTATGATGTTACTGTAGAAATTTCAGCAGAGAAGAACGTGACTCTTTCAAACGTAACAGTTCTCTGCAACCTTCTGCAAGGATTTATAGCAAAAAGCTTATCTTCAAAACCAAAAATATCAGCAATGCTCACGGTAATGGCTGCAAAGTTTAAAGCACGCTTTAGCGATTTTGAAAAAAATGCTTTATATGCAGAGAGTACTATACTTGATCCGCGCTTCAAAAAAAGGGTATTCAAAAATCAAATCGCATATGAAAATGCTATAAAAACGCTCAGAAGCAAAATTTGTTCAATAAGTTTACCAAGTACCAATACCACCAACAGTGAACCCATGCCTGCTCAACCTTGTTCAAGTCTCGAAGGAAGTTTCAATTTGTGGAATGAATTTGATCATGAGTTTAACAAAACTGTACAACCGGATATTAACGTCGTTGCTGGTATTCGAGAGCTGGATAAGTATTTAAACGAGGAATACGTGTCCAGGAAAATCGACCCACTCGAATGGTGGAGAGAAAGGAAAAGCCTTTATCCTCAGGTTTACAATTATGCCTTAAAGCGATTATGCATAATGGCCACTTCCGTCCCATGTGAACGAATTTTTTCTGCTACAGGTCAAATTATTAATGAAGCCTCACAAGGTATCAAGTCTGGTGTTTTTTTTTACATAGTAATATGTAACAATATGCATATATTTTTACATATTGCAGTGCAAAACCACTATTAACCCTATTCATAAAAAGTTGTGAGAGGTTTGAGACATTTTACCATACAGAAAAGTCCATCAAACCTCTCACAACCTTTTATGAATAAGGCTTTATTATCTAAGCTTTTTAAAATTTATATTTTATTTATTTAAGTTTTTCTTTATTACTCTATTTCAGTGGTAGGCAAAACCGAACGCACGCACTCAAACGTATTATGTGCTTGTGTGCAGTCGCAAACCCACAGCCATAGACTGATGCTTCGAATCAAACAAAGTTGTTGTGTACATGTGAGTTGCCGATCGTGTGTGTGTTTTATTTATTTATGAATTTTTATGTTTTTTTGTTCCTTTCATTTGCAAAAGACTGAATTACTCATAATTTTTGTTTAATAAAATATTTTGTTTTAGGTTTAAAAGTTTTTAAATGTAATAAGTTTTATTCTACTGGATTGTCAACTGCTGCAATCCAGTTCTAAAAAGTGGATTTTAGTAATAGCTGAAATACAAGTATATTTTCTCTTAATTAGTGTGCGCGCCTCATGTGCATGAGAACGTGGGTTCGATCCCTACTCTGACCATCTTAAATTTATTTCGACGGCGGTCACCTCGCATAGTGACGACGACACAATAGAGTACCAGTGTAAAACTCTAGGTACCAATCAGTGAGTATAAAACTAGAAAGCGCACTGCTCACTGCTTGTGAGAAGCTCTCCCGATGCCTTCATGGGATGTAATGGGAAGTCATTCATTTTTTTATATTAAAAATAGTCTGTAAAAATAATTAACTTTTCCACCAGAAATTCATGAGAAGACTAATGACTTCTTTGCACATTACAAGAGTGTGAATATTCTTTATATACACAGTGCAACACGAAAAAAAATAACCATATACGGACACCACTACGTGATAAAAGACTAAAAAAAAAAGACCCGTGTCTCCCAATTTTTCCCAAAGTCATGCACTTTTTTTTTTATGGGCCGCCAAAGATTTGGGGCCTCGGTATCAATTTCGTAAAAATGTGATCATTTTCTCAGGCTTATATCTTGCAAACCGTTCAGAATTTCTATTTACTTTCTGAGGCAAAGTTGTAGCTCTTGTCATAAAGAACAACAAAGAATCCAAAAAACTTCACCTTCCAGATCAAAATCGCAAAAAAACTTAAAAAAATTCGATTTTTTGTAACCTTTTCTCCCGTGTTCAGGTCCATAGATAGCAAACCGTTCAAAATTCAAGGAAACAATCAACTACAATCATGGCATTGCCAAGCCCTTAACATTCAAGTAAAATATTCACGTAGAAAAAATGCAGATTCGTAAATCTTAAACTTAAATCAAACATACTGAAAAAAAAAACTTAAAAATAATTTTTGGTGCTGGGAAAATTGACGGATTCACACGTTTCAAGGGATCCTTTTGAACTTATGCTTATAAAAATATAACAGCAAAAAACACATTTCAAAAGGTAGAGGTTAATTACAGTAGCTGCGGAATTTTTTTTGTCTATGAGCAAAAACGGGGAATCACAGCTCAAGGCAGATAGTTCCGTACTTGTCTGATGCATAAACGCGTTGACAGTTGTGTTCTCGTTCATACTTTCATTTATTTCGACAATAAAAATTGTTAGAAATCATGTTTTCACAATTTTGTTGTCCGCTCACGGGAGATGTTTGATACCAAAAAAGTGTCCGCGTTCGTCCAAGGGAGCGTCCGTTTAAGGGAGCACGATTTCTTCCTGAAACAAGGCGAACATTTTGGGACCAAGGAATTTGTCCGCTTAAGAAAGCTGTCCGGCAATAAGAGCTGTCCGCGAAGAGAACTTTCACTGTATTTTTCAATTGTACAAAAAAAAACAGTATAAAAATATCAGTCGAGTGAACCGACTCTGCATCTGATGGGCAGCACCGGAAAAATTTCTCCAGCGTATTCCTTGGCTCATTTCATGAAGAAAAGTCCACTAGGACCATGTCCGAAAATGCAAGGGTGCGAAATGGCAGCGGGTTCAAAATTTTCGGATTGGTGGTCGAAGGGTAGTAGGGTAAAGTTTCTAACTTATGAGCCAGTGGTCGGATTTTTTTGTTTTTTCTTCAGAATCAGTAAAAAAAGTAGAAAAAATCAAATCGCCGAGATACAGAGCTTTATTCACATAATTCACATAACCTCAATTTGCTCAGCCAGATGGCTGAAAAGATAGCCATACCTCTTACCGACCACCCGCTCAGAAGTTAGCAACTTTACCATACTACCCTCCGACCCCAATCTCAAAAATTTTGAACCCGCTGCCATTTCGCACCCTTGCATTTTTGGACTTTTCTTCATGAAATGAGCCAAGGAATACGCTGGAGAAATTTGTCCGGAACTTCCTGAATCACGCTGTATATTGTTTACTTTTCCTTTTTTTACAACAAAAATAGGACCTGTAGCATTGCATGTGTTTTTAGGGACAAATCTCGTGTTCGTCCAAAACTCCAAACAAAAAATTTTGTTTTGGCTGGGTTTAACTAAAATGGGCCTAGCACGTGTAATATGCACCATAAGGAGAAACCAATGAAACCGTTGTAGTCATGAGAAAATATCCTTCCTTGGTACTATTGTACATTGGTCCGTTTCTTGATTTTTAAGTCCCTGGGGGCAATTTCCACCTTCAGATTAATTGTTCCTAATTCTGTGGTGGATTCTAAAGAGGATGACAATTTTTGGATTTTTACCCGCGCATTGGACAAGGCGGTCAAATTTTGCCCAACATTCATCCAGTAAGTCCATCCATATGCCAATAACCCCGCCAGCATTTTGTACCTCTGGTAACTGAGTCCAAAATCATCAATTGGATTCCATTTAAAATAGTTTTTATTTTCTGCAGCTCGAATTGTTGTGTTGTTCTAGACAGGTTGCGCCATCATCAGCAACTTGCTCTTTAAATGCTCCTTTTCCATTGTGATTATCACCTAAATAACAATTGTTAGTTAGTGGAATTAGAATATAGACTGACTATAATTACCTTATTACTTTTTTGAATTCAATTAATTTTGTTTCTCCCCGATTCGTGTTAATGGTGACGATGTTCTATTAAAACATCATGTTTTGGAATCTTCAATGCATTGAATGTACTTGTCCTGTTCATCATGTTCCCTTGCTCTTCGTCGCCATCTGGACAATCACCGTGATTATACACCACATACTCTCAAACATTTTAACATTTTTTTTTTAAATTTCATACGCTAACAATAAGTATGCGTAATAGTTTACATAGTTTTGTTTGTTTACTTTGGCGTGAGGTACACATCAAATGAAATGAGGCGATTGAAAGAAAATGAACGATTGAAGTGAAATGAACGATTGAAGTGAAATGAACTAGTGAACTAGATGAACGAACTAGTTCATTCAGATGAGCTGAACTCGAATGAGCGCTCACTAAAATGAACTAAACTTCCCAACTCTACTTCAGTGAAACGAAGGACTGTTAATTCTTAGTGGGATACCACCACCTGTTTACAACAGTGTTGGAAGAAATAAAAATAAATAAATGGTTCCCATTACATCCCATGAAGGAATCGGGGAGAGCTTCTCACAGCCAGTGAGCTGTGCGCTTTCTAGTTTTATACTCACTGATTGGGACCTACAGTTTTACACCGGTTCCGAACGGTATTTTTGAAAAGCATTTTCATGGCTAAATACTCGATAGTGTCGCCGTCACTATGCGAGGTGACCGCCGTCGAAAGAAATTTTAAGGTGCTCAGAGCAGGGATTGAACCCAGGATCTCAAGTACAAGAGGCGCGCACACTACCCATTGCACCACCGACGGCACAGTGTTGGAAGACATAAGGAAAAATAACAAGAGAAGACGGATCATTTTGCATCAGGACAATGCGAGCTCTCACACATAAGATGAAACAATGGGCTATTTGAGCACTCAACATGTCGAATTGATGGGTCATACGCCAAATAGCCCTGATTTGGCTACCAATGACTACTTTTTACTGTATGGTCAACGATTTTCGATGCTTGAGGAAGCTGTTGAAGCGTTCAATCGTTGTTAATTTTTTGAAACAACAATGGCTTTCGATGAAAGCATGCATAGGAAAGAAATGTTGTGAACATTGATGATTAAGTATTTGGTGTGGATGTTTTGGCACAACTAGGAGTGTTAAGACAATTCTCGATAAGTCGAGTTTTGTTTATCGCTATAGGGATATTTTATATATTGTTACGATTTTCCTTATTCGTCCTTTTTGCGATGTTTTATTCAAAATAATAAAACAATAATTACAACGGTTTAACTTCCTTTTATTTTACTTATATAGTACAACAGTTTACTTTATTTATACCAGTTTAATAAGTCTTATGTTTTACTATCAAATCGCGTTGCTTACTTTACGGCGGTTAATCACAAACTGAACTCTCTATTCCAAAGACCTCCGCTATTTATACCAACTCACCATACTCAAATGATGTTATATCTAGCGAATTCAAGAACCTTCTAGACATTGTTGTTTATCTTTGTAGAATCATCTCGAATGGCGGAGAATTATCTTAACTGAGGCGAATTCGTTCTACTGGTTTAGCGAGCTGGTACGTTTTTACAATGCATACTTTCAGGCGCAGCACTAACCGCCTGTTATTTACATAATGTTAGTAGAGTCATTAAGAGCAAGCAAAAGCTTTTACTTATTCGTAACAATATAATGTGTGATAATATACCTTTATACCTGTGGCGAAGGGAGCTGATGATATGCCATGGTGGGCATCCAAATAGCTATATTCAAAACCATCCACCGTAATAATCAATTTCACATGTTTCTTTTTAATATTTTCTATTAAAATTTACTTTTTCATAGAAAAAGTATTTTTAATAGATATTGATCTTGAACCGAACAATTATTAAAGAATTAAATTTCTTTTAACGTAGAATACGTTATACTGGAGCACAAAATTTTGAGAAAATGTCTGTCACTTTCATTATAAGTTTTTAATACTTTATGCATGCATTGAAAAAAATTCAAGTATGGTCGTAACATATACAATATGTCTTCTTTTGATTTGTATTTAAATAATCATATTGCTACATATAATTTTTTTGATTCTATAAGTAGCAATATGTCAAAAAAAGTGGTTTTTCCAATTTAAAGATATATGTACCAAATTATATGTACTGATTTGGGGATACATTCGGCTATCTGAAATGCTCATTAGGGTGGCCCTCAATTACATGATATGTTAATTATAGGGTGTTCTTGTTGTCATTGATTTTTCAATTGATTACGAATTTTTTCCTGTAATTTTATTAATATCCGAAAAACTGGAATTTTTTAATTTTTTACAATAAACTGGGTTAGTAGCCTTTCATTTAAGATAAATATTTCATTCGTACACTGAGAGAAAAAAAATTATTATAATAATAAGTGGTAAAGGTAGATTTACGACTTTTTCATTTAAAATGGCACAAAAACGGCTAAAGATTTTTGGCCAAAATTTTCTATTTCTCGTTTAGAACCTTAAAATCTTAAATTCTACCAAGTTCTTTTTCGCAAAAAGTCGTTTTTGACATATTGCTATCTATAAGTAAATCAAAATTTAACTCCTTCAAATTTTGTATTAATTTTCATATGCTTTGTATTTTATGTATTATAACATCATGTGTAAGAGCAGTACGATTATCTGTGTGTTCATCACAGAACCAGTGTGAGAAAGAGAAGAAGTATAATGACAATGCATGTTTTATGTGAACATTACAGAACCAGTGTTGCCACATGCAGTATTTACACTTGTTTTCAAAAGTGCATCGAATTGATATAAAGTGTACCCAAATTTTGTTAAAAACTATCCTAAATTTTTAAAATAAAAATTAAAGATAAATTTGATAGATTTAAATCATTTATCAAAAATTATATTTAATTCATATATTTTAATTGCAAAATGACTAACGTATTCTACGTCTGACCTATGCGCCCGTGTTATCTAACACAGGCTTCAAATTTTTTATATTTTTTTTGTTCGTATATTTGCGTGCATGTTTATTGACCAATTTACATCGTTTTATGTTCAATGAATGGTATAAAATTTAATTTTTTAGTTACTTGGAACAATAATTTTCAGTCTCAAAATCAAGAGCAATCCTAGAAAAACGGTTAGCACCACTGGATTCAGGTTACTCAAATTAGGGTTACCTACTGGGTACCCTGCTTGTTACGTTTTTGAACTAGCACAGTGTTATTAACGAATTGAAACACTGTATATATCGTATCTTCGGAAACCAAAGTGCATGATTATTACGACTTTTAGGAATGTTTAATATTGGTGGTACATATGTTTACCGTTCGTATCGAAAGGGTTAATATTGTTATACACAAATGTACATGTGTTTCTTTTAAGCTTTTGTTTCGCTAAGTGTTCAAATTTGATCTTCCTTCAAATCAATGCCAACAAAATTGGCCAGTTCTATAGACGAACTTTAGTTCAATGAAAAACTTCTGTCTTATGATGGATTTTAAACTTGTTCTTCCTACTTTGTTCCTTTGCAACAAAAATCCAACGGATTTGCTTACATAGTTTGCTATTGTTCAATTCAATGGAATATCCGTGACTCAAGAAGAAATGAGGCGGCATTAAAGAAGCGTATGCATATATTAGGGTGACCTTTATTGACGACATACTTGTATATAAAAAACCATAATCGAATAATTTTCAGAGCCACACATGAAGAAGCAGTTCGAAATTACAGTTGAAAGGAATATAACCTGAATATAGTCACGACAAGAAGCTCAGGGTTATGTATAAGTACATGATGAAAACAGTTGCCGAAAATGTGATTGGTGCAAATTATGCTGAGAAAAACAAGTAGTGTTTTTAGCAATAAACCCCAGATTTACGCTATTGCTTTCTCCCTACACAACTTCGTCACAGCTGACAGAAACATTGTGATGTGTGCAGCGTTATTTTCATAACTTACCGTTCGATACTCTTCATCGTACCACGGTTTGTCCTTTAAGCGGCATTTCAGAACCAAAAATGCTCTCAGCGGCAGTTTTCATAGTGCGGAAACTGGAGCGTGTGGTAATGGAGGAGCGTTTTGCGCTAGTAATTGTGAGTGAGTTTATCTGAATAGGCCGTGGTTATCTCAGGTAATATATAAGTTACGCTGAGACCACTCGCAAACTTAGCGAAATTTCTGGTCGTTTAAGTGCAGTTAGTGCGTCAACAATTCGCAGAGTGATGGAAAAATTATAGGAAACTGAGTTGATAATGGAGAGTAGGTCTCCTGTATGTTGACGTACCGGCCGGTCTCTCGAAAATATTGGTGCTGTAAACGATAGTATCGCCGAAAACCAGGGAATAACAATTCGGCATCGTTCACAGCAACTTCAAATTTCCCAAGCACCACGCTGCATATTTTAACGAAAGACCGCCTTCACACATACAAGATTCAGCTTAGTCAGCAGCTAAAAACAGGCAGACTATACACGGCTCCAATCCTTTCAATGGGTGATGGAGCAAAGTGAATTGAATGAAAATTTTTTTAAGAAATCATCTTCAAATATGAGGCGCATGTTCATTCGAACGAGTTCGTCAAAAACAAAATTGCCGAATTGGGGCTCTCGAAATCCCCAAGTGATCCATGAGAAACAAATGCATTCATAAGGATCTGGTGCGGATTGTGGTCAGCTGACGTTATTGAACCTTACTTTTTTGAAGATGAGCCCGAAATTGCAGTGATTTTCAGACCTAGTTATCTCCCGAAATTCCGATGTCAACTGGCCAGCAAAATCGTGCGACTTAACGCCGTGCGATTTATTTTTTTTTTTGGGTTTTATGAAATTTTTTTCGTCTATGTTAATAAACCACAAACAACGCGCCATAGGTGGAGATAGAGTAAAATCTTTGTCAAAATGTCATCGAAAATTTCAAGAAAAGAGCAAAGACCTGTGATCAGAACCAAAGGGACCATTTGCCGGACATTTCATTCCGTACTTAATAGGAATATGTTTATTTTACAAGGCAGTAACAACATCACCACTTGGTCGGAAAATGTGCCTTTAATTTTTTAATTAAATCGTGCATTTTTATTGGGACACTCTTTATAAATATTTATATATTTGCGTTTAATCCGAGCTTATATTGAAGTGCCGTTCACAGCCCTCTGCAAAATATAGTGCCCACTTTGTAGTGCCGCCACATCGTCTGCGTAACAGACTTGAGCTTGAAGCTGTTGTTGGGCCAAAACTTTTGAGCAGGAGAGAGAGAAGACTACTATTTTGCCTTTCTACATTGTGGATAATTTTATATAAAACGGTTTCCACTGATCTCACTTGGACGAAATTATTTTGTTTGATTTTAGCCGGTCGTCAGATTTAACCATTACATCGCCAAGGCACTCTTTGTGTTTAAATAATAAGCATTTTAGTCTGTTCAATCGATATGTATTTAGATTCGCAATACTTCGTTCCCAGGTTTGGCGATGCCAGCACCTAGAAGTATATGCGTGCGTCAGATATGAAGCAAAGCTTGGCGGCGAAATGATTAACTACGATCTGAATTATTTTTCTTTTTTTGTTGTTTGGTTGCTTATCGTAAATATAGTATACTTGTGTCCAAATATATTGTATTTGCTATTCAATATAGCGTGTTTGGAATACAATGATTAATAGATTATAATATATGTATTTGAGTCCAGTCTGTGGAGTTGTTTGTTGAAAATTGCTGAAAATAAAAACTTGAAAGACAATAAAGAAACAAAAAGCAGCAGATCATCAATTCACGAAAACAACTCTTGCAAACATGTACATAGTTCCTGCAATATGTAGCTGGAGCCGTTATTTGTAGTAAATACATTTGATGTTGATCTTTTGCTTTCTGCATCAAACATAGTATCGGTCGGCATATGGGTTTTCTACAGAATTTGTTCAATCTTAGAAACATCGTTAACAATACCAACCTGTATGTATAAGAGTTTTCAAGGATTCTGTTTTGCTCGAAATATCACAATGTTGTCTTTTGTAAATTTCAGATGATAGTCATCCCAAAGTTAATATTTACGTATCCGCCGTGCTCTATTATATTCCCACCCGACTTGTCGTCAGTTTTCCGTATCCTAAGAGTGTTTTCCAAGCAATATGTTCGATTTATCTAACAACGACTATCTAACTTCAGATCATACTCCCATCGCAAATACATATAAAGTATATTTGGAGCTTGTCGCAAATATAATATACTTGTGTACAAATACATTGTGTTTGCTATTCAATATAACATGTTGGAGACACAATGATCAACATGTTATAATATATATGTTTGTGACCCCAATATATTTGTGTTTGTGATACAAATAGAGCTGTGTTTGTTGCACTGTTTATGCTCTCTCGGGAGCAAGAACATAAAAGAGGGCCAATGACAGAGTTTATCTTGTACGTGTGTTTCTGTATTTTTGCATTATTCCTTCACTCAGTGATTCAAAAATATTCCTGAATTTACATGTAAATTGCAGATGAAGTCAGTGTTTCTTACTGTGGCTGAAGTATTGTATTTTAATTTCATGTATTCAGTCGTGTATGGTTCATCGGACAGAGGATATCAAAAGCGCTTGATCAGTGTAAAAATAAAAAACGAAGGCACGGACGGTTAAATGGTTTGTGATGTTGCTTTGGTTTTTGTGAGTGTGTTTCGTATATATGTATGTGTGCTATAAAAGTGAAAAACAATTTTGACGAAAGAAACTGGAATGGACGACAAGGTGAAGCCCTTTGTCTGTCCGAGCCTTTACTGAGAAAATGGAACGGCGGATCATTTGTGAAATAAGTATTAGAAAAAAACAAAAGTAATTAATCCATGCTTCGCTTGCATGAACTAGATTTGTATATTGTTTGTGTACCAACGCATAGTGATAACCAACGCATAGTTGAAACCTTCTGAAAACAAAAACGTGATAGACAACAAGGAAACAAGGAAGTACATTGCCAGTAAGCATGATGCTGTTTGCATTTAAATACAAGTAAGTTTGGGACTTGCAAACATATGAATGTTTGAAGTAAGTTCCAAACATATACATGGTTCCTGCAGAATATGTATGGGAGAATTCGTTAGAGAGGCTGTTATTTTTGTGCTACCTAACAAAACTAGAAGAGATATAAATAATTTTCAACAAATTGTGGGAGAAAATCTTAATCTAAATACAAAAATAACAACAAATAGATAATTGGATGAATCTGTTGCAAATTTTAATAATGTGATTCATGAGGCAGCAGTATTGTCAAGTCCTTTCGAATCTAATCGCACGATATGGCAAAATGTAGCATCATCTGAAGAAATTAGTCACTTAGGTAAAGAAACTAGAGGGCTTAGAAGAGTATGGAAAAGAACTAGAAATGCTGCAGATAAACGAAATCTAAATGCAGCAGTTCCGAATCTAAAAAATAGACTAGAGGAACAGGAACATAAAGGAGTTGGAAATTACTTTCGGAAAAAATTAATACTGCAAATTGCGGTAAAGATAACTACTTGTACAATGCTACAAAATATTTAAATAGACCTGTGAAACGAACTGTTCCAACATAGGATAAACATGGCACATGGTGCAGAAATCGGTATTTTATGCAGGTATTTATTGGGAGGTTTGGGGGAAACACGCTAATGCTTCCATGCAAGTATATGGATGTTTGGGATGAAGAACGCATATGTATGCACGTAAAATCATACATGTCAGTAAAAATGCTACTGTTTGCATTTACATACAACCGTGTTTGGGACTTCCGAACATATGAATGTACATACATGGTTCCTGCAGAATATGTTTGGGAGAATATGTTAGAGAGGCCGTTTTTTTCAGCGTGCTGGTTAACACCGAAGAACATAAATTATGATGACTATATAGGCAGTGCGTGTCCAATGTATTTGCGTGAAGTTAAAGTTGAAATTAATTCTCTAAATAAAGCAAAATCACTCGGATACAAAAAAAATAAAATGATTTCTTTGTCACGGAAACGAGTTCCTATTTTAACTTACTTAGGTGGTCTGAAACAGCCCAGAGGAGTTAAGGGCCGTACCAAATCAGGATAACATGTTCGTCTAAACGGCTCAATCTTTAGCTTTCCTCCTCCATTTGGTAACACCAAGATCTCGAATGCAATATCGCACCTGGTCTTTTCTGCGAAGTCTTGGTCATCCTATTTTTCGACGTCCTTTCGCACTGGCTCACTCTGATTCATTCTACTGACAAATAAAATTCATTAAAGTGCATACACTTTTTTCATTAATTTAATGAACAAATTTCATAAACTTATTAATTGCAGTTCTGTAAAATTAATGAATATGCTCACAATTATATAACGCTCGATTCATTGAAAAAGTTCATAAAACCATTAATTTCTTCATAAATTTGTTTACACAAACACAACAGTTTTTTTCAGATGGTTTCCCGGTTTTGGAAATTTTTGTGTTAATTTGCGTACAAAAGAATTCTCATTGCATTTAGAGTTTTCCATACATATAGTAGCTTAATGATTGTTTCAATAATATCATTCCGAAAACCGCAGTTCAGGGTTTGCTCCTAGATCCTAAATCATTATACTTGAGGAATCTTTTCTTAAACTTTTAAGTTAAAAAAAAAAAATTACAGCAGACAGTTGTCCGAGGCCTTCGGCCACGGACTGTCCCTGCAGGCTGTGTCAGAGACACGGCCATTAAGTTTAACGTAGAATACGCCATCCGATAAGACAGAAAACATATATAACAATATATTCATTTGCTTATATTATTTATCATTTATTGTTATATATGTTTTCTGTCTTATCGGATGACGTATTCTACGTTAAACTTAATGGCCGTGTCTCTGACACAGCCTGCAGGCCTCGGACAACTGTCTGCTGTAATTTTTATATTTACCAACGGCATTTGATTCAAGTCCGTTTAAAAAAAAAATATTATGTTCAATTTTTTTAAACTTAATTTAATTTATGTATTTTAATTAATGTTTTTATTGAAATAAGTTCTGCGAATGTTGAGAGGGCCGCCCTAATATTAAAAAAGGTTTACCTTATCGAGTCTTCGCATTAGCATTCGAGCGTTGTGTGAAAGCTTTACGCTTTACAATTCAAAATTAATGTTACAACAGCTTTATTGAAGCTTTCGCAAACAAGCTTTATTACGTTAGCTTACTGTTTGTTTCACTTTTTACTAGATACATGTTGCCAAGCAACATTAGCTTGCTGTTCGTTTCACTTTTTACTAGATACATGTTCCTAAGCAATGTTGAGCAACCAAAAACACTCAACCAAACACCACACATATGTTTGAGTGTATGTGTTTAAACAATTTCCATTTGAGAAATTAAAATACTAGAAATATATCAACCAATATGAAATGTATATCAAACGAAAGATAACATCTTCATTTGCCTACAAAAAAAATTTTAAAAAAATTCATCTAGCCGTTTCCTCAAATTCAATGAAATAAAGATTACAACAATAAAAACCTGACATGACTCCTCATACCGTAAGGTAAGACGTATTCTACGTCAAAAGTTTATTATATCAGCAAACACTTCAAAGTTTTTTAACGTTTTCATAAAATGAAAAACAACCAAAAATTTCATTATGTACGATTTCATGAACAACCAACCAAAGAAGAGTTTAATTAAATATATGAATGTTTCCATTAAGATTTACGAAAGTTTCATCATTTTTTTTTTGTTTTCTAATGAATAATTTTCATAAAAATTATGTTTTATGAAACATGATTCATAATATTATTATTATTCTATATTTATGTTTTGGTTACTTTTTCATGAAACAGTTCCTTACGAAGATGTCCTTTTTCATTAATAATATGTACTTTTTAATTTGAGTGTACGCATACCTACGTCGAACGTCGGGATACAGATTAGAAAGTTTGAGGTACATCCGTCGTCGACACTTGCCGTTTTCTATTATAGAGGGTTGCTAATTATATTTCGTGTCCATAGCGTTGCCAGATGAAAACTGGAACTTACATTGGAAAGTTTGACATTTTGTAGCATAAACATACACAGAACGTTGTCACTTACGAGAACTATTTATTGTATTGAGAATGTGTTGAATAATTCATCTTGGTTTCGGGTTTTGTTGATGAAGCACCATCAAAAACCACTGTAAACCGCTGGTACCAATAGTTCAGTCACGGATGCGGTTCGCTCAAGGATGAATTTCGTGAAGGTCGTCCAACTTCGGTCGTGTTGCCGGAAACCATCGATGCTGTGCGAGAACTGATAAAACAAGACCGACATGTGACATACCGTGAGATTGATGCTTCCTTGGGAATTATAGTCACTAGCATCAAAAAGATATTGCAAGTTATTTTGGCCGTGAAAACGATTTTTTCTCGTAGGATCCCATATAATTTGACGAATGCTTAAAAAAAGGATCGTGTCGATAGGAGCAAAGAAATTTTGAAAAAATACATCTGCCGTAAATCAATTGCAGTATAACATCGTCAAAGGTACCGATTCATGGTTCTGTGCGTATGAGCCCGAAACAAAACAGCGATCGACCGTATGGGTCTTACAAGGCGAGCTATATCCAACAAAAGTTGTTCGTGGAAGAGGCACATCGAAGCAAATGGTCATATTGTCAAATGGTACACCCGGTCATGTGGCCACAGTGTCTTCAGTGAAACGTAGGACGCTTAATACTTAGTGGCATACCACCATCTGCTTGCCAACAGTGTTGGAAAAAAAAAAGAAAAAAAAAAGAGAAGACGAATCATTTTGCATCAGGACAATGCGGGCTCTCACACATCAGCTGAAACAATGGGCTATTTGATCACTCAACATGTCAAAATGTTAAGTCATCCGCCGTACAGTCCTGATTTGGCACCCAATGATTTCTTTTGACTGCGTGGTCGACGCCCGAAGCAGCTGTTGAAGAGTTCAAAACCATGTTTTGGAGATGTCTCCATCGGACTGGAAATGTGTTTCGAAAATTGGTTAGAGCGCATTAAAACTATATTGAAAATATGAGAATATTTTGAAAAAATAAACCCATTTCCAATGATGATGATTGCGTTTTATTGCTGGACCCGCAATACAGGGTGTTTCAAAAGTGACCACCCTATTGGAAGATGCTCTTATTTTTGCAAATGGCCGCCAATGACAAATCTGTTTTGACATTTGTGGACTAGACAGATGTAGAATACAAGTAAACAAGCCATGGAGCGATACACTCCCCAAGAACGCGGAATAATCGTGTCTATTTTTTTGCGTAACAATTCGTCTGTGGTGTTGGCGCAGCGCGAATACCGTCGCCGATTCCCCGGCCGTCCGACACCGATTGCGCAAACACTGCGCCATTTGGCCACTAACCTTGAAGAGTATGGGACCACACGAGACGTTGCCAGGAGTGGCCGGCCCCGGAGCGCCCGTTCTGCCGATAATATCGCCGCTGTTGCCGAGGATGTCGAGCTGTCGCCGGAAATATCGACCAGACGCCGTGCCTCGCAATTAACCATCAGCCTGTCGTCTCTATGGCGACCTGCGCATGTTCCCATACAAAGTCAAGTCCATGCATCAGCTGCTGCCTGTCGACCGCCAAACGCGTGTAACCTACGCCCAATCCATCCTCAATTTCGTGGACGACGTCCACTTACCACCAAAATCATAATGAGTGATGAGGCTCATTCCACCGAAAATCCACGAGTGATGCACGAGGAGCCATTACACCCGCTCAAAGTGACTGCATGGTGCGCTGTTTTCGCTGGATGAGTCATCGGGCCAGTTCTTTTTCGCGAACGCCGCTGGTCAAACGACAACAGTGGACGGTGCGCGCTATAGGGCCATGTTAACCGAGTTTTTTCTGCCGCAATTCGACGAATTAGGACTGGAGGACATGTGGTTCCAACAGGATGGAGCAACTGCACACACTGCGCGAGCCACAACCGATATTCTGAAGGCGGGGTTCCCGGATCGCCTCATCTCTCGTTTTGGCGATTCGCACTGGCCCGCAAGACCTTTCTTTGTGGGGTTTTTTGAAGTCCCGTGTTTACGTGAACAAGCCCGAGACCCTGGAAGCCCTCAAGGTCAACATTCGACACGAGTGCGGGAATCTGTCGCCCGAAGTTCTCGCCGAAGTGATGAAAAATGCCATAAAACGAGCCCGCATGGTAATCAATTGTGACGGCACCCATTTAACCGATATCATCTTCTCAACTTAACTAGTAAAATTCTAAAAGTTTAAATAAACAAAATTAAAAAACAGAATCGAAGTTTCTCAGGTAGAAAAAAAAATGAGAGCCAAACAACATCGGATGACTTCTTTTGAAACACCTTGTAGAAATAGCGTCCCTCTAGGACCATATATTTTTCGGTGCATTTTTCTCTCGAAGACTCCCAATGATATTTCATCAGCTTGTGATATGTCCAAGGATTCTACGCCATAAAGCAAGGCATGTTGTATGGGAGTCTGATGTAGTTAGATGTTTGCTTCTCTCGAGTGGGTCTTATCTCTGAAGTGCTGGCTTTGGATTTATCCAGCATGGTTGTTGGCCCTGCTAATTGCATAACATAGGTATACCAAATGCTGTCAGTTTAGGTCCAGCGTCCGATTTTCTCTTATTATTTTCCTTTGGAAAGCCCTCTTTTCGCCCGTTATTCCAACGATGTTTTCGTCTCTTCGATGAGTGGATCATGTTGCGACTGAGTGGCTTCTGGGAATTTATGTCTGAATTTCCGTATACCGTTAGAGAGGGCATGCTTTTCTTTTTCAAACATTTGTCAGTATAATGGATCTTCTCACCCACCTCACATACGGGCTGCTTCCTTTTCGCATACTGCCCTTAAAATTCTTTGGCGTTGTGTAAGTCCACAACCCAACAATTTTAATTCGCCAAACAGAACTAACACCCTAATATACATATATGTATATTTGAGTTAAGTCGTCTCGTCATTCTAGCACTATATAAATCTTCTTACAATGGAAGAAACGAGGAGCGAGACTAGAACAATTTCTATAGAAAACAATGTTAAATGTTAGATTTCCTTGACTTGGACCAGACTAACTGACTAAGAGATGTAAAGAAAAATGAACCAAAAATCCTTAAAATATCACAAACTTTTGTAGGCACGACACAAATAAAACATGTCTCTGTAGTTTAAGTTGAAGGTGGTGTCGACATCTGTAGGCCCCAATGAGTGAGTGTAAAACTAGAAACCGCACAACTCACTGGGAGTGGGAAAGACTCCCCTATCCCTTCATGGGTTGTCATGGGAAACCATTTTTTTACGTCAACGTCATCCAATAAAACATTTCTGAAAATGGCAATTCCGCCGTTCAAGTAAATGCAGAATAATTGCAATTCCCTACAATGCAATTGAAAATATCGATTTAATTGTTGCCAAAAGTAATCAGTATGCCATTGAATCAACATCCCATTGTCCTCTGCTTATTGAAATCGATGTGAAATATAAAACCGGAAGCCGGATATAACAGTAATATGTTATGGTTCATATAAGAAAATGTAAAATTTGTCAGCGCTCTTTTGCTTCGGTGTTGAAGAGTGGAGATATTATTTCCAATATTAATTAAAGGCACTTAAGCTACATTCAATTTCCGCGGGAACTATGTTGTGTACTACAATACTCAGTGGGGATATCTACTTAGATTGTTATGGCAGCATGATGATTCCAAAGTGAATCTCGCAACGATGTTATTAATTAGCAACAGCTTGAGGTAGAAATGTAGTTGGAGTTCAATTCATGTGAATAGTGTGAATTGTTTTGGAATTTGATTGAAACTAATGAATTAAACTCGAACTTATGATTGCTGGGAAAACTTTGTCATGGGAAATGCGATAGTCGAAGTATTGGCAAGTTAGGTTAGAGAGACCGTTTGTTTCTTTCTAGAAGATTTTCGAGTTAAAAGCAAAGACAGCCACTTCTCCTCTGAAAGCAAATTTATCGAAAATGACCAGAAGATTTAATTAATTAATTTTTTAATTAATATTGTAGTAAGTTGTCTGCGCATGAGAATATTTTTTCAACTGAATACTGTATCAAGAGCATAGTGTATCAAGCGAGAAGAAACAAGTGGCCTTGGAGGTTGAGTAATAACTGCATATGTTTATTAACATTCAATAACATTATCTCTTACTTCTAACTATTTCTAATAAGATGAATAAGTACGTGAATGTATGTGTTTGTATTAAATATATATGTATGTTGCAATAACATAACAACACAAAGAGAGTGAGAGTGTTTAAAAGAAATGTAATTTATGTTAAAGGGAACGTCAGTAAGGCTGACTGTAGTTTATCATTACTCTATAAAGGGTGTCAGTTACGATAGCTTGTGCATGTCGTTAGTTCACTGATATTTATAATATTTTCTTAGGATTTCGAAGGTGTTTATTTTGTAATTAAAAACTGGTCAAGTTTTTTTCTATGTATCTATAAATATTTATGTAAATTTTATGTGTTTTTAACATTTCTCAAAACATCTCCATCAGCAGTGGAATACAATTTCCAGTCATACCAGATTTATAGTACATTTTTGTTGGTTTAAGAATGTGATGCACTATGCGCCTGCAGACCTCCCCCTTGAACTCAATGCCGATTCAAATCTAATTTCTAAAAAAATAGGCCAGCAGCAATATGCTCTTTTGTGCGCTACGGACAACTGCTTTTGTCGCCCACTGTCATCTTCGTCTCACAAACTGTCTGTCTGTGTTTCGTCTCACAAACTGTCAATATTTACAGCCGTTTCTCCATTAATAAATAATACAGTTTTAGCTCTTCTAGTAACGTCAGTTTAACCTAACTAGAATGCAAATGTTCATAACAATATAAACTAAATTTTTGGTTAAATGTATGAGATCTGACTGTATGGTTCTGACTACCGGGAAAAGTTATATCGGTCAAAAGCAAGCGAAACGCCGGGACACGTCTAGGAATCGAGATATATCCATTTGAAGTTAGTAAGTATAAGTATCACATAGGGGAATTTGTCGTGTTTGGGTCATTTTTGAGTGGCATAACTCGAGAACGACTAGGCAGATTTTGCTGCAAAAAACTTAGAAGAATTAGGAATTAAAATTCCTTTAATCCATTGATACAATATTTCTCTACATAATCCACAGTTTTGCAGTTATAAATAAATTTATGAAGAAATAAAATCAATTGGTGTTCCAACTCACGGGCGATGTGTTAACACATATTTGTTACACGGTACCTGCTAGATTTTTATGAACACATTAGTAAACGATACATTGTTACAGTGCTGAAGGCTCTTTTTCTATTGCACTTTCTTTTTTCTTACATCTGCTTTAACATTAGATGTAAAATTGTTAAAATAAATAAAGCAATATTTAACTCCCTGGTGAGTCATTATTTTTTGTCATAAACAGAGCGACGACCTGCTTGTTTGAATGCTGTCATACAACTGAAAAAAAGCCATATTTAGCTCACTGAAATAATTGATTTTCTGTTGTCATAAACAGAGCGTCAATAAAAAGTATTGAATAGTATAAAGAACTTATTGCACTCTTTTTCCGCTCTCATGTAGAGAGTCTGAGTAAAAGACCATAAACGAGTCTTATTATCTTTATAGAATATTTCATTATAAATGCACCATTTCGACAATGTTATTACATAAAACAATACAAAAAGCATAAATATTTCACAAGGCATCAATGTTTCACATCAAAATTATGAATGAGAAAGAAGGTACGGAAAAAAGAGAGTAATACATTTTGAATCATTCGCCAGATGTCGCCAGTGCCTTTGAGTCATACAATTCGTTCCATGAGTTCTCTATACTATTCAATACTCTTTGGCGACGACGAACTGCTTGTTTGTTCGCTGCCGCTACATCAATACCATCATACTTATTTTCAGGCAGATACTATTGCTGGACAACAACCACGTATGTGATAAGGTCGCTGTGTATTGTGTGCATTTGTTCACTTTGATAGGTGACATCAAAATATAATTTTTTGCCTAAAAAATTAAAATATTTTGTGTATAAATATCATGAATAATCCAAAACGGGAAAGAGTGTCAAGTCTTATTACTTGTACGTAAAGTCACATAACCTGTGAACAAAATCATATTTTCATATGTCTGCTCTCTTTACTTTCTTGCATGGTGGTTCGCCTTCTTGTTCGGAGCCTGTATCGGATGAGGATCTTCCTTCATCTGGAAAAAAATCAATTGTTTTTAATCAAGCAGTTAACTTCAATTTTTTGACCTACCCTCCGAGGAAACTCCAATAAATTGCGACCACCAATAAATTTCAGCCACCAGCGACTCAAGACTTTTGCCTTTATATAATGTTTCAATAGGAATGATGGAAGCGCTCGCCATGTGCATCCGACGCTGAGGCTAGCTGATTGCTGAAGTATTCGAGGTGGTGATGGAGGAAGTGAAATTTGAGAGATAAAAAATATCGTATGACTTTCTTCACTGCCCTCCACGCAAGGTAATCATTACCGACTAAAGCCTGTTTAAATTATTTTTATTTCATGAGCTTCCGTATATCGGGTCCATTCAGAACACCTTTCTTCAAGTTTGCTTCGCTGATTCGTGGGAAAGTATTTTTCAAACAAATAAGAATTTTCGGTTGATTTACAATGGCCTTGATGAAATTTTTGACGATTCCCAGTTTGAAATGGATAGGGGCATGAGGACGTTCTCCATTGGAACGAGTGAAGTATTTACGCAGTTGTGTCCTTTATCAGTTGAATCTCGGGCAAGCCAGTGATACGTTTGGTATTAAAAAAAATGGTGTCCCATAACATTCCATGAAGGGATTGGGGAGAACTTCTCACAATCAGTGAGATGTGCACTTTCTAGTTTTACACTCAGTGATTGGGACCACCAGTTTTACACCGGTTCCGAACGGTATTTTGTGAAGCTATTTAATGGCTAAGTACTCGATAGTGCCGCCATCACGAAGCCAGGTGCCCGTCGTCGAAAGAAATGTATGATGGTCTGAGCTGGGATCGAACCCACGTTCTCATGTACAAGAGCGGAGCACACAAACCATTGAAATTTTAAGAAATCCTGAATTTCTAATTTGTTGCTACCTAGGAGGAACAGCTACACCAAATTTCATAGTTACAGGAAGGCGCATTTTGTTATTGCGCTAATTTCTCTGATTCAGTGATACGTCCATTTCTGCCACACCTATTTTAAGTTTCGACAAATTCCTAGGCTGTTATCTTTTGCTGTCTGAGAGGTTGGTAAAATTTTGTGCTTCTAGGATGATCTGTTTTATATATCGTATATAGATATCACTGGCAGAGTTGTCAAAGACTTAAATAATTGTTTCAGAATTTGTCAAATTTAATTACATTGTCACAAATTACTTTGTTAGGTGTAAAATTGCAATATCGTGACCCAATTTCGAATTTTGGGTTTTACTTGTCCATTGCGTACATTTTACTTCTCGGTTATCTTTATTACTTTTTCTTCTGCCACAGAATCGCCTCCGATTTCTTCTTTTTAGCCCATAATGCAGTTTACAATTCGAAGCTGAACATTATTTTGTTGTCCAGCAATCAAGCGATGGAATTCGCATAAATTTCACCAGTTTCTATAGAACTATGACTTTCAAACGACTCCTCTAAATTCCAGCATTTGAAGAAAACGTGTGGTGTTGTGGGAAAATAACTGACATTTTAACAAAATTTCTCGGCCACAATCCAACAATTCTAGTAATGACTCTTTAATTAAGTGCATTACGTTGCTACAAACTTTACCAATTGAATATAGAAAGATAACGCAAGATATCCTAAAGATGTCGTACTGGTGGTCAGACCATTGGAATGAGGATTCTTGGCAAAACTTGTTGTGAGCAGAACTTTGGATGTGCAAAATATTGGACTGTGGGTGGGTGGTCTTACTTCCACACAACTAATTTCATTTAAATAAAAGGCTGGCATGAGTTTTCTCCTTCTTTGACTAACGATAAAGTGAACAGAGCTTGAAAATTGCATAGAAAACAAATCGATAATTCTTCCTTCTATTGCACTTTGGTAAACAAGCATTCATTAAATTTTACCTATAAAAGTGGGTGTATATGGATGGAATAAAAATCGAAACTAAAAGTGTTCCATGATTACGTTTCGGAATTGCACTTAATAGTTTTTGGCCACATTTCCCTAGTATTACAAAGAAAAAACGGAAATGGTTTTTTACCTTTTTTTGTGGGAAAGATTAATAGGAAAGAAGTACGGTTTTGCAAGGAGACACTTTGCACGTAATTTTCACTAAAAAAACATAGAAAGGTTTCTACAACTTCGCAAATACTTTCGGATGCTCCGTGCGGAAAAAAGTAGATGAGTTCAAGTATTTGCCACTTTTTTATATTTGTTCAGTCTGTGTTTTTGTTTCTTGTTTCCGTTAAGTTTTGGAGTTTATGTGTTAAATAATTTCCTCGAGAGATAATATGTTGAATATTTAATGGAACTTAATATCTGGATATTAGGGTATGGATTTTAAATATTTTATCTATATTTGAAATTCACGGCAACTAAATTAGTTTATAATTCTACAGTTACAACGCATTTTTTGTTAGCCCTGGAACGTCATCCTTATTTTTTGTACACTAACGTCATCCTTCGTCATTTTGACTACGACCTATTCAAGACGCTATAAACAATAATATCGTGAGCAAAAATTTGAACCAAGATAATCCTATTAATAAATATTTATTTTTTATTTATATTTTTTTATTTAGTTCATATTTAATTAATATTCAACAAAAAATTTGTTTGTACACGACTAACGCTACATGAAACATGAGGCCAAAACGAACGAAAACACATAGTTAAATAAAATCGCGCGTCGACGTTTTGACCAAGAATGACGGTGCAGGGTTGATAAACGAGTGACGTAAAAAAATGTGACAAAAATTAAGGCGAAATTTCATATGAAGTATCTCCCTGAAAAAGTTGGTCGTATTACATAAACTGTGGGCAATATCTCATTTTCACCGTTTGGGCGATTTTTCACACGAAAAATTACTTAAAATACGTTTGGCAAGAATTCATCACCCCAACAACTTTTGTCATCGAAAGCGGGCTAACGTACAGTTGCATTCCCGCTACGAAAATGTGTTTATCAACTGCAAATTGTTCGTCACTGTGAAGAAAGTATAGTTGTTGCTGCAATAAATTTCTTTTCTTGTGGCAATGAATTTGATTCATTGCCGGAATGAATTTGTTTCATTGTTGAAATGAATAAGTATCGTTCCTGTAATGAAATTATTTCAATGAAGTTGCTTCATTACTGCTATGAATTTGTTTCATTGCTGCTATGAACTTGTTTCATCGTTACTATGATTTTGATCCATTGCTGCTATGATTTTGTTTCATTGCTGCAATGATTGTTTTAAAATGTGTTTGAAATTATTTATTGTTAATTATTCATAAATACACTGCTAGTATTACATTACAGGTGCTTTAATGACAATTTTTTGATTTGTTGTTTCAAAAATGGTCTTAAATTGCAAAATATATTATATCCATTCCACTCGTCTGGAGAAAGATTATGGTATTAGAGGGCGTTGAGTGTTATTGTGGCCGTAGTAGTCAGGTGCTGCAATTAAAAACAAATATGAGGAGTTTATCATTAAGATTTATATATAAGATATATACTCGTACATACACTCCGGTTCACTTCTTTAAAGGCACAAAAAATTCCATATACAGCAGCCTGTATCTTTTGCAATTTGTAACCGATTGCAGAACTTTAAAATGGAGATGGCAGCTAGACATCTTAAGATATAAAAAAAACCATGACAGTAGTGGTTTCATAACTCATAAAAAGAACTTTTTTTGAGCAATTTATAAAAAAAGTCAACAAATGTGATATTTTTTTTTTGGTGCACTTGAATAAAGACACTTTATTATTTTTGTATTATTTTTAAAGTAAGCAATGATTTTTTATAGGGATCGTTTGTTTATTACAATTTACTACATCTTAATCATTTTACGAGTCAAAATGGCAAAACAAAAAATTTTAAATCTATCTGAAAAAACTAAAATCGATGTTTATCGTTCTGAAGGAAACGAGTATTCTAACCGCGCAAAGCTAAAAAAAATTGGACGGAGCCCAACAGTTGTCGACAATTACATCAAAGACCCCGAGGGGCATGGAAACAGTTTTAAAGGAAGGGTTTCATTGTCTTTATCTACGTATGAGAAAAGAAAAATCATTAGAATTGCTTCTAATTCTGCCTTATCCTTGTCAAACATAAGAGCTGAAGCTGAATGGAAGCGAGCAAGTCATCAGTACGCAGATTAATTAAGAGCTGTTAGTATCTTAAAATACCTGAAATTAAAAAAAATCCGGCACTTAATGCTCCTCGTAAGGAAAAGCGGCTTCAATTCGCAAGAGACTACATGGTACGGGATGTGCAGCCAAGAGGTCATGTAAATGACTGTAGAACCGTTGTATTTACGGATGAGGAGAAGTTTAATTTGGATAGGCCTGATGGCTACAACTATTATTTCCATGATCTGCGCAAAGAAAACGGTTTTTTGAACCGCCATCACAGCAGTGAGGGCGTCGTTATTGTGTGGGGTGCTATTACATACTATGGCACCATCGATCCTGAATTTCAAAGTGCAAAAATGACTGGTTCAAGCTATAAAACGTTACTGGAATCACCTTTTCCATAGTTCAGTGAACTACTTAGTCCCATATCTTGGATATTGCAACAGGATAATGCCACAATACACAACGCCAGATTAGTAAAGGAGTTCATTGCAAGCCAAAATGTTAATATTTTTGATTGGCCACCCTATTCGCCAGATCTAAACATTATCGTAAATGTCTGGTGTTGGTTATCTCGTAAGGTCTGTAAAGGAAGTACACTCTAAATTATTTGTTGAAAATTACGATGAAAGTCGCTGTAAACATTTGTTGAATTTTTTGCTGATGTGTAATATTAAGTATATTATTGTTTAATTTAAAGAAAAAGCATAAAATGTTTAATTTTAAGCAAAAAGTTAAGTAAAAATGCGATTTGCTATAACAAATGTGTAAAATTAGACATAAACTCCATTATTTGAAGTAAAGTTGAATAGTCCTCAAGCGTTGGCGAAAAATGCCATTATTGTGTTTTCTCGCGTACGCAAATTCCACATGACGCAGATGACGCCATGGCTGGCAAGCATCGCTCATTATCCGTTCAGCAAGTGTGCAGCGAAGGCGTAATATAGTGAAGTGAACAAAATACAAGGGAAAAAAATACAGAAAGATAAGTGAACATTAAAAATTTGTGCAGCAAAGACTGTGAAAAACATAAAAAATATACCTTCATAAAATTTAAATAAAAAAAATTATTTATTTATATTTATATTATTTTTTTTAGAATTAAATGTATTAAATTGATTGATGTTTCATTAAAAATGATTTGGTTGAAAATATAAAAACACCAAAAAAAAATTAGTCGCAGTCGTTTTATTACACAAAATTTGTTAAAAATTACACATATTTGATTAAATTTTACGACAAAAAATGGGTAAAGCATTAAGCAATTTTTGTTTAAAATGAAACAAAACAGCTCCAAAATTACACATATTTGGTTAAAATTTACGTCAAAAAAGGGGTAAAGCATTAAGCAATTTTTGTTTAAAATTAAACAAAAATAACTGCAAAAAAACAAGTGTGTAAATTTACGCATTTTTGGTAGGCATCCTGTTGCCTACGATTATTGCAGTAAAATTCAACAAAAAAAGTTTAGAGCGTAGACAATTTGATGACAAGCAGTCACTAATACAGGCCATTAAGTATCAAATTTCCTTGGATTACATAAATTCTTTTTATCTCTCAATGACAACCTGTATATTTAAATTTATTAAAAACAACAGAGGTTGTACCCATTACTAATAGTTCTTAACTAAAGTAAAATAAATTAGAAAAGCAAGAAAATTTGTTTTTCATTCAAATTAGTTAAAGTGCCTTTATTTAAGTGAACCAAAAAAATAGCACATTTTTTGACTTTTTTATAAATTGCGCAAAAAAAAGTTCTTTAGTTAAGAAACCACTATTGTCCTGATTTTTGATGTGTTAACATCCATAGACGCGGGTACGGCCTAAATTCACAAAGTGAATACATCCAAATACAATTTGTCCGACTGCGCTCACACAGATTGTCCGACTGCGATCACAGATTGTTTGGTGTTAAGGGGCCCTTAGACCTGTGGATAAGTTGCAGCGACTTCAAGTTGACATCAACTTATCCATGGTGTAAGGTGAAGTTGGTGGTTTGTACAAACTAGTTGATGTAAAATCAAAGCCATTTTGATTTTTTGAAGTTGATATCAACTTATCCACCAGTGTAAGGGGAAGTTGCATCAACTTTCATACGCATTTTGGTGAGAAACGTTCATGAGGCAACATTATCGGCAAAATGTAAATAAATGAACCAAAAAATAAATAAATTAAACAGTATCGGAAAAATATATACTAAATAAATCTGATTTATAGTGATATTTATAAATATTTAAAGAAAATAAAAATAGTGTTTTTTCTGAAAATTTGTGATATTTTCGCAGTGCGCTCACCACCTTTCATTTCGACATCTGACAAGAAAATGAAGTTGCCTCAACTAGTTTGAGAGTGTAAGGGCAAAATCGAAGTTGATGTGAAATAATCGAAGTTGATGTCAACGTGAAGTCGAGCAACTTATCCACAGGTCTAAGGGCCCCTTTAAACTGCTCCGAAACCGCTGTACCGATTTGTATGAAATTTTGTGTGCATATCGGGTAGGTCTCAGAATCGACCAACATGTATTTTTCATACCCCTAAATGATAAGGGTGACCCACCACTATATATAAAACAGATTTGTCCGACTGCGAAACACATATTGTCAGACTGCGACAAAAAAAACACACACTGACGTAGCGGCAGCGAATAGTTGTCTTGTGTGGGTGTGGAGCACTCTCAGAGCAAAGAGAATAATGACGTGATTACACGTATATAAAAATGAGATAGCAAGAGAGCAACGAAACTTGTGTGAACTTGTGTAGCGTATGTACGACCATACCAATGCATGTATGTACATGTGTCTGTTGTTTGTTTTTTGTGGATATAAAATAAAAGCTATTAAGCAAGAAAATAATGACACTTGTCTTTAAATAGTTTTAAGTGTTATTAAGTATTAATATAATTTAAGTGAATCGTCATCATATGATTGAACGCCTTTTTAAATTCTTTATATTAACGTCACCTGTGTGTATGCATGTATGTATGCCGAAAAAACTTTGGATTGATTTTTAACCCTTTTCCCGTGATCCAATCGAACTGAAACTTCGCTGGCACTCTAATGGCGACGACAAAAATAAACTGTGCGGGAGTGAACAAAGGACATACAATTTTGATGAATTCACCGAAAAGCATACCAAAAACGTCTGCTAATAAATAATCTTAATGTTAAATAGATCTTGAGCTTGATTAAATTTAAAAAATTTATAAAAAAACAGACCTTAAATCTCCCGCAAGGGAAATGATGAATCATGTATTAACTTTTTCGTTGCAGCGACTACCAAATTGTCGGATATACGAGACTAGCGACTTCCATGAGACGAAGCGTTATTCTTTCAGTGTAGACACGATAAAAGGGCAACAGCAATCCGGAATAATTCTGAAATTTCTGGGCGATTTTTCGTTTTCTTATTTTAATTAAAATTGATATTGCTATTGAAAGGAGTCTGCACGAAACCGTCACTTATCTAAACGCTCTTAGCAACCACATACATTTTGGGATGTTTACGTATACTTGGTTCTGCAACTGTGGTCGTTCCATTACAAAGCATGATCCTTCTATACGGTAAGACGACAGTGAAAGAATCATATTGAAGTGCACGTAGTTTGTATTTACAATGCAAAATATTGAGTATGAAAAATAAACTAAAAGATATTATATGTATATAAAAAACTAAAAACAGTTGTACAAATTAAAATCGAAGAATGGTAATAAGAACTACAACAAGTCGTGTAATTCGCGAGTTGAGTTTTTAGTGTCGAGTAATGTTTGTATACAACCAAAAAACTTTAAAGGTGATGATCACCAAAATCAGGACCAGGTTTCAGCTGCACTCGCTAAAACAAAATATGAAAAAATATTTCGGAAAATCGCCCGATTTTGGAGAAATAAATTTCGCCAGCGGCGCTTGCTTCATAACAATATGAAACAATTATTTCGAAAAAGTCGATCAGAATCAGTGACCTGTGCGCTTTCTAATTTTTCACTCACTGATAGGCCGACGGTGGTGCAATGGTAGTGTGCGCGGCTCTTGTGCATGAGGACGTGGGTTTGATCCGTACTCTGCCCACCTAAATTTCTTTCGTCGGCGGTCACCTCGCTTAGTGATGGCGACACTATCGAGTATTTAGCCATGAAAATGCTTCTCAAAATTCCGTTCGGAAACGGTGTAAAACTGTAGGTCCCAATCAGTAAGTGTAAAACTAGAACGCTCACAGCTCACTGGTTGTGAGATGTTCTCCCTAATCCCCTCGTGGGATGTAACGGGAAACCATTTTTTTATAGGGACCTACAGTTTTATACCGAAAGAAAAACTACACTGAAAGAAAAACCTTCATACCATTAATGAATTCTTACATTGCATTAATGAAAAGTGTCATTGTTTTTGAGCTAATGTCAGGCTTCATTAATGCTATGAACAATGTTACATTAAACGAAAAATGTTTCATAGACCTGACATTAATGTAAACTTTCTAACCGGAATGGAACATTATCATTGTATTAAAGAAAAATGTTACATTGATATTATAAACCGTGTCATTGATGTAATGAAATATAGGTATGATGATGCTATGAACATGTTTTATTAATGCTATGAGCATGTTTCATTAATGTAATGAACATGTTTCAGTGATGGTACGAACATGTTTCATTGAAGGTCTGAATATGTTTCATTGATTATATGAACATATTTTATTGATGGTATAACACGTTTCATTGATGGTATGAACAAGTTTCACTATTGGTATGAATAGGTTTCATTGATAGTATGAAACGGTTTCATTGATTGTATGAACCGGCTTCATTCATCGTATGAATATGTTTCGTTGAGGGTATAGGACAGTTTCTATAACTAAATGCAATATTAACTTTTGCCACACAATAATGTAAATTATTTGGAACAAATGCACCCCCGCGCCATTTAAAAAAACCAAAATCGAGTAAAATAAGGGTCCAAAAATAGGGTCCAAAAATGGTTTTCTGAGGCCTTCGGCCACGGACTACTGTCTGCTGTAATTTTTTTTTCCAAACGAAACATTGTACTGCGAAGCGCCTTGGTATAATTTAAAATTTTAAGGTTCTAAACGAGAAATAGAAAATTTTGGCCAAAAATCTTTAGCCGTTTTTGTGCCATTTTAAATGAAAAAGTCGTAAATCTACCTTTACCACTTATTATTATAATAATTTTTTTTCTCTCAGTGTACGAATGAAATATTCATCTTAAATGAAAGGCTTACTAACCCAGTTTATTGTAAAAAATTAAAAAATTCCATTTTTTTTTTTTTTTATTTTAATTTTTTAATTTTTAAGCCCACGAAAATGGTTAAACTGTGTTATATTTTGAAATACAACTAATTTTTAAAAAAAACTTGTGGAATAAATATTGTTTCTGAGTCCCCAAAGATTCATATTCAACAATAAAAAAGTTCTTTTTCGCAAAAAGTCGTTTTTGACATATTGCTATCTATAGTTTCCCATATTTACATGAAAAACATGTCCATCATCCACCATCAATGTAAAAGGTTTCTTAGCATTAATGACGGTCCACAAATTCAAAAACTGCAGCAATGAAGGAGTTCATTGAAGTAATGTAACATTTCATAGCATCAAATAAACTTTTCATTGCATCAATGTAAACCCACTAATGAAACCCATTCATTGATGGTATGAAGCGCTTTTCTTTCACTGTAAGTACTCGATAGCGTCGTCATCACTAAGCGAGGTGGCCGTCGTCGGAAATGAGAGGTGGGCAGAACAGGGATCGACCCCACGTTTTTTCAAATCTTTCACCAAAATTCTGCGTAGTTACCGCCGGCTAATGCCCGATTGCGTGGTACGTCGTCTGGTCGATTTTCCGGGCTCCTCTTCGACATCTTAGGTAACGGCAGCAATATTCTCAGCAGAGCGGCTGCTCTGGGGCCGGGAAGATCTCTTGTTGTTCCTGTCTCTTCAAGGCGAGTAGCCAAACGCCGCAGTGATTCTCCAACTGGTGTCGGAAGGCCAGGAAATCTGCGATGAAATTCACGCTGCGCCAACACAACCGGCGAAATGATGACCAAAAAAATGGAAACAATTAAGAAAGTAAATCGATTTATGGATTGTCGATTTGTATTTTGCGTATTTGCGTTTTGCATTTGCGTTTGTTTACTTAACATTTGGCGCCATTTGCCAAACTTATAGGATTTTCCAATAGGGTTATTAATTTTTGCCCCACTTTGAATATATTCCAGTTTTTCCTCCTTGTGCAGCCTTGTACTCCCCATCACATTTCCTGGATAGCGGTAATATCAGCCACATAACTTTCGAGAACATCTGCCAATTGGATACTTGCACCGGATCTATATAAAGTACCCACATTTCAAGTGCTTATCAGGAAATCGTGGTTTCTATAACGGTTGTGGGCGTCGTCAACAAATTGCGACTGCCTAAGTTTTCATTTCCGTTCTTGTACATACACTGCCGTATAAACAATGGCGGCATGCAAACCCAGTCCACCGGGTTTTTGTATTTTACCTACTGCCAGGATGTTTGATTGCAGCCGCCCATTATGGATCACACACTGACCAGGATGCAATATATCGAACCTTGATTTTCTTCTTTTGATTTCTGTTGCGAATTGGCCCATATGTTTTTCTCATCCGCCAAAAGGACAAAAGACTATGCTCGGTAGCTTGATGAGCTTCAATGACATCAGTCACCTACTAACCCTGAGACGCATCAGTGGTCGCATAGTCAATCAGGCTACTCATTGGAAAACCTTTACTACAGCCGCTAGAAAACAAATAGTCTACCGTTGCCCGGGAACCACCACGTGGTGGAATAAAGTCTTAGGCGCATGATTGAGAATAGAATGCTCCCAATTTTTGGCTCCCTAATTATAACAGCTTAAGTTTGTTTTGAGCACAATCTAAGCAAAAAATTATACGGTCATGTCCTGTTGTCCATAACGGCAAACTTCCATATACAAGAATATATAATATAGAGTAAACATACTACTAAAGTAAGGCATCAGTCAAAATCAGATCCAATTTATTCATTAAAATGTAAGTTAAAGTGTAACAATATTATAAACGAATTATGACCTTGACTTCATTTTTAATGAAAGCTGTTTTCCATATTAAATTTATCTGATTGAACTTTTAATATGGTTCATAGTCAAAAAAGCCAATCTTTGGGGGTTTCCTTTCCTATATGCCTGTGCTAAGGCTTTGGCTTCACGTGCCTTCCAGCCACCACTAGCAATTTACATTTTTTAATGGCAAACTTTTATAGTTTAATAGCTCTTGGCATTACGATGGCTGCTCTCAAGTTTGTATTGTAATACCTGTGGTTCTGCCTTACACCAGTAACAAGAAAATACAAAGCTTTTGCTTAGACGGTTGTTGGGTTGTAGGGGAAACCCTAAGACGAAGAAGCATGAATGGCACAAAATATGTAAAAATACATTCATTCAAAGCGAGGCATCCATCCTCTATGCCAGAGGTTGGCAAACTATTTCCAGAAGGGGGATAGATAAACTTGTAAAAATCAAATTCGTGGAAAATATTTTTTTGTTATATACGGATCATGACTGATTCATTCATGTGTGCATAAACCCCATTTGATGGTGAATTTCCCGAATTGGATGGAATTCGGTATGCTTTATGACTGAGATGAACTGATTACGAATTCCGAATCAATTACGCAATAACATGAAAACTAATTCTCTAACTAAACAAGAAGAAGAAATTAAAAAAACCAATGAGTGTTCGAACTCACGGGCGATGTGTTAACACCATTTTGATACACGGTACCTGTTCGATTTCTATGAACACATTAGTAAATATTACATTGGAAAATAAAAAAAGAATAGTTTTTGTGCTGAAGGCTCTTTTGCTAATGCACTTTCTTTTTTCTTACAGCTGCTTTAACATTAGATGTACAATTGTTAAAATAAATAAAGCAAATAAAGGTTTTTGTTTTGGCATAAACAGGGCGACGACAAAACTATTGAATAGTATAGAGAACTTATTGCACTCTTTCTCCCCTCACATGTAGAGAGTCTGAATAAAAGAGCATAAACAAGTCTTATTCTTTTTATAGAATATTTCAATATAAATGCACCATTTCGTCAATGTTATTACATAAAACAATACACAATACATAACTTTTTCCAAAGGCACCAAGTTATTACAAAAAGAGAGTAATACGTTTTGAATCATTCGCCAGATGTCGCTACTGCTTTTGAGTCATACAATTCTATCCTTGAATTCTCTATGTTATTCAATACGTTTTGGAGACGACGACCTGCTTGTTTGTTAGCTGCCGCTACATCAATACCATCATTATTCTTTTCAGGCAGAGACTATTGTTGTGATACGTATGTGATGCTAACGTTGTGTGTTGTTTGCATGTGTTCACTTCAACATCAACAATATTAAGCCAGACAGACAGACGGGCATGGCTCAATCATCTTAAAATGTAAAACAAATTTCGTTCAAAGATACTAAGGGCCTAAATTGGCTCATTCGATGCGTTACTTTTTTCCGTATTTTTCCGTATCAATACCATCATATTTATTACAACAACCACGTATGTGATGCTAACGCTGTGTGTTGTTTGCATATGTTCACTTTGATAGATTGACCTATTGACATCAAAACTATGTTCTAAAAAAAATATTACCCTTGTTTGGTAATAGGTTCCATTGTTGATGTTTTTGAAATGAAAATTTTTATACGGGGGTGCTGATATCATGATAGAGCATGGATAACATGTGGCGTAAAGGTATACACAAAATTACCAAAATGGTACACAAAGGTTCAAAAACTTTAGACAAACGAAGAGTAAATGAATAAGTCGATAAAAGAAATATACAAAGCCCTTTAACCATTTGATGCCATAAATTTCGACAGAAGCGGTTTAATTTTGTTGATTATTTTCGTGATCTCTGATCCACTAAGAGCTACGCCGCAAAATATGCGATCAGAAATATATTTGCCAAACATATGTATGTTCGGTCCACCTAAGCACGTTGAAGTTCGACCTTATATTTTTTAAATGTTCAAGTGTGGATTCAAAACATACCTGAAGGTCCGTTGAAGTCCTTCGTATTAATACCACCTTCTAACCCATTTTGATCGCTTATAAGGCTTAAACGGGGTTAGCTAGAGAATTGGCGCCTACTACAGGATTATTGCTCCGATCCTCTTCCATAAATCACGCATAGACACGTTTGCTGTATCTCCTACCTGTATCAAAATAGGTATGGTTGTCAAAGGGTTAAACAAATTGAGGCCACCACACCCACATAAAACTAACCATACATTTGTCACTACCTTTGCGTTAAAAAAAAACAAAAGTTGTCAATATTCCATACAAAAATTTAAGAAAATACTGAAAGAATGGTAGTATCTTTTAGATAAAAAAATTAATTTTCCAAAGTTTGCGTTACCGAAGGGTTTGAAATAATTTAAACAATTTTTTTAACTTACATTTTGTTGAAGTCTAGAAAATTTTGTTGTGTTTTTGAATCAAAAGCTTTACTTCAAATCACCAACTTATTACCCAAATAGTAAACAAAGTTAGTGCGAAAAGGTACATTTAAATTTTTTGATTACAAATATCTTTGTACGGTTAGAGACCCAAACACAGATTGGAATGCTTCTTGATTCTCAGGAACAAAAATAGTTGCAATCGGTTCACCAAGGTTGTTTAATTTGACACACTGTAGCACAATCTACGTTAAAAAAGGTGCATCTAAATACCACAATCTGATAGTCTAGCATCCCCCATACAAATGCCTGTACATTCTTAAACAATCGGAACAATAGTTTAGAAGTTATGATTTTAGTACCACTTTTTTACGTAAACTAATACACTCAGACGTGTCCCTAGGAGGAGCAATGGTAGTAGGCGCGGCTCTTGTACATTAGATCTTGGATTCGATCACTGCTCTGCACACATTAAAAACATTTTCATCGACGGCGGTCACCTTGCTCAGTGACGGCGACACTATTGAGAATTTAGCCATGAACAGGCTTCACAAAATGCCGTTCGGAACTGTTGTAAAACTGTAGGTCCCACTCAGTGAGTATGAAACTAGAATGCGAACAACTCACTTGTGTATGAGAAGTTCTCCCATCCCTTCATTCGATGTTATGGAAAACCATATTTTAATAAAGTACACTCCAGTACTAACAATAAATTTGCAATCCCTCACTGTACAAGACGAACGGAAACAAAAATAAATGCTTTCCCATTACATCCCATGAAAGGATTAGGGAGAGCTTCTCACTGATTCAGCTGATTCAGCTTTTTCATGGCTAAGTTCTCGATAGTGTCGCCATCAATCACTATGTGAAGTGACTGTCGTCGAAAGAAATATAAGATGGCCTGAGCAGGGATCGAACCCACGTTCTCATGTACAGAACCCGCGCACACTAAGCATTGCACCACCGACGGCCAAGAAATTGCAAACAGCATTATTGAAATTTATTATATTCTCAGTTTCGTTTTTTCACTTATATTCGATTTTACACTCAATGATTATACGCACTTGTCGCCGATACGGGATGTTTCAGTCATATAAATCTCAAGAAAATTTGTCTAAGTATTTCATATTTCTGTTTCAGAAATTTTTGAAAACTTGCACTTTTACAGAAAAGAACATGACCCATGCGAAAGCATTGACGCAGATTTGTCCCACGGGCCATAGTTAGTCGACGCCTGCTCTATGCTAGCAACCTGTTTTGCCACTACAGGAAATAAAATTGCAAAACTACAAGTATTGCCATAGAAAAGAGAAGACAAACTGAAAAATATGGCGAACAAAAAACATTAACTTTTTGAATGCAATGAAAAAAATTTAATGTTTGAATAAAACTTTTTTCAGAAGTGCTATAAATCTAGAAGAATCAAATATCATAACACCTTAAATATAATCAATCTCATGGACTTTAAATAGGAAGAGAGATAGAAAAGTTTTGAATGTGATAGTGCGTTAATTTCATGAATACTGCTTTTTATCAAAGTATCTATTAACTCAAATGAAATAAATCCTAGTACGCAAAAAAAAACTGTCGTTCCCCATAAACGCAATGATAGACAACCAAATTATATATCAGCAACTTACGTATGTGTCGAAATATTTAATTTTATGAGAAACGAAAACCTGCTATGACGATCTGCCAATCTTTTACAATAAATGGTGGTTGCCTACTCATAAGAGATGCTGCAGCCATACTCTTAATTTACTTGCTTCAACCGATGTCGTCAAAATTTTAAAAACTGAGCAGCCACTGTTTATCCGGCATGGGATGGTAATAACATAAAGCGATTAACATGGAATTCCTCATATATAAAACTACTTGCAACGATAAAATAATTTTGTTGTTATTTTAATTTAAATGATTGTGTTTTCGTTTTCCACTTCTCAAACGCAAGATGTGAAATTGCAAATAAGTAATGTGTTTTTAGACATTGGATAAATGCAACAACTTGTGGAAGAACTGCAAATGACCAAAGTCATCGGAAATAATTGAAGAACACTTGGGTTTATCGTAGCATTCGCCAGTTGTTACCCGTTGGAACTCATTGTATGACGCGCTTGATAGAAGCTACTTTCCTACAAAAAAAGTTAAATTGTCTGTGCGATTAGCTGAGTTTGCCACATTTTCCCCCAGGATACTTAGAGTACTGAGGGATGTACAAGTTGGTAATTGAAATAATACAGCTTTCGCACTGGCATCGATTATCTTGATTTTACGCCTTTTGTTGATTTCAAGCAGAAATCAAGAAAATTTACTTGATTTTCCATACGTTTTGACAGACGACAAATCGGGTATTTTTCTTATTTATCTAGGAATCAGGAAAAAAAATTTTGGATTTGCTATATGCAACGCTGTTTTATCTCACACTACGAACGAATAGTACGTTTGTTTACAACCATTTCAATCACGGCCCATCGATGTGGTGGTACCACTAGAATACCCGACTTAGATATTTATCGCATTTCTTAGGTATTTATTGTTTCTCAAACATATATTTTTGTACTTTTTTGTATACTTTTATTCCTGGAATACATTTGTGCTAAATTTGATTGTGGAGAAATACCTGACAAAGCAAAATGCCTATTGTTGTCGACTTGGTGTGTTTGTTTCGTAGTAACACTACCTCGTCAATCTGCCTTGACTTTCAATAAAATCAGGAAAAACCCCAATGCGAACACTTCACATTTTGTTAGGACATTTGATACGAAATCAGGAAAATATTTTGCAGTGCGAATGAGCTACAAGGCGCTGGACTTTCTTCAATGAGAAAACCACATAAATTATTATACTTCTACTACTACCAGCGAAGGCTGATATTAAAACAAATCATTGAGTGTTCGAACTCACGGGCGATGTGTTAACAATGTAAGTGTTACATTGGAAAATAAAAAACAGAATAATTTTAGTGCTGAAGGCTCTTTTTTCTTACATCTGCTTCAACATTAGATGCAATATTGTTAAAATAAATAAAGCAATGAAATAATTGCAAGTAACTGGTTTTTCAACAGAGACGCTACAAAAGTAAATCGATAGGGATAGCAAACGACGCCATATTTCATATATACGAGCCAACAACGAGTCGAAACTATTAAAATTTACTACAGAAATTTAGAGTCAGCCTCAACTTTAAGAGCGCTACGTCCAATTTATGGTCGTCATAATCGTCCTTCCAATAATATGCGTTATTGGTCAGACATTAAAAATATGCGTTATTGGTCAGACAGCAATCCACACGTAATCCATGAGTCATCATTGCATCCCGAAAAAATTACGGTTTGGTGCGGTTTATGGGCCGGCGGCGTCATTGGGCCGTACTTCTTCCGTGATGATCAAGACCGGCACATTACTGTGAATGCGAATCGCTACCGTTCAATGATAACCGAATATTTTTGGTCCCAATTGGATAATATGGACTTGGAGTACATGTGGTTCCAACAGGACGGCGCCACAAGCCACACAGCGAATGCCACAATCAATTTATTGGAAACCAAGTTTGGTGAACGTGTTATCTCACGAAATGGCCCAGTCGATTGGCCGCCTCGGTCGTGCGATTTGACGCCGTTAGATTATTTCCTGTGGGGCTACGCCAAGTCTATGGTCTATGCCAACAAGCCAGCGACGATTGATGAACTTTGTACGAATATCGAACGTGAAATTGCAGCAGTATCGGCCTAGTTATGCTTGAAAACTGTCGAAAATTGGGTTCAGCGTCTGGACTTCTGCAAGCGTGCCCATGGTGGCCATGCAAAATAAATCGAGTTCCATGGCATCGAACGTACTTTCACAGGAATAAAGAATTTCATTGCAATCTAAAACCGGCTTTTGTAGCGCTCTTATTGAAAACCCCGTTATTTTATTTGTCATAACCAGAGCGACGACAAAAAGTATGGAATAGTATCATGGTACAAACAAATGCTAGAAGCACTAGCCCAGCTGATTTCAACTCTTTTCTGGAGTGAGTTTTTCTCCTATGTCAAAGTTTGTTTACTTTTGTTTGTATACAACCACAGTTCGCCTAAAATTGCTGTTTTGAAATGCTTTCTCCGTAAAATTCACACAGAAACGTTTTAATTTTCATACTTAAACACTTTCAAAAAAATATGAAATAAAACAGTTTTTCCAATTTTGTATGCATTTTCATTATTTTTCAATCAGCTGAGTTGACACAATACAGACACTGAGCAAAAACAAAATGTCTGTTGTTTTTGGCTTGTTGTGTTTGTTGTCCTACTGCATCTACCATTATATTTCTACCACGAATAGTATAGAGAACTTATTGCACTGTTTTTCTCCTCTCATGTAGAGAGTCTGAGTAAAAGAGCATACAAAAGCCTTATTCTCTTTATAGAATATTTCAATACAAATGCATCATTTCGACAATGTTATTATGTAAAACAGTACTAAAAGCATAAATGTTTCAAAAGGCATCAATGTTTCTATTCTATACTATATACTCTTTGGCGACGACGACCTACTTGTTTGTTCGCTGCCCCTACATCAATACCATAGTACTTATTTTCAGGCAGAAATAATTTTCGTACAACAACCTGTGTACAACAACCTGTGAACGCTGTGTCTTCACTTTGATAGATTGCGCTACCCGTGCCTGTAAATGTTAACACATCAAAAACATTAGCTTTTAATAAAAGAAGTACCTCTCTTTAACAAAGGATCTTTTCGGGAAAATATAATACATATTCTTACAAAAAGGACCTGAAAGTATTCCTTTTAAAAAAATTTCTTAAAATAAGTTTATCATTTTACAAAAAGTATCTCTTCTTAAAGATCCATTTAAATTATCATATTTTTGAATGGGCGCCTTAGGCGTGCTGGAACTAGCTAGTACATAATATAAGTATATAGCGAAAGGATCTTCGTCCCAACCACACAAACAAATAATATTTTTCGTTTTATAAAAGTTAAACTTTTTCAAATTCTGAAAATTTAAAACAATTTGATTTCTTTTTGAAATTTGTGAACTGTAAGTCAAATAGTTCTAGAGTTTAGAATAAGAAAAGTATTAAATTTTGGGTACATTTTTTAAAATACACCCAACTCTCCGTCATTTAATGTTATTATTTCAAAATAATCCGTGGCGTAGGAAAGAGCTCAAAAATATTAATTACAACAAATTTTGGACAATGCCAACTTTCTGAACCGTATATATATTATTATTATTTACAAGCCTAAAAGTGAAAAAGAAGCTAAGAAATAATGTCAATACAAAATTAATTTTCACGACGAAACAACTAATTGTTGTTTTAGATCTTCTGCTCTTGATTATAGAGGCCATTAAGTAGTCTGAGTCAACCTGTAGTATCTCAAATCTCATGCTTCCAAATTTTACCAGGACGGTCATTTTCTACCGTTAAACGGAGTGCAGTGTGCAAAAAAGAATGGGAATGTGCATTCTTAGATTAATATACTTTTAATAAGTAACGAAATGCAGCTCCAAGGAGTGAAAATCATTCAAAGGAAATTAGAAAATGATAAAAATATTAAACTTCATTGTTAAAATTAGTTCTGTAATAATTTACTTTTCGTTCTTTCTTTAAACCTTTATATAATTTGTTTCGCTGTGGAATTCTATGTTCGTTACAATAAATGGTTAAAAAATTATTCGTATTTAATTATTAATGTATATAGTAAAAATGCGGAAAGCAAATATTGGGAATCAGTACAGAATCTAAATCTATGTAGCTTTTATGCTGGATATCGAGACGAAGGTGTGCCGATATCGCTTATATTTCGAGTCTAAATTGATTACACATGCCTATTAAATTTCACGTCGGTAAATCATCTATATTTATACTCTATATCGTCTTGCATAATTTATACGAAATCACTACTCTTTTTCGACGTGATATCGAATTCGATATCGATTTAGTATTTAGAAATATTGATGTATTTTCGGTACGATCTCGACTCATTTTGCATACTGGGATAGTACTGATTAATACTGATTTAAGACGAAATGTGGAAGTTAATTTGACTGTATGAAGGAAACGTCAATTAAGACTCGATGGAAACATATCGTCAGCTGAGTACTATACAGCTCCATTCGCCAATTTCACTTTTTTTAAGCTACGATTAGTTACAGAGGATTGTCTTCAGAATTTCGGAGGATTGTCTTCAGAATTTCGCTATCTCACTTCGTTGCTAAGATACTCAGTGTCAATGATGCTCTGTAATAAACTTTCACCTCTAAACTTAAATGCTGTTTTTCTCGAAACTAACTTGATGGCGTATGGAGCTTTATAGTGCTCAGCTGACGATATATCTATCAAAATGTTGAGCAAACTTGTTTAATTTTATTAAGGTAAGTTTATAGGTTATTTTGTAGTAAGAAAGAGTTTTTAGATTACAAAGTATATTGATTTTACATGTTTAAAAGGATTGCTAATCTTGATTTTTCATATCGAAAAGAATTTGAACATTAACTTTTCGTGGGTGAAGCTTTAATGACGTACTATTTTTCTAAATTCTTTTGTACATAAATGTTGAAGCAGTACGTGTTACTGCTTCTTGCTACAAAATTCAGCGAAGAGGGAGATGTTTGGTGTGTTGTACTGAAGTGTTTCTGAGAAATTGTAAATAAACAGTGAAATACATTGCAATTCGTTAATAACTCCTAGCAGTGATACTAACTTATGTAGATACAAACATTTCTTCTGCTGTCACTATATCACTCCTCAGAAGAATACTGCTTTCATATGACAGTTTCAAGAGCTTCTAGGTGCGACAAGAGCTTCTTCTTGCTCGAAAAACAAGCGCATTGGCTAGTACTTCCGATCGGTTTGGTGCTTCCGATACTGCTGTTTGGAAAGCAGCATTTTTTGCTGGGAAGTAGCTGGTTTTTTGCTACTGACACATAAAATGGTTTCGGAAATGCTATCTCTAGGAAAAATTTAAAGTTGCATAAGAAAATTAAAAGCCAGTTCCGACAAACATTATATTATCGTATCCTGATTTTGGTCGTAGTTTACTCTAGACATAGCATATAGTAGCACGTTGTAGCTGTTAAAAGGGGTTTTGTGGAAATATTATTCACAAAATATATTGGCATATCACCGGCGGAATTGTGACCGCCGAAGAGCCATGCCCCGATTGTGACATGGGAAGCGTTTACCAATTCTGATTTGATTTATAATGTTGACGCGAGCCATATCCCTGCCCAACCAAATATCGTTCAATCAAACTCACTTTAGTAAGGATATCAATGCGCAGCATAAAATGATTTCATTGTACATTCACTAACACTAACTAAATAAATGCCAGCAGTGAAACTTTTTTAAAATGCTTCCTCAACTGCTCTGCAAGCGCAATGTGAAGTGCAGAAATTTTTTCCACATTTAAGATTATTTAATTAATATCAAGTATTTCCCAAGTTGTTTTGAAAAACAAAACAAAACAAGGCTCAGAACCAAAAATTTGCAGGGCTTTGTGTTCAATGTGGTTGACCGCCATCTACCCTTCAGTTTGCCCCCGAAAACCAGAAGTAATTTACTTCGGTCAAATTCAGGTAAAACAACTTGTCTTTTTTACATTCATTGTTCTTTTTCATTTATCTATTTTCACAATTTGCATATTTAAGGATGCATTCATCTCTCCTGCACCAGGTAAAAACTGACATCTCTTCGAATCGCTAACTACTTTTTAGAGTAGTGTCGGTTGGGGGAGATGTTGAGGAAGAAGCATACGGTTCGTCAAAAGTTTGAATGTTGTGCACAAAATGTTGGCATTATTCTCCTTAGAGAAATTACAAATTTAAGAAATCACGAGCAACTTGCCGCAGTACGAGAGAACGGAAATAAATTAAGAACAATAGTAGATCTAAAACAGTAATAGTACCATAATTTAAATACTTACTTACAAACTTATCCGGCCTTGAACAACCCCGGTGGGTCAGGGACCTTACAAAATGAATATAACATATTACGCTAACCAGTTCGATCTTTTGCCTGATCTCTCCAGTTGGCAATACAAAGTGTACGCAGGGATTCGTCAACATGATCAATTCAGGGCAACTTGGTCTTTCTATTAGTCGTCTTCCTTCGAGTTCGGTTTCGAAAATCCTTCGTGCTGGTTCGTCTGCATCCACTCTAACGACATGGCCTAGCCAAAGTATTCGCGTTGTTTTGATCCGCTTGACTATGTCAATGTCGGCATAAAGCTCATACAGCTTATGGTTCATGCCGATACTCGCCGTTGTGCACTATAGGACCACACATTTTCCGGAGTATTTTTGCCTCCTACAAATGTTTCGTCTGCTTGCGATAATACCCAGGATTCTGCGCCATAAAGCAGGACAGGCTGTATGAGAGTCCGGTAAAGCTGGACTTTTGTTACTCGAGGGAGTGCTTTATCTCGAAAGTGTTTGCTTAGACCAAAATTACATCTATTAGCAAGCACAATTCTCCGCTTGATCTCAAGGCTGATGCGTTGACTTTGTTTGCGTCAGATCCGAGGTATAAAAATTCGTCCACCACCTCGAAATTATAACGGTTGTCGACGTTCACGCCTTGATCTAATCGCGCGGAGGCCCTGCTCGTTGAAACAATTCAATTTGTCTTGTCCTCATGTACTGTCGGTCCCACTTTTGCTGACTCCTTCTTAATTCTCGAAAAACCGCAGTAAATCCTCTCATTGTGCGCCCAATGATATCGATATTATCAGCATACGGGAGCAGCACGTGACTTTTGCTGCTGATACTTTTATTCATGTTGACTGCAGCTTTTCTCATAATTATCTCCATGAAGTTGTTAAATAGATCGCACGATAAGGTGTCGCCCTGTCTGAAGCCTCGCTTAGTTTCGAAGGGTAAGATCCTTACCAACTTTCACTGCGGATTTGTTGGCCTGTAAAGGCGTATGAGTTCTGCAGGAATACTAAGCTCAGACATTGCTTCGTAGAGTTTCTCCCGTATCGGACTATCGCAGGCCTCCTTATAATCGACAGATAGATAATAGGTAACGATTTGTTTTTCGTGGGTCTTCTCCAGGATTTGGCGTAGCATGAAAATCAGGACAGTTGTTGATTTTCCAGGCCTAAAGCCACAATGGCATGGTCGAATCAGGTCGGCGATAATTAATTGTATACTTGTTATCACATTAGACTTGATAGAACTTTATAAGGGCGGATCAATAAGTCCTGTCTTTTCGAACTTCCCTCGTAGTTATATGAAATGCAACACTGCTCCCATCAAATCCTACCCGGTAGTTGACTACTGTGGAATTTTGAGCAAGTTCCGTCATTTACTCTGTGTTTAACAGCTGATCTAGACATACAACCCCGAGCATTTTTTTTTTAAAATATGAAAAAAGAGAATTTCGGGTGCTCATTAAACATTATTTTTTGCGAAAAAAAAAACAAAAAATCGAACCGAGGAAAAGCTTGTTAAATACTATGGGGACTCTGCACCATCGATTTCCATGGTAAAATGTGGTTTACTGACTTTCCTTGAGGTCGCACAGGTACAAACGACGCCGAACGTTCTGGACGGCCAATTGAGGTCAATACACCCGAAAATGTCGAACAAATTTACGATATGGTGTTGGCCGATCGAAGAGAGTAAAAGCCCGTGAGATTATTGATGCTATAGGCATTTCATATGGCAGTGTGGTTTCGATTTTAAATCGTCAATTGGGTTTAAAAAAGCTGTCTGCAAGATGGGTGCCGCGTTTGCTCTCAATTGACCACAAAGGCACGGGTGCACACGGGTGTAGTCTCAATGACAAAATTCCATGAATTGGGCTATTTAGCCCCCAGTGACTATTTCATATTTCCAAACCTAAAGAAATGGCTCGGTGGAAAGAGATTTAGCTCCAACGATGAAATTATTGATCAAACAAATGCCTATTTTATGGACCTCGAAAAATCCTATTTTTTGGAAGGGATAATAAAATTGGAGAAACGTTGGACTAAGTGTATTGAGCTAAAACGAGATTATGTTGAAAAATATTTTTTTTTTGCAAAAAAAAAACTCTGTCATCTATGCTATGGATATTTATTTATTGGTTTTAGTTGTTTCGGCTTCAGGTCATAAGAATAAAAAGAAATCACTTCAAGTATTTCCTTTTAAAATTTTTAAATTTTTTAAAATTTTCCAATATTTGGACCAACTTTGTTGAACATTTTCAAGGATCTAATAAAACAAAGTATTCATAAAAATTAGTGAACAGTTCAAACAAGAAACAACATAAACAAATATACCATTTTTCCCAGAGGGAGAACGATCAATGTCAATCACATTTTGAGCCAACACAGAGCGGGTCCAAGTTTTTCCGCAGGTTTATTGTCAACTGAGTCGTCCCCACATTGATCTGTGTCTCGTTTGAAATTAAGCCCCTTCTACGATGGAACGCCAATTATATGCAGCACCCCCCGGAAGAGGCGTCTTGTTTAATTTTCCCCCTAAGTCAGAATTTCCATTTCGTCAAAATTAGGTTTGTGACCGGTTAAAGTACAGTGGGCTGCGAGTGCCGTCCCTTGTCCCACCGGCTCACAACACAGTGCAACACGAAAAAATATAACCATATACGTGATAAAAGACCAAAAAAAGATCCGTGTCAACCAGTTTTGTCCAAAGTCGTGCATTTTTTTAATGGGCCCCTAATGATTTGGGGCCTCGGTGTCATTTTTGCAAAAAGTGATAATTTTATCAGGCTCATATCTTCCAAACCGTTCGGAATTTTGATTTACTCTCTGAGGGAAAGATGTAGCTCTTGCCATAAAGTTGTAGATCTTGTCATATAGAAGAAGTCTACTTCGTCGAAAAACAACTTATATGCTCTCTTGAATTCACTACTTAAAAAATTATTTTCCTTGTAAAATCTTGTCGAACTTTATTTTCTGATTTGATGACCGCAAACGTAGCAAATAAATCAATACTTTCACACTGCATATTGAAATGTCTCGATGTGAGCGTCGTGTCGCTTTTATATTGTGTGTTGTGTCCCTTGTTGCGAGTGCTCAGCTTATTGCTTTGCCTGGGCTACTGCGGTCGGTGAGATAGCATAGTATCTCAATGTTGAAGTATGTTGTAGAATGTTGTTTATTGCGATCTTATGTACATTTTTTGAGTTGTTTTGCTACCTATGGACTTGAGCAAGGGGAAAAAAGGTTAAAAAACGCTTTTTTGCGATTTTGACCTTGAAGACGAAGTTTTTTTTATTTTATATGTTCACAATTTTTGTTCTTTATGACAAGAGCTACAACTTTCCCTTAGAAAGTAAATTCCGAAGGGGTTGCAAAATACGAACCTAACAAAATGATCACATTTTTTTTGCAAAAATGACACCGAGGCCCCAAATCTTTGGGGGCCCATAAAAAAAAGTGCATGACTTTGGGCAAAACTGGGAGAAATGGGTCTTTTTTTTGACCTTTTATCACGTAGTGGTGTCCGTATATGGTTATACTCGTATTTGAAAAATTACACACGGTGTAATGAGCCTTTCGGTCCGACTCATGGGCAGATATTCCAGTTTTCTATATGCCCATTGTAGTACCAACATATATTTTCTGGCATATGTTGGACTTGTCACCACTATATGGAATTAGTTAGTTATATCAACGGAATAATTAGCTGTTGATTTAACTGAAATTTTAGCAATCTTTTATTTTGTTATTGATGTAATAAATTAAAGAAATATTGAATTGAGTAGTATGTTTTTATTATATCCCTGGATCGAATCCCACCGTAGTAAATTGCGTTTGTACTTGTTTTTGTTGATTTATATAGTTTTTCACCAATTGTGTTTTTATATTCCGGTATCGTATTCTGCGGCGTGTTAAGATTTCTGCTAATAAAACTTTCGGTGATATAAAATATGTAATAAGTAGCATAAATTGTATCCCATCTGTGTTTATGTGCAAAATTCTGTATCCTTCAATCGTGGTTGAGGGTTTACGTTACCCCCCAGAGTTCTACTCTACATTTGATGATGTAGTTTTGTAAAATTGTTCGCAAGTATTCCCAAACACATTATTCACTCAAGTATTCAATGATTCCATTGATTTGGATAGCGTGAATGCAGTGATATAGAATTTCAAAGAACATGACAGTTCAATGATACTTCAGTGATTTCATTTGATTTGTTTCACTACTGTAGTTCATATGATTGACGTGATGATGCTATACAATCTGACTACTCTAAAATATCACAAGTAAATTATAATGCCAATTGGTATTACACATACGAACATTGTTAATAACCACTGATAATTCAATGTAGTTTTTCATGTCAAAAGATAACAAGTGTATGTATGTATATATAAGTAAATAATACACTTACAAATAATACACTCAAATATCTCTAAAATAATGGGTTTTCCAATAGGTACTTGACAACTTTGAATTTAATTTGTGAACGCACTATTTCACTGATCATCTAACTGTTACTTTCCTTTTTTCAGTAAACTCAACATTTTCATCATGGTAAAGTACACGAACGAACAACGTATGCAAAACATAAAAATGTACTACCGAAATTCTGAGTCGGTGACCGCAACTTTAAGAGCGTTAACTCCAATTTTCGGTCGTCATTGTCGCCCTAGTAGACACGCAATAATAAGTTTAGTGCAAAAATTTGAGTCTACATGTTCATTGTGTGACGCTGCCGTGCCAGTGAGACAACGGAGTGGTCGAAGTGACGAAAAAATCGCTGCCGTTCCGGCGTCCGTAGCAAACGATCCAAATCAGTCGATTCCGCGGCGTTCTCAAGAACTGGGCATCGCCAAGACCACTTTATGGCGTATTTTGCGTAAAGATCTTGGTTCACACCCATACAAGATAAAGTTGACTCAAGAATTGAAGCCGATGGTCCCTTTGACGCGACGTACGTTCTCCGATTGGGCTCTGGAGAAGATGAAGCCTAATTGGTTTGGTGAAAATTCAGATGTGCTTCATGAATCACCACTTCATTCACAAAAAATAACTGTTTGGTGCGGTTTGCATGCCGGCGGCGTCATTGGGCCATATTTTTATCCCAAGAAATGGACCAGTCAATCTGCCGCCTCGTTCGTGCGATTTAACGCCTCTACACTTTTTTATTTGGGGCTACGTCAAATCATTGGCCTATGCCAATAAGCCGACGACGTTGGAAGAACTCAGAGCCAACATTGAACGCGAAATAGCGGCCGTTACGGCCGAAATGCGCGACCGAGTCATCGAAAATTGGGTCTAACCAATCGAACGCTGCCGACGTGCCCGCAGTGGCCATATGAACGAAGTCGAATTCCATTCATAAATGTATTTCAAGTCGATCATAACGTTTTGGAAATATCTCAAATGGTTTGCGTTTTATTTAAAAAAAAAGTTGTCAAGTCCTTACTGGAAACCCCTTTATATCATACAACTCTATATTTACTATATATTTTAGATTTATAAATATGTGTTAGCACTTGAACCTTGAACAATGATTTGCCAAATGTTCTTTGAACATCCTTAGTTTCATAAAACATTAGCAGACACTCAGGCGCTTGCATGGAAAATAAATAATGCGTGTAGTATAAATATACACGCAAAGAAAAAAAACGTTTATTGTTCGGTTGCCGCAACAATACTTTGATTGATTTGTATTAATTTATTAATCGCAACCGTTCATATATTTCTCCCAAATAAACTCATATGTCGCAAATGTGTATCATGTTGTTGCAAAAGAGTTCCCGTTTACATCATACGCGTACAAAATTACATTTGCCGCAAATGTAAAAAACGTTTGCGATAACTGAAATTAACCATTTTTCTAATGAGAGCACAGATTACGGAGAACGTAAATTTCTCTCATTCTGTCGACACACTCACGCATACACATAAAAGTGATCACACACTCCAATGCTTCTACTTTGTCAATATATCTTGGATGGACAATTGAAGTGGTGTAGTTTGCAACAAGGTTGGCACCTTGTCAATATATCTTGGATGGACAATTGACGCGTTGTAGTTTGCTGCGCTTTCAGTTGTTATTTGAATGCAAAGCGAGACAGACGTGTAAATAGATAGTGAAAAAATTGACAAAAATGCCACCTTTTTTAAAACAAACTTTATGGGTAAAACCAGAATCATAAAAGTTGGAAATTTAAACCAAAAAATAACTTATGGAAGCCTTAAATAAAAATTTTAATTAAAACTCGTTTGCTGTAACCGAAAGAACAGTTGGTGCAACAGTTTTTCGTTTCTCGCAAACGTTTTTCAGCTCTAATTTTCATAAGTCGTTTACCGCAAACATTTTTCAGTTCTCGCAAAAGTTTTTTAGTTTGGAGCAACTAAAACTGGATTGCTGTAACCGAAGGAACAGTTGGCTGAACCGATTTTCGTTTCTCGCAAACGGTTTTTTCAGCTTATATTTTTCATAACTCGTTTGCTGCAAACATTTTACGGTTGTCCCAAACGAAATGGCATGTATATCGTAACAGTAGTTCGATTCTCCCAACTACAGTCCCAAAACGAACTTCAGTTATCTGAGATTTCGTTTGAGAGGAGCGAGCTTTTTCTTTGCGTGTATCTATACATATGTATATACTTTATATATACATACATATGTGCTGAATGTTGCTACATCAAGCAACTCAAATAATTTTCCTGTTAATTTATATAAATAACACTGTGCAAATCGAAAAAAAATCTGAAGTGGACTCAACGCATTTACCCTAACTAAGGTCCTACAAATCGAACTGCATCATTTGTTTTTTACCCTATACGAGGCGGATCAATAAGTCCGTGAGTTTGTGAATGAAACACAGTTTTTTTTGCAAAAAAAAATAATTATTTTTCAACATAATCTCCTCTAGCTCAATACACTTAGTCCAAAGTTTCTAAAATTTTTGTTTCCCTTCCCTAGGATTTTTCGAGGTCCATAAAATAGGCATATGTTTGATCAATAATTTCATCGTTGGAGCTAAATCTCTTTCCACCGAGCAATTTCTTTAGGTTTCGGAATAGTCACTGGGGGCTAAATCCGGACAATGTGGCGGATTCGTAGCCCAATTAAACAACTCCAAACAATCCTTTGAAGTTGTCACACGATTACGTGTGTGCTCAATTGAGAGCAATTGCGGCACCCATTTTGCAGACAGCATTCTCAAACCCAACTGCTCTTTTAAAATATGAAATGAAATGCTTATGGCGTCAACAATCTCACGCACTGTGACCCTTCGCTCGGCCAACAGCATTTCGTGGATTTTTTGGACATTTTCGTGTGTCCAGAACGTTCAGCGTCATTTGTACTTGTGCGACCACAACGAAAGTCAGTAAACCCCTTTTTTACCATTGAAATCGGTGGTGCAGAGTCTCCATAGTATTTATCAAGATTTTCCCTGGTTTGATTGACGTTTTTTTCGCAAAAAATAATGTTTAATGAGCACTCGAAAAAAATGCACACGAAAAAAAATGCACGGGGTTGTATGTTTTGAGCGGCTGTTAAAACGCAAAGTAAATGACGGAACTTGCTCAAAATTTGACAGTAGTCTATTAACAGGATAGCATAGTATCTCAATGTTGAAGTAAACGGTGTTAAGAACCATTCCTAGGAAGTTTATATGTTGAAGAAAGTTGTTTATTGCGATCTTATGTACATTTTTGGAGTTGTTTTGCTACCTATGGACTTGAACAAGGGGAAAAAGGTTAAAAAACGCTTTTTTGCGATTTTGACCTTGAAGACGAAGTTTTTTTTATTTTATATGTTCACAATTTTTGTTCTTTATGACAAGAGCTACAACTTTCCCTCAGAGAGTAAATTCCGAAGGGTTTGCAAAATACGAACCAGACAAAATGCTCACATTTTACACCGAGGCCCCAAATCGTTAGGGGCCCATAAAAAAAGTGCATGACTTTTGGCAAAACTGGGAGAAATGGGTCTTTTTTTTGGCCTTTTATCACGTAGTGGTGTCCGTATATGGTTATACTCGTATTTGAAAAATTACACACAGTGTAATGAGCCTTTCGGTCCGACTCATGGGCAGATATTCCAGTTTTCTATATGCCCATTGTAGTACCAACATATATTTTCTGGCATATGTTGGACTTGTCACCACTATATGGAATTAGTTAGTTATATCAACGGAATAATTAGCTGTTGATTTAACTGAAATTTTAGCAATCTTTTATTTTGTTATTGATGTAATAAATTAAAGAAATATTGAATTGAGTAGTATGTTTTTATTATATCCCTGGATCGAATCCCACCGTAGTAAATTGCGTTTGTACTTGTTTTTGTTGATTTATATAGTTTTTCACCAATTGTGTTTTTATATTCCGGTATCGTGCTCTGCGGCGTGTTAAGATTTCTGCTAATAAAACTTTCGGTGATATAAAATATGTAATAAGTAGCATAAATTGTATCCCATCTGTGTTTATGTGCAAAATTCTGTATCCTTCTATCGTGTTTGAAAGTTTACTTTACACCCAGAGTTCTACTCTACATTTTATGATGTAGTTTTGTAAAATTGTTCGCAAGTATTCCCAAACACATTATTCACTCATGTATTTAATGAGTCCATATAGAATTTCAAAGAAGATGACAGTTCAATGATACTTCATTGATTTCATTTGATTTGTTTCACTACTGTAGTTCATATGATTGACGTGATGATGATATACAATCTGACTACTCTATAATATCACGGCACCCATTTTGCAGACAGCATTCTTAAACCCAACTGCTCATTTAAAATATGAAATGAAATGTCTATGGCATCAACAATCTCACGCACTTTTACCCTTCGCGCAGCCAACAACATTTCGTGGATTTTTTCGACATTTTCGTGTGTCCAAAATGTTCAGCGTCATTTGTACTTGTGCGACCACAACGAAAGTCAGTAAACCCCTTTTTTACCATTGAAATCGGTGATGCAGAGTCTGCATAGTATTTGTCAAGATTTTCCTTGGTTTGATTGACTTTTTTTCGCAAAAAATAATGTTTAATGAGCACTCGAAAAAAATGCACGGGGTTGTATGTTTAGAGCAGCTGTTAAAACGCAAAGTAAATGACGGAACTTGCTCAAAATTTGACAGTAGTCTATTAACAGGTGGTACCTGATGGGAGCAATGTTGTATTTAATATTACTACGAGGAAAGTTCGAAAAGTCAAGTCCGCCTTCGTACTTATGGTTTAATAAAAAAAAATTCCTACACAAATTTAATTTTTTAATCAAAAAAACAGCTGCTGCTGCTTATCTTGGAAACTAGTATAGGTATCGGATCGGATGAGGCGTTCTCGAGTAATGGTGATATATGTAGAAACTTGTCTCAAAAAATGAGCTCTAAATCGCAGCGTCTGAGTAAGAAATTAAAAACAAAATTCCATATGGAATCATCATTATAGTTCGATTCGTAGGACCCGAATTAGTGTAAATCCGTTGAATCCGCATATGTTTTCCAAAATATGTGTCAAAAACTTCCACAGTGTAATTGTTTCGTCCTACAGTTTTCAAATGCATACATTTGTATTAAGTATTTTTAATGAGTTTTAAACATAATTCATTTTAAACGACCTCCTCCTTGGGTGACGCATTTGCGACATCTTATCAAAAAGCTATTCATTACTCTCAGGAAGATGGAAGAAGATATTAAAGTATTTACAACTGCAGAGGGTCACGACGTAGTAAACATCAGCAACATCAAAGATATGAAAATAAAGCTTCCCATGGCATTCTACTGGGTAATCTTAAAACCTAAAGAAAATAAAACCGTTTATGAGATGATCAGAGTGTTGCACACTAAAGTTAATTTGAACCACCTAAAACTAAACGCAGCATTCCTCAGTGTATGAATTGCCAAGCTCATGATCACACAGATAAATGATGTCATTAAACTATTACATGGGAACCGTTTTTTGGTATTCGAGAACATCGACACACATTCAATAACTTCACTGTACTCACTCACTTGTACTCAAAGTGTTTTAAATAGAGAACTGAAGTTCCGCTACTTGCTTGGGTGAGAGCAAATCAGAGTAAAACCAAACACATGCGCACTGAAATGTTTGGTTTAAGTGGAACTGTCGAAATAAAACAAATGACTTGGAAGACAGAAGTAATCGAGAACAAAAGACTCGGAACCAGTGTACCCGTTAAAGCAGACAGCTAATGAAGTAATTGAACAATTTATAGTTGAACAAAGAGAACAAAAAAAATAAATGTATGTACGTAAATATATCAAGATCAGTATGTTTGACAGTAAATGCAAAGAAAACAAACGAGTTAATTTTAATTTCGAAAACTATTTATTGTGTACCGTTTTTCTTTGAAAAGAATATTAAAACCTATGATTTCTAACATTAGCCATAGCTTTTTATGTCTAGCAAAAAATGCAGTTGTTATTTTTCAAATTCATTTATATTTACCATTGTACATTGATAATTTAATTTAAATAAAAAAAACCAATGAGTGTTCGAACTCACGGGCGATGTGTTAACACCTCTTTGTTACACGGTACCTGTTCGATTTCTATGAACACATTAGTAAATGTTGCATTGGAAAATAAAAAAAGCATTCCAATTGTGCTGAAGGCTCTTTTGCTATTGCACTTTTTTCTTACATCTGCTTTAACATTAGATGTAATATTGTTAAAATAAATAAAGCAATATTTAGCTCACTGAAATAACTGTTTTTGGTTTGTCATAAACAGAGCGACGACAAAAAGTATTGAATAGTATTTGCAATCTTTTTCGCTCTCATGTAGAGAGTCTGAGTAAAAGGGCATAAACGAGTCTTATTCTCTTTATAGAATATATCAGTATAAACGCCGCATTTCGACAATGTTATTATATAACACAAGACAAAAGTCATACATATTTCGAAAGGCATCACATCAAAATTATGAATGGCCCAAGTTATGACAAAAAGAGAGTAATAAGTTTTGAACCATTTGCCAGATGTCGCCAGTGCTTTTGAATCATACAGTTCGTTCCATGAGTTCTCTATTCTATTCAATACTCTTTGGCGACGACGACCTGCAAGTTTGTTCGCTGCCGCTACATCAATACCATCATACATATTTTCAGGCAGAAACTATTGTTGTACAACAAACACGTATGTGATGCTAACGCTGCGTGTTGGTTGCATGTGTTCACTTTGATAGATTGCCCTACCCGTGCCAATAAATGTTAACACATCAAAAATTCAATTAAGAAAAATTATTTTAAAATGTTATTATGATTAAGGTTTTAATTCTACTATTCTATTGCAAAGCAATGTGCCTATGTATACACCGAACAAATCATAACTTATCGAAAACTTGCTCACTGTTTCAATACTTGCTCACTTCTCGAGGCAATCTCTCAACTCTCTGAATTCTCTCTTGCTGTGTTTAATATATTCGCTCGAATTACGAACTTCAGTGTAGAGTTGTTGGTGAAAATTTGTATGAGTCATCAAGCGAATCGTTTTGGCGTTATCGTTCTGCTTTTAACAAATTCTCGCGTCATTGCACCCGTTTAACGAGTGCAGTAGTATTGGGGTTTTCAATAAGAGCGCAACAAAAGTTTTTTTAAATAAAACAAAACCGGTTTCAGATACCAATGAAATTCTTTATTCCTGTGAAAGTACGTTCGATGCCATTATGTATGGAACTCGATTTCTTTTGCATCGCCACCACGGGCACGCTTGCAGAAGTCCAGACGCTGAACCCAATTTTCGACGGTTCTCAAGCATAAATCGGCCTATACTGCTGCAATTTCACGTTCGATATTCGTACGAAGTTCATCAATCGTCGCTGGCTTGTTGGCATAGATCATAGGCTTGACGTAGCCCCACAGGAAATAATCTAACGGCGTCAAATCGCACGACCCAGTCGGCCAATCGACTGGGCCATTTCGTGAGATAGCACGTTCACCAAACTTGGTTTCCAATAACTTGATTGTGGCATTCGCTGTGTGGCTTGTGGCGCCGTCCTGTTGGAACCACATGTCCTCCAAGTCCATATTATCCAATTGGGGCCAAAAATATTCGGTTATCATTGAACGGTAGCGATTCGCATACACAGTAATGTGCCGGTCTTGATCATCACGGAAGACGTACGGTCCAATGCACCAGAAACCGCACCAAACCGTAATTTTTTCGGGATGTAATGATGACTCATGGATTACGTGTGGACTGCTGTCTGACCAATAACGCATATTCTGCCTATTGACGAAGCCATTCAGCCAGAAATGAGCCTCATCGCTGACGACCATAAATTGGACGTAGCGCTCTTAAAGTTGAGGCCACTGACTCCAAATTTCGGTAGTAAATTTTAATAATTTCGACTCGTTGTTGGCTCGTATATCTTTCCATGATGAAATGGCAAACCTTACTGAAGAGAAATGTCAAAAGAGCGGGAAAAAATATGGCGTCGTTTGCTGTCCCTATCGATTTACTTTTGTAGCGTCTCTGTTGAAATACCCTTATATACAGGGTTACAAATGTATTCATGCAATACTTTAGTTGTCATCGATCACCAAGATTCATTAAATGTTCGGGCAGCCATTATACTAAAGAGTGTGTAATTATAACAAGATTAACAAGATAACAAGGGATGTACAAATCGCAAACAAAATGTAAGTAGAAATATCGCAGAAAAACCTATTCAGATGTCACACGAAATCAAATAACACCAGTAACTAACTGTGATGTAAACGAAGATAACGACTTCAGCGATTTAAAATTCATGATGAGAACTCTAATGAAACAAGTAGGGACATTGTTAAACCTACTGACTACATTGATTGCAAAACTGCCTAAATGAACCCTAGTCTAAAGTTAGCTATCTGGAATGCAAATGGGCTCAGCCAGCACATCCTCGAGTTAAAAACATGCCTTTATAGCAACATCATTGATGTTATGTTTATCCCTGAGACACATTTTACCTAAACGAACTACATAAACATATAAAACTACTGCAATTATGAATTCGGAGAGAAAAATATCCAGTCGACTATCAGACAAATAGAGGGTAGTACAGGTCCAAAGGTATTGGCATCCATTTATTATCCACCTTCGTGTGTTACCACAAAAAAACTTTTCATAAGGTACTTTCAAACCCAGGGATCGACATTCTTAGTCGGTGGCGATTTCAATGCTAAGCACGTACAGTGGGGTTCACGGTTAACAAATAAAAGACGAAGAGAACTAATCAAATCTTTAGTATCTGAACGTCTTACGTCTTTAGTGTGTCTGAACGTCTTACCGTAGAACTAACGTATTGGCCTTCAGATCTGAAAAAAACACAAGACCTAATAGATTTCTGTATCCTAAAAAATGTAGACAGGAAGAAATATGTCATATTTTAATCCCTAGCATTGTCGTCTGATCATTCGCCAATAAGCAGTACCTAAACATTCGGAAATACAAGGAATAAAATCATCCCTCAAATCCTGACTGAACCCTCTTTAATAAATTTTGTGCCACAAAAATTCATTTAAACGGCTCTATGAAAAATGCCGCAAGTGCTAAATGCCAGAAAATAAAATCCAAAGATGACCTAAAAGTATCTCGTACAAAATTGGGGCATTTTTTAATTATGGAAAATACCGCAAAAAAGTTGGCGAATTTTTCATAATTTTTAGATAAGATTTCATTTTTCGTTTTTGGGTCATTTAAACCATCATTTAAAGTATGAAGAATTCCCCAATTTTTTTGGGGATTTTTTAATTTTTCTAGGGAATTTCTAATTTTGAACTTTATGTAAAATTTCAGAGCAGAAGTCAAAATAATAAGTTTTCATTTTTCGTTTTTGGGTCATTTAAACCAAAATTTAAACTATGAAGAATTCCCCAATTTTATTTGGTGATTTTGTAATTTTTTCTGGGGAATTTCTAATTTTTAACTTTGTGTTAAATTTCAGAGTAAAATCAACATAATTACTTGGTCAGTTTCATTATCAGTTCCATCTGTGGTCAATGAATTTCGCTTTTCTGAAAGTGTTTTTACGGTCACAAAATTATTCAACATGCCTGTGGCGGCTCCGCGACCGGTGCGTCGTTGCCACGTATTCGTCTCAAGACCCTTACCTACGGAAAATAGCAACTAAAGTCCTTGAAAAGCGTCAGGAAAATTAAATAGGGAAACAACCAGAATTCCTCCTATTAGAAACATAAATAGAGTGTGCGCCAGGACGGTCGAAGACAAATCTGAACTGATTACCAATTACCTAATAGACGTATTTAAGCCATTCCCTCCAAACTATAATGATGATAATATAACTGACTTTTTATCGACACCAGGACAAATGGACTTACCGGTGAAGAGTACATCCACTCATGAAATAAGAAAGATAATTAAAAAGTTACATAGCAAGAAAAAAGCGCTGGGATTTAACTTTCTAATAACAAAATTGCCAAAGAACTTATCGTAGAAATTTAATTAATGCAGTATTTAGAACTAGATATTTTTCTGTACAACTTAAACTTGCGGAAATTATAATGATACCAAATCCTAGTAAACCTCTCGAATACGTAAATTCGTACAGACCCAAAAGCCTTCTTCCAGTCCTAGGCAAAATAATTGAAAAATTATTGCTCATTAGAATGAAACCTATACTCCACTCAAAGCATCTCATTCCAGGTCATCAATTTGGATTCAGAGAACAGCATTCAATAATAAGTCAAGTTCATAGAACAGTGAAAATGATAAGATCAGCCTGTCGCAAAAAAAATATTGTTACAGTGCATTCCTTGACATTAGCCAAGCCTTTGACAAAGTATGGCACATGGGTCTCCTGTACAAACTCAAAAAATCCTTACCCTACCCACTGAACATGATATTAAAATCACATCTAGAAGATCGATGAAGAACGGTCTAGTTTGAATTGCATTAGATCAGGTGTTCCACAAGGTTGTATCTTAGGGCTACTATTACATACAATCTTCACTGCTAATATCCCTACGTCCTCAAATACGGCAGTAGCTACGAATGCTGACGACACCGCACTGCTATCTCTGACGATAGATCAAAAGTTTAACCTCAGCCGAAAGGCCTCCACGGCAACGTAGCGCATGGAGGACTGTACCGAAGTTCACCTTCACCTTGGCCAGAATGTGGTCAATGGTACGGTAAAAATTCAAAGTTCGTACGGAATAAGACACATAGGTACTTACATTTGTCCGCGATCCTGATCACAAACCTATAGGCTAGATACGAACGTTCTAGCATTAGAGAACAAAAGGATACGTTTTCCCTTGAAGATCATTCCCTCGCAATTGTCAACATTCAGCGTGAATTTCCACCTGTCGAAATATCCCGACAAAACCTCCAGGTACTCGTTGACCCTGGAGTTGGTAGTCTCCGCCTTAGGGCCTGATATGGCCACAAGAATATCGTCCGCGTATACCAGCAAGAGCCCACCATCAGGTGGTTGTGATATGTCACTCACGAAGATATTATATAGCATGAGTCCCAAGAGCGAACCCTGGGGTACCCCCGCTACAACGTCCCTAACACTTGAGTACGCTGCCCCTACTTTTTTACGGAATTGTCGTCCGTTCAAGAAGCTGGCCACCATACAACAGGTGTCCTTATCGAATCCAAACTGTATCATTTGGGAACAATTACGGCTTGTCAGACCGAATCGAAAGCCTTGGCGAAGTCAAGGCTCACAGTAATCGTTGTCTCCTATTCAACGTTCGCGTCACATAGTCTCCAAATACCATGAGCGCATGTGAGGTTGAATGTCCTCGCCTAAAACCAAATTGGTTGTCCTTCAGGACCCTTTTATCCTCTGCCGTACCTCTGACCCTTGACAGTATGAAATACTCAAAGAGTTTGCCAAGGGATGATAATAATGATATCGGCCTGTAGCTCGCACTCCGCCTGGGATCTGCACCCGGTTTTGGGATAAGAACTGTTACCGCTTCCTTCCACCTTCCCACCGGAAAATACCCCAGGTTTAGGCAGTGGTTGAAGAGCACTGCCAGGAAACTCCAAATAGCGGCATTAATCTGCTTTAGAACCACTTCCGGGACTCCGTCAAGTCCACAGGATCTACGGTTCTTTCTCGTACGTAGTGCCTCGCCGACTTCAGCAGGCTTAGTAAAGCCATGCCCCCGCCAGCTATCGCACTCCGCGCCCAATGTTCCGTCTGCTGTGATATCTTGTCCAAATATTACAGCTGGCCCATCATAAGCTAATCGCGCTGTCTCGTCGTCAATGCCGTTCGATTCACCGTCAGTCACCGCGAGAAATCAGGACAATATTTTCGCTTCCCAACAACTCCAAGAGCACATAAATAAAATCTACAACTGGTGTAATTCATGGCGGCTGGAAACTAACGCCAATAAATCTGTCCATGTGACATTTACTCTAAGAACCCAAACTAGCCCCCAGGTAAAACCTGGTAATGAAACACTACCCCAAGCAGAAAGTGCTAAATATCTTGGTATCCACTTGGATAGAAGGTTAACGTGGCAAAAACATATTATATATAAGAGAAAGCACTTGGGTCTTAAGTTCACTTCTATGTACTGGCTCAAAGGAAGAAACACTAAACTTTTAATGGCAAACAAACTTCTATTGTAAAAGGTCTTTTCAGGCATATATGGACATAGGGTTCTGAATTATGGGGATCAGCCTCCAAAACGCAGTTGGAAATTTCGTGAACTTAGCGTTGCCGTTGTGCGAGGCGGATCAATAAGTCCGTTAATAGTCATTTACTTTGCGTATAGTCTGTTAGCTGTTCAAAACATACAACCTCGTGCATTTTTTTAAAAATGGAAAAAGGTGAATTTCGAGTACTCATTAAACATTATTTTCTGCGAAAAAAAAACATCAATCAAACCAAGGAAAAGCTTGATAAATACTATGGGGTCTCTGCACCATCGATTTCAATGGTAAAAAAGTGGTTTACTGACTTGCGTTGTGATCGCACCAGTACAAATGACGCTGAACGTTCAGGACGGCCAATTGAGGTCAATACACCCGAAAATGTCCAAAAATCCACGATATGGTGTTGGCCGATCGAAGAGTAAAAGTACGTGAGATTCTAACTTCATTAACTTCAAATGGGAAAAACTATAAATGGCGAATATTATACCAACTTAATGGACCGATTAAACGACGATTTAAAAAAAGAACGACCCCATATGGCCAAGAAATAAGTTATTTTTCATCAAGATAATGCACGGGTGCACACGTGTGTAGTATCAATGGCAAACTTCCATGAATTGGGCTAGGATTTGGTACCTCATCCGCCATATTCTCTGGGTTTCGCCCCGAGTGATTCCAAACCTAAAGAAATGGCTCGGTGGAAAGAGATTTAGCTCCAACGATGAAATTATTGATCAAACAAAGGCCTACTTTATGGACCTCGAAAACTCATATTTTTTGGAAGGGATACAAAAACTGGAGAAACGTTGGACTAAGTGTACTGAGCTAAAAGGAGATTATGTTGAAAAATAATTTTTTTTTTTGCAAAAACAAAGTGTTTCATTCAAAAAGTCACCGACTTACTGATCCGCCCTCGTATTTCTAAAAATTAATATATAATGTATGGCTAAAACTTCCGTAGACTAAAGCTAGAAACTGTAGATCACTACCACTTTTAGTTTTAAATATCTTTTAAATATCAGAACGAATCTGTTTCGAATGCATTTTTAGTTGAATGACCATAACTTGTAGTTTTGCAAATATTTAGTTTCACCAAAACTTCAATAACTTAGCCAATTACAAACGGATTTTTAAAAACTAAAATACGTTTTACTCCACAGTAAATGTGTTTTTGTAATAAACTCACAAGTGGTACGTTTTTCTTATAAACTAATTTGTTAAAATTGTGTTCTTAAATCACGTATAAGGGCCAAGGTCAGAAACTTTTAAAACTCATGAAATCGACCTACACCCTCCATTATTGCATAACTGGTGGTATCTGAAATAATGTCAGTAATGCAATTTCATCATAACATTTACAGAAGTCAGAATGTAAAGGGTGTCTCAGTAAGATTGGACTTTTTAAATTTAGTGCCATTTTCTTTTTGTGCAAGTGGCAACTCTGAAATTTGGCAACTGTCACATATGTTTATTCCGATTATTAAAAATGGAGCGCTCGACGAAAGACCAACGCATTATAATCGTGAAAACTTGTCATAAAAATTTGGAAAGTTACGCTGAGACCGCTCGCAAACTTCGAAGAGTTTGCAGTTGAGAAAGTGCACCTAATGTGTCAACCATTCGAAAATTGGTCAAAAACATTGAAGAAACTGTGTCAAATATGGGCAGAAAAGCTCCTGTGCGTCAACATTGCAGCTGTAAATGAGAGTGTCGCCGAAAACCCGAAAACATCATTCGGCATCGTTCTCAGCAACTTCAAATTTCACGAAGCACTACGCAGCGAATTTTGACAAACGACCTCCACCTTCATGCGTACATAATTGAGCTCACTCTGGAGCTCAGACCAGCAGAACAGAGAAAGCGCCGGCCATTCGTTCAGTGGGTAATGGAATCAATGCCAATTTTTCAAAAAAAAATCATGTTCTCCGATGAAGCACATTTCCATCTGAATGGCTCCGTGAATACGCAAAATTGTGGAAGTTGTGGCTCAGGAAATCCTCTTGCAATACACGAGAAATAAATGCACCCACAACGAGCAGCTGTCTGGTGCGGATTTTGGTCAGGCGGCTTGATTGGGGCTTACTTTTTTGAAGATGGGACCGAAATTGCAGTGACTGCGAACGGCATTCGTTACAGGTAATGCAGTTCTTGTCACGTCGTTTCAGCAAAGAAGAAAATTTACATATTTTCAGAAATGCTACTTATCTCAAGAAAAAAATTTATTATTTTATTTTTAAGAAAATGTACATTTAAGAATAGGATGGTTTGTAAGAAGAGGTATTTTGAAGAATTTTGAAGAAAATTTTTTTTTTGAAGAAAATTTTTTTTTAAGAAATGCAAATTTTTTTAGAATTGGTATTTTTTTCAAGAACTAGTACATTTTGAAGGGTTGGTACTTATCTCCAGAAAAGTTATTTTGTTTCACAAAAAAAGCACTCTTTAAAAAAACGGTAGATTTTTAAGAAACGGTACTTATTTTAATAAAAATTACTTTTTTTAAGAATAGGTACTTTTTGTAACAAAATGTACTTTTTTTAAGAAAGGCACTTTTTGTAACAAAATGTACTTTTTTAAGAAAAGGCACTTTTTGTAACAAAATGTACTTTTTTTAAGAAAATGTACTTCTTAAATGTAGGGTAGTTTTTAAGAAAATGTACTTTGTTTAAGAATAGAAATAGGCATTTTTTTTTTTGAGAAAATTAATTTTTTTTAAGAAAAGCCACTTATTTCAGAAAATGTTCTTTTTCAAACTTCTTTCACTTTGGCTTTTCTAAATGTCCTTTTTATTGGTTTCAAAACTACATTATATACAAAATATTGGTTACAGGGTCCACCTAGAAAACTTCGCATTAAACAAGAAATTTCCCAACATATGTGAAACATATACATAGTTAGTCTAGACACAAACCAAATCAAAAGTAAACAATATAGTTGATAATAGTGTTAAAACCAAAGTTGTTGAATTTTTTTTTAATTTCGTCCCCATCCCGAAACTGGCGGTAAAGAAGCTCGTTACAAATCATCGTTCCAAAAAAAACAAATTTCAAAACCCAAATTTTTAAACATTTTGACTTTGGCCCTTATATACGTGTACAAAACAAGAAACCTATGGTCCATACAGGGAATGATAAAATAATTAAATTTCTAAAGATATGAACTGTAAATGCCGAGCTATACTCCTGTGGTAATACTTTTTCAATTTGTATTTGATATTCACATTTTCAAATGAAATTTGTATTCAATTTATCCAAATTTAATGTAATTTTCTTTATTGAAACCAATAAGTTGTACATCCTATTGCAAATACTGTGCCACGTCATTTTCGATAAGCAAATCTCAATTTATATCTCAGTGGGAACAAACAACAACCACAGTTACCCGTTTATTTAGCAAATTTGCATTTAGCAAATAGAAAACAATAATGTCAACTCTTTGAATGTAAAATCAAAGTTTACAACCGTAAAGTCAAATTCTGTGAAATAACAATACGGACTTTACAATTAATTACAAACCTTTAGCTTGAGAGCAAATAACTTTGTAGTACAAGTGTCAGATAAATGGATATAGGGTGAGGGCGATGAAAGACAGAAAGGTAATTCTAGTTTTCGTTTGTTTTAGCATTAATTCTGTTGACTCTTTCCAAAAATATGTATATTTAATTAGTATAAAGTTCAGTTAGTTCAAAACAATTAGTTCATTTGCTAAATGCAAGGTAATATTTGCTCATTACTAAGGCTATAATTGAGGCATAAATACAAACCCCTGCAGCGGTGGTAAAACCCCTGCAAAAAAAGGTAACGCCAAGTTATATTTATATAGGTAATAGCAGGACTACAGCTGACTACATCTTAATGTAATACCAAACTATTACTTTGCTGTGTTTGTTGTTTCCTTTGAGGTGTCTGTTGTGTACACCAACTGTTGCTACTATCTCTATAAATACATATCGTCACCGAAAATGCAAAAAGACGTAACAACATTTTCATCACTTTACAGGAGCGGCAAAAAATAGAATCAGAAAAAATAGAAACCATTTTGGGCAGTAGATGTCTAAATGTTTGTGGGGATATGTAGTTTAGTCAATTGTAAGTATAGGGGCATCGACATTTTATATAAAATTACAGTTTAAAGTAAAAACGTGGATTTATCAAAAACTTCATCTATTTAATATTTTTAATAAAATCGTTGATTTTGAACTTAGGTGTTGACAACTTTGTCAAATCGTGTATTTTAGTCACACATATTGTAATCAATCAGAAAAAAAAATTTGGAATTTTGTTGTTACGTCATTTTGGATTTTAGGTGACGATATATGTATTTTGGGTGACGCCAATACGATTTAGGAGAAAGATTTGAAGTTTTAAAACAAGGAAACATTTTAACAAAGTGGTAAGTATGCAAATGTATTACATTTTTTGATTTGATTAAATGATTAAAATCCAAAAACATTTACTTCTACGCAATCTAACAAAACAAAAAACAAACTTATATTCCATATACCACAAACGAAATGACTGCTGCGAGGTAATGACTTGGGTAGCAAGTGACTACCTCCTATGATATCCCCATGTTAAATTCGCCACTCATTAACATTGTCAGTGGTTTGGCCGGTAAGTACTGGTGATTATTGGTAAGTAGTCAAATCACAAATCATTCACAACTTACCCCGACTGCTGTGACATTTGTGAAAACATTTTTAACATATTCACTTAATTCCTTGTGGATAAGAGCAAACCATTGTCATTTTTAGTCGCTGAAAGCGGATACAGTAAAAAAGACGAATACAGATTTCTTTTCATCAAAACTGTAATTTCATATTAAAATAAATCTGGATATTTGACCATCAATATCACTTACTTATCCGGTCTCGAAATACCCCGGAGGTTACAAAAGGAAGATAACATATGTCGCCAACCAGTCCGATCTTATAACTTACCTCTCCAGTTGGATCTACCAAGACGCAGGGATTGGTCAACCTGATCCCTCCAGCGGAGTCTTGGTCTTACTATTTTTCGCCTTCCTTCGAGTTTAGTTTCGAATACCCTTCGTACTGGTTCGTCTTCATCCATTCTACTACTATAGGGCCATACATTTTTCGGAGTCTCCTACAGATGTTTTATCTGCTTGCGATAAAACCCAGGATTCTACGCCTTAAAGCAAGAAAGGTTGTATGAGAGTCTGGTATAGTTGGACCTTTGTTACTCGAGAGAGGGCTTTATCTCTAAAGTGCTTGCTTAACCCTAAATAACATTTATTCGCAAGCACAATTCTCCGCTTGATATCAAGGCTGACGTTGTCGTTTTTGTTTACAGCAGATCCGAGGATATAAATTCGTCCACCACCTTTGTAATTATAACGGTTATCGACATTTACGCTTTGGTCTAATCACGTGAAGGTCATGCTCGTTAAAAATATTAATTTTGTCTTGTCCTCATTTACTGTCAGACCCACTTTTGCTGTCTCCCTCTCAATTTTCGAAAACACAGCAGTAACATTTTTAACTGTGCGCCCAATGATATCGATATCATCAGCATAAGGTAGCAGAATGTGGCTTTTGTTGCAGATAGATTTATTTATGTCGACTGCAGCTTTTCTCATAATGATCTCCATTAAGATGTTAAAGAGATCGCACGATAGAGTGTCGCCTTGCCTGAGGCCTCGCTTAATTTCGAAAAGTTCGGTCAGATCCTTACCAACTTTCACTGCGGATTTGGTGTTCGTCAGGGTCATACCGCAAAAGCGTATGAGTTTTGCAGGAATACCAAGAGTCTCTTCCGTATCGGACTTTCGAAGGCCACTTTATAATCGACAAATAGATGATAGGTGTCGCTTTGTTTTTCGTGGGTCTTCTCCAAGATTTGTTGTAACGTGAAAATCTGGTCAGTTGTCGATTTGTCAGGCCTAAAGCCACACTAGTATGGTCGGCGATAATTAGTTTTATACTTGATAGAACTTTATATGCTATGGATATTTATTTATTTGTTTTATTTATTGGTTTTTAGTTTTTTCGACTTAAGGTCAAATGATTAAAAAAAATACTTGAAGTTATTCCATTTTACAATTTTATCAACATTTTCCAATATTTCGACCAACTTCTAATAAAACAGGAACGATCTAATAAAACAGGAATAAACACAAAGTATTCGTAAATACTAGTGATCAGTTCAAGAAACAACATCAACAAATATATATTAAACTGTTCGAGCGTTTGGTTATATTTTTAATTAATTTTATTCTTCGATATTTCGCTAGCCTTTGTGTAGCAGCATCAGGAAGATAAACGCAATTATTAATTAGAATTATTAAATATAAAATTAACGAAATAGCGAAATATCGAAGAACAATTTAATTTTTGAATATAATACGAAAGGTCGGATAAATCATCACTTATTATACTTTATTCATAATTCTCATTTTAAAGAAACTTTTCATTCATAGTCTGTCTATTGTCATAATTTTGCTGAATTTGTTTATAAAGTTAATAAATAAAAAATACTCTGTTAATAAATACACAGAATATAAATATTAATAAATTTCTTCTTTTTCAATGAACAGAAAATAAAATAAAAATAAATTTTCCCGTGAAAATGTTTCACCGCTTTTTGTTTTTATGTGACCTTTGCTTATTTGACTCTACGTTTATTGATATAAAGTGTTTTTGCCCTTTTTGTGTTGAGACCTCATTAAAAAAACTGTCATTAAATCATCTTGTACCTGCGATATCCTGCTCAATGAAATCTTTTGGAAAATGCCTTAAAGCTGCTCGAATATCTATTTAAAACCATTATGGAATTTAAAAAAAATATATATAATTTCCTCAATTTTAATGTGCTACATTTAAGTCAAAATGTTGCTTGCATTTAAAGAACTTTCGCCCTAAAATGTTGTTGACACATTTAAGGCCAAAAGTGAAAGCAACACTTATAACAAACAGCACCAAGAAACTGTCTAAAACTAACAAGTTGCAACTCTCTTGAGCAAACATTAAGCCAGTTGCTAAAACTGTAGTAAAACCAGGAAAACATATACATAAACGTCTGCACGCACACACATGCCAGGACAAAAATCTACTCCCAGACATTTTTGAAATATGGGCACCCTTGAGTTAATAAATAAATAAATGGTTTCCCGTTACATCCCATGAAGAGATTGGGAAGAGCTTCTCACAACCAGTGAGCTGTGCGCTTTGTAATTCTTCATTCACTGAATGGGACACACAGTTTAACACCGATTCTGAACGGTATTTTGCGAAGCTTTTACATGGCGAAGTACTCGATGGTGTCGATGGATGGTGTTAAGGTGGTCAAAGCAGGGATCGAAACCATGTTATCATGCACAAGAGCCGCGCACACTACCATTGCACCACCGATGGCCATCCTTGAGTTACTTACGTGACACGCCTGCACCTCTCAAGGCACAACAGTTGGATGTGACTACCCAGCGGGCAAAAAACCGAGCCTTAGCGAGTGTTACGCTAAATGCTCGCAAACGGGCTCAGAAACGAGTATTTACAGGACCAAAACCGGGGGAGAAATTAAACTCGCCCAAATGTTCGCAAACTGGTTTAAAAACGGGTGCTAAACGGACGAAAAAAGAGAGAGAACATTGTTGTCGTTGTGTCGTGCGCGAAACACCCAGCGGGCAAAAACCGAGCTTTAGCGAGTGTTAAGCTAAATGCTCGTAAACGGGCTCAGAAGCGAGTATTTACCGGACCAAAACCGGGGGAGAAATTAAACTCGCCCAAATATTCGCAAACTGGTTTAAAAACGGGTGCTAAACGGACGAAAAAAGAGAGAGAAACATTGTTGTAGTTGTGTCGTGCGCCAGACAGAGGCACACACGTGCAGGCACACGACCCAACAACAAAGTTTTGGCTATTACATTTTGTTTTATTTTTCGTGTTGTTCTCGCAAAAGATATTGCAAAAGTCTCGCAAACGAATCTCTTGCAAGACATCGTAAACGAAACTTTTACTGCCACAAACTGAGCGACTGATGATTCATTTTCCGATCGTTTTCGGATCTGTTTTCGAGAGTTTTACCCGCAAAAGCTTCGCGTAACTCTCGTATGCGATATCGTATACGAAGTTTTGGTCCGCTGGGCAGAGGCACACACGTGCAGCACACGACACAACAACAAAGTTTTGGCAATTGCATTTTGTTTTATTTTTCGTGTTGTTCTCGGAAAAGATACTGCAAAAGTCTCGCAAACGAATCTCTTGCAAGACATCGTAAACGAAACTTTTACTGCCACAAACTGAGCGACTGATGATTCATTTTCCGATCGTTTTCGGATCTGTTTTCGAGAGTTTTACCCGCATAAGTTTCGCGTAACTCTCGTATGCGATATCGTATACGAAGTTTTGGTCCGCTGGGTAAAGACGCGTTGATGAGATGAGTTTGGTATTTGTAGTAGAGACGGACGCATAACACGGAGACTGCGTATATCCATGAGCACGTGTGATTGAAATTTTATTTATACAAATGAATTCTCAATGAGTGAAACTTTAGAAAAATACTGAGTGTTACTGGTAGCAACTAGAATATAAGTGTACCACAAAGTTCGTAAAGTGCTCCAAAACGTACAAAACCAAAAAGTATAAAAAATGTACCAAAATATACATACGGAGAACCAAAAAGAACAAGTGTGCGAAAAAGTACATAAAATGTGCCACAGGGTACATAAGGTGTTCCAAAAAGTACAAAACGAGGTGCTAAAATGTAAAAATCAAACAATATGAATAATTGGTATTATTCGTCCAGCGATTTTGCCTGTATTAGAGAATTTTGCAAATTATCGATTCGAATAGTGTATTCAAAAAACCGTTTTTTTTTTCAGAAATATCGGTTTTCGGTTTCTTCGAATATTCGAATTTTTGCGAAACCGGTTTTCGGATAAACCGAGATGAAAAAACCGGTTAATAACCGGTTTTGGGTTTTATGAAAAAATGGAAAACTATGCGTTTTAAAACATCGTTTATTTTTAATTAGTCGTCTCTTTGAATTTTGAGATCTCGTATCGAGTACATAGCCATGAAAATGCTTGTCAAAATAGCATTCGGAAGCGGTGTAAAATTTCAAGCTCCAATCGGAGTGTGTGAGCATATGCCTTCATGGAATGTATTCGAAACTGAAGGGTAGGCCATGTAAAATTTGGAATTTAATTGCGCTTGAAAAAAAATCTAATGGCCATTTTTTCAAAATTATTATTTTTATTATTATTTATTATTGACAATGAGCACAACATCGTTCGAATGGCTTCCGTGACTTGCTTTACAGTACCTCATTCTACCTACTCAATGTTACAGTACATTTTCGATTGTTTGGACCTCTATTTCTTATTTTAATGCCTCAAAAGACTCAGGGTTGTTTGCGTTACACATATATTTTACGGCGCTCCAGCGATAATAGCCTAACGGCTTCAAATCGCAGCCGCGAAGCGGCCAATGGATTTCCGAGTTTTTGCTGATTATGTGGTTGTCGTACAAAGTGCGTTTGTCGATTGTGACGTTTGCTGTGTGGGTCATAGCGCCGTCCTCTCTTCGACTTTTGGGAACAAAAAACTGGTAGAACATGTCACGATAACACTCGCCGTTGACGGTTACGGCGACTCCTTGTTCATTTTCGAAGAAAAATAGGTCCACGATGGCGCCATGCCAAACACCGCACTCAACAGTCACTCGTGTTGTAATATCAGTGGCGTCAAAGGTATTTAAAAACCGAAAACCGGTTTATCGATTTAAAATATCCGGTGAAACCGGTTCTTCGTGAATAGTAATTTTCACAAATCCGGAATACATTAATATCAACCCAAAAGAAGGCAATAATATATGTAAATATGTTATGTTGGATTTGGTCACCATTGAAAACAGTTGTAATATTAAATGCCTTGCCGCCGCGGCTAAGTTAGCCGACCACGCCCCCGCCGCTGACTTTCTTAGGTCCCTACGCCGCCGCCTGAGCAGAAACAATCGGCGTAAGCCTCTAGTGCACACTCAGACCTACCAGTTAAATGCTACATTTCACGATCCTGACAATTTTGAAAATATAACCAAATTATATTTAAACTTTCCAAAATGTGAAATTGCATCTCGTTTTTATTTCAAGTACATTGCGGGAGGTTCAGGGGTTAATTGGTTTTGTGTGTGCATTCTAAAGGGTATTTTTTAAGGCCGATGGAAATGGAAGTTGTAAAAAATAATACAAAAAATTAAATTTTTATTTAAAATATTATTTTATTCGAAAGGTTGGCCACCGCGGCTATTCATGACGAAGCGTATTCTGGATGTCTAATTTCGAGTCACTTTTCGAGCATTGCTGGCCGTATGTCACGAATAATATGAACAATTATGGCCTCCAAGGCGTCAATTGTTCCAGGTTTATCAGCATAAACCAGTGACTTTATGTAGCCCCACAAGAAATTATAGAGAGGTGTCAAATCGCACGGTTTAAATCGCACCGTTGCCATTTCGCACAGTAGAATTTTCGGAGATGGTCGTAGTGGACATATTTTCATGAAATGAACCATGGAATACGCTGGTGAAATTCGGCGGGTCGTGACTGACTCACCCTGTAGAATATATTTTTAAAAAAAAGTATATGTTTTTAAATCCTTTTTGTAAGACTATGCATAATATTTTCCGGTAAATATAATTTTTTAAAGAGTGGTACTTCTATTATTAAACGCCAATGCATTTTTTAAGACAAGATACTATTTTTAAGCAGAAGTACTATCTGTAAGAAAACGCCATAAGAGTATTAATTTTTTTTACAAAGAAGTATGTTTTTTAAGGACAGGTACTTTTTAAAGAAGTGGTACTCTTCTTAGGAAAAGGTTATTTTTTAAAGAAAATGTACTTATTTTCAGGAAGGCTAGTAATCTCAAGAAAAGTTATTATTTTATTTTTAAGAAAGGGAATTTTTGTAAGAAAATGTATTTTTTAAGAAAAGCAATTTTTTTGGAAGACAAGGTTTTTTCTTAAGAAATGGGAATTTGTTTCAGAATTGGTCCTTTTTTAGTAATAGGTACATTTTTACGAGTAGGTGCTTATCTCGAGAAACGTTATTTTGTTTCACAAAAAAGGTACTCTTTAAAGAAAAGTTAGTTTTTTTAAGAACAGTCAATTTGTTGTAATAAAATTTACTTTTTTTAAGAAAACTAGTCTTGCCAGTGAGTGTGTGTGTTGAACTGAATTGTCTATTATTTCCAACAAAAACTAAAAATTTTTCAATAGAAAAATTTTCATGACTTGAAAGCTTGTAGTATGAATTTCTCATACATTAACCAAAAACTAAAATAATTATTTTTTTAAGAAAAGGTACTTTTCGTAAGAAAATTTAATTTTTTTTACCAAAGGATAAGGTATTTTTTTTTAAAGAGTATTTTGTTTAAGAATATGAATAGATATTTTTGTTTTTGAGAAAATTTACTTTTTTTAAGAAAGGGTACTTATTTAAGAAAATGTTCTTTTTCAAACTTCTTTCACTTTGGCTTTTCTAAATTTACTTTTTATTGGGTTCAAAACTACAATATATAATAAATATTGGTTATATTGGGAAAACTGTCCATTAAACAAGAAATTTCCCAACATATTTTAGTGTAGCCACAAACCAAAGCAAAAGTACCCAATATAGTTGATAATACTGGGTTGTAGCATAATAGTGTTAAAAAAAGTTGTTTATTTTTTTTCATTTATTCCCCATCGCGCAACGTGCGATAAGAAACTTCGTTTCAAAAAAAAACCTTTCCCATTACATCCCAAGAAGGGATTGAGGAGAGCTTCGCACAATCAATGAGCTCTGATCGATCTAGTTTTACACTCAGTGATTGGGACCTACAGTTTTACACCGGATCCGAGCAGTATTTTAGAGCAGATTTTTCATAGCTAAAGGCTCGATAGTGTCGCCGTCACTAAACGAGATGCCCACCGTCGAAAAAAAATGTTAGGTGATCTGAGCAGGGATCAAATCCACGTTCTCGTGAACAATAGCTGTGCACACTACCCTTGCATCACATACCGCCATACATTTCATATACTAATATAAAAAATATATTGCATGATATTAGGCAAAAGGAAAGATCAGACGAATGACCAGTTGTTCATGGCTCTTAATTTGAGTGTTCTTTTTCCAAATGTAAGCTGCATTTGTCTTCTTCTCTTACATCTTGGCAAATACTCCTTGCCACAGGAACATAAGTATTGAAATATCTTATAAAAACTTGAATGTTTTGTTGTCAATTTCTCCATCTTGATGTTTTCTTATCTGTGGCAATCTGGGGGTTTTTTTGTTCCTACTCTACAGAAATATGAAAAATTTCGTTTAAACTTTTTCCATTAACTTGTATTTGAATACAACCAGCCAGACAGTTGGACCGTCAGCAACTTCAATATAATTTTCGCGCCCTGTTAACTGGGAAAAATCTGTGTAAACAGTTTGCTTTACTACTAGTAAGAGACTTTGGGGATGACGGCAAGAGAATTTTGTTTTCTTTGCAAAGAATATTAAAGAGTTATTTAACTTGTCGATATCGGTGGAAGTTTTCCTTTGAATTTTTATTGCTGTTAGTTTTCGATAACGACATTTGAAACACGAACTCGTTATATTGCCAGGGATATCTTTGAAGATTTTTAGTGGAGTTAAGGAATTTGATAAATGACAAAGATACAAAATCAACACGACTGCTGGAAAGTTTTGGGTGTCAAGATGTATAATTTGTTTTAAAGTATAATAAAGTGACAGCTTAAAAATGTATATAAACATTTGAGGGATTGTATGTAAATAGGTGATGTAGGGTTAGAACTGCCATTAAATTGGCGGTGTAAGCAAACACATCAAGTAAATATTACAACACTTTACCATTACACCTAGCGTCTGATAAATATCATAAACTCATACGTCTAATATGAAGTTCTTAAATTTTGACTGTGTTTATTTTGTTCGGGTTGAAAATACTAGCAGATTTGACTGTTTTTCAAGATTTATGAGATATTTCCAATATTTCGATTAGCATCGCTAATCATCCTCAGGTTTCTACATACGAAAACGTTTAACATTAATAACATGTTGATCACTAAACCAATTGACAATAATTACATGCATTATAAATCACAAAAAAAAAAAATAAAAAAAAATTGTCCCACTTAGTCTGCAAGCTTTCATCAATTAAATTTTTCCGTCCCGTGTTCGTCCATCGTGTGTACTTATAGATATAAGGGTGTCTCAGTAAGAATGCACTTTTACATTTTCAAATAAAGACAGTGTTTTTGGAGGCAGTTATGATTTTTTTATTGGGTTGTAACGAAGACATATTCCGATTAAGTAATGGAGGAAAATATCCGTTAAATGGCCCACACAGCTCTGACGATAGGCCAATACTTTTTTCATAAAATTTCCCCTGACTATTTCACAGATATGTGGGTGTATCTTACCGATGACGCGTTGGATCTCGAATTTGAGCTGAGGCATTGTTTCTGGTTTATTCGCAGAAACCCAAGAATTCACAAAACCCCAAAGAAAGAAATCGCACGATCATGGTGGCCAGTTAACTTTAGAATTTCTTGAGAGAATGCGTTCTGGAAATCGTTGCTGCATCACTTCTATTGATTCATGTGCGGTGTGGCAGGTGGCGCCGTCTTTCTGAAACCACATGTCATCCAGATCCACGCCGCCTAGTTGAGGCCACAAGAACTCCGTTATCATGCTCCTTTAACGAATAGCGTTCACATTCACCACAATTTCAGCCTCATCTTCAAAAATGTCAGGCCCAATCACACCGCGTGATAAAAATCCTCACCAGACAGTTGCTCGTTGTGAGTGCATTTGTTTCTCATAGATTCCATTATGATAGAGATCGCACGATAGGGTGTTGACTTGTACGAGACCTTGCTTTAGAGTTTCTCCCATATCGAGCTATCGAAGGCCGCCTTATAATCGACAAATAGGTGATAGGTGTCGATTTGTTTTTTTGTTTTTCGTGGGTCTTTTCCAGGATTTGACGTAGCGTGAAAATGTAGTCTGTTGTCGATTTTCCAGGCCTAAAGTCACACTGGTATGGTCCAATCGGGTCAGCGAAAATTGGTTTTAGTTCTTCGCACATTATACTTGATAGAAACTAATATGCTATGGATAAAAGGCTTATTCCACGGTAGTTGCACAGATACTCGGGTCACCTTTTCTAAATATGGGACATAGTACACTGAGACTCCAATCGCCGGGCATGCATTCTCTAAGCAAATTATGCTAATGAGCTGATGCACCTTATCAGCTCATCAGCCTTAAACAGCTCCGTCGGTAATTCATCTGATAGTACGACTTTATGACTTTGTCGTTCTTAAGCAGGGCAATAGCTGTTCTGACCCCATCTTGGTTAGGAGTGATCGATTTGTGATCGATTGTCTCGTCATTGGATTACTCAGGTACTAATAGCGTAGTCTCCATATTCCCAATATACTCTGCACATCTGCGATGAGATTTTCGTCCTTGTCTTTATAGAAAGGTGTCCATTAGTTCCGTTTTTGACTTTTTGGTAGAATTTTCGGTCTTGGGTCTTCGTTCTTCCTTCTGTATGTCTCAACTTTTTCACTCTCGCGCTTTCTCCACTGCCGTTTCTTACGCCTACAGAGACAGTTTACCTCCTCTGTTTTCTTCCAATACCTCTCAGTCGCTGCTCGCGTTGCAATTGACTGAAGCATTGCCATGCGTGCAGCGGTCTTTTCATCATTTCCAATGCGACACTCTTCATCGTACCATGATATGTTGCGAAGCAGTTTTTCAAAACCAAGTACGTTTGTTGCCGCAGTTTTTATAGAGTCGGAAATATGTTTCGACTGCGCTTCAGGATCGTAGTCGAATGCCCACGAATATGAAAATGGTTTGGGTGTGTTTGTATTATTCGTGGCCATTGTGAATAAGCACAGTCGGATTCGAATCCGATTCGAGTGAGGCTTGAGTCTGACAGTTTGGATTTTACTTTTTATAATCTGATGCGGACACGATTTTGGTCCCATATGCCGAATTTCGATTTTGCTGATACAATTGGAATACGGCTGGATTCCGATACGTCGGACTTTCTGATCTGACTTAGACCTGGTTTGAATCCGAACAGTTGGATTTCGCTTTCGCTGATCCGATTTCGCTGACAACATTCAAGTAACCATGAACATTTTATCTACTATTTTTAATTTATCATATCGCACCTGTTTTTAAACTATCATATCGCACCCGTTCAACAATACTGTATTAACTCAAAATTTTTTTATTTTATCTTGTTGGCAAAAAACAATAAATAACACTATCTGCAAACAATAAACAAATAAAAAGGTTATGTGGTGCAATACAATAATTGATGGGGTTTCTAAATATTGCCTAACTTTTGTTAATGGAAAATTCCTTAAGCATTAAGAAAACAGTTTTTTGTCTCTCCTGAACGCTTTGAAGTTTTTGAGTTAATACAGTATTGTTGAACGGGTGCGATATATAAGTTGCATTCCATCTTTCATATTATTTATATTTTATAATATTTAATTTTATAAAAGCCATTATGCTAGTGTACTTATATAGTGGTACCAACAACAGTGCTTCCTCGATTATTGCAAGTAAGTAAATCCGGGGCTGTTGCAACATTTGCGGTAGTTACGAAAACTGACTCAAAAATTGTCTACCCTTTTTCTAGAAATTCTTAAATAACGCCCCATTTTTAACAAATCTGTTTTATTTTTAAAAACATAACCTACAATTCAACGTTTATCAAATGAAATTATTATAAATGGAAATTATGATGTAAAGAGATTGGAATTTTTTAACTGCGTTTTGTGGCATTCTTTATTGCCGCCGTACCGCCGTTCTTCATAATATTTGTTCACATAATATTTCACTTCTAAGTAGTATGTCAAGTAGTATGTCAAGGTCGGTACATTTTAGATTATCCCATGAATTAGCCAGCATGCAAACAATGCAACATTTTGGTCCATGCGATATGGCTTTGCAGTGTGTCACTATCGTCACATGTAGTTTCAGTCTCTTCGTGATGTCAGAGTGCATTGCAGAAAAGTAATAAAAAGTTTTTTGGAATACATTTGGATTGAAGAAATAATCTTAACGGTAATGGACCAAAAATACACTATCAATACTACTCCAAATTTAGTTTTTAACTTACCCTAGGAATACATTTTAGATTAGGCCATTGTTTACACAATTACACTGTGTGGAATTTTTCAAGTCAAGGAAATATAACCATATACGAACACCACTACGTGATAAAAGACCGTGTCTCCCATTTTTGCCCAACGTCATGCACTTTTTTTATGGGCCCCCAAAATTTGGGGCCTCGGTGTCATTTTTGCTAAAAAGTGATCATTTTGTCAGGCTCATATCTTGCAAACCGTTCGGAATTTTCATTTACTCTCTGACGGAACGTTGTAGCTCCTGCCATAAAAAACAAAAATTGTGAACATATAAATCAACAAAGCTTCATCTTCAAGGTCAAAATCCCACAAAGCTTTAAAAAATTCGTTTTTTTTTACTTTTTTTCCTTGTTCAGGCCCATAGCTAACAAACCGTTCAAAATTCAAGGAAACAATCAACCACAAAAATTTACCTAAGATCTCAGTAAACAACTTTCTAGTACATATAAACTTCCTAGGAATGACATATATGGTAATATTTTTTCGTGTTGCACTGTCTTATTAAACAAATGTTTTCGCACGAAATAATTTTGCCGTAACAACCCTGTAATTGGTTTTGCCTAAGAAATTTTCACATAGATCTGAGTACCTAACAAACGAAAAGTGAGCGATTTTTTCGGTTCATTAAATTTTTGATACACTTTATACACGCAGTTCATATGGCAACGGAATTTTCGTAAAATCTGATTTTCGTAAAAAGATTGTCCGATGATGCATCGAACCCAAAGTGCGCACCAAATAGTTACCCGATGTGTATGCATTTGTCTCTCAACAATCGCATGAAGATTTGTGTATCCTAAATGTCACAATTTGATGTCTTACCAAGACGTCAACATGAAAATGAGCGTCATCGCTCAGAATGAAATGGTTTTCACTGTATCCTCACACCTTCATTATTTTTAAAACGTTGTTCATCAATGAAACCGCGTTGGTCTTTCAGGTATCGCATTATTTATAGTCACCCTGCACTGTTAGCTGTCACTCTGGCTTTTTTTTATCAACAATAACACTGTACCACACAAATGGTGCGAAATTCAATTCGAGGGCAAATAATATTTAAAAATAACACTACAGCAAATATTTATTACACAATTTAAAAATTGATTTTTATTTTAAATCTCTTTGCCATGAAAAGTCATACACTACTGGCCAACTGCTACTAGTATCGAAAACCGAGGAATACGGAATGAAATCAAACATGGTTTACCCAACAATTTCGCTTGGATGATTTATTTCCCCCCATTTTTCAACATAAATACGATGGAAATTTTGCACATCATAAATTGTTAATAAAGGATATATAAAAATCGTAACAGAAATATTTACAATATAGGAAAAACAAAAAACATCTTGTCAATACTTTATCTAAAAAACTGTAGTTTTTCATGTACTCAGTGGATTTTTTGGGATTCCATTATTGTTACTATAGCGCATTGGTCGGAGAACAATAAAAGCCAAACTTAACAAAGGATTGCACTAAACTTAACTTACACTTCGAAAAGTCTGGATAGCCTCATTATCTTTTTGACAATATAATATGAAATGCTTTTAAATTGGCCAAGTCCGTCGAATTTTTGTTACAGTGTCTTGAAGAGAGTGAACTCTCTTTCAATAAAAACAAAAAGATTATTTAATTGAGCAAAAGTTAACGGTAAATTTAAGTGATCGGTATGTATGCACGTACTTCATGGTGTAAACTCAGAATAGAATCAATGCAGTTTTTTTAGTTTACTTTTGACTTTAATAGTGTTTAGACTTAAATTTTTAATAAGTTTCGTAAATTCAGTGGTTTTTCTTAAAAAACAAAGCATTAAAGCGTTAAGTGCTGTTGAACTAGCTAAAATCCCAGCGTACCACGAACAAGGTCTTTCAAACCGTGCAATCGCTGCAAAAATAAGCAGAAGTCCAAAAGATATAAATAATTATTTAAATAACCCGGAGGAATATGGAAACAGATATACAGGAAATCCCTCGAAGAAAGTTCCAGAAAGAGAGAGACGCAAAATCATAAGAGTTGCTTCAAATTCAGCCATGACATTACGTCAAATTGGAGCTGCTGCAGGGGTAAACGTAAGCAAAACTACGATTAGTAAAATTTTACGAAGCACTGAGTTCATAAAACGAACAAAAGTTTTGAAAACACCACCTCAAAATGCTTCTCGAAAAGAACAACGACTGCAATTCGCAAACAAAACACATGACGTCGAAAGTGCAAACTGGACGTTTATTTTCGCGATATGAGAAAGGAGGAAAAATTTTTGTCACGTCATTAGAGCAGAGAAGGAGGAGTTAGTATTGGGTGCAATAACGTGCTATGGAGTAGCTAAACTCGTTTTTGTAGATCAAAAAATGTCTGGAGTGGGCTACAAAAACATACTGGTGTTGGCATTTCCTGAATTAAGAGAGCTCTTTGGTCCACTTCCATTAATTGTTCAACAAGACAACGCACCCATTCATAATTCTCGCGTTGTTAAAGAATGGATTCATGCCCAAAACATCGAGTTATTAACTTGGCCACCTTACTCCCCTGATCACAACATCATAGAAAACGTGTGGGGTTGGTTAACTCGAAAAGTTTATGAAGAATGAAAGCAATATATACAGGGTGTCCCCTAAACTTTTGTCTAAACTTAAACACGTTATAGCTGAGAACAAAAGCTACAATGTTTGTGGCTTCGTTTTCGAGATATTCGTGTTTAAAATAATTGCATTTTTGAATGCATTTTCAATAAATGCATTATCTACTTTTTAAATGAAAAAGAAATATCATTGAAAATTGCTTCAAAATTGATTTTAAATAATTTATTTTTTCGTTTGAAATGAAAACGAATTTTTTTTTAAATGTTTTCAATTAACGAAATTTTTTTTCGTAAGTGTTTCCATCAGCTTTTCCATAATGGTACACGATATCACCGTATTCTTGGAAGGAGAATTTCATGACGACAAAAATTTAGAATCGAGAAAAATTACAGAAAGGGAAAAAACTCTAAGCAATCAACTTTTTCAAAAATTTTTTTTTTAATTTCTTGCAAATTAAACAAGTAGTTTTTCTAGTTTAAAAAGTGCATTTAAAAATGCAATTATTTTAAACACGAATATCTCGAAACCGAAGCCACCTAGGCAATTGGCGTAAGAACAAACAATGTAGCTCTTGGTCTCAGCTATCACGTGTTTAAGTTTAGACAAAAGTTTAGGGGACACCCTGTATACATCAACAGAGGAACTAAAACGTGGAATAAAAAGTGCTTGGAATGAAATTTCATACATTATTTGAATTCCCTATACCAATCCATGGAAAATCGCATATTCGATGTAATTTCGAAAAATGGTGGGCACACAAAATACTAAATTTAAGTTAACGTTGTATTTTAACCAATAAATATTATAATCGCTGCTAAAACCTAATAATTCCATCATATTTTTCATTTTTATAAAGTGAGTGTGAGGCTATCCACAGTTTACACCAAAAATCGTATGATTCTACATATTGATTTACAAAAAACATTTTTAAGTTCCGTTAACTTTTACTGAATTTATTGAATTGTTGTTACTACAAGCAGTGAGTGCACTCTCTCAAGTACAGTTCAATCGATTTCGATAGTGCAGTAGTAAATACATATGTAAGTTTTGTGTTTTATGTTAACACATTGAATGCCAAGCGGAGGCCAAACATTTTTTTTTTTGTTAAATGGAATTTTCATCACGTCAAAAGACCTTTACATTTACTGGAAAATCTGGTATCCAGCAAAATATTTCATCAGGCTTTTCCTGTTTGGATACATATTTGCTATTTGTAGACAATGATATCATTGATTTAATTGTCAAAAAAAACCAACCAACACGCACAAGACATTTTGGACAAAACCGCCGTAACTAGATCTTCGAGAAAAAAAACAATGGGTACCGACAACAAACTTTGAAACTAAAAAGTTGCTGGGACTTCTTTTATGGATGGGTTTGGTGAAAGTTGGATCTCTTTCAGATTATTGGTCAAAAAATCACCGATATAACTTTACCATTCCTAGAAAAACAATGTCCCGAAATCGTTTTCAGTTGCTGCTGAGCTTCATGCACTTTGCAGATAATAGTAGCATTATTCCAGATGATCGACTTGGAAAAATCCAACCATTGTTAGATATGTTCCAAATGCGGTACCAAAAAGTTTATGTACCAGGAGAAAATATCGTTGTTGATGAAACACTGATTCCTTGGAGAGGCAGACTTGTTTTCCGACAATATATTCCCAATAAGGTTCATCCGTATGGAATAAAACGGTTTAACTTTGCTCTACTGAGGGATTTACCTGGTCTTTGAAAATATATTCTGGTAAATTAGCTACGGGGTAAGAGAAGTTGGCTTAGCAAAAAATGTTTGTGAATATTTAATCACTGATTTGAAAGGAGAAGGTCGTACATTATACGTTGACAACTTTTATACCAGCTACGAACTCGCTCGCTCAATGCTAAATAATAAAACCCACCTTGTCGGCACTCTTCGCGCAAACAAGAAATATTTGCCAAAAGAAGTGATGAATTCCGCGCTTAAAAAAGGTAAATTGTTGGCCCAAGAAGATGAAAACGGAATAGTAGTACTAAAATGGAAGGATAAGCGAGATGTCAGAATGCTTTCAACAAAGAATGCTCCAGTGATGAGATCCGCTTCAAATCAAGAAGATAATTCAAATATCCCATCAACTAGTAGAGCAAAAAGACGCAAAAGTATAGTTAAGTCAAAACCGTTAGCTATCATTGAATATAACAAAGGAAAAGCTTGTATAGATTTATCGGGCCATATGGTCTCGTATGGTAGCAAGGTTTGAAGTGGTATAGGAAACTGGCAATTGAATTATTACTTGGCCTGTCAATAGTAAACGCGCATATTGTTTCTAAGGAAGCTACAAAGAAAAACATCAACATACGCAAATTCCATCAAAACCTCAAAAAATTATCCTAGACCCATGCATGCTTTGGCAAATATATTCAGTAAAGGATTCTTTCTTTAAAAATCCCAACAAATTTCACTCAGTGTCGTACATAAAAGAACTACAGGCTCTAAGTAAAAGCAATCACTGTCGTACGGAAACGTACGACGTGGCACACAATGTGTTAAGAAACGATAATGAGGCTATCCAGACTTTTCGGAGACTCATCAGGACTTCCAGCAGCGTTGCCAATTTGGCGCGTTTTTCGCTAGATTTTGCGCGTTTCAATATCTCAAAAGTCGAATTATTCCACAATGGCGCGTTTTTTAAATAACGCGCTAAATTAGCCTGTTTTACTTTAAGAGATTTTTAAAACTATAGAATGCCAACAATGTTACGCCCGATTTTTAAATCTAATAAACCGAAATTTTATTATTAAGCAGTGGTAATCTTGTTATTATTGTGGTCAAGAGCAGCATACATTAATTTATACAAAGAACTGCCAACTTGCTCCTCGGTTTATTGACTGCACAGAAGCCCACTTGTGAAAGTTTTAAGTTTTAACGGCAAGAAAAGAATTCTGTCGCTGAGGTTTGATAAACACAGCTGAAATTGTTATTGTGAATGTGCAACGTATGAAAATATATATATCATCCTGAATACACAATATTAAAAATGGAGTCGCACAATTTGCCGTAATTGAACAGCTGACAGATGTTCACAAATATAATAACGTTGTAGCAGCTCGTTTTCTGGGAAATCTTTTGGAGGATTGTAAATTTGTGGCAAAACCACGTCGAAAAATGTGTCCAGAAGTCTGTTTAGAATTATTTATATTTCCATTTGAAATTTATCATTGGATACTTATAATTTACTTAAGTACTAAAATGATCATAAAAAAATTATATTCACTCGAATAATATTTCATAAATTGTAAATATGTATAGAGTTGTAAAAACAAATGAATAATAAAAAATTGAAATATAAATTGAAATTAAATAACAAGTAATTTGTGACGGCGACACTATTGAGTAATTATCCTACTTATTATTATTATGTCTACTTCGAAACTGCACGGTTGATAAGCTTTCTCCTGGATAATTACTCAATAGTGTCGCCGTCACACAGTGTCACATTCGGCCAATCTAGAGGGACAAAAATCTAAAAATTAAAGCCATCAAATGATGTGATATTAAAAATGTGATGATTTATTCGACCTTGTGTATTCTATTTAAAATTGAAATCTTCGAGCGTTATGTATATTTGAAACTAAAGGGTTATCCATTTCGTGGTTTCAAAAGTATAGGGCTGGAATTCGACATCTGTCAAACTAAGGTGTTAAACCAATTTTTTTTCTTTTCAGTTGAAAGTCTGACATTGACGACAATGGATCGCTTAACTATCACACAACGCATAAAAATTATTAACATCTACTACAAAAATGGCGATTCTGGCACAGCCACATATCGTGCTTTAAGAGGAGATTATGGCTTACATAATCGTCCAACTACGCAAGCAATTGGCAAAATTGTGAAGAAATTTGAAGAGACTGGAGCGGTTACAGATATTGTAAGGCCTGGCATCATAGTTTCGCTCGTTCCGCTGAAAATATTAGTGCTGCTGTAAGTGAAAGTGTTGCCGAAGACCTGAATGTATCGATTCCTCGTCGTTCTCAGGAATTAGCACTGTCTTACGGCACATTATGGCGTATTTTGCATTTGGATCTACACCTACATCCATACAAAGTACAGCTCAGACAACAACTGAAGCCAGCTGACCATTCACAACGTCGTAGATACGTGGAATGGGTGCTTGAACAACAGGCGGTGGACGGGGATTTTTCGAACAAAATTTTCTTCAGCGATGAAGCACATTTCTCACTCGGTGGGTATGTTAATAAACAAAATTGTCGCATATGGGGTTCTGAGAATCCTCAGGTAATTGAAGAGAGGCAATTACATCCAGAAAAAGTCACTGTTTGGTGTGCTCTTTGGTCCGAAGGTGTGATTGGACCTTACTTCTTCGAAAACGACGAGGGAACGTCTGTCACCGTCAATTCGGAGCGTTATGGTCATATGATAACCGACTTTTTTTTTGCCTGCTATTGAAGAATACGACTTGGAGAATATGTGGTTTCAACAAGACGGTGCCACATGCCACACACCTCGAGCGAATATGGCTTTATTGCAAGAGACATTTCCTGGCCGCGTAATTTCTCGTCGTGGCGATATCAACTGGAACCACCAAGATCATGCGATTTGACACCATTAGACATTTTTTTGTGGGATTACGCGAAAGACCGTGTTTATGCAGATAAACTTTTAACTCTTGAGCACTTCAGAACCAACATTCGTCAAGTTATGGCTGAGATACCGCCCAATATGTGTCAAAAAGTGGTCGAAAATTACCTCAAAAGAATCAATGCTTGCAACACTTCGCGTGGTGGTCATTTAAATGATGTAGTGCTTAACACATAATGTCAACGTTCAAACTTTATAATAAAAAAGAAATATCATGAAAAAAAAATATGTTATATGTCTTTTATTTACGTTTACTCTTGAACCCGCAAAATGGATAACCCTTTATTTTATTTTTCAATATTTCGCAACATCAATCAGGAAGATAAACAAAATTTACTAATTTAAAATTAAATGAATTAAAAAACAAAATTTTTCACTTATGTCATTTTCAAATACAACAATAACAATGTGAAAAATTAAAGAAAGTTTAGAACGAAGTTCCTTATCGCACGTTGGGGGATGGGGGCTAAACTTCTTTTAAATAGTTTATTACAACCCATTATTATCAACTACATATATTGGATACTTTTGGTTTGGTTTGGTTTAAAGGGAAGTTTTCTAGGTAGAGTCTGTATTACATATTGTAGTTTTTAACCTATTAAAGAGTAAATTATTAAAAGCCACAGTGCAAGACAGGCAAATCCATGAAGTACAACCCTGAGCATGGAATTATATTAGGCTGGTACTTTTGGTTTTCTTTGTGTCTAGACGAACATATGGGGGGATATTTCTTGTTTAATGGGAAATTTGATAGGTGGAGCCTGTAGTTGCAACCGAATAAAAAGTAAATTTAGAACAGCCAAAGTGAAAGAAGTGTATAAAAATAAAATTTTCTTAAATAAGTGCGTTTTCTTAAAAAAAAGTAAATTTTCTCAAAAAAAAAACCTATTCATTTTCTTAAACAGAGTACCTTTACTTGACAAAATACCTTATCTTAAAGAAGTACCTTGCTTAAAAAAGTAAATTTTCTTACAAAAAGTAAATTTTCTTAAAAAAAGTAATTCTTTTAAATAAGTACCCTTTCTTAAAAAAGAATATATTATCTTACAACAAATTGCCTTTTTTTAAAAACTACCTTTTCTGTAAAGAGTATCTTTTTTGTAAAACAAAATAACTTTTCTTCAGATAAGTACCTACTCTTGAAATTGTACATGAAATCTTTCGTAAAAAAAGCTTTTCTCCAAAAAAAATAACTTCTCTTAAAAAAATACCTTTTCTTACAAAAAAGCATTTTCTTAAAAGTACCTTTTCTTAAAAACAAAATAATACCTTTCCTTTTCTTTTCTTGAGATAAGTGTCCTTCCTGAAACTAAGTAAATTTTCTTAAATAAACAACCTTATCCTAAAAAGAGTACTTCTTCTTTGAAAAGTACCTATTCTTAAAAAAAGTATTCCTTTGTCAAAAAAATTCATACTCTTAGGCTTTTGCTTACATAAAAACATTAGCTTTTAATTAAAGAAGTGCCCCTCATTAAAGAAAGGACATTTTCCGGGAAAATGTAATACATATTCTTACAAAAGAGACCTAAAAATATACTTTTTTTTTAAAAATACATTCAATAAATAAAAAATTTTTTAAAAAAAGTTCATCATTTTACAAAAAGTATCTTTTCTTAAAGATCAGTATTACAGTATTTTGCAACAGGCGCCTTAGGCGTGTTGGAACTAACTAGTTCATAATTTATAGCACAAGAAACTTCATTCCAATCGGGTGTGCCCTGAAACCTCATGTATTTTTTTTTTAAATTTTTTACTTACAGGCTGCGATTTAGAACTAAAAAAGTTTATAAATATGTCACCATTACTCGAGAATGCCTCAGCCGATTGTGTTTAAACAAATTGAGAAATATAAACAATTACAATAACTTTAATCTGTACCTCTACTATTTTCCAAGATGAGCAACAGTATCGCAGTTATAAACAAATTTATGAAGTACAAAAAATAATTCTTTGCTTAAAAAATTAAAATTGAGTATGAAAAAATTTTTATAAAACCATCATTATATCGCAAAAATCTAATGATGCAGTTCGATTCGTAAGCCCCGAGTTAGTGTAAATCCGTTGAGACCACTTCTGTTTTTCGACTTGCACAGTGTAATTTGTATTGAAATGTTCAATACAAACCAAAAAATTGTGTATTAACAATTTTGATATTAAAGGCACACACTGGTGTTGTTCTAAAAATTTTCAAAATTATGATCCAAAACATGCACAACCCCATGCAATCAAGATCTATTTTTCTCGTATTTTGGGATTTTACCGTGTGCTTTGCCTCCTTCTTACCCACCGACACTATTTTTACCAGGTTGTAAAACATCTCAACCAGGTTTTCTATGTTTGTAGAGTTAACCGTTTTTGTCCGTTTTTGTATTTGAAATTTTGAATTTTTTGCGCTATTTTGGTATCCCAAGCGAGTTTCTCGCATTTTCAAATGCTACACCTTTTCGATGTTCTTATCATATTTTATCCACATATTCAATTGTTAACACGTGCCGAACAGAATGATTTTTCCGTATATGTATATTTAACCCATTTGTGACCTTTTTTTACCCACATATAATATTTAATAACAAGACTTCTCGCATATTCATGTTTTGTCCTTTTTACGTACAAAAACAACTTCCAACAAATTCAAATCACTTCATGTATTTTTTGCTTTTTTAAGTTTTACCTATATTTAACTCTTTGAATTTCAGACATTTTTTAGCCACTATACTATTTTTAATAAATTCCCAATCATTGCAAACTAATTTTCTCGTAATTTAAATGTTCACACCTTCGTTCCTTTCTTAGCCACATACACAATTATTAACACATTCCCAATCATTCCAAATTAATGGTACCCTTTTTCAAGTTTTACCGTTTCCTGCCCCTTTTACCAATGTTCCATATTCCCAATGTTGCCATTTTTTTCACTCTCAAGTTTTATGTTTGTTTTGCACTTCTTACCCTTTGTTACGTTTGTTATCTACATACACTATATTTAACACATTCCAAACTATTTTTCTTGCATTTTGAGGTTTTACCCTTTCATGACCCTTCTACAGATTGTTACCCTCACACATTATTTTTAATAAATTTCTAATCATTTCTAAAAATGTTTGCCGTTATAGGAAGTTGTTACCAATTTATCCCCCATTTTACCCATAGACACTATTTTTAACACATTCGTAATCAATCCACACGATGTTGTTTTAGATTTGATATCTAACTCTTTTTCGCTAGTTTTTATCCCTTCTTAATTAACCACGTACACTATATTTAATATATCCCCACTGAATGTCGAAGCCACAGTTTGGTCTGCCTTTAGTAGCCTTGTTTAAATTTATATTCCAATTATTAGACAACCTCTAGTCCCAATCGTTCCAATCTAATGATCTCGCTATTGGTACACTGAAAGAACAAAATGTAAAAACTCATTCACCAATTTGATGAAACATTTCCTCATTTTCCAACCTATGACACATTCTATTGAACCGATGAAGAACACTTCATCAATCTTACATCCATATTTTCAATTTGATTTAAATTTCTCATCAAGTCGATGTGAATTTTTCATAATTTTGATGTAAATTGTTTATTAATTTCCTGTACATTTTTTGTCAATTACATGTTAGGTTGTCATCAATTTGATGTAAGTTTGTCATTAATTTGATGTAAATTGGTGATAATTTTGTGGTAAATTCTTTGGTAGTGAGTAGGCGACCTCATTGGCATATTTTTCATCGTTAAAAATCCACAAGCACATAAAAAATGCTCATAGCATGGATAATATTTTCTGTCCATTGCACTATTATATTCTATGTATTTATTTTCAATTGTCTACTACTTTTTTCTTTTCCCTTTATTTTTTCAATAATACTCCCATATTTCAAATCGCTCCCACAAATTATTTCCAAATTCCAATGATGAAGATTGATATGAAAAAGATCATCAATTCAATGAAGATGAAAAAGGTGAAGAAACGCAAACTCTTCAAATTGGAGAAACTTTTCATTGAATTGATGAAATTTGTCATCAGTTCAATGAAGAACAATTGATGAATTTCTATGAACGATTGATGTAAAGATTTCCTTTCAGTGTGTAAATGCAATCTCCATTTGAAATTAATATAGGACGGCATAGGAAGCGGGTACCTTCACATTTCCTTTCACTCGTCCAGGTTGCTAGCTGACATGCAGAGAAAGGCTTACATTTACCTTTCGGGCCTTAGGCATGGAAGTGGTGGACTTCCCAAGAGGACGGTAAAGAAAGACCTGTAAAAGATAATTTGTTAACGACATAAAGAAATAACAAAAAAATTATACGCGAAATATTTCCAGATTTATAATTTTCAGACATTTTTGTCTCTCCTTTAAAAGCTGTGACAACCTATTTTAACATTAAAAACTGTGATTTTTTAATTGGCAGACTAGAAATCGAACACATGACCTCAGAACTTACAGTCGAACATGTTATCTACTCGGCTAAAACGTGTTATGATTTCGATATGATGAATTGCGAACATAGTAGAGATGGGTTACACGAACAACAGCATGCTCCGTGGACTACCTTACCATTCAACCTAGCCTTCCACTACAAGCCATTATAACAGGTATGTTTTAAAAAGGGAAGTGCACATGTCGATAAGTTATTTTCGAACTGAGCAGCGTATGTAAAGGAAACGCTTGCTTATCGGACTTTTTTCAACGCTTAAAGGAGGCCTCCTCAATTCAGGAGCGAGATGTGTATGTGTACTGAAGTCAATTCGGGTCGTATTGAGTGTCACGTGCGCATATCTTATAATTTGCGACTGCAGTTTTAAAAACTGCTTGCATCACATTTTAATGAAAATAGGACATAGTTTCCTCCTTTTCTCTTCCTTTACTTAGCTTCTATACCCTATTCTGCGTCTTTGATTTTTCCGAATACCTTCGTCCAAAACAGTATTCCCTTGTAGGTATTCGAAAACTTAACATCCAACATTTACGAGGGATGCTATTTATATTTTGGGTTCCGGCAATCCTAGTGCTGCCAGATCCAAACTGGAACTTCCATTGGAAAGTTTGGCATTTTTTAGCATAAAGATACTTGTACATAGAACGTTTTCACTTACGGGCACTATATTTTGTATTTACAGCGTGTTGCAAAATTCATCTCGGTCAAAAAATGGAATGAACCCGTAAAAATTTTCGTGGGATGATTTTTTATGATTTTCGGCGTGGATTATCGAGACAAGAGTCTGTCAATCAACTTGTTTCGACTTTTGGTGTTGAAGCACCATTAAAAACCACTGTAAATCGCTGGTACCAAGAGTTCAGTCTCGGGCGCCGTTCGTTCCAGGATGAATTTCGTGAAGGTCATCCACCTTCGGCCGTGATTCCGGAAACCATCGATGCTGTGCGTGAACTGGTAAAGCAAGACCAAAATGTGACATACCGTGAGATTGAGGCATCCCCGGGCATTAGTATGACAAGCACCAATAAAATCTTGGACGTTCATTTGGCCCTGAAAAAGATTTATTCTCGTTGCATCCCACATAATCTGACGAATGCTCAAAAAAAGGCTCGCGTCGATTGGAGCAAAGAAATCTTGAAAAAAACATCTTCACAGGTGACGAATCATGGGTATATGCATGAGCCCGAACAAAACAGCAATCGACCGTATGGGTATTTCAAAACGAGCTACGATAAAGCCATTAAAAGTTTTTCGTGGAAGAATGATTGCGTTTTTCGGAATAACCGGTCTTGTGGTCACTGTGCCTTCAGTGGAACGTAGGACGGTCAATTCTGAGTGGTATAACATCATTTGATTGCCAACAGTGTTCGAAGAAATAAGGAAAAACAACAAGAGAAAACGGAATTGATGAGTCATCCGCAGTACATCTCTGATATGGCACCCAATGACTTCTTTTTACAGCGAGCTCAACGTTTTTCGACGCCCGAAATAGCTGTTGAAGCGTACAAAGCCCATGTTTTGGAGGTGTCTCAATCAGAGTTGAAAAAGTGCATCGAAAATTGGTTTGAGGGCATGCAAAAGTGTATTGATCTTCACGGAGAATATTTCGAAAAACAATACAACCATTTCCAATGACAAATTATTGTTTTTTTATTGTAGCAGCTTCGTACCCATACATTCACTGAAAAATAATAACCCCAAAATAAGAAGGCACAAACAAAAACCATAGAGTAAAAATACCTAGAGGTAACATCTTTCTCGTCTGAAGTATCAATTCACACTCTTCGTGGAAAGCTGGGTGCGATAGAGAGATGTTCAACGTAAATTAACTTACAGCAGGTGGAGTTCCAAGAAACTTGTCATGTCGTTTTGGGGGAGAACTGTGGAACTGTGAATCCAAATCAAATCTTATACATACATTTGTATATATTTTGTAAAGTACATGGAAATAGATTCTAGATGAAAAGTTAATTTAACTAAAACTCTGTAAATTGTGTGATAACCTAGTGTAAGAAAATAAATTTTGAATTTTAATAGTAAAAACAAACCTATTTTAGTCTTTTTTGATATCTGTTATTGTTAGCACACACTTGTGTTATATTTGACACCACAATTTTAACACACAAAACGAAATGCCGTGGTTGTTTTCTTGTTGGTTGTTTTGAACTAATGCCTGTATCTGGTATTATTAAAAGCAATACTTTTCAGCACGCAACACCCATATGCAACCAAGCCGAATGTCTTAAATTTACTGAGAGAAGTGATTAATCTAGGTATAATTACTCTATGACAACAATATGTGTCTGTATGTAAGTAAGAACGCACAAGTGGCAGGTAATTGCCATAGACTAAATATTGTATAGAGGACAGTCTGTTTTATCTGACATTTCATTGCACATTATTCGTCTTTAGCAGAGCTGTAAATGGATCATTGTGTTTTGATTTCAATTCATTACGAATTAGCTAAATGTTGAATTAATTCTTTTCATCAAAATATAAAGAATTGAATGTGGCAAAATGAATTACACTTCATATCCAATTTATTTGAATTGAATTGATGTTGAATTAATTCAAATGAATTTGTTGAATTAATTAAATTTAATTTGCAATTCATTTTACTGAAATGCAAAACGAGTGTAATCCTTGCTATCTTTAATACAAAAAAAAATGAGTTGGATAACAAAACGAGAGTAACGCATACTCTAGATTTACTTACACTAGTCTTTGTTTCAAAATCAATTCAATTCAAATGTACTGGAAACGAATTGCAGCAAATTCATTTGAATTGATTCCAAAAAATTGGAAATGAATTGCAGTTCATTTGGCCAAATTCATTTGAATAGGAAATGAATTGCAATTCATTTGAATTGGAAATGGATTGCAATTAATTTTTCATTCGATTAAAATTTCATTGAATTCTTTTGTGTTTGGTAAAAATTATCAATTCGAAATTTCGGCGCATAAATGATTCGCGAATTAGTTCTGAAAGAATGATTCGTTTGTTGGATTGCAATGGATTAAAAACAAAACATGTTTTCTCCTTAAATATATTGTAACTATTATATTTATGTTTTTTTTTTGTAACAATATTGATGCAGTTGGAAAATCTAAGAAAAGAAAAAAATGTTGACAGACAACTATATAACTTGGTAAATAAATATACACATTATTTTTTATGACATTTGTAGTTTCATGTGTGAAAGGAACACAACAATTTTTTTTAATGGAACTACTAACCTCTCACAAATTTATGCACTCACAAAGTGCACTCATGGTCGTTAGAACTAGAGATGGTGAATATATCTATGAGGAAATTGGGATATGTCGTTCATGATATTTACATTGATTTGGGTCATGCAACAGTTTTCCTGCGGTCAACTCTTCGAAATCCAATGCCAGTGGCGCTATTAATTCTGTCAATGACGAGGAAGATTATACCCTTCCAATGGATACTGCTATTACTTCTGTTGCATCATGATGCTTCTGATGTTGTTACCATTGAGTGCTAGTAGTTGGATATTGTTGTGAAGTTGATCTGTATTGTATCCCTAAATTGCAGATGATGCATAGTCGTCACTACACACAAAATTGTCGTTTCCTGTTTGACTCATGGCAGTTGATATAGGCAGCCATTTGGTCAGCCTCTCTGTCTGACTGCCCTTGTGTCGGCCGCAATGTTTGAACAACCAGACAAATGCTTCTCCATTCCTACGATTTGCTTGATGTCACTATTTTTATTTGCCTTACAGGCCACATGATGACTGCAGTGAAATATTTTAACTGCAGATGGAAAATGTTTTTGCTGCTGTGGCTGCTGCATTTGCTGTTGCAAGCACACATTTCTTTTGTGCGAATGTGCACAAATTTGTTTGTGATTTTGGAGTAACGAAAAACGGAAAGGATATGTACTGGAAAAATTTCTGAATTTGTAATGATTGTGTTCAATGTCATTCAGTTCCCGCGAAATTTTTTTAAAAATAAAACAAAAACTTCATATATTTTATGGATAAGTTTTTTTAAAAATATTTTTTTCCATTGTACTTTTCACCGACGTTAATTTTACTATTTTCACAAGATTTTAAGCCAAAAACATTCCATTCATCACAATGTGGCCTTCGTTTCAAGACAACAAAGTGGTCTACAAAAGCACAGTGGATAAAAGTTGGAAAAATTGGCTAAATATGTTTCCCTCTTTTTTCATATAACATGCGCCTTAGTGAAGAAACCAAAGCATATCTAAAGAAAATCCACCAATAACCAATATACAACCCACTTCAGTGTTTGCAGATTTGTAAAAAATAAAAATTTGTTCCTAACTTTTTTCCCACTGCCCTTAAACTACTGTAGCTATTTCAAAACTAAAGGGTTATCCATTTTGCGGTTTCAAAAGCAAACGTAAATAAAAGACATATAAAATATTTTTTTTCATGATATTTCTTTTTTATTATAAAGTTTGAACGTTGACATTATGTGTGAAATACTACATCATTTAAATGACCACCACGCGAAGTGTTGCAAGCATTGATTCTTTTGAGGTAATATTCGACCACTTTTTGACACATATTGGGCGGTATCTCAGCCATAACTTGACGAATGTTGGTTCTTAAGTGCTCAAGAGTTAAAGGTTTATCTGCATAAACACGGTCTTTCGCGTAGCCCCACAAAAAAAGGTCTAATGGTGTGTCAAATCGCATGATCTTGGTGGCCAGTTGATATCGCCACGACGAGAAGTTACGCGGCCAGGAAATGTCTGTTGCAATAAAGCCATATTCGCTCGAGTTGTGTGGCATGTGGCACCGTCTTGTTGAAACCACATATTCTCCAAGTCGTATTCTTCAATAGCAGGCAAAAAAAGTCGGTTATCATTGACGGTGACAGTCGTTCCATCGTCGTTTTCGAAGAAGCAAGGTCCAATCACATCTTCGGACCAAAGAGCGCACCAAACAGTGACCTTTTCTAGATGTAATGGCCTCTCTTCAATTACTTGAGGATGCTCAGAACCCCAAATACGACAATTTTGTTTATTAACATACCCACCATGTGAGAAATGTGCTTCATCGCTGAAGAAAATTTTGTTCGCAAAATCGCCGTCCACCGCCTGTTGTTCAAGCACCCATTCCACGTATCTACGACGTTGTGAATGGTCAGCTGGCTTCAGTTGTTGTGTGAGCTGGACTTTACATGGATGTAGGTGTAGATCCAAATGCAAAATACGCCATAATGTGCCGTAAGACAGTCCTAATTCTTGAGAACGACGAGGAATCGACTCATTGGGATCTTCGGCAACACTTTCACTTACAGCAGTGCAGCAATATTTTCAGCGGAATGAGCGAAACGATGATGCAGAGGCCTTACAATATCTGTAACCGCTCCAGTCTCTTCAAATTTCTTCAAAATTTTACCAATTGTTTGCGTACTTGGTCTATTATGTAAACCATAATCTCCTCTTAAATCACGATATGTGGCTGTGCCAGAATCTTCATTTTTGTAGTAGGTTTTAATAATTTTTATGCGTTGTGTGATAGTTAAGCGATCCATTTTCGTCAATGTCAGCCATTCAACTGAAAAGAAAACAAAATTGGTTTAACAACTTAGTTTGACAGATGTCGAATTCCAGCCCTATACTTTTGAAACCACGAAACCGCGAGGTTAATTGTAGTTGAAACATGTAGTTCAAGTATTTGCCTCCAGTTAGTTAGTTGCAAGATGAACAAAGGCCGTAGCCACGAGGTAAGAAGACGGGCAGTTGTAGCTGCCTAGAACTCGAAACAACATACAATTTATACCCGACGCTTCACTGTGGTTACAGGGCATGATGAGTTAAAGCTGATGTTTATAATATGCAGAAATATATGAATGTGATTCTGACGTCCGTCTTTAGGTTTAAGCTAGCTAGAGCGAGAAGATGCAACGGATGAGCAGTCTGATTGGTTATGCGATCACTGATGCATCTCATGTTAAATAGGTGACATGTTAAATAGGTGTCGTTTGAAGGCCCATATGCGAATACTACTGGCCAACGGCGGAGCAAAAGTAAAGAAAAAAAACCTCTAGTTTCGACACACCGGAATCTTGTCAGCGGGTGATTCATAATGTGCGCTAGATCAATGCAAAACCTCGGTGGGCTGGGCTAACCTGGCGCCACCGTTATACTGACAATGAAAATACAAAATAGGAATGAGAATGAGAGTCGTAATACACCCCTATTTGTTGAGGACCCACGCAAAACGTTATAAGGACGACGATTTACGGATATGAATTTGGAGTGTTAGAACACTATACTGATCCGGTGCCACTATCCAACTGGCAGATGTCCTCGAGGTTGACATTAGTGTTATCCAGGAGATGCGATTGATAATACATGGCTGTACAAGGAAGAAAAACTGTGACATATACTCCAGCTACCATGAGAAAAAGCATGCATTTCGGGTGCAGATTTATGGTTGGAAAAAGACTGCGACATCTGGTCTCAAGGTTCAACCCCGTGAGTGAACCTATTGCCTCCATCCGCATAAAAGCGAAATACTTTAATATATCGCGAATTTGTGTGCATGTCCCGACTGAAGAAGAAGACGATGACACCAAGGACATGTTCTACGAGTGCCTACAGAATACAAACGACCGCTGACATGAAGATTGTTCGAGGTGGATTTAATGCTAAAGTCGGCAGATAAAATATCTTTAATGCAAACATCGGTAAATTTAGTCTACACACCATCACTTTCGATAACGGAATAAGACTATTTCGCCACGGCGAAAAACATGGTTGTCAGTAGTACGAGATTCCAACTTAAAGACATCCATAAGGCTAATTGGATATCCCCTGGTCAACAGACGAACAACCAGAGTGATCACCTGGTAATTGATGGAAGCCACTCTAATATCGTGGTGGACGTACGTGTGATTCGAGGATCTAATATTGATTCGGTTAGCTACCTGGTTGCAACAAAGGTTCGCACAAGGTTAAGCAGAGCGAAAGTCGAACGAAGCCAGATATATAGAAAGATGGCCATCGGAAAGCAACAATTTCCAGAGATATATATAGCCACGGCCTATGCAGAGAAGCTCACCCAGCGCCTGGTGCAGATCGCACCAGTGTCTCTGATCCTGAAGCGAGTGGATGTACATTCTCCATTCCATAAATACTGATGCAGGGACGTACCTGGTTATGAAAAATCGTTTAAAGACAAACTAGGGTACGATGAAGAGTGTCACATGGCAAGTGATGAAACAAACGCTCGTGTTATGGATCGTCTTGCAACCGTATGAAGATTACCACTTCATACGGTTACAAGACGAGCCATAACAGAGCGCTATAAGGAGAAGAGAGGAGAGGAGAGGAAAGCCGTTTGCTTAAGACGAAAAAAGGGTTGCGGAGAAAGCGCGAGTATTGAATATAAATGAATTGAAATTAAATCACAAAGAAGAAAGCTTGAGGCCCGTAAATTCTACCAAAAAGTAAATAAGCTATAGCAGCGGAAATGGACCAGAGCCCCCTTTTGTAGAGATAAGAACGGGAATCTTGTAGCAGATGTGCAGTACATGTTGGAAATATGCGGCTTTAATTGTCCCATTGTGTTGAGCAAAGACAGAACGATGGCGTCGACTGCCCTCGTCCTAGCCAAAGTGAGGTTATATCAGCAATTTCCATCTTAAGTACAACGAAGCCGCTGGTACTGATGAGCTAATTAAGCCTCGCGGCTGTGAATTTGAAAGGTGCATGCACCAGCTAATATAGAAAATTTGGGTAGACGAATGCATGCCAGAAGATTGGAGTCTTAGCAAGCTGTGTCCTGTTTTCAGAAAAGGTGGTCCGATCATATGTACCAACTACCAACTACTTTTATCGATCGAAAGGTCGTCTCGAACGTAATATACTCGTATAATAGACCAAAGCCGTTTGTTTATATATGGCTTCAGACCTGGGAAGCCAACTATCAACCAGATATTCACATTACCAAAAATTCTGGAGAAAGCCCACGAAAAACAAATCGACATCTACCACCTCTTTGTAGATTATTAAGCCCGATTCGGGGTAAACAGTACCAAGCTACGTCGTATATTGGTATTCCTGCTAAACTGTCACGCCTTTGGAGAATGACACTGACCGACAGGATATCAGCAGTAAAGATTGGTAAAGACCTCACTGAACCATTAATACGAGGCGAGGCCTCAGACAGGGTGACACCCTATCGTGCGATCTCTTCAACGTATTAATTGAGATCGTCGCGAACAAAGCTACATTCGACACAAATAAATCTACCAGTATCTATTAAGAATTGAGAAGGAATCAGCACAAGAGGGATTGCCAGTAAACGAGGATAAGACAAAATTAATGGTTTCGACAAGCAGAACATCCAACCGATTTGATGAAAGGGTGAACGTAGCTATTCCTTAATATTTAGAGGTAGCGGACGAATTAATTTACCTCGGATATGCCGTTCTCTGTGTTTGCAAACAGGTGCTATTTCGGGCAAAGCAAGCACTTCGGAGGTAAGATATGCAACTATATCAGAATCTCATACAACCTCAGCCCAGACTTAGCTAAGAAGGCGAGATAAAATTTTGCCTGTGCAAGGTTTGCGTTACCAAATGGATGAGAAAAACCTGACGATTGAACCGGTTGGAGAAACATGTTATCCTCATTTTGCAAGGTTCTTGGCCTCTCTGGTTTGTTTGAGGCCACCTAATTTAGTAAGTAAGTTGGAGCTATTTGCCCCAGAGACTACAAATAGTAACCCATTTCAACAACCTTTGATACGAAAGCTTCTCTTGTGACGTGTTTTTGGAAATTACCTATATAGACCCACATTTTGATTTCGATGCATATAGCCGTGAAGGTCGGCATTTGAAATTAAGACATATCGGTCCACCTTTCGGTAGAGCTGACATACAAAAGTACTTGCTTTGTTAGATACCAACCACTTATTTTACACCCTGAAATCAATCGGCCCCACCAACATAAGCAAACAAATATTTGCAAACATTGTTTTCATGAATTGAAGATCTGCTGCTTTTTGTTTCAACAAAATAGCCACATTTGGTAAACAAAAACAACTAATTATTATAACCTATTAATCATTAAGTCTCCAACATGTTATATTGAATAGCAAACACAATGTGTTTGGACACAAGTATACTATATTTGTGACAAGTTACAAACACGTTTTATTTGCATCCAAACAACAACAAAACAGGCAAACCAATGTACCTGCCGAAATAAGGTGATGTATTGTCTTCCATAGTAAACTTTGGATGAAAAAAACATTGACTGCTTCCAACTTACCGCCTTTCCACTGTTTGTTTTTTTTGGCACTTAATGTTGGTGGTAGTCTTTTTGAATTACAAAACACACAGACAGCAAACGAATTTTTTTTCTGTGTACAATCTCTTACTACCCTTAATGTAATTTTTGGTGCATTTGTGATAGGGATGTAGTTTCACCTCAATTTAAGGTAACACTGTGTGTAATTTTTTAAGTCATGGCAAAATAACCATATACGGACACCACTACGTGATAAAAGACTAAAAAAAAAGACCCGTGTTTCCCAATTTTTCCCCAAGTCATGCACTTTTTTTTTTATGGGCCGCCAAAGATTTGGGTAGGTAAATTTTTGTAGTTGATTGTTTCCTTGAATTTTGAACGGTTTGCTACCTATGAACACGGGAAAAAAGGTAAAAAAAAATCGAATTTTTTTAAGTTTTTTGCGTTTTTGATCTGTAAGGTGAAGTTTTTTTGATTTTATATGTTCGCAATTTTTGACAAGAGCTACAACTTTGCCTCAGAGAGTAAATCGAAATTCTGAACGGTTTGCTAGATATGAGCCTGAGAAAATGATCACATTTTTACGAAAACGATACCGAGGCCCCAAATCTTTGGCCGCCCATAAAAAAAAAAAGTGCATGACTTTGGGAAAAATTGGGAGACACGGGTCTTTTTTTTTTGAGTCTTTTATCACGTAGTGGTGTCCGGATATGGTTATTTTTTTTCGTGTTGCACTGTGTAATACTAGTAAAATAAAAAAATACATGCGATTCAGAAACTAGATATATCAACTGGGCATATTCGTCTTGTCGAATACATGGACTTTAATGACCGTTTGATTTCGTATAGAAAATATATTTTTGTACAACGCATATTAAATTCTGGGTCTATGGGACGTAAAGTGGGAATATGCATACTTACGAGTATCATATTCTCCGGTGGATGATATCTATACACTTTATTGTTTTTCCACAACTTTGTTTATCACTTTCTGTTTAAAATAATAGTTTTTGTGTAAAGTCCTCGTGTAACATTAAAATATAGTAGTTTATCTTTAACAACGAAAGCCTCTTGTGAAAAATCGAATACATAATTTTGTAACAAGTGTTTTTGTAACAGAAACTAAATTATGATTAGATTGACTAATATTTGACCAAGAATTCTAATATTGTACTTTGTATTAATTGTATCTTCCATTTCAGATGAATGGGGTTTAGAAATACTCAAATGGGTTAATACAACTTAATTTCAGTAGAAGCAACTTGTGTTTAGTAAGACATATTTTTAATTTATCAATGACATCGACAAATAATTCTGATGTATGATAATTATGAATTCTAATCAAAATATAGACTTTAACCATAGAATACTACATACATAGATAAACTTATTCTCTCATCTGACGTTTCATTTCAACTCTTCATCGTAGGTTTGTGGAAATGAGAGCAATTAAATTTAAAATTGTCTTACACCAGGTGGAGTTACAAAATATGTTCACTTAACTTTTTCATGTCGTTTTGGTGTAGAACTGAAAAATTTAAATATATTTTGCACTTTTTGTTGAATTTTATAGTTGGAATACATTGGTATTGTATTTAAAACAACTAGTTTGCCACAAAACACGAAATTCGGTTGTTGTTCCTTTGTTGATCGTAGTTTACTATTGCCACTATCTGGTATTATTGAACCCACATTTTCCACCATCCAATGTTTACTTTCCATCGTACCTATGACGTTTAATTTATTGAGCGAATAAAAGCTTCTACGGTATGTATTATTCTATGACTTTAACATGGAATTTTCAATGCCTTAATTGATTTCCAACTAATCTTTTCCCTCAGTGTGGGTTGTCATAAATTTTCAAAACAATTTAATTTATTTTCTGATTTTAAGCCCCGAGACATGGGGGTAGTTTCGAAAACTGATAGAACGTTTTTTCTGAAAAACAATCCTATACAATCGCACTGTTTGTGTGCTTCTGTAAGCAATCGTAACGAGGCTGTGACTGATAGTGTCAATTTTCCATTGAATTTAAATCTTTTTCTAAAATTGATTGAAGGGGATCCATTGTAAGTTCCGTATATAAAATAAAAAGAAGAAATTGAATCTCTCACGAAAGGCAGAATTCAATCAAAACTCTTGTCCTCATTTCACACAAGAGATCTGTATGAAGTCCAGAGTAAGTCCTGTTTTAACGAAATTATCACCAACATGGGTGTTCTGCTTCCACACTTACTTACTCTCATCTTCATTCATCTCATATTTTCCACATGTCAATCTTGATGGAATTATAAATTTCGCACTATGCTATTGCATTCCTGTCACTTTTAAAGCAGGATGATATATCTGACTAATATTTACAACTGGCACTTGATGATGTAGTTGCTTCGTGTTCCTTGTCTATCTTTTATAAAGTGTCGTCGAAAAGTTGCCAAAGTTGGATAGTAGTCATAGAGAAAAGTAAAGTGGTGTCAGTGGGACACCCGGTTGGAATGAAGTTCTTTTCGCTATACGAGGGTTGCATTTTATGTTTCGGGATTAGAGAACAAAAACGAATATTAATCATCGAAAATCACTTTATTGTTTTTCAAAATATTCCCCTCGAAGATTTATACACTTTTGCATGCGTTTGGACCAATTATCGAAACACTTTTGCCACTCTGATTGAGGTATCTGCAAAACATGCATTCTGAATGCAGCAACCGCTTCTTCAGGTGTCGAAAAACGTTGACCTCCCAGTTTGTTTTTTACGTACGAGAATAAAAAGAAGTCATTCGGTGCCAAGTCAGGACTATACGGCGGATGAATCATCAAATCGATGTTTTGGGAGTTCAAAAATGCAGTGAGAGCTCGCATTGGCGTGGTGAAGAGTGATCCGTCTTCGGCGGTTGGTTTTCCTGATTTCTTGGAAGACAACTGGCAAACAAATGGTTGTGTACCACTCAGAATTCACTGTTCCGGTCCGGTTTTTCCGAAAAAACAGGCGACCATTTGCTTGGATGTGCTTGGGGCGCGAACAACTTTTGTTGGATTTGGCTCATCTTGAAACACCCATACAGTTGACTGCTGTTTACTTTCGGGTTCATACGCGTAAATCCAGGATTCATCTCCTGTCACGATGTCGTAGACGTGTTTCGAAGCACCGTGATCGTATTTTTGGAGCATTTCTTTCGACCAATCGACACGAGCCTCTTTTTGCCCGAATGACAAATTGTGTGGGATCCAGCGCGAATTAATTTTTTTTGACAGTCAAATGTTTATGCAATATTGAATGTATGCTGGTCCCACTAATGCCTAAGGTTGTCTCAATCTCCGATAGCTCACATGACGATCTTGCAAAATCAGTTCGCGCACAGCATCAATGATTTTCGGAGCACCAACTGATTTTGGACGACCTTCACAAAATTCGTCTTGGAGTGAACTACGACCACGATTGAATTCATCATACCATCGATAAACACTGGTCCTTGATGGAGCTTCATCGCCAAAAATTTAATTAAGTTCATCCATGCACTGTTGCTGAGTTAATCCACGTCAAAAGTTGTAAAAAATAATCGCACGAAAATGTTCACGATTTAATTCCCTTTTTTGAGCCGAGATGAATCTTTTAAGTTACTGTAAACAACACAAATAGCACTCGTATGTCAAAACGTTCTGAGTACGCATAACCTCAAAAATGTCCAACTTTACGATAGAGCTGTCAGTTGGCAGATTGCAACCCTAGGGTTGCCAAATCACGAAACAACAAATTCAACCCTCGTATACAAAAAAGTACAAATGTATAAGCAGTATTTCTTATTTTTATGATTTACGACGATATTCGATGCATATGCGTATATGCTTACAAATCCGTGTGCGTCCTAGCCTCCTCTCTGTACTCCAGGTTTCGTATTTCGTGGGAAATGGGTTACCCTAAGTGATGCCATATTAAATACATCCATTGCACACTGGTCCAAAATGAAGTTTTTTTTTGGCATAAATTCGAATAATGTACATAGAGACTTGTACTTGTGCATGTTTGTAGGGCATGCTGAAAACATGAAATTCACAAATTTTTGGGATGATCGAGTTACGCACACACTCACGCCCACAGGTGTTACAAGTCGAAGTATGTATAAGTTAAAACTAATTGTATGGCCTTTATTGACTAAAAATCATTTGTAAAACTTTATAAGATATTTGTATGTGTGTGCAATATGAAATGTGCAAGGATCATACTATAATAATATTCATGCACTACTTTGAGATATTTCGATAATCTATTATATTAAGGGCACTTTAAGAATCATTGACAACTTCGCATACTAGCTAGTAAACACTAGTACTTTAAGGTTAGGTTTTTACAAAATATTACACCACATTAAACACATAATAAAAGCAATGGAAAAGTCCCAATAAATATCTGTTTCTGACAACGAATTCTTTTCAAATACCTTCCAAATTGTTTTCCATATTACAAGCCCTATTTCCACTGTTAAAATCTCAATTCTAAACCACAAATATTTTTTGGAATGAACGCAGTGAAACTCTTGAAAACATGTGATCGAAAAACTTACCTATTGAAAAGAGTGTTGCCAGCATGTAAAGCCGTATTTAGAATGCAACTATGAATTTTATAATTCAAGCCCTCTCATTCTCACTAATGATATTGTTTATTTTTTATTTATTTATTATTTTTTATTCAAGTGCAATTCTACTCCAGCAACAATTGTGTTCGAAATACTTTTATTTCAGTCACAACATCGAATTTAGTTTAAAAATATCAATGCAAATTAAAAATATTTTATTCTGAAAACTCCAACAAAAATAAAGACAAGAGAAGAAATGCACATGCATTTGGTTTTTGTTTTGGGGGTTTCCTATAAAAAATAGACGAATTATACAACTGTTAAAAATACATTCGATCAATGTATTTCTGATTACTAACCGAATGTGTTTTAATCATGAGGACTAAGTCGAACAATGTAAAAAATTTAATTTTTAAGCAATTGGCAGGAGTCCTTGTTTGCGAAAACGCGCAAAAAGTTGCAAACGCCGCATATATAACATGTTAGGGGATCCCTTAGTAAGCAATCTTGCATTCACAGCTTCATGGACAAGCATGCACAAATATAACTTTTCCTCCATGAAATATAACCAATTTCTGATTTTATTATTTAAAAATGCTATATAACAAATACAAAGGATAAAAAAATTTTATTTTTTATAAAACGGGTTTTTTCTAAGACCCTTAAAAAATATTGATCATATAGAATTTAGCCCATTTACTTTTAAATTTTCACTAACCTAGAGCCGCTAATATGAACATGCTGTAAGAACGAATAAATTATGGAGAAATTCGTGAAAAAACGCTTGATTTCTATGACGCTTCATTGAAATAGTATTTCATGCACAGCATTTTGTTTATGATTCCTATATCGTCCAGAGTGTCAGCTTTTTAAAAATGTATCCTTTTTTTAAAAAAAAAAAGTTTTTTTTTTTAATTTATGCCAAAAAAAAAACTTGATTTTATACCAGTGTGCATTGGCTAAAGCCTCCAACGTAGGTTTTATCTATTTCTAGCGGTTTTCTTATTTTGACGATTTAAAAAACAAACGTCTTCCATATGAATTTGACCACTTAGGACAACCCTTAGAATCCCGTAGAAGTTTGCTATTTTTGTTGATTGCACGCTCCGTTTTCGAAATATAGACATACTAGTGTTTTAGCGATTTTTTATTCGAAAAATTTAACGTTTAGCGATTTTTTTATGCCGTTTTACACACATCTACTGCTTTAAGACTCCTATGGAGGTAAACAAATTATTATTTTTGCAAATGGACGCTCCGTTTCCGAGTTATGGCCATCTTTCTATTTTGGCGATTTTCTTAATTTGGTGATTTTTTTTAAAAAAAAAACCTCCATTCGAATAGGACCACTTTATTTTATTTATTCGTTTTTTCGTTTCAGAGATATATAATTTTTTTTCTAATTGTTTCATATTTTCGATCAATAATGGGGATGAGTTACACAGTGTAACATACGCACACGCGAATACAGCGGTCCAAGACATAGAGTAATACATATATATAGAGAAAATATTTCTCTCATCTGACGTTACCTGTCACACTCTTCGTGGTGAGGTCGGTGTGATAGGACCAGGTCGTCTTACACTAGGTGGAGTTACAAGCACTGTTGGCTTAACTTTGTCATGTCGTTTTTGTTGAGATCCGTGAAATTTAAACGTATTTTGGACTTGTATTTAAGACAACAATCTTAACACCCAAAACGAAATGCCGTTGTTGTTTTCTTGTTGGTTGGTTTGAACCATTGCGACTATCTGGTATTATTAAAGCAATTCATTCCAACGTCCAACGTTAATATCACACCAGACCAAATGTCATAAACTGGCTGAGCAAAACGGCAACGCTATATATATGTATTACTGTATAGTCTAATAATTGAAGAAGAATACAAAGAGCCGATACCGAGAGTGCCGTCAACGTTGTTAACTATTTATAACCAAAACGCGCCGAGAACATTCTCGAATCGCGCTGAAAATCGCTAAATTAAATTTAAAGCAATAATGATATTTTCTTGCGATTCCTTAAATTTAAATATATTTATTTGTACTTATATGTATATTTACTTCAAATAAAACTCAGACTCCTTTTATACATTTTATTTTTATGATATCTTTTACTGATCATTTTAGTAATGGGTAATTCCAAAATATTTCGACACAGTCCAGGACCCGACCGCTATTGAATTCTATGACAGAGGTTTGTCCTCGTCCAGACGAATTCGATGACACCAGAATTGAGTCAAAATTCAAAGCAGTTTTTGTTTTATTGTTCGTTGAAGTAGGTATTGTATGCATACATGGGTTTTTTTAATTTGCATTGGATTTTAATTTGCATTACTTTATCTACTGCAAATGCAAAATAATTACCATTGTGTGCAATGGCAATTAAAAAATTGTGAATTTGCATTTGCTCTGGAAATGCAAAAGCAGGTTGTGGAATCAGATGCCAATTATAATGAAATATGGGAATGCTTTTAGTTATTTCGAATTTGTTTGACTGCTGAAAATTCTGTTTTTAAAGTATTTTATATGTAGAGGTTTGTGGCTTAGATAGGTATTGCCTCATAGTACTTTCAAATTCATGAACCTGTACTGTATAAAATATTTGAAAACCAAAATTGCCAGATATGAAGGAAATGCTTTGAAAATAAGTACAATTACCAGTGGTATTGAATTTTTTTTTTGAATTTGCATTTTGAAAGATAATTTAAATTAAACAACAAATTATAATTGTCATATAATTAATTTGCCCCATGTATGATTGTGTGGCACTTCGGGAAAAAAGGACCTGACTTAAAAATTGTACAAGTTTGGAATACGTTAATGGATTTCAAAATGTTCGATATAATTTTAAAGCTTGCAATAACCGCTTTAATAATGGCCCATACAACAGTCGTGTGGTTGTGGTTCAATGATATTGCAACCTCCAAAATATTCTGTATCCTTGAATATCCTGGCATAACGTATCTTTAATTTTTGATTTCCTCCACCAAAAAGAAAGTCTATATTTTTCTCTACATCATAGCCAATTTTCATAATGGGATCTCCATGGGATCAATAGATACATAAGGTTTGGTAAAAACCATTCGATTTTTGTTTTTCAGTTTCGATTTATCAAGTAGTGACTACGTATAACACAGTTACAAAAAATACTAAAGTAGAAATACCTGAGAAGTGATAGGATTTTTCTTGTATTGTCGACTGAAACATGAATCTGCTTATGTAATTTCCCAAACACCCCAAAAATCTTGAAAACCTGTTAAAAACCCGGTTTTGGGTACCATTGCGAACTTATAAGCCTGTAAGTTAATTGGTTATCAACCTATTTTCACTTTGTAACCGGATTTAAAATGAATGAACTTAGGTCTTTCAAACGATATATACGTTCTTTAAGAAATATGAGAAGTCTGTGTGTATTTGTCCAGCAAACAGATATTTTTTAATTTTTTTCGCCAGTTTTCAACTTCGGCGATATGATTTCACACACTATTTTATAAAGAAACTATAATTCTCTTGAATTTATTCTAAAGGGACGTTGCCTAGCGAGTCAAACGCAACTTTGTTTTTAAAAATCTGGTATTAATTGACTGAGTTATTGAAATTTTTATTAAAACAAAAATTAATTATTACAAAAATTATTATATGTATATACACAGATTTTTTTCGCAAAAAAAAAAAAATTTGTCAACACAATCGTTTGAACGTTTCTCCAATTTTTGTATCCATTCCAAAAAATAGGATTTTTCGAGGTCCATAAAATAGGCATTTGTTTGATCAATAATTTCATCGTTGTAGCTAAATCTCTTTTACAAAATAGTCACTGGAGGCTAAATCCGGAGAATATGGCGGATGAGGTACCAATTCGTAGCCCAATTCATGGAATTTTACCATTTTGACTACACACATGTGCACCCGTGCATTTATGGTCAATTGAGAGCAAACGCGGCACCCATCTTGTAGACAGCTCTATGAAACCCAACTGATCATTTAACATCGAAACCACACTGCCATATGAAATGCCTATGGCACAACAATCGCATGCACTTTTACTCTTCGATCGGCCAACAACATATCGTGGATCTTTTCGACATTTTCGGGTGTATTATCCCCAATTGGCCGTCCAGAACGTTCAGCGTCATTTGTACTTGTGCGACCACAGCGAATGTCACTAAACCACTTTTTTACCATTGAAACCGATGGTGCAGAGTCCCCATGGTATTTATCCAGCTTTTTCTTGGTTTGATTGACAATTTTTTTCACAATAATTAATGTTTAATGAGCACTCGAAATTCACTTTTTTCCATTTTTAAAAAAATGCACGAGGTTGTATGTTTTGAACAGCTATTAGACGCAAAGTAAATGACGAAACTTGCTCAAAATTTGACACTAGTCTATTAATAGGTGGTACTTGATGGGAGTAGTGTTACATTTCATATAACTACGAGGGTAGTTCGAAAAGCCACGGACTTGTGATTCGCCGTCGTATATTACACATATCGGGGTTTTCGATAAGAGCGCTACAAAAAGTTTTTTTAAATAAAACAAAACCGGTTTTAGATACCAATGACATTCTTTATTCCTGTGAAAGCACGCTCGATGCCATTATGTATGGAACTCGATTTCTTTTGCAAGGCCACCACGGGCACGCAATTTAGCTTTGCTTAGTATCAATCGACCACTATTTACATTTTTTAATTTTATTTATCGCTCTTTCGCCTATTTACTCTCTTTTCTATCAATTTCCTACTTCCTAGTCGATCAGCTGTGTTATGGATACCCCTAAGAATTTACATTTCCGCACCAAATACTAAGTTTACTAACTTTCTTAAATATAATATATTTGTCGCTCTTCATGTTTACGCTTAAAGACTTCAACGCTTATTAACACAAGTGTGTATTTGCACAAAAAGGTTAAAAGTTCATTAGCTAAATTTGCAAAGAATGTGCGCAGGATAGTCTGTTCGTTCGTCCATACCCCTAGGTAGTAATGAGAATGAAATAAACTAGCTAAAGAATATAAGAAAGCTAAAGAAAGGAAGAAAGAAAAATAAAAAAATAACATCACAATAATGATTTATTGATTGTTATGGCGCCATAGAAGTTACATGGGCTCAGCATCATTGCCAGAGGTTTATATTCCTTAGAACTAAAGAACTTTTGTTATGAACCATCATAGCTCTGAGCAGACTTCACAAGCCATTTTCGATTGTGTAGCGCAAGAAAAAGGACATCACCGAAAGAACTAGTAATCTCTGTCAACCCCAAAACATCGTAAAACAACTTAACTGTCAACTTGTAGAACAAACGCTTGTTTAACCTTTGCCAAAACATCCAGAAACTTAGTTAGGAAACGAACGACAAAGTCAAAAGGTGGAAAAGGGACGCACACTCATCGTCTAGTGCAATTGGGGAAAATATTTTGCTGTTGATAGCTCTTTAAATGAATGACTTCAGGTCAGCGCTTGAAGTGCCAAAAAAGGCATTTGACTTTATCATCATGAGCTTAAACTTAAGAAACAAATACCTTTGAATGACCTGTAAATTAAATTATGAGGAACGACATGATGGTGCCCCATAAAAGTGGTTATTCTTAAGTAGAGTTGTGTAGTTCACGAATGAACTAGTTCAATTAAACGATTCACTCTTGTGAACTAGTTCGCACTGCCCCGTTCTTTTGATTCAGTAGTTCACTTGTTTCAGCAGTTTTTTGTATTTCATTTGTGCAGTTCTCACTGCAATTTTCTAGTTCTTGCTCTCTTTGTCTCACTCAATTTGCACAGAGGTGCTTAACGTTTGCAATCTTTGTGGAATGCATATGTAACCGGCTTCTACACATTGACTACAGCACTGATGACCAATTTTGTTCCAAAATATAAAAACAGTACACACATCCCAATATTTCGGAAATGGATTAACCCAATCATTAGGCTGATTTCAATTTTTACCTTGACGTAGGCATATATCAAGTAATGCCTTCAATATGGCGTTTTAGTATAAAAATATATTCCAAAAATAAGACCATTTTCGGGATTATTTGCTCCAAATGAACTAAAACTACAAGTTGAACTGAAATGGGCTCACAGCTCATGTGAACTGTTAAACTGAAATGATAAAATGAACTACTGAAATGAGTAGTTCATTCTGTTGAGCTGAACTAAAAAGAGCGCTCACTTAAATCATTGAGAAATAGACAAGATCCGCTATCCCTCTCTTCACGTTCTCTTGATGCAGGCGGATTCTAAGGCACAGCTGATCGAAAAGGTACTAGGTCGATGATAGATAATGAGAGAGCAAAAAAGACAGGAACTAATTTTAAATAGTGTTTATTTATACTAATGACAGCTAAATTATGTTTTATGTTGTTTGCATTGAACTAAAATACGCATTCCCTTTGATTTCTGTCCGTTTTATGTCCAACGAAAGTGTAAAATTGGTAAAATATAGCAGCAAATAAAACTCTATGAAATGGCTTACTACATCGTCGTCATGAAGAGGCATCGAAGAGAGTAACGAAAACTCTTAAGTATTACTCTATGCTTGATGGCGTAGGCCATTTCGATGGTAGTAGGCCATTTCATCGGGTTCGAGTTGCTTTTGTAATTTTCTCTATGGTTGGACATAATACGAACAGAAATGAAAGGGAAACATAATTTAGCTGTCATTAGTATGAATCAAAGACTATATAAACTTAGTTTGCTGCATGGTTTATAATCTCGATGTCTTCTACATCATTTCCCTAGTACGTTTTCGATAAGTTGTGCCATTGTGCCCCTGCTTAAATGATATAAAACTCCCAACTCTGTTCTGAAGTCATCACGCAATAGGAACATTTATAAATGATTAACATCCTCAGTGTGGTAGAATAGAGATAGAATTTATATAATAATAATAATAATATTTGTAAGAGTAAAAAATTTCCAAATTCCAAACTTCGTACACATTGACCTCGTCCCTGTGGAAGGTTTTTGTCACAAAATTAACTCAGAACGATTTTTGCTATTTATTTTGCAACATTTTTCATGTTTTGAAATAAGGTGTTACAAAAAAGTCATAGACTAACAGTCTTATTCGTAAGAATGTATGAGATATTTAAGATACGTTATTTGTATGATAAAGGGTCTCTCAAACCTCTCATAACTTTTTATGAATAAGGCTGTAAATGTTTAAAAATATTAGGATTACGACTTTTTACATTTTTCTAAAAGAATTAACAATACATGGCCTTACTCTGCACAGAAAATAATTTGAAATCATATTCAGTTACAAAATACTGCTGGCCAATTAAATGTTTTACTGATTTTGCGCGAGTAAACAAATTGGTAATTTTAGTTAATGGTAATTTATTTTTAAGTAGAAGTAGTTCTTGTAAGCAAAAGCCATAAGAGTATGTATGTTTATTTACAAAGAAGTACTATTTTTAAAGAACAGGTACTTTTAAAAGAACTGGTACTCTTTTTAAAAAGAGTTTATTGATGTGTAAACATCTATACGCTGGGGGTAAAAATCTTTTTCACAATACAATCACAAATTTAGAGTAAGATGTGCGATGTAATCGTTAACCAATCGTAAAGCATTATCAAATCGGTGTGAGCTATGTATGAGTGTATTAGTGTAATCATACGCTGCATACAATATACTCAGCACCATCTAGTGTGCAATAGTACCGACTAGAGGCTAGCGTGAGATGAATTGATTGAGTTGTGATTTGTGTGACACTAATACATTGTCATGTCATGCATGTTGTTACTACTTGGTATACATAGGACTTCGACGGCAATGTTACGTTCGACTCAAGTAAATCAATCCAACGTGTTCGAACATGAATCGTTTTACTTGAGTGTTGCATGGTACATACGACCACTCATCCAAGACTGTATGGATGACGTTTTGTCGCCCACACTGAATTTATGTTATTCTAACGTTTGATTTGTGTGCGCACGATTGTAATTAAAATAGAAAGGGAAAATGGAGAATATTGATGTTTAAATTATCGCAATTAATTATTTTTCACTTGTTTTCTTAAAATATGTACATTTTCTTTAAAAAAGTATTTTAACTTAACAAAAGTACTTTTTCTTAAAAATTATCTTTTCTTAAAAAACATTCCTATTCCTACATAATCAGCTTTTTATAAACAAAGTAAATTTTCTTAAAAAATTACCTTTTCCTTACTTAATTGTTTCTTTTTTTATTTTTGAAATTAATTCCTTTTTTATGTTGCTAAAGTAAATCAACATGCATAGATTGCTGGTAGTACAACACGTATCACAACACAGTTCAACCCAATCATTGGGTAGTAATAGCATCGGATGACTCGACGGTTGCGTCGCAATGACTACTATGAGTGGGTTTACGTGTAGACATGGCATGGCTCGAACCGCTGCTGGCGTCGGTCTTACACACACAGCATAACATTTTGCACGATGAATTAAATGAACCGAAACATGCACTTGTGCTAGCCCTTAGTAGCGACTAATTTTCACTAATTGTCGTACATTATGTTATCGTAGGCAAATGAAAACAAATAAATAAAATGAATACAAAAACATTTAATTTTAAAAACTTTTAAAAAGATTTTTTGCACTTTTAATAAAAAATGTACTAAAGCAAAGCAAAATAAGGAAAACTAAAAACTGAACTTGTTGAATATAAGGAAAACTAAAAACTAAAAGTTTTCTTCATCTTTGAGATTGTCATTCATACTTAACAGCTGCATAATATAAGCACCATCTAGTGTGCAATATTAGCTACTAATTTTCGAAAACCATTGCTGTAAAATAACATTACATTTCAGTAAACAGCTGTTTAATAACTTGTCAACCGCAACAAATACAAAATAATAAAATATTTTACAAAACACCAAAAAAATTATAACTCAGAACATAAAACAGCACAAAGTATATCAAAGCTGAATGGAGGTAATGCTAATTCTAATAAAATTTCTATTAGATTCCAATATAAATTAAGATTATAACATATATTCATTACGAACTGTTGCCTTACACTGAAACTGGTGCACGACAATTGGGTAACAATCTCCATCTCATGCCAATTATTATGGGTGGAGATTTTAATACAAATTGTGCAAACCCACAGTCGCAAGCTTTATCAAAATTTTTATTTGACGTTTTCCACTTGCATATGAGCAATTCTCCACAAACAAATAGATGCAGATTTTTAAATACAATCGAGTCAAAAATTTATATATCTTATTTTAGTTACCATAAGCCAATATTAACTATTTGTACTTAAGGCATTTTCCATAGATGGGCACTTTGCAGTACTACTAAAATTTCAGTAAAAATAATTCTTTAACTAGTAAATTTTTGCTGATTACTAAAATTTTTTTCAGCAATTTTTATAAAGTGCTATTTCCCACACAACCCAAAACAAAAGTAACCAATCAAGCATACATGATATGACAATTATAATTTGTTGTTTAATTTGAATTTCCTGTCCAAATGCAAATTCAAAAAACTTTCAATACCATTGGCAATTTTAACTATTTCCAAAGCATTTCCTTTATACAGTACAGGTTTATTAATTTGAAATCCTATGAGGCAATACCTATCGAAACCACAAACTTCTATGTATAAAAAACTTTAAAAACAGAATTGCCAGCAGTGAAACAAATTCGAAATATTTAAAGGCATTCCCATATTTCATTATAATTGGTATCGGATTCCACAACCTGCATTTGCATTGCCTGAGCAAATGCAAATTCAAAAATTTTTAATTGTCATTGCGAACAATACCAATTCTTTTGCATTTGCATTAGATAAAGTAATGCAAATTAAAAAAACGCATGTATGCAATATAGTTGATAATACTGGGTTGTAGCACAATAGTGTTACAAAAAAGTTGTTTAATTTTAATTATTTAATTTAGCCCGCAACGTAGTGTGAGAAGATATATCAACTGGGCATATTCCACCCGATTACAGTGAACATGTGAAATATAGATTGATTTATCGACCTTCTTTGGATTTCGAATAAAAAAATATATGTCACCCGTTGTTTTTTTCCAAAGCATATTAAATTCTGGGTCTGGTGGATATGTATGTATACTTACCAAACTCTTCGATGGATGATACTATCTATATTTTTTCACAAATTTGTTTCTCACTTTCTGTTTAAAATAATAGCTTTTCTGCGAATGCCTCGTGCAACATTCAAATATAGTTTCTCTTTTATAACAGAGCCTCTTATTAAAACTCGAATACATAACTTTGTAACAAGTGTTTTTGTAACAGAAACTAAATTATGATTACAGTAACTAATATTTGAACACGAATTCTAATATTATACTTTTTATGAGTTGTATCTTCCATTTCCGATGAATGAGGTTTTAGAAATACTCAAATTGGTTAATACAACTTAATTTCCGCAGTAGCAACTTGTATTTAGTAAGAACTATTTTTACATTCTTTATATTAACTTCACCTCTCTGTATGCATGTATGTATGCCGAAAAAACTTTGGATTGACTTTAGGACTTTGGATCCAATCCAGCTGAAACTTCGCAGGCAAACTAATGGCGACGACAAATATTAACTATCAAAATATGGGCGGGATTGGAAAAAGGGGTGTGGTACCTCCCATACAAATCACAAATCAAAAATCTATTATTTCTGCTCCTGTTAACGGTATTTGAACAAAATTGGGTATGTTGGTTAGGTGTGCATATTCTAAGATCTGTTGCAAATACGGGCGGGATTGGACAAAGGGGCGTGGTCATATATAAAGAATTTATAGTCAACAACAATGTTTGTTGCGGGTTGGTTTTTTAATCTACAAATAATTCGGATGTATGACAATTATGAATTCTAATCAAAATATTGAAAAAAAAAATTTTTTTTTTTTTCATATAAGTTTTTGAAACTTTTTGCCTCCGTTTGTAATATTAAATTGTAAATACTATTTTTGAAACATCATATCTAAGCTGAAAAAGGAAAACATCCTTAAACTCTTTAAATTGTACGAACTATAATTGTGAACAAATTTGTACATCATTATGAATCAATAAATTGAATTGAATTGAATTGAATTGAATAATCAAAATATAGGCTGTATCATAGAATTTCCATTGCCTGAATTGATGTCCAACTAATCTATTCCCTGTGTGTAATAAATGTGCTATATAGAACACTCCTTTTCATAAATGTCTACGATTTTCCAAAGATGCGTTGACAAATTTTAATACAATTTTTTTAATTCGATTTATAGGTTATTTGTCATCTTGTATTTACAGCACAAACACTGTAAGAATGCATAAGACACGGTTGTCAGTCACGGTTGCTGTGAGAAGGAAGTCGGTCAGGGATGTATTCAGTTCTTCCGAAATTTTAGAAAGAAATCGAAAAGGACTCACACTCTATATAAATATGCTACTTTTATTCTCCACCACCTATTCTAAAGTCAACAAGCAAGCATTTTATAGAATAGTTAAACCTTCAAACTGCTATTCTACACCCAGAGATCTAATTGTTTGAAAAGAGGTTGCAGCAACTGTAAATTCGGCTGTTACCACCGAAGTGAGGTTGAAACAAACGAATTGAGTTTACGACAGAAGTTAGTCCCCACATCCGAAACTCGGTTGAAGCGACCTAGTTTCATAATTAATTCGGTTGTGAGAATTATATTCGTTCAGTCAACTAAGTTTTCTAAAGTTTCCGTTGGAACAACCGAATTAAAAATTAGTTCGGATGCAACAACCGAAATTGATATCAAATTCGGTTGGAGTAACACAATCTGACATCAATTCGGTGGTATTAACCGAATTTGGCATAAATTCGATTGTAGCTATCGCAATAACCGAATCTAGCCTTAATTCGGTTGCGACGACCAAATTTGGCGTCAATTCGGTTGCTGTAACCGAATTTCTCATGAATTCTGTAGGTACAGCCGAATTCATTTTCAATTCGGTCACCACAACATAATTCTATGTAGGTAAAATCTGACATTTAAGAATCTATTATCAAATATTATTTCAGAAAGAATTAAAATATGAAAAGATTTTTTGTGGTTATTATGAAAGGTAAGAAAATGTGTTTTGAATTAAAACGTCTTACTTTGCAAAAAAAATTTCAAGCATATATCAAGAATTTTTAAGTTTTTCAAGGTCGGTAATGTTAGATGTGCTGCCATCGTCTGTATACAAAACAGTTTACGACCTAAGTCAACCGATAAAACACGTCAGAATTAGTGCGGTGTCCCATGATGGCCGGTACCTCACAAAAGATCGGAAGAGGCATGTAAAACAAATTTATTATCCCACAGATTACTACATACGAGTATATATGACTTTATTTTCTCGCTTTTTAATTTTTTTATAAGAATAAATAAATAAATGGTTTCCTGTTCCATTCCACGAGGAGATTAGGGGGACCTTCTCACAACCAGTGAGCTGTGCACAATCTAAATTTACACTCACTGATTGGGAGCTACAGTTTTATACCGGTTCCGAACGATATTTTGAAAATCTTTTTCATTGCTAAATACTCGATAGTGTCGCCGTCACTAAGCGACTTGAGCGTCGTCGAAAGAAATTTAAGGTGGTCAGAGTAGGAATCGAACCCACGTCGTCATGCACAAGAGCCGCGCACACTACCATTGAATCACCGACGACCAAGAATACAGGAACATAAATTATCACTTAATGTTAAAAAAAACTTCAATAATATTTTTGTGACACTATATAAATTCGGTTGCAACAACTTCTAATTCAGCTGGGACAACCTCTAATGAGGCTGTGTCATTGGAGGCAGTCACAACCTCATTGGGGGTTGCCACAACCTCATTGGAGGTTACCAGAACGTCATTAGAGGTTGTCACAATCTCATTCGAGATGAACACAACCTCATTACACAAGCATATCACCAGCAACCTTGAAAAGTTCCAAAACTGGAACACTTTCTGCAAAATAAGACGATTTAATTCAAAAACCATAACTACAATATTTTAATATACCTGTGTTAATAACCACAGAAAAATCTTGATATCGCGGCGACAGAAAAATTCGGTTACAGCAACCGACTTAGAGATTAAGTCGGCTATTGCGACCGAATTGGTACCAAATTCGGTGTTATAAACGAATTGATGCCAAATTCGGTTGTGGCAACCGAATTGATGCCAAATTCGGTTATTGCACGTGAATAGATACCACATTCGGTTACTCCAACCGAGTTTGGTAGCAATTTCTGTTGTTGTATCCAAATTATTTCCAAATTCGGTTGTACCAACCGAAATTTTCGAAAAATTGGTTGACAGAACGAATATAATTCAAGATACGGTTGTCACAACCGAATCAATAAAGAAACGAGGTTGCTTCAACCGAATTTCAGTTGGGAGGACTAAATTCGGTCGTGACAACCTCAGTTCGGTAGGGACAACCCCAATTCGGTGAAAACAACTGAAATTACGGTTGCTACAACCTCTTTTCAACCAATTAGTTCTCTGGGTGTAGGTCGCTTTCTAAACGCTGCTTTGAAAAAGGCAACAGGAAGATAACGAATGTTGAAGATATCGATTTCTTCTCTATAACAAGCCCTACTGAAATTTTCTGAACAAAATTTTTGTGGAACATTTGAATGCCCAAAACTCCCTGTTGAAGGTACCATTTTGAAATTTCTCGAAATAGGACGTAATGACACATGGAATCGCGATATGGGATTAAAATATTCAAAAACAAAGTCTCATTCAACATCACTGAAGACATCTTATCTCGAAAATACGTTACGGTATTGAAAAACATAGTTTTAGGCACATCTTTCAAATACTATTTCGGCCCTAAATAAAAACTTCATCAGACCGTTAAAATAGTGAGACCTAAGGGGGGTTAGTCCGTCCGGAGTTTAAATATACTCGTTTTGATAACTAAATTCTTAGCTGTATGGGATTTTTGGTCATTTCAATGTAATGGCAATAAAACAATTTATTCCATATTTTTCCCGACGTTTCGCTGTTTGTTTGACAACATCATTAGGGTAGATTTTATTGGATAGTTATATTACATTAACTGGATTTTCATTTGTAATAACAACAATTAAATAAATAACATAAAGGGCGTGCAGAATTGTATAACTTGTATAATTATAGACGTGCACCACTTAAGCCTAATGACACAGAAATATACTCACCTACGGCTTTCATTCCGTAAAGGACTCATTCATTCCCCAGACAATATCCACCATTTTATTGCACTATGTATTAAATCAGTTTCATGTACACATTTATTTATTTTATCGAATGCATCATATAAAATATATGTTTTAGTTTTAGTTTATGGGTGCATTCGATTTAGGTAAATGAAATATATTTGCGTGATTAACTGCTCAGCAGTAAACAGACATTTAAATTTGTGGTTTGGCCAATTTCAAATTAAAATCAATTTAAAGCCAATGAAACGAATTAAACCTCAGATTCATGGACGAAAACCTCAGAACAGGGTAAGAGCAGCGATTAGAGCGGCAACACGTCATTTCCTATAGCAACAGTTACCGTAGCAGCAACTCAACCACAGCCACTTAACTATTGTCAATAACACCCACCCATAACCGCAATAATCTCATCATTCTACATTGCAGTATCCATTATGACAGAGTCTGACTACGCCATCATCAGCTCCGTTCGCGACGTCCATGTGGTGTCAGGCTACTAATTTTGTAGGGAACGAAAAACTACTTTATTTTTAAATATGCGGTTGCTTTGGTTTTACAATTTTTATTCTGATTGCTGTTCGGTAGTGTACATGAATAGAAATGTTTTCATCATGATATCTATGTTGATTTCAGTTCCTGTTTTAATAAGTTCCACCCCGCACAGTGGAACCGATTGGAGAAGCCACGGCAATAATATCACAACTTCACACAGTTGTTGCTACAAAGTGCCAAAATGTACCACTTTGGTGCTGCTGGAACTTTCAAAGCCTGGTACTTCTACACTTATAGGCCGATTACAAAGATGTTTATATATAAAGGGTTTTTCAACAGAGATGCTACAAAAGTAAATCGATAGGGATTGCAAACGACGCCATATTTCTTCCCGCTCTTTTGACATTTCTCTTCAGTAAGGTTTGCCAGTTCATCATGGAAAGATGTACGAGCCAATAACGAGTCGAAATTATTAAAATTTTCTACCGAAATTTGGAGTCAGTGGCCTCAACTTTAAGAGTGCTACGTCGTCATAATCGTCCTACCAGATCAACAATTGAGCGTCTAGTGGAAAAATTTGAATCCACAGGCACAGTACAAAATGTTCCCATGTCAGTGAGACAAAGAAGTGCCCGTAGTGTCGAGAATATGGCTGCCGCTGAGGCTTCAGTTCAAGAATGCCCAAATGTGTCTCTCACACGTCGTTCTCAAGCGTTGCGCATCTCTATGACGTCGTTGTGGCGAATTTTGCAAAAAGATCTTGGCCTACATAAGCGTCGTATGTTCGTGAATTGGGCTGAGCAACAACTTGAAAATGATTCGGATTTTCATCGGAAAATCATCTTCAGCGATGAGGCTCATTTCTGGCTGAATGGCTTCGTCAATAAGCAAAATATGCGTTATTGGTCAGACAACAATCCACACGTAATCCATGAGTCATCATTGCATTCCGAAAAAATTACGGTTTGGTGCGGTTTATAGGCCGGCGGCGTCACTGGGCCGTACTTCTTCCGTGATGATCAAGACCGGCACATTACTGTGAATGCGAATCGCTACTGTTCAATGATAACCGAATATTTTTGGCCCCAATTGGATAATATGGACTTGGAGGACATGTGGTTCCAACAGGACGGCGCCACAAGCTACACAGCGAATGCCACAATCAATTTATTGGAAACCAAGTTTGGTGAACGTGTTATCTCACGAAATGGCCCAGGTGATTGGCCGCCTCGGTCGTGCGATTTGACGCCGTTAGATTATTTCCTGTAGGGCTACGTCAAGTCTATGGTCTATGCCAACCAGCCAGCGACGATTGATGAACTTCGTACGAATATCAAACGTGAAATTGCAGCAGTATCTGCCGATTTTTGCTTGAACACCGTCGAAAATTGGGTTCAGCGTCTGGACTTCTGCAAGCATGCCGGTGGTGGCCATGCAAATGAAATCGAGTTCCATACATAATGGCATCGAACGTACTTTCACAGGAATAAAGAATTTCATTGGTCTCTTAAACCGGTTTTGTTTTATTTAAAAAAAAACTTTTGTAGCGCTCTTATTGAAAAACCCTTTACTATATATCAAAATACACTCCGGTTCACTTATTTAAGGCACTAAAAATTCCATATTCAGCAGCCTCCATCTTTTGCAATTTGTAACCGATTGCAGAATTTTAAAATGAAAATGGAAGCTAGACATCTTGGGATGTAAAAAACATCATGACAATAGTGGGTGCTTAACTAAAGAACTATTTTTGAGCAAATTATAAACAAAAAGTCCAAAAAAATGCTATTTTTTTTTGGTTCACTTGAATAAAGGCACTTGATTCACGGAACCCAACCGTTGTCGACAATTACATCAAGGACCCCGAGGGGTATGGAAAAAATTTTAAAGGAAGGGATTCATTGTCTTTATCTACGTATGAGAAAAGCAAAATCATCAGAATTACTTCTAATTCTGCCTTATCCTTGTCAAAAATAAGTGCTAAAGCTGGAGTTGAACCGAGCAACTCATCAGTACGCAGCGTAATTAAGAGCTGTAAGTTTCTTAAATACCAGAAATTACAAAAAATAGCCGCCACTTAATGCTTCACGTAAGAAAAAGCGGTTTCAATTCGCAGGAGACTACATGGTATGGGATGTGCATCCAAGAGGTCATGTAAATGACTAGAGAACTGTTGTATTTACGGATGAGAAGAAGTTTAATTTGGATGGGCCTGATGGCTACAACTTTTATTTCCACGATCTGTGCAAAGAAAAGCGTTTTTTGAACCGACATCACAGCCGAGCGGACGCCGTTATGGTGCGGGGTGCTATTACGTACTATGGCACCATCGCAAAAAAAAACTGGTGCAAGCTATAAAACGTTATTGGTCCCATATCTTGGATATTGCAACAGGATAATGTCCCTATACACAACGCCAGAGTAGTAAAGGAGTTAATTGCAAGCCAAAATGTTAATATTATTGACGGGCCACCCTATTCGCCAGATCTAAACATTATCGAAAATGTCTGGTGTTGGTTATCTCGTAAGGTCTATGAATTTGATGACAAGCAGTCACTAATTCAGGCCATTAAGGATGCTTGGAATCAAATTTCGCTGTATTACATAAATTCACTTAATCTCTCAATGAAAACCCGTATATTTGAAGTTATTAAAAAAACAAAGGGGTTGTACCCATTACTAATAGTTCTTAAATAAAGTAAAATAAATTAAAAAAACAAGAAAAACTGTTTTTCATTAAAATTAGTTAAAGTGCAATTATTCAAGTGAACCAAAAAAATAACACATTTTTGGACTTTTTTATAACTTGCTCAAAAAAAATTATTTAGTTAGGAAACCACTATCGGCATTATTTTTTTATATCTCAAGATGTCGAGCTTTCATTTCCATTCTAAAATTCTGCAATCGGTTACAAATTGCAAATGATACAGGCTGTTGAATTTTAGTGCCTTTAAATAAGTGAACCGGAGTTTGTATAAAATATATAGGTGAATTAAATAAATGTCACTAAATAAATCGAATATGTTTTGGGTTTAATTTTCGATCAAAAACAATTGGTCAGGTTAGTTACTACGATGATTATGTCCCAAACTTTCCTATACAGACACAGTAACGAAAATGTTGTATCCGAGTCTGCCATATGAATCCGTTACGAATTCGTGACGTATCCGTTTCTTCGTACATTTTGTCCCAAACGGACATCCATTATGGGCACATAACGAATCCGTTTGCGTATGCATTGCTCTAGAACCAATAGATAAATTTCGGTCGGGTGAACCGACTTAAACATACCCTCACCCTAAGTTATCCATTGCGTCTGACTGCTGTTAAAAAACGCCTCCAATTTGACCATATTCAATAACAGATTGACATTGCGCTAAATATTATTTAATACCCAACTTAATTGGGACCCTCAAAGGGTTTGAGAACTTTTTGACTACCAATCAATTGCCCGCCCAATATTTACATGGGCGATACCAAAATGGGCATGAAGAATTGAAGCATTTTAATTATATTTGTAATAATATTGATCTCAATTTTTCAACAACTATTTTTAAGAAATTATTATAAAATAATATTACTTAAATTGTATTATTTTTATTATGATATGCTAGTCTGTAAGGATGTTTTCCATAGAATATAATAAATAAATAAATATTACCTTTTGCCAAAATATTGATTAGTACCAAATTTTATGAAGATTGGTTCCGGATTACTGGAAATATCGAGTCGGCCAACAGGAAGTAAGCCCAACTTTTGTATGGCAGGTGCGAAAAACAATTATTAGTAACACAGTAGCTTTTAGCAAAATATTGCCTAGTACCGATTTTCATTACGATCGGTTATGGTTTACAAGTGTTATTGTGTCGATCCAGCGGTCATCCTCCTTGAAAAAAGTAGAAAAAAGTCAAATCGCCGAGATACAGAGCTTTTGGAAATAAAAATGGAAAAAAAAATTCACATAACCTCAATTTGCTCAGCCAGATGGCAGGTAACTTATATTTTTTCTTTCTTTTCAAAGATAGCCAGACCTCTTACCTTTCCAAAATGACTTAAACGAAGCCCAGAGGTCTTACCGTTCCAAAGTTATGACCATTTTTGAAAATTTCAATAAAATAAAATCTTAAACGTGTTAATTTACAAAAACAAATAAATGTGTGCAGTTATTTCACTTCCAAAAACAAAAACAAATATTTTTGCATTTCAGTAAAATGGTCATAACTTTGGAACGGTAAGACCTCTGGGCCTCTGACAGGCCTCTTAAGGACCTTTCCAACAAGCCCAAAAACAAAAAAATCCGACCACTGGCTCAGAAGTTAGCAACTTTACCCTACTACCCTCTGACCTACAATACGAAAATTTTGAACCCGCTGGCATTTCGCACTCTTGCATTTTCGGACATGGTCCTAGTGGACTTTTCTTCATGAAATGCGCCAAGGAATACGCTGGAGAAATTTGTCCGGAACTTCCTGAATCACCCTGTATATTATATTGTACAAAATTTCATAAAGATTGTTTAGGTTTTGCGGGACAACTTTTGTATGGAAGGTACCCAAAATGGGCTTGGCAAAATCAGCCTTGTCATAATCGGTGATCTGCGTGTGATGACTTGAAGCCTTATGACTAATTTCATTAAGGTTGGAAGTGTTTCAAGCGATTTATCGGATTAAAGACACGGATAACTCCGGATATCTCCAGATAACTATACACTTGCAGACTATTAACCAATGCGTGAGTTGAAGCTAATAACACCTACCAGAAAAAAGTTTTAGAAGAAATATGATTTTGTACTAAATGTGTCAATTTGTATGGGAGGTACCAGAAGATACTTGACCAAAACGCCAATATTCAATCCCAAACTAAGTTTGGATAACTAATAGTCATGGGCAAAGTTTCATTCTTAACGGTAAAGAGTTACAGCAGTTATCGTGTTGACCAGCCAGCCATACAGACGGACATGGCTCAATTGTCTTAAAATGTGTTAAAACGAATTTCGTTTAAAGATACTAAGGATATGATATGGCTACTTCTGTGCGTTATATTTTTTCCATATTAAATGATATACTTATACACCCCCTTGCCTATAGGTGAGTGTATAAAAAGCGTACCATTTTTTGTACTTTTTCGGATCCGTCGCGAACTCGCAATGGACTTCAAATTCGAATCCGTTTAGGGTTCGATTTTTGTAAATAAAATGTATTCGAGACGGATCCTCTTTAATAAATTTTTGAGGTTTCGGAAGGGATTCGTTCTGATATTTAAAGATGTTTAAAATTAAAATAGGTAATGAGCTATATTTTCTACTTCGAATCCACTGAAGTTTTTCACTTACATTATACACTTATATACACGAACCCCCCAAGCCATGGTATTGTTAGCGTATTAGTTAGAAAAAATTCAATATTTCCATTTCATATCCAATAACTCTCCAATTAAGATTTGTTTCCATTTTTTTCCAATGCCCAATAGCCACATTACTAAGATTTTTCCCAGTTTCAAAGCAAGCAATTCCTTTTCAAATTTGTGACCAATCATGTGTCATTGTCATGAGGTTTATGGTTGTGAAGTATGTACTAGATATTGAACGAGTGCGTCCGTTTCGAACAAACTGTGTGAGCTCTTACTATTCACTTCACGTAGGTGGAAAACAAACGAATCTCAATTTTTCCAGCACCCTCCACTGTGTTTGTCGAATTGTTCCATATTCATGTCTCGTTATCATTATCGATATGATTGAGGTTTACGATGTGATTGCATTTCACAGTTTCGGTTTTACCAATCTTTCGAAATTGACTATGTTAGTCGGTCGTCATTGCTTTAAAAAGAGCAGGAAAAGGCAGATGACGTATGAGGAAGGCTTTTATTTGTCAACGGCTTCTTATGCAGTTTATAACATGCTACGGGTTATATGCGGATGAGTTGCTGTTCGAAAACATTCAGTCCATTCGACAGACATACGGAATGACGCCGCAAGTATTTGCAATCAAATAAAGTGATTGATGCTCTTGCTTTGTGGACGATTAGTGAATTTGGTTTCCTTTATATCCTCCTATTTCCTTAACATTTTTTTTTGAAAAAAAGTTTGCTTTGGAGTTGCGCTAAATTTGTTATCAACTTTTAGGCGTTAAACGACATGAGAAGATGTTGCCCTAATTCAGGCTATAAAAAAAAACTTATTTTTGTAAAATATTGTTAATGGAGTTTGTTGTGCTTGGAACACAAAATTTGCATTGGTTTTGCACTAGGATGAGTAAATATCTTAAAATTGTTATATCATTTGAAATAAATGTTTATCGGATGTAGTTACTACTTACTTGCAAAATGCGGATAAAATGATTGTACAACCGGCTAGATTCCAGCTTTTCTCCAATAGCAATCTACCACCTGGTCTCTCCAACGAAATCTTGGTCGTCCTATTTTTCGATGTCTTCGAATACCATTAGCATTGGTTCATTAGACTCCATCTATTGGGTTGGTAAGAAAGTAACTTCGGGTCTCTCATATAGATGGTGCTTTTGTTATTTTTGAAATGCTTTTGATCATCTGTCTAAATTGTTTATTATACAGTTACAGAGCTGACATTTCAAGCTTAAAATCGTGATATGCTACATTACTTGCAGTGGTCATTTTTCATTTAAATCGTGTTGTGAATATGGATGATCAAAATGAGAATTTTCGTCATATTTCACCATTTGAAATGGCTTGGACTTGTCAAAAAGCTTGATATCTGGGTTCTGCAAGAGTTTAAGAGAGTTGCGATTAGTGCTCAAACGCAACAAAAATTATCCATTTTTGAAACGTATTGTCACTGGAGATATGCAAGGCATTGTTTACAACAATGTCAACAAACATCAAACGCTTAACTGCACCAACAAAGGGTTATGTTGTCCATTTGGAGGATTTTAAGAGAGTAATTTATCTTGAACAGCGACCTAAAATCCAACCATAACGAAGCTTGATGGGGCACTGAAAGAACACGGACTGAATTGGTAAGTCTCCAATGCGAGGTTTCCAATCACGAGAACGCTAGGCCTCACACATTTTTGCAGACTCGGCAAAAACTATTGGAGCTTGGATGGGAAGTCATTCTACATCCACCGTATAGTCCTGGTCTGTCACCTTCGGATTTTCATTTATTCCGGAGTCTGCAAAACTTTTTGAATGAAAAATCTTTCAATATGAACAAACCGAGTTGTTCGACTATATTTGTGAAACGAACCAGTCATTCTCTGAATCTGTGATCAAAAACTTTACTGCACGATGGCAGATAGTAATTGAAGAAAAGTGCACCTACATTATAGATTAAAATTAATTAAATTTATTTAAATGTGACTTAAATAATTGAAAATTACTTTCAACAAAAAACAGAAATTAATTTTTTGCCAACCCAGCCTAACCAGCGTAAACGGACTATTTTGATGCGTATAACGACGTAGATGGCAGAATACATATTATGCATTAAACACATAGACGACAGCAAGCTACGAGCGACAACCTGTCAAAATTAAAACACACACGTTTATATGAAAATGATTACTTTGACGGCGTCACAGCAGCACGACGGCACAACGACCGTTGCAGTTGTCGCCAATATAAACTAATTTCTATTTTGAAAGGCGACAATATCAGATACAGTGTTGGTAATGCACTAAAGTAGTTGTAATAATTTGGAGATTAAAGGCGTTTAACTAAAAACTGAAAATTTGTGTCAAACATTTTGGGATTTATTAAATGTTTTATCAGCCGGCTTTCGAATTTTTTTTGGTGGATAGCGTAGTTGAAACAAATAATTCTGAATTGAAAAATGTTTTGCCCAGAAAAAATTATTGTTGTACTATGCGCGTTCAAGGTGCACAAAACCAAACTCGCGTTCAATTTTTCACGATTTGTAAAAAAAAAAACCACACATATTCAGTGAAAAACGGAATGTATTTTTATTGCTTCTTGGTATGCTAAAATATAATTTCGCTATATAAAGATTTCTTGTGTAGCCGGTTTTCTTCCGGGGGTATGCCAAAATATGGCTTCGCCTTTTAAATATTTCCTGCCTCTTCGGAATGTATTCTATTCCACTCATTAATAAACAAACTATAATGAAAATAAAACATATGCATGTACTTCGTGTAAAGAAATTACAAAAACAAATACTCTTTTCAATAAATTATTTTGTAGAACATAAATCGTTTGTTTGTGTGTCTAATAAACGTTATATTGGCACCACTGAAAACTACATTGCTCCAGCAAACAACTGTGTATATTACAATTTTTTTTTATTGTGTTGGTTGGCATTTGTTGAATTTGATAAGTTTTTGATTATCTTCGATTGCTTCTTGGACGTAATTTATGGGCTTCGTACACTAAATCCGGAATATGTACTACTTTAGCAATATTAATTATAGAATTTACTATATTTCCACTCATGTTTTCTAAAACTTATTAAAATTCTGTCAAAAAAAACAATATCAGCTGTTTACGCTGTAGCTGCCGTTTTCAAAATATTTAAAAAGGTGGCTACACAACGACAAATGTCGCCAACGACATTTGAAGTCAGTCGTCGTGCAGCTTGCTGTCGTCTATGTATTTAATGCATTATACATCTCTTGGTTCATGCGTCGCCGATACCCGCCGTTGTGTACAATACATTTTTCGGAGTATTTTTCTCTCGAAGACTCATACAGATGTTTCGTTTGCTTGCGATACAACCCAGGATTCTGCACCATAAAGCAAGACAGGTTGTATGCGAGTCTGGTACAGCTGGACTTTTGTTACACGCGAGAGGGTCTTATCTCTGAAGTGCTTGCTTGGCTGGAAATAACACCTGTTTGCAAGCACAATTCTCCATTTGATGTCTAAGCTGACGTTATTGCTTCTGTTTACTGCAGATCCAAAGTATATGAATTTTTCCACTACCTTGAAATTGTAAGGGTTATCAACGTTCACTCTTGCACACTGTGCGGTGTGTTCCACCTAATTATTTCCATTGTCCTCGTTTACAGCCAAACCACTTTAGCTTATTCCTTCTAAATTCTCGAAAATACTGCAGCAACTTCTCGCATATTTCCTTCAATGATGTCTAAATCATTTGACTTTTGCTGCTGATAGTTTTGTTCGTGTTGACTGCAGTCCTGATCACGTTGATCTCAATTAAAATGTTGAAGATATCGTAAGATAGTGTGCCACCCTGTACTGAATGGTTTGGCAAGATCTTTATCAATATTTATATGTCAGCTTCGCTTAGCTTAGCAGGAAGACCAAACTCCGACGTCATTTGGTACAGTTTTCCCTGTATCGGGCTGTCGAAGGCCCGTTTTTTCGTGGTGTGAATATTTGCTCAGTAGTTGATTTTTCCAGGCTTGAAGCCAGGCTAGTGGCCGGACATGCGATCGTGCATTCGATTCCTGCTCTCACCACCTGTAATTTCTGTCGACTACGGTCACCTCCTTTAGTGACGAAGACACAATCGAGTAACTGAAGGTCCCAATCAGTAAGTGTAAATCTAAACAGAGCACAGCTCACTGGTTGTTAGAAGCTCTCCTCAATGTAATGGGTAAGCAAGTTATTTGTGTGAAGACACAATGATAAGGCCCGATCAGGTCTGCAACAAACGTCTCTTGCCTTTCGCACGTTACGCTCGCGAGGGCTTTGTATGCGATGGATAGAAGGTTAATTCCACGTAAAGAGAGGGATAGAGACTTTGATTCTATGGCGCAATGCTTAACTTACGGGTATCAGGTTAAGGCAACCCTCACAATTGGGCATTATCGGAGTCGGGTAGGTACTTCCAACATTCTGGAAACCGGAACCACTATTCGATCGGAAAGACAACACTCTCATACCGAAAAGGGACACGTGGAACAAAGTAGTTCCTGGTAAAAAGAGATATGTGCATTTCTACACGGATGGTTCGAAAATGGTAATCTCTTTGATTACCTGATCAGTGTAGCGTGTATCAGGCGAAAATTTTGGTTATTACGTCAGTGACCGGCTGGCTGAGGGGTAATGATTCAGCAGGCATACATCAAGTCCCTGGTATCAGCATTTCAAAGTCCTTCAACCTCTTAACGAGATGGCCCAGCCGATGATCTGGCGGACTACGGTCTTCCTCATAGGTTATAAATTATATATAATCAAGAACACTCCTATATGATGATGCGGAAGAGGTGGACCAGAGGTACCGATTGTATACGCTCAAGACAAACGTGGCCGATAATGGACAACAGGAGATCCATGAACCGCCTGTCTCTAGCCAGGCCCAAGGAATCAGTGCGTGTTTATATTTTGATGGAAAACTATCTGATTAATAGGCATGTAGAGCGGATGACCTGACGGACCAGGGGTTTCCTCATAAGTTCCAAAAGGCATATAATCTAGAATACTGTTATAGGATGATGCAGAAGAGGTAGGCGAGAGGCACAGATTGTATATGCTCAAGACAAACATAGTCGATAATGCACAACAGGAGATCATTGAACAGCCTGTCTCTAGCCAGGCACAAGGAATCAATGCATGTTTCTATATTGATGGAAAACTATCTGATCAGTAGGCATGCGGTAAGATTGATGGTCAAGGTAAACATTAGGAAGATGAGGAAGAGGAAGAATCCACTCGGCATCATATCTGCACCTATCCAGCACTAGCGCGCAGGAGGATGTACACTGTGTGTACCTACCTACTGAGAGGCCTGGGCTAATTGTCTCAGATAGGCGTAGACAAGAGAAATCTTCTTGGAGGAAACTAAATAGTCCTTCGGTGGGGCTACCGATTAAACTCGTTATTCTGTGGTATGACAATCGTTCGTCAACTGCCACAAACACCTAACTATGCTAAACAAAGATGTGAAACTTACCTAACAGACTTTATTCATTAAATAGAGATTGTATCCTAGCAGCGACCACCTATTATTTTTATCTTTGACCGTCATATTGTCAAAGGACTCATTACAGGATCGAATAACAATACAGGGAAAAAGGTCTGATACACCGTCGGGCATTGGTTAATAACCCCAATCTTAACGTATGTGTCAAATGCATCACATGAAGTGTTAGCGGAGATCTTACAATCAGTGTGCTGTGAACTAGTATATATGCCCTGACCACTGAACTGAAAAGTACAGAGCGCGCTGACGGTAAGGAGCACTCCCCTTTATCATCAAGTTTAAGTTGAACTTTGATGCATCCAATGAAAATACAAGGGCCTGTGCACTTGATTCTTCTCGATTGCTACAAACGTTTGTGTACGGTTTCTGTCTGCCAACTTCCCTAATGGAAAGTGTGCCACGCCATTTTCATCTTTATCAGTGAATATATTTTATATTTCCAGGTCCTGGTGTCGTTTGTTGTCTGCCTGAATGACGTGAACAAAATTGTTTTGCGGTTTTAGAATTCTACTTTTTCCACTTTTGCTCCAGTTTTTGTTTAATACGACCCTGCAATGATGAAAAAGAAATCACATTTCCAAAGTTAAATATCATCATGTTGTCCATGTAGTTGCAAGGTACAAGGGAGAATAAGGGGTATGCATAAATGATTCCTGTCATCAACTGATGAAAGTAATAGTTGGACAAAGTAATGCCATGAATTTGAATTTCAAAGATGACACTCTTTCCGTTCAGAGGAACGAATACTAGTTTATATCAGTACTTCATTTCCTTTCATCTTTTCTTGAAGATACAATTTTGTGGAACCAACGAGTTTTTGTATGGATTTCATTTTTATTGCATTTAACTTTTTCTTTCCATTTAACATTTCTATTGTAGCTGAAATGTGAACTGTTGTTGTACTCATTTAAACATTATGCTTTAAGTTAATGATTTTATGGTGCATTTGTTCCCTCCAGGATGAATATGAACTATTAGATTTGATAGAATTAAATATTTTGGTTTTCGGTCAATTACGGAAATTGTGATAACATGTATTAAATAAGCACCTCGTTATCTCACAAGGACAAATTGTTGGAATATTTGCCTTTTTGTTTGAGTAGATTGAGTACTGAGAGATTTTCGATAGATACCAATTCGCATGTTTAAATCACATATAAAGTTGGTACATATATATGTATATGATTGATGATATCACCAATGGAACCAATTCAGGCACAGTGAGTAAGCAACTGATGATGAGCTTGTGACAGAGTTCGAAACTGGTCATGCCAGTCAGTGTGGTTTCCTGCATCATCTACTATGCCAACGAAGACCTACCTCTTTTCAATTGTTGTATATATGTGTTTTTCAATAAGAGCGCTACAAACGTTTTTTTAAATAAAACAAAACCGGTTTTAGATACCAATAAAATCCTTTATTCCTGTGAAAGCACGTTCGATGCCATTATGTATGGAACTCGATTTTTTTTGCATGGCCGACACGGGTACGCTTGCAGAAGTCCAGACGCTGAACCCAATTTTCGACGGTTTTCAAGCATAAATCGGCCGATACTGCTGCAATTTCACGTTCGATATTCGTACGAAGATCATCAATCGTCGCCGGCTTGTTGACATAGACCATAGACTTGACGTAGCTCCACAGAAAATAATCTAACGGCGTCAAATCGCACGACCGAAGCGGCCAATCGGCTGGGCCATTTCGTGAGATAACACGTTCACCAAACTTGGTTGCCAATAAATTGATTGTGGCATTCGCTGTGTGGCTTGTGGCGCCGTCCTGTTGGAACCACATGTTCTCCAAGTCCATATTATCCAATTGGGGCCAGACATATTCAGTTATCATTGAACGGTAGCGATTCGCATTCACAGTAATGTGCCGGTCTTGATCATCACGGAAGAAGTACGGCCCAATGACGCCGCCGGCCCATAAACCGCACCAAACCGTAATTTTTCCGGGATTCCATGGTGACTCATGGATTACGTGTGGATTGCTGTCTGACCAATAACGCATATTTGGCTTATTGACGAAGCCATTCAGCCAGAAATGAGCCTCACCGCTGAAGATGATTTTCCGATGAAAATCCGAATCATTTTTAAGTTGTTGCTCAGCCCAATTCACGAACATACGACGCGTATGGTGGTCAAGCGCCTTCAGTTCCTGCGTCAATTTGATCTTGTAAGGATGTAGGCCAAGATCTTTTCGCAAAATTCGCCACAACGACGTCATAGAGATGGCCAATGCTTGAGAACGACGTGTGAGAGACACATTTGGGCATTCTTGAACTAAAGCCTCAGCGGCAGCAATATTCTCGACACTGTGGGCAATTCTTTATCTCACTGGCACGGGAACATTTTGTACTGTGCCTGTGGATTCAAATTTTTCCACTAGACGCTCAATTGTTGATGTGGTCGGACGATTATGACGACCAAAAATTGGACGTAGCGCTCTTAAAGTTGAGGCCACTGACTCCAAATTTCGGTAGTAAATTTTAAGAATTTCGACTCGCTGTTGGCTCGTATATCTTTCCATGATGAAATGGCAAACCTTTCTGAAGAGAAATGTCAAAAGAGCTGGAAAAAATATGGCGTCGTTTGCTGTCCCTATCGATTTACTTTTGTAGCGTCTCTGTTCAAAAACCCTTTACTTCTCATACATACCTTGTTTTTTATTTGCAATTTTACAACATTATGACGTCGGATGCTTCATACATATTAATTATAGAAACAAATAAATAAATTAAACAAATTTTAAAAATTAATCATAAAAATTATGTTAAAAATTAATTTTAATCTCCAACTGATTCTATCCTTTGCCTTTTCTCGCCATTTGGTAACACCAAGGATACGGAGGGATTCTTCGGTCTGGTCTTTCCAGCAAAGTCTTGTTCGTCCACTTCTCCCGCTTCCATTGGGTACATAATCGAAGAACTTTCACGCTGGCTCATCGCCATCTATTCTGATAACATTGCCTAACCAACGCAGTTGGCCTAATTTAAGTCGCCTAGCTATGTCCACGTTGGAATATAAATGATATAGCTCCTGGTTCCAACGACGTCGGTACAGGTAAAACGAGAGTCTCGTATAGCTGGTCTTTGTCTGTCGAGATAGAGAGTTGTTCTTAAACTGCTTGCTGATCCCAAAATAGAATATATTATTTGCCAGAACAATTCTCATATTTATCTTAAGGCTGAGGTTGATGTCTTTGATCACGACGTTTCCAAGTTAGATAAATTCATCTATCACTGAATAATTAAATCGATTGTCGACGTTCAAGTCCGGACCGAGTCAAGAGATTTCTCTAGTCGTTGCAAACATTGCAGATCAAAAAAAAAGACGCGGTTGCGCGGGCTAGGCCATGTCAGTTCAATGGATGAAGACGAACCAACATGAAGGGTTTACGAAACCAAACTCGAAGGAAGACGAGAAATAGGAAGACCAAGACTCCGCTAGATGGATCAGGTTGACGAATCCCTGCGTATACTTGGAATTGCCAACTGCAGAGCTAAGACAGAAAATCGGTCCAGGGGTTGTTCGAGACTGAATAAGTATAAGTAAGTAAATATAGACGTTATGAACCATTATACTTAATTATCACCATTTAAATTTGTTGGAACGAAGTTCCTTATCGCACGCTGCGCGATGGGGGCTAAATAAACAACTTTTTTTTTATCTACTTTATTAGAACCCATTATTATCAACTATATTGGGTACTTTTGGTTTGGTTTGGTTTAAAGGGAAGTTTTCTAGGTGGAGCCTGTGTATTATATATTGTAGTTTTGAACCCAATAAAAAGTAAACTTAGAAAGGCCAAAGTGCAAGACTGGTAAATCCATGAACACAACCATAGAATAATACCTACATAGATAAACTTTTTCTCTCATCTGACGTTTCCATTTACACTCGTCATCGTAGGTTTGTGGAAATGAGACCAATTAAATTTAAAATTACCTTACACCAGGTGGAGGTACAAAATATGTTCTCTTAACCTTTTCCTGTCGTTTTGGTGTAGAACTGAAAAACTTAAATATATTTTGCACTTTTTTGTTGACTTTTATCGTTGGTATACATTTGTATTGTATTTAACGCAACTAGTTTGCCACAAAAACACGAAATTCGGTTGTTGTTCCTATGTTGATCGCTGTATACTATTGCCACTATCTGGTATTATTGAACCCATATTTTCCATCATCCAATATTTACTTTCCATCGTACCTTTGACGTTTAATTTATTGAATGAATAAAAGTTTCTATGTATGTATTATTCTATGAACACAACCCTCAGCATGGTATTACATTTGGCAGCACTCTTACACTCGTACTTTTGGTTTGTGTCCAGACTAACATATTTCTTGTTTAATGGGAAATTTTCTAGGTGGAGCCTGTTTATTACATATTGTAGTCTGAACCGAATAAAAAGTAAATTTAGAAAAGCCAAAGTGAAAGAAGTTTAAAAAAAAATAACATCTTAAAGAAGTACCTTTGCTTAAAAATGAAAATTTTCTTACAAAAAGTACCTTTTCTTAAAAAAAAAGTAATTTTTTAAATAAGTACCTTCTCTTAAAAAAGTACATTATCTTACAACAAATTGCCTTTTCTTAAAAAACTACATTTTCTTTAAAGAATAACTTTTTTGTAAAACAAAATAACTTTTCTTGAGATAACTTTTCTTAAAATTGTATCTGTTCTTTCGTAAAAAAAAGCTTTTCTTCAAAAAAAATACCTTCTCTTACAAAAAATAAGTAGCCTTCCTGAAAATAAGTACATAAATTTTCTTAAAAAATACCATTTCTTGAAAAAGTATTTTTTGTAAAAAAAATGCATACTCTTAGGCTTTTTCTTTTAAAAAAAATTTTTTTTAAAAAAAATACATTCAATAAATAAAAAATTTCCTAACAAAAGTTTATCATTTCACAAGATCCATTTAAATTACAGTATTTTTCAACAGGCGCCTTAGTTGTGTTGGAACTAACTAGTACATAATATATAGCGAAAGGAACTTCGATCGAACCGGGTGGCCCCTGACACCTCATGTAATTTTTTTCGTTTTTCTATCCTATTTTCTTTATGATAGCGTATTTATGTGATTTATTAAGTTTGTTTATTTACATTGGCGTATGTTTATTACTAAACTAAGCCCATTAGAAGTAATTGCAATATTTCCTTTGCCGTTTGTTGTTTTTGGGCTCTGTGTCTCATACCAGTACCTCGTTTCTGTAGTTCTCGAATGTAAAAAGTTTTCACATTATGCATGAAACAAAAAATTTCATCGTTTCTCGATTTGTGAGTAAAAAGTGTTTCTGTATATCAATGCGAAAAGTGGCAACACTGATGACGTTTTTATTGAAATATTCCAAGAAAGCTGTCAATTAATACAAAAATATAAACAAACAAAATAAGCTAGTGCGATAAAGAACAACAAACAGAAGTTATTTTAAGAGATTTCCACTGCTTCTTACAATTTGTGTTGGAATTTAACCCTCCAAATTGTCTCTTGCAAATTCTAAATTAGTTGACATATATTCAACTATATTTTCTTTTTGCTTTTTTGATTTTTCTGTAATATTTAGGACAAATTAATTGAAATACATAAGAAAATGGTATAATTCTTGGCTTCTCAATTTAAAATATTAATTCTTAATTTCTTAAAAGCCTTTTTGTAGAAACAATTTCAAAATCTCGCACCGTTTTAATTTGTGAGTATTTTTGACATTTTCAATTTTAAATTTTTCGACTCCCTACTTTTTAGAAACACTTTTTCTCGCATTTTTCCAATAAGCATGAAAAAAAACAGTACCTGACAGAAGGTTTTCGAAAAGCAAACGTTGTAGAAACAGTCACATGTGAGAAGCGAGTTTTTGTACCGATTCGTAGCGTTTTAGTTTCAATTCACATGTTTCATGTGAAAACTTTTTCGATTCGAGAACTACAGAAACGAGGTACAGGTTACAAATATAATCTCCCTGTATATTCTTTCACCCTAATATCCGCGGTAGGGCAGCTCGATGGTCTTCATTTCTTGGTAAAACTTCTCGTCATGCACATCATTAACGCCACTGAGATTCTGCGGGATATAATCTGAATAATCTAATGTGAACTTTGGAGAACTATGCCTGTTACAAACGGAGCACAGATCAGAAAATTAAATATCTACTATGTACCGTAAGGTGGACCTTCAATGTATGGGTGACATGAAAACTCATCTGTTTCAAAATGGCAGGCAAAAATATGACAAAAGTACAGGTCGATCGATTGAAAATTGCTATGCCGCACGTGTTTTGAAGTTTGTGACAACGAAATTGATGCAAAGTGGAAAGAAGAATGCTCGTAACTACTTAGTAGTCACCCCTAGGGAGGTCCAGTGAATGAACACATTTTGTATCATAAATATTTCTCAAGAACATACGAAACATCCATCAACAACCCTTCCTCATACAAAAAAAATATTAATTTTCACAATAATTTACCAAAATAGAGAACAATTAAATCACATTAAGTATAAACGCTATGTATGTGAATCAGAGCGGAATATAACTAGAGGTGAACCGCTCCATTAGGCAAAAGAAGAAAAGTTTGTCGAAGACTTAGACGACCCCTTCGGTATTGCTTATGTTAATGTGCTAAAAATGATGGCAGTACAGGAGGATAGAGATTTTTTGCTTGCGCAGACGAAAAAAGGCCGCCCAGGCAGCATGATTTACATTGACAAAACCGTCGATTTCGAAAGTTGTAAAAAGAGAAACTCAATTATTTATCAACGAACAGATGAATTCTTCTTTGGACAAATGCATGATATCAGACCGAAATGCAATGCATTTAATAGCTGCGGTAACTGAAGGACTTGGTAACAACGTATCAAATTTGATTCTGAATCGCTTGTCAATTCCAGGATATCGTACTGCAAATCGACAAATTTTTTTTTATTTTTTGAAGAAGAACTTACACGCAATGCCACTCTTCTTAAACCAATTTATTATCAACACTAATATGCATATTTATCTTTAGAGTTGAAGGACGAAGCATTTTTTGTATTGTATTGGGATGCCAACATACTGGAAGTCATTGTAGGAAAGAACAAGATTGATCGTCTTCCTGTTATTGTCAATAAAGGAGACACATTAGGCGTTCCCAATCTAGATTGCGAAAAGGCAAAAACATTGCAGAGGCCGTTCACCAACTACTCGTAGAATGGAACATTTCGAATCGAGTTCAAGACATATCTTGTGAAACGCAAGATGTGTCCCTGTTTCGGTGTTTCCAGCAAAAATGGAAAAAAATGATTCTGGACTGAGCGATGAGGTCGTTGCTTCGAAATTAATAACTGCGCCAGATGACAGCATTCGTTTTTAGCTGGCCCAACTACCGAAAACGCAAGGCCGCAAGGACTATGAAGAACTATTGGAACTGGTTGTTTTATTCCTTGGCGTGAATACAAGTTCCTTGGGTGAAGTTTAAACCTAGTGAGATAATGTACGTCTCTGAGATGTATAACAAATAAGCATTTATATATTGCTTTGATTTTTAAGGGGAATACTGTTCGTCAGATTAAAATGTGAGGGCTTTTCTTTATTTAGCATTTTTTATAGAGCAAGATTTAATCTTATTAATTTGAAACGAATTTTATTTTAAAACATTTTGGAACTTTTACTAATTAGACCTCAAACTAGCATACGATCTAAGACGTATGGTTATCTATTATGTATAAAAAAATAAGGTTATCTTTCTAGGGTTAACGGACTCATACCCATTCACCACGCACGATGGATGTCCAAACCTATTTACTCTTCAAAAATATTTATGTTCAGAGACCGATTAAACTGACAAAATCACAATTGCATGGAGTTCAAGATGTCAGCGTGAAAGCCTGGTAGGGGTATCCTGAAGCTGCCAATGCGCTGAAACATAGCTTCAAGTTTTTGAACGCACTCACTCATACGCAGACTTGGATAACAAATGGTCGAAAACAATGGCAACCAAGTTTATCAGACATTTATGGTATCTGGCGGAAAAGGCTATATTTCTCGCCTCTTTGGCTGAGACGTTTCGTGTGATATGAAACGAAAAATGTTCGCTACGTATTACTTGCGCAGATGATGGAGAAGAAGACCTTGAACAAAAAGAAACTGATGTCCAACTAGGAAGTAAAGAAGGAACAGGATAAAAAGAGATGATGACGACGATAGCTCCGATGGCTTTGAAGATGTTACGGATAAATTGAGCTTAATTTTGCAGAAGAAAATGATAATTTTTTATCGAATAACTTGAGCGCTCTCGTGGTTACGTAAATAAATATTATCAGCTACCATTGCAAATTGTCGACAGAATTCATGTTGTAAACGACACCGCCATAAAGGAGCATATTTTTTGAAGCAATATTTTTGATCCAAGTTGTCGTTGATTTTATATCGGATATATATCGGAATTTTGAAAAAGATAATTTGGTATAAATTAATAATAATTATGTCATACTCGTATATGCTTTAATAATATCAATAAACCCATTTTAATTTATTGTAATATTTGACTATTTTTTCTCAAGTTTGTCAAATTTTCGTGATATTCAGATCGATTCCTATAGTCACCTTCACCATCAATACGCGCATAATTCACTTTTTGCTATTCTATAATACGGTGGTGATGTGTTTGCTAGAAAACATATGTTTTTAGAGATGTGCAAAGTGAAACATGTGTTTTCTTCCACATCATATGTAGCTATTCTAAAGTACTCGTGTTACTAATTTATGTCATTTTCGTTCGACGCCAATATCCGCGCGTTTACCGTTAATCTTGATCGCGTGGCACCCGGGTTAAAAACATCAAAAATTCGTTTAATAATTTAATAACACAGTGCAACACGAAAAAATTTAACCATATACGGACACCACTACGTGATTAAAGACCAAAAACAAGACCCCTGTCTCCCAGTTTTGCCCAAAGTCCTCCAGGTTTTTTTTTATGGGCCCCCAAAGAAGTGGGGCCTCGGTGTCATTTTTGCAAAAAAGTGATCATTTTCTCAAGCTCATATCTTGCAAACCGTTCGGAATTTTGATTTACTCTCTGAGGCAATAAATCTCAATAAACAACTTTCTAGAACATACGAACTTCCTAGGAATGATTCTTAACATCGTTGAGGTAGCCCTTAGATAGCCGTAAAAGTGAACAATTTCCCGAAAATTTTTTAATTTCATTTGTTTTTTCTTGACTTTAACATTGAGATACTATAAAGCCTTCTCCAGTAAGTGAAAAGGCCTGCTGCAGGTTTCATTGTTATACTATTACTGATTTTATTAATCTTAGTCCTTAGGTGGTATGGGTTGACATTTAGAGTTAGGGTTGTAACAAGGAGTAGTAGCATGGATATTTAGTAATAATGATTCAGTGTTGTAGGGATTAGTAGTCACAGCAGGGATGGCACTACAATACTATGCTATCTATTACAAAAATTATAAAAAAAAATATTCGTATTATGTTTATAATGTTGATGGCCCTGAACTTGCAAATCGCATTCTCTTAAGTTGTGGATCCAAATCGTCGTCCGAATCTGACTCTGATTCAGAACTTATGGTGTCCACAGGCACGTTACATCCAGACTGCCCTCCATCATCAGCTTTTTCTTTTTCAGATACTTCATTAACATCATACAGGGTGATCTTGTGACTCCACCAACACACCTGAAATGAATTAGAAAAGAAATCAAAAAAGGAATGCAAAACAATGCATCAATAAAATTGATAGTACCTCTGCAAGCAATGCGTCGAGTTTTTTGCCTTTGTACCGTTTTTCCGTGGGCATTGTGGTTTGGTGAAACCGTTCTCCTTGCTCATCGGAATCGGTAGGGAGTTGTTTGATAAAATCGTCAAAATGAAAATGAAGAAAATGCAGCTTTAATGTCATCGAAGTGCCGATTTTCTCAAAATAATACAGCATTTCTTTCACCAATTCTCTTGCTTCCGGTTCCGCGTCTCGATCCCCTCCCAAGACTCTGGTGCATACACGCCGTAGGTAAATCCATGCCATTGAATGATTATAATCATGAAGCGATGATTCAAAGTTGCTCTTGAATAGCTTTCTAATGTCAGGGCCATTAAGTACGCCTGTTAAATGAAGACAAAAAATAAACACAGAAAAGAAAACATTAACAAAGTGAAAATAGTACAATGAGGTGAACAAAAATTCGTTTTAAATTTACTACAATACCGTTTTTAATTTTGTCATCGCTACACTTTGGGAAAACGCTTTTCAAATAGTCGAATGCGTTTGGGCAATTTACAACGGCCACTTCGATGAATTTTAACGTAGAATACGTTATACGGTCAGGTAGGGGTGTTGATCTGGAGCACAAAATTTTGAGAAAATGTTTGTCACTTTCATTATAAGTTTTTAATACTTTATGCATGCATTGAAGAAAATTCAAGTATGGTCGTAACATATTTAATACGTCTTCTTTTGATTTGTATTTAAATAATCAAATTGCTACATATAATTTTTTTGATTCTATAAGTAAATCAAAATTTAACTCCTTCAAATTTTGTATTAATTTTCATATGCTTTGTATTATATGTATTATAACATCATGTGTAAGAGCAGTACGATTATCTGTGTGTTCATCACAGAACCAGTGTGAGAAAGAGAAGAAGTATAATGACAATGCATGTTTTATGTGAACATTACAGAACCAGTGTTGCCACATGCAGTATTTACACTTGTTTTCAAAAGTGCATCGAATTGATATAAAGTGTACCCAAATTTTGTTAAAAACTATCCTAAATTTTTAACATAAAAATTAAAGATAAATTTGATAGATTTAAATCATTTATCAAAAATTATATTTAATTCATATATTTTAATTGCAAAATGACTAACGTATTCTACGTCTGACCTATGCGCTCGTGTCATCTAACACAGGCTTCATATTTTTTTAACAATTCCCAATTTTATATGGAGTTTTTTTGATTTTATATGTTCACAATTTCATCTTTATGACTAGAGCTCCAATGTGTCTCCAGGTATTTTTTTTATAGTTTGGGTTATTTTTATGTGAACTCAATGCAGATGTTTGCTTCCAGGTAGTTGTTTGATAGTTTGGGCACGGAAACTCACCCACCAGCTTGAGAATCTCAGAAAGTACTTTTGTTAGAAAAACCTCACTATCTCCGGTCTTAGAAGGGTTAATGCGAAGTATTATACCTTAAAAAAAGTTTGAAGTGTTGTCTTTTACTCAGTCTAGGAAGAAATAACTTTACTGGGGCTGTTTTTTGAGAAAACCAGATTTTTATTAAAAAAGTGAGGTCAAAAAATATTTTTTTTTTTAATTTGCCCCAATGAGTTAAATTAACATCTTTATATACAGATTTATAGCGTTTTCAAGGGTCTTCTAAATGATACCCATCTCAACCAGATCGGATAAGAAATGGGTGAGATATAAGCGATTATATACTCAAGCTATAAAGGCCTATATCTCAAGAAGTTGGATCGGCCTCCTTAAAAAAACTTTCGGGTTTTAATCAGCGCTGTAAGCCCTACCAGGCCAAAGAAAATTGGAGCATTTTTCACACAGTAAATTTGTTCGTAAAAGCGGAAAATAAAAAAAAACGCTTTTTGGGCGATTTTTCGCTAATTTTTTAAAGTTTTTCGCGATTTTGACCTTGAAGATGAAGTTTTTTTTGATCAAAATTCAAAATTCCGTAAGGTTTGCAAGATATGAGCTTGAGAAAATGATCACTTTGTTGCAAAAATGACACCGAGGCCCCACTTCTTTGGGGGCCCATAAAAATAAACCTGGAGGGCTTTGGGCAAAACTGGGAGACAGGGGTCTTTTTTTTTTTGGCTCTTTTATCACGTAGTGGTGTCCGTATACGGTTATTTTGCCATGACTTAAAAAATTACGCACAGTGTAATTTAAGAGGTCGTAAGCATCACAGTCGTGTTTCCGATTTAATTTTGTCTTCCAATTCCGACAAAATATATTTGAAGGCCTTGTTAATCTTAAATTTTTCATTCATTCATTGAAAGTATTTAATCGTGTTGTGGCTCCGTAGATTTCCCAAGTTATCAGTTATGTTTAAAATTTGTTGTTAATGACGAATAATTTTCCCAATCAGCTGATTACACCTACAGCCGATTTAATTTGTGATGGCAAAAATTTTACAATTTTTATCGATAAGTCATCACGAGTATTTTAGAATGCATCGAAAACAGAGCGTCGAAAGTGAAACGTTGCCTTCGTCGAAGTGAGCGTGTATTTAGGAATCGACCTGATTGTTTTGAATTTTGGTTTGTATTGGGATCCCATAAAGGGTTGGCAATGGAAGATAAGTTTGCTTTAGAGAAATATTGGGGATACAAAATTGTTGAGGGTTGCTCATACATTGCATCGCCCTAGGGATGACCTGTGATTAGTTACGAGCGTTTTTTTTTACCTTTTTCCTCCAATTTCGTTCAATGCGAGTGCGGCACGGCAATTTTCAGCCGATCGAACTTATATTTTTGTCTTTTTTTACCCTAACCTCACATAAAACTGGACTGTTTTTTTTTGGAAAATCAAAAATTAAAAAGGTCCACCTGAATGTATGGTTGAATGAATATGGTTATTCCAACCAACATTTCTATAATTCTGCGGCAACTCTACGCGATCTTATTGTTTCTAACGAAACTAGAAACCGATGATAGACATGTCTAACAATTCACAGTATTTTCTAGAAGGACAAGCAAAGAAAACTAGTGACTCTAAAGAGAAAATGTAAAAGTTATTTAGTTTTATTTAAAATTTAGGAAGTCTTAAAGGAATATTACCCTACATCGGTGTCTGGATCTTTGTTTATGTATTTAACATACTATTTTACCAGTGTCGTTATCCTGTGCCGGTTTCTCGTACCCCTCACAAGAACGATAAATCACACAAACAAAATCATTTTGTTGAAAGCCACTTTGCAATTAAAAATTAACAACTTTGCCAAGTCCAATTTCGTACCTCCCATACAAATGTTGACCGGACAATTTGCTGGTAGTCGCCATAATTCCACAAAAACATAATATATCATACTTGCCCTAGATGGGTAATCTTCGTCGATTCGACGAACACTGTCGCTATTTTATTAATTTTTCACAAAAATGGACTGAGAGCGAATTGCTCAAGAACAAATTAAAACGATTTAAAAATGCATGACTCGTGTGTTTTCTTTTTTACTAAAGTCTATTAATTAGTCATTAAAATTAGTCAAATTAGTCCTTAAAAATCTATTAATTAGTCATTAAAGTCATTAAAAATTTCAAAGTAAAACAGGACTTCGTCGATTAGACGAAGATTACCCTTAATGAATGTAAGGTATGATTACCTTTCTACGGTTAAATTATAAATTTTGTAATATATTGCGCAATATCACGCTGCTATTGAATATGGGCAAATTTGTCACGCACATTGGGGTAACTGAAGGTTGACTAAAGGTGGATGGAATGTGTAAGTCGATTCATCCGATTGAAATTGATGAACTCATTTCAATACTTTTGAATCATTATTGTGCTTCTGTTTTGACTTTGCGAATGACAATGCCAATGCGAATACGACACAAGTTTCAATATAATTAAAAAATTAAGTTTATAGATTTTTCACTCCCTCGGATGCATTTATTCTTCTTGAACACTTCACGATACTTAGACACTTTCAAAAATATGTTGCAAATAGCGTTTGATGCAGTTATTTATTTGACATTGTTATGCACCAACATGGTATGTTGCCTATAAATCTTTTCTGTCTATATATGTGGATACTCCTCTAATCCCGCAGTTGCAGCCATTGGTAGAAAATGTATGAATTTTACATGCAACTCCCACTACTTAGAACGGCATTATACACCAGTGGGTAATCCACCCAGTCACAATGGCTACTACCAAGCAATACGAGTAATGAATGGTTCTATAATTGAGTAAGGGATACGTAATTAAATTGTGGCCACACAACAACTAAACCATTTCCTGGAGAGAGTGGTACGAGTATATGCAAGAAGGACAATGAAAGGAAACTAAGAGAAAGCACTCTAGCTCGATAATTCAATGCGGAGAAATTCTCTAATGCTGAAGCACAGGAGTGAAGGTTTGTGCTGCAACTTGTTGAACACATAAACAAAGATCCAGACGCTGGTGGGTAATATTCCTCGAAGGCTTCCTACATTTTGAAGTGTGTGCTTTTTCTAGTTACCATTTCTGTCACTAGTTTTCTTTGCTTGTCCTTTTTGGGAAACCTGTGAATTGTAGTTCTGTGGAAAGTTAAGGTACGACAAAGGAACAAACTTTTTAACTGAACGTGTTCAATGATTTCGTTTTGGAGTTTTTAAGCACTCAATAGATTTTGGTCACATTTTCCAGAGTGCTCAAATAAAGTTCTGCTTTTTAGTCTCTTTTTTTGTGGATTGGCAATAACAATTTTGCAGTCTGCTTAAGGAAGCACTTGACACGTAATTTTCACCAAAAATCGTTAAGAATCTTGGTTATAACTTTACCAGTATTGTAATACGTGCCACATGGAAGTGGCAGGGAGATAATATCAAATTGTTAGCACTTTTTTGCGATGGTTTTAATAAAGTTTTCTGCTTTTGTTGAATTTGAAATTTTGTAAATGCCAACGAATAGTTACAATTTTAATTGAATGAAAGTAGAGGCAACCTTAGACATAATACATTTTTACACACACGACGGATAGAGCAAAAGTTTAACTTACAGTTTGGCAAAGAAAAGTACAGACTTTTCCGGAAATTTAAAATGTTTTTATACTAAAAAGCTTGTTAGAATAAACAGTTTAGGACATATGAATTTTGTTTGGCATTTGCCACGCCCATACCTCTAACTAAAGTTTGTTGGCAGCATGGATGAACTAGTAGAGGTTGACGCCATGGGATTTGTTGTAATTGTGGGCACCAACTACAGGCATTTTGCTTTTGATTCATAAACTAAACACAAAACTACAATACAGAAGACACTGAATTTTACATCTAGGATCATAAGCAAAGTTCGTATTTACACCCAATGTGTAACCCAAATACATCGCCGTGGGAAATGGGTTATGAACTTTTACCCATTACCCACAGCGTATGGGGGATATATCGGGTAGCTTCCCACGGCGATGTGGAATTACCCACAAGCCTTGTGGCACAAGGTATGGGGAAAATAATGGATAGTTACCCAAGGCAATGGGGAATTACCCATCACGATTTCCAATTACACATGGGGAATGGGTAGGCGGCTTTTACCCATTACCCACGCCAATGGGTAATAGGTTACCCAGTGTAAACCATCCCCTATTTTGATCGGAAATTTGAACAAATTAGAAAAAATATGTATTTCGGGAATGTAGAAAAAATATGTATTTCGGGAATGTATTTCATAAAGTGGTCCAATTCGCATTGAATTGTTTTTTAAAAAAAATCGAAAAAATAAAAAATTACGATAACTCCGACACGGTATCCAATCGCAAAAATAATAAATTGTTTACCTCCATAGACACCACCAGACGATTTTACCACTGCAGGTCTTCAATACGGCGGCATTATTTTTTTTAACCGCTAAAACTAAAATTTTTCGGACAAAAAATCGCTTAAACACCCTTATGTCTATATTTCGGAAACGGAGCGTCCAATCGGAAAAATAATAATTTTGTTGCCACCGTACGAGGCTTTAACCAATGGATGTCTTTAATACGCATCACATTTGGTTTTTAATAAAAATTCTAATTCGTATGACATTTTTTTTTTCATAAAATCGCCAAAGTAATAAAACCGAAAACATAAAAAAAATGCCAATAACTCGGAAACGTTTCGTCCAATCGCAAAATTAATAATTTTGTTACCTTCATGAGAGAATTTAACCAATGGATTTTTTAAAACGGCACTACTATTTTGTTAAAATTTTGTTCAAATGTTTTGAAAATAAAAACGCTAAAACGTCATTATGTATCTATATCCCGAAAACGAAGCGTCCAGTCGAAAAAAATAACTAATTTTTGGCTTTGCTAAGTTTTTAATAAACTCGTATGGACGAATTTCCCCCCAAAAAATCTCTAAAACAAGACAATCGCAAAAATAAAAAATGCCTATAACTCAGTAACCGTCGGTGGTGCAATAGTAGTGTGCGCGCCTCTTGTACATGAGATCCTGGGTTCGATCCCTGCTCATACCAAATTAAAATTTCATTCGGCGGCGGTCACCTCGCATAGTGACGGTGACACTATCGAGTATTTAGCCATGAAAAAGCTTCTTAAAATACCGTTCGGAATCGGTGTAAAACAGTAGATACAAATCGGTAACTGAAAATTGGAAAGCGCACAGCTCAGTGCTTATGAGAAGCTCTCCCCTGTCCCTTCACGTGATGTAATGGGAAACCATTTACTTATTTATTTTATAACTCAGAAACGGTGGGCGAATCGCAAAAATAATAATGTTATTATCACCATACGAGGATTTAAGCAATGGATGTCTTTAATACTGCATCACATTTTGTTAATAAAAGTCGCTAATAACAAAATTGTTCGAATAAAAAATCGCTAAAACGCACTTATATTTATATTGATGATTATAGGTGAAAAATCCGTTGGAATTGAAATCCTACCTGCTCCTTTTCAATAGTTATTCATATTTTTATATTTCAGGTCGGGACAATTTGGAATTTTTTGAATTTTTATTATGCAAGAGAATAATCAAGAATCTTACGTAAGGTTTTAGCCGATTTTAATCGTTTCCAAGGTACACCACGTGGAGGCAACTAACTTTGTACCTCTTTTTCTATTTTTTATGTTTTTCTTGTCTTTTTTTTTAGATTTTTTTGTTTTTTTATATTTTTTGGTTTTTTTTCAGATTTATTTTTTTTTTATATATTTTTATTTTTAGATTTTAAGATGATTTCAAATTTTTTTGTTTTTCATATTTTTTATATTTTTTTGTTTTTTTTTAGATTTTTTTGACTTTTTTTGAAATTTTTTTATTTTTAGATTTTAAGATGCGTTACTATTTCTGTAAATATTATTTAGAGTTTTGTAAACTTAAGTTTGTAAATTTAAACATGCTGTGATGAAAATGTAACGACAGGTTTCGTTAAGCGATTTATTAAAGATAATGAATAAAATAAAATTGTTGAAAAATGCTTTGCTGCCAAAAAAGCTGATATTACTGACTTTAATACAAATTTAAAAGAACTCCGTGAAGCCTTAAAAAGTACTGAAATTTCTCAAACATTCAAAACTCATATTATCCTGGAGCATTTGGAGGAAGCAATCATATTCTAGAATAATGATGGCTTAGGTTTATGGTCCGAGCAGGCAAGAGAATCAGTTCATAGCGAATTCAGTAAATATTGGGATAGATTTAAAATACATTTGCTACACTCACAGAAAAATTCGGTTGAGACAGCCGAATTAGCCGTAACCGAATTAAGAGGTTGACTCAACCGAATTAGGGGTTGACACAACCGCATTAGAGGTTAACACAACCTCATTAGATGTTGTCACAACCTCATTATAGGTTGCCACAGCAGAATTAGAAGTTGTTACAACCGAATTTAGATAGTGTCACAAATTAATTATTAACGATTTTTATTATTAAATGATGATTTATTTTCCTGTATTCTTATAAAAAATTCAAAAAGCGAGAAATTAAAGTCATAAATATTGGGTAATCTATATAATAATAAATTTGTTTTACATGCCTCTTCCGACCTTTTTGAAGTCCCGGCCATCACGGGACGCGGCACTAATTCTGACATTCGGCTGATGTATCGGTTGATTTAGGTCCTAAACAATTTTGTATACAGACGATTGCAGCACATCTCACATGACCGACAATGAAAAACTTGAAAACTGTTGATATCTGCTTCAATAATTTCTGCAAAATAAGACGTTTTAATACAAAACATATTTTACTTACCTTTCTTAATAACAGCAAACAATTTTGAAATTTTTAATCCTTTTTAAAATAACATTTGATTATAGAATTTTAAACGTCATATGTTAAATAATGTGGCCGTCGGTGGTGCAATGGGTAGTGTGCGCGCCGCTTGTACATGAGATCCCGGGTTCGATCCCTGCTCTGACCACCTTAAAAAAAAAAATTCTTTCGGCGGCGGTCACCTCGCATAGTGATGGCGACACTATCGAGTATTTAGCCATGAAAAAGCTTCTCAAAAATACCGTTCGGAATCGGTGTAAAAACTGTAGATCCCAATCAGTGAGTGAAAAATTAGAAAGCGCACAGCTCACTGGTTGTGAGAAGCTCTCCCCAATCCCTTCATGGGATGTAATGGGAAACGGTTTTTTTTTATGTTAAATACATGGCATTAGGTCGTGGTAACCGAATTGAATATGAATTCGGTTGTACCCACAGAATTCATGAAAAATTCGGTTACAGCAACGGAATTGACGCCAAATTCGGTCGTTGCAACCGAATTAAAGCTAGACTCGGTTACTGCGACCGAATTGATACCAAATTCGATAGTTACAACCGAATTGGTGCCAAATTCGGTTACTACAACCGAATTAATGCCACATTCGGTTACTCCAACTGAATTTGGTACCAATTTCGGTTCTTGCATCCGTATTTATTTCAAATTCGGTTGTTCCAACCGAAATTTTAGAAAATTTAGTTGACTGAACGAATATAATTGAAGATTCAGTTGTCACAACCGAATCAAATAAGAAACGGGGTTGCTTCAACCGAATTTCGGTTGTGGGGACTAAATTCGGTCGCATCAACCTCAATTTGGTTGTGGCAACCTCAATTCGGTGGTAACAGCCGAATTTATGGTTGCTACAACCTCTTTTCAAACAATTAGTTCTCTGAGTGTAGGTGAACCATTTTTAATAAATCGCTTAAAGAAAGCTGTCGTTACATTTTCATCACAGCATGTTTAAATTTACAAACTTAAGTTTACAAAACTCTAAATAATATTTACAGAAATAGTAACACATCATAAAATCTAAAAAGAAAAAAATATAAAAAACAAAAAAAAACTAAAAAAACAAACAAATATAAAAAATATAAAAAACAAAAAATCTAAAATCATCTTAAAATCTAAAAATAAAAAAACAAAAAAATCTAGAAAAAAGACATCAAAAATAGAAAAAGAGCTACAAAGTTGCCTTGGCGTGTACCTTGGAAACGATTAAAATCGGCTAAAACCTTACGTAAGATTCTTGATTATTCTCTTGCATAATAAAAATTCAAACGAGATTAAACTTTTAATATTTATTCCAAATTGTCCCGATCTGAAATATAAAAATATGAATAACTTTTAAAAAGGAGCAGGTAGGATTTCAATACCAACGGATTTTTCACCTATAATCATCAACAAATACAACCCTGCTTGCAGTTGTTGTCGATATTTTTGTGCAACCTATCGATGCTTCCTACCTACCGTGTGTAGGTAGAAGCACTAGCCCATCGGATTTGAACTTTTTTCTGGAGTGAGTTTTTCTCAAATGTCAAAGTTTGTTTACTTTTAATTGTATTCAACCACCGTTCGCCTACAACTGCGGATTTTGAAATGTTTTCTCCGTTAAATTCACATAGAAACGTTTTAATTTGCAAAATATCAAATAAAACACACGCATTTTGTAAATGGCACTTTTTCCAATTTTGTAATACATTTTCATTATTTTTCATTCAGCTGAGTTGACATAATACAGGCGCTGAGCAAAAACAAAATGCCTGTTGTTTTGGGCTGGTTGTATTTGTTGTCGTACTGCATCTACCATTATATTTTTACCATGGGCGATACCCTTTGGTTTCATGAAAATATCCGTAGAACGTAAGTCGCTCTCCTTTGGGTAATAACTCAGACTTGCCGGGTCGTTTATTCAAAGTTAGAGTCCAAACATAACCAAGCTCGCTACAGACGACGACGAGTTTTTAACATAGATTTCTAATGGCAGGGAAAAATCGTCCCCAAAATCTGTTTCGGTTAACGACTCGCCTCTAGAATAGAATATTCTCCAATTTCTTGGCGCCTCTCTCACGAAATCTCTCAATTGAGAGAATGAAGTTGCCACATTTTTATGAAAATCATAAGAGCTACCAACACATTTATTCGGTGGTACATGTGGATACAAAAGAAAATAAAAGCAAAGGGTTCAAAATTATTTACTGTTAAACACAATGCCATAAAAGTGAAAAATTTTTTTAAAGTAGTGAAACCTATAGAGTAATGACGTATAGAGTAGCGATTTGTCTTAGTAAATTCACGAAGTAGTGGCCGTCGGTGGTACCATTGCACGGCTCTTGTGCATGAGAACAAGGGTTCAATCCCTGTCCTGACCACTTTACATTTCTTTTGAAACCGGAACCGGTGTAAAACCGTAGGACCCAATCAGTTAATGTAACACTAGAGAGCCCACAACACACTGGTTGTGAGAAGTTGTCCCCAGTCCCTACAAGGGATGTTATGCATGTTGGAAAGTATATGCTTTAATAATTCCAGATAGAGGCAGTGGCTCAAACCAACCTACAAGAAAACAGCAGCGGCATTTCATTTTGTGCGTTAAAATTTGTACAATGTGTGGAGTTTTGTATGGAAGGAACCAGAAGGGGTATGGTCAAATTGCCCATTGTCAATCCCACCCTACGTTTGGGCAAATAATAGTCACTGACAAAATTTCATTGTGATCGGTAAAGATTTACGGCAGCTATCGTGTTGACCAGCCAGACAGACACCCGGACATGGCTCAATCGTCTTAAAAAGTACCAAATGGGAATTTCAGATACTAAGGGTCTCATATGGTTTCATTTATGCGTTATATATTTTTCTGTATTAAATGATATATACCCCCATCCCTGTGGGTGAGGGTATACAAATTATGAACAGTGATGAATTCACACCATTACTTAATACTATTAAAAAACAAGTCTGGAACAGGTTTACAGCAGTAGTTGTTAATGGTTTTCTCAGAAACAACAGAGCAGAAAATTATCAACATTTAATTGCAACTATGCTTGAAAGCTTTAAAATTATGGGCAGCCTAATGTCCTGCGCATCTGGACCAATTTAAGGTTAATAGGGGTGCCCATTCAAAATTATTGTCTGTTAAAAATTTTTTTTAAAGTAGTAAAAACCATAGAGGAATTACGTATATAGTAGCGATTTGTCTCAGTAAATTTATGAAGTGTGGTGTGGTTGCATATGGACGCAGCAACTTTGTAAGTATTGCTTTAATAATTCCAGATAGAGGCAATGGCTCAAACCAATTCCCATTCAGAAAAGCAAGGACAAAATCTACCCTTGATCTTGGTGCTGTTGTTGGCTCATCTTTGTCTTTCATTCAGTAAATAGATTATATTATTCCTAACGCATATAGAGTGCTGGGATTCGTTAGGAGAAATTGTTCTGAATTTTCCGGTCCTAACACACTCAAATTGATGTATGCCTTATTTGTCAGCTCGAACTCAGAATATGTATTTATGGAATTTGTTGTTTCTTTAGTACGGATGGTAAACTCATTACATATATACACTCTAGTTCATTTAAATGACAACAGTGATAATCAGTGCTAAAAATTGACATTGTGAGAAAACTAACAAAAACCGATTTGTATGTACTTACATTTTATATTAGTTGACCAACCACACTGGTTTAAGAAAATGTGCAAAAGAAGAATAATAAAGTCCCGTTGCGTTTGCTGTGTACGTATTCGTACTGAAAAAAGCAAAAAATGTGATTTTGAAATAGTTCATATGAATAACAACAGAAGCTGGATTTTGATATTCTTTAGCGATTGTGTTACGTAGAGTGTTCAGTTTTAATTAGTTTGATAAATTGCATCTTATAAAATAATAAACCTTTTAAAATGGGACAAGGAAAGCCATTAACTGGAGAAGAAAGAGGAAAAATTTAAGCCTATTTTGAACAAAAGTTATCCTTCAGAAAAACTGGAGAGAAAATCGGAAGAAGTGCTCGTCGTGTTGTCTTCAATTACATCAAAACTAAGAATTCGTATGGGAAAAACATGAAAGGAATACCAGCTAGTGTCTTATCGGCAACAGATAAGCGCGTAATTTTAAGAATAGCATCGAATACCCCTGATTCCATAACAAAAATAAAGGCAAAAGCCGGAGTTTATGCTAGTATTTCGACTGTTCGGCGCTTGATTGTGGCTGCTCCGCATATCCAAAGAATGAAACTAAAAAAACCTGTATTAAAGACCATTCACAAACATCGAAACGATCGTGCAGCGAATGTGAGTTCGAATCCCACCCGTGGCATTTGTATTTTTTCCACTAACCGGAGAAAACATGATCTCTTACAGCCTTAAAGGAAATTGCAACTTTATGCTGGAGTTAATGTCGACGGCGTCAAATGTCAAAAAAAAGTTGAGTCGTATGAAATTGTATGAAAGCAGTTAATCTCAACGCCGTAAGAAATTCGACGCCGAAAAAGTTCAATCTGTTTCAACTTTTTCGGCGTCGTTGCTCAGACAAAAACATATGATGAAACGTCAAAACAGATGAAGCAAAACAAATATCACAGTTTTTTAATTAAATTGTTAAAAGAATATTTCACTTTTATTTAATTTATTAAGAATATTTCACTAAATAACTTTTCCAAATGAACAGCTGTATATTCAATGCAGTAATTCACAGCTGTGTTAACGTCGACGACGGCGTTGACATTAACAGCAAAATGAAATTTTGCGCCGAACATCACAATTTCGGCATTGAGACCCCGTCAACGACGTCGATATTAACTCCAGCATTAAACATAACGGGGATCTAAAACAGTGGTCACCGTCCATAGCCCCCAGGGGCCGAACACGATCGGCTTTTTACACGTACACAACACGAACGTCAACAAAAAGCATATAAAAGAGCGTATGAGAGAAGAAATTTGCATTCAGTATAGTGGTGTGCAAAACTGTGAATTGTCAATCACAGTGAAAACTGTGATTGCGATTGGCCAATCACAGTGAGTATAAACGGTGATTTAAACTGTGATTTATATCGGCGATGGCAAAAAAGCGAATAACAAAAACCAACAAACTTAATGCCAACAAAATCAACTAAAAATTAAGGTTATGCGTGTTTGCCGAACACTCTTTCAAGTTAGAAATAAAGTATTTAAAACAGAAAACAATTCATATAGTTGTTTCTAAATAATAAAATAACAAAAACAAAACAATTTTTAATTTATATGTAACAAAAAAAAATAATTAAAAAAATAGATAAAAATTGAGATCATTTAGGAATGAATGACACTTTGTATTTTATTTTATTTTTCAATGTTTTGTCCCTCCTCAAAAGACATCATCAGGATTAACAATTTATATTAAATGTTAATAATAATTATAAATCCAAAATAAATTTGTAATCCCGACTATGTCCTTCGAAGAAAGAAGAAACATTGAAAACCAAAACACAGTGTGACCGGAATATACTCTCTTTAACGCGCTTTGTTTTAGTGTTCACAAAAGTCTAAGCAACTTGCTGATGCATAGCAACCTGCGACACAGTCGCAGTTTTTGGTATCAAACTGAATAACAGAAACAGATTCAACGCTGTCAGCAGTGTTGCCAGATAAAGTTGGGCAAAAATCGTCAAATTGGAGGTCCTCCAATCGTCAATCGAATTCTTGGAAATCGTCAAAAAAAATGTTAAGATAAACAACTGCAATTTCTGTACCAAATTTAAAATTTCAAATTATAGAAAAGTTCAGAAAAACAAACCATTTAAGTCAATTTAGTATAATTATATATTTCAAATATAAGTATGTATATATAAATTACTGTCTCATATATATATATTTTAATAAACAAAAATCAACCAAAGTCGATTTGTTTACATACAAAAGTAAAGTTTTTTCTAAAACAAATTCAATAAAGTTTTTGTTCATAATAAATTATAAAGTAATACATTTTATTATCTATAATATTAAAATAGTCTTACGCATTGAGAGCGTTAGTTCCAAACGAAGTTTTTAATTTTAATAGAAAAATTAATCATAATTTCTAGAGTTCGAATTCGATTTTACATAAACATATATATTTTTCAAAAGAAATTTCTGTCATAAAAACATGTGAAAGTGAAATTAAATTTTGCAATCTCTTCAATTATTAGTCAAACAATCAACAATCAGAGTTAACAAATTCTACTCTTTAACCCAAAATTGGCTGATCCGCTATTCCCTTGTCAAAATTTGATGAAATTTCACACGTATGTTTCTCAAAGGTTTTATATTTCCTTAGTCCGTCTATGTGCTAACGTTGAAATATGTACAGCTGTCGTTTTTTGGGTACCAACAATTTCAAATTTGCTATAGAGTTGGTATAAATAAAAATCGTCATTTCAGGGGCTGAAATCGTCAAACCGTAATTTTCTGTTTTTGGCCCTAAAAATCGTCAAAATGACGAAAAATCGTCACTTCTGGCAACGCTGGCTGTCAGTCACAATCATAATCGCAATCACAAGCAGACTGCTCTTTTGTTTGTGCTCACTGCACAACACTACCAAAAATTGCGAAAGAGCAATCGCAGTGAATAGCTATTTTCAATCACAGTGACGAACTGTGATTTTGCAATCACTGTGAAAAAAGAGCAGTCTGCTCATTTTTGCACAATACTAATTCACTAGCACATTAGCTTTCAACGAAGAATGGTTTGTTATGGATTAAGTACAAATACACCAATACATTCACATTTGATTAGTATTCTCTTTTTGGCGAACACTGATCTAAAACAACTAAATTTTAAACATATGGTAGGATCAAACCAAAACAGAACGAGACAACTACAATTAGAATAGTTCGTTCTATAAATAGAACTTTCAAAACTTCTGCATCAGTGCGTGTAAGTAGGAAAGCAATGTGTACGTAGCGACAACAATCACTCTGCACGCAATCAATAAATGTCTTCGGTTAGTGACTTGTGTAAATACACACCGCAGTGGCTTAACAGGCTAGACGCTGCTGAAGATGATGCTTCACAAAGATCGAAACGATCGTCCAGCGAATGTGAGTTCGAATGCCACCCGCGGAATTTAAATTTGTTTCACTAACCGGAGAAAACATGATTTCTTACAGCCTTAAACACATGACGTGGAATACCGAATGGCACACGGTTGTCTTTTCTGATGAAAAAAAAATTTAACCTTGATGGTCCTGATGGGTTTAAATTCTATTACCATGACATGAGAAAAGAGGAAATAGTTTTAAGCCGTCGATACAGTCGCATTGGTGGAATTATGGTATGGGGTGCCATATCATACTATGGCCAAATTAAACTAGAATTTAAAACGACAAAACTGAATGCAGAACAATACAAGAACATTCTCGAACAAGCTTTTCCGGAATGCAGTAACATCTTTGGACCTTTGCCTTGGATTTTCCAGCAGGATAACGCACCAATTCACAATGGCAGAGCAGTAAAAGCCTGGATAAGTGAACAAAATGTGACGCTGATGGACTGGCCACCTTACTCACCCGACTTAAACTTAGTTGAAAACGTTTGTGGATGGCTTTCCATCATTGATCCATGCAATCTAGACCTCTAGGGACGAGATTTCATTACATTACCTTAAAACTCTTCTACGATTCCATTTCAAGTCGCATATTTGAGGTTATTAAGCATCATGGAGGCCACACTCATTACAAAACGTTTGAGAGCACGTCAAAACAAATAGATCTTTACAAAAAATTCTAATTTAGTGAATCATTTCAATGTTTTCCAAACTTTTCTTTGCCGTTGTTATTCAAATGAACTATTTTTTTCCTAAGTTTTCAAGCACTTTTTTCCAAAAATAAAAAATAAAATACAAGGGCCTTTAAAAAAAATTGTTGTTAATAAAATTAAAGAAAAAATATTATATATTAAACCAATTATTTCAGCTTTTTTAGTTGATTTTTTGATCAAAAATTCCCAGTAACATATACACTTTTTGCTGTTGTTATTTAAATGAACTGGAGTGTACATATGGCGCCATTGACTGTCCAGATCGGCTTTCTTTAAATCCATTTAATGTTACTCCTAGAAGTCTTAGATAAAATGAAATGTTTAATGTGCCTCACCACTATACTAATTATGCGCTTAATAGTACATTGGCACGAGCTTTAATCTATCTTAATGTTACTCGACAGAATGAAGGAAACCCAAAATAGAGTTCTGCATATCCAAATACTGTTTCAAAAAACGCTTGCTTCAAATTTTAGAATAAACCTTTATAACAAATTATACATCGTAATACATTGTATTTACACGCTGAAAAAAATGGCCCCTTGGAATATATTCTCTCAAACACATTTTGCCAGAATCATGTATATGTTTAGAACACACTCCAAATATTCATATATTTGGAAGTCATAATCTCACTTATATTTAAATGCAATCATTAGCATGTTTACTTGAAAACATTCATACTTTTACGTTGCACCTATGAGTGTTTCATGATAAAACATTACTTACGTCGAAGCATTCGTATGTTTCTTCAGATTGAACAATTGACGACTGAATGCAAGACATTAAACCACAACAGAAGCTGAGGTAAACGTGCACCAATCACAGCTATAATTGTATCACAAACAATGTTTTATTTGGATCACAAACACACAGTTGTACTATATTTGTGATAAGCTCCAAACACGCGTTATATTTGCATCCAAACAGGAAAAAATACAGAGTTCTCAGCGTGCCCATCGATGTTGGCATTAACTAAATAAATAAATTGTTTCCCGTTGCATTCCATGAATGGATTAGGGACAGCTCCTCCCAAACCAGTGAGCTGTGCGCGTTCTAGTTTTACACTCACTCATTGGGACATACAATTTGTACACCCATTCCGAACGGTATTTTGAGAAGCTTTTTCATAGCTAACTACTCGATATTGTCGCCGTGACTAAGCGAGGTGACCGCCGTCGAAAGAAATTTAAGGTGATCAGAGCAAGGATCGAACCCACGTTCTCATACAAACATTGCACCACCGACGGCCACATATTGGCATTATTGGTTTTAATTTTATATTAACCATTTTGAGCTATGAATGTGGATTTAGATTTTTAATTCCGCGTTGTTATATCAGTTGTGTATAAACCGGTTAATTGACTTGAAATAACCGGCGAAACCGGCTCTTCGAAAATATCACTTTTTAAAAAACCGACGTACTGTTACCTGTTAACCGGTTTCGGTTTTGAATACTCTAGCTTCGTCCAATGCGTATTGCATGTCGATGTGAAAAGATGAAAAACTAAATTGCATGGTGCATAGACTTTCCCGCTCACTGTTCTACACCCATCAGGGACACAAAGTGAAAGGTCATGTGTAATAGTGTAATGAAACATTTGGCCCTGTTAATCATATCTTTTGTTTTTCCTGATGTATATTTGTTAAATAAAAGTGAAATGTGTCAACATAAGTTTTTCGCGCCCCCTTTTTTGTTGATTTTTCAATGTTTTATTTAGTTTTTCGCTTGTGAAAATATACTTGTACAGAAACATGAGAATGTAATACAAAAAACAAACGCGTTGAACTTCTAAAATACACGCTATTAGATACGTGACCGCAACACGTACAATAACTTGTACACATCATTTGCAAAGTCACACGTACGTTTGCTATCACACATATAAAGTAGATTTACACTTGTGTGCAAAACAAAAGCAACAAAACCAATCAACAAAACCAATCATAAAACCTTGCAATACTCACCCACAGTTTTCTCTTTTTGGTGTGGTAACATCTATAGGCACAGGTAGGGCAATCTATCAAAGTGAACACATGCAAACAACACACAGCGTTAGCATCACATACTTGGTTGTTGTACTACAATAGTCTCTGCCTGAAAATAAGTATGATAGTATTGATGTAGCCGCAGCGAACAGACAAGCAGGTCGTCGTAGTCAAAGAGTATTAAAGAGTATAGAATATAATCATTGATGCCTTTTGAAACATTTATGCTTTTAGTTTGTTTTACATAATAACATTGTCGAAATGATGCATTTATATTGAAATATTCTATGAAGAGAATAAGTCTCGTTTATGCTCTTTTACTCACTCAGACGCTATATGAGAGGTATTCATGGTAGAAATATAATGGTAGATGCAGTACGACAACAAACACAACAACCCTAAAACAACAGATATTTTGTTTTTGTTCAGTGCTTGTATTGTGTCAACTCAGCTGATTGAAAAGTAATGAAAATTTATACAAAATTGGAAAAAGTGTCAATTACAAAATGCGTGTGTTTTATTTGATATTTTGAATGTGTTTACGTACGAAAATTAAAACGTTTCTATGTGATTTTTAACGGAGAAACATATCAAAAAGATCAATTGTAGACGAACAATGGTTGAATATAAACAAAAGTAAACTTTGACATAATGGAAAAACTCACTCCAGAAAAAAGTTAAAATCGGCTGCGCTAGTGCCTCTACCATTTGTTTGTGGCGACCGGTCATAACGCCCAAATTTTTTTTGGGCCATATGTCCGCTCTGAGGGCGGTCATAACTCCCAATTTGGTTTTAGGCCTTATGACCGCCCTCAGAGCGGTGATAAGGCCAAACACATGGAAGGACACAAAGCCCAACATTTTTTTTTGATATTTTTTCTCAATATTTTTTTCTTGTTGATATTTTTTCTCAACATATCAGACAATTTGAATGTTTTTGGAAAAAAGTGTTGTTACTGTGCGAAAAGAAACTGTACAATAGTTTCTTAAGGCTCAAAAGTAGAATTGTTTGATGATAGATGTAATTGTAACATTCATTCAGTTGTTTATGAACCAGTGAGAAGAATGGGTGACAATGTTGAATTTCAATTTGTTGGAGGTGCTCGAAGAAATTGTGAATTGGTGTATACTCCAAACAACAAATAACTTTCTAAAGTGAAATCTAAATAAATAAATAAAGAAAAAGATTGTATACAGAGATATATTTGTTACCAAGACAATTGTAAGGCATCTATACAAATTAATAACAAACTGCAGATCATTAGAGTGTGTGAAATTCTAAGAAGAATCACACGCTCCATTTTGCGATTCCTTACATCCTTTCACTTATTGTTGTACTGCTTAATACTAACATTTAAGAAGTGAGTGGGGAGTGCAATTAGAATTAAATTAGAATTTCCAAAGTGAATCGAAATGGCGAGATTTTTTTCAAATTCTCCTCATCACCAGCTCCATAATTTCTTCCTTTTCCAAATTGCATTCCCCATTCACTTTGGCAATTCTAATCATCACCAGCTCCATAATTTCTTCCATTTCCAAATTGCACTCCCCATTCACTTTGGAATAGTAATGAAAATTTTTGTGTATTTAGGGTTTCCCTTTCGCATTTGGCTTGATGTCCAACAAATCTCAAAAGGCATATGAACACATTCTGCAGTTTATAAATGTCAACATTTTTCAACTTAAGCCCACGACTTTTACTACTAACCATTGATTATATGTATTGAAGTACTACTCGTTATAATTTAAAAAGAAACCAAACAAAATTTGGGCGTAATGACCGCTTTTTGGGCGTTATGACCGCTGGGCGTTATGACCGGCAAACGAAATATTTTTGCGACAAAATAAATATGTTTGCGTCGAATAATCGCTAATTTTTTCCCCTTGAATAATTAACTTTTAATTAGATCATGTATTGAGACATTGACCGTCGATATCAATTGGTGTATATACGATTGATGATCTTACCAATGGTACCAATTGAGGAACTTTGTTGTGGCATTTGAAAATTAACAAGTCACGGAGTTCGAAACTAGTCACGCCGGTGAGTATGCTTTCCTGCATTATCTATTCTTCCAACGACAACCAACCATTTTTCACTTAGAAAAATACGTCAGAACTTGAAAGCTTGATTGCTATAGTTTTGGCCACCAGTGTCTACACTTAGATTTTTCACACACACACATATGTTTACCACAACAATAAAGTATAAAACAACTAGTACATGACATGAAATGTTAACAAGTCAAGGGGCTTGACTGAAGTTTTACACAGTGGTCGCGTTGGTTTCTCGCAATAATATGAAGAGAGTTATTTCTATCCTGATAAAATTAAGTTAATGTTTGGGTTATCTTTTCAGAACTATTCCCGAAATCGTTGTCTGTTGCGAGTTATTCAACTTTATTTTTACAACAAGTTTGATGGTCTATTTACACGTTTAACCCGGGTGAAGTTAATTTATTTTTGTCATAACACTGGACATAGTCTGTTTTGAAAACTTATCTGGTAACCCACTATCAATTTTCTGGATGGTTTACCAGCATTTTATGAAACAGTTCGTATATATTCAAACACTAATCCTTAGAATAAGTTGTCGGGTTGCTTGAGTTAGTTTTCCTTGAATGTTCCTAGAAGAAAACTCTTTGAGGAATATTTTCGTTTGAAGAATACCATCAGCATCTTTACTACTGTTTTATCAAGATAGTACATAGGACAAATACAATGCTTTAGTACGCCCTGCGAATACCCTAATTGTATTTGACGCGAATGAGAATATGCGCATTTGCTTGATGCGGGAGTCAAAGATTGGGAGCCTTCTGCTCTCAGTCATGTGCCTATGACTTTTTTCTTCACGTGGTGGTTCCCGGCCAACGGTAGCATATTTTTTGCTAACTGCTGAAATCAAGGCTCTCCTATGAGCAGCCTGATTGGCTATGCGACCACCGATGCGTCACAGATTTAGTAGGTGACTAATGTCACTGAAGGTGATCAAGATACTGGGCATATTATTTTTCCCTTAGCAGGCTGATGATCATATAGACCAAGGGAGGATAGAAATGAAAAGTAGAAAATCACTGTTCCGCATACTGCATCCAGGTCAGCAATCAAGTGTAAAATGCAAAAATGTTTTTAATGTTAACGTTGAATGTAATTAATGTTTTTACGTTGCTACAATGGAAAGTCTCGTATAACCAACAATTTGGTAGTCGCTGCAACGAAAAATTTCATACATTTCGTCATTTCATTTAGTTGCTGCTACAACTTATTTTCGTTCCTGCAACAATTTTATTTAATTTCAATTCTGTAGAAAAAAATTGTTGCCTGTAAAGTCGGTTTTACGGGCGAAGATTTTACGTGACAACGTCTTTTTCTCGGTAGAATATTTATTGATATGAATATAATTAAATTGCACAATAGGAGTGCAATGAACTCACTTGCCCAATGAGTGTTAGAACTCACGGGCGATGTTTTAACATTTATTGAAACTTATGGTTTAGGAAAATAGAAGTAATTTCAACACCATCTAGGTACCTGTGCGATTTCTATGAACACATTATCAAATGTGACATTATAAACAATAAACATATCCTTTATTATAAAATATAAACATTTCTTTTATTATAAAAAATAAACATTTCTTTTATTAAAAACAAAAGAAAATAATTTACTAACCAAAAAGTATTTCAATTCATCATATTCGCATATCGTTTTTAAAGCCGACCGCAGCTCTCTGTTTCGTTTTGGCTACCTAATTCATATGAAAATTTCTACACACAAACATACACTACACATATCATAAAGCCAAAAAACAAAAAACAAAAAAAAACAAAAAATAATACCTTATCCAATGCAGACTGATCTAAATCAATATTCATACACACGCACATATATACGCACATACATACTTGCTCAGTCGTCATATATATGATGTGCCAAAAAACAAAAACACTCACACCACCGACCAACAGCCACTAGAAGCCAGCAAAGCAAATCGTTTCTGGCACACAAGTAAACACATTGCGTTTACTTGTGTTCGGTGACTCATCGTAACGTTACCGGGCGTTACACTTTTTCATAAGTGACTCCCAGCCGCAACCTAATTTAAGACGTTGTCACGTCAAAATGGGTTAAAAATTAACAACAAATATGTGCATGAGATTTAAACTATTGATATTTAGTTCATCTATTACTTTTTATAGTTTGTTTTTATTATTTATTTATTCTGGAGTTTTGGCAACATTTATAGTTGACGAAACAATTTCATTATTGTAACGAAACATTTTTTTTGAAGATAAAGAGAGAAGAGCAGTCGACCAAATGAGCTAACGTAACAAAGAGGCCCTCAAGAGAAAATTGTGAGTTTGAGTGGTGGGTCACGTACACATCTTAAATCAGTTCCTTTGCAACAACCAAAAGTGTTAGACATATTTCTCCGACGAAATAATTAGCTTATAAATAAATTTGTTAAAACAGACTAATTAGTTATACTTAGTAATAATCTTTTATTCTTAAAAATAAATTGTGTGAATTTATATGTTTGCTGTGATCGTTTGTGTAAATTGAGTATATATAAATGAAATAGGTAAATAAACAGAATACAAGGAGCAGCAAAGAAAGTAGTAGAAAAACTACCCGAAATATGTAACTGAACATTTGTATGCGTCGGAGCGTGACGGTACAAATCGCAACAATGTGTTTTGGTTATTCCGCTTGCTTATATATTCGCTTGTTTCGTATGATGCACTTAGCGACGACTTAGCGAGAACTTAGCGACGACTCAGCGAGAGACGACTTAGCGAGAACTCATTTTCGCTAAGTTTAAACAAATTTTTTTTTGACATCTTTTACAGCAACAACCATACAATCATTCGTTGTAACGAAAAATGTGCAGTTGATGAACACATTTTCGTAGCGGGAATGAAACTGTACATTAGCTCACTTTTGATTTCAAAAGTTGTTGGGGTGATGAACTTCTGACGATGCTTTTCCGTTCAGTGTACTGAAATGGAAAGAGAACATAAACAACCCCGATTTGTTGACGACCATTGCAAACGTTATAAGAAGCACAATTTACGGATATGCAATTGGAATTTTAGAACTTTATATATATCCGGTACAAGTACCCAATTGGCAGATGGCCTCGAAAGTTATAAAGCTGACATTACCGCTATCCAGTTGGTCGCACTTATTTTGTATTGGTGGAAACCCGAAAATATTTACCTGCACAAAGTTGACACAGTCTAGAACTAATATCTGCATTTGAAATATTTTATTATCTGACAAGATATAGGCAGTATCGTACACGTAACATTGGCCATCTTTGGAGTACGACATCTACACCCAGCGATGTTCACTTATTCTCGTGACTGTGACAGAACCGATTTTGCTAGAAAAATTACTGGAGTTTCATATGCGAGATCCTTGACAATTGGGCGCAAACGAACTGAAAGTAGTATATATATGTAGTTGTATAGAAGACATATAAAGGGTTATCCATTCTGTGTTTTCAAAAGTATAGGGCTGGAATTCGACATCTGTCAAACTAAGTTGCGAAACCAACTTGTTTTCTTTTCAGTTGAAAGTCTTACATTGACGAAAATGGATCGCTTAACGATCACACAACGCATAAAAATTATTAAAACCGGCTACCAAAATGGTGATTCTGGCACAGCCACATATCGTGCTTTAAGAGGAGATTATGGTTTACATAATCATCCAACTACGCAAGCAATTGGCAAAATTGTGAAGAAATTTGAAGAGACTGAAGCGATTACAGACATTGTAAGGCCTGGGCATCATCGTTTCGCTCGTTCCGCTGAAAATATCGCTGCTGTAAGTGAAAGTGTAGCCGAAGACCTGAATGTGTCGATTCCTCGTCGTTCTCAGGAATTAGGACTGTCTTACGGCACATTATGGTGTATTTTGCATTTGGATCTACACCTACTACATCCATATAAAGTCCAGCTCACACAACAACTGAAGCCAGCTGACCATTCACAACGTCGTAGATACGTGGAATGGGTGCTTGAACAACAGGCGGTGGACGGCGATTTTTCGAACAAAATTTTCTTCAGCGATGAAGCACATTTCTCACTCGGTGGGTATGTTAATAAACAAAATTGTCGTATTTGGGGTTCTGAACATCCTCAAGTAATTGAAGAGAGGCCATTACATCCCGACAAAGTCACTGTTTACTGCGCTCTTTGGTCCGAAGATGTGATTGGACCTTACTTCTTCGAAAACGACGATGGAACGACTGTCACCGTCAATTCGGAGCGTTATGGTCATATGATAACCGACTTTTTTTTGCCTGCTATTGAAGAATAGGACTTGGAGAATATGTGGTTTCAACCAGACGGTGCCACATGTCACACAACTCGAGCGAATATGGCTTTATTGCAAGAGATATTTCCTGGCCGCGTAATTTCTCGTCGTGGCGATATCAACTGGCCACCAAGATCATGCGATTTGCACTTTTTTTGTGGGACTACGCGAAAGACCGTGTTTATGCAGATAAACCTTTAACTCTTGAGCACTTAAGAACCAACATTCGTCAAGTTATGGCTGAGATACCGCCCAATATGAGTCAAAAAGTGGTCGAAAATTACCTCAAAAGAATCAATGCTTGCAACACTTCGCGTGGTGGTCATTTAAATGATGTAGTATTTCACACATAATGTCAACGTTCAAACTTTATAATAAAAAAGAAATATCATGAAAAAATATATTTTATATTATGGTTAATAATTATGGTTCAATTGAAACTGCAAATACATTATTTTTGGACAGCCACCAATAAAATATTCGTACACATTAGAATATTTGCCGGCAAACATATGTATAATAATAATAATTCTCAACATTTATATGGTAGTTTGTAATGATATTATATTTATTTGTAAACATGTTAACATGTTTTTTTTCAGAGTGATTTTATAAATTTTAAAATTTTGAGAATAAGTCATTAAATACAGAAATCTTTTGAAAGATGCACTTAATAAAATGTACTATTTCGTAAATGAATACATACATCGGCCCTAATACTGTGGTAAATATTTGGTTATCCTCAACTTTACATGAACTGAAGTAAACCTAAAATATTGTTGCATTTTAATTTTATATATTTTTGGGAAATATTCCGGCTTTTAGGTGGCCATTATGCGACAATGGTGACAGATATTTAATAACACAAACTGCGATACTTCTCAAAACTTGGCAATAGTATGACACATTTCTAAAAATAAATTTCCTTAACATGCGGCATCTACAACCAATACTGATTGCAGAATAGGGTGGAGTTAAAAAATAATTTTTTTTTATTTTGATTTGTAATAGCGCGGAAAAGTTGCTTATTGTGACCCGTAATGGCCATGTAAAATTTAAGTTCTGGCAAAAAATTTCTTCTGCCCCCCAACGACTTTGAAATTTTGCCAAAAACGTATAAAATTTAAATTTTACGGATAATAGCGCGGAAAAGCTGCACATTGTGACCTATAAAAACCGTCTGTATCTGATGGACCATGTGTATCTGATAGATCCGCTGCAGCAATAGCTTCTGCGGTTTTGCAGGATATTGCTCTGGTTACAACTGAGGACAAGTTAAAAGTTACTGATCGGAGCAAAGTTAGAAGAGAACGCCAGAAAAAACGGTCCTATCTTCAGGATGACGGACTTGATGTACTTTCTTCTAACAAGCTAACTTGGACTGAGCTCTACTTCGACGGGCGTAAAGATAAAAAAGATAAAGGGCAAGAAGTACTATCGTCAAACAATTGTAGATGAGCATATATCATTGGTTAAAGAGCCAGGCGGGAAATATATTGGAATCGTTCCGCCAGCAAGTGGTACGTCAGAGGTGATCACGAAAAGTATTGCAGAGTTTCTAACAGAACATTTTATTGACGAATTGGTGACTGTAGTCACTTACATATGTCATGAGAGTATATGCATCTATCGTGAAAGCAAGGAGTGATTCTGCTACAGCGGATACAATCAGAGTGTTTCAAGTGCCCCTTAAGAATTTTAAAACTACGGACTATATAGACTTGATTAAAGTTATTGAGCTACTGACAAACTTACCAATAATAGTACTTTTCGAACGAACCAAAATTTTACATGTTCGGTCATTATAGGTCATAATGTGCAACTTTTCCGCGCTATTACAACTTAAAAACATAATATGTTAAAAATTCCAATAATATCGCAAAAGTTGTAATATTAGACGTTTTCGGTAAATTTCCAGGTCGGGGGGTGGCAGGAGTTATTTTTTGACAGAACCCACATTTTACATGGTCATTATAGGTCACAATGTGCAACTTTTCTGCGCTATTACAAATTAAAATAACAATGTGTTAATAATTCTCAAAATATTCCGAAAATTATAATTTTAGACGATTTTGGCAAATTTCAAGGTCGTTGGCGGGGGGCAGAAGAAATTTTTTTTCAGAACCCAAATTTTACATGGTCATTATATTACGTCTCAACATACAGCTTTTCCGCGCTATTACAAATTGTAAAAAATAAAATTAAAAAGTATTTTATTCACTCCACTCTAATGCAGAAGTCAATTTATTTTGCGAAAATCTTGGGGCTGAAATTCACCCGATTATTGTAGACATTGGGGAAATTGTCATAAGTGCTATATCCAATTGAAGGGAAATATAAATAAATAAATAAATGGTTTCGCGTTACATCCCATTTAGGGATTAGAGAAAGCTTCTCACAACCAGTGAGCTGTGCGCGTTCTAGTTTTATACTCACTGATTAGGACCTACAGTTTTACACCGCGTTTGAACCGTATTTTCAGAAGCTTTTTCATGGCTAAATACTCGATAGTGTCGCAGTCACTAGTCGAAAGAAATTTAAGATGGTCAGAGCAGGGATAGAATCCAGGTTCTCATGCACAAGAGCCGCGCACACTGCCATAGCACCACCGCCGGCGACAGGAAATATAACTCCGATTATAAAAGGTTATATTTATACGTCTGGTTATTTAAACCACTGTGCATCAGTAGTGTCATTTACCGAATTATGTACCGAAACATGTTACAAAAGAAAAAATGTTTGTTTTCTTGTTTAGAGTTTGTTTCGGGACGGGTGTAGCATATATGTACATATGTACGTGTGGATTTTGGATGATATAATTGTATACTCCACACAAACTAGCGCAGAATATAATCGAATGAAGCAGGAAAAATACATTCAATTTAGGACACCTATACCAAGGACAAATATATAAATATAAAAAAGATTTATGTTGTGATTTGTGTACGTAGCAGTAGTTGGTGTACAAGAATATATTCATTAGTCGGAAGTAGTAACCGAAATATTTCAAGACATCGTTAATTTGTGTGCACGCACCGACAGAGAATAAATACGAAGAGGTCAAAGAATCATTTCATGAGAGTCTGGAGGAAGTATACGAACGCTGCCCTAACCACGACATTAAGATTATTCTTGGTAATTTTAATGCCAAAATGGGAAAGGAAAGTGTCTTTCGACCAACCATTATTAAACACAGTCTACATGATACCACTTCCGATAATGGAATAAGACTGATAGACTTCGTCGTTGCAAAGAACATGGTAGTTAGTAGCACACGATTCCAGCATAGAACATACATAAGCCGACCTTGTTATTTCTTGATTAGAGAACGAAGAAGCAGACTGATCGCTAGGTAATAGATGGCAGGCACTCTTCTAGTATAATGGATGTACGTGTGATTCGAAGTACCAATATCGACTCGGATCATTACCTAGTGGCTGCGAAGGTTTGCACAAGATTGAGCAGGGCTCAAAACGTACGAAGACGAACACGGGAAAAGCTACATATCAAAGGGCTACCAACAAATGCTCACTCCCCTGATAGACCCCTTCGAGGACCCAGAAGCGCTAAGGAAGCATATCTCCCATTTTTTGGAAACCGCTGCAAGGACTGAACCAGGCTCTACAAACCGCAGAAGGATAAGCCATGGTACGACAAAGAATGTAAAATTGCAACTGATGAAAAAGACTCTGCACGTATGGCAACGAAACAGTCAGTTACTACGCGTGATGCGAGTGAGCGGTACAAGAGGCAGAGAAGGGAGGAAAACCAACTATTTAGGCGAAAAAAATGGCAGTGGGAGCAGAGAGAGAGTGAAGGAACCGAAATGTGCAGGATGTCTGGTGAATCGACATTATCGACCAACGGGCCTAATAATGGGCTGCCCTCCTGCAGGGACGAGAATGGGAATCTGGTGACTGTGAAGCAGTGTGTGCTGAAAATGTGGAGAGACCACTTTTCAGCACTACTCCACTCAGATTCTTCCACTGAAGATCAGGAGGTAATGATAGTGGAAGATAGTATAGATTGTACCCCACCCAACCAAGACGAGATTAGAACGGCGATCTCCCGCCTGAAGAATAATAAAGCCGCTGGTGCGGATGGCCTACCCGCAGAACTCTTTAGGGCAGGTGGCGAAGGACTGATAGCCCACATGCATCAACTTATATGCGGTATATGGCTGGGGGAATCTATGCCCGACGACTGGAGTCTCAGTGTATTATGTCCTTTATTAAAAAAGGGTGATCCCTGTGTCTGTTCCAACTATCGCGGTATCAGTCTTTTATCCATCGCGTATAAGGTCTTGTCGAGCGTATTATGTGAAAGACTAAAGCCAATTATTGAAAACCTGATTGGACCTTATCAGTGTGGTTTTAGACCAGGCAAGTCCACAACTGACCAAATATTCACGCTAAGCCAAATCCTGGAAAAGACCCACGGAAAGCAAATCGATACATACCACCTTTTTGTCGATTACAAAGCTGCTTTCGATAGCCTCATACGGGGAAAATTTGTACGAAGCTATATCTGAACTTGGAATTCCGGCAAAACTGATCCGCCTCTGTAGTATGACGCTGACCGACATCAAATCAGCAGTGCCTCTAAATGCCCATATCCAGAAATACCAAAAAAATGCCGAATTTCGCGATCACTACTTAAAAATATTAAAATGCCTACATCTTCTAAACGGTGCGTCCAATCGCAAAAAGGGCTGAATGTCGTGATCACTACATGTAAATATTAAAATGTCTATATCTTGTAAACGGTGCCTCTAAATGCCCGTATCCAAAAATGCCCAAAAAAGGGGCGAATTTCGCGATCATTTGTTAAAAATATAAAAACGGCCGTATCTCCTCAACGGTGCGTCTAATCGCAAAAAGTTCCGAATTTCGTGATCACTACTTAAAAATATTAAAATGCCTACATGTTCTAAAACGGTGCGTCTCATCGCAAAAATGGCTGAATTTCGTGATCACTACATACAAATGAAAATGTCTATATCTTGTAAACGGTTCTACTAAATGCCCATATCCAAAAATGGACAAAAACGCCCGAATTTCGTGATCACTACTTAAAAATATAAAAATGCCCATATCTCCTGAAGGTGCGTCTAATCGCAAAAAGGGCTGGAAATTGGTCGGTATTCACTCTTAGATTTAGGTAAAGGTATTATTTTGGAATGTTTTCATATTTTAGGAAATTTGCTAGAAGTAAGGATACAATTAAAGAAATGGGTGAAGTACGGTAGGAGAAAGGGCAAGAGTATCCTTACAAATCGAGGGTCCATACCATCGTAACCGGTTGCATTAGATTTTACAAGGGCGAACGATTTCAAGCCATATACATCAGTGACACATGCAAATTCAAACGAGTTATCAATATTGAAGTTATTAGGTGAGTTGGTAGTTAAACTATAATACCCCGTATTAGATTCAATTATAGGTAAATTTGTAAAAGTTATATTGGGTTCATTCACGTCTATGAAGTTACTACAGTTTTTTTCACCCTTACCAATACCGATATCACGGATTACCCTCCAAGTTTGTCTCGATCCCAAGGCACAATTAAAGCGTCTAGAGCAGAATTAAAGCGTCTAAGCGTTCTATCTTCGCACATCTTATTTTAGCGTTAACGACCTTTCTTGCTATCCGATATTCATCGTAAAGTTCGGATGATTTAAAACGTTTCCATCTCACAAAAACAGCGTCTCTCCTTTCAATTGCCGACTTTATATCGGATGAGAACCAAGGCCTCGACTGAGCCAGAACAATTCTTGTTTTAATTGGAACCGTCATAAGACTAATAACATTTTCCTGTAAGTCACTATTTGTGATCACTGTATCTTCTAAACGGTGCGTCTAATCGCCAAAAGGGCTGAATTTTGTGATCACTACTTACCAAAATAAAAACGTCTGTATCTTCTAAACGGTGCGTCTAGTCTCAAAAACGGCTGAATTTCGTGATCCCTATTTAAAAATATAAAAACATCTGTATCTTCTAAACGGTGCGTCTAATCTCAAAAAGGGCTGAATTTCATGATCCCTATTTAAAAATATAAAAACGGCTGTATCTTCTAAACGGTGCGTTTAATCTCAAAAAGGGCTGAATTTCATGATCACTGCTTACCAATATAAAAACGTCTGTATCTCCTCAACGGTGCGTCTAATCTCAAAAAGGGCTGAATTTCGTGATCCCTATTTAAAAATATAAAAACATCTGTATCTTCTCAACGGTGCATCTAATCTCAAAAAGGGCTGAATTTCGTGATCCCTATTTAAAAATATAAAAACGGCTGTATCTTCTAAACGGTGCGTTTAATCTCAAAAAGGGCTGAATTTCATGATCACTGCTTACCAATATAAAAACGTCTGTATCTCCTCAACGGTGCGTCTAATCTCAAAAAGGGCTGAATTTCGTGATCCCTATTTAAAAATATAAAAACGGCAAAAAGGGCTGCATTTCGTGATCACTACTTATTCAAACACATGAAACTGTGAAAACTCCTGAACGGTGCGTCTAATCGGAATTTCGTGATCACAAATTGAAAATACAGAAAAACAAGCCCGTAAAAAACATAGTTTTTGACTATAAATTCTTTATATATGACCACGCAGATCTTAGAATATGTACACCTAACCAACATACCCAATGTTTTTCAAATACCGTTAACAGGAGCAGAAATAGTGGATTTTTAATTTGTGATTTGTATGGGAGGTACCACGCCCCTTTGTCCAATCCCGCCCATATTATGGCAGTTCATTTTTGTTGTCGCCATTAGTTTGCCAGCGAAGTTTCTGCTCGATTCTATCACGGGAAAAGGGTTAAAAATCAATTCAAAGTTTCCCCGGCTGGCATGCATACATACAGACAGCTGAGGTTAATAGAAAGAATTTAAAAATGGTTATATCTTTAAGATAAACCAACCATTTCTCAATTCGAAAAATTTTAATGACTTGTAAGCTTGTAGTATGAATTTCTCATACATTAACCAAAAATTAAACAACGAGGAGTAATAAAATCATGCAGGTGATAATAGATTGAACAGGGACCTTGATGTTATTGTACTATATTAACAGAATGATTATACATACGGACTAATTAGGAAGATAGGAATGAAGTGAATGGCATAGTATTGATAAAGCAAGAACAAATGAGGCTGCAACAGATGCAGCAGGATAGATAAAACAGGAACTGATGATGTATGTGGAGAAGGTGCAGATAAAGCAAAAACACATGATATTGGAATAGATGGAGCAGGAACAGATGAAGCACGAACAGGGGTAGCAGGAACAGATTATACTGAAACAGATTAAGCAGGGTCAGATGAAGAAGAGCTGATGAAGCAGGAACTGATGAAGCAAGAACAGATGAAGGAGAAATTGATAAAGTAGGAACAAATGAAGCAGGAATTGATGATGCAGAAGAAACAGGAACAGATGAAGCAAGAACAGATGACACAGGAACAGATGAACCAAGAATCCTGAAGAAACCCTACGAAAAACAAATCGAGACCTATCACCTCTTTGTAAATTAAAAGGCTGCCTTCGATAGCCCGCTACGGGAGAAAAATGAACCAAGTTTTGTCGGAGCTTCGAATTCCGGCTATGCTAACACGCCTTTGTTGAATGACACTGACCGACACGTAACACGAGGCGGGGCCTCAGGTAGGGCGACAACCTTTCGCGTGATCTCTTCAAAACATTAATCGAGATCATTGTGAGAAAAGCTACAGCTAACACGAATAAAACTATCAGCCGCAAAACTCACGTGCTGCGCGCATATTAGACACCATTTTTGATGCTGATGATTTAGACGTCATTGGGCAAAATCTACTGCAGTATTTTCGAGAATTGAGAAAGACTCAATAAAAGTGGGGTTGGCAGTTAACGAGGACAAGACCAGGTTAATGGTTTCGACCAGTAGAACATCCACCCGATTGGATGAAAGGGTGAACGTTGATGACCGTTATAATTTCGAGGTAGTGGACGAATTTATTTACCTGGGATTTGCCGTGAACAGAAGCAATAACGCCAGCCTGGAATTCAAGCGTAGAGTTGTGCTTGCAAACATGTGTTAGTTCGGGCTAACGAAGCACTTTAGAGATAAGGTCCTCTCTCGAAAAATTAAGATACAACTATATCAGACTGTTATACACCCTATCGTGCTTTATGTCGCAGAATTCAGGGTCACATCGCATGCTGAAGAAACATCACTGTGTGTGTTCAAGAGAAAATCGCTCTGAAAAATATATGGTCCTCTAATAGAGAACGGCGAGTATCGACGACGGATACACCATGAGCGTATAATCTGTATACCGACGTCGGCGTAGTTATGCAAATGTGAATAGCGCGATTACGGTGGTTGGGCCATATCAGTGGAATGTATGAAGGACACCGAAAAATAGGACGACCATTACTTCGCTGGAAAGAACAGGTGGAATATTGCCTGCGAGATCTAGGTGTTGCCAACTGCAGGAGAAAAGCTGGAGATCGAGCCGTTTGGAGAAATATATTATCCTCATTTTGTAAGGCCCTTGACCCCTCTGTGTATTTTGTAGCCACCTAAGTAAGTAAGAAATGTAGCCATATTAATAAAAGCTTTTCATTGAATTTTAAATACAGATATATTTTAGAATATATGGTTCTTCTGCAACTATCCCATACTGATCCGCCCCATACATTGCTGGAAGACGAATACAATGTAACATTCGGATGTGTTTTTTTTTATTAAATCAATTGAAAATTATGCATATTTGCAGAAACTAGTTTACGGTCAAAGAAGAGAGAAGCAATTCATGGTAGTAACCACATTTGAATATATGGGCGTGTGTACATGAATACTCATTAGAATTGTTGTTGTAGGAAATATTTTTGGATTGAAATTTTTTTATTATAATCTGGTACATAATTTCTTGACATTTATTTTTTAAATATGGTCCACTCCATCAGTCCAATTTTTGACTACTTTTCCCAATAAATCTTGCCGAATGGCGTCAATGGTGGCTTGACTACTGGCTTCCAGTGCTTCAAAAGTTACTATTTTGTCGGCATATGCCAATTCCTTAACATAGCCCCATAAAAGTAATCCAGAGGCGTTACATCGCGTGAACGAGGGGCACAGTGAACAGGACCAGTTTTGGGAATAAAGTTGTCGTCAAATTGATTTTGCAATAAATCGATGGTTAAGAGCGTTGTGCGGCAAGTTGATCCGTCTTGTTGGAACCCAATGTCGTTGATGTTTAGCTGATTAATTTTTGGAAACCAAAATTCAGTCAGCATGGCTCGATAGCGCTCGCCATTCATCGTAACTTCAGCTCCTTCCTCATTTCGAAAGAAATAAGGACCGATGATGCCGCCTGCGTGTATACCGCATCAAATAGTCAAATTCAATGGATTTAATGGTGATTCGTTAACGGCTTGAGGATTGTCTTCGCTCCAAATATGACAATTTTGCTAATTGACGTAGCCACTTAACCAGAAACGAGCTACATCACTAATCACAATTATTTGACCGTAAAATGGACGACATGCTCTATGAACCTCGCGAACACATTGATTATTTTCAAAGTAAATTTCCACAATTTGGAACCGTTGTTGCAGCGTTAAACGAACTTTGCCAAATCTTACTGAACAGAAATTTCAACACAGTTTGACATTCTCAGCTGTGAAACGATAGTTATCAATATAGATAGTTTTCACGCAGCTAAAGAAACACCCTTTGCGAAACAATATAATTATTTTTCCACAAAACCAAATTATAAAAATTTTGAAGTAAATGAAAGTTTGTTTACTGCAAATGAAACGATTTTCATGATAAAAGCTTTTTACCGCGGAATTTCCAATACTTTCTGAATCAGTCACCTTATCTGTTCTTTATGGGTTGTCGTTGTCAAAAGTTCCGCCATATAAATGAAACCTTATAATACAAACCTCATATACACGCTGGAAATTCAGTCTGGTGTTTAGATGCAAATACACTGCACGTCACATGAATAGGTGCAGTGTTTAAGCAATCATTTTAAGGTTGCTGCTCTCAAGATAATTCATGGAGAGGATTATGTTGTACTATTTATTAAAGGTTTAAAAATTGAGAAAAAGAGCGTAAACAAAGAGAAGTCGAAAAAGTTCCGTTAAATGTAATCTGAGCTTCTTTTTGTTATTTGTCAAATAAAATGTGTATTATTTTTGCGTCACTTGAATAGATGCAGTGATTAAAAAGTGTTTGCATGGTCATTTGTGTCAAATTTGACTACCAAATAGATCTGAATTTTTTAAAACCAAGACATAAAAATAATTTGCTATCAGTTTAATTGAAAATGGACGGTGGAAAATCATTAACGGTAGAAGAAAAGGCAAAAATTGATGCCTATGATGACCAAGGTCTGTCCGGCCGGGAAATTGCTACGAAAATTATTAAAAGTGCTAACGTTGTGTGGAATTATTTAAGAAATAATGAAGAATATGGCAAAAACATGAAGGGAAGGCAAACGATGGCCACAACAGATGCGGAAAGGCGAAATATTCTAAGAATAGCCTCCAATTCTAGTGACTCTGCTGCAAAAATTAAAGAATGCAAAAGATGAAGATGAGCCTGATTGCTTAAACACTGAACCTATTCATGTGACGTGCAGTGTATATATAACGTATTTGTAGCTTGTCGCAATTATAATATACTTACGCCCAATCACATTGTGTTTGGTATTCAATATAACATATTTGAGACACAATGATTAATTGGCTTTCATATACATTTCTGAGACCCAAATATGGCTTTGTTTGTTGAAAGCTGCTAAAAACTAAAACTATGCAGACAACAAAGACACAAAACGGCAACACATCGTCAATTCATGATATTGCAAACACGTATTCTTCAATTGCAAACATCTACATGTTTCCTGCAATATGTTGCGGGGGTCCTTTTTTTTCAGTGTCTACTAACAGCGAAGGGCATCTCTCAACAGAAGCCCAAACTTACCCACTATTTGGCAAAGTTATTTTCTTTTTGATTTAAGGACTACTCCATTTTGAATTTATATCCATTTTTATTACAAAGTAAAGACTGTTAATTAATTTATTCAACCTCTAAATTGAATGTTAAATTTGTGCTGCAAACTTATTAGGGATATTTGGGAAATCCATTGAATTGCTTGGTGAGGTCCGCTCGATTTCGAACTTTTCATTTTTGCAGCAAAAGTGACACTTTGGTGAGTATGTGAAGACTTCTCGCGAATTTTTACTGGAAAGACACTGTACGTTAAAATGTTTTATCATGCAATTTGTTTTGGGTATAAAAAGTTGCTTATTGTGAAAACTATACAAATCTGTATATATATAAAATTCTCTTGTCACAATGTTAGTTACCTTACTCCTCCGAGACGGCTGGACCGATATGTATGAAATTTTGTGTGCATATCGGGTAGGTCAGAGAATAGGCCAACATCTATTTTTCATACCCCTTAATGATAAGGGTAACCCAGACCTTGCCACGCCCCCTTTTCAAAAATCGCTCTGACGGCTTTTCTAATATACCGATTGTTATGCAAATTTCACAATGCGGTACTGATGACCTGCTGACAATCCTTGGCTATATTTGGAAATGTTTGGTTAAAGGGGCGTGGCACCGCCCATACAACTTGAAATTTACAATGGTTGTATCTCATGAACTATCAGAGGTAAGAAGATGAGATAATATATATATAGGTTGTTGGTACAGTAAGAATTACAGCCAGGCTGTAAGTAGGAGGTGCCACGCCACCTTTTCAAAAATCGCACTGACGGCTTTTCTAATATACCGATTGTTATGAAAATTTCACAATGCGGTACTGATGACCTGCTGACAATCCTTGGCTATATTTGGAAATGTTTGGTGAAAGGGGCGTGGCACCGCCCATACAACTTGAAATTTACAATGGTTGTATCTCATGAACTATCAGAGGTAAGAAGATGAGATAATATATACATATATAGGTTGTTGGTACAGTAAGAATTACAGCCAGGCTGTAAGTAGGAGGTGCCACGCCCCCTTTTCAAAAATCGCACTGACGGCTTTTCTAATGTACCGATTGTTATGAAAATTGAACAATGTTGTACTGAGGATCTACTGATAGTCCTTGCTTATACTTGGTAGTGATTGGATAAAGCAGCGTGGCACCGCCCATAACATTTGAAATTTAAAATGGTTATATCTCATGAACTGTCAGAGGTCTGAAGATGAGATTTAGTATATATGTTGTTGATACATTATGAATTACAGCCAGAGTAGTAGTGGGATGTACCAGGCCCCTTTTAAAATAATCCGTTATAGCAGTCATAATAATAGTTTGATCGTCCTGAAAACTTCACACTATGTTACAGTTGGCCTACATATACGAATAGGCTATTTGGAAGGAAGTTGGCAAAAAGGGCCGAGGTGCTGCCCACACGCGTCAATATTTGACTATTACATATAATATATCAAACAATTGTCCGTAAACCAGGCACTTGACAACATATTTCAATGTATCTCAAAAAATATATGGTCGATCCCATTTATATGATTTTTCTAAAGTTCAATGCTTTTAACTTTAAAAAATATTTGAATCATATCGGCCATATATCTTTTGAGATACATTGAAAAATGTTAACAACTGCCAGGTGTACGGACAATTCTTTGATACAGTGTAGGAATGTGAGGTTCGGTACATATACTACTGATATGATGCAAATTACTTTTTGGGGAAAACCAATAAAAATACGGCTATTAAAAAGGTCAGACTTTGACGCTAAGAAACTGACCACAGGTACGAATGAATATGAATATCATTGAGGTCAGTTTCGGGAGCATCCTAAATATCGTAATCCTAATAATGCATTTTTAAAAAAAAATTCAGAATAATCTTATAGAGGCTACTATAATCACTGGAAATTATAAACGAACTGATGCACTGATTCCACGCATTCCCATGATACCTACAGACATGCCCATCGATATCAAAAGATTCCAGTTTCCGATTCTGTTGCCATTTGCGATGAACATTAATAAAGCGCACGGTCAGTCGCCTAAATTTGACAAATCCGTGTTTTCCCACGGACAATATATGTATGTTGCATGTTCACGTGTAGGTAAACCTTCCGACTAGTATACATTTGCACCAGAATAAATAGAAAAAAAAAATAACAAAATTGTGATTCATTAAAATTACAATTCAGGGGTAGCGAAGCGCAACGGGTACAGCTATTATAGTATTTTTGTTTGACAAAGCAGCACACGATCGAAATCTAAACAAATACTTCTAACAAATAGTTATTTTACATTCGACAGGTTTATTTGCCCATTGTCAACTAAACGTGGCATTATCCCGTGTCGGAACGCCAGCAGATATATTCAATTACTGCAAACATAATGGAACAAAATAATTTTGTTCACCCTTGGGCATTACAAAAACTTTGAAGGCAAAACGAAGTCTGCCGGGTTCAGCTATACTTATATGAGTATGTATAGATATATAGATAGATATTGCGAACAGGCGCTCCTCCTAGAAACTTCCCATTAAACAAGAATTTTCCCTCCATATGTTAGTCTAGACACAAACCAAAGCAAAAGTACCCAATATAGTTGATAATACTGGGATGTAATAAAGTTGACAGAAAAAATTTGTTTATTTTTTTTCATTTAGCCCATAACTTTGTTCCAAAAAAACATCGAAAAGTAACATTTTCGTTTTACGCACACTTTTGTGATGATGTGTTTTCCTATATAAAATGTGTGAATTCATTTGTGCCATGACATCATTGAATACTTTTTGTCGCCAGGGCGAAGTCTGCCGGGTCAGCTAGTTTATTTTTATAAATATTAATTAAAATAATTTTCAGTTTAATGTCAATAAAAGTGGGAAATAATCCAAAATCTGAGTATCCTCGAGTCTAAATGGTTTTTGTCCTTGATTAACAATTTACTTTTTGTCACTTACCAGGTTATTTGCCAGATGTTGAACATTTTCTCCATTTATCTTTACCAGATTACTAACAGTTTGTTTTGAAATTTAAATTGTTTTCACAGAAGTTTATTGAAAGTATATTCTATGTTATATATTACCGGGATTTTAAGAACATAAATCTGAATTCACTACATGATGATCTTGTTACCATAGGATGGGATAACATTTTTTATATGCTATCAGTCGATGATCAGGTGGAATTTTTACAGCATAATATTAACGTGCTCTTTGACAAGCACGTCGCGTTGAAGAAAAAGATTATTGACAACAAACAAGATCCATGGATTGATGATGAGGTAACTAGGCTAATGGAGCAAAGAAATATTGCCTTCTCTCGTTGGAAAAAATTCAAAATTCCAGAAATGCACCAGGTGTACAAAAATCTAAGAAATAGCGTTACTTCAACATTGCGTAGAAAGAAAAGGAGTTTTATAAATACCAAGTTTACGAACGCTCTCAACTCCAAACAAAAGTGGAGGCAAATTCAATCAATGGGCATAGGAAAACAACGTGCAACGGCGGATGCAAACGAAAACGTGGATGAGCTGAATAAAAGTTTCATTAATATTCCGTTTACTACTCCAAATTATAATTACTATGACCGTATTATGCCTTCTACGCATTCACATACACCATTTTTCTGTTTTAGTTGCGTGACTCAGGCAGATGTAATGCAAAGCATAATCGAAATTAAATCCAATGCTACTGGATCAGATGCTATAGATCCTAGATTCTTGAAGCTAATTTTGTGTAATATTTTACCCTATTTGACCCATATTTTTAACAGCATTATCACCAAATCGCAGTTTCCAATGTCTTGGAAGATTGCAAAGGTGATACCAATACCAAAAAACACTTCTGAGTACCGCCCGATTTCAATTCTTCCCTTTTTGTCTAAAGCTTTCGAAAAATTGTTGAATAAACAAATCCGATCCTTTCTACAAAACAACTCTCTTTTAACAGAATTTCAATCAGGTTTCAGGGAAAATCATAGCTGCATAACGGCATTGCAAAAAGTTTCAGAGGATCTAAGGTCTAACCTTGATAATAACAGAGTCTCATTTCTGGTTATGCTTGATCATTCCAAGGCGTTTGATACAGTTGATCATAAGCTACTGTGCGACAAACTTCAGAAGTTTTTTAAATTTTCGAGCACATCAAGCCATCTAGTTTATTCCTATCTATCATCCCGTTCGCAGTTTGTATCGATAGGAGGAAAAGTATCATCACTACGTTCAGTGGATAGAGGCGTTCCGCAAGGATCTATTTTGGGCCCTCTGCTTTACTCTTTGTATAGTAATGATCTACCGCAGCTTATGCAATACTGCAATATTCATATGTATGCAGATGATGTACAGGTGTATATTAGCACTCCTAAGAGTGAGATCATGAACTGCATTACGAGACTGAACACAGATCTGGCAGCTATAGATTCATGGGCAAAGTCTAATGGGCTAAACTTAAATCCTAAAAAATCTAAATGTATTTTAATTAGCAATACCCGGGTAAATCTTCCAGTAGAAAAAACAGTGAAAATTGCGAATATACCTATTGATATTGTTGCTAATGCGCGAAACCTAGGCATTGTATTTGATGAAAAGTTAACATGGTCGGATCACATAAAATCGTCTATTGGTAAAACATACGGTATACTTCGTAATCTATACGTTCTTCAAAAGATTACACCTATGAACATCAGGCTAATGTTGGCAAAGTCAATAATTATTCCCTCTTTATTATATGGTTGCGAACTTTTTTCAAGTTGTGGAAGATATATGTTTGGAAAACTGAAGGTAGTTTTTAATAACATTACTCGCTATGTTTTTGGTCTTGACAGAAGGGCTCATATTTCCGAGTCTGCTATTAAAATATATGGTGTAACGTTTGAAAACTTTTTAAAAATAAGATGCCTTTTAAGTTTACATAAAATAATATATACACGTAACCCTCCTTATTTACACAATATCCTACGTTTTTCCTTATCATCTAGAGGTAAACAACTCATCCAACTGAAACACTCGCGAAGTTTATCTGATAATTTTTTCTTTATTAATTCTATTCGTCTTTGGAATAACCTTCCTTTCAATATCCAAACCCTTACTAGCGATCGGCAATTTAAGTCTGCATTATTTGAATACTTTGGAACGTGATCAATAATCAATCAGCATTTAGCAATTTTAACCGTATTATTATATCTGTTATATGTGTTAAGATTATTATTTTTTTTTTTTTTTAAATTTTAAGTTCTATATCTTTTTAATTCATTAATTAATATTGTAAGTATTTTTCTTACTTTTGATTTATTTGTCATCATAATTTATTCTATACGGTTTTTAAATCTCAATCAACGCTTTCTCTATTTTCTCTCTTAAATCTATTTACTTTCTTTTTAGCGTATAAAATGTTCTTAAAGTTTTTTCGTAACCGTATAAAATTAATTGTTATTCTTAATGTAAAACTTTATTATTAAGTTATATAATTAAATTCTATAGCTTTAATTGTCAGAAAATTATGTTTGTCATTTTGTCTTTAAACAACTTTACCCTATGCTTAATATAAGACATTGTCTTGTGCATGGGCGCCACAGATAAATAAATAAATAAATAAATAAATATATTTTAGGACATTAAAGTATTTCGATATAAGTACGTTAGGGCGTTTTGAATTTTATCGACATTATACGTTTTCGAATCGCACGTCTGTACGTCGCAGTTTTCCTTACATACTCGTACGTTTACTTTATATGTTATTTCTATGAAACTAACGGGTTTTTCAATATGAGTCATACAAAAGATTTTTTTAAATAAAACAAAACCGGTTTTAGATACCAATGAAATTCTTTATTCCTGTGAAAGTACGTTCGATGCCATTATGTATGGAACTCGATTTCTTTTGCATGGCCACCACGGGCACGCTTGCAGTAGTCCAGACGCTGAACCCAATTTTCGATGGTTTTCAAGCATAAATCGGCCGATACTGCTGCAATTTCACGTTCGATATTCGTACGAAGTTCATCAATCGTCGCTGGCTTGTTGGCATAGACCATAGACTTGACGTAGCCCCACAGGAAATAATCTAACGGCGTCAAATCGCACGACCGAGGCGGCCAATCGACTGGGCCATTTCGTGAGATAACACGTTCACCAAACTTGGTTTCCAATAAATTGATTGTGGCATTCGCTGTGTGGCTTGTGGCGCCGTCCTGTTGGATCCACATGTCCTCCAAGTCCACATTATCCAATTGGGGCCAAAAATATTCGGTTATCATTGAACGGTAGCGATTCGCTTTCACAGTAATGTGCCGGTCTTGATCATCACGGAAGAAGTACGGCCCAATGACGCCGCCGGCCCATAAACCGCAACAAACCGTAATTTTTTCGGGATGCAATGATGACTCATGGATTATGTGTGGATTGCTGTCTGACCAATAACGCATATTTTGCTTATTGACGAAGCCATTCAGCCAGAAATGAGCCTCATCGCTGAAGATGATTTTCCGATGAAAACCCTAATCATTTTCATGTTGTTGCTCAGCCCAATTCACGAACATACGACGCTTATGGTGGTCAAGCGGCTTCAGTTCTTGCGTCAAATTGATCTTGTAAGGATGTAGGCCAAGATGTTTTCGCAAAATTCGCCACAACGACGTCACAGAGATGCCCAATTCTGGAGAACGACGTGTGAGAGACACATTTGGGCTTTATTGAACTGAAGCCTCAGCGGCAGCACTATTCTCGACACTACGGGCACTTCTTTGTCTCACTGGCAACGGAACATTTTGTACTGTGCCTGTGGATTCAAATTTTTCCATTAGACGCTCAATTGTTGATCTGGTAGGACGATTATGACGACCATAAATTGGACGTAGCGCTCTTAAAGTTGAGGCCACTGACTCCAAATTTCGGTAGTAAATTTTAATAATTTCGACTCGTTGTTGGCTCGTATATCTTTCCATGATGAAATGGCGAACCTTACTGAAGAGAAATGTCAAAAGAGCGGGAAAAAATATGGCGTCGTTTGCTGTCCCTATCGATTTACATTTGTAGCGTCTCTGTTGAAAAGCCCTTATTAGAGATAAGTTACTGTATCTAAATAAATAAATCTTTTCCCATTACATCTCATGAATGGATAAGGGAGAGCATCTGATAGTCAGCTGTGTGCTTTCTAGTTGTATACTCTCTAATTGGGATCTACAGTTTTACAGGTCGCCGAAACCAAAGGAAATTTAAGGTAGTTTGAGCAGGAATCGAATCCACAATCCGCCGTCTGCCAAAAAGTACAAAGAATCACCAAAAAATTACCAAAAACTACTGGTTGTGAGAAGCCCTCCATAATCCCTTCATTTGGAAGCCATTTTCGTTTTGGTACATATTTTGGTACACGTAATGTTTTGTGTGGCCGTCGGCGGTGCAATGGTAGTGTGTCTCGTGCACGAGAACGTGGGTTCGATCCCTTCTCTGAGCACCTTAAATTTCTTTCGACGGTGATCCCCTCGCTTAGTGACGGCGACACTATCGAGCATTAAGCGATGAAAAAGCTTCTCAAAATACCTTTCGGAACCGGTGTAAAACTGTAGGTTCTAATCAGTGAGTGTAAAACTATAACGCGCACAGCTCGGTGGTTGTGAGAAGCTCTTCCTAATCCCTAAATGGGATGTAACGGGAAACCATTTACTTATTTTATTTAATGTACTTTTGCTAGTACATATATATTTTGGTACATTGCTTGACATACTGTCTGTACATTTTGTCACACATTATTTCCGTTTGTTGCTACACTTTATATACTCTTGTGCACATTCTATTTACTTGTTGGTAGATTTTAGAACACTTTGATACAATATATGAAATGTTTTGGTACATCTTATCTGTTCGTTGTCATCATTTATGTACTTTGTGGAATATTTTTGTACATTTTGTGAACTTTTGGCAAACTTATTTTAATCTTTGGTACTCTTTACAATTTTCCAAATATTTATCTCATTCACTGTAAGGTTTTTAAAGCGAGTGAGAGCAGTGAGCTGTTGTTCAAGGCACGCAGACGTGGTAGGTTGCGAAAAAAAATTTAATCGGGAGTTGATTAACACCTCGCTTTTTTGCACCTACTCAATAGTGCGTGAGTTTAAAATTCAAATTACGAAAGTACTCGCGTGAGCGTGCATTTAAATAGTACGAACGATTTTGCGAGCGGAATTACATTATACGACTTGAAACTCGCGAGCTGTTTTACAATTTTTTACAATTTTATACGGAGGTCAAACAAAATCAATCTTCACATTTTCTTGCAAATCGTGTGAAAAATTAACATTTCCTAGTGTTTGGAAAATAATAGCTAAAATGCCTAAACCCGTAAACTTTGACCTGAGAGCTGCACGTCTTAGAGTTATCCCATTTATACGCTCGGGATTTGCCAAAAAGTTGAAAGTTGATTTTTCATTGTCACCCTAGCTAGTCTGCATATATAAGTATACCTATACAAACATTTGTGCTAATCTATTATATTCCCGACAAATGGGTTTGTCACGTATGTATGTGGACTCAAATCCACAAGCACTCATGCTTTTTGCATTTACCCATTAAGCACACATACACAGAAACGGAAAAGGATGAAATAATAACGGTCAGAATGGCAAAAAAAATAGAAAACTCCAATCCTTTTTCAAGTAGTTTGCTTATACGTAGATAAAGTTTATATCTGATAAATATTTTGTCATAACTGTTGGTGTTGCCTTTGCTGTCACAGCTGTTGTTAACCTTTAGTTGTTGCACTTAAAGCCATTACTTTGACCCAGGGCTCGAATACTGATACAACTGCTTTACTACCAGTACTACCACTATAATCTGCAAAGGATATGTGAGTGAGTGGTGTAAGTGAGTGAGAGGTGTAAGTAAGTGAGAGGTGTAAGTGGGTGTTTATTTACAATTTGCTGCATTATGCGCATTACGATTTCTGTGTTTGTACATAGAGTCCTCTCAACCATTATATACAGAATTATCGTCTACAATTGTTGTTTCAATGTGGTGTTTTACAAATTGTTGCCCATTGCAACAACAGAACAACCGCTTAAATCTAGGACATTTTCAGTTATGAAGGGAGTTTCCCTCCCCACTTTCTTGTCATTGTATTTGGTATCATGATCATAGTGCAAACTAAAAACAGAATAGTTCTGGAAAAGGCTTCATGTTAACAGTCTTTAGTGTTCATCATGTGTTTACGTTTTACAAAATTTTACTTATTCCTTGTCCCAAACTGTCATCAGACCCTTGGACGCCAGATAGCTATTGCAGGGTTTTATTCTTATGTTTTTATTTAAATGCTTAGGTTTCTGAACTTTATTTATGAATGAAGTAATTTTTCGTATGCTTCTAAGACAGTTAATGGTTTTAAATAATATTAGTACATTTTTGTACAGCTCCTGAAGATAGGCAATGGAGTCGGAAAGTTTTTCTGCCGCAAAATAGGCTGCAGTGATAATGTTTATATTAAATTTTAACGTTTATGAAATTCCCTGACACCAACTTTCAGAACACTAATAAATGAATAGTCTCACCGCAAACCAAGTCACCCAACAAACAAATATAAAACATGTAATAATGTGTGATAAAATGTAAAATCTGTAGAAACAATTAGCATCGTGTGTTAATGACTCCCGGGCCATGGTAAAGCGAGAGGTATGAAGCGCGCTTAATCTTTATATATTTATATAATCCTACTGCACGTATGTTTGTGACTGAACTCCGCCTAAACTTCAGGACCGATTTGAATAAATTGTTTTGTATGCGTTTGGGTGGCGCCCTGGGTGGTTTAGATTTACTGTTCGGTCCAAGTGGACAAAGGGGCGTGGTACCTCCCATACAAACCATAAATTAAAAATCCATTATTTCTGCTCCTGCTAACGGTATTTGCTTGAAATATTATGCAGGACAACGTCTGCCGGGTCAGCTAGTTATACATAAATATACCATGGTCGAAGATAACTTCTTCCAATCTCTCGGTTGGACTGGTTTATATCATTAATTGTGGCTGTAGTGACAAGTTCTTAAATCTCGAAACTCATGTGAAGATCTAACAAAATGTAAACCTTATAGGTAATAATGTTTAAGTTCATAAATTGCTTAGTATTAACAACAATAGTTTTGATTAAAAAAATTGTCAAATGGTAGGCTACTTACTCACTTACTTAGCTGGCCACAAACAACCCAGAGCCTTACAAAATAACATATTCCTCCAACCGGTTCGATCTTCAGGTTTTCGCCTCCAGTTGATAACACCAAGCTTTCCCAGGCAATATTCCACCTGTTCTTTCCAGTGAAATATTGGTCGTCCTATTTTTCGTTGTCCCTCGAGTACGTTACCGAATATCTTTCGCACTGGTTCATTCTGATGCATTCTTCTGACATGACCCAGCCAGCGTAAGGAAGCTATTTTCATACGCATTACGTCTATATCAGGATACAGATTATGCAGGTCGTGGTTCATCCGCCGTCGGTACTCGCCTGCTTCTACATATATATTATAGGACCATATACTTTTTGGAGCATTTGGAACGAAGTTCCTTATCGCACGTTGCGGGATGGGGACTAAACGAGAAAATTTTAATCAACTTTTTTTTAACTACTTTATTACAACCCATTACCGTCAACTATATTGGGTACTTTAGGTTTGGTTTGGTTTAAAGGGAAGTTTCCTAGGTGGAGCCTGTTTATTACATATTGTCGTTTTGAACCCAATAAAAAGTAAATTTAGAAAAGCCAAAGTGCAAGACTGCCAAAACCATGAAGTACAACCCTAAGCATGGAACTACATTTGGCAGCACACTTACTCTTACACTCGTCCGTTTGGTTTGGTTTCTGTCTAGACTAACATTTGGGGAGAAATTTCTTGTCTACTGGTAAATTTTCTAGGTGGAGCCTGTTTATTACATATTGTAGTTTTGAACCGAATGAAAGGTAAATTTAGTAAAGCCAAAGTGAAATAATTTAAAAAAAATATAACATTTCCTTAAATAAGTGCGTTTTCTACAAAAAGTAAATTATCTTATTGGCCGTCGATGGTGCAATGGGGAGTGTGCGCGCCTCTTGTACATGAGATCCTGGGTTCCAACCCGGCTCTGACCACCTTAAAATTTCTTTCGGCGGCGGTCACCTCGCATAGTGACGGCGCCACTATCGAGTATATAGCCATGAAAAAGCTTCTCAAAAAACTGTAGGTCCCAAACTGGAAAGCGCACAGCTCAGTGATTGTGAGAAGCACTCCCCTGTCCCTTCGTGGAATGTAATGGGAAACCATTTATTTATTTTTTTATTTAGTCATATTCTTAAACAGTGTACCTTTTCTTACAAAAAGTACCGTTTCTTAAAAGAAATAATTTTTATTAAATAAATACCTTTTCTTAAAAAAGTACATTATCTTACAACAATTTCTTAAAAGAGTACCTTTACTTTAAAGAGTACCTTTTATGTAAAACAAAATAACTTTTCTTGAGATAAGTACCTACTCTTAAAATTGTAACTATTCTTGCAAAAAGGACCAAGTCTAAACAAAATTCCCATTTCTTAAAGAAACCCTTTTCTTAAAAAAAAACTTCTCTTAAAAAATACCTTTTCCTACAAAAATTAATTTTCTTAAAAGTACGCTTTCTTAAAAATAAAAAAAGACCTTTTCTTTTCTTGAGATAAGTAGCCTTTCTGAAAATAAGTAATTTTTCTTAAAAATAACCTTTTCCTAAAAAGAATAACACTTCTTTAAAAAGTATCTGTTCTTAAAAAAAGTACTTCTTTGTAACAAAAATTCATACTCTTAGATTTTCTTACAGAAAGCACTTCTTAAACGGTACATTTTCTTAGAAAAAAACATTAGCTTTTAATAAAAGAAGTACCTCTCATTAAAGAAAGAACCTTTTCGCCAAAATATAATACATATTCTTACACAAAGGATCTAAAAATATACTTTTTTAAAAAATACATTCGATAAATAAAAAATTTTACAAAAAGTATCTTTTTTAAGGATCTATTTAAATTATAGTATGTTTCAACAGGCCTTAGGCGTTTTGGAATTAACTAGTACATAATGTATAGCGGAAGGAACTTCATTCCAACCGGGTGTCCCATGACACCTCATGTAATTTTTTTCTCTCAAAGACTCTCAGTGATGTTTTTACGTTGTATAAGAGTATGATAGAAATGGGACTTTCCTGCTCGAGAGAGGGCTTGCTTAGACCGAAATAACACTTATTTGAATGCACAATTGTCCGTTAATTTCCAGGCTGACGTTATTGCGTCTGTTGACCGCAGATGTGAAGTAAATAAATTTATCCACTACATCGAAATTATAACGGGTGGATATTTTGTCTGCCAAAACCATTAGGTTTGTCTTGTCTTCGTTTACTGCCAAACCCACTTTTGCTGATTCCTTCTAAATTCTCGAAAAAATTGCAGTAGCTCTTCGCAGATTTCAGACAGCGATATCTAAATTATCAGCATGTGATTTTTGCTGCTGATATTTTTATTCGTGTTGACTGCAGCATTTCTCACAATGACCTCAATTAATGTGTTGAAGGGATTGCATGATAGGGTAGCCTTGCCTGCGACCTCGCCTCGTACTAAACGGTTCGGTGACATCTTTACCAATCTTTACGGAATATTTCGTGTTCTGTCCATGCCATTCTACAAAGGCGTGTCAACTTAGCAGGAATAACAAAATCCGACATAGCGTGGCACAATTTTCCCCGAATCGGGCTATCGAAGGTAGCCTTATAATCCAGAAGGTGGTTGTAGGTCTTGACTTGTTTCTCCAGGATTTCTCGTAAAGTGAATATCTAGTCGACATTTGACTATCCATGCCTAAATGCACACTGATAAAGTCCGATCAGATATGAAACACACATGGATTTAGTCTTTCGCACATTACACTAGAGAGGACCTTGTCTGCGATGGATAAATGGCTTATTCTGCAATAGTTGGTGCATATACTCGGGTCCTTTTGAAAACAGAAAACAAGTGCATATACTCGGGTCCTTTTGAAAACAGGTGCATATACTCGGGTCCTTTTGAAAACAGAACACATAGTTTCCCAAGACTCCAATCGTCGGGCAGATATTGCATATAAGCTGATGCATGCACCTTTCCAACTCATGGTCGCCGGCTTTAAACATATCAGACGGTAGTCCATCAGTACCAGATGCTTAGCTTTTCTTAAACCGGGTAATTGCAGTTCAAACTTCGCTTCAGCTAGGCGGGGGCAGCCGATGCCATCGTACAGTATGTGATCCACAGCCTCATCTTCATTGAAATCTCGTGGGGCAAGTAAAGTTCTAACTTCGCTTCCGCTACGAGCGGGCAGTCGACGCCATCGTCCTGGATGTGATCCACAGCGTCGTCTAAATTTAAATCTTCTAGGACAAGTCTAAATATTCCCAACATACTCTGCACATCTTTGACAAGTTTGCCACCCTCATCTCTACAAAAGGGGGGGGATTCATATCCGTTAGATTTTCTCGGTAAAATTTACGGGTCTCATTCTCCATTCTATGCAGATTTAATTTCCTCACTCTAGCACTTCTCCACAACCGATTATCTTCCTCAACAAACTGGTTTCCTCTCTCCTCTTCTCGTTATACCGCTCTGTCGCGGCTCGCGTTGCATCTGACTGAAGCATTGCCATACGAGCACAGTTCTTTTCATCACATGCCACGCGACATTCCTCATCGTACCATGGTTTGTCTTTAAGCGATTTTCATAACCAAGTACGGTGTCTGCACCAGTTTTCATTAAATTGGAAATGTACTTCCACTGCGCTCCAGGATCATGAGGTGGGGGTGCGTTCTGCGCCAGTACATGAGTGAGCTTCTCTGCATGGGCGATCTTTGGTAATTGCAGCTTTCCAATTTCCAGCGTTCTGTATGTCTAGTTTCCTACGATTTTCGCTCTGCTTATGTTTGTGTGAACCTCTGCTGTAACCAGATAGAGATCCGAATTGATATTAGCCCCCCTCGAATCGTACGTACGTCTATGATATCAGTAGAGTGTCTTCCATCAATTATCAGGTGAACAATCTTGTTCTTCGTCTGTTTATCAGGGAATATCCATACAGCCTTATGGATATCTCTATGTTGGAATCTCGTACTACTGACAACCATGTTTTTCGGCGCCGAAAAATTTAACAGTTCTCTTCCGTTATCGGAAGTGATGGGGTGTAGACTAAATTTACCGATGGTTGGTTCAAAGACACTTCCTCTGCCGACTTTATAATTAAAATCACCTAGAAGTATCGTAATGTCAGGGCCAGGGCAGCGGTCGTATATTTCCCCTCTCGCTTATATAACATATCTTTCTTCTGTCGGGGCGTTTTCACAAATTAGCGGAATGTTAAAGTATTTCGCTTTTATGCGGATGGTGGCTATACTTTCACTCACGGGGTTGAACTTTGAGACCAGATGTCGCAGACTTTTGCCAACTACAAATTTGCAACCAACATCATGCTTTTTCTCATAGTAGCAGTAGTATATAAGTATATCACAATTCTTCTTCCTCGCAGGATGCAGTGTTACGAATCTGGATTTTTTATTATTTAGTTTTGTTCCGCCTTTGGCTCAACTGCCTTCAAAGGACAAAAGAATCTGTTCGCTAGTTCGAAAAACTTCAGTGGCTGGGACTCCTATTTAGCTTCAAATGTATAGTATGTAGCTATCTGTGGTGCAATGCTTAGTGTGCGCGGCTCCTCTACATGTGAAAGAGGACTCGATGCCTTCTCAGACCACCTTAAAATTCTTTCGACGTCGGATACCTCGCTTAGTGATGGCGCGACACTGTCCATTACTTAGCCATGACAAAGCTTCACCAAATACCATTCGGAACCGGTGTAAAACTGTACGTTCCAATCAGTGAGTGCAAAACTAGAAACTGCGCAGCTCACCGATTGTGATGTAAGGGGAAACAATTTTTTTTATATATGTAGGCAAAATGTATTTTGATAAATAGTTTGTATTTTACATAATTCGACTCAAAAAAACCTAAAAAATATGGATCGGCATAAGGAATTTATATTGTTGCGAATTATGCAATTGTCCTTTTTAACCGCTGTGTTATTTCAAACTACATCTTTATTCAACCTTTTCACTACTAGTAAATGTAGCGTACTTTTGTGCGTTTAATCACAGAATGACTCGATATGCGAAACACATGGGTAATTTGTAAAATCTTTATCCAATTCCAGAACCAGTGTGTAATTACCATCATTTGCAAAAATGAGTCATCTTATCGTGAAAAGTGGGAATGCTCGTGACAGTTCTCGCTCGTGTTATAATGGCATAGTTTGAGGGGTAACTAACATTATTAAGATAATTAAGGTTTACATACTATTATTATTAATAGTATCTATGTGTATAGATATAGTAAATATTTTGACTTTTTCCTCACCACAAAATATGCTTTGATATTTGCAACATTTATCTAGCCTTAGGATATATTTACAACACTAGTTGCATATGACAACAGAATGTCAGGTATCAACTTATTTGCAAAATTCGAAGTATGTTTATTCACTGCCTGCTATTCACTAAGGTGATTCTGGGAAAACCAAAATGTATGCAATGATTGGTAGAGAATGGATTACAGATATTAATTCCAAAGGAAAGCTTTAATATTGTATAAATCAAATGGGGGACAAATAACTTTAAGCGATACATTTGCTGAAGAATAGGAGTGCTGAAAATGAATATTTCAGGAGATTTTATAATTTTGTTAATTTTCATTTTCAACCATCTCTCGGGGGATGCAGTGCATTGTATTAAACTTAACAAGTAGAGATAAGATTGGAAGGATAGAGGGAAAAGTGTTTATTGATAGTCGACTTAAACTTGTTGATACTCGTATTATAGGTAATAGAGAATACACCCGCCGGAAAATATTTCCACATACGGTCTGTTCTAGTGAGCAAACTATTCTCTCTATAGTATTTAGGTCTATCCACTGGCCAACGAATAGATGTGAATCCCTTGACAACCTTGTGGAACGGTTCAATACTCTGATCTCCAGTATGGGGTCATGTACCTCAAAGGAACACGTCCATTTAAATATCGATAGCACAACGATACACAGCTCACACTTCGCTGATTTCCCAAGGAGATAATGCATATGGCATCGACGGCCACGGTCACTTCACATTTTGTTGTGCATTAATATATTTATAAATATATCCAATAAATATGCTCATATCACAAACCACAATTGCCCGTATATTTTATGCAAGACTGTACATTACAACTGGTCGTACATGCACATAAATATAACCCGCGGGCCATCAGTGACTTTCTGATAACATTTGGAATGTCGCTCGTTACCCTTGTGTCTCTTGACCGAAGTGTGGTAAACAAAAGGGTGACAAATTGCTGCACAATTTTGGTACAATGCCAAGATTCTTACAAAATAAACGAGTTATAATGGAATCTTCCAGTTACCTTGACATACATTTCGTAGTTTCGTTATTTGTGTCCAGTTTGATCCCTTTAATGAAAATGCAAGATAGAGAAACTGAAAAATGTGTCGCCTAGCCAGACATGATCTACTATCGACAAATATTGTATGATGTTCGATTACAAATTAATTGAAAATTTGTTTTCCTATATGTACAATAAGGGACGATTTTGTATTCATTTCTTTCTATGATTTCAGGTTCACAATGTAGAGGTCAATGCTGTTCGAATGCCACCGAAATCAACTGAGGAAAAAGGTGCGGACTTCAAACATTTGTTAAATCATCAAACCAACATTTTTCACGCCATTTCAGAATCGACCACAATTTCAGTTCAATATAAGTGCAACACATATTAGTATTAATCTCAATTTCAAAAATGTATGCAGTACTACTGTTTAGGCAGAACAGTTTTCGGCAGTTTTGAATGGATAATACTATATATATCCTATATTATTTCGAAACTATATACATTTCGCTCATTTGCGACAAGACCTTCACAACTCAAAATATATATTTTGACCTGAATACTACAAAATATTCGCCAAGTCGAGTTCTATCAGATAAATAACTACGCATATCAAACTTATTTTTAACTTCGGTCTAAAAGTATTTTTAAATTAATATTTTGCATACCGTTTTCCAAACTTTCGAATAATTTTTCATGATACCACGTTTTCTGAGTTATGGCGGTCTTGTCGCAGTTTTAAAAATTGTTAAAAACTGTATCAGACGTTTAAATCAAGGATCGAAATTTGTTACTAATTTCATTTTGAAATAATAAAATCATTGTGAACGAAATTCGATAAACAAAAATTGTAAGTGAACCAAAATTTCGAATATTGCTATCTATCCAATTAAGCTACAAACTTCTATTTCAAGATTTTTACGATAAAAGTTAGAAATAATAATTATTTTTGATTTTTTCAAATAACAAATTATAAAAATTATTCAATGATTTTAAACATAAAATTTAAATTTTAAAAATAACCTAAAATCTTTTATTTATTTTAGGCTGAAATAAAAGCCTCTTGCATTTATAGGCATTACTTTTATATAAAATATAACAAAAGTATATAGCTTTTTTAATTGTGCTACAATAAGAAATTCAAATAACTTATTGATGTATTAACATCTATAGGCAAGGGTAGGGTACTCGTATAATCTAACAAAGTCAACACATGCAAACAACACACAGCGTTAGCACACAGCGTTATCTACGTCGGAGCTATGCAGCGTTAGCATTGAAAATAATATATGGTTGTTGTATATCACTAGACCCTGCCTGAATATAAGTATGATGGTATAGATGTAACGGCAGCGATAGGTGCCTTAAAAGACGAAGTCTTGCTACTCGTATGCTTACGAACATTACACAATGTATTTAAATTTATATTTTATTGACCGATATTTGTTATTTTTTGGTTAATGTATGAGAAATTCATACTGCAAGAGTGAGGCACACTAGTTAGGCATCTGATGATGAACTTGTCACGGAGTTCAAAACTAGTCATGCCAGTGAGTGTGTGTTGAACTGAATTGTATATTATTTCCAACAAAAACTAACCATTTTTCAATTAGAAAAATGTTCATGACTTGTAAGCTTGTAGTATGAATTTCTCATACATTAACCAAAAATTACACAATGTAGGTACATGTGCCTTTTGCTTTGCATTCTTTTTGTTTTTTGTGGGAATACAACAAAAAGTATTAAGCAAGAAAATAATAATGGTCTTTAAATAATTTTAAGTATTAATATTATTTAAATATGATTGAAAGCTGTTTTTTGGAACGAAGTTCCAAATGAAATTTAATGAAAAAAAAATTAAACAACTTTTTTTAACACTATTATAATACAACCCAGTATTATCAACTACATTGGGTATTTTTGCTTTGGTTTGTGTCTAGACTAATATATGTTGACAAATTTCTTGTTTAATAGGATGTTTTCTAGGTGGAGCCTCTAACCAATATTTAGTATATACATAGATAAATAAAAATCGATATATGGTGAAAGATAAGTTATGGACTAGAAAGTAAAGGGAAATTTTCTAGACGCCGGCCACTGAAACTATTGAAAAAACTACATAACCATACTATTTCCCATTTTGAATTGTCAACAATTATCAAAAGCGATATGATTATCTATTTTCAAATTTAAACAACACAATCGAAATAAAAATGATGTTTGAGTGTCATTTCGTCGCATCCGAGTGACAAATGGTCGTACGGAAACAGCATGTGCCCTCTAGTGGAAATGGTGACTAAGCAAATGAGTCATCTATGGTTTATATTTATCTATGGTATATATGGTAGTTTTGAACCCAATAAAAAGTAAATCTAGAAAAGCCAAAGTGAAACAAGTTTAAAAAAAGACAATTTTCTTAAATATGTGCCTATTCTTAAAAAAAAGTTAATTTTCTCCAAAAAAAAACAACTATTGATATTCTTAAACAAAGTATCTGTTCTAAAAAAATACCTTATCTTAAAGAATACCTTTGCTTGAAAAAAGTAAATTTTCTTACAGAAAGTACCTTCTCTTAAAAAAAGTACTTTTTTTAAATAAGTACCTTTTCTTAAAAACGTAAATTTTCTTACAACAAATTGCCTTGTCTTTACAACTACCATTTTTGCGAAACAAAACAACTTTACTTGAGATAAGTACCTACTCTTAAAAATATACCTATTCTTAAAAAAAGGGTCAATTCTAAACAAATTCCCATTTTTTAAAAGAACCTTTTCTTCAAAAAAAAATACCTTCTCTTAAAAAAAAAATACCTTTCCTTACAAAAATTCTTTTTCTTAAAAGTACCTTTATATTCGTCCGAGTTTATATTCATCCATCTTTTATTTGTTATGTTCTTAATAATTTTTCGGTTCAAGATCAATAACTATTAGAAAGTACATTTTCTATGAAAAAGTAGATTTTAATAGAGATATTAAAAAAGAAAAATTGTGAAATTGATCATTATGGTGGATGGTTGGGAACATAGCTATTTCAATGTCCTCCCAGGCATATCATCAGCTCCCTTCTCCACAAGTATTTAGGTCTATCATCACACATTATAGGGATAAACAAATCTCAACTAAGCGAGAATTGTCTAAACTCCTACTTGCGCGAAAATATCCACAACAATACTTTGCTATAACCATCAATATTCACAACATTTCTTTCCTATGCATGCTTTCATCGAAAGCCATTGCATGGATGTTGTTTCAAAAAAGAAACAACGATTGCCATAATATAGGCGTTTAGAGTGTACCGTCTTCAAATTTATATTCGTCCGAGTTTATATTATTCGATCTTTTATTTGTTATGTTCTTAATAATTGTTCGGTTCAAGATCAATAACTATTAAAAAGTACTTTTTCTATGAAAGTACTTTTTAATAGAAATATTAAAAAAGAAAAATTGTGAAATTGAAATTGAAAAATTGATGAAAAGTACTTTTTAATAGTTATTGATCTTGAACCGAACAATTATTAAGAACATAAAAGTACCTTTCTTAAAAATAAAATAATACAGTTTCTTGTCTTGAGCTAAGTAGCCTTACTAAAAATAAGTACATTTTCTTAAAAAAAATATCCTTTTCGTTCTTTAAAAACCATTTCATTGTAAAAAAAAATTAATCCTTTTTTTGGGTTTTCTTCCAGAAAGTATTTCTTTTAAAAATAGTAGTACATTTTTAAAAAAAAAACATTAGTTTTTAATAAAAGAAGTGTCTCTGTTTAAAAAATGACCTTTTCGGGAAAATATAATACATATTCTTACAAAAAGGACCTAAAAATATAATTTATTTTTTTTTAATTAATTCTATTTAATAAATTGTTCTTAAAAAAGTTTATCATTTTACAAAAAGTATCTTATCCATTTAAATTATCGTATTTTTCAACGGCCAATTGCGTTGGCTAGGCCATGTAATCAGAATGGATCAAGATGAACCGGGGCGAACATTTTTCGATAACGTACCCGATGGAAGCAGGAAGAGGACGACCAAGACTCCGCTGGAAAGACCAGGCAGAAGAATCACTCACACAAACAACTATGACATTTACTAGGTACTATGAAATGTAATCAATGGAAATCAGCTCGGCTCACGCTACTACTGTATATTTCTACAATTTTCGCAATCGAAAATTGCTCTTGATCAAGATTTATAGTTGGACGAGCGAGCGGAAAAAGGGCACTCTCCGTACAATGGTTTGCGTCAATAAGGGTCCAAACACAACCAGACACGCTACAGATGAGAAAGGACAAAATCTCTAGCCGCCAAACGAAATGAGAGAGAGAGAGCGTCTGGCGACTTCGGTTTATTTTTTTTTCTCTGCGTCGTATATCTTTGCGGCTCTTGTGGAATTTTTTTGCAAGTTTGGAAAAATAATATTATAGTTGTACAGGAATTAAATTGTTTTTACTGCTTTTAATAATGTTGCATCGCTTTTCTTGTATTGTGTTTAAAAATAAATTATTTTGAAACCCTATATTAAAGTTTCCTTTTTTAACCACATGTATTACCCTATGTTCGTGTTGGTTGATCCTATGATTTTCAATTCTATCAATTGAGAGATGTCTTGAGAGCGCCGCCAGTAAATTTGAAACGGTTCTATTCTAGCGGCGAGTCGTCAGCCGCAGTGGATTTTCATGACGATTTTTCCCTGCCATAAGAAACCTATGCAGAAAAAACGTCGTCGTTTGTGGTAATGCTTAGATTATGCGATTATGCTTAGACTCTAATAACGCTTTACATCGCCGTTTATCGCGGCTAGGTTAACGATAACCTTGTTCTCTAATCTTTGCCGTTTACATCACTAATTTGAGATTAAATTGACATTTTAGTTGACAACTCTGTGCTTAGACAAACTCCGCGCCGAGACAAAATTATCGAAGACCTCGACACAACAGAAAAATTAAGTTGGCACCTATTGGTTTTGCGAGTTTTATGCAAATTTGTTATGTTTTTAAAACAACTGAACTAGTGTATTCAAAAAACCGGGTTTTCAAAAATGTCGGTTTTCGGTTTCTTCGAATGTCCCGATTTTAGCGAAACCGGTTTTCGGTTAAACAGAACTGTACCTGTTTCGGTTTTTATTGCAAAATGTTAAACTATGCCTTTTGTAAACGTCGTTTATTTCTAATTCAGTCTTTTTGAATTTTCAGATTGACTAACGATCAGATAGCCATGAAATAGCATGTCAAAAACCGCTCGGAACCGGTGTAAACTGCAGGTCCCAATCGGAGTGTATAACCTTATACCTTCATGGTATGTGATGAGAAACTAAAGTGTGGGCCATGTATAATTTGGAATTTAATTTTAACAAAATACTAGTATAGACACAGTACCTCAGTCGACAAACACAATTTTTCAGTACATTGTCCACTGTTTGGGCCTCTACTTCGTGTTTTAAGGGTTCGGAGAAATTGGGATTGAGTGCGTAACACCTATCTTTCACGGCGCTGCAAAGATTCAAACCGCAGTTGCGAGGCGGCCAATGGACTCCCAATGGATTATGCTGTTTTCGAACACAGTGCGCAAAAGATCGATTGTAGCATTACTTCGCCCATGTCATCCTCTTCAACTTTTTGGAACAATTGCTTACTCAGTGATGCCGCCATGCCAAAAACCACACCAACCAGACACTCGTTGTCGATGCATCGCCTTCTCCTCGACGAGACGTGTGGATTTTCCGAGCCACAACTGCGACAATTTTGTACGTTTCCGTAGCCCCGAGGTGAAAATGAGCCTTATCGGAAAAGATTATTTTTGGTAAACAAAAACTGAAACCGCATCGGATGGCCACGAGGCTTCGGTTCTTGAACTATTTTAATTTAAGTCTTCGTACCAAGGTCTTTATGCAAAATTCTGCTCAAAGAAGTACAACAAATGAGCAATTGCTGCCAACGACGGCGAGTTGATGTTGATGGTTGTTCCAGCACACTTTCAGCTACAGTGGCAATATTTTCCACTGGACGAGTACGTAGACGAGTTCTTTTGTTCAATAAGGACCGGATTGACAAACTGGCTTCACAAACTGATCCACAAACGGCGTTGTTGCAACTCTATTTGTATCGAATTTTTTCGTAGATTTCTTACAGTTTGGGCTAAAGGCTTACAAATTTTGATGAAGGTTTTTAATATTTCACAATTTTCTTCAAGCGTAAAGCGACCCATTTCGTAAATTTCTTACCCTTTTCTAATAATATGTCACTTCATAACTGTCAAATTGGTCATATGCTTCGTTATAAGGGGGACTTAATTCCAAATTTTACATGGCCCACCCTTTATTTATTTATTTTATTCAACCTATCTATTCTAATATTGGACTTCCCCAGTTAGGCAAAGTCATCGGTGAGTAAATACTCCGGTGGACGTTTTGTACTTCTTTCTGGATAGTGAATACTATTTACTGTTTTATTCATACTACTTGTGTTGTCATTCGTTCCGGAACTTCCATCTAAATCGGAGTTGGCAGATATGACTTCTATTGCCTTGGACAACTTATATCAGAAAACTATCGGCGAAATAATTCGTTAGCAAAGTCTTTTATGTCTGCCTGATGGGGTTAGTAACCATAGATGTGTAATTCTGCATTGTTATATCAGCTGTACAAAAACCGAAAAACCCGGTTAACTCAATCGAAATAACCGGCTAAACTGGTTTTTCGAAAATAAGACTTTTTAAAAAACCGAAATACGGTTAACCGTCAGGAATTCGGTTAACCGGTTTCGGTTTTGAATACACTAAACTGAACTTATAAAATTGCATCACTGAGCCAAATCGGGCCAGTCGATAAAATCGGCTCACAGTTTAAACCAATAAAAGGCATTTATATCTGAGGCGGTGTGAGCTTCATAAGAGTTTTTGTGGCGGCGACGCGCCGGAAAATTCTCGATCGGTCTCCATTTTACAAACACTTAATTTTTTATGTATGTTTTGGAACGACGCTCCTTATCGCACGTTGCGGGATGGGGGCTAAATGAAAAATTGTTAAACAACTTTTTTTTAACTACTTTATTACAACCCATTATTATCAACTATATTGGGTACTTTTGGTTTGGTTTAAAGGGAAGTTTTCTGGGTGGAGCCTGTGTATTACATATTGTAATTTTGAACCCAATAAAAAGTAAACTTAGAAAAGCCAAAGTGCAAGACTGGCAAATCCATGAAACACAACCCTCAGCATGGAATTACATTTGGCAGCACTCTTACACCTGTACTTTTGGTTTGTGTCCAGACTAACATATTTCATGTTTAATGGGAAATTTTCTAGGTGGAGCCTGTTTATTACATATTGTAGTTTGAACCGAATAAAAAGTAAATTTAGAAAAGCCAAAGCGAAAGAAGTTTAAAAAAATAACATATTAAAGAAGTACCTTTGCTTAAAAAAGTAAATTTTCTTACAAAAAGTAGATTTTTTTAAAACAAGTAATTTTTTTAATAACTACCTTCTCTTAAAAAAGTACATTATCTTATAACAAATTGCCTTTTCTTAAAAAACTAAATTTTGTTTAAAGAATACCTTTTTTGTAAAACAAAATAACCATTCTTGAGATAAGTACCTACTCTTAAAATTGTATCTGTTCTTTCGTAAAAAAAACCTTTCCTTCAAAAAAAAATAACTTCTCTTACAAAAAATACATTCTCTTACAAGAATTCCTTGTCTTAAAAGTACCATTTCTTAATTTTCTTGAGATAAGTAGCCTTCCTGAAAATAAGTAGATTTTCTTAAAAAAATAATCTTATCCTAAAACGAGTACCACTTCTTTAAAAAGTACCTGTTAGTAGAACACGCACAGCTCACTGGTTTGTGAGAAGCTCTCCCTAATCCCTTCACGGGTTGTAACGGGAAACCATTTTTATTTTATTTTAATAAAAGAAGTACCTCTCATCAAAGAACGGATCTTTTCGGGACAATAATGTTACGAATAAGTAAAAGCTTTTGCTTGCTGTTAATGACTCTACTAACAGTATGTAAATAACAGGCGGTTAGTGCTGCGCCTGAAAGTATGCATTGTAACAAAGTACCAGCTGGTTAAACCAGTAGCATGAATTCACCTCAGTAAAGATAATTCTCCGCCATTCGAGATTGTTCTACAAAGATAAGCAACAACAACAATGTCTAGAAGGTTCTTGAATTCGCTTGATATACCTTCATTTGAGTATGGTGAGTTGGTTTAAATAGCGGAGGTCTTTGGAATGGAGAGTTCGGGTTGTAATTAAACCCCGTAAAGTGAGCAACGCGAATTGATAGTAAAATATGAGACTTATTAAAGTGGTCTAAATAAAGTAAACTGTTGTGCTATATAAGTAAAATAAAAGGAAGTGATACCGTTGTAATTATCGTAATTGAAAACGAACCTCGTTTTATTACTGGGAATAAAACAACGCAAAAGGATGAATAAGGAAATTCGTCACAATATAATACATATTCTTACAAAAGGGGCCTAAAAGTATACTTCTTTTTTAAAAAATACATTCAATAAATAAAAAATTTCTTAACAACAGTTTATCATTTTACAAGATCCACTTAAACTACAGTATTTTTCAACAGGCGCCTTAGGTGTGTTGGAACTAACTAGTACATAATATATAGCGAAAGGAACTTCGTTCCAACTGGGTGTCCTCTGACACCTCATGTAATTTTTATTATGGTTACATTTATTGACAAACTAACCGTGGTACAGAAAAATGTACACCAATTTAAAATGAGGTTAAAAATTAAACTTCAGGTTTCGCAGACTAAAATTGAATGAGTAATTTTCTGGGTTAGGGCGGGTTAACGAAGTTATCCTATAATTCGTAATATTTTTTGTGAATATAGTGGAAAGTTGGCACATCTTTTTTCTACGAATAATTTTAAAGTTTCTTAATAAAAATATATTGCTGTTGAAAGCGCAATTAATTGATTAATCGGCATCCTGATTTATCGAGTAACTGATTAATCGTATTTACGTCTAATGGGTTAATCTTTATTCTAATGAAGCAATAATCATATCTAATTGTTTAATCGAAAAACTGATTAATCAAAAATTTTAGTAATTCCGAAATTCACGTTTGTAGATTTTTTCAGATTCAACAGAGTACTTAACTCAGAATGTAAAAATTTTTCAATTTGTTTGTAGAGTACTTATTTGTATGTTTTAACAAATGAACTCGACGAAAGAATTTGCTTCACCCCCTTCGATTTTGATAAAATTTAGTGCACTTGTAGATCTGTATAAGAAAATAAGATGTGTAAATTTCTGGAGCTGTGACCGTATTGATTCGCGAACTATGGCGGCTTGAAAAGTGAGTGAAAATAGTGAAAATGTTCAAATATATTTCTGAAGAAATATTTCTAACTCTGAAATTACTTGTAATAAAAGTCTTATTCTGGTCTTATTTTGTAGGTATTAAAAGGGTCTTTAAAATGTTACACAACTTACATTTTAGTCTTAAAAGGACAAAGGTCATTTCGCATTACCTCAAGTTCTAAAAAAAAAATAAAAAAATAAAAATAAAATTCTACAAAAAATATATGTTGGTTCCTAACCGTATCTTTACGCGTATGCAAAATTTCAAGAGGGCGTTTTTTCAAAGTCCAGAGATACATATTATTGAAAATGTGATGCTATGTACAACATTTTTATTTCTTTTAATTTTTTACTCCTAGAAAAAGAAATTTCATCAAAGCCGAAAATGATATTTTGTCACATTTCTTTTGGAAAAACGCCCTCTTGAAATTTTGCATACGCGTAAAGAAACGGTTAGGATTAGGAACCAAAATATATTTTTTGTAGAATTTTTAAAATTTCGCTTTCTGAGATATATCTTCCCGAACTTTAGGTCATGCAAAATAACCTTTGGCCTTTCAAGAATAAAATGTAAGTTGTGTAACATTTTAAAGACCCTTTTAATACCTACAAAATGAGACCATAATATAATTTTTACTACAAGTAGTTTTAGAGTTATAACTATTTCCATAGGTACACATTTCAACCTTTTCACGATTTTGCACATTTTACAAGGTGGCATAGTTCGCGAACCAAAACGGTCAGAGGTCCAGAAATTGGCACAAATTGTTTTCTTATAAAAAACTTTCATCAAAATCAAAATAGGTCAGGTCAAATTTTGTAATTTTTTCATCGAGTTCATTTGTTTTAACTCTGATGGGTAAAATTATTCAAATATGATTAATCAATATTCCAACTAATTGACAAATCATTTTGGTTAATCAGAATTTCTAATAATTCGATTAATTGCTTAATCACTTTACCATCGCTCATTGATCACTTTTAAATCCGAATTTTAGTAATCGATTAATCGCACCTCCCTAGTAGAAAGTATTCATATTTATTATTATGGTCACTTGCAACTCGAGTTAAAAATCCTACCATATTTCAAAAATAACAAATAGCTACTGTATTCTTAAATATTGTTGCCTTTAGTGATTAATTTTATTCAATTTCCTTGAACGTCTATAAGTAAGTAAATATGTGTTATATTTACTTCAATATCTCGTTACATAGCTATATACTCCTAAAGTGTGGTCTACTTTTGCGGTGCCAAATCTGTAATATTGTTTAGTAGCAGCCAGGGATCATGCCAGGCAGCAATATGTTATGAATAAATTCAAAACTTAAATTGAATTGGAATACCAGCATTTCTGAAAATGCAAATAAATGAAATATATTTGTATAAATCGAAAGGCAGATTTTGAATACAGTATTTCCAAGGCAATTGGGGGTGAATCAAATGTAAATGAAGTTGAATTGTTTAATATACTGTGTTCGAAAAACAAGTCAGCCAAATATAAGTACAATCGAAAATGTTTTGGGGACTGTGCTAAAAATAGTCACTGGTTTGCAAATTGTATGGAAAATATTTGAAAGTAATACCATTAAAAATAAAAGTATACCAAGTGTGGCATATTTTATGGCTGGGAATATTTTAGCATATCTTAAGGCATACCAGCTTACAATGTATAAAACTGTTTGTTGGAAGACTGTCTAGGAAGGGCAAGAATATACTGTCCGAGCTACACAGAAAATAATAAGATTGATTTATTTTCAATTAAGCCATTGTTTGATAAGAAATAGAAAAGATAACAATGTATTTGTTGCGTCAAATAAATGTTTTATCAAAATACTGAGCATGAGAACCAAAAATCAGTCTTCACCTTTATGAACGTATTATATACGATGCCGAAGTTGAGTATGGAAACACTGATTACAATACAAGTTTCTATTTATATGCATATTGTAACGGGTCCGCCAAATAACTTTTTTTTTTTGAAAATGCTATAAAAAAAAAACTACTGAATATTTTCTCAAATTTCTTTTTTTATTTGAAAGTACAATCCTTCCGGTTAATAATGGAAAATAATTTCATTCAAATGGCTGCCCCGGCTGGCCGTACACTAGCCTACACGATCGGTCCAATTTTTAAGCACATTATCGATTGTGTGCAGCTGTACTTCACCAATGGCTTCACGAGTATTGTCCTTTAAAGCGTCAATTGTCTCTGGCTTGTCGGCGTAACACTTATCTTTGAGGGCACCCAACAAATAATAGTCCAACGGTGTCAAATCGCACCTTCGAGGTGGCCAAACGACATCAGCTCTGCGGCTGATAATGCGATCTTCAAAAACAGGGCGCAAAACATCCAGTGTAGCACACATTCTTCAACATTACCATGATTTTCAAAGTAATGTCGCAATATTTCCCATCGTTGTTCAAGCGTATACACAACTATATTCGTTCAGCGGAAGGATAAAACGAATTATCCGTCAAATCAGACATGAGCTAAGTGTTACCATTCACGAAATAAGCACTAGTTGAAAAAAAAAACGTTAGATGGAGTAGTTCTTTATATTGGAGTAGTTCCAATGACTCAACGCCATTGTGCGGATTTTCGACAATGGGGAATTACCCATTCCCATGGGAAATGGGTAAGTAAACCAGGTTAACCTTCCCCATTTTTGATCGTAGATATGAAAAATTAAAAAAAAAAATTCTATACCTCGGAAACGGAGGGTCTAATCGAAAATGTAACTATTTTTTTCTTGATTTCTAAGGGTTTTTCATAAAGTGATCCACTTCATATGGAAGAAACTGAATAAATTGCCCATAACTCGGAAACATTGTGTCCAATCGCAAACCTAATAATATGTTTACCTCCGTAGGAGACTTTAGACAATGAATGTCTAATACGGCATCACCTTTTTTAAATAAAAAATAGTATTTTAATACAATTTTTAGAATCAAAATCGCTAAAACACTCTTATGTCTATATTTCGGAAACGGAGCGTCCAATCGAAAAAATTACTCACTTTTTCAGGTTTTTACGGGTTTTTCTGACAGTGATCCAATTCGTATGGAAGACTTTTTTAAAAAAAAACTCCAAAATAAGAAAATGGCTCAAATAAAAAACTTTCTCAAAAAAAGGAAAATAATAAATTTGTTACTTCCGTATGATGTTTTAACCTTTAAAACGGCATCAGTTAGGGTAACCCATTACCCACGAAATACGAACCCTGGAAGATAGTGAGGAGGTTAAGATGCACACTCCTTTGCTAACACATTCGTATAGGCATACCATATCGTGATGGGAACAAATATATGATTTTATATATTTTTAGTACATAGCAAAAGGATCTTCGTTCCAACCGGGTGTTCCACTGTAACCTGTCGACTTTTTAAAAATTTCCACAAATTTCATCGAAAAACTGGCAACGCGCAAAAAAACAGCAGGCAAAATAAAAATATATTTTGCTTTGGTGGAATTCTAACCGCCGTCTTCTAGTCGGACCTGCTACCATCGTGCTAATTTATGGGCTGAATCGTCACGCTAAAGAGTAGCTTTTATTCTACTTAAAAGCGTCCAAATTTAGAGCACTGCCGCCCAATTGCAGCACAATGTTAAAAGCGACGGTACAACTACCAAATCTGCGTAGTTTTTGTGGAAATTCTGGTGATTGGTAGTTATTTTTTTTGCTGGGATATGTATATATTTGAGATCATACCCTAGAAAAATATGACAACAGTGCACGCCCACTAAAACATTCATTTTCATGTTACATGCATCAATTTAGTCACTAAGTTAGGGGATATGTTAAACGAATGAAAATAACTTATGGCCTTACACAAAAAAAACATCCTAAAAGTATGTTACGAATTTAATTAATTTTGAGGACGTATGCAGTACTTTGAGTCATATTTATGTATGTAAATTTATTAGAGCGTTACAATCAATTGGAATTACGCAACAGAGTGTGAATTCCAGTTAATGTCATACATTGATTGGAAATGTTAAAAACTATATTACAGTTTTTAAAAATATATATGTACATTGTAGGGGAGTTATTAAATGAAAGCCTGAAAGTGTGCTATGTGCTTTGAAAGCATAGAAATAAATTGAAAAATTCGAATATAAATCCCCAAATGCAGTGTATCACTGGCATTATCAAGTGCTAAGCCATTTTTCATCCAACTATTGGAAATTTCAGTCTACATGCTGATAGTTCCGACAACGGTATGAGACTGATTATCTTGGCCGCGGCAAAAAACATGGTCGTTAGTGGTACAAGATTCCAACAGAAAGACATCCACAAGGCTACTTGGGTATCCCCTGATCAAAGAACGAAGAACCAAATTGATCACGTGGTAATTGATGGAAGGCACTCATCCAGTGTAATGGACGTACGAGTGATCAGAGGAGCGATTCTGATCGATTCTGATCACTACCTGGTAGCAGCAAAGGTTTGGACAAGATTAAGTAGAGCGAAAATCGTTCGAAACGAGACGCAGAGAAAGCTTAACATCGGAAAGCTGCAATTACCAGAGGTAGCCACAGCCTACTCAAGGAAGCTGTCGCAATTTGAGGCACAGAACCCACCCCCTACCGATGACGATCTTGAAGCGCGATGGAAATCCATTTCCGACTCTATAAAAACTGTCGCACTAATCGTACTTGGTTTTGAAAAACCGCTTCACAACAAACAATGGTACGATGAAGAGTGTCTCATTCCAGATGATGAAAAGAACGCTGCACGCATGGTAATGCTTCAGTCAATTGCAACGCGAGCTGCGGTTGAGCGGTATAGGGGGAAAAGAAAGGAGGTAAACCGTCTCTTTAAGCGCCAGAAACGGGAGTGGAGAAAGCGCGAGAGTGAGAAAATTGAGTCATACAGAAGGAAGAACGAAGCCCGAAAAATCTACCAAAAAGTCAAAAACGGAACTAATAGACATGGTTCATGCCCCCCTTCTGTAAAGACAAGGAATATGGAGAGATCATTTCTCCGCGCTACTGGTACCTGAGATATCCAATGACGAGACAATCGATCTAAATTTGGACGACGACGTCGATTGCACCCCTCCTAACCGAGACGAGGTTAGAACAGCTATTGCCCGGCTTAAGAACAACAAAGCCGCAGGAGCCGATGGCTTACCGGCGGAGGTGTTTAAGGCTGCCGGCGATGAGCTGATAAGATGCATGCATCAGCTCATTAGCAAAATTTGGTTAGATGAATGCATGCCCGGCGATTGGAGTCTCAGTGCACTATGTCCCATATTTAAAAAAGGTGACCCGAGTCTCTGTGCCAACTACCGTGGAATAATCCATTTAGCATATAAGGTTCTATCAAGCATAATGTGCGAAAGACTAAAACCGATTATCGCTGACCTGATTGGACCATACCAGTGTGGCTTTAGGCCTGGAAAATCGACAACCGACTAGATTTTCACGCTACGCCAAATTCTGGAGAAGACCCACGAAAAACAAATCGACACCTATCATCTATTTGTCGATTATAAGGCGGTCTTCGATAGCCCCATATGGGGGAAACTCATATGTCTGAGCTTGGAATTTCTGCAAAACTCATATGCCCTTGCAGGATGACCTTGACGAACACCAAATCCGCTGTGAAAGTTGGTAAGGATCTTATCGAACCTTTCGCAAGCGATCTCTTTAACATCTTAATAGAGATTATTCTGAGAAAAACCATCAGCAACAAAAGTCACATGCTGCTCGCGTATGCTGATGATATAAGGTTCTATCAAGCATAATGTGCGAAAGACTAAAACCGATTATCGCTGACCTGATTGGACCATACCAGTGTGGCTTTAGGCCTGGAAAATCGACAACCGACTAGATTTTCACGCTACGCCAAATTCTGGAGACGACCCACGAAAAACAAATCGACACCTATCATCTATTTGTCGATTATAAGGCGGTCTTCGATAGCCCCATATGGGGGAAACTCTACAAAGCAATGTCTGAGCTTGGAATTTCTGCAAAACTCATATGCCCTTGCAGGATGACCTTGACGAACACCAAATCCGCAGTGAAAGTTGGTAACGATCTTATCGAACCTTTTGCAAGCGATCTCTTTAACATCTTAATAGAGATTATTCTGAGAAAAGCTGCTGTCAACATGAATAAAACCATCAGCAACAAAAGTCACATGCTGCTCGCGTATGCTGATGATATAGACATCATTGGACGCACAGTTAGAGAAGTTACTGCGGTGTTTTCGAGAATTGAGAAGGAGTCAGGAAAAGTGGGTCTGACGGTAAATGAGGCCAAGACAAAATTAATGGTTTCAACGAACAGGGCCTCCTCGCGATTAGACCAAAGCGTGAACGTTGATAACCGTTATAACTTCGAGGTAGTGGACGAATTTATGTACCTAGGATCTGCCATAAACAAAAACAACAACGTCAGCCTTGATATTAATTAATCTGCAGCTATTTGGCCCATTGGGCTTTCAGCTGGCAAGAAAATAAATGAATTGAATTGAATAAATGAATAAATGAATGAATCAGTAAATGGATTACATATATCAATTTCCCAAATAAAATTTATTTAGTATCACACAAATGTTGATGTTGCCACCTGTTTCAAAAAATTGTTCAGCAATCGCCCCATTCAAAATATTAACGGAAAACGTAACACTTATTTTCAAATAACCAAAACTGTGTCTGTTAGCTAAATTCTGATTTCATATTTGAATTTCCCATGTCAAAGCACCTTAGAAACACATAATACCGCACAAGAAAAAACACCTTGTTGAACAGTGTAATTGATTTCGTATTCTTCCAGTGGCCGTCGGTGGTGCAATGGTAGTGTGCGCGGCTCTTGTGCATGAGGACGTGGGTTCAATCCCGACGACGACGACACTATCGAGTATTTAGCCATGAAAAGCTTCTTAAAATACCGTTCGGAACCGGTGTAAAACTGTAGGTCCCAATTAGTGAGTGTAAAATTAGAACGCGCACAGTTCGCTGGCTGTGAGAAGTTCTCCCTAATCCCCTCGTGGGATGTAACGGGAAACTATTTATTTATTTTTTAATCTTCCATCAAGTAGCACTGCGAAAAATAAATAAGCGTCATAAGCAAGAGGTAGCGATAAGAAACCTTTTTCCAACCGGTAACGAAACGTCATTTACAAAACCAAATACGAACCACATAATCCTAGAGTCAGTCTGCAGTACTGTAATGATGGGAAAGGAGCACCTCGGATAAACACAAGGCTGAGAAAAACATTTATATGGTGCTAATTAAAAAATAGGCTGAAACTTGCACTAAAATTTCAAATTAAATGGTTAAGTCTTAACGCACACAAACTTTAGATAGCAATAATAAAGGATGTTTTTTCAAGCCCGATAGAACTTCAAATTGTAAAAAACTAACACAAAAATTAAATTTTAATAAAGCTTTTTTTTATTCGAAAGATCAATACGTGTCATTAACATTTGAAAATGACTTTGGGCATATGGGCACCGCGGCTGTTCTTGACGAAGCGCATTCTGGACGTCTAATTTTTTGCCACTTTTTCGAGAACTGCTGGCCGTATGTAACGAAGAACACGAACAATGTTGGCCTCCAATGCGTCAATTGTTTCTGGTTTACCAGCATAAACCAGTGCCTTCACGTAGCCCCACAGGAAATAATCGAGAGGTGTCAAATCGCACGACCTTGGAGGCCAATTGACGGGTCCATTTCTCGAAATCAACTTAACGCCAAATTTTGATTTCAATAAGTCGATGATTGCGATCGCCGTATGGCACGTAGCGCCATCCTGTTGAAACCACACCACATCTCGTCTGGATCAATGTCATCCATATTTTCAAACAAAAAATCATTGATCATGGTGCGGTAACGATCTCCATTGACCGTAACGCGAGCTCCGGCCTCATTTTTAAAGAAATAAGGTCCGATGATGCCACCAGCGTGTAAGCCGCACCAAACGGTGCATTTTTCTGGATGTAATGGAGTCTGTAGGGTCTCTTGTGGATTGGTCCCACTCCATATACGGCAATTTTACTTATTAACAAACCATCATTACTTATTAACAAACCATTAAGCCAAAAATGAGCCTCATCGCTGAACACAATTTGGCGATAAAACAACGGGTCAGTTTCCAACTGAGTTTCAAAGTACATTTGGATAATTTGGCAGCGTTGTTCAAGCGTGAGTCTATTCATGATGATTTGCCAGAGTATACTGAAACAAATAATAGAAATTTTTTTTATTAAAATTTAATGTTTTGTGTTATTTTTTACAATTTGAAGTTCTATCGAGTTAGAAAAAACACCCTTTATAAGGTCAGACTAATTCAAGCTATATCTGTATGAAGAGGTGTGGCAACAATCAATTTTACAACCTTACTCTCTATTTAAAGTTTATTACTAGATTTTCAACACTGGTTGAAACTCTTATTTTCCTGCACTTACAAGCTGTTTCGATTGAAGGTTTTACATTATAGATTGAAAAATTAAATCAACTTGTTTGTATTTCATAATAAACGAAAAACAATTTAAAATTATTCACTATTAATGAATATACAATACTAGAGGATTGGAACCCTATGGCGTCCGTCGAAACATGCTTTAATTTTAATCGATTTTTATTAAAAGGTAATTCTGCAAGATGAGAGAGACATAGTTGTGGTTTGTTATTACAACAAGCGTGTAAATGATTTACACGTCTGTCAGCTTGTACCTTATATGTATGTATTCATGCACAGAGAATACGCAACTCAATTGGATCTTCCAACTAAGAGTGGCACAACAATCTATGAAATTTGTTGTTTTTTTTCTCGTTTTTATACCCTCCACTGTAAGTGATAGAGGGTATATATCAGTTTGTCATTCTGATTGTAACATATAGAAATAAGGCTTTGCGACCCCATAAAGTAAATATATTCTTGATCCTTATAATAACCGGAGTCGATATAGCCATGTCCGTCTGTCCGTCTGTTGAAAACATTCTCACGACTTCAATCGGCGATAACGCGGTTTGGTTTTTGGCCAGAATGTTCCACGTATTCCTGCAGTTTGGTATTGAAAATCAGCGAAATTGGTCCATTGGAAAAAATTTTATGATTGGAAACGTAAAAAAACTCATAAAATTTTCACATTAATTTTTGTAGTTTTATACTAAACTACTCCTTTTGCCGTGTGGTGAATTTCCATGTTGAAAATCTTTGTTGTTGTTTATAATAGGTAAGTACTTTAGAATGTTTAGATGTACTTTCATGTATTCATACATTTATGTATATGAATTTTGTCACACTTCATCTAAGGTCGCTGTGACCTGATGGGTAAAGGGTTGCGCGTTGGAGTCTGAGGGTTGTTGGTTCAACTCTCGTCCCCAGCTTGTTTTTTTTAACAGTTCTTCAAAAAATGCTTTTTTATTTTTAAAAACTGCTTTGCAGCTTGTTTTTTTTTTTAACAGTTCTTCAAAAAATGCTTTTTCATTTTTAAAAAATGCTTTTTTTTTACTTGTGAACAAGTAACTTATTTTTATTGTTTTTAAAAAAGTACATTTTCTTAAAAAAAGTACATTTCTTAAGTACATTTCAAAGTACATTAAGTACATTTCTTAAGTACATTTCATTAAGTACATTTCTTAAGTACATTTCTTAAGTACATTTCTTTCTTAAGTACATTCCTTAAGTACATTTCTTTTTAAGTACATTTCTTAAGTACATTTCTTCTTAAGTACATTTCTTCTTAAGTACCTAAGAAATGTACATTTCTTAAGTACGTTTCTTAAGTACGTTTGAAAGTACATTTCAAAGTACATTAAGTACATTAAGAACATTTCAAAGTACATTTCAAAGTACATTTCAAAGTACATTTTCAATGTGAGCATTTGAGCATTGTGAGCAATGCATTTGTGAGCATTCTGAGCATTTGTGAGCATCCTGCATTTGTGAGCATTTGTGAACAAGTAATTGCATTTGTGAACAAGTAACTTATTTTTATTTTTTTTAAAAAAGTACATTTCCTTAAAAAAGGTGCTTTTTAAAATTGAATATTTTGCTGGTTAACACTAAGGTGGAGGGTATCAAAGATTCGGCACAGCCGAATTTAACACTTTAACTTGTTTCTTTTATTTTCGTTTTTTTTGTTTTTTTCTTTTTTCTATCGTTTTTTTCCTTTTTTTTGTGTATATTAAGTGTTCAAAAAGTGTGACAAAAAAGTGTGACAGAGTCAGTGAATCAGCGATGAGCGTAACGGTTAAGAAGATTGACAAAGATTAGTGTTTAATATCTTCGTAAAAACACGGCATACTATGTTAAAGATTTTAAAGTATTTGAAAACATTTCTCGAGGCATAATTTCATTAATATAATCATTAACCATTTTAATTTAATATCATGACCAATTTATTGCATACTTTGAGGATTTCGAAGTTTATGGAAATATTACATACCTTTTGGCCTTGTATTAAAACTAAGCTCTATTTGAAAGATTTTCACACCGCCGATAAAGGTTTCATTGTTTTCGGAATTTCAGTTCACTTCTTCTACAAATCCAAAGAAGTTGTATTCGTATCCAAAAGATATATTACGGACAATGATTTTAATTTAATTTTTTTAAAAACTTCACGCTTTAAGGACTTCAGAGAATTTGGTAACAATTATGAACAAGCGTCATTTGGATAACAATATGACTTTGTTTTGTCTTGCAATAAGAATTGAATTTACATTTTGTCTTAGGGATTACTGCACTTTACATTGCAAATTAATATCAATAAATGCCCTATGGTCTTATGAGCAGAATACAATAATCACTTGGAGTAGGGGAAAGCGCAATCATATGAAGAATTGCATGAGTCAAGAAGAAAGAGATGAGGAATTGTGAAACTATTCCCCAATATCCATTTAACTAAGTGTTATTGTGCCAACTGTAAGTCATTAAGACAATGTTCTTAAGTTGGATTTATCCGGCTACTCTCAGCTTAGCAAATGCTTTTTCCCCCTAGCAAATTTATCTGAGAATGTCTAACTAAAACTTGTATGCCTTTGTGATATTTTCTCCATTTTTGGTGATTTCCTTTTGATTTTGTGTCCTATTGTAGCAAAGTGAGTTCGTAGCTTGTGCGCTACAAAAATATCAAAAATCTCATTTAAACTTTTCCCATTAACTTGTATGTATTTGTTTTCTAACCAGCCAAAAATCAGCGAGAAAAATGCCACCAACCATCCCGACAGCTAAAACACTTGCGCTCCCTGTTAACTGGGCAAACAACAGCGATGTAGTAAAATGAGCAAAGTTTCCTTTATTAGCTAAAATTCCAGAAGCTGGCATGCAAACACTAGTTTCTTTGTAGAGTTTGCAAATAATTTTGATTGAGTATTAAAACGTAATTTAATGCGTCGATGCCGGCATGAATTTGTCGGTTTGATTGGCAAATTTATTTGTTGTTAGAATTTAATGGCAGTCTGTGATGAAATGATTAGTATGCGCAACTCTTGTGCTTTAGACTTTGGGTTCGATCTCTGCTCTGTCCAATTTACATTTCATTCGATGGGAATTGTCAATGAAAACGCTTCTCGAAACACCCTTCGGAATTGGTGCAAAACTATAGGTTCCAGTAAGTAAATCTGAAAGCAGGAAGGGCTCCTCTTATTCTCCCCTTAACTTCCATGGGATGTGACGGGTAAGTATTTATTTATTTATATAAAATTTTAAATAATTCAGCCGTTTATAAAGGAGTCGTTCGATCAAGATGCAATTTAACAGAGATAGAGCTAAGGTGTAGTCATTTTGAACTATCTACATTTGAACTCCATAGAATCCAATACAACCTCGGCCTTCAGAAAAAAGTAAAAACCATAGACTAAAGATGGACTAGAGGAAAAATTTCTCTCATTAAGTTTGCAACATTTGGTGTGGTGGCATATGGACGGTGGATTTTGAAAATGTTATATTAAAGCAGTTGAGTTAAATACAACACAAATGTATAATAACAATAAAACATCTCAAAAAAGATCAAAATATACAGGGTAATTCAGTCACGACTGGACAAATTTCACCGGCCTATTCCTTTGAATTTGAAAAATTTGTTTTTGAAAGCTCCGTATCTCGGCGATTTCACTTTTTTTAATATTTTTTTTATTGATTCTGAAAGGTCTCTCAAAAACGTTTCCATCAAGCCCAAAAACAAAAAAATCTGACCACAATACGAAAATTTTCAAATAGTGTGAAATAGTGTGAAATGAAACGTCAGATAGTGTGAAATAAAACGTCAGATGAGAGATGAATACCATGTTTTCCTTTTTAAGGGAAACCTACAAAAAGTTTGTGTATACGTTAAATTTTACGAAAGTTGATATTTATATTTTGCGTCCTTGAAATACCAGTGTTGCCAGATACAATCCGGAACTTCCATTGGAAAGTTTGACATTTTTGAAACATACATAGAACGCTCTCACCTACAAGCTCGATGATTTTTTACGATTCTCGGCATGGATTATCGAGACAAGAGCATCTCAATCAACTTGTTTCGACTTTTGGTGATGAAACACCATCAAAAACCATAGTAAATCGCTGGTACCAAGAGTTCACTCTCGGACGCCATTCACTCTCGGATGAATTTCGTGAAGGTCGTCCAACTACGGTCGTTTTGCCGGAAACCGTCGATGCTGTGCGTGAACTGATAAAGCAAGACCGGCATGTCACATAGCGTGATATTGAGTCTTCCTTGGCCATTGATATGACAAGCATCAATAAGACATCGCATGTTAATTATTCCGTGAAAAAGATTTGTTCTCGTTGGATCCACATAATTTGACGAATGCTCAAAAAAAGGCTCGTGTCGATTGGAGCAAAGAAATGTTGAAAAAATACAAGGGTGGTGACACAAATGCAGTGAATAATATCATCACAGGTGACGAAGAATCACGGATCTATGCAAATGAGCCCGAAACATAAGAGCAATCGACCGTATGGGTCTTCCAAGAGGAGCCAAATCCAACTAAAGTTGTTCGTGGAAGAGGCATATCAAAGCAAGTGATCGCGTTTTTTTTTTTTTTTTGGGTATAACCGGTCATGGAACGTAGAACGGTCAATTCTGAATGGTATACCACCATCTGTTTGTCAACAATGTTCGAAGAAATAAAGAAAAACAACAAGAAGAGAAGGACGCACTAACTTTTTTTTACTGCGTTTTTCGACGCTCGAAGCAGCTGCTGAAGCGTTCAAAACCCATATTTGGGAGGTGTCTCAATCGGAGTGGAAAAAGTGCTTCGAAAATTTGTTTGAGCGCATGGAAAAGTGTACTGATTTTTACGGAAAATATTTGGAAAAGAATAAAACCATTTCCAATGATGAATACATTGTTTTTACATTGCATGGACCTAAAATATAAATAACAACCCTCGTACTCCTTATGTTCTGAGACATTTGGGAAACCCCCAATATTTTTTGCCGGTTATTTGAGAATATGTTGACCAACTAAAAACCAATTTTAATTTTGGACAAACAGTATTTTAAAATAATATAATAGTCATTGAAATACACAAAGATTTGTGAAAATATCGTGCATTTAAATTCGAAACATTGAAAAATTGCCCCATTTTGTAGGTGTATTTTTGTGAAATAGGTGTAAACACATTTTTCTCAATAGTAAAGTAATTTGTTTTAAAACGTTCAATTTCTTTATATATTTTGGAAATATAACTAATCGGGCATTAAGGTTTCTATCTTTCAAACAGCGTTCTCCAAGCTTTCAAAATTTGGTAAAATTTTACAAAATACACTTTTGATCAAATGTCAAATACTAAATGCACTTTCGACATGTCTTTACTTGATATCTGCAGGTGTTCTTAACAAGTGTGTTCAAAGTTCCGGGAATTTGGATAAAAATCACATATTTGGGAATTTTTTTTATATTACTTTTATCGACAAATATAGTACAAAATCTGATTTTGTGTAAAATTTTTCCCTTATTCTACCATTCTCACACATGCAATACAATTGCTTTCCGCCCGATCAGATGTTCGTCACGAGAACTTTTGTGCGAATGAAATATGGTTCTCATCTTTTGTCGGCAACACCAGACATTTGCTACAATTAGGAGATTTTTCCACCCCATAACATTATACAGTGTTTGGTAGTCCTCCTGTTGGTGGAGGCGATAGATCCGTAATACACGGTATTTGGCCACGTTTAGTCAAACTCCACTATCTGTACTAACAGTAAATTCGGCCGCTGCCACAACCGAATTGCCAAATTGAAAATTCAAATTGCTGATATAACACCATCTAATTTCGGTTGTAAGTCGGCTGTGACAACCTCCAATTCTTCTAACGTGGCTGTGACAACAACTAATTCATTTGTGACTATCTCTAATTCGTTGCGTTAACCTCTAATGCGGTTGTGTCCACCTCTAAATCAGCTGTGACAACTTATAATTCGGGTGTGACAACGTCTAATTCGCATCCGTATATACTTTTCGTAGACTTCGAACAAGCGTTCGATTATGTGGTTCACCGTGACCAAAAAGGGGATACCAGTCCATGATCCGAGAACTGTACCGAGAAGCAGCATATAAAGTTCGTTTTAATGGGAATGAAAGTCAGCCTTTCACCACATCTGCGGGAGTTAGACAAGTGTGTGTCTTGACCCCACATTACTACTTCATCTTATGGACGAGGTAAAGGATCGTTCGGCATTCAGTAGAGTATGTATGAACATCTATGTTACATTGACGACGCAGATGACATACATATGTCTAATGGACCACAACTTTGATGACATCGAGCCCAAGTTAAACAGACTCTCCGAAAATTCAAAAAAATATGATTGACAATAAAAATAAAGAAGACAACAGCATATACAAGGGGGCTAACAAATGATCGCTTAATAGAGTAGAAAAAACTAAATAAAATTTTTTTAATTTTATATCTTTGTTCTTCATCTCTTTGTATTTTTTTCAACGTAATCGCCATTTATTTCGATACATTTTTGAAGTCGATAAATCCACCTTGAAAAACGGTCTTCAAAATCTTAAAATTTCCACCTTCTGGGCTCCATAACATGCTTTGTTGTTTGGTCTCAGGATCATACTAGTAAAACCATGCTCTATCACCTGTTGCAATTTTCTGAAAAGTGGAAGACTTTCCGTTTTTGAATTTGTCAAGAAAATATGTGCCTCTTTTTGAGCTTCAGTTAAAATTCTAGGAACCCATCGTGCAGATTTTTTTCGTGTATCCAAGATTATTTTTTAAAATTCGTGATACATCCATGGCATTCAAGCCCACTTCTTGATGTCCTGGGTCAATCTTGGATCTTCGTCAATTTTAGACTTCACCAGCGCTACACTTACATCGCCAGTCGCAGATTTTGGACGGCCTTATCGAGGTTCGTTCTCTACAGAAAAATTACCGGTGTGGAATCTCCGGAACCACTTTGAAATAGTCACAAGGGATGGCGCATACACTCCAAACGCTGTTTGGCATTCACTAAATATTTCCACAGGCTTGAGCTTACGCCGAAGTCCAAAAAGAATAGCAAACCGAATTTCTTGCTGCGTTGGCACAGCGATATCCACTGACACTGCTTCACTAATTTTACGTTTTCTTGTCTCCATTTTGACCGATCTTTCTAAAAATTAGGATGATATATCGTAAGATTATAACAAACAGTATGTAATTTTTGATTTATTAAAAACTTATAATACGACAGCAACTAAGCGAACTTTTATTAGCCCCCCCGTACTAACAGCTGATCATTCGCTAAACGAAAACGTGGAGTCGGTCAACTATTTAGGATGCAAGATTCCTAAGGTCGCTGGGTCTACGACGTACGTAAGTGAGCGGACAAATAAGGTCCGTGTGGCATTACTCAACTTCCACCACATTTGGCGCAATAAGAGAATATCGGAAACAAATACTCCTGATCTACTGGCCCATGACAATTGCTAATGATGAGCAATTGGATATACGTAGAAGAAAATGTACTTGGATCGGCCATATAACTACTTACTTAGGCGACCAACATCAGATATGGGAGGAAGACAACCAAATACATGGAAGCGGTGCCTGGAAAAAGAATACAAATAAACTCTTCTCCTTTTATTTAAACTTGGTATGGCAATATTGTTTTCTATTGTTATATTTAGTTTAAATAAATAAAGAACAAAAGGACATATAAATAAAGGAAATAAAGGACAGATAGCGTAGTCGCTGCCAGCATTTAAATGAAATTATCTGTAATAAGTGAATGTCGGACGTGGTTATTTCGGGTCATAATCAAGATTCCGATATCCAATTTTATTTGAAGTGTTTTATTTCAAATTTTAAAAAAACGTATAAATGAATCACCCCTTGTATGGACTGTCATTTAGATTTGTAAAACAATACAACTGCATACGTATGTGTCAAAAGAATATGTGCATTACACATTAACGTATGTGTGCATAGAGGGCTAGATGAAATATATATTGCACTTCCTGGCGAAAAGTACATATGTTCTAGTTTCAGTGAATACTCTTCGTTCTGGTAAATAATAGAAACCAACAATGCCGCACCAGAGGAGGTCAGGATATAAAGTGAAACTTCCGCTACATTGAAAACTAGAGCAGAAGTAAAGAGAAAGTATTGACAATGGTTATATATATGTATATATAGTATATACATACATATTATTTAGATACGGCGAACTCGAACGAAATGTGCCAACATATGACACACAAAATGGAGTGAATGAAATTGAGACGAGGTGTTCTTTTGTTCTAATGGCAACTGCGTTTCAAAGGCAAATTTTTTTCTGTAATGTTTTTGGATTATGTTACTTTTAGCCCTCAACCTTTTGTTCGTTTTTATCTTGATGATAAGAAAAATATCAGTTAAATCTCATATACAACAGGTTGGAGGTAAACGAAATTGTCTGCAGGAAATATCGCCTACAGAAAGATATAAAAAATAACCCAACTGAATCACCCACAAAGAAACATTTCCTTTCACAGTCCGTTGTGCGTAGTCGAGTTGTATATCATTTAAATGTACAAATTCCATATCTAATAAACTCCATCATCACTACAGAAATTTCAATTGGGTGAAACGACTTAAACATACCCAATCTTTAAACCGGCCTCTAACTTGAATTTGGAAAAATTTAAAAACTGCTATATATGCCAGAAAAGCATTTGGTGGTGCAGCTTTTGGGTTCGATTCCTTCTCTGGCCACCTTACATTTCATCCCACGACGGCCACCTCGCTTAATGATGGCGGCACTACCAAGTGTTTAGCCATGAAGATGCGTCTCAAAATACCACTCGAAACCGGTGTAAAACTGTGGATCCCAACCATTGAGTATAAAACTATAAAGCGAACAGCTCACTGGTTTTGAGAAACTCTGTCCAATCTCTTCGTGGGATGTAATGGGAAAACATTTGGTTTTATACTTATATATGACAAATGAGCTGCCAGTTTCAATTGTAAATATCTAATTCTAAGGGGACATGGGACTGTCCGTGGAGATGGAAAGTTTCTGATAGCCAGTCACTTGGGAGTAGCCAGAAATTATGCCTTTATTTGGCAGTCCAGGCAGCTCACTACTTCCACGCAGTATGTCCTAGGCAATGGCTTTATTGGAAACCTCCGTCAGCTAGCTAAGGTGAGAAGGTGAAACGAATAAGCAACCTGATTGGTTATGTGATCACTGATGCGTCTCAGGCCAATTAGGTGACCCTACCACTGAAGCTCTTCCAACTAGTGGAAATACATATTCTTATGTCCTTTGAAGGCAGATGAGCCGACACCCCAGACAACGACGAATAAAATCTGAAGAAACCAAAATCAAGTTTCGACTAACTGCATTCTGGTCAACGTCTGTTCCATAATGGGCGGCTGAAACATAATCATCCTGGCAGTAGCTAAATGCAAACCGCGGTGGGCTGGCTTTCCTCCCGCCACCGTTATAGAGGCAATGAAAATACACAATAATTACACTGTGATAATCGAAAAAATTAATTCCATGAATCCTTTTCGAACTATTAGGGGGAGTCCCCTGAGTGCGAACGTACATTTGGAAGTGTCAGATTGGCTCCAGATTTTGAGAAATCGGTATTTATGGATATATGTATGTAGCTAAGTCTGCGCTATTTAAACAAATTTTCCCGGCCATAGGCCAATTTTTTTTTGGCCTACAAGGGCTTAAAAAGCTTATTAAAATAGAAAAAACAAATGTTTGCGCTCGGTCCAACTTCTTGAGATATGGGCCTTTAAAGCTGGAGTATATAATTGGCCATATCTCACATATTTATCTGGTTCCGGTGAATATCATTACAAAGACCATTAAAAACTCTTTAAATCTGCATATAAATATATTACATTCTATTAACCAATTGGGGACAAATTTAAAAAATACGATTTTTTAACCTCACTTGTTTGCTAAAAATCTGATTTTCTCAAAAACCAGCCCTAGTAAACCTATTTTCTACCTAGACTCAGGTTGTAGGCAACACTTCAGGCTTTGTTCTGAGGTATAATACTTCGCATTAACCCTTCTAAGACCGGAGATATTAATGTTCAAAGTTTGAAATACAAGAAAAAATTAAAGTTTTTTTACTTTTTTCCAAAATTTTATTTATTTTCCTAGCATGGGCCTCAAGTTAAGCTTCAAAATCAAAATATTGGACTTTTATATATTTTTTTCGTTTTTTTTAAGTTAATTAACTATAATTAATCAACTTTAATAAAATATCTTTGTATTTATCTTGTATTTCAAATTTTGAACATAAATATCTCCGGTCTTAGAAGGGCTAATGCGAAGTATTATACCTTGAAACAAAGCCTGAAGTGTTGCCTACAACCTGAGTCTAGGTAGAAAATAGGTTTACTAGGGCTGTTTTTTGAGAAAATCAGATTTTTAGCAAAAAAGTGAGGTTAAAAAATCGTATTTTTTTAAATTTGTCCCCAATGGGTTAATAAAATGTAATATATTTATATGCAGAGTTTTTAATGGTCTTTCTAATGATATTCACCGGAACCAGATCGGACCATAAATATGTGAGATATGGCCAATTATATACTCAAGCTTCAAAGGCCCATATCTCAAGAAGTTGGACCGAACGCAAACATTTGTTTTTTCTCTTTTAATAAGCTTTTTAAGCCCTATTAGGCCAAAAAAATTGGCCTATGGCCGGTAAAATTTGTTTAAATAGCGCAGACTTAGCTATATCCATATATACCGATTTCTCAAAAACTGGAGCCAATCTGACACTTCCAAATGTACTTTCGCACTCAGGGGACTCCCCCCTAATAGTTCGAAAAGGATTCATCAAAGTTAATTTTTTTTCGGGTCAAAAACTATCACAGTGTTATAGAACCAGTACAGAAATTTCAGTCGGGTGAACGGACTTAAACATACCCTCACCCGAAGTCATCCATTGCGACCGAGTTCTATTGAATATTGGCAAATGTGGAACCATTACCCAAAATATTGATCAGTAATAAATTTTGTTAAGATCGGTTGTGGTATACGGGAGATAACGAGTCGGCCAGTCGGAAAGCCGCCCAATTTTTGTATGGCAGGTGCGAAAATACGCTAATCTTTAATTTTTAGGAAAACATTGGCTAGTACCGAATTTCATTAAGATTGCTTGTAGTCTACGAGAGCTAGAGTGTCGATAAACCTTTCATCTGCCCAACTTTTGTGTGCATTTGACTAAACTTTGTCTAATAACCACATTTGCAAAATTTATTTCCGAAGTTTTTTTTTAATTAAAAGGGTGGAAAATGTCAGATATAAAATAAGCGGACAATGTATTTAATGACTGGGAATATTAAACTCAATTTGTTATGAATTTAACAAAAACTTGCAGTTTTTGTGTAACGGGACATAAAAAAAGAATAATGAATTTATTATTTTGTTGTTTCAATTGACTCTTTTTCATCCTGTAATAGTAAATGGGTTTTATGAATGTGATACGGGTTAACAACTGACAGAATTATTAATAAAGTTTAAATGCAAATTGATTTAAACAAAAACAAAACAATTTCTCTATTCTGGTGAGTCAACAAGTAAATACAAATATAAATTATATTGAGTTATGAGTTGTGACTAACAGAAAGATTTAACCATTAATTATAATATAACAAAATATTATGTTTAATGTCCAAAAAAATATATGAGCCTGGCAAGCAATAATTGTGACAGATTTCTTTTTACATATATATTATTGCGTAAGGATACGTACCTGAAATCTGGGAACATTATACAGGACGGGTGCCAATTTCCAACTGGCGGATGTCCTCTAAAAATATAATGCAGACATCACAGCTATAAAGGAAATTCGTACAAGACTGGGCAGGGTGAAAAACGTTGAAGCCGAACACGGGAAAAGCTAGATACTGACCAGCTGCAAATACCGCAGATATCAAAGTCGTACCAATAAAGGCTCACTTTCCTGCTAGGGCAGAATACCCCCCTCCTAAACCAGAAGCGCAGTGAACGCACATCTCCCATTCTGGGGAAACCGTTGCAAGGACTGAACTTGGCTATCACAAACCACAGTAGGATAAGCCATGGAACGACAGAGAATGTCGCATTGCAACTGATGAAAAAGACGCTACACGTATGGTAACGAAAGGAGAAGGAAGGGAGAAAAACCAACTATTTAGGCGAAAAAAATGGCAGTGGGAGCAGAGAGAGAGAGAGTGAAAAGACCGAAATGTGCAGGATGAATAATGAATTCCGAAAATTTTTCCACAAGGTAGGAAGATCGAATAACGGGCCGAATAATGGGCTGCCCTCCTGCAAGGACGGTAATGGGAATCTGGTGACTGATAAGCAGTGTGTGCTCAAAATGTGGAGAGACCAATGTTCAGCACTACTCCACTCGCATTCATCCACTGAACATCAGAAGGTTATGATTGTGGAAGACAGTGTAAATGGTAATTTGCGAGAGGTTATTGCAGTATTTTCAAGAATCGAAAAAGAAGAGAAACAAGACAAAATTTATGGTGTCAACGTCTAGACAAACCTCTCGACTTGGTCCGCACTTGAACGTTGACAACCGATTTAATTTTGAAGTTGCAAATGAATTTATCTACCTTGGATCCGCCTAGAATAAGGACAACAACGTCAGCCTGGAAATAAATAGGAGTATTGTGATTGCAAACAGATGTTAGTTTGGGCTCAGCAAGCAGTTTAAGAACAAAGCCCAATCTCGACAGACAAAAGTCCAGCTATACCAGACTCTCATTCTGCCAGTTCTGGCATATAGCTCCGAAACTTTGGTCATATCGCAAGCGGATGAAACACACTTGGGTGTATTTGAGAAAAAAATATATATATGGTCCTATGGTGAAATATATGGTCATGTTAAAGAAAACGGCGAGTACCAACGTCGTTGGAACCAAGAACTATATCATTTGTTTCTGACGTGGACATAGATAGGCGAATCAATTGGCTGACTAGGCCATGTTATTAGAATGGATGAAGATGAACCGGCGCGAAAGGTATTCGATAACGTACCCGATGGAAGCAGGAAAAGAGGACGACCAAGACTCCGCTGGAAAGACCAGGCCGGAGAATCCCTCCGTATCCTTGGTGTTAACAACTGGCGAGAAAAGGTGAAGGATAGATCCAGTTGGAGGAATACGTTGGAATTTGTTTAATTAATTTGTGTAAGACATCTGACCTCACGAGATTGTAAAATAGTCAATAAAAGTAAAGTAGTTATTGCGTAAATCCTAAGCAACTTTTCTATCCGTTTCTTAAAATGCACAATGTTTTAAAAAGATATCAATTTCAAAAAACAACAGTATTTCATTAATTTCATTATTGGCAACATAAATATTCGCAAAAATAAAAAATCGAAATTCAAAAAGGAAAAATATGTAACGAAAACAATATGTACTCAAATTTTAGCTGTGCGAAACCTAAAACTTTTCAATACTTTGTATAAAATCCGTTGTTGTCTAAAACCTGATGACCAGACCACTTTTCGGAATGGATTTCATGAGATTGGTTATTGTTTTCATCGGAATAGATTTCCATTCACCATGACCCCAGGCACAAAACAGAGGTTAAACCGACTTCTGTAATATATTCTCCAAAACACATTCTTTGGAATACACTCCAAACATTCATATATTCAATCCCAAACGCACATATGTTTAAATGCTGACATTATCAGTTTTACTTGCATGCATGCGTGCTTCTACGTTGAACTATGTGCGTGTTTTTATCACAAGCATTCATATACTTACATGGACACATGTGTGTATTTCCTCCCAAACCTCCGTATACTTACGTGGAAGCATGTGCTTATTTCCTCCCAAACAGCCGCTTACTTATGTGGAAGTATACACGTGTTTCCACCCAAACATAATAATATTTAGAAGCAAATCAATGCGATTTTGTCACTAAGTCCTCGGGCAGACTACATGCTCGGGCAGACTTCACGCTGGTGCTTTTTTCAGTTTCTTTCCGAAAATCATTTCATTCTCACTTTGGTAGTATACATATATTTGAATGACATACGCAAACAGCAAAGCAACAAAACAAACTATTTTAACAACCTGCGTAGTTATTTATTCTTTTTTCACTGATCACAAAGTTTTGCAAGTAATATATATTTTTCATAGCATTTTTACTTAATCGATCAAGCACATTTGATAACCTCTGTCCGATCAACGATTTGCGACTGAATGCGAGAAACTAAGACGCAAGAGATCAATCCACATAAGAAACACTCACTGCGTCTGTAATTTACGCATCGATTCAGGGATAGTTTTGAATCACTAGCAGAATGAATAATATAAAAATACAGTTCCACACATACAACGACATAACCATAGACTAAGAATGAACTCTCTTTGTCCCTTATTTGTTGTCTTGATCTCATCCGGGCATAAACCGTGCAACAAACACAGCTATAGTTGTATCGCAAATATATCTATATTTGGGTCACAAACACTTATATTACAACGTATTAACGTAACATTGTATCTCCAACAACTAATATTGAACATAAATCCCATGTATTTGGACAGAACTATACTTTGTGGCAAACAGACGTTATAATTGCATCCAAACAACAACAAAACGCGCTTATCAACTCAAAACACTACTCTACCAACCAACAAAGCCGCCGATAACATAACACTAGCTAACAGCTATTTTGCCCTAAAATGGCGAACATGTTTTTTGAGTAAACTCGATAAAAAATTATAATTTTTACGACATTTTACTTTTCGTCATAGATAGTTTTAGTATTTGCACTATTGTTTAAGATCAAAAAATTCGTCAATTTCAAGACAGCTTTGAGACATTGATCTAAATCTCTACTGTAGTTTAGTAGCAGTGGGCAAACCACAATAAATCCGAACACAAAAAAATCAGAAACATAGGAACAAAATTTGGAAAAATTTTCGGTCCTATTTTGTACTTATATAACATGAGTTTAAATGAAGAAAACTCAAACTCAAGAAAATCGCCGAATCAAGAAAATCGCCTGGGGTCATGAGGCATGACCCATTTGAGTCTTTCTCTGGTTTGATTTTTTTCTTATTTATATTGTGTTTATGTGTTTCAAAAGATAAATCAGAAATTGAACTTGGTTCCAAAAAGCCAAGTAAGTAAGGAAATTAATAAAATAAATAACTATACTACTTATGTAATAAAGAAAAAATATAATACACAAACCGACGAAAATTTAATATGTAGTACTTCTATCGAATGGGTCATAACTTCCTTATTTATCCATTGGATTTCCTCATATATCATTTCTACTTCATTAAGGCACAAGCTATATGAAAAATAAAAGAGAGGTTGTTAATTCTTTTTCTAACTTTTGTTTGTGTTTGTAAATTCGTATTTTAAATAAAAAAAATAAAATCATCTTCATCTAATCTTTTGTCCACTGTATCTAAACCACTTCAGTAATTCAAAATATTGTTCAACACCTAAAAATTGAGATCACATAGAACAATTCAAAATATCAAACAAAAAATAATACAATAAGTGATGATTTATCCGACCTATCGAATTATATTCAAAAATTAAATTGTTCGAGTGTTTAGTCGTATTTATAATTAATTTTATTCTCCGATATTTCGCTACCCTTTGGGTAATAATTAGCTACCCTTTCTAATTAATAATTGTGTTTATCTCCCTGACGATGCTACCAAGAGGGTAGCGAAATATTGAAGAATAAAATTAATTAAAAATACGACCAAACTCTCGAACAATGTAATTTTTGAAAAATAAAACAAATTATGTATTTAATAATTGTTCGGTTCAAGATCATTAACTATTAAAAAGTACTTTTTCTATGAAAAAGTACATTTTAATAGAAATGTTTAAAAGAAATGTTTGAAATTGATCATTATGGTGGACGGTTGGGAATATAGCTATTTCAATGCCCACCAAGGCATATCATCAGCTCCCTTCTCCACAAGTATTTAGGTATGTCAACACACATTATAGGGATAAACAAATCTCAAGTAAGCGAAAATTGTCTAAACTCCTACTTGTGCGAAAACATCCACAACAATACTTTACCATAACCATCAATATTCACAACATTTCTTTCCTATGCATGCTTTCATCGAAAGCCATTGCATAGATGTTGCTGTTTCAAAAAAGAAACAGCGATTGCCATGAGATTGATGGCATTGATGCATCGGCAGCGAACAAACAAGCAGGTCGTCATCGCCAAAGAGTATTGAATAGTATAGAGAACACTCATGGAACAAATTCTATGATTCAATAGCACTGGCGACATCTGGCGAATGATTCAAAACGTATTACTCTCTTTTTCTCATAACTTGGTCCATTCATAATTTTGATGTGAAACATTGATGCCTTTTGAAACATTTATGCTTTTTTTATTGGTTTATGTAATAACATTGTCGAAATGGTACATTTATATTGAAATATTCTATAAAGAGAATAAGATTCGTTTATGCTCTTTTACTCAGGCTCTCTACATGAGAACGGAAAAAGAATGCAGTAACTTCTCTATACTATTCAATACTTTTTGTCGTCGGTCTGTTTATGACAAAACAAAGACAATTATTTCAGTGAGCTTAATATTGCTTTTTATTCAGATGTATGCCAGCATTCAAACAAGCAGGTCGTCGTCGCTCTATTTATGGCAAAAATACAGTTATTTATTATGAAGCCACCGGAAGCCCAATATTAATGTCGAAAGTGCATTTAAAGGCATTGGCACGGAAGCGGAATCTGTCTAAAAAGAAATCAGAAATATTAGCCGCAGACTTGAAAAGTCTTCATTTGCTTAAATCTGCTCTTAATGTTGCTTGTTTTCATAAGGGCCAAGACATTTGTCTGCAATGACATAATTGCAGCGAGATTGAAGGCTTAATTGCTGAAATCAATATCGAATCTAACCCCGAGGCGTGGTGTATCTTTATAGAAACATCCAATAAAAGTCTTAAAGCTGCACTCTTTTATTACGATAATTCCTATTCCAATAGCGAATAGAGTTTACATGAAGGAAAGATATTATCCGATAAAATTTATATTGGGTGCTGTAAAATATTAGGAGCACAAATGGTGGTCTATTGTGACTTAAAAGTTGTTAGCTTTCTATTGGGTGTACAAGCTGGATATGTTAACTATGGATGCTTTTTATGCAAGCGGGTTAGCACATGGAAGGGGAACCAATATTTCAAAAAACTATGGAAACCAAGAGTTGCAGGAACATCAGGCGAGCACAATATCCTTCAGCCACCTCTAGTACCAACTGGAAGAATAAAACTTGGTGTGGTAAAAAACTTTGTTAAATGTTTCGATACACAAACTGAACCATTAAACTTTCTGACGACATTGACATTGGGCCGCACATACGAAAACTTATGCAAAATGCTGAAGTTGAGCAAATACTCTCACCAAACGAACTTGACGCATAGAGAAGCATTAAGGAAGTTACTTACAACTTTCTAGGCAAAAATCGTTCCCCCACTGCTCGAATATACGTCGACAATATGCTAAATGCTTTTGAGAAACTAGGTGGTCATATGTTAACAAATTCTATTACAATTTACAATTCTCCCCCCCCCCCCCCTAAAAAAGAACTCAGACGTAAACTTTCAAAACGCCGATACACATATATTTTTTTACGCCCGCTACCAGAATACGTTGTCAGAACCTTGTTCTTTTCGAAAAAGTTTGTGTTGATCCACTGTGTTATCAAATAATTTTTTCCGCACAAAATAACTGTGGCTAACAACTCTCTCACTAAATTTACATACGAAATTTTTGCAAAGTGCTGGGTACCAAGCACTTACTTCTTGTGGGAACGAAATTTTCAAAACTATGAAAAATAATATCCCATAAGTGGTGGCAATTTTCTGCAAACTGTTGTCAAAATTGTGAAATTAACCCCGACGAATATATGTTTTACTTTAGCGTATTAGAGGCTGTTCCAGTTCCCAGCGATCGTGTTTCCTGGAAAGTGGTACCCATTAATCAACGTCGTGGGGAATTGGTAACGATCGTTTACCCATTACCCACAGGGTATTTTGAATATAATGGGTAGTTACCCACAGCTGTGGGAGAAGGTGGAAATAATGGGTAGTTATCCCCATCGACGTGGATAACTACCCATCACGATTACCAATAACCAACAGGGTATGGGTAAGCGACCGCTACACAGTGCCCAGGACGATGAGTAATAGGTTACCCACGGTCCACACTTTTGATCGAAATTATGAAAAATTGGTTAGAAACGTATACATCTCGAAAGCGGAGAACTAGTTTTCCTACTTTGGTCTATTTCGTATGAAACTTTTTTTTTTGAAAAAATCACCAAACTAAGAAAATCGCAAACATAAATATAAACCTCGGAAACAGTGCGTCTAATCGCAAAAATAATAAATTGTTGGCCTCCATAAAAGCCTTTAATCAGTGAATGTCTGTAGTTTGACATCACCTTTTTAAAATCCCTGAAAAATCGCTAGAAACGGATCGTCCAATTAAATAGAGAACTAATTTTTATGAGACTTAAAAAATAACAAAATATCTACAATAAAAATATGCCTTTCGCGATTTAAAAAAAAATTGTGCCCTATGACAGACAGTCACTGGTTAAACTCTCCTGACATTATTATTTTTGCGATTGGAGACACCGTTTGTGCGATATAGCCATATTTTTATTTTAGAGATTTTCTCATTTTGGCGATTTTTAGAAAAAAAAAAATTATGCCAAAATTAAAATTCTGAAGTTCAACTCCATATTCATAAACAAGCGAAGTTATTGGAATTGATTTTTGATTTATGTTATCAATTATGAAGAAACACGTGTACATAAAAATTATTCAGTCTACCAAATTAATAAATTTTAGGTAGCTGGTTCCAATTTCTAGATATTGAAAAGCAATATTTTATGTCCCAAAGACGCGCCTATATGATTACACATGGTAAAAGATGCATATTGTAAGAACAGTCCACTAAAATATATGTATGTGTTTCTCTAACTGGTACTAATTAATATATATATATGTATTAGTAAAGTATCACATAAAGTTTTGGGAGGTATCTCTAGAACTCGTACAATACAGTGAAAATCCTAAATTCAACGGTAGAGCTGCTCTTAATTACCAACTAATGAACCTTATAATGTCACTATAGCAGACTCAATTAAAATCAATTTGTTTGTACCGCGACGACTTGAAAGCTGAAATCAACATTGAAAAACAGTGTCCAGTTTAAAGAACACGTAACTGACTCATTAACCCTAACTCGCCATTCCACGCTAACCAACGTGTATAACTGCGCTGTCGCTAATAATATCAAACAATTGATATATTGAGGTTGTATTATACTCCGTTATCTACTTTTATTTAGCTATTTATTAAATTACCATTCATTTTATTCGGATTTTGGCTAAAAGAGTCTTCTCCAACTCCTACATTTTCCGGAACTCTGACTCCTAAATTCCGACTCTATGCCCCTGGATGAAAACGCTTTGTTGTTTAATTTAGAGTTCCATTTTTAACAACCATAAACTGACAGCATCCACTCTATCGTTGGTTTCTTCAGTACGAACACTTTAGAGCGCATATGTCACGAATTTTAAATCTTGCATGTGTTTTCGGAAAGTTTTAATTATTCATAATAAGACCACTTGGTCGTATGATTATTAAGTGTTATTGTGGTCCCATATAAAGTATACGTTCAGTGAACCTCATAATGGAACATCCATGGACTAATTCCACTGGTTTACAGCCAAAAAATACCAAGAACGCCATATGCCTAGATAAGTTAATTGGGACCTTCTGAACACGAAAAACGCTGTAATTTTTTTTTTGTAAGTACCGTTTTTTATATAACGGTACTTTTGTGTTTTTCGGTGTATGGTCCCACTCAAACCCTTGTGGATCCCAACCGAAAAGTCCGATAGAGATAAGTGGTATATCGTTGCAAAGGTAATTGACTGCCCTTTCCGTCGATATGCTGTAAATTTCTATCTGATAAGAAATGGCACCTCAAAGTTCAAATTTGCCTTTTTTTAGGTTTTTTTCAAAATTTTTCATTTTAATTTCGTTTTTTTTCTACGTTATAGTGAAGATCTGGAATGTTTTATTTTTTTACCATATAGTTTATTTAATTACCAATATTTTAAGCTTAATTTGAACAAAATCGGATGAAAACTACAGTTTTTATTAAGGATTTTGTGGAACGACAATATTTTCATTTTTATTGCTCACCCACTATATTCGGCGTTAATTCAAAAAATTTCAATTAAAATGACGAGCGACTTGAACTTTTGCGTTTCTTTAATAGTTTTACACCATGACTTGATTTGGCTTTTAAAAATTGTAAAGATTTTTTTATTCTCTTTATTATCATCGAAGATAATCTACAAAATGCGGGTAACGTACATGCTACAAAATGTCACATTTTTCGCGGAATTCGTGATATGTCTATGCGCACGTTGGTAACTCTGCTTGACGAAATATGTCGCACATTTCTCTCTGTCTGTCACAGTAAACACATGTCAGTTTGGCTTTGTTCGTGCGTAATAGTTTGTTTTGTTTTGATGAGTATCAGTACAAAAATAAAATGTGTTCAATCGATCCCAACGAATTTTGTTATGTTTGTGGTGTTCATGTGAAAAATAAATCACAATATTTGATGCGAAAAATGAATACGAAAAATTTATCTGAAGCGTATAAGAAGTATTTCGGCTTTCTACCTGCGTCTCTCGACAAACCGTGGACCCCGAATAGTGCATGTAACAACTGCCGTACAATATTAAACAAAATTACTAATGGTCAAGAGTGTTTCTTCACATTTGGAAAGCCAATGCAATGGAGAAACCAGACCAACCATACAACAGATTGTTATTTCTGTTTAACGGAAAAGGCTATCGGACGTAGAATTGAACCGGTTTATCCAGTTGTTAGCTCGGTGACGCTGCCTGTGCCGCACTCAGTATCGTGCCCCAAACCGCAGCTGATTGTAGCGGGCCCCTCACAAAAACGAAAAAGAGCAATGAAAAATGATTCATCAGATGAGTGGAGTGAATCAGAAATGCAATCGAATAAGAAATCCCATTTAATTACTCAGGCCAAGCTTAATGATTTGTGCCGAGATTTGTATTTGCCCAAATCGAAATCTGAATTACTTGCATCACGATTGCAACAGTGGGGATATTGTGCTCCTGAGACACGTGTTACATATTACCGTGATCGCACCAAACAACTTTGAAGGCAGTCTTGCTTCATAAAGGGAATACGAAACCATCAATTCCAATCGGATATGGAAAATACATTAAGGAAACATATGAAGCAATGAAAGAACTTCTCGATCTCATACGTTATGACCAACATCAATGGAAAGTTTGCTCTGATTTGAAATTAGTTGCCATACTATCTGGATTGCAAGGGGGCAATACGAAGTTTCCCTGTTTTCTATGCCTATGGGACAGCCGTGACCGTCAGAATCACTACACCCGAAAAGTTTGGCCCGAGCGAAGTGGACGGACGCAAGGAGAGTACAATAATAAAAATGACCCACTCATTCCTCAGAAGAAGATACTACTTCCTCCATTACATATTAAGCTTGGGTTATTTACAAATATTGTGAAAAAGTTGCCAAAAGACAGTCTTGCCATGGATTACCTTAAACAAAAATTTCCGAGAGCCACAGTGAGCAAAATTGAAGCTGGTATATTTGATGGACCTCAAATTCGTGCTTTGTACGATGACCAAGCATTTAATGAGTGTTTAGGTCCAGCTCATTTGGAGGCATGGGAAGCATTCCAGGACATCGTTCACAACTTTTTGGGAAATTACAGAAGTCCTGATTACGCTGAGAAGATCGATACATTACTGCAAAAATTCAATGCCATTGGTAAGAGTTGAGTGAAAACATGTACACAAAAAGGCCGATAACATTCGAAAATTTATTCTTTTTAACTTTTAGGTTCAAATATGACTCCTAAATTGCACTTTTTATTCAGTCATTTGGATTTTTTCCCCACGAACTTGGGCTCCGAAAGTGATGAACAAGGTGAAAGATTTCACCAGGAAATGGAAGAAATCGAGACACGTTACAAAGGCTGGTGGGATGAACAAATGATGGCGGACTATTGTTGGTTCCTCATTCGCGAAGATCCGTCCGAAAAGAAACGCAAAAGTTCAAGTCGCTCGTCATTTTAATTGAAATTTTTTGAATTAACGCCGAATATAGTGGGTGAGCAATAAAAATGAAAATATTGTCGTTCCACAAAATCCTTAATAAAAACTGTAGTTTTCATCCGATTTTGTTCAAATTACGCTTAAAATATTGGTAATTAAATAAACTATATGGTAAAAAAATAAAACATTCCAGATCTTCACTATAACGTAGAAATAAAATGAAAAATTTTGAAAAAAAACCTAAAAAAAAGGCAAATTTTGAACTTTGAGGTGCCATAATTCAGCCATTTCTTATCAGATAGAAATTTACAGCATATCGACGGAAAGGGCATTCAATTACCTTTGCAACGATATACCACTTATCTCTATCGGACTTTTCGGTTGGGATCCACAAGGGTTTGAGTGGGACCATACACCGAAAAACACAAAAGTACCGTTATATAAAAAACGGTACTTACAAAAAAAAATTACAGCGTTTTTCGTGTTCATGAGGTCCCAATTAACTTATCTAGGCATGTGGCGTTCTAGGTATTTTTCCAAAATTAAAATTTGTAAAGCAGTGCGATGTTGACAAGAATTGCTTTACTAATACCAGATAGAGTCACTGGTTCAAAACAACGAACAAAATAACAACAACGGCATTTCGTTTTTCGTGTTAAATACAACACAAATGTTTTCTAATAATAACAGTGAATAAAAAAAGTTTTACCACATTTAAATTTCACAGTTTTTCACCAAAACGACATCGTCACACATCTATCTCTCTATCACACCGACCGCATCAAGAAGAGTGTGAAAGAAAACGTCAGATGAGCCAAATATTCTCTCTAGTATGAGATTAATCTATGGGAACATCATCATTAATGGATCAATTTTCATGATCCAAGTCTTATTTAATTCATAAGATATGAAGCTTTACGACAAAGTTATAAAATTTAATATGATTTTTTCAATTTTTAATGATTTTTAATGAAAAAAAATTATATTTAAAAAAAAATATTTTTTGTAACAATATTTTTGCTAACCCCGAAAATGGTGATTAAATTACGAAGTCGAGTTTGCACATGTTGGAGAAAATGTAAATTTAACTTTTTTAAAATTTAGTTCAACAAAATCGAAGAAGTCATTACCGAGATATAATAAAAAATAAAAAATTTTCAATTTTTCGACAATTTTGCGATTTTGAAGCACTAGATGTAGTTTTGTCAAACCATTTAGTTTTATATTTTTCTTCTCGTGGTCTCAGACTACAATTATGCTGAAAACAGAACTCCAATTGGTTTAGTAGGTATAGCCGAGACAAAACTTATATGCTCTTTGAAAATATACTCAAAATCCAGTTTCAACCAAAATATTTACGATACGATAAAATTCGAATACGAGCTAATCCAGAAACCACCAAATGCTGTTGTATTTCTTTCGATAATTATTTTCAGGAACTGAAGTCAAAAAGCCTCAAATAAATGACTTTTATTTTTACCAAATACTTTGGCAAAGCATTTTATGAAATTAACATCACGTGTACAAAATAATCCCAAGGCTTTTAAATTGCGGCATTTGGTGTCGTAATAAAACTCATGCACGAAACTCTGTGAGAATGCACAAGAAAGCGAAGAATATGGAGGAAAAATACTTTCTGATCTTGTATTTCATACAGTTCTTGTGTAATCGACGTTTCAGTGTGAATTTGTACTTTTTGAGTCACTTGGACTAACTGAGTTTAAGTCCTTATAACTTTTTTAGTTTTACAGTTTTTTACTTTTTTTTTTGCAAGTAATAAACAATTTAATAAAATTTTGGAATGTCATCATACTCAATGCAAGAACGTGTGAAAATTTTTCAATTTTATTATTTTTTATTATTTTTTAATTATTCATTTAAATGAATGTTAATAACAAGAACTGTCGAATTTGAGGTAACGAAAATCCTAGAGCTGTGCATCACGGACAATTACACCCTCTCAGAAGCACGGTTTAGTGTAGAATTATGGCTGATAGAGTTATCGGTCCATATTTTTTCCAAAATGAATCTGGCGAACAAGAAACCGTTTCCAGGGCGGTACATCGGGCCATTTTGGCAAATTTTTTACGTCCGGTAGTTCTCAATAATTCCGATATATGATTCCAACAAGATGGAGATACAGCTCATACACAATATTATAAGCATTTCAAATCAGTCTGTGGAAGTTGGCCCACCCTGTACGTATAGAAATCGTAAATTTTAGAGGGTGCTGAAAATTCATGCAAGATTTAAATATCGTATCATGTTTGCGGTGAATTATTGTTGTTTTTCTTGTAACAGGTTATATATTTCCACTCGCTCTTCCCTAGGAGATATAACAAACAAAATTGTGAGTAATTCCCCTATGTATCACTGGAGGTGACTTGTCTCCCATTGAGATAGTTTCCAAGCCAGCGCTTGGTAAGGTTGGGATGAGACGAGTTCAAGATGTCCTGGAGCAGGGTCGGGTGATCGGAAGTGTAGAATGCATTAGACAGTTCTAAATCTGCGCCCACTGTGCGTTCAGCGGGTCTGCTCTAATTAAGGTCATTGGTGATGTGGGTAGTTATTTCTTTTAAAGCCGTCGACCTACTATGCACCTGCATGAAGTCATGTTGGGGATTGGCGAGTTGAAAATGCTCCTTCAGGGTCGGCAAAAGTAAGGAGTTCAAAACCTTTACAGCAGGTAATAAGAGGAAGATCGGGCGGTATGATTCTCTCTGGTTGGCAGGTTTATCAGGTTTTAGGAGTGGGATAACTCGAGCTGTTATCCAAACGTCGGATATGACCAGCGAGATACCTAATCCCTACTGGTCAGAATTTCTTTAGCATTATCATCGAGGTACCATCTGGACCGAGGGCTTTAGACAGTTAAGATTTGAAAATAATGGCTTCGATTTCCATGGGTGTGAAGGAGCAGGATACTAGATCTCGTTTAAGATTCTTAGATCTACGAATTACAGTTCTCTTGATACTATTCTGCTGGATTGGGTGTGGAATAAGTTTCTGACAGAACTTGGTAGAGCATTTCTTGGTATACGTGTAATGCGCGATATCAATGTGACCCTTATCATTTCCGTTATCAGATAGACCACTGATTGTAGACCATAGCTTTTCGAACCAATGTTGCAGTTTTTCAGATGTTCTTGCCATCTATCACGACGGTGCTGGTTGGTGAGTAAATTAATATCATCCATCGTTCGTCAGCCGGATTGCTGGCGCATATTAAATCACGGTCATCCGCTGGTCATGCAGCATCAGATGGGAAAATGGGTCTACAATTAGGAATTCTACCAGCTGGTATAAAACGATTTGCAGCCATCATCTCACCCTGTCTGCCGCAAGAGTTCATCAATAACGTTCATAAAGCCTGGCCAGTTGGCTTTGTTGTAGTTGGCATACGTGTGTTTATCCGACCACACAAAGACGCTAGGCTTGACCACAGTGATCTGGATAGGAATATGAGCAGAGTGCAAGGAAATATGGGTCTGCCCGGTGATATTGGCGGTAGAGATGTCAGGAGAGTCTCGCCAGTTGGCTTTGTTGTAGTTGGCATACGTGTCTTTATCCGACCACACAAAGGCGCTAGGCTTGACCACAGTGATCTGGATAGGAATATGATCAGACTTAAAGGAAATATGGGTCTGCCCGGTGATATTGGCGGTAGAGATGTCAGGAGAGCTTGGGCAATCAGCTGTTATTCGTATAGAGAAGTTCTCATTTACCGCTGCGGGTTCTGTGTCGTCTATGTGGTACGCAATAGTAACGCCACGGTGGTCTGAGACCCGCTGGGAGAACCACATCGCATGATGAGCATCGAAAACGCCAAGTATAATTGTACTGCTGGAGTTGTTGTTCAAAAGAAAGATGATAGTTTGCAGTAATGCTGTTAACAGTATTCAATAACTACATTTCCAGTCTCTATCGCTATACTCATCGCTTCAACAAACTGATCGGGCTGGGTAGGGGAGGATGGGTCTGTAAGTCTGAATCTCTCGCATCGCTCGACGATGAACGTGAGCCCGCCACCGTGATTTCTAGCCCTGTCTCTCCGAATGATGACATAGTTTCCATGAGATGAAAATCTACACTCATTGGTGAGCACAGTCTCCTGAAGGCGGCTATAAGCATCTTGTGTGTATGGGTATAGTTGATGATCTCTGCAATTTTGTTGTTAAAACCATTAAAATTTAACTGCTGATCACCAACTGTATGCAGTTGCCGCCGAGGGGGTGCTGTGGCGATGGATTAGGAGTTGTCTGGCACAACTGGGGTATTGCCGGAGGCAATTGAGAAGCTGTCGAAAGCATCTGTGGGGTTGTGGGATGCAACTGATTCCCTGGTGAGTGCAGCCGTGATGAGTTGTGTGCTGTCGGGCATAGCTGGCTTATCGCCTGAGGCGCCTGTATGGATAACGTGGTCAGGTGATCGGTTGAAATACGAAACTGGGTAGCCGTCAGTTGCGGCTAAAATAGTGAGTGACTGGGAATAACAGGGCGCAGTTGAGTGGCTGACGGGGGCGGCATGAGCGTTGTCGATAGCAACTTTGTAGCTGACGGATGCAGTTGAGTTTAAGTGGAAAGCACATTTGAAATTGCGGGAAGTTTGACGAAGGCAACTGAGGGAGTGAGGGAAATTGCATTTATCTTGGAGTTAGTGTAGATATAAGGTTCGCAATCCTCACTGGAGTGCCGACTGTTGTCCCGGCATTAGCAGTTCAACAATCTGCGACAAAGACTCCGTTCCAGTCTATTTGAACGGAGACTAGTGCAATGCCTCATGTGGCACCATTTTCTAGCATTAACACTGTAATGATCTTCTGTTCCTATGTACAACACCGTTGCAAACGTAGCAAAGCCATTGGGAAGGCACAGCTGCATTGTGATTTGAGAGTATAGATCGGGTGTTAAAACAACAGGAGAAATGTTTACCCATTACTGTAATTGGACACAACAACTCCCTACGAAACTTCTCGATCACAGTCTCTATGACTAACGAGGCCAAGGGGCCTACTAAGATGACGTCAGTTTTTACATCCATTACACTAGACCTGGGTAAGGTCACGGTAGATACTAGTGTGATACACTGAACAGATCGAGACATCGGGAGGGCCCGGATCCCATTCTACGCCAGCAATAAGGAATAATATTTTGAGCAAACCTGCTGGCATAATTTTTCACCTGGGTACAAAATGGGTGGGAGATACAGCTGTTGCTGAGTTGACAATCTTTCGGTCCGGAGCATAGATTCAACCGTCGTGGGAATGCGGCAAAGTGTTGTTGTTGGAGAATAATAACCAGCGTCACAGTTGGCTGTTCAAGGCTATTAAAAATGGAAACCTTATTTTTAACAAAATTTCTAAAAGGAAAATAGGACACATTAGAATAAATATTTTTTCAAAAATACATTACTTTATAAGTTCTGAAGTTTTGAAGTGTTGAAGTACCAGATGTCTCCAGATGATTTGAGTTTGGCGGACCATAATTACCATCGAAAAGAAATTTTCAGTAAAAAATTTTAAATTTTTTTGCACCACCGCTCAAAATGGGGTAACGGTGGTCTGTCATGACAAGATAATCTAATTTTGTTATTCCTAACTTGACGACATCTGACAAAGCGACATCACATGCCACTTGCCCGGAGAACAATGCAATTCCCATTTAATCTTGGGTGAGATTTGTGACATCCTTTCTAACAGGCGATTTTTTGCTATTTCGGATTTCAATGGTAAGTTTTTAACAGTTCAGTTTTTTTCAGACTCGTGTCATGTCTCAAAGACAAAAAATTTTAGTTTGCCTTGCCATTTCATCATGAATAGACTTTCAAATGAACAGCGCTTGCAAATCATTGAGTTTTATTATCAAAATTCGAGCTGTGTGAAAAATGTGATTCCCCCATTAAGTCCATTTTATGGTGTTCAGCGACGAGGCTCATTTTTGGCTCGTGAATTAACAGAATTGCCGAATTTGATCCAACGAGCAGCAAGAGGCTTTCAATGTACCTTGAAAAATGTACTGTTTGCTGCAGTTTATGTGCCGGCGGCATAATTGGACCGTACTTCTTCAAACACGCTAATCGCCGCAACGTTACGGCCAATGGAGCAAGAGACCGCGCGGTGATCACGGACTTTTTTTGGCCCAAAATTGAAGAATTGAGTTTGGTTGATATGTGGTTTCAATGAGACCGTGACACATATACCATGAGCATATTGAGATGAGAGTTTGGTGATTAATTGAGGCGCCTAGTTGCAAAACCGGCCAAGTCCAATTTTAACGCTTTTGCAAAATTAACAAAAAACGAGTACTGCTGTCTTTGTTCGTCAAATAAATCCAACTAATAGCCCTCTCGATAGCCTTATAGAAGACAACTCGAAACACTTGAATCCGCTTTTTTTGACTTATTTTGTTTTTGTTATGAAGAAAACAAGTTTGGACTTGGCCAGTTTTGATACCCAGAACATGGACTTGGCGACTTTTGCTACAGAAAAATCAAAACTAATGTTTGAAAAAAAATGAACTTGGCCAGTTTTGATACCAAGCTAATTTTGATTCCAAAGTACTGCACTCAACCAATTTTTATCATAATTTTCAAGTAAAGGGTTTTTCAATGAGAGCGCTACAAAAGTTTTTTTAAATAAAACAAAACCGGTTTTAGATACCAATGAAATTATTTATTCCTGTGAAAGTACGTTCGATGCCATTATGTATCGAACTCGATTTATTTTGCATGGCCACCACGGGGGCACGCTTGCAGAAGCCCAGACGCTGAACCCAATTTTCGACGGGTTTCAAGCATAAATCGGCCGATACTGCTGCAATTTCACGTTCGATATCACTGTGTGTAATTTTTTTAGTCATGGCAAAATAACCATATACGGACACCACTACGTGATAAAAGACTAAAAAAAAAAAAAAGACCCGTGTTTCCCAATTTTTCCCAAAGTCATGCACTTTTTTTTTATGGGCCGCCAAAGATTTGGGGCCTCGGTATCATTTTCGTAAAAATGTGATAATTTTCTCAGGCTCATATCTTGCAAACCGTTCAGAATTTCGATTTACTCTCTGAGGCAAAGTTGTAGCTCACAAACGTAGTAAAATAAATCAATATTTTCACACTGCATATTGAAATTGTCAGTTGCCAATGTTGTGTGCGAATTATACTGTAGCACTTTCACTTTTTTTACTTTCACTTTTACTTTATAACTTTCACCGCTGAGCTCTCGTTGACGTCGCGCTGTGTAATGCCTCGATGTGAGCGTCGTGTCGCTTTTATATTGTGTGCTGCGTCCCTTGTTGCGTGTGCTGAGCTTACTGCATTGCCTGTGCTGCTGCTGTCGGTGCATGATCGCGTGATACCTAAGCGCTACCTAAACGGTGTTAACCCTTGGACAAACACATGGTTCTGGCCAGGCATATTTCATTTTTTGCTACCTATGGACCTGAACAGGAGAAAAAGGTAAAAAAATGAAATTAAAAAATTTTCGGCAAATTTTTCACTTTTGCGTGCTACCTAAACAGTGTTAAGAATAATCTCTAGGAAGTTTATATGTTCTAGAAATTTGTGAGATCTTAGGTAAATTTTTGTAGTTGATTGTTTCCTTGAATTTTGAATGGTTTGCTACCTATGGACCTGAACACGGGAAAAAAAAGTGCATGACTTTGGGAAAAATTGGGAGACACGGGTCTTTTTTTTTTAGTCTTTTATCACGTAGTGGTGTCCGTATATGGTTATTTTTTTTCGTGTTGCACTGTGTATTCGAAGATCATCAATCATCGCTGGCTTGTTGGCATAGACCATAGACTTGACGTAGCCCCACAGGAAATAATCGAACGGCGTCAAATCGCACGACCGAGGCGGCCAATCGACTGGGACATTTCGTGAGATAACACGTTCACACGTTCCAATAAATTGATTGTGGTAGTCGCGATGTGGCTTGTGGCGCCGTCCTGTTGGAACCACATGTCCTCCAAGTCCATATTATCCAATTGAACAGTAGCGATTCGCATTCACAGTAATGTGCCGGTCTTGATCATCACGGAAGAAGTACGGCCCAATGACGCCCCCGGCCCATAAACCGCACCAAACCGTAATTTTTTCGGGATGCAATGATGACTCATAGATTACGTGTACATTGCTGTCTGACCAATAACGCATATTTTGCTTATTGACGAAGCCATTCAGCCAGAAATCAGCCTCATCGCTGAAGATGATTTTCCGATAAAAATTCGAATCATTTTCAAGTTGTTGCTCAGCCCAATTCACGAGCATACGACGCTTATGGTGGTCAAGCGGCTTCAGTTCTTGCGTCAATTTGATCTTGTAAGGATGTACGACGTCACAGAGATGCCCAACGCTTGAGAACGACGTGTGAGAGACACATTTGGGCTTTCTTGAACTCAAGCCTCAGCGGCAGCAATATTCTCGACACTACGGGCACTTATTTGTCTCACTGGCACGGGAACATTTTGTACTGTGCCTGTGAATTCAAATTTTTCCACTAGACGCTCAATTGTTGATCTGGTAGGACGATTATGACGACCATAAATTGGACGTATCGCTCTTAAAGTTGAGGCCACTGACTCCATATTTCGGTAGTAAATTTTAATAATGTCGACTAGTTATTGGCTCGTATATCTTTGCATGATGAAATCGTAAACCTTACTGAAGAGAAATGTCAAAAGAGCGGGAAAAAATATTGCGTCGTTTGCTGTCCCTATCGATTTAGCGTCTCTGTTGAAAAACCCTTTATTTATTTAAGTTTTGTAGTAATTAAGTTTCATTTTTAAAATTTTTAATACATTAATTTGATACAAAAAAATTAATTCAATATGAGAATCTTAAAAATCTCTTGAACCAATCATACGTCTGATACTTGTCGAACAATTCGATCAACTTTTTATAAAATTTGAGATCTCTGTATGATTTCCATCTATCTCTATAGTGCTTGGACAGCAATTTCTCAGCATCGTTCACTTTTCCCTTGATATATCCGAATTCCAAGGTGACATCACTGGAGGTGAAGAACAATAGTGCCACATTATTTGGCGGGGGAGGTGATACATATGCATAATAGCTGTTCGGTTTGACATCTGAAACTAATTTTCACCTGCACATCTACAATGTAAACAGGTGATTTGACGTATTGGGAATCAAGTTTATGGAGTTGGCCAGTCTTGAAACCAAGTGCCAGGACTTGGCCGGTTTTGAAACCAAGCGCCAGGACTTAGCCGATTGTCATATCCAGGTACTGAAAATAAACAGAATAATGGAAGATTTAAATAGAATAAAAATTTTTTAAGTTCCAAACATTGTAGGATGGTAGAAAGTCGTCCAAAATTTACACTGCTCAAATATAACGGAAATTTATTTTTTTGGACTTGACCGGTTTTGCAATTAGGCGCCTCAATTAATCTCACTTTGTGGCGCTGTCAATTGGCCGTCTCGTTTGTGCGTTTTGAACCCACTAGACTATATTGTTTGAGGGGACATGCAAAGTCTCTTGTCTATAGGGACAAGCCAACCATGATTGCTGCCTTGGAAGATAACATTACACGTGTCAGTCATACGAGAGATACCGGCCGAAATATGTCTCAAAATTTGACATTCGGAAGGGACCACGAGAAGCGTAATGGGGGGAAACATTTCTATGAAATAATCTTTATAAAGTAAATGGCATAATTATTGAATTTAAGTTTAATTTTAATTTTGAAGAACCAATACTCACCCATTGTATAAGATTGCTAATTTATCGATAATATCAATCCAGGCGTCGGATGATGAACTTGTCTCGGAATTCAAAACTAATCATAACAGTGCGTGTGATTTGGTAAATTATATTTTATTCCAATAAAAGCAACCATTTGTCACTCAAAAAAAATCAACTGTATTAAGTCTAAATCTAAAATGTTATCACCAGAGAACTTTCGAAAAACAAAATTAAATCTGAGTGACAACTCATACATTTTTAATAATAAATGTCGCATCTGAGTTGGAAATGAGTAGTTCAGCTATATATTTAAATAATATAAATGTCGATAAATGTAACGATGTATTTAAATTTGGTTCCAAATCCCACAACGAAATTGAAATGCTGCCGCCGGCAACGTCGCCAGTGTCAGAAGCACAAATAAACGCTAGCATTTCCATATCAATTACGATACAAGTCGATGAAGCACAAATAAACGCTAGCATTTGTATTACGATACAAGTCGATGAATTAAAATCGATTCAATGATTTCAAAATAAACAAATTCAAAACAATTGCTTTAATGTTTGTTCAAACACAACGGAATGGTGAAGAGACATATGATTTCGTTGGAATACCATAAATTCAAAACTAATTCGAAACTTATCCCAATTTTGTTTATTAATAATTCAAAATAAAAACTTTCTTATATTACCAACCCCCCAAACCCACAGATACATTATTACAGATATAATCAACAAAATGTATTATTAAAGAAGTCTATGGGACTCTTCTTCGTTCGTTACGATTTCATTACAAATTCCTTAGAAAGGCTTAAATTTCACTTTGAAACTGCTTTTGGAAATGGAATAAATGATTGGCTTTGTTTACTCACTGGCCACTAAAGGCACTCATTCATTGTTAGTGGGAATTTTGTAATTTCATGATTATTAAATTATAATTGAATTATTATATTATTTAACTATTAGTATTGTCTCTAATGGCCAGTTTTTCAGTCCGTGGTGATCTTCGTTACTTAGTTAAATTGTGGATAAACATCGAATTGTGTTTTTTAGTCATTGTTTAACTATGATTTAACCACCCAATGTTGGTTGGTTAACTTATAGTCAGAACTATATTATTTTGACAATCAAATTACTGACTGTCAAAGTGAGAAATAAAGATTGTATAAAATAGATGTTTCAGATTTGCATATTTGTACACATACGTTGAGTCTTGATCGTTAAATTGTTGCGCCTATATAGTTTTTTACACATTTTTGTTAAAATTACTTCGATTTTATGAATCTATTTCTTATTTTACATAATTCCATTTTGTTTGTTCCCTTTTGTTGTTTTGGTATTTATCCAAAAACACTCGTTTTTTCCAATAAGAATACAAGGGTTGCCATATTAGTTGACAATATGGTGACTTACATTAACTCACCACTGAAAAACAAAATGCAAAGTTAACCTCTAATTAACTTAGAATTAAGATTAAGTAATCCGATAGTTAACTACCCACTTAAAAACTGGCCATAAGTAAGGCGACTCTTTTAATTTCTGTTACTTTTGTTTTACGATATTTAAACTATTCCTATACATCAAATATCATGAAATGTCTGTAACATGTGAAATTTTTGGAAAAAACTCGATTTTTACCTCAGACCTTCCAGGACTTTTTTGGTAAAAAAAAAAATTTTTTTACCTTTTCAGCACTTTCACAAATTTTTCACTCACAGTATTTGGAAAATTTGTAGCCATGATAAAGCTGAACCATTTAATATAAAAAAAAATTGTTTTTCACCATTAATGTTTTATAACTGTGAAACTGGTTATTAATTTGGGAAATAGTATAGGACTAGATTAAGGGTATTTTAATTCTAAATCGTCGTTTTCGAGTAATAGTGACATATACATACAAAATACCGTTATTAAGACAACTTGTCATATAACCAGTACTGTCATGCCAGAATCCCTCAAAAATAATTGAGGCAATTCCCACTGCAACCCTCCAAGCAGTAATGATCCAGCGGCGGAAGTCGCAAGCGGCGGAAGGCGGCAGGATACACTCTATTCTCACATTTCTTTGACGAGTTAGCAAATCTGACGGATGTTAGCTTCCGCCAACTGTTGTGCTTTTTGAAGCAATTAAACTGGTTCAACGAGAAGGACTAGGAAAATCTCATCCTTTACCTTTTGTCCCTCTGGAATCACAATAGGCGACAAGGTCTAAGTGAGCCTGACGGGCAGGCTGCTACTCCAGCCTGACCTAACCTATTCTTGGTGAAAATGGTGCCAAACCCCTTCCTCAGGAAGGAGGTCACAGTTTACGGATTTTCTAATTTTAACACCTGTTCCCAATGCTCTAGAAATTTAATTTAATTTAGTGTTAATTTAAGTCCCGATCTTTTCTTGAAGTTGATAAAGCTCAATCAGATTATTAAATGGTGATCGCTTGTAAAAAATTTACCACTTCTACGGATTCCAAATCTGGCTTTGAAAAAAGTCAGTTTTTCAAAACAGATAGATTTGAAGTTCTTCTGTATTTTTTACAAAAAAAATATTCAGCTGAAATTGTCGACCATTCTAAATACAACGATATTTTATTTGCCAATAAGGTATAACATGTTCGACTTTCTGAGCGGTTTCATGGTGATGTGGTGGATCTAAATGGGGTCCCTCAAGGGCGAATTATCAACATGGCTTAATATGGGTTCTACATCATTATTCTGTCAAAATATGAGTGAGAAACTAATTTTTGTTTACTTTAACCGGTTCAAAAAAATATGGGTTTGGTCATTAGATCAATAACTAGGATTGTTACTGATTTCAATATCCAGTTTTAGATTGCATGCGCCCTTCTAACTATAGTGTATAATGTATAATTGTCATTAATTAAGAAAAAAAAAAAGTAAACAGTACAGCGGAAGTGGCATTACTAAAAATTTGGCATTTCAGAGTCAGAAATATTCAAAACAAGGGATGTGCGATTAATTGATTTAATCAGGCAACCTGAGTAATCGACACCCTGATTAATGGAATAATTGATTAATCATACATTTTGATTAATCATATTTACCGTTAATCGATTAATCTTCATTTTGATTAATCAATAAATAAAAATAAATAAATGGTTCCCATTACATCCCATGAAGGGACCGGGGAGAACTTCTCACAATCACTGAGCTGTGCGCTTTCCAGTTTACACTCACTGATTGGGACCTACAGGTTTACACCGATTCCGGACGGTATTTTGAGACGCTTTTTCATGGCTAGATACTCGATAGTGTCGCCGTCACTATGCGAGGTGACCGCCGCCGAAAGAAATTTGAAGGTGGTCAGAGCAGGGTTCGAACCCAGGATCTCATGTACAAGAGCCGCGCACACTAACCATTGCACCACCGACGGATTAATCAATATTCATGATTAATTGATTATATAGAGTAGGGAACTATCTCAGTAAATTTCGTCTGTTGCAGTTAGGACATTTCGTATGTTGGAGATGGGCAGTTGGATGTTGGAATGCATTGCTTTAATAATACCAGATAGAGGCAATGACTGAAACCAACCAACAATAAATCAGCAACGGCATATTGTTAAATACACCACAAATATAAGTATATACCAAAAATTAAATATAACAAAAAAGTCCTAAATACGTTTAAATTTCACAGTTTTTCATCAAAACGACATGAAAAATGTAAGTCAACAATTTTTGTATTTACACCTGGTCTACGTCAATTTACATCAGATTAGATTATCAGATTATTTCACTTAGTGAGAGAGAGATTTGAATAGATGCCAGTAGCCTATAACTAAGCCTCTGATGATGAAGTTCACAAACGTTGCAGTGACGTCTGACAGACAATGTGAGTTCAAATCCTGCGTGTGACAGTTGAAAATTGTATATGTATGCATTAAAAAATATAACTTCCAAGCTAAATTATACTTTACTATTTCTAAAGACAACAACGGCATAAAGCTGAACTTTTTTGTAAAAAGCGGGATTAAAATCCAAGGCGGGATGAGACATCAAAAAGCGGGATGGTGGGTAGGTGAGGTATTGTATTGTATTGTTTATTTATTGGATATCATGCACAACAAGAACAAGTCTTATAATTAAAGTACACGAATTATAAATGTTAGTATATAAATAAATAAATTAAATAAATAAATTAAATTTAGTTAATTAATAATTAATAAACTAGATATGTGGACTAATACAAATGGAATAAAGAAGAGGACATTTAAACAATTATATGATATATAAGAACAAAGAGTAAGAGTAAAATTAAAGTTTTTAGGAAGAAACAAATTAACAAAATAAATACCACATTAAAATGAGCAAAAATTATAGTGGCAGGGGAATAGACTAGACTTCAGTATTATAATTTTATAAATTTGGGACCTAAATTCTTTAGCGTTGCTGATAATTTGAATGTTATGTGGAAGTGAATTCCAAAGACGAATTGAATAAATAAAAAAAATACCATTCAGAAAAAAGGTAGCGATGTGTTAAGGGTATTATATTTCTACCTCTATTTGACCTAGTAAAATTTAATTGTCGAAAAAGATAAAGTGGTATATGTATTCTTAGAAATTATTTTATGAAGGTAGATGAGGATTTTGGTCTTCAACAGGTTGTCGAAAGAAATGCCATAAAGTGATTGAACGAACTGGTGTACAGAATCGTATTTTTTCAGACCGTATATATACCCAATAACATAGTTAAATATGACATTAAACTTCCGTTTACTTGATGAGTCACAGTTTGCGAAAAGTTCACAGCCATATAGAAGTCCTGGCATTATGTACGACTTAGCCAAAAGTACTCTTATATGAAAAGGGGTACATGCTTGAGAAGACCATAAGGTTATCAACTTCGAATAAGCTTGTCCAACAACTGAGTTAATATGGTTCGACCAGGTGAGTGACCAGTTTAAAATGATTGCGAGATTTGTATTCTGCGAGACGATATCAATTTCATCGCCACTTATTGCTATATCAAAAATTATAATTCACACTGTTAAAGGATTTGGAGTGAACCACAAGACATTTTGATTTCCTGGGATTAATGAATATGAGAAAGGTCATAGTTCAATTTTTCAACATTTTCGATGATTGAAGATAGTGAACTACTTAAGGAGATTTGCACGTCATCAGCAAATAAGTGAGCTATCTCACGAGGCACAAAATATTTGAAATGTTATTTTTCGTGAAAACAGATTGGGAATGACCAGAAAGATAGGATTAAATTAAATTGACGGCAGTAGATGAAAAACGAAAAAATACATTTAACTTTGAACACAAAGTTGTGTGGTATACCATGTCGAAGGCTTTAGAGTGGTTCAGAAGAACCAGAAAAGATATATGGCGGTTCTCTAAGTTTTGTCGTAGACTTTCCGTGACCTTAAGCAATACGCTAGTACAACTAAGATCTGGGCGGAATCCAGACTGGTTTTCATACATTAATGAATTAGAATAAATGTGTGCACTCATTTGTTTATGAAGTAACTTTTCCAGGACTATGGAAAGAAAACAGAGAATTGCAATGGGCCTAAACTAAAATAGAGGGTATAATTAATTTAAGAAACCTCGGATCAATTTTGTCAGAACCAATAGAGTTCGATTTCATAGCTAATATACTGGATAAAACTTCCGTTTGTTCCACACAAGGGAATTCGAAGCCAAGTTGCTCATTATGGAAATGCTGTTCAAAATTATAGTAGTTTTTATCGACTGAAATATTAGGTACATTAGGAAATGATCTGTTTAAAGAGTCAGCATCCAAGTGACAATTATTATCCTTCACCTCTTTACCTATAATGGGGTTAAAGAGGGAAAATGGGGGGAAAAAGGTTAAAATGCGAGAAAAATCTTATGGAAAGGTTAGAAATGTAGCAAAAATTGTAAATGTTTAAAATAAAGAGTAAAATGGGGGGCGAAATGAGTAAAACTTGAAAATTAGAGAAAAACCGTTTGGAAATTTATGGAATGTGACAAAAATTGTGCGTGTGAATAAAAAACGGTAAATAGGGTCTTAAACATGTTCTATTGGAGAGCAAACACACCGTGTTTGGACACAAGTATACTATATTTGCCAAAAGAAAAGTAAGAATACGGGGCGAATAAAGTAAATGTCTTCTCAAACATGTTATATTGGATGGCAAACACAATGCGTTTGGTCACAAGTATACTATATTTGCGACAAACAAGTAAGAATGCACTTTTTCATTTCAAAATAAAAAACACGTATTTTTTGAAATAGTTGTGATTTTTGATTGAATTGTAAAGAAGAAATATTTCGATTAAGTATGGAATAAAATATCCGTCAAATGGCCCCCAACGGCTCTGATGATAGGCCATTAATATTTTTAAGAAATTTTCACAGAGTTGTGGCTGTATCTAACCGATGAAGCGTTGGATTTCGGATTTGAGCTCAAGAATTGTTTCTGGTTTATACACATAAGCCCGAGATTTCACAAAATCCCAAAGAAAGAAATCGCACGCCGTTAAATCGCATGATTTTGGTGGACAGTTGACATCAGAATTTCTTGAGATAATTTGTTTCGCAAATCGTTGCTGCAATAAATCGATTGTTTCATGCGAGGTGTTGAAGGTGGCGCCGTCTTGCTGAAATCACATGTCGACCAGATCCTTGACGTCCAGTTGAGGCCATAAAAACTCCGCTATTATTTTCCTGTATCGAATGCCGTTCACAGTCACTGCAATTTCGGCCTCATCTCCAAAAAAGTAAGGCCCAATCACGCCGCCTGACCAAAATCCGCACCAGACAGTTGTTGGTTGTGAATTTGTTTCTCATGGATTGCATGAGGATTATCTGAGCCCCAATTTAGACAATTTTGTGTATTCACGAAGCCATTTAAATGGAAATGCGTTTCATCGGAGAAGATGAATTTTTGTGGGAAATTGGCAGGGACTTCACTTTGCTCCTTTACCCGTAGAAAGAATTGCCGGCTCTTTCCATGGTCTGCTGGTTTGAGCTCCTGAATAAGCTGAATTTTGTGCGTATGAAGCTCTTTTGTCAAAATTCGCTGCGTAGTGCTTCGTGAAATTTGAAGTTGTAGAGAACAATGCCGAATTGCTGCTTTCGGGTTTTCGGCGACACTCTCGTTTATAGCAGCAATCTTTTCAATAGACTGACCAGTATGTTGAAACACAGGAGTCTTACTGTCCATAAACTACACAGTTCCTTCAAATTTGTTGACTACTCTTCGAATGGTTGACCCATTAGGTGCACTTTCTCGACTGAAAATTCTTGGAAGTTTGCGAGCGGTCTCAACATATCTTTCCATATTATTGTAATAAGTTTTCACAATTATAAAGCGTTGGTCTTTCGTAAAGCGCTACATTTTTAATAATCGGAATAAACATATGTGACAGCAGCCAAATTTCAGAGTTGCCACTTGCACATAAAAAATTACACTAAATTAAAAAAAGTGCAATCTTATTGTGATACCCTTTACAAACAGGTTATACTCGTAATTGGATCTAAACAACAAACAAACATGTAGGAGTTTGAAAGTACAATTTTCGACAGACGGCAGATCTGATAGTAGGAATCTACCACTAAATAGGTCCGACTGTAGAATATTTGGCTGTGAGTTGTTTTTGCAGATTTGTGCTACGACGCATCTTCTCCTGCTATTTCGTTAAACTATTACTTAATGAGTTTTTAAAACTTAGGTGTAGCATATCCGCGCTTAGGAAAGAAGTCACAATTATTTTTGACTACTTTGTTCCCTGTTCCAAGTTTATGTTCTTCAGCTTTTAGTCGGAAGTTGGGTTGCGTACAATGACTTAGGACTTTCATGCAACACTAGCAATAGCAATATCAACAGCAGCCGGCAACAATGGCATTTAAAAACAATGTGCGGATGATTTGTCTAAATCTATTGGAATAGTTTCTGTTTCCTTCTAAGTGGGCCAAGTAGTGTCGGATGTTTGATTTATAGCCAGCGAAGTTTGCAAACACATACATTAAATTCACTGCAACTTTAAGTATCTGTGGCAACTGAGTAAACCAATCCCAGCGGCGGAAGTCATGACCTGGAAGGCCTGAAATCAAGACCGAACAGGCCTTCCCTACACCTTACCTCCTCCTTTCTTTTTAACACTGCGTGAGATTGGGAGGCAAGGCCTTCCATCCCTCTCTACTAGAAGGCCTTATGAAGGCCTGCATAAAGAGTAGATTTAGAAGTACTTACGTAAAAATAAAAAAATATATATGGAAATTTACCCTCATATTTCAGATTTATACTTTAACCAATTGTAATTCGTATATATAAATGATTTTTTTTTAATTCTGCAGTCACAGGAATCGAACACATGACCTTAGAACTTACAATTGGACGCTTTATCTACTGGGCTGTCGGATGTTATGATTTTGCAACGACGAATTACGAACATGTGGAAAGACAGGGTTTCATGAACAACAGCATCTTCTGGCATTTTTTTAACAGGCCTGTGGAAGCCTTATAAAACCATGCATTTCGCAGGCATTATTAAAGTAGGCATTACCAAAGAATGCTTCCGCATGCCTCATTCGTGGAAGGCCTCGCAAATTCCACCGCTGGGAATGTACCAGCAACACTATACCCAGCAACAACACCAGTACTAGCTGCAATCCAACAACCAACAACATTCATATTCTGAGGGTCATTGTTAAGTGTGTAGGAGCAGTATATGTATGTTGGCAGTAATTGGGCGATGTTGTTCCTCATGTAGTTTCAGCATGAAATAGAAGAATTGAAATTGTAGACTGTTCTGTTCTTTTTAACATTTTGCAGCCCCAGATTTCTCTGTATTTTCTCCACTCTGCTTTATAATTTCTCTTTTGAAAATATTCTTAAGCACTTCTTTCATTGTTTTATGCGGCATTTGAATTGAATCTGCATCATTTGCTGGAGCGCAAGGGTGCCACAGGATTCATACTAGACTACTTGTCAGGAATCGCATGGAAAAAGGGGAAATGCAAGTATTGGTATTCAATACAAGTTGTTGCAAAAGTTTTACGGTAGATATGAATTTCTGTTTAAAAGAAACGTGGGAATTTGTATGACAAAGAACTCTCACAAATGTCAGCATATACAGAAGGGGCTTGAATTTACAAGGATGGGGAAAAATTGGTTCAAAGATTTTCTGGAAATCTTTACAATTGCCAGCATGTTGGTATTGTGATTTATTTACAAAGACGGAAAAACATTTTTTTTTACACTTTTATGGAAAACTTTACCGGAAGCTGGTGTCGAAAGCATAGATTAAACACAAGTATTGGAAAATTGTTAGTGTAATTGGTAATTTCCTAGGTGTCGCTGAAAGCAATAAATGGGACTCTTTGTTCCCAAAAAAAACAAATAATAAATAAAAATACAATTTATTAACATTTTAGAACTTGAAAATGAAGAATTATTTCCAAAGAAAGTATTATGTCGAAAAAATAGTACAACACTTAACTTAAAATCGCATTTCTGATGGTCATCGAAAATGAAAGCCATGTCGCGAGCGTCTGTGTCAACATAAAATATTTATTCCTCAGGTTCGGGAAATATTCTTGATTGGGGCTCCTCAGACACTCAGACAATGGTTTCATAATCTGCCACGACAGAAGTTGTTTCAGTTTATAGGCGATGGAAGTCTTTATATTAAAAAGGAGTTCCTGCATTTGCATTCTTTGATCGGGCTTGCGGGGTTTCTCCTCCTGATACGTAACTACAACATCGGCGCCGTGACTTTGAAATAGTTTCTTATTTATATAACAAGTAAAAGTGTTAAATTCGGCTGTGCCGAATCTTTGATACCCTCCACCTTAGTGTTAACCAGCAAAATATTAAATTTTAAAAAGGACCTTTTTTAAGAAAATGTACTTTTTTAAAAAAAATAAAAATAAGTTACTTGTTCACAAATGCAATTACTTGTTCACAAATGCTCACAAATGCAGGATGCTCACAAATGCTCACAATGCTCACAAATGCATTGCTCACAATGCTCAAATGCTCATATTGAAAATGTACTTAAGAAAATGTACTTTGAAATGTACTTTGAAATGTACTTTGAAATGTACTTAATGTACTTAATGTACTTTGAAATGTACTTTGAAATGTACTTAAGAAATGTACTTAAGAAATGTACGTAAGAAATTCACATTTCTTAAGTACTTAAGAAGAAATGTACTTAAGAAGAAATGTACTTAAGAAATGTACTTAAGAAAGAAATGTACTTAAGAAATGTACTTTGAAATGTACTTAATGTACTTTGAAATGTACTTTGAAATGTACTTAAGAAATGTACTTTTTTTTAAGAAAATTTACTTTTTTAAAAAAATAAAAATAAGTAAAATAAAAAAGCATTTTTTAAAAATAAAAAAGCATTTTTTGAAGATCTGTTAAAAAAAAAACAAGCTGCAACGCATTTTTTAAAAATAAAAAAGCATTTTTTGTAGAATTTTTAAAAAAAAAAAAACAAGCTGGGGACGAGAGTTGAACCAACAACCCTCAGACTCCAACGCGCAACCCTTTACCCATCAGGCCACAGCGACCTTAGATGAAGTGTGACAAAATTCATATAAATGTATGAACACATGAAAGTATATCTAAACATTCTAAAGTACTTACCTATTATAAAGAACAACAAAGATTTTCAACATGGAAATTCACCACACGGCAAAAGGAGTAGTTTAGTATAAAACTACAAAAAATAATGTGAAAATTTTATGAGTTTTTTTACGTTTCCAATCATAAAATTTTTTCCAATGGACCAATTTCGCTGATTTTCAATACCAAACTGCAGGAATACGTGGAACATTCTGGCCAAAAACCAAACCGCGTTATCGCCGATTGAAGTCGTGAGAATGTTTTCAACAGACGGACAGACGGACATGGCTATATCGACTCCGGTTATTATAAGGATCAAGAATATATTTACTTTATGGGGTCGCAAAGCCTTATTTCTATATGCTACAATCAAAATGACAAACTGATATATACCCTCTATCACTTACAGTGGAGGGTATAAAAAGTGTATAAAATTATTTACAGCTTTTCACATTTCACCTTGTTTAATATTTTCACAAAAATGTCCCACAGTATTGAATAACTGTCAAAAAGAATAAATGTTTGCATTTCGTGAGTAATTGGTTACCCAGGGTAACCCATCCCCATTTTTGATTGAAAATTACAAAAAAATTACAAAAAAATTTCAATATCTCGGAAACGGAGTGTCCAATCGAAAAAATATTCAATTTTGCAGGTTTGTGAGGGTTTTTCATAAAGTGGTCCAATTCGTATGGAATAATTTTTTTTGTTTAAAATCGCCAAAATTAGAAAATCGCTCAAATAAAAAAGTGGCTATAACTCGGAAATGGTGCGTCCATTCAAAAAAAAAAATAAAACTTGTACCTCTAATTGAGGCTTTAACCAAAGAATGTCTTCAATATGGCATCACTTTTTTTCAAATCGCTAAAACTAAAATTTTTCAAATAAAATATAGCTTAAACCCCCTTATGTCTGTATCTCGGAAACGGAGCGTCCAATCGAAAAAAATTACCAATTTTGCAGGTTTCTGAGGGTTTTTCATAAACTGGTCCAATTCGAATGAAAAATCTTTTTTTCAAAAAATCGCCAAAATAAGAAAATCGCTAGAATAAAAAAGTGTCTATAAGTCTGAAACGATGCGCCTAACCGGAAAAATATTTACCTCTGCAGCAGGCTCTAACCAATAGATGTCTCCAAAACTCGTATGCAATCACTTTTCTTAAACTCTATTTTTTTAATTCGGAAAATTTTAGTTTTAACGATTTTTTTTAAACAAAGAAGTGATGCCATATTGAAGACATACATACATTGGCTAATACCCCCTATGGAGGTAGATTTTTTACTATTTTTCGATTGGACGTACCCACATTTTTCGAGTTCTATCCACTTTTTGATGTGTTAACATCTATAGGCACGGGTAGGCTAATCTATCAAAGTGAATACATGCAAACAACACACAGCGTTAGCATCACATTGGTTGTTGCACAACAATAGTTGTAGTTGTAGTTGATGTAGAGGCAGCGAACAAACTAGCAGGTCGCCGTCGCAAAAGAGTATTGAATAGTATGGGGAACTCATGGAACGAATTGTATGACTCAAAAGCACTGGCGACATCTGGCGAATGATTCAAAACGTATTACTCTCTTTTTGTCATAACTTGGTCCATTCATAATTTTAATGTGAAACATTGATGCTTTTTGTATTTTTTAATGTAATAAAATTGCCGAAATGATGCATTTATATTAAAATATTCTATATTCGTTTATTCACTTTCAAAGAGTGCAATAAGTTCTCTATACTATTCAATACTTTTTGTTGGCGGTCTGTTTACGACAAAACAAAATCAATTATTTCAGTGAGATAAATATTGCTTTTTATTCAGTTGTATGCCAGCATTCCAGCAAGCAGGTCGTCGTTGCTCTGTTTTTTTCAGATAGGGTTAATCTAACAAAGTCAACACACGCAAACAACACACAAGCTATGCAGCGATAGCATTGGAAATAATATGTGGTTGTTGTACAACAATAGTCTCTGCCTGAAAATAAGTATGATGGTATTGATGTAGCGGCAGCGTATAGTTGTCTTAAAGGACGAAGTCTTGCTACTCGTAAGCCTACGAAAATAACACAATGTAGGTACATTAAGGTGGCCCTTCATTATATGGGCGTGAAAAATGTGTTAAAATTAAGTCTCAACCCCTAGAAATATGCGAATAGCTGAAAACCAACGAAGTGCAAATTTTTGGGTTAATCTAAGGAGATTTAGAGGTTTTAAATTTTTTTATTATGTTGGAACCGGAATATCATTTTTAACTTATTTAGCCCAACGTACATTTTATATAAATTCTATGACTTAATGCACATCTAAAATGTCCAAAATCACAAAAATCGGTCCACTAGTAACAAAGTTATAAATAAAAATAGCTGCGAAATTCGCCTTCATTATACACAAATATTATAATACAAAAATTCGATTTCTTTTCAAATTTGCTTAAAAAGGCGAGTTTGGCAGCTATTTTTATTTATAAGTTTAATTTTTTAGATAGTGGAATCAGCTGCCGGTGCTTCTACATTCGTTTGTTCAATTTCCAGTCGAGCTTGTTTCATCAAAATGCTGAATTATTGCGGGTTAAAGAATAGAGCATTCATAAGAGATGCCATCAGCTTCTATGTATTCTGTCGAGGTCCATTGTCCTTTTTCCGATAGGAATCAAACTTTTCTCAATTGTTTAACTACAAACAAATGTGTAAACATCAAACAAAATTCTACAGTTTTAATTTTATGCATCCACGGCATTAAAATATTTACATATATTCCACTTACCGAGTAATACTTTCATCTGTGTTTATCAAACCCCAGCGACCCAAATCTGGTCCTGATGTAAAACTTTGCAACATCCAGAAGTACGAATCCCTTAAGTCAAGAAACAAAAAGGCAAGTTGAAGTATCTGCAATATGTTAGTCTATGATCGAGGTTGCTAGAAATTTGACGGAGTTCGAGTTGCGGTTAGTAGTTGGATATAAAACGGACAGAAATAAAAGAGAATGTCCATTGTCGTTCCATGCAACCGGACTCAAATATCATTACTGTCAATCAAGAACAATTTGAACTTAGTTTACTTCCAATTGAATATTGCTCATTCTCCCATCCAGTCTGCCCTCTATCAATGTTCCTACTACCATTTCTATCACCTGTGGCACGGTTACGCATAGATTAAAACCAGTAAATAAACTTCAGTCAGGTGAACCCTAAGTCATTAATTTGGTCCGAGTTCCATTAAAAAAGGGTGTGGCAAATGCACGCGTATTAAATAGCAGAGTGACGCTGCGCAAAATATTATCCCATAGCCAACATATTTGGGATCCTAATTGGTTTTGGGGATTTATCTTGACCACCAGCCATTAGTCCGTCCATCATTTGTATGGGAGATTTAAAAAGGGTCAAGGAATATATAACACTTTTAAAATGTTAATTTGTCAGACTTTGTCACCTTTTTTTATGCATTTCACATAGGCACAAACGAATCTCCATTTCTCTCGACCTGCGGATGTTTCATGTTGCTAGCGTATTATCATTCCCAATATGATTGAGGTTTACAATGTGATTGCATTTAACAGTTTCAGCTTTGGCAAATATCTCTAGGATTGAGTGCGTTCATTTTCAGTCATCACTTCTCTAAAAGGAAGAGGGAAATATAGTGAAATATGAACAATGATTTTCAACTTTCAGCCACTTCTTCAAAGGTTCCTGAATTGCAATTGATGATGTGAGGATGCTATACAGTGACAAAAAATTCAACCAGTCCGTTAGACAGCCAGTCTGACGCCGCAATAACCTGCAATCAAAGAAATTGATTGATGCTCTTGCTTTGTCCTAGAATTACTGTATGTTTTCCTTCCATAACACTTTTGTCTTCTTTATTGGTCTGTGCGAGAATTCGTGTGTTTTAGGGTCATTGGTGCTAACAAAGTTTTGCTTGGCTTACTGCCTACTTTTAGGTGTTAAACGTCATCACGAGATGTTGCCTAAATTCAGGCAATAGACACAACTTTTGTGTTTACTAAGTAGTTTTTAAGGGGTTTAGCTGCTTTGCGTTTTGTTTGAAACCAAATTTAATAAACTATTTTTACATTGTTCCATTCTTTTTACACTAGCCTGGAAACAATTACATAAAGGGTGGGTCATGTAAAACAGGGAATTTCATTTAATTTCGGTTTAAAAAAGAAATGCTAACAAACATTTTTCCAAAATTATGATTTTATTCGTAAGGCCCATCATTGCTATTTATGAATGAAACACAACATCGTTCAAATGGCTTCCACGGCATCGATTTCACGTTTTAAGGCCTCAATGGACGACGTGTGGATATTTCGAGTACTAATTGTGACTATTTTGTTGGTTAACGTAGCCCGCGAGGTGAAAATGATCTTCATCGGAAAAGATGATATTTTGGTTAAAAAAAAATGCTCATCTTTAAACTCAAAACTTTGGAAAAAAAATAATCTGCCACTTCATAAATAGCAAATTTGAAATAAGGAGATCTCAAATTGCAAGTTTTACATAGCCCACCCATTTGCTGTACCATTTTAATCTCTTCATTGTACAGTTTCCATAAGAGTTGGGTTAGGTCGATCGAGTAGATCGAAATATTCATTGACATATGGACCTATCATATTATACGCCTTTCATTCATACATTCATTAAAGTAAAGTAAAAATATAATGTAATATTTCATAGAAGTGGAAAGTGAGAAGCTTTTGATGAAAATATTCGTCGTGGCGACGAACAATGTCACTCGAATGTTGAAGCTTTTGCTTTCAGTATAGAAAGTACACAACCGAATGTGGCAATTTGTCACTTTCCCATTAGGGGATGTAATTGAAAATTAAGAAGAAGGCTATCTCACGTAAAAAATTTCACTTGAGGTGAACATTGAACATATATAAAGTTTTAAATAGCAGACGAATTTATTCAGCTGGGCTTTGAGTAGATATATTATCCGCCTGTCGGCTTGACGCAAATGAATTGTGAAAAATTGTATAATCCAGATAATCAAATATTTCCAAAACATATTTTCAGACGACGAGTATCTTCTAGAGAGCTGCATCATGTCTTGCGGTTTTCTCGTCAACAACAAAGCAAACAAAGTATAAGAAACAAAAATCACTTGAGGTGGCAAGGGACACCCGGTTGGAGCAAAGATCCTTTCGCTATATATTATGTACTAGTTAGTTCCAACACGCCTAAGGCGCTCGTTGAAAAATACGATAATTTAAATCGATCGTTAAGAAAAGATACTTTTTGTAAAATGATAAACTTTTTCTAAGAAAAATTTTTTTTATAGAATGTATTTTTGTTTTAAGAAAGTATATTTTTAGGACCTTTTTGTAAGAATATATTTATATTATATTTTCTCGAAAAGGTCATTTTTAAGGGGAGGTACTTCTTTTATAAAAAGCTAATGTTTTTTTAAAAGGTACTATTTTTAAGAAGAAGTACGAATTGAATTTTGTTTATAAAGAAGTACTTTTTTAAGTACAGGTACTTTTTAAAGAAGTGGTATTCTTTTTAGGAAAAGGTTATTTTTAAGAAAATATACTTATTTCAGAAAGGCTACTTATCTCTAGAAAAGAAAAGTTAGAATTTTATTTTTCAAAAAAATTTACTTTTAAGAATTTTTAAGAAAAATTTATTTTTTTAAGAGAAGGTAGTTTTTTGAAGAAAATTTTATTTTCGGATGAAGTTTGCTTTATGTTTGCATTTTTGTACGTGTGTTGTTCTTTCTGCGAAAATACACAAACCGTAAACAAAAACTGTAAATCTGTTTCAGGACTACCATGGTACAAAAACACGCTAGCAGCAGGAGGTGTTGTAACTGTGGGCAACAACAACCAACATTTTGTTTGGGTTGCCCCCTTGGCTTATGTCAAATTCACCACAAATGTATTCCAACAACAAAAGTAAACAACAAAGTACAAAAACAAAATACATACATATTGGCAGTTGGCAAGTGCAACGATAAAAAAAATCAAATCAGCTGTTCTTACAACACCACCTTGCCTAGTTCAACTATGGGGTGAACACACAAATATATTCACATTCGATTGTGTTTCATGGCGTAGCCCAATGTGCAATATAAATCCGTTACGAATTCGAGACGGATCCGTTTTTTCGTACATTTTGTCCGAATAACGAATTCATTTGCGTATGAAATTCATCTCGAAAATACGAATCGTTTTATCAACTTTTTCGGATCCGTTTCGGGTTAGTTTTTTGTAAATAAAACGGATTCAAGACGGGTCCACCTTTATAAATTTTTGCACTTTCAAGACAAATTCCTTCTGATATTTAAGAAGTCTTTCAAATTTAAATTGGTTATTAAATATATTTTCTACCTCTAATACACTGAAGTTTTCCCCTTACATTACACAGTGCAACACGAAAAAATATAACCATATACGGACACCACTACATGACAAAAGACCAACAAAAAAAGACCCGTGTCTCCCAGGTTTGCCCAAGCACTTTTTTATGGGCCCCACAAGTTTGGGGCCTCGGTGTCATTTTTGCAAAAAAAAAAACGTGATCATTTTCTAAGGCTCATATCTTGCAAACCGTTCGGAATTTTGATTTACTCTCCGAGGAAAAGTTATAGCTCTTGCCATAGAGAACTAAAAGTGTGAACATATAAAATCAAAAAAACTTCAAAATTCAAGGAAAAAATCAACTAAAAATTTACCTAAGACCTCAATAAACATCTATCTAGAACATATCAACTTCCTAGGAATGATTCTTAACACCGTTTAGGTAGCGTTTAATAAATTATGTATATTAATTAAAAATAATTCGTTGTCAGCTAAATTTAAACGGTTTTAATTTTCTTTTAAGATTTTGTGTTTTATTAACTCAGAGGTGAATCTGCAATATTAAATATTTCACTGGTTCGCTTTTTATGTTTTTTACGGAGTCATAACCAGTTCAAAACGGATTCGCGAAATCGCAAATTCACTGATTCGCTTTATTATGTTTTTGCGAACTTGTAACGGGTTCGACAACCAACATTTCGTATTTCTATGATTTTTCGGACCCGTAACAGGTTCGAAACGGGTCCGCATTCGTTGTTGTGCACATTGGGACATATCATATCAGCACATATCAACTTTTTAAAAGCAAGCGTCTTGACCTTACTTCGTTGAAACCTGATGAGCTACTAAAAGAAAATTTGTCGTTATTTAATTTTGTCGTTGTCATCAGGGATGGGACATTTGGTAAAATTTAAAAAATTTCGAATCACATTTTCCTTATTCCATCACTGATATTGTCGCTTGTTAGAGTCCCGAGACTAATCGGGACAGCATAGACTAATCGGGCAAGTATCGAAGTAATTGATTCGTTTCATACTTGGACTGATATGCTCTTGGCTCGTTTAATTTGTATTTTACCCGCATGTGAATTTCGGTAGTTTATATATCTATGTTGTGTTTTTCTTGACACTACTTGAATTGGCATAAAACGATCCTGCTTGGCAGTTGTGTTTCCATGAATATGATCCACATTCCTACATCGACTTAGACCAAGAATATAAATGTAACCTTTGTTAGGATATGTTATAAGGACATGAAGAAAGAACCATGCCAAAAATGAATTAGAAAACTTAGTAGCAGAAAGATTCAAGTAGTAGGACCTAGTCGGCATTGAAGGAACATTTTTTAAACACAATCATTTGGAATCTGTGTAATAGTTTATTTTCAGACATCTGAGTTTACAAATATTAGGAGTATAACAAGAAAATCTTCCGAATTTTTTGATGGGATATTAATTTATTTTGATGCATCCCAGGAAGAGGGTACTGAAATATTCGACCAGGCATGCACTTCATTTCTTTCGAACTCCCCAAAAGTTTATGTATGCAGTTTTTTTTTTTTTTTTGTTTTGTCATCTTCTCCGGTGAAAGTGTGTCAAGCCATGTCCATCTTTGTCAGTAAACACATTTCCTACTTCCACATTCTATTGCCGTCTGCTGTTTTCGAGAAACTTCAGCACAAAGTTGTTTGGTGGTTTAGGAGTTCTACGTTGTTCACTTTTGCTCTAGTTTACGTGTCAGTTCCATCTTCCATGACCCCATGCTTGCCGAGAACTAAGTAACATCATCATAGTTCACAATGTCGTTATGCTCTGCTCTAGTTGCGAGAGTTTGGTGTTATATGATAGTGTTCATGGCGATTCTAGTATATAAATGATTCCTGTCAGCAGCTGACGAAAGCAAAAGTGAGAAATTATAGACCGAACAAAGTTGGTCTAAGTGATGTCATCAATTTAAAATTAAAGGATGCCATCACTTTCACCTAGAACAACAAATGCAACAGTTGATATCTTTATAAGTTCGTATTGGAAACAAAGTTTTGTTTGAAATCGAAGTGCACGTTTCATGCATTTGGTAGAGGCAAAAATAAAATGGGAAACAGCAAATATCTTTATCGATTTGTTGATATCCCCTTTCGGGATAAACTTTGAAATGTTCCATTAAAAATTTTGATTTAACATCAAAATGTCTAGTCGTATTCCTCCGCCCCAGGTAGGACATACACGTTTTGCTAGAGTTGTTAAGTATTATATTTATAGTCCTTGGATTATTATACTAATTGTGTTTAAAATATAATCTAAGAAATGGGTCATAGAAACGATAATAAATTGCATATCGGTTGTTCAAAATTTAGATCTTATCTATAGAGATCTTAATATGGCACATATTAAGGATAAGAAGATATCGCTATGTAGCTGTGCTAGACTCAGAAGTTCGTAACGAAGTTATTCGAAAATAACGCATTCAAATGTAATCCACTCAATACAATGGCAGTGATTCTCGAGGTACTAAATATTTTATTGATCAAGACGTGTTACGAATTAATTTATTTATTGATTTATTTGTTTATTTCGACCATGTAATACAATATCTTTCAGACTACTGTTTAATAATAAATTAAATCTAGTATATTTTTAAACTGATAAAAACTACAAACAAAATCAATATCATACAAAGAGAATTGATTATTAAATTCTCTAAGACATTTTAATATTGACGCATTTACGCTACAACTAGTTCTACGTAAAGGTAACTCAATAAATCCACAAATGACTTTGTACAAAAACATCATTGACTGTAATATTCTGTGATCAATCAACATTGGCAGATTTTTTCAATTTAAGCTGGGATCAGTAACATTGATTGATGATAATTTATGATAAATATCTGGGAAGTGATAGTAGTTTTCTTGTAGGTTCTGTCGAGTGAAACAAGTATCTATACCTTGTTTCTGTATTTCTCGAATCGAAAAGGTTTCCACATTAAACATGAATCTAAAAATTCCATTGTTTCTCGATTTGTGAGTAAAAAGTGTCGCTGTATATCAATGCGAAAAGTGGCAATACTGATGACGTTTTTATTGGAATATTCCAAGAAAGCTGTCAAGTAATAAACAAATAGAAACAAACAAAATAAGCTAGTAGAAAAAACAACAACTAACAGAATTTGTCTTAAGAGATTCCCACTGCTCCTTACAATTTGTGTTGGAATTTAACCATCAAAATTGTCTCTTGCAAATTCCAAATTAGTTGACACATATACTGGGTGGTTAAATTTTAAGGGCCGATGTTGATTTTGAATAAAACACAAATTATTTAGGAAATTATTGTCATTTCTTTTTATTAGGATAATATGGTATGGTTCAATTATGCATGGAACAAAATATGGGCCAAATGGCCGCCGCGACTTCGGCGGCACACCTCCATCCGATGGTCCAAATTTTCGATGACACTGAGGCATAATTGAGGTTCTATGCCGTTAATGTGCCGAATTATGTCATCCTTTAGCTCTTGAATTGTTGCTGGCATATCGACGTACACCTTTTCTTTCAAATAACCCCAAAGGAAGAAGTTCAACGGTGTCAAATCACAAGGTCTTGGCGGCCACCACGTGAGATAACACGGCCATTGAATTTGTCGCGCAAAAGAGCCATTGTTTCGTTAGCCGTGTGGCAAGGGGCACCGTCCTGTTGAAACCACATATCGTCCACATCCATATCTTCCAATTCGGGCCATAAAAAGGTCGTTATCATCTCACTATAGCGAACAGCATTCACAGTAACTGCTTGACCGGCCATCATACGACCCGATGATGCCGCCAGCCCATAAATCGCACCAAACAGTCACTCTTTGTTGGTGCATTGGTTTTTCGTCAATCACTCTTGGATCATCATTCGCCCAAATGCGGCAATTCTGCTTATTGACGGATCCACTGAGGTGAAAATGTGCCTCATCACTGTGCACGATATGCATTTTGATTTGAACAACCCATTTCCATAATAAGCCTGAATAACTTTAACGCGTTGCTCGATTGTGTATTTTTCCATGGTTCAAATTGAGTTCGTCTGAAATTGAGGAATGTCAAATGAAATGCCGAAAAAACTTGACGTTTAGGTGTGGTTCACATTCAACATCGGCCCTTAACATTTAACCACCCGATACAACAATATTTTCTTTTTATTTTTATGATTTTTAATTTTTATGATTGATATGTATTTAGGAACAATTAATTGAAATACATAACAAAAATATATAATTCTTTTCTTCTCCACTTAAAATATAAGTTCTTAATTTCTAAAAAAGAATTTTTTGTAGAAACAATATCAAAACCTCGCACCGTTGTAATTTGTATATATTTTTCACGTTTCAAATTTTAAATTTTGTAACGAAGTTCCATATCGCACGTTGAACCTTGGGGGATAAATCAAACAATTTTAAACAACTTTTTTTTAACTACATACTTTATTACCACCTATTATTATCAACTATATTGGGTACTTTTGGTTTGGTTTAACGGGAAGTTTTCTACGTGGAGCCTGTTTATTACATTTTGTAGTTTTCCAGCCAATAAAAAGTAAATATAGAAAAGTCAAAGTGCAAGACAGACAAAGCCATGACACTAACTCTTACACTCTTACTTTTGGTTTGGTTTGTGTCTAGACTAACATATGGGGAGAAATTTGTCGTTTAACGGGAAATTTTCTAGGTGGAGCCTGTTTATTACGGCGACCGGTCATAACGCCCAACAGTCAAAACGCCCTCATTTTTTGTTTCTTTTTAAATTATAAGGAGTAGTAATTCAATATATGCAATGGTTAGTAATTCAATATTTATTATTGATATTTTGAAAATATGGTACAAGACCTATAAGCATCCTGCTTACATATGTCAAACCCGTTAATTATTTTGTCCGCCGGAAGGATTAGTAAATCTAATATCATTTTAAATATTCGCCTTACGTCCGCGGTTGATTTTACGGCTCACGCTAGTTCACTCATCTTTGCCAATTTCCGTCTTAGTGCCTGGCAGTAATAAAACCAGCATCCCTTCACGTGCAGTTTTGGAAAAACTTTTAAAATAGCATTTCGAAGCGTTTTTTCGAAGTAAAAGTCGTAGGCTTAAGTTGAAAAATGTTGACATTAATAAACTGCAGAATGTGTTCATATGCCTCTTGAGATTTATTGGGCATCAAGACGAATGCGAAAGGGAAACTCTAAATACACAAAAATTGTCATTATTATTCCAAAGTGAATGGGGAATGCAATTTGGAAATGGAAGAAATTATGGAGCTGGTGATGATTAGAATATCCAAAGTGAATGGGGAATGCAGTTTGGAAAAGGAAGAAATTATGGAGCTGGTAATGACGTTTTTCTTAAATAAGTACGTTTCTTAAAAGAAAGTAAATTTTCTCAAAAAAAATACCTACTCATATTCTTAAGCAGAGTAGGTTTTCTTAAAAAATACCTTATCTTAAAGAAGTACCTTTGCGTAAAAAAGTAAATTTTCTTACAAAAAGTACCGTTTTTTAAAAAAAGTAATTTTCTTAAATAAGTACCTTGTCTTAAAAAAGTACATTATCTTACAACAAATTGCCTTTTCTTAAAAAAATACCTTTCTTTAAATAGTACCTTTTGTGTAAAGCAAATTAACTTTTCTTAAGATAAATACCTACTCTTAAAATTGTACCTGTTCTTGAAAAAAGGAAAAATTCTAAAAAAATTCCCTTTCCTAAAAAAACTCTTTCCTTCTAAAAAAAATACCTTCTCTTAAAAAAAAAACCTTTTCTTATATACATACATTAATTTTCTTTAAAGTACCTTTTCTTAAAAATAAAATAATACCTTTTCTTTTCTTTTATTGAGATAAGTAGCCCTACTGAAAATAAGTAAATTGTCTTAAAAAAATAACCTTTTCCTAAAAAGAGTACCACTTCGTTAAAAAGTACCTGTTCTAAAAAAAGTACTTCTTTGTAAAAAAAATTCATACTCATAAGCTTTTTCTTACAGAAAGTACTTCTTATTAAAAATGGTACCTTTTCTTAAAAAAAAACATTAGCTTTAATAAAAGAAGTACCTCTCATTAAAGAAAGGACCTTTTACATATTCTTACAAAAGGTACCTAATTATATTTTTTTTTTTCAAAAATACATTCAATAAAAAAATTCTTAAAAAATGTTTATCATTTTACAAAAAGTATATTTTCATAAAGATCCATTTAAATTATAGTATTTTTCGCCTTTAGCGTTTTGGAACTAACTAGTACATAATATATAGCGAAATGAACTTCGTTCCAACCGGGTGTCCCCTGATACCTCATGTAATTTTTTCGACTCCCTACTTTTTAAAAACAGTTTTTCTCGCCTTTTTTCAAATAAACATGCAAAACACAGTATGTCGACAGAAAGTTTTCGCAAAACAAATGCTGTAGAAACAGTCACATGTGAGAAGCTACTTTGTGTACCGATTCGTAGCGTTTTTGTTTCAATTCACATGTTTCATGTGAAAACTTTTTCGATTCGAGAACTACAGAAACGAGGTACTGCTGGTGAAATTTCCCAAACACTCCAAAAATCTTAAAAAAAACAAGTTAAAAACCCAGTTTTGCGCACTTATAAACCTGTAAGTTTGTTGATTATCACCCGATTTTCATTTTCTCAACGGCTTTAACAAGAACAAACTTAGCTCCTTCAAACGATTACTATACGTTATTTAAGAAAATATGAGAAGTCTGTGTGTATTTGTCCAGCAAACAGATATTTTTTAAATTTTTTTTTTGCCATTTTTCAATATCGGCTATGATTTCACACATTATTTTATAAAGAAACCATAATACTCTTGAATTTATTCAGAAGGGACGCTTCGTAGTGAGTAAAACGCAACTTTCTTTTTACAACTCCGGTATTAATTGACTGAGTTATTGAAGTTTTCATTATTTTTCATTATTGCAAAAATTCCTGCACAACGTTTTTCGTGTTCTTTTTATGCACTTTCTCTTTACTAAAGGCTTCATGATGCAGGTAAAATTTTATAAAAGCAAAGCATAATAGAAAATCACTGTTATACTAAATCAGTGTTATACTAATACAAATCACTGTTATACCTTGTTCACGCTGCCATGAAATTGACAATTTCGAATTGAAATTGTCGAACCAAATTGAAATCGTTCACATTGACATTTGAGCAATTTCGTCGCAAAATGACAGCTGTTTGTTTACAAACATTACCATGAGTAAAATATTCGTGCCTGGATACAATAGCCAAAATGTTGTTAGAAAATTATTGAAAACGATAAAATAAATGAATGGTGCATGAACTTTAACACGAAGCACTGATTTTACAAGGTTTATAGATTCTTCTGACTAGTCTATATCCATGAAAATTTTAAAATTTAAATTTGATGAATGAGACGGCATACAATTGTTCATTTTTTTTAGCAACCACGTGTTCAGTAAACAAAGCCGACCCATAATTATCGACGGCGTTGGAGCAAGTGGTAATGACGGCAAGTGAGTATTTATTAAATGCGATTTGTCGGCAGACTTTACTTTTAGCTTCACCTCGTTGGTTGTGTAAAATATGCACATCTTCATTTTAGGAATTCGGGCCTATAAATGCGGCTTAACCGATAATATCGGCTAACATTTTAAGTCGAAGCGTGTCTTAATGACGGCGGCGTGAACTTCAAAAAATTATCTACACCGGTGGCACACTAGAAAATTTTCTGTCGGCTTCGTTCTCTTGCATATGTCCCAAAAAGAGTACTGAATTAATTTTGTTCAGTGAAAACAGCGTTGTATACGACAATTTCAACGAAATTGTCGTAATAATTTCAGCCCAAATTGCGAAAGACTACAATTTCGCGGCAGCGTGAATAAGGCATTATACTATGCCCAAGTTGCAATTACAACAACAATTTGGATTGAGAGCTTAACTTATGTAAAACATTGTTTTGTTTTGACGTTTTGTTACTTTATCACTTTGAAACTGTTTACATAAAAAAAATCTATGAGTGTTCGAACTCACGGGCGATGTGTTAACACCTTTTTGTTACACGGTGCCAGTTCGATTTCTATGACTACATTTGTAAATGTTACATTGGAAAATAAAAAAAGAATAGTTTTTGTGCTGAAGGCTGTTTTGCTATTGCACTTTCTTTTTTCCTACATCTGCTTTAACATTAGATGTAATATTGTTAAAATAAACAAAAAAAAAAAAGATTTATTTTATAAACACAGCGACGATCAAAAATATTGAATAGTATCATGATACAAACAAATGGTAGAAGCACTAGCCCAGCTGATTTGAACTTTTCTCTGGAGCGAGTTTTTCTCTTATGTCAAAGTTTGTTTACTTTTGTTTGTATACAACCACCGTACGCCTACAATTGCTGTTTTAGAATTGTCTTCTCCGAAAAAATCACATAGAAACGTTTTAATTTTTATCACACTTAAACGCTTTCAAAATATCAAAAAAATTGCACTTTTTCCAATTTTGCAACATTTTCATTATTTTTCAATCAGCTGAGTTGACACAATACGGGCACTGAGCAAAAACAAAACGGCTGTTGTTTTTGGCTTGTTGTATTTGTTGTCGTACTGCATCTACCATTATATTTCTAGCATGAATAGTATAGAAAACTTATTGCACTCTTTTTCCGCTCTCATGTGGAGAGTCTGAGTAAAAAAGCATAAACGGGTATAATTCTCTTTATAGAATATTTCAATATAAATGCACCATTTCGACAATGTTATTACATAAAACAATTCAAAAACCATAAATATTTCAAAAGGCATCAATGTTTCACATCAAACTTATGAATGGACCAAGTTATGACAAAAAGAGGTTAATACGGTTTGAATCATTCGGCAGATGACGCCAGTGCTTTTGAGTCATACAATCCGTTCCAGAAGTTCTCTATACTATTCAATACTCTTTGGCGACGACGACCTGCTTGTTGCTTCGCTGCCGCTACATCAATACCATAATACTTATTTTCACACAGAGACCATTGTTGTACAACAACCACGTATGTGATGCTAACGCCCATGATAAAATTATCTATCGGGTAAACGCCTCAACCCAGCTGATTTGTGTTGTTTTCATCTTTTCCATGGGTAAGCTGTCAAATTCGATTTTATTTCCTTTTTTTTTTAATAAAATTCAAAGAATTTCAATCAAAAGGTTATTTAATAGCATAGACTTTGTATCAAGTAAGACAAGCTTACAAAAATTTTCACATTTTGTGTACATAGTGTTTTTCGTTGCTCAGCTAATTTTGGCAGCTTAACCACGGAATTGCTACTACTTCATAGATAATTCTACCATGCTAACGCTGTGTGTTGTTAAGATATGTTCACTTTGATAGATTGCCCTACCCGTGCCTATAGATGTTAATACATCAAAAGTTTGCAATTTGACAACAATCGTCTGAAGCTAAAATTAAAATGTGCGACAAACGTAATAAATTTTGCCATATTTGTGGGTTATATACGAACTTTCGTCATCAGCGTGATTTTAAAAACAATATGGTGGAAGTGTGGTATTTAAAAACAATATTGTGGCCGTCGGTGGTGCAATGGTAGTGTGCGCGGCTCTTGTACATGAGATCCTGGGTTCGAACCCTGCTCTGACCACCTAAAATTTCTTTCGGCGGCGGTCACCTCGCATAGTGACGGCGACACTATCGAGTATATAGCCATGAAAAAGCTTCTCAAAATACCGTTCGGAATCGGTGTAAAACTGTAGGTCCCAATCAGTGAGTGAAAACTAGAAAGCGCACAGCTCAGTAATTGTGAGAAGTTCTTCCCGGTCCCTTCATGGGATGTAATGGGAAACCATTTATTTTTATTTTTATGGTGGAAGTGTACAACGAACTCCTCAATCGCTCTTATAATAGAAGTCGGGGTAATTATCCCGTAATTATCTGTAATTATCTGTGAATATTCCTGTGCAACATTAAAAAAAATTAACTTCAATTGTTTTGCCTTTTTCGGTGCCTATGACTTGGCATCATCAGTCATATCATAATTGCTACTTTCGCCAAACCAATTTGTCAGGCCAGTTTTAAAACGCGCAAAAATATTAAGTACGCAAATGTTGTAACTGTTACGAAAGCAATATCTGGGAATGATGATGTTCCAACAACGGGCAAATCTGGTGATGTAACTGAAACAGATTTGGAACAAGAAGAGTTCGTTCCATCCAAATTCATGTCAACGGAACGGCATTATGTTTCAAATGCAGATTTCGCCGATCTCGTACGCGTTTTATTGCGTAGATGTATCCAAACTATTTTCGGCATTGAATAACAATTATTCATCGATGGAATGGCGACTTTTCATTGATGGTTCATATAAAAGTAGATGTATCGAAACTATTTTCGGCATTGAATCACAATTATTCATCGATGGAATGGCGACTTTTCATTGATGGATCATGTAAAAGTATGTATTCTTGCAGAAATTTGTGATTTGGTACTCATTTATATGAAATGAAGTGATGGAAGAAATACTCCGGTTCGTCAGCAATGCTACTCATAAATGGAAAATAGCCGCCGTCTTATAAGTTTTGACAATTTTATTTGGTATGCAAGGTGGTAACACAAAATATCAGTGCTTTCTTTGTGAATGGGATACCATAGTACCATCAAATTCGTATAGTGGTTGTCCATTAACAAAAATGTGGTTTGTTGGCCCGTGATATATGTAATCGGTATCTAAACTTTTGAACTTTGCACTTTGTCATCCCATACTTTCTGGCCTCATCACTACAAGTGCATTATAGTGGCTGAAGTCAAGACTTTCCGATGAGCAGCCTGATTGGCTATGCGACCACTGATGCGTGTCAGGTTTAGTAAGTGACTGATTTCACATTTAAGCTCAGTTCACACCATGAGAGAAGTCGCGTTAGTTGGTACTGTGACAGCGACAGATATGTGTTGCAGATTTTTGTGAATACCTCCCACAATGGCCTAATCTCACAGTGCTCCTAACACAAGGTGAATACAATGCGTCGACCAGCGACTCCGTATGCCGAAGCATCCGAGTACCAATTTAAAACTATGCATTTAGGTATAGTTTCTTCCTTTGTTAGGAACGGTGACTATCTAAACTCCTACCGATCTATTGGCCTCGGCACCCGGTTGCAATACAACTCCACATCGAGCAAAAAGCTCTACCCGCGATTTGGGTTTAAACCACAGACAGCACGATACTCCCACAAGGGGACCAACCACACCCGTGCTACCAGAATTAAGTCCCTGGTCAGACCTCGTAGCCGAAACTACTACCACTTGAACCCCAAACGGTTCGGGGACTGGTGACCCCACTACTTCTACTCTACAACCAGCACACAAGAGAGTACAACAAAAATTCAGCAATTGTTCACTAAGTGATAAGGACAAAACAAACAAATATAAAAATAAAAACATCCTCTTCAGCGCCAAAAAAAAAATAAAACAAAATAAACGCGCCAACAGGAACGCTGCAAAATAACACAGACACGCAACAATCAACAGAACAACATAAACCTTAGTTGGGCTTGAAATTCCCAGTGGGGATAGAAAACACGCCCTACCTCACCCTGGTTCTTCTCCTATTAAACGCACCTCGTGCGAACTGAGACAACCGCCCAAACGTCCGATCGTCCTCTAAAAAATCCCTCCCTCTAAAATCCCAACCCGCCCCAGTATGAGTAATACCATACCAACGAAATCCCTTATGTCGTTGTAAAAAGGACACTGCGTCAGTATGTGCCTCCAGTCTTCCACCCCCGTCCCACAGTCACAGTCCCTAGTCTCCGTCAGGTACCGCCGATGCAAAAATGCATTGAGCGAGCCATGTCCCAAAGGCAAAGTCAGACCTGTCACGTACGAACGTTGGGTCACGTATAAACTCGTAAGTCACCCGCCCTTTATCGGTCTCAGTCCATCGAGTCGTCCAGCGAAAAACCACGCAATCGACGAGATGTGCCTTAACGTGCGCAATCGCACCCTCCACAAAAACGCTTGTGGAGATCCAATCAACCTCCAAAAGAGGCAGACCCTTATTTCGGGTCGAGCGGGGCTACTCCCAACAACACCTGTAGTACTTGGGTAGAGACGGTTCTGCACACAGGCCAACAACATAATACGCTGGCAGGACAAAACGCGAGATCTTCCTACGACCGTCATGGCTGTGTCATACCATACAGGTGCAACATAGGCTGCACAAGCCACGAAGAACCCAACATATATGGTACGCACAGCCCACCTACTAAGGCCCCAGTCCATCCTGAGGACACTCTTTACTAAACTTACCACGCCGGAAAGCTTCTCCCTAATATAGGGCGGATGCCCAGAAAAACTAAGTTCCTCTCTCGCAACAATACCTAGGTATTGAATCTCCTTAACGTAGGAGATCCTTAGGCCGCGACATCTGATGACTGGAGGGCGTTACAACGACAATTTGCCCTTCAACAGCATCATCGCTGTCTTATCGTAAGCAACTCCGACGCCTACGCTATCTCCCCACTCACTCACCACGAACATGACCCGCTCACCATTTGTATCCAGCTCAGCACGTGACTGGCCTTCGACAAGGATGAGTAAGTCATTCGCGTACGCGCACAACCTGAATCCTCTACAGAGGGCCCCCAAAAGGGAATCCATCATCATATTCCACACAAATGGTCCGCAAATGGAACCCTGTGGACACCCCCGAGCGGCATCGCTCCAGACTGTGTCGCCCGCACCTACTACACGGTGGGCTTGAACTCGGCGTGAATGCATATGTTTAACACTTCCAATTTTCTTTCGGCATTCGATTCCTGGATCCATCAGAAGGTCAGAAAAAAAATCCACCTTAATTCTTAGAGCCCATTTTGAGAAAAACACGTTTTTCTGGACTATAATTTGTCTGGACAAAACACATGTATTAATGAAAAAATTTTAAAATTTAGGATTTTTATCGCACATCTTCAGGGTGAAGGATGGTTATTTGATTAAAAATAAGTTGTGTTGACATTGTCGAATGCACAAAACTTACCATAAACACTGTCCGAAATAGTAATTATACTCCAGAGAACTGGATTTGTGAGGCAAAACTGAAATTACTTGAAAACTGGTATCTTTGTAATTGTTTTATTTTTTCGACAACTATTGTTCAAATAATATGAAATCAAAATTACAAATTTTTTATCTACCGATAACTGACAAATTACAAATGAACGCTGTTATATTCCTGAACCGCAGTCAGTAATTTATTACCGTAATGGGGATGGGTTTTCCTAACTTTATATTTTTCCCAGGTCATTTTAAAATCGTGATGCACAGCTTCCATGGCCTGTTCGCTAAAAACCCTAATCCTTTTTTGGTTTTATCACAAAACTCAGGAACATGAAAAAATACAGCATGGACTTTTGGGGTGACACGAATCCGAAGATCAAGATAGCTTTTTTTGAACATTTCAATCGCTTCCAAATAGTTTGATTTGAGATCATTTGAAAAACACGATTCAACCACTTCTCTAAAATCTTGGAAACATTAGACATAATTCAAGCATTCCGGTCTACAAATTTCGCGCAAAATCTCAACTTTCTCCAACAGCAGTTTGCACGAATTACCCGCAAAGGCAGGAGCCCCGTGCACAAAGTCTTGGGTGGCATTGCACCTTTTTGCCCATTTCTGACACTCGACATCGTACTCTTCTTTCATCCGATTGTACAGAGTATTCACAACACCGAGCATTAAATGTAATTCAGGAGGTGCAATGATATCAAGGATTTCTCTCGTGTCATTCGTGCCTCTTGACAGAACGGGCGCATTTGAACAGTTTCTGTACTTTTTAGCAAGAGACTTTTTGAAGTTAATTTTCTCCCACTCCACATAGTTCTTTCGACAATTGTCCATCGTTCTTTTTTCACCGCATGTATCCTAGTTTTCTTTACCAGCAAAGCACCAGGTACATGGGAAGCTGCTTGAATGAGACATGATTCCCACTAATATATTAGCAAGTTTCAAGTCAGTCGCGACCGTTCCAGAAAAATTATTTATGTGCAAGAGGGACCATAAGTGATGAACATTTTCGTAGTATCCTTGTGTGCCTGCAACTACTGCCAAAATAAATAACTTCTTCACGCCAGTATCCTTAAACTTTTTTGCAGCTACGCCCTCTACATATTTTTGGCGGAGATCGCTTACAACAGGCTCAGGTGTTTGTACTGAAAGGCGGACTTTCAGAAACCCTCCTCCACCATCTATGCCGAATTTTAAATGAGGATCGTTGAGGTTGCGAGCTTCTTTTACGCGATTTATAAACCCCAGAACATCATTGCAATAGACCAATATTTCTGGTGAACTTGTTTTCTCGCCCGCTTTAGATATTGTGGTAGGACATTTTTGGAAGTCGAAAAATGCATCCAGTCTATGTCGGTATATGGATAGCTTCTCTGTTAAATGTGGTTCGAACAGATTCCTTTTTCGAGAAGCCACACGCAAGTCTCGTGCCACTCCTTGGACTACGTTCCTGGAAAGACCATAATTTGTCCCTATTTTCGAAACTTCTTCTGCAGAAATCTGTTGCGTGGAGGGAGTCTGGTCGCTTGGTTTTGGGACGAGTTTAATACTGAGAGGCCCACCTCGTATCTGAGATAACTGAGCAATTTTCTTTCCTGAAACTGTGCCATTTGGACCACTATTTCCAAATACATCTTTTATCAAACAACTCGCCAAATGTTCTTTTTGTTTTTTGGGTAGGGATTTGCTCACATGTTCCTGCAAACTTGAAAATTTAATACTGCAGAAATGTTTTTTCCCCACTGAGTAGGTGTGGCCACATTTTGCGCACTTGTTTCTCCTATTTTCCTTGGTATTCTCGTTAATCCGTCGAGTAAAATTATATGGACCAGGATCTCTTACCAATTCGCATAGTGTACAGTTACACAAAGTTTCAGCCTTTGCACGAGTCTTTGTTTGCAGCATCTTGAATCCGGTGAAATCTGGTAGCGTTATTCCCTGGAAATTATTAGACTTCACTGACCGATAAACGAGAATTTTACAGGCACTGCACAGAACTTTTGGCAAACGTTCATCGTCTGCATCATATTTCACACATTTCTCGAGGTGAGTGCGCAAAATACCGCTAATTTTGACGAAATGCTTTTTCTTCTCCATACAGAGTAAACATATACGCTCCTGATTTTCTTGGTGGGTCCCCGCATGGCGCTTCGACTTACTGCACATTTTTTTTATCAAAAAAGAGACCACAAACGAAGAAGAGTATTGAACTACACCCTGAATGTCATTTGACTACTAAGGCTATTTTGCCAATAATTTTAATTGTCAATGACCTGCTGGCCTGTAAAGCGAATCAAGAATCAAAACAAAACGCTATTATTATTGTGATTTATTTTATTTGTGGGGGAGGGGGGCTAGGGGGTTTCAATTTGTGATACTGGAGATTGCCCTGCAGGCCTGTAAAGCGAACCAAGAATCAAAACAAAACGCTATTATTATTGTGATTTATTTTATTTGTGGGGGAGGGGGGCATAGGGGGTTTCAATTTGTGAGACTGGAGATTAAAGATATATTTAGGAAAAGGTTATCTGATATTAAAGGGAGCTCCAAATTCACCAATAGGCAAGCCTGACATCGCATGCCCCTACGAAAATTGATATATCTCAAATTTTCCACAAAAACGTGTTTTTCTCAAAATGGGCTCTAAGAATTACGGAGGATTTTTTTTCTGACCTTCTGATGGATCCAGGAATCGAATGCCAAAAGAAAATTGGAAGTGCTAAACATATGCATTCACGCCGAGTTCAAGCCCACCGTGACTATACATGCTCTTCTGTTACTGAAGTAACTGGTCCATAATTGTACCTCACTACAGCCTACCTCACAGAACCTCCTCAAAATGCATCCCCACGACAAGTGGTCGAATGCACCTTTGAAATCCACGAAGATTCCTAGGAAATATATTGTGATGTCGAGAGACCAACGGAGCTTCTCACATGGAGCCATGCATCCTCTACACTCTTTCCCACTCTGGAACCGAACTGGTATTCCGAAGTGCCCAAGTTGCTACTCTCCTTCAGGCGCTCTATCAGTAACCTCTCCATAACTTTACCGAGCACCGGGAGAAGGCTGATACCACGGTACGAGTGCCGGTCCCTCTTCACCCTATCAGGAGACTTCAGCAAGACCACCATCTTTGCACACTTCCAGGCAGCCGGGAAATATGCTTCGGAGAAACACTTCTGGAATAGCACCCATAAATACTCTGGTATGTCATTCCAGAGTCCCCTACACATTTCGCCGGTCATGCCATCAATACGCTGGGATCTCCTACACTTCAATCACGACATACTGTCCGACAGCTCGAACCTTTCGAGCACAGGAGAGTATCGGTCGGGTCTGCCCTCAGGGAGAGCTCACTCAGCAGTACTTCTGCACACTCATTCCACGAGGACAGTGTCACATCTCCAACCCGTAGGCAAGAAAAGTCGCACAGGAAGTTGGCTTGATGTTGCGACAGGGATTCCGTAACAGGGACTGCAACTGCCATCGTGTGAATGGGGTTGCTTGACAGTTTGAGACATCCACACAGTTTCTTCTGCGAATCTATTCTCGAGTCCACTTTTTCCTACGTTTTTTAAAATTTAAATCATTACTTTTATTCAAAATTTCACCAACGACAAGGCAAGCTGCACCTTCCCCCAAGGCACAGCTGTCACTGTCGGCAGATTTTTGTGAACGGTGGGCTGACAGTGACTGTTACATAGTCAATGAAGTAAGCTGCCATGGCAGTACTGTCGTGACAGAAACTGTCAACGTGAAAACGGGGCGTTAGTAACGGCGACACTGTCGAGTACTTAGACACGAGAAAGCTTATCAAAATACCGTTCGAAACTGGCAGAAAACTGTGGGTTCCAATCAGTGAATGTAAACCTAGACAGGGAACACCTCCCTGATTGCGAGAAACTCTCCCCTATCTCTTCATGGGATGTCATAGGAAACTATTTATTTGTTTACTTATAATGAAGAAGAAAATAAAATCTCATTTATTTCTCCTGCCATCACATTTGTATTTCATCTACAGCATCAATAATATGATTTTTAAATTTTACTAAAAAAGTCAAATCGAAAAACAGATACAAATGTAAAAACTAAAATAAGGAAAATTTGCGTTAATTGGAAAAACTGATCTGCCAGCTCATAAGAAATTAAAGTGTACTAATTTCTATCATGCTAATTTTACTACAATTATGCTTAATTTATCACTGATAGTTAATAAAAAATCCGGCGTTCCTCCTGCAACACTTCACAGGGTAATTCAATTCTGGTAACCAACCCTCTTAATGACAGAGACTGGTATTAAGACACTCCATAAAAATGTTTCGCAAACTCCATAAAATGAGAATGTAGTCATTTATTTGACGCTGTAATTCATCGACAGGCATTTGTGTTTGTAAATCTTGGGCGTACTTCTGAACAGCGACCCTCTCTATCTCGTCAAGTAACGACATTGAGAGGAATTGTACACAGTTTACATGCAACTCCTGTTTTCAAAGACAAATAATCCCCCGTGGAAAATCCAACCACTCACTGTGACTACCATCTAGGAACACGAGTAATGGCTCAATAATTGAGCTAGAGTAAGCAATTAAATTGCAGCCCACACAGCAGCTAAATCATTTGCTAGAAAACTTGAGAAAATCATTGTACTCTAGTGGTGGGCACTGGAAACACTGGGGAAAAACTCAGCGTAGGTATGAAGATTTGTGGTTTAACTTGTTGAAAACTTAAATTAAGTGCGGGAAACGCAAGTGGGTTGGTGGTTTAATGTTATTACAAAACCCATATACACTTTAAGTGGGAGAGTGTATATTTCTTCCATTTTTCATCTCTGCACGAAAGTAAACAAACTTTTAAAATGTCTCCTAAAAGACATTGTATTCCTTTTCTTGTACATCCTGGAAAACCTATTCATTGTGTGTGTCCTCAATAAAACTGGCGTGCGAGAAAGTACGAAACTTACCAACCGAACGTGTTTAACGATTGCATTTTGGAATACTTAAGCACTCAATAGATTTTGGTCACATTTTGTCGGTTGTGCGAAAAAATCAATATTATTTTTTTTGGTCTCTTTGTTCTCTTTGGGGGAGTGGACAGTAAAATATCACAGTTTGGTTAAGGAAATAGTTTACACGTAATTTTTACCGGAAATTGTTACAAATTCTGGTTATAACTTTACCAACACAGTGAAGCGTATCTGAAAGAAGACGCATGGAGATGATATCGAATTCTAAGCAGTTTCTAGTGTCTTCTTACTACAGAACGCCCCCGTCCCTCCACCAAGTCTAAGATTTCTTCTTTTGTAACACATTGTGGTATTCGAATCAGGCAATTTGTAAGAGCAGACAAATAGTTAACAGTGTAATTCAATACTAGAAGGGGTTTTATTTTGTATATATATGATTTTATTATATACTCTAGTAATTCATTTGATGGGAAAATAACTTAAAATCTAACATTAATCTTTCAATACTCTTATTTCCAACATTAAACTTACTCTACCTTAATATACTTACATACTGCTGCTAGGCCGCTCGCATTTCTGTCGTAGTATAAAAACAAATACAACAAAATAACAATACCCCCAAAACGTATAACTAAAAAGGGGTTAGTCAACATTACTTAAACTAAACACTTAAATTCTAATATCTACACTTAAAACTACTATTTACACTATATATTTACAATATTTACAGTGTAAGGTGCGATCACTGTACGGTATTCGGCATCGCCAATGTCAACTGTCCCTATCCTCCTATGGTAGAATAGTAGCCTATCGTCCACAAATAATAACCCGGTCTATAATTACCCTCAAACTGTCCTTCCCGTCATGGTCCAGACTATTCCTAACTCAGGCTTTGTTCAAAGAGGCCGACCCCTTCAGAAAACCCAGCGCGCCCCTAACCAGAAACACGTCAATTCTGTCAAAATCAACCATCCCGTAAATGTCAGCACAGGATGAAGTAGTCCACGAGCTATCGTCAGCTCTCAATTTCCGCAAGCCCAAGCAGCTCGCAAAAATGCGTCTCTCCCGTTTCCTTAGCCTATCCATCTGGTGGGAAGAGATCCCAAACCAGACTAGGAAGGCATAGGACATGATAGGCCTAATGATCTGCTGGAACATCAGAAGTCTAACCTAGTTCGAAAGTCCCCCACGGCATCGGAGCACATTGAGGTAACTCGCGAATACTCCCTTCACCTTGACCAAAGTTCGGTCAATGTATCGGTAGAATTCAAAGTTCGTCGTGAATTGGACCCATAGGTACTTAAGGACCTCGGCATTTCTCATTCGAGCGTCACCAACCCAAAGGTCGGGTTCAAATGTCTTCGCCGTAAGCCCTTGAAAAGCTTCCATTTGTCGAGATATCTCGACAGAATCTCCAGGTATTCATTAACCCTAGAGTTCGTGTTTCTGGCCTTTGCTCCCGTCATGGCAGCAAGTAAGTCATCAGCATATACCAGTAGCAGCCCGCCACCAGGCGGTTCTGGTAAATCACTGACAAAGATGTTGTAGATTACAGGACCCAGGAATGAACCTTGGGGCACTCCCGCCACAACATCTCTAGCGCTAGAAAACTCATCTCCGACTTTCGTACGGAATTTGCACCCCTTAAGGAAACTAGCCACAATCCTAAAGGTGTCCATATCGAATCCCATTCTCACCATCTTGGCTATATCAAGACTCACCGCGATGATCGCATAATGAGACGTCACATGATACGTTGAGTGTCCTCGCCGAAAACCGAATTGATTATCCTTGAGTACCCTTTTATCCTCAGCTGTCACAACAATCTTAGACAAGATACATAGTTTGCTAAGGGACGACAGAAGCGATATCGGTCTATAGCTGCCACTCGTCTTAGGATCAGCACCCGGCTTTGGTATAAGGATCGTAACCGATTCCTTCCAAGGCGCCGGAAAATACCCCAAATTCAGGCAGTGGGTAAAAAGCACTGCCAGAAAATTCCAGACAGCGGCATTAATCAGCTTCAGGACCACGACAGGGACCCCGCCCAGTCCACTATACCTACGATTTGATCTCCTCTATAACGCATCGCCAACCTCGGCACGTTTTACAAAGCCATGCCGACGCCAGCGCTCACCATCTGCACCAAACGACCTGTCGGCCATGACGTCTTCTCCAAACGTCTCAGTTGGGTCTTCATTCGCCAGGCGCAGAATCTCGCCATCTACACCAAAAGTACCGCCCGTAGCACCATCGCTCACCATCAAAGGAACTCCCTGGATGCAGTTAGCAAGGAGGTTAGCCTTGACTTCATCGACCACAATCAGGGAATCATCAGAAACCAACAGGTCAGGAATAGGTCTCCTGGCCCTAACGCCCGCAGCGGTTTTTATCCTCCGAAAAGTGTCGCTATTAATAATGGAAGGGAGAATATACAGATGAGCTCGTAATCTCTGCGAATGAGTATTTGCTTTCGTCTAAAGGTAGGATCAGACGATTGTCGCAATTCACGAAGTGTTAACAATTTTTATTGTGCTGAATTGGGGAACAATAAAATGTTGAATTGAATTTTAAATTTCAATTTGAATTCCCGGCTTCCAGTCACACGATTGTTAAACATATGGCAACTCTGAGAAACAGCTGTTGTGTTAAGTTGCAAATTTAGTTTTGTTTATACACATATAAATTTTAAAAAAAATCCAATGAGTGTTCGAACTCACGGGCGATGTGTTAACACCTTTATGTTACACGGTACCTGTTCGATTTCTATGAACACATTAGTAAATGTTACATTGGATAGTAAAAAACAGCGTTCAACAAAATCATGACGTTACATTTAAATAATATTAATACTTAAAATTTTTTAAAGACACATGTGTCATTATTTTCTTGCTTAATACTTTTTGTTTTATTCCCACAAAAAAAACAAAGAGAATGCAAAGCAACAGACACATGAACATACATACATTGTTATGTTCATACATACCATAGAGAAATGATGTGAGAGACGCAATCTCTCTCAGTATTTTGATGACATTTAGTGTATTGCATATTGGCGGCTGCATGTTGGAAAGTATTGCTTTAATAAAACCAGATAGAGGCAATGGCTCAAACCATCCAATAATAAATCAGCAACGGCATTTCGATTTGTGCGTTAAAATTTTTTTGTAAATACACCACAAATATATACTAACAATAAAATATAACAAACAAAAAGTCCAAAATACTTTTAATTTTCACAGTTTTTCATCAAAACGATAAGAAAAATGTAAGTCAACAATTTTTGAAATTCCACCTGGTTTACGTCAATCTACGTCAAATAACTCTCTGTTGCACATACCGCACCACGAATAGTGTGAACGGAAATGTCAGATGGGAACAATGGCTTCTCTATACATCATTTATCTATGGTACATACGCTACACAAGTGCACACAATTTTCGTTGCTCTCTTGTTATCTCATTTTTATATACGTAGAACCATGAATGAAAGATAATAAGATTGCGCATTGCTCAGGTCCGTTATGTTTGAACAAATTCTCTCACTATCTCTCTGTGACGTCAGGTTAGCTAAAATTTGTTTTGCAATCAGTTGGAACCAGCCTTTTTAAACAGTTTCTTGTAAATATTATAAAAAAAATTTAGTTCTGTCTATAAAATGTCTCCTGAATTAAATTGCCTGCAAAAACCATTAAATTCCCCAACAGTCTACTCTAACAAATTCATATACACTCCGGTTCACTTATTTAAGGGCACTGAAAATTCCATATTCAGCAGCATGTACCTTTTGCAATTTGTAACCGATTGCAGAATTTTAAAATGGAAATGGAAGCAAGACATCTTGAGATATGAAAAAATCATAACAATAGTGATATCTTAACTAAAGAACTTTTTTTGAGCAATTTATAAAAAAAAGTCCACAAATGTACTATTTTTATAAGTGAACCGGAGTGTATCTTTCAATGTACTATTATAAATTTTAGCTTTTCAAATGAGTCATCATATTCTTTCTAAACGTTTTTTTTTATATTTTTAACAAACGTTTCACTGCTATTTACAACAATTTCTCCTGAGTTTATAGTTTTTGCTGAATCTTCATATGTACATATTTCACAATTTACTAACGCATACTCGCTATAGATGCGAATAGATGCGCAGATAGAGAGAACAGTTTTTAAGCATCATTGGCGGAATCTTATTATTTCTTTCATTCATGCGTTTAACTACGTCATTATTCTCTTTGCTCTGAGATTGCTCCGCACCCACAAAAGACAACTATTCGCTGCCGCTACATCAGTGTGTGTTTTTTTCGCAGTCTGACAATCTGTGTTTCGCAGTCGGGGAAATCTGTGTTCTATATAGAGGTGGGTCACCCTCATCATTTAGGGGTATGAAAAATAGATGTTGGTCGATTCTGAGACCTACCCGATATGCACACAAAATTTCATTCCAATCGGTCCAGCCGTTTCGGAGGAGTTTAACGCCAAACAATCTGTGATCGCAGTCGGAAAAACTGTGTTTGGATGTGTTCACTTTTTGAGTTTAGTCCCTACCCGCAACTATAGATGTTAACACATCAAAAACTAGAGTCTGCTGGTTTTCTGTTAAAAACACAAATACAGTTGGTCAAAGAAGTCGAAGAAGCAATTGATAAAGGGCAATGTGTGAAGATTAAATATAAGCTTATGTCAGCTTTATTAAAAAACAAAGGTTTCATTGAAATTAAAAAGATTACAGACCAAGTTGAAGGAAAAAAAATTAATTGTAATTGTCATAATGCAACATACACTATTTCCGAAACTCAGTCTTTAAATATGCGCCTATTACGTCCGTAGATGTAGAACGTACGTTTTCAATGTATAACAGAGTCTATACCGTGTAAACAGGCACAGTTTTATGTTCACTAATTTGGCGGAAATATTTGTTGTGTACGGCAACAACAACCTTAATTAATTTGTTATATTTTGAAATCTTTAATATTGACTTAATGCTGTTTTAGTTATACGCCGTTTTTTCGTGCTTTTTTGTTGTAATGTTCCACTGATTAATATGCGAATAAAAGTGCATTTATGTACCTTTTTTAATTTTATGTTTTAAGGAATCAATTTAAAAAATAAGAAACTTTTAACTAAAAACTTGTATTTTAAAGAACATTTTAAGTGCAAATTTTATTTAAAATTTTGTAAGATTTTAGGGCAAGTTTTTAGCGCTGAAACCCAATTTTTAAGAGCAATTTGTTGGTTGCCCTAGTGGCAGGTAACACCTTCTGAACAAAGGAAGGAGAAGTAAAAGAGCAGCATATTTTCATTTCGTGAAAAAAAAACAAATAATGCATTCAGTGCAAGTAAATGTAAAAATTACCGTGTTAAATCCTTTAGTTGTTTGTATTAACTATTTATAAATGTGAATTTAAATTAATAAAATTAACTATAATAGATATTACTTACAGAGGACGGATCCATAATTCCGTGACTTTTCGAACTTCCCTCGTAGTTATATGAAATGCAACACTGCTCCACCACCGGTTAATAGACTACTGTCAAATTGTGAGCAAATTCCGTCGTTTACTTTGCGTTTGACAGCTGTTCAAAAGATACAAGCTCGTGCATTTTTTTTTTTAAATGGAAAAAGTGAATTTCGAGTGCTCATTAAACATTATTTTTTGCGAAAAAAACGTTCAATCAGACCAAGGAAAAGCTTGACAAATACTATGGGGACTCTGCACCATCGATTTCAATGTAAAAAAGTGGTATACGTAATGATATACACCCGAAAATGCCAAAAAAATACACGATATGGTGTTGGCCGATCGAAGAGTAAGAGTGCGTGAGTTTGTTGATGTCATAGGCATTTCATATGGCAGTGTGGTTTCGATTTAAATGATCAGTTGGGTTTAAGAAAGCTGTTTGCAAGATGGGTGCGCCGTTGGCTCTCAATAGACCGTAAACGTAATCGTGTGACAACTTCAAAGGATTGTTTGGAGTTGTTTAACCGCAATTCGAAGGGTTTGGCAACTCTACTCTCGTTTAGTTCGTTTTTTTAGTTGTGCTCCGTGAATTTACTTTATTTTCGTATTTTAAAAGTTTAAATAGTGCTTGTTGTGTTAATAGTGCAAAGATAAGTTAAAATACATTGCTTGATATAATTGTGTGTTCAGTGCAGTGCTTGTTTATACTGTTTTTGTATTATTGTGTGCAATTGGAAATTCTGTTGATCGTGTAAAACACAAACAACAACATTGTTGAGAACATCTAACGTTGTAGTTGTTTGATTTTTGTTTTTCTTTCATTCTCTTTGTTTCGTTATTTGTGTGTCAGAGTTGCCATCTGGTTTTGGGAATTAATATCAAAGGGATAATAAGTTCATACTTTTTTGGGAATTTTGTCGATTTTGGAATTCTGTTTTTAGTATTTGTTTCTTATTTATTTATTTATTTATTTTTTATTTTTTTTTTTACTCTGATTTAATTATAATGATGACTTGCATGAACAAAGACTGTAAGGTTAGATCGGATACCGATACTCTTATTTCGTGTTGGTTGTGTGATGGCTTAGTACATGTCAAATGTGTTGGCCTTTATGCAAGAGTGGCGGACAATCTTAGTGATGACAAGGGTCTTCGTTGGTGTTGCGTGGATTGTAGAAAATTGGATGTGGAGTTCTACAAATTTTTCAGGAGCATGAAGTCCGAGTTTTCTGAGATGGAAAAGGAGCTTTCGGCTTTATCTGGTCGATTTTCCAAGTTTATTGGGATGTTTAATAAATATCCGGGATTGGAAAAGAGAGCGGGTTCACCGAAAGCTTCCTCGCCGAAAAGGAAGAAGACGGCTAAGAAGGCCCCTCCATTGTTGGTAATTCCTTCCTCGCCGAATTTAATGGACGTTAATTCTCCAGTTACAGTTTCAAGTCCAATGAAATCTTCTGCCCCTCCTACTTTTGCTGAAGTCGTTTCTGTAGTTACTATAGCTTCCACGGACAGCGATAAGTCGTCTCCTCCGGGTGGTAATCCCGCCCCGGTGCCAGGACCGGGACCAAGAACGTTGACTGTCGTACCGGCAAGGAAGACAGTTTTTGTGTCTAGACTTTCCCCCGACACGACCGAAGAGGATGTACGACTTTACATATCGTCTAAATTAGTCGGGAATAATTCTAACGATTCCATACAGTGCTTCAAGCTGAAGTCACAATTTTCGGAACGTAGGTCGTCTTTCAAAATTATTGCACCGGATGATCTATTTGTCAGACTGGTGGATTCGGAATTTTGGCCTCACAGAACATTCGTAAGGGAATTTGAGTAACGGGATAATGGTAGACGTGACAATTTTGCTAGATTACCGTCTGGAGATAAGGCAGCTCCAAAAAACCAATTGGGAGTTTGAATATGGCGTATCAGAATGTTCGCGGTTTGAATACTAAATTGTCCAGATTATTTGTTGATAGCTTTGGTTTTCAGTTTGATGTCATTGCATTTTCTGAGACATGGCTTAAACCTAATGTTTTTAATTCTGAGTTGTTCTGCAATAAGTACGTAGTTTATAGAAAAGATCGTGTTGGTAAAATTGGTGGTGTTTTAATCTCAATTGAGAATTCTTTATCTTCTGAGTTGGTTACAGTTGATGACATTGGCGATCTTGAGTTTATTGTGGTGTCCATTAATTTAGGCGATTTGAAATTGTTTGTCACGTGTTCTTATATTCCGCCATCTTCATGCTTTGAGGTATATCAAGTGCATATTGACGCCATTGCAAAAGTTATTGCGTTAGCCAGTAGAAAGGACCGTATTTTAGTATTGGGTGACTTTAACTTACCGTCTGTCACATGGGTGTCTTTACCCGATACTAATTCTCTGACTCCATTGACACCATGTGATTGGTCATCTGATTTTGTTACGCATATTTCCGAACTTGGGTTGATTCAATTGAACGACATTCCCAATTCTATGAATCGATTCCTTGATCTAGTTTTAGTGGATGATTCTAACAACTTTGATATTTCTCGAATTGATCCGTTAATTTCTCCTGAGGATAGTTACCACCCAACGCTGGGAATTAATTATACATATGATACCATGCTGGTTGGTTGCAATTGCTCTTCGTCCTATGTTGGCCTATGCTTTTCGCGTGCGAACTTTATACTTTTGAATAATCTTATCTTTGATACCGACTGGCATAGTATTTGTCAGTGTGATAATTCTTTTGAATTTGAAATCGCCCTGGATGATTTCTATAATATTATTAATGGCTATATTTCTAAGTCTGTACCCAAGAGGCCAATAATGGGTAATACTGGCCCCCCATGGTGCTCAAGGACTCTAAATAGTCTCAAGAATGTAAGGAATAGGTGTTCGAAAAAGTATAAAAAATCTGGACTGCTAGCAGACTATGCTAGGTATATTGTTGCTAGGAGTAGATACAACTCTAAATCTCGTGAGAGTTACAGATTATATTTGGATAGGTTGAAGGTTAATTTTAAACGGAACCCCAAATCATTCTTTAGATTTGTTAACTTGAAGCGTAATTCGTCTTCCACACCTTGTAGGATCAAAATGAACGGTATTGAATATTCAGATGCAGAGTCTATTGCTAATTGTTTCGCCGATTTTTTCGCATCTATTTATTCCACCCGAGCCTATGATGTTTCCAAATCATACCCGTACACTGTCCGCTCTACCATTCCGTTTGATGCACCTGCCGTAAATTCTTCGTGGTTGCTAGATAACTTAATCAGCTTGAAAGCCTCGAATAAAGCTGGTCCTGATGGTATCCCGGACTCTATGTTGAAATACTGCTCGAATTCTCTCAGCTTACCGTTGACTCTCTTATTTAACGCTTCGTTGAAGTTCGGTCATTTTCCTGCACAGTGGAAGAGCTCTTATATAATCCCTCTCCACAAATCTGGTAGTTTAGTAAATGTTGCAAATTATAGGGGAATTGCAAAATTGAGTGTCATTCCTAAACTTTTTGAGAAGTTAGTCACAGAGGTAATTTCTCATCAGGTTTCCTCTATTTTAGATCCATGTCAACATGGCTTTCGGAAGGGTCGTTCCACCGTGACTAATTTGCTTCAGTTTTCCTCTTCTATTATTGACGGCTTTATTAATGGAGATCAAACTGATGTGATTTTTACCGATTTTAGTAAGGCTTTTGATAAAGTTAACCACAATTTGTTATTATATAAACTATGGGCAATGGGTTTTAATTGTAACATGCTGAATTGGATTAGTTCTTATTTAATGAACAGAGAACTGATGGTATCATTTGGTCGATCATTCTCAAGATCTATTTTTGTGTCATCTGGGGTGCCTCAGGGCAGTCATCTTGGGCCGGTTCTATTTTTGTTATTCATTAACGACTTACCCGCCTCCATAATGCACTCTAAATTGTTAATGTACGCTGATGACGTGAAGATCTATTTTTCTTACAAGGATCCTTGTCAATATTCTTTACTTCAGAGGGATTTGTCTACTTTCCAGACGTGGTGCGAGACCAATTTGATGGAGCTTAATTTTACGAAATGTAAGCATATGCTGTTCTCTAGGTCATCATTATTTTCGGCAAAATACATTTTAGGTGGCAATGTTCTTGAATCGGTGGATTCATTTGTTGATCTTGGTGTTCTCTTGGACAGAAAATTAAATTTCAACTCCCACATAATTACGATGGTGAACAAGGCTTATGGCGTTCTGAACTTTATTAAACGTTTGGCAAAGGAATTTTCTGATCCCTACGTTACGAAAAATCTTTTTACTTCACTAGTCCGCCCTATTCTCGAATATGGATCAGTTGTTTGGGACCCCCAGTACAATTTGTATGTTAATATGATTGAATCGGTCCAGAAACAGTTTCTCATTTTTTGTCTGAGAAATCTTCAATGGAACCCGAACCATAATCTTCCTTCGTATAGCAGTAGACTAGCATTGATCAGTTTGCCGACTCTTAGTAGTAGACGTACCATGATAAACTCTATTACAGTTTTGAAGATAATTGATGGATGTATATGTTCTGAATTTCTGTTATCTAAGATTTTCATAAATGTCCCATTGAGACCCACGAGGTACTATAAACTCGTAAACATCGAGTTTCAGCGTTCGAATTATGCGTCCTTTGATCCAGTTAGGAGAATGTGTCGTGACTTTAATGAGCTATATCAGTTTATTGATTTCACAGGTAGTTGGGAAACGACAAAGTCTAGCATAATTTGTCATTTGAACCGATTGCATTAGTGCTGTATATTCGTTAACGTACATATGTAAATTTAATTTACTTTATCCTTACTATCTGGTCTGATTTATGATTTGGTTTTCGTTTTGCTCGTAATTATTATATATTGGAGTATCTTATGTTAATATCTCGTGATGTGCTTTTATACTTATTTATGTTAGTGTAATACCAACTGGTGAAGAATTTCTGTAGTTGGTTGTAACGTGTGAACTTATGATCCTTGCTCTCCCGTTATAGACCGGTCTATAATGTGTACGCTGTCCTCACGTTATGGGGACGTGGCCCTCTCGGTCGGTAGGGGCGGGTAAGAGTGGCGGCGATGGGTTCGCTTGATTGAAAAAAAAAAAAAAATGTAAGGTAAGTTTGTCGGCCAATAAGGTGATGGCAACAGTTTTTTGGGATGCACGCGGGATAATCCACATCGATTACCTCCAAAACGGAAAAACACTAAACAGCGAATATTATGCCAACTTATTGAACCGATTTAAAGAGGATTTAAAAAAACGACCCCATATGGCCAAGAAAAAAGTTATTTTACATCAAGATAGTGGATGGGTGCACACGTGTGTAGTCTCCATGTCAAAATTCCATGAATTGGGCAACGAATTGGTACCTCATCTGCCATATTCTCCGGATTTAGCCCCCAGTGACTATTTCCTATTTCCAAACCTAAAGAAATGGCTCGGTGGAGAGAGATTTAGCTCCAACGATGAAATTATTGATCAAACAAATGCCTATTTTATGGACCTCGAAAAATCCTATTTTTTGGAAGGGATACAAAAATTAGAGAAACGTTGGACTAAGTGTATTGAGCTTGAATTTTTTTTTGCAAAAAAAAACTGTGTTTCATTCAAAAAGTCACGGACTTATTGATCCGCCCCCTATATTGAATTCAAAGAATAATTGGTTTCTAAATAACGGGTTTTCCAATAAGGACTTGACAACTTTTTTTTAAATAAAATGCAAACTATTTGAGATATTTCCAAAACTTTATGATTGACCTGAAATACAATCATAACATTTATGAATGGAACTCGACTTCGTTCATATGGCCACCCCGGGCACGTCAGCAGCGGTCGCGTCGTGGGACCCAATTTTCGATGACTCGGTCACACATTTCGGCCATATGTATTGTATGGGTGTAAACCTAGATCTTTACGCAAAATTCGTCATAAAGTGGTCTTGGAGATGCCCATTTCTTGAGAAACCCGAGGAATCAACTGATTTGGACGCCTGAAAGGCAGCAATATTTTCGTCCCTTCGACCAACCCGTTGTCTCACTGGCACGACAACATCACACAATGAATATGTAGACTCAAATTTTTGCACTAAACTTGTTATTGTTTGTTACTAGGGTGACAATAACGACCGAAAATTGGAGTTAACGCTCTTAAAGTTGCGGTCACTTACTTCGAATTTCGGGAGTAAAGTTTTATAATTTGCATACGTTGTTCATTCGTGTACTTTACCATGATGAAAATGTTGAGTTTACTGAAAAAAAGGAAAGTAACAGTTACATTTTCAGTGAAATAGTGCGTTCACAAATTAAATTCAAAGTTCTCAAGTACCTATTGGCAGCCCCTTTATTATTATGCTTGGAAAGAAATTCGCATATGAGTCCACGTAAGTATATGGATGTTTGGGATGAAGAACGCATATGTTTCCACGTAAAAGCATACACGTTTGAAAGTAAACATGCTACTTTTTGCATATAATACAAGTTAGTTTGGGACATGCAAACATATGAATGTGCGAAGTATGTTCCAAACATACACATGGTTCCTGCAGAATATATTTGCGGGGCCGTTATTTTTGGCATGTGCTGATGAACTTGTCACCGAGTTGACTAGTCATGCCAGTGAGTGTGCCTAACTGAATTATCTACTATTCCAACAAAATCCAACTATTTTTCATATTAGAAAAATTATCCTGACCTTTTAAGCTTGTAGTATGAACTTCTCATACATTAACTATAACTAACAAAATCGATCATAAATTTAAAATTGGAAAAAAAAATTATTTTTAACGATGATCTCAATTTTATTACGAAATTAAGCACTATGAAACTTAAAATCTTAAAATTAATTGGAACTTCAAATACACAATAAATTTTCAGTTATATTCAAAGATTCCCCAATTCGCAATAGAATTTCTCAATTGTCTCTTAAATTTTCCCAATTTAACCTAAACACTTTATTTACTATTACTTTACTATTTATTAGTGGCTATTTTACAACCTCGTGAGGTTAGATGTCTTACACATATTAATTAAACAAACAAATCAAACTAATTTTAACATATTTCTCCAACTGGTTATATCCTTCGCCTTTTCTCGCCAGTTGGTAACACCAAGGATACGGAATGATTCTTCGGTCTGGTCCTTACAGCGGAGGCTTGGTCGTCCTCTTTCCTGCTTCCCTCGGGTACGTTATCGAAAACCTTTCGCGTTGGCTCATCTTCATCCATTCTGAAAATATGGCCTAGCCAACGCAATTGGCCTACTTTAACCCGCCTAGCTATGTCAGTGAGTGAAAACTAGAAAGCGCACAGCTCAGTGAATATGACAAGTTCGATTCATTTGATGTAATGGGTAAATATAAATATTTATTTATTTTAGCTATGTCCACGTCGGAATACAAATTATATAGGTCTTGGTTTCAACGACATCGGTACTCGCCGTTTCCCTTAGCAGGACCATATATTTTACGGACAATTTTTCTCTCTAATACTCCCAGGTGTTTCTAATCCGCTTGCGATATGACTCAAGTTTCGGAGCCATATGCCAGGACTGGTAAAATGAGAGTCTGGTATAGATGGACATTTGCCTGTCGAGAGAGGGCTTTGTTTTTAAACTGCTTGCGGAGCCCGAAATAGTATATATTTGCAAGCACAATTCTCCTATTTATCTCCAGAATGACGTTGTTGTCCTTGTCAACAACTGATCCAAGGTAAGTAAATTCATCTACCTCTTAGAAATTAAATCAGTTGTCAACGTTCAAGTGCGGAGCAAGTCGAGAGGTTTGTCTAGTCGTTGACACCATCAATTTAGTCTTGCCCTCATTAACAGCAAGACCCACCTTTGTTGAAATTTGAAAACACAAAACACATTTTGAAACACTCTCGAAAATTTCGCCCGATTTCGTCTATGTCGTCAGCATTCGCCAGCAACATATGGCTTTTCGTGTTGATGGTCTTGTTCGTATTTACTGCAGTCTTTCTCATTATTATCTCCATTAAGATGTTAAAGAGATTACACGAAAATGTGTCGCCTTGTCTAAGTTCTCGCTTGGTACAGAATGATTCAGTGAGGTCTTCCCCCACTTTCACTGCTGATTTTCGTTGCCATACCCGCAGTGTCTTTTTCATCAGTTGCAATACGACATTCTTCGTCGTACCATGGCTTATCCTTCTGCGGTTTTTGATAGCCAAGTTCAGTCCTTGCAGCGATTTCCAAAGAATGGGAGATGTGCTTCCACTGCGTATCTGGGTCTTCGGGTGGGGGGGTATTCTGCTCTAGCAAAAGAGAGAGTTTCTGTCGATAGGACATTGATATCTCCGGTATTTTTAGCTTGTCAATATCCAGCTTTTCTTTTGTTCGGCTTCGTACGTTTTTCGCCCTGCTCAATCTCGTGCAAACTTTCGCAGCCACCAGGTAATGATCCGAGTCGATATTGGCACCTCGAATCACACGTACATCCATTACACTAGAAGAGTGCCTGCCATCTATTATCAAGTGATCAATCTGGTTCTTCGTCAGTTGATCAGGAGATATCCAGGTCGCCTTATGAATGTTCTTATGCTGGAATCGTGTGCTACTAACTACCATGTTCTTTGCAGCGGCGAAGTCTATCAGTCTTATTCCATTATTGGAGGTGGTATCATGTAGACTGTGATTACCGATGGTTGGTCGAAAGACATTTTTCTTTCCTAATTTGGCATTAAAATCGCCTACACTATTCTTAACGTCGTGGTCAGGGCAGCGTTCATATACTTCCTCCAGACGCTCATAAAATGTTTCTTTGACCTCATCATCTTTATCCTCTGTCGGTGCGTGCACACAAATTAACGAGATGTTGAAATATTTCGCTTTGATGCGAATAGTGCCTATGCGGTCACTCACTGGGTTGAACCTTGAAACTAGGTGTCGCAGTCTCTTGCCAAATATAAATCCGCACCCGAATTATTGCTCTCACTCATGGCAGCAGTAGTAAATATCGCAGTTTTTCTTTCGGGTGCAACCATATCCTGTCCATTAAATTTCCTGAATAGGTGTGATGTCAGCATTATATTTTTCGAGAACATCCGCCAGTTGGAAAGCGGCACCCGTCCTGTATAGTGTTCGCACATTCCAGGTTCATATCCTTAAATCGTGGTCCTTATAACGTTTGAAATGGTGGTTAAGAGTTAAGGGGTTTCTTTGCCTATGTTACGGAGGCAGGAGGCAAACCCAGCTAAACACTAAAATCTATATGCCATTAATCACTTTAAAATCATCACTTAATAGATATAATTTTCCACTGGAAATTGTTAGGGGTTTCACAAGCTGTCGTACTTGGTCGTATTTTTATACAAAAGTTGTACAATTTTTGTTGTTGGCTTCCACATAAAACTAATATACGACACTACAATCGCGAATGATATATTTAGTGCTTGTGCTAGTTCAATTCTTGGGCCGAGTTTGTACCGAGTGCCGAGTAACATCACTACCGTAAGAGCTGTTGTTGCTATATATTATTTCTTATTTTGTGATATTATTATTATTATTATTATGTCATGTATTATGTTATTGATATTATTAGTTAATCCTTTAATTTAGTTTAGCCCTTTTGAGTTTTAAAGAATGTTTTTTTTTGCAATCAATTATTTCCTAAATCAGCTGGATAAATGCGGCATACAACAAAAATTACAGCAGACAGTTGTCCGAGGCCTTCGGCCACGGACTGTCCCTGCAGGCTGTGTCAGAGACACGGCCATTAAGTTTAACGTAGAATAAGCCATCCGATAAGACAGAAAACATATAAAGGGTGTTTTTTTAAGCTAGATAGAACTTCAAATTGTAAAAAGTAACACAAAAAATTAAATTTTGATAAAACATTTTTTTTTATTTCTTTCAGTATACTCTGACAAATCATCATGAATAGACTCACGCTTGAACAACGCTGCCAAATTATCCAAATTTACTTTGAAACTCAGTTGGAAACTGACCCGTTGTTTTATCGCAAAATTGTGTTCAGCGATGAGGCGCATTTTTGGCTTAACGGGTTTGTTAATAAGCAAAAGTGCCGCATATGGAGTGAGACCAATCCACAAGAGACCCTACAGACTCCATTACATCCAGAAAAATGCACCGTTTGGTGCGGTTTTCACGCTGGTGGCATCATCGGACCTTATTTCTTCAAAAATGAGGCCGGAGCTCGCGTTACGGTCAATGGAGATCGTTACCGCACCATGATCAATGATTTTTTGTTTGAAAATATGGATGACATTGATCCGGAGGAGATGTGGTTTCAACAGGATGGCGCTACGTGCCATACGGCGAACGCAACCATCGACTTATTGAAATCAAAATTTGGCGATAAGTTGATTTCGAGAAATGGACCTGTCAATTGGCCTCCAAGGTCGTGCGATTTGACACCTCTCGATTATTTCCTATGGGGCTACGTGAAGTCAGTGGTTTATGCTGATAAACCAGCAACAATTGACGCCTTGGAGGCCAGCATTGTTCGTGTTATTCGTGACATACGGTCAGCAGTGCTCGAAAAAGTGGCCCAAAATTGGACGTCCAGAATGCGCTTCGTCAAGAACAGCCGCGGTGCCCATATGCCCGAAATCATTTTCAAATGTTAATGTCACGTATTGATCTTTCGAATAAAAAAAAAATTTTGATTACAATTTAATTTTTTGTGTTATTTTTTACAATTTCAAGTTCTATCGGGCTTAAAAAAACACCCTTTATAACAATAAATTCATTTGCTTATATTATTTATCATTTATTGTTATATATGTTTTCTGTCTTATCGGATGGCGAATTCTACGTTAAACTTAATGGCCGTGTCTCTGACACAGCCTGCAGGGACAGTCCGTGGCCGAATGCCTCGGACAACTGTCTGCTGTAATTTTTATATTTACCAACGGCATTTGATTCAAGTCCGTTTAAAAAAAAATATATTATGTTCGATTTTTTTAAACCTAATTTAATTTATGTATTTTAATTAATATTTTTATTGAAATAAGTTCTGCGAATGTTGAGAGGGCCGCCCTAATATTAAAAAAGGTTTACCTTATCGAGTCTTCGCATTAGCATTCGAGCGTTGTGTGAAAGCTTTACGCTTTACAATTCAAAATTAATGTTACAACAGCTTTATTGAAGCTTTCGCAAAAAAGCTTTATTACGTTAGCTTACTGTTTGTTTCACTTTTTACTAGATACATGTTGCCAAGCAACATTAGCTTGCTGTTCGTTTCACTTTTTACTAGATACATGTTCCTAAGCAATGTTGAGCAACCAAAAACACTCAACCAAACACCACACATATGTTTGAGTATATGTGTTTAAACAATTTTCATTTGAGAAATTAAAATACTAGAAATATATCAACCAATATGAAATGTATATCAAACGAAAGATAACATCTTCATTTACCTACAAAAAAAATTTTAAAAAAATTCATCTAGCCGTTTCCTCAAATTCAATGAAATAAAGATTACAACAATAAAAACCTGACATGACTCCTCATACCGTAAGGTAAGACGTATTCTACGTCAAAACCTGACATGACTCCTCATACCGTAAGGTAAGACGTATTCTACGTCAAAAAAAACACAATAATGGTGTGTTCACAACTATTGTACTTATCTACGAAAACGCAATACAACGTACGACAATACGAGAACTTGTGTAACCCCTAAGTGTAAAGTAATTAGAAAATATTACGGCCGCCATGTCTGTTATTATCAACAGCTTTTATACAGGGTGATTCAGGAAGTTCTGGATAAATTTCTCCATCGTATTCCTTGGCTCATTTCATGAAGAAAAGTCCACTAGGACCATGTCCGAAAATGCAAGGGTGCGAAATGGCAGCGGGTTCAAAATTTTCGGATTGGCGGTCGGAGGGAAGTAGGGTAAAGTTGCTAACTTCTGAACCAGTGGTCGGAGGCTCAGAGGTCTTACCGTTCCAAAGTTACTGAAATGCAGAAATGTTATTTTTTGATTTTGGAAGCGAAATAACAGCACACATTTATTTGTTTTTGTAAATTAACACGTTTAAGATTTTATTTTATTGAAATTTTCAGAAATGGTCATAACTTTGGAACGGTAAGACCTCTGGGCTTCGTTTAGGTTATTTTGGAAAGGTAAGAGGTATAGCTATCTTTCAACAGAAAAAAAAACATAAGTTACCTGCCATCTGGCTGACCAAATTGAGGTCATGTGAAATTTTTTCCATTTTTTTTCCGAAAGCTTTGTAGCTTTGACTTTTTTTGATTCTGCAAGGCCTCTTAAAGACCTTTCCAACAAGCCCAAAAACAAACAAATCCGACCACTGGTTCAGAAGTTAGCAACTTTACCCTACTACCCTCCGACCGCCAATCCGAAAATTTTGAACCCGCTGCCATTTCGCACCCTTGCATTTTCGGACATGGTCCTAGTGGACTTTTCTTCATGAAATGAGCCAAGCAATACGCTGGAGAAATTTGTTCGGAACTTCCTGAATCACCCTGTATGAATTTGCGTTATAGGAGGGCATACTGTAGTCTTCCCTACATATTATTTATTGATTAGCAAGATATTAAACAAGAATATTATATCACACAATTAAATCTCACTCGATATTCCAAACAAAGGCGATCAAGCAAAATACCTAGAAATAAACTGAAAATGTGTGTAGGAACAATTTTCAAATAAATCACAATGGATAGCATTTGATAATCATGACGTTCCTTGCTGTCCTTCTCACCCCCATTGAACAAGTTTGCTGGTTAAACATTTAATTAAAACTATTAAAGTTCAAGTGCAGTAATTGAAAGAAGTACAATACAATTCTTTGACTCACCCGCTCACTTTCATGCCCCTGGATCGAGTAAAGTATAGAAGATAATCAACTGAATATTCAACATAGATACCGAGGTTAAGTGTTGGTTAACGCATTGTACTAGATAGTAATTATGATAATGTAGTAGATGCTGATGCTAACGATGATACTGGCAATGGTAAAGGGATAGTCGTAGTGATTAATGAAGATGAGTCTGCATTGCGTCTGGTTGCGTATTTTATTTTCAATAGGAGGAAGTTGAATCGCATTTTAAGGGGCAAACAAGAAAGAGCATTCAGAATAAAAAAAAATTTGTATAAAAATATTAAGAAATTTTTCGAATGTATTTTTGTATACATAAGTACCTATTTAATATTTAAATAAAGGCAATATTTAAATAAATCTACACACAGGGAAAAGATTAGCTGGAAATGAATTCAAGCATTGGAAATTCCATGATAAAGTCTATATTTTGATTAGGATTCACAATTGTCGATGTTATTGATGAATTAAAAATAGGTCTTACTAAATAGAAGTTGTTATTACAGAAATTAAGTTGTACTATAAACCAATTTGAGTATTTCTAAAACCTCATTCATCTGAAATGGAAGATACACTTCTCATAAAAAATACGAGTCTGCTTTAGACCACACGACTGATGTAAAATTTCTTTAGCTCCATCTACATGTATGTATATATAGTTTATGTTCATATATGTATAATTTATACATATATATTAGGGCGGGTCAAATTGTATGGAACGATTTTTTTTTTGATGAAGCGTGTAGCAAAAACGTAATCTATAGGTGATTCTGAGAAATTTTGCTCAAGAGACCATAGCTCTAAGTCGGATAAGTCACCTTTCAGAATCTGTATTGATACCTGTAGAATAAGTCGTCAATGGCAGCATTGTTCAATTGAACAACTTTGTAACACTGAATAATGACGTTACAAAATAATGACGTTTACCAACACTAAACATTGCCAAGCTTGCTTTTCCTTCTTCCTTAATCGTTCATCGTGCAATGCGCACGCGCACGAACAAATCTTCTTGCGTGAGTCCAATCTTTTCGTGAGCGAGTGTGCGTGTCCTTTAATTTCGATTTTTTTACTACTTTGTTAAACAAAGTAATTTTGGAAGGCTTCTAATATCATTTCCCTCTAACAAAGTGTCGTTAATCATCTCCTGTATTTCAAGGAACGCTGCTGCAAGCGAAGGAGTTTTTATACGTTTTACAGTGGGACCGATTACAAAAAAGTGGTAATGATATTATAACTTGTAAACTATAAGTTCGATGGTTTTAGAATGCACTAAGTATTTCTAGGGGAGGAGTCAGGGTTTCAGAATCTGGTATTTAGAGGAACCTTGTTTCGACGTTCCTTTTTGCTACAGGGTGTCAGGGTGACAAAATGTTCATGACATGTAATTTTTAATATTTGTTTGAATATAAAGGAAGTGGTTCATGCACAAACCCTGTTTTACTTTTGTGAGTAATTTTTGCGTGATTATCGTGAGTCACACGTGAATGTGAGTAGGATCAAATTCCGCTCACGGGAGCGTGCGTGAACGCGTGTACCGAAAAAATCTTCGTGCATGATCGTGCGTGAGTGACTGTCTTCCTTTCGTGAGCATGCGTGAGCGTGAGTCAAAACTTACTCCCGTGTTCATCTCTAGTAGGCATATACATACATGTAATTTTTACTTGCTAATTTATTAAGGAAGTGAAAATATTCTTAAACATTTGTAACTGACATATCGCACTCTAACTAAACAAGAGTCATAAATCAAAACATACAGATTGGAATTTATTGCTTAAAACCAAGAACAATTTCATACCACTGTAAAAATCTCTCTTTCTTTTCATCAAAAAGATCCAGTATTAATATATCTATTATTCAGAATTTTCACACATTTATTAAAAACTGATTTAGAAAAACTGTTTTTTGCCTCTACTGCAGATTTGTATATTTCCGTTTCGACACAAGAATTTGTCCAATTGCTTTTACTACAAATATTTTCCCTTTAAGTAGATGGAATTTATTTTATAAAAATTTACTGGTGTTTCCTTTCAGTTATTGTTTCGTAAAGTGTTCACTTTTGATCTTCCTGCCAAGCATAACGCCTTGTATAGACGAACCTTAGTTCACCCTTCTTTGTTCTGTTTACAATAAAAGTCCAGTGGATTTGTTTACAAAGTTTGCTGTGCCACAGTTCACTGGAATACCAATGAGTGAAGCAAAAGGGCGCGCCAAAATGGAAGTATATGAATACTTCTATATGTATTAGGGTGTGATTTTCTGACAACATATTCAAAATTTTATTAAGTTTTCGTAGTTAGTCTTGCGCGTTTTTAACGCATATAGTGCCGTTGCGGACGTTACACAAACCAGATGTCGTTGTGGATGTACAATGTACACTGTCATCAATTTTATCGAATTTTATGGTATAAGCAAAAAAAATCCAAATACATTAATTAAAGGTGAGAGTTTGAAACTATCAAATCCGCTTTCGGGGAACCAAATAGTTCTCTGTTGTTTCAAAATTGTAGCTTACAGTTTTAGTAGACATTACACTTTTTACCATTGTCTGACCAAATCATGGAAAGACACACGAGAAACAAATCGACATCTATCATCAATTTGTAGGGTACAAGGAGGCCTTCGATAGCCCGATATGCCAGAAATTCTACGAAGAAATGTCTGACCTTGGTATTCCTGCAAAACTCATACGCTTTTGTAGGATGACCTTGACGAACACCAAATCCACAGTGGAAGTTGGTAATGATCTTACCGAACATCTTAATAGAGATTGTTATGAGAAAAGCTGCAGTCAACATGAATAAAACCATCAGCAGCAGATATCATTGGGCGCACAGTTAGAGAAGTTACTGCGGTGTTTTCGGGAATTGAGAAGGAGTCAGGAAAATTGGGTCTGACGGTAAATAAGGACAATACAAAATTAATGGTTTCAACAAGCAGGGCCTCCACGCGATTAGACCAAAGCTTCAACTTTGGTAACCGTTATAATTTCAAGGAGGTGGACGAATTTATATACGTCGGATCTGCCGTAAACAACAACAACAACGTCAGCCTCGAGATCAAGCTGAGAACTCTGCTTGCAAATAGATGTTATTTTTGGCTAAGCAAGCACGTTAGAGATAAAGCCCTCTCTCGAGTAACAAAAGTACAACTATGCCAGACTCTCATACAATCTGTCCTGCTTTATGGCGTCGAATCCTGGGTCTTATCGCAAGCAGACGAAACATCTGTAGGAGTCTTCGAAAGAACCAGTACATAAGTTTCAGTCGGGTGAACCGACTTAATCATACACTCACCCTAAGTCATTCACTGCGTGGGAGTTCTGTTAAAAAACGCCCATACTCAAAAGTGACCATATTCATATTGATCTAAATATTATTGAATACCCAAATTAGTTACGATCCTAAGCGATTTTGGGGAAATTTTTTTCCTCCCAATATGGGCATGGCAAGTTGTTGCCAAAATTTTGATCAGCACCAAATTTTATTAAGATCTGTTATGATTTATTGGCGATATCGATTCGGCAAACCCCAAATACGCCCAACTTTTGTATGGGAGGTACGAAACTGGGCGTGGCACAATAGTCAGTTATTAATTACACAGTAGCTTTTAGTAAAATATTGCCTAGTACCGAATATTATTAAGAACGGTTGTAGTTTACGAGAGTTATCGTATCGATCAACCGGCCATCCGCCCAACTTTTATATAGGAGGTACCAGAATGGATGTGGCAAAACAGTTCATTTTCTATAGGAGAGCTTTATTTGACTAAATATTGACTAGTACAAACTTTCATAAAGATTGGTTCGGTTTTGCGGGACTTCTGGTGCCGAACAGCCAAACAACATTTGTATGGGAGGTACCACAATGGGCGTGGCAAAATCGCCCTTGTTTTAATCGGTGATTGGCGTTTGATAACGTGAAGCCATATACCTAATATCATTAAGGTCGGAAGTGTTTCACGGGATTTATCGGATTGACAACCCGGACGAACACCCTGTTTCGTATGGGAGGTACCAGAATGGGCGTGACAATCTCGCCCATTTCCTCCGGTGTGAGAGTTGAAGCTAATCACATCTACCAGAAGAAAGATTTGAAAGAAATATGATTTTGTGCTAAATGTGTTGATTTGTATGGGAGGTATCGGGTGGTCAAAACGCCCATTTTCAATCCCAAACTCAATATTGACAAATAATAGTCACTGACAAAATTCCATTGTGATCTGTAAAGATTTACGGCAGTTATAGTGTTGACGTCTTAAAAAGTCCTAAAACGAATTTCGTCCAAAGATAATGAGGGCCTAATATGGCTCATTCTATGTGTTAAATTTGTTTACGTATTAAATGATATATACCCTCATCCTATGGGTGAGGGTATAAAAATACTCTGAAAAATGTATGGCCCTATAGTGCACAACGGCGAGTATCGGCGTCACATGAACCATGAACTGTATGAGCTATATCCCGACATTGACATAGTTAAGCTGGCTAGGCCATGTAGAATAGACGAAGGGGTTTCGAAACCGAATTCGAAGGAAGGCGAAACATAGGAAGATCAAGACTCCGATGGAGGGATCAGGTTGACGAATGGTATTGCCAACTGGAGACATAAGGCAAACGATCGAACTGGTTGGCGAAACATGTTATCATCTTCGTTTTGTAAAGTCCCTGGCCCCTTGGGGTTGTTTGGGACCGGATAAGTAAGTAATATTTTTTATAACTTACCACGCCCAGATATTCCAACGTGCCTTTAATATTGTTCCCTGTGACGTATATTAGATCAATCCTATCGATATTTCAGTGGGTCAGTTGGAGAATATCGTGTGCTTCCTTTAAAATAAGATTTCGATTTCTTCGCAACTGCTACTTTGACTTGAGAAGATGGGAACAATTCTACTAAAAAGGCTCACAATCACACTCATTTTTAATCTGTGGTATGCTTATAAGGGTGATTGCTTCTTAAGTAAAAATAATATTTATATTTATCATTTATGTATATTGTGTGTTAAAGTATATAGTGTATTAGCAGATCACTTATAATCCTTTATGTGCTAAATCACATTTAAATGACGATAAGAATAAGAGAAAAGATTCAAAATTTTGCGAATATTTTGCATTACTTTTTCAAATGTCTTTGGATTTACTAACAAACTAACAAACACTAATGTTAGTTTAGATGAAGCGCATTCTAAATTGCACAATACACCAAGATGTAGTTATTACATGCCTACACACATTTGACGAACATCATTAATTCGCCTGAATAAAAAAACAGAACGCCAAAGATTTGTGGAACTTACTGGAAGACTTTTCGGAAGCAGAGACCTCAATCCGAATGCTCACTGTGAATGCTAGTTGGAAGCCTAGCAAAAAAAAATTCAATGAGTGTTCGAACTCACGGGCGATGTGTTAACACCTTTTTGTTACACAGCACCTGTTCGATTTCTATGAACACATTAGTAAATTTTACATTGGAAAATAAAAAACAGTACAATCATATGATGACGTTACATTTAAATATTATTAAGACTTAAAATTACTTAAAGACCAGTGCAAGCACATGTGTCATTATTTTCTTGCTTAATACTTTTTGTTTTATTCCCACAAAAAACAAAGAGAATGCAAAGCAACAGACACATGTACAGTGTACATAAATTGTTATGTTCGTACGTACGCTATACAAGTTCACACAATTTTCGTTGCTCTCTTGCTATCTCATTTTTATATACGTAGTAGTGCCGTCGGTGGTGCAATGGTAGTGTGCGCGGCTCTTGTGCATGAGCTTCTCAAACTACCGTTCGGAACCGGTGTAAAACTGTAGGTCCCAATCAGTGAGTGTAAAACTATAACGCGCACAGCTCACTGGTTGTGAGAAGCTCTCCCTAATCCCCTCGTGGGATGTAACGGGAAACCATGTATTTTTATTTTTTTATAACCACGTCATTATTGTCTTGCTCCGCACCCACACAAGACAACTATTCGCTGCCGCTACATCAGTGTGCGTTTTTTTTCGCAGTCTGACAATCTATGTTTCGCAGTCGAACAAATCTGTGTTCTATATACGGGTGGGTCACCCTTATCATTTAGAGGTATGGAAAATAGATGTTGGCCAATTCTGAGACCTACCCGATAAGCACACAAAATTTCATACAAATCGGTGCAGCCGTTTCGGAGAAGTTTAACGCCAAACAATCACTACCCGCGGCTATAGATGTTAACTAGAGTTGGGCGTTTTAGTTCAGTGAGCAGATCGCTCTTTTTGTTTCAGCTCAGTGTAACGAACTAGTTCGCTCTTTTACTTCACTAGTTCGTTTAGTTACTTTTTCCGTTTCTGATTCGTCAGAATAATTAGTTCGTCGGTCATCTCGTGTTGAGCGATCATTGAAATTAGCTAGTGAAAGTGCAGCAGAGTACAAGCAGTTTGCCAATATTTGTAAAGGGTTTGCACTGTACGATAGGAAGGAAAAAATGAAAAAGCATCCATCATACTTATGTGATACAAGATTAAATCCACCATGGCCAGTGCAATGCGGACACAGGATACCGAAGTGGTACCTTATTTACATAAGTAAGTCAATACCTGCAGCTAACTTAGATTCGGGGCAGTGGTCGTGTTTGGCGCCCAGTTGGTGTCAGTGGCGGTGATAGAGGACAGCAGTTACAACAAATATATTGAAACAAATTACCACAACAGGGACGTTGGAAGTAACAGTAACCGAGGTCGTTCACATAACAATAAAAATAATAAAATAGTCAAATGTCGATATAAGACAACGTAAGCAAACGACAGACTTGTCATTCATGAACATGAGCTTTGTCGATAACTTTTTATCTGGCCTATGAATTTGAAAAAGATTTGAAACAATTTTGTGAACATGGTAGTGATGCGAACAACTTTGATTACATTCTTACTTGGTATCAAGTAGGGCGGTAAACCGGCAATAAACATCAACGATAGCTGATGTTCATGTTCAGGATTGACAAGTCTGTCAGGCAATTAATTTTTCGGCATAGGTCTACTTTACCGACAACTCTGAGATCGGTACAAAAATCTAATTAACCGCTGAAATTACATACGCTGAGTCTAACAATATATCCTGTTCCCCGTCCCGGTCCACGGTTTCCGAGATATGGCCCTCCAAAGGTTCAAAGTAAAGCCGGGCATATCTCTCGCATAAGTAATCCGATTAGGTCAATATATGTATCGGTGGAAAGCTGTCAAATATGCCCCCATTATGGCTTCAAAAAAATTTAACTTTATTAACCCATTGAGGAACAATTTTAAATTTTCGATTTTTGACCACGCCTTTTTTTTGTCAAAAACGTAATTTTGTCCAAATATATCCTATATTAAGGCATGTAAAATGTATATAGTCTTATAGACCCGACTTTAAAATTTAATACGAAATATTATATGCTTGAATAACTTTTCAAAGACCAGAGATATTGAAGTTTAAAAAAATATAAAAATTATTTCGAAAAGATAATATTTTGAATAGGTCTCAAAATAAACATAAATAACGTCTTACGATTTCATTGGTGCCATTACTTTTCACAACCGATGGCTGTGAGTCACCAAAAAATTGCGCCAAAATCGACTTAAGGTACAGAGGGAATATGAACCCCACTGACTAGGTGGAATATAAATGTATCGATTTTCAAATAGGTCTAGCACGCGGTGCGAGCAACGCAGAGAGGAACCAATATCACCAATGAAATCATGAGAAGATTTCCTTTGATTTGAGTACCCATACATGCATATTTGTAAATTTTGTGGATATTGAAATATAGAAAAAGAGGCATATCTCGACTCACAGGCATAGGTGTGAAAAGTAATGGCACTCGTTCATTTCTTGATTCTTTATTAAAAACGCATATATAATCTACAGTTTCTGTTTTCTTACTCTAATTTTCAAAATATAGCGAAATTTTAAAAAAAAATATGAAGTTTAAACTTGAATATCTCTGGTCTTTGAAGGGTTATTTGCGCATGCTATATTGTGTATTAAAGGCGAAGTCTTGTCCATAATACTATATACATTTATACATACCTTAATGTAGGTGATATTTCGAAATAATGAAATTTTTGACAAAAAAGGCGAGGTTAAAAATCAAAATTTTTAAATTGGTCCTAAATGGGTTAATAAAATTTTAATTTTGTTTAAACCATTTGGAGGGCATTTCCGAGAGCTTTCCATCAATACATACATTGACCTGATCGGATTACTGATGCGAGATATAAACCCGGATATACGTTGGACCTTTGGAGGCCCATATCTCGGGAACCGTGGACTGGGACACTCCATTTTTTCCTTTTCCCCTCCCCCTAATTAAATCAATAGAGAGGTAAAAACGACTTTTTTCTTGGCGAGTTGGCGGTAAAGTAGACTTGCTCCTAAGCTTCTCAAACAAAAACAAGTTGCCTGTTATTCAAAATTTATTCAAAACCTCTTATTTCTTGCAAGGATGTCGTCTGTGTACTTTTATTTTGTACCGACCTAATATAATGTAGTTAAAACACAAATTTTGGAATTTTGTGTTTCGCTTTTTGAATTTGTTCACAAATTAAAAAAGGAACAAATTGGCCTTCCTTGGTATTTCTATAAGGAAATAATGTGCAAATGAAAGTTACAATTTTAAAATTTAAAAACATTTACAAAGAAATCTGGCAAGTATTGTATAAAAAAAAGTTGATAACTGCATTGAAAAGTAATTAGCTTTTGAATTTAAAGCAGTTAACTTGCATTACACTGTTTAAAAAGGATATACCTGATGAGGTTATTACTAACTCATTCCATGTTAGAAAATGTAAATAACAGAGTTTTTTGTTGTCAAGTCCACTATGTGGTAAATTTTTGTTTTAATTATTTTAATTATATATTTCAGATTATTGTTATTACATATTCCAAGTTCAGTCTTTTGAATAATAAATATTTCTTAAATTAACAGGAACACTTTTGTTTTAATTTTATATTATATAGTTAATTTTTTTATATATATTTTAGATTTTTAATATTATCAATTAAATATTCAAATTCTGACCTAAAATAAAAAGTACACATATAAAAAATAAAATAAAAATAAGTAAATAAATATATCACATATTGTTGTGCAAAAATACAAGGCTGGAAACCTTTCGTGGTTTCAATAGTGTCCGTCTTTCGCTGATTATTTGCCCAGCAGCTGAAAAAATCCATTCACATGGAACGGAAGTAGCCACAACGCACAGACGCTTTAAAGCGTAGAAATATACGCGTGGATATAAACTCTTTCTCTCTTTCCACCATTCGAGCGGGTTTTTTTCCTATCCAGATATTCCTCATTTAAGTACTTATCCAGCTCTCTGATTGCAGCTGCTGAATTACTTTCAGGGCGAACAGTCTTTGAATACTCTTTGTCAAAACTGTCCCAAAAGTTTAAAGAATCTGGCTTCTCTGCTACCTGTTGGGGGATAGAGTCACCTTCGTCGTCATTTGAGTTTGGCAGTCTAATTTGACAGATTTTCGCTCTCAAGGACATTATTGCAGTTTCATAATTAGTGCTGCTTTTAAATCCCAGTCGTTTAAAACGAGGATCTAAAATCGTGCTCTCACTATACAAAACATTTTTTTCTAAATCTCCAAATCGTTCAGTTAGTTCACCTTGAATGACTTGAAGCATCCCTATTATTTGATTATTAGTAGATTTACATTGAGCTACATATCCCTCCAAAATTTGGCACATCAACGTAACTTTGGAAAGCGTAACATTTTTCTCTGCCTATACTTCTACAGTGACCTCGTACAAGGGTTTTAGTATGGGAATCGCTTCTTTTATTAAATCCCAGTTCTCTAATCGGCATAGCAAATCTGGTCGAGTTAATGACAACGTCGATATGACCGCATCCTTAAGAATTAGTATTCTTTGGAGCATATCATATGTCGAGTTCCATCGTGTGGGTACATCTTGCTTTAATTTAAGCTCAGGTAGGTCCATTTGCTTCTGCGTGTCGAGCAATTTTTTTAATGCGTGTGAGCTCTTGTGGAAATATTCAACTATGCGCTTTACTTTTGACACAATATCACTTATTTCTTTAAGAGCGGCTTGGACAACAAGATTTAAAGAATGGGCAAAACATCCAATTCCTCGCCAAAGACCTTGACGTATGGCTGAAGTAATGTTAGCTGCATTGTCACTAACAATGGCCGTTACTTTGTTGGATAAGTTAAATTCCGCCAACATATCGTTAATGAATCTGGCTAAGTTATCCGCCGTATGCCTTTCACCAAATTCTTCGCAAGCAAGTAGGTGCGATTTGAGCTCGGTATCATCATTAATAAAGTGGGCTGTTACTGCCATGTAGCTGGTGTTGGTTTTTGATGTCCAACCATCGGTGGTAAGACACACAGCTGGCGCTTTACTAATGGATTCTTTAACATTTTCCAAAACCGCACTATGCACGCTGGGAAGAATATTGTTTGAGAGCGTCTTCCTCGATGGTAGGGTGTAACCAGGGCAGCATGAGACAGCCGTTATGCGATTTTTAAACTCTGGCTCCTCTACAATACGAAGTGAATGGTGCCCCTTGGCTATCATTTTAAGTACTTGCTTGTTTATTACTTCTACCTTACGTATTGGAGGAGGTCTGCGCATGTATTGGGTAATGCTCTGCTGTGGCTGCGGTGCAGGACGGGGTTGCGATGTAGGCCGTGCCCTTGAGCTAGTGGAAGGCATTTCTGTAGTCTCTAAATCCAATGAAACGGTTTCTAAAGCAGGCAATATACTAGGTCTTGCTTCTTGTCTTTCCAATCTCATCGGCGTGAAAGGATGTTTGGTTTTAATATGCCGAATTAAATTGCCGTTCGATCCGCTAGCAATACTAATTGAGACTTTGCAATAATTGCATTTCGCCCTCTTGTCTCATTTCGCTTTCTTGAAGTAGACATTTAAAAATATGACACTTTAAAATAAAAAAAAACGACTTTGAATTGAACTGGTTTGTTTAAGAATGAAAATTTTACAACGGGCTCTTTAAAGTTAGGTGGCAACACATAAATGCTATTTTGCACGTACACATTATCATAAAGCAACTATTGTACAACCTTTTTGACATTATGCCCAAAATTGCAACGTATACACGTTTACGACGCTCATTCCAAACAAAACAGCGCGCTGGTTGGCACGCTCTCATTTAACGCAATGCCATCAATGTATTAAATCTGAACAGAATGGCAACACTGAAACCCCATGCTCAAAACAGTTGTAGAAAGAGACAAGAATGTGAATATGAAGAAGTGGTGAACTGCTGAACTAAAAGAAACGAAAGGTCTTAACTAGTTCACACAGTTCACCACAAAGAGCGTTTCAATTGAACCAGTTCGTTCGCGAACTACACAACAATGTTAACACATCAAAAATTAAGTTTGAGAGCAGAAGACATATTATATGTGTTTTAGTTACACCGCTTGCTTCTATAATCGCTTGTTTTGTATGAAGCACTTAGCGACACGAATCATTTTTGCTAAGTTCATAGTTTTTGTTTTTCAACCCTTTGCCATATTTTCCAATAATATGGACATGTCGCTAAATAGCCGTTTTGTTTGCAACTTAGCAAGCGGTAATCGCTTGTTTGTAACCAAAACACGACTATTTTGTTTCCATACTGTAGGCAATACAATCCAGGGGCGGAAGTCATGACCTGGAAGGCCTGAAATCATGACCAAACAGGCCTTCTTTAAAATACAGAAGGCCTTCCCTACCCATCACCTCCTCCTTTCTTTTTAACATTGCGTGAGATTGCCCATTACCTAAAGAAGACCTTAGAAGGCATGCAAAGAGGAAGCCCTTAGAAGGCATTTACTTTAATTTAAATTTTTTAAACAAAAATTAAATTAAAATAATTTATTTTATCACAAAATCATTATCCACTTCTACATATTTATTGATAAGTATGTATGTATCTATCTAAATTGAAAATTTTAAAAATACCCTGAAAATATTAAATAACCAATGTAATTTTAAAATTTGTATGAAATTTTCCAATTAGATTACGTTTAAAAAGAATCGGAAAAGAAATTTCTCAAAATTGTAAAAATTTTCTTCTTGGTTATTATCTGATGAAAAAATACATGCATTCCCGCATGCCTTATTTTAGGAAGGCATTACAAAAGAACCATTCCGCATGCCTTATTTGTGGAAGGCCTTGCGATTTCCAACGCTGGGAATTTAGCCCTTCTTTAGAATACAGAAATATGTATGTGTGTGAAGTTAAGTACGTACATATATAACTAGCGAAGACACAAACCACACATGATTATTGTGTCTGGTTACGCGAAATAATTTTGGAGCCTTTTTAGAATAAATTCAAATTCCAGAGTAACGATTTGTTATATCTTAAAAACTCGAGAGGTGTCGTTAATGGCGGGGATGCCATAAGTAGTCCCAAATACTAGGTATCGCACTTTTATACTTTTATAATGCTAATAAATATATCCACTTTTATAATATTCGGTTTTGGACTTGGCGTATATGTCATCTGAAAATTTGACATGAAATTCCTTCACCTCTTTCGTGTTTTGGCAACAGTATAAAACAAGTGGTGAAAATTTCTTTTAAAGCAATTCCTTAATAAATTAAAACAATAAAATTGCAAATTTATCAGCCGTTGTTCATTAATTTTTTTTAAAATGTTGAATTTGAGATTATTACGAATCGAAAAAAAAGAAAAAATTACATGAGGCGTCAGTGGACACCCGGTTGGAACGAAGTTACTTTCGCTATATTATGTACTAGTTAGTTCCAACACACCTAAGGCGACTGTTGAAAAATACTGTAATTTAAATGGATCTTGTAAAATGATAAACATTTGTTAAGACATTTTTTATTTATTGAATGCATTTTTTTAAAAAAAAAAGTATATTTTTAGGCCCCTTTTGTAAGAATATGTATTATATTTTCCCCGAAAAGGTCCTTTCTTTGATGAGAGGTACTTCTTTTATTAAAATAAAAAAAAATGCTTTCCCGTTACTTCCCGTGAAAGTATTAGGGAGAGCTTCTCACAAACCAGTGAGCTGTGCGCGTTCTAGTTTTACACTCACTGATTGGGTCCTACAGTTTTACACCGGTTGCGAACGGTATTTTGAGAAGTTTTTTCATGGATGAATACTCGATAGTGTCGCCGTCACTAAGCTAAGAAAACGCCTAAGAGTATGAATTTTTTTTACAAAAAAGACTTTTTTATGAATAGGTACTTTTTAATGAAGTGGTACTCTTATTAGTATAAAATAATTTTTTTAAGAAAATTTACTTATTTTCAGGAAGGCTACTTATCTCAAGAAAACAAAAGAAAAGGTGGTACTTTATTTTTAAGAAATGGTACGTTTAAGAAAAGGAATTTTTATTCTTTTTCTTCTTTTTTTTTGAAGAAAAGCTTTTTTTTACGAAAGAACAGATACAATTTTAAGAGTAGGTACTTATCTCAAGAAAAGTTATTTTGTTTTACAAAAAATTTATTTTTTAAAGAAGATGTAGTTTTTTAAGAAAATGCAATTTGTTGTAAGATAATGTACTTTTTTAAGAGCAGGTACTTATTTAAAAACGTTATTTTTTTTTAAGAAAATGTACTTTTTGTAAGAAAATTTACTTTTTTAAGCAAATGTACTTCTTTAGGATGATATTTTTTTAAACTTTTTTCACTTTGGCTTTTCTAAATTTACTTTTTATTCGGTTCAAACTACAAGATGTAATAAACAGGCTCCACCTAGAAAATTTCCCATTAAACAAGAAATATGTTAGTCTGCACACAACCCAAAAGTACGAGTGTAAGAGTGCTGCCAAATGTAATTACATGCTGAGGGTTGTGTTTCATGGATTTGCCAGTCTTGCACTTTGGCTTTTCTAAGTTTATTGGGTTCAAAACTACAATAGGTAATACACAGGCTCCACCCAGAAAACTTCCCTTTAAACCAAACCAAACCAAAAGTACCCAATATAGTTGATAATAATGGGTTGTAATAAAGTAGTTAAAAAAAGTTTTTTAAAAAAGTTTCATTTAGCCCCCATCCCGCAACATACGATAAGGAACTTCGTTCCAATTAACCGACAATACATACGTCCCAAAGAGCCACGCATATTTGAATACAGAGAGTCGTCGTCTGAACGCACATGACTTTACGAAGCGTTACCAAAAGAGAATGAGCCCAGGGTCGAAAGTCTTCGTATAAAAAACGAATTTGTGTTTACTGCTGTGAATTTGTTCTGCATGTTTGTATGTCGCAATGGTGTGTAAGTTTGTTATAGTACATTATGGTAACATACGTGGGTTGAGAATGAAATTTTTCGGTGTGTACTCCCACATTAATATTCATCGGCCTGATGTTCTTGCTCTATGTGAAACCCAGGTGCGTAAGGATTCTGATCCACAGGATTTTCACGTTCCCGGGTACCACAATCTATCCCTTTTTGTTTCCCACAGAAGCCTTGTGGTTTATGTAAAATATGGCATAGTGTTTCAGATTGAGCGACATTTTGACTCACAAGATCCAAAATTTAACACTCTTTGGGTAAAATTCAAAGTTTGAACACATGTCTTACATTTCGGATTTCTTTATAGAAGTCCTAATGCGGGAAAGGAGGCATCCTTTAATGGCTTTGACACCCTTTCCAATTCCATATCTGAGATATTGTGGAATTATCCGGACAGTGAAATCGTTGTTGCTGGTGACTACAATGTTCATAATTTCTCCTAGTTAACGCATTCGGGCCATACAACTGCGGAGGGCCAATACACAATTAGTGAATGAACCGACGCACATTCCGTGTGTTCAAGGGCACAACCAAAATTTGCTTGACCTCTTTTTAACTTTGCACCCTGAAAAGTACGAAGTTAACACGCTTGCACCTCTTGGTAATTCGGATCACTGTATCATTTCAGCGTCCTTTTCGTATTCAGCTCTTCGTCTCGCTTTAAACACAGTCCCGAAGCGAACAATTTTTATCTACGAAGAGGTACGTTCGGCTGAGCTCAACAACTTTTATCAGCATTTTAACTGGAAGCTTTGTTTTCTGGACAATATAATATATGCTGCTGCTGAAATGATCGAGAAGATAATTTTGATTGGTATGAATTCAAAAAGGGTGATACGTGTGTCTGTTCCAACTTTCGCGGTATCAGTCTTTTATCCATCGCGTATAAGGTCTTGTCGAGCGTATTATGTGAAAGACTAAAGCCAATTATTGAAAACCTGATTGGACCTTATCACTGTGGTTTTAGACCAGGCAAGTCCACAACTGACCAAATATTCACGCTACGCCAAATCCTGGAAAAGACCCACGAAAAGCAAATCGATACATACCACCTTTTTGTCGATTACAAAGCTGCTTTCGATAGCCCCATACGGGGAAAACTGTACGAAGCTATGTCTGAACTTGGTATTCCGGCAAAACTGATCCGCCTCTGTAGAATGACGCTGACCAACACCAAATCACTGAACCATTCTGTACCAAGCGAGGACTTAGACAAGGCGACACACTTTCGAGCAATCTCTTCAACATCTTAATGGGGATAACAATGAGAAAAGCTGCTGTAAATACGAACAAGACCATTAACACGAAAAGCCATATGTTGCTGGCGTATGCTGACGACATGAACTGCTATGCAAACAGGGAAGATCCAAGTGTGCCAAAATACTTCGACGCGAAAAGTTTCTTCACGAACAGCGTATTCGTGCTAAAGTCTTTCTTTCCCTAGAGGAAGTAAGAGCTTTTGGTCATTTGCAAGAAGAATAAGGGATAGTTCTTCCTCTATCCCACGATGATATAACATTCACTGAACCGGTTGATAAAACTAACCTCCTGGCTGTAATGTTTTTTAAGTAACTCTTCCTTGCCGGATAGCAATCAACCACTCCCCGTGATCAATTGCGTATCTTGTTCCATGCCCAAGATATTTTTTCGAATGCGAGGAGTTAAAAAGGTTCTTGCGAATCTCGTTGTATATAAATCCCCGGGCAAGAATCGCATATCAGCACTGGTCTTGGTGCTCTTCGACGCTGGCACGTCCACTGCGCAACCTTTTCAACCTCGCATACTGTGCGGGAGTCTTCCCGGTGCGTTGGAAGGTTGCTAATGCCCAGCCAATCCCTAAAAAAGGTGATGCAAGTAACCCTGCAAATTACCGCCCAATTGCAATTTGTTCTGCACTTTCGAAGGTTATGGAGAGCATGGTTAACCACCATCTTGTGAAATATCTTGAGTCCAATGACCTTCTTAATGATCGGCGGTATGGCTTCCGTAGAATGAGATGGCGTTCCTTTCGGAACAGTGAGTTCATGAGTTTCTTCAGACCTACAATATTATAAAAAAAAAACTGATTTTTCGAAATTGCATTTTTGCATATTATACTTTCTTCAAGACAGCCGTCAATATAAAAAATACGTGCCGATTTCAGCCATGGGGAAAACGGTTTTTTCGGTTTTTTCGTTTAAATTAAATTGCACATGTAGCCTTTCAATACTGTTACGAATTTCCGTATTCGTCCTTTTTGCGTTGTTTTATTCCCAATAATAAAGCAAGGTTCGTTTTAATTTACTATAATTACAACGGTTTAACTTCCTTTTATTTTACTTATATAGTACAACAGTTTGTTTTATTTATAACACTTAACAAGTCTTGTATTTCCTATCAATTCCCGTTGCTTACTTTACGGGGTTTAATCACAAACTGAACTCTCCATTACAAAGACCTTCGCTATTTATACCAACTCACCATACTCAAATGAAGGTATATCTAGCGAATTCAAGAACCTTCTAGACATTGTTGTTGTTGGTTATCTTTGTAGAGCAATCTCGAATGGCGGAGAATTATCTTTACTGAGGTGAATTCATGCTACTGGTTTAGCGAGCTGGTACGTTGTTACAATGCATACTTTCAGGCACAGCACGAACCGCCTGTTATTTACATACTGTTAGTAAAGTCATTAACAGCAAGCAAAAGCTTTTACTTATTCGTAACAATACATTTGTTTAGTAACCATTTCATACATTTATTCGTGTTTTAAACTCCAAATTTCACAAGTATATTTAAATTTGACAATCAGGTTATAATTTTAAACTACAATTTAAATCATATTCCAATTTGGAATGCGAGTTTAATATAAAATTTAAAAGCTTTATTCAAATACATATTATACTGATTTAAATTCCAAATACCAAATTTGAAAGAAATTTACATGTATGGAAATCGTAAGTTCAAAACATTTATTTGTAAAATACTTTTTAATTTTATTGTTGAAACTCGATGCCATTCTATATCTCTATTAATAGAGATATAGTTTTTTTAAAAAGGAGTTTTGCAAATGTATTCCTATGATTCCTGGCAAACCGAAAGCTATTTCAGATCTAGCCACAGATCTTCAACATCGGTTGTTTTCAACGGTTGTTTGGAATGATGCTATTAAAAAATTCATCAAACTAAATGCAAACGAAATCTCATTTGAATTGAGAATTCACTATAATGCAAGTGCTCCAAAAATATCACAAGCAAAACACACAAGAAAACATTTGCAGAACCTTCTTTCCATCTATTGACGTTATGAAATTAAAAACATAATAAATTCTTACTCAAATCATATAATTATGTCGAAATTTGATATTTGACAATTGATATTTTAAAATAGAAATTATATATCTAAATCCAAAATTTCATTAATATTCGACAATCTTATAAATTATTATTAATTTTTTAAGGATATTAATACAAATCGGGTAAAACCGGTTAACCGACATCAAATAACCGGTTTTCGGTTTGTTCGAAAATTACGTTTTTAAGAAAACCAGCATACGGTTAATAGCCAACAAACCGGTATCACCGGTTTTTCGGTTTTGGACACTCTAATAGGCACACAATTGACAAATTCACGACAAGAAGAAATCAGTTGACATAAGTTTGCGGAAAATTTTGACGACGCGCTCTGTATTATCTCAAAATGCAATTAAAATTAATATTAATCGTTCTCCCTTTGGGGGAAATAATATATTTGCGTTATGTTGATCCTTGTTTAAATTGTTCACTAATGTTTACGAAAACTTTGTGTTTATTCTTGTTTTATTAATATCCACGAAGTTGGTCGAAATATTGGAAAATATTAATAAATTTTGTAACAAAAAGGAATACTTGTTTTCTATTATTCTTTTGGCGTAGAATACGTCTTACCTTACGGTATAGGGAGTCATGTCAGATTGTTATTGTTGTAATCTTTATTTCATTGATTATGAGGAAACGGCGAGATAACTTTTTTTAAAAATTTTTTTGTAGGTAAATGAAGATGTTATCAATAAATAATCAATATTCTTCGAGCTTGAGGTCAGATTTGCTGTAGTTATATTTATTTTCCTCGATATTTCGCTACTCCTTTGTGTAGCATCATCAGGAGATATAAAACAATATTCAACAATTAAAACAAAACAAAATTAAATGAAGATGTTATCTTTCGTTTGATATACATTTCATATTGGTTGATATCTTCCTAATATTTAAATTTCTCAAATGAACATTGTTTAAACACATACACTCAAACATATGTGTGGTGTTTGGTTGAGTGTTTGAGTTTGTAACGTGAACACAAACTATGCTGCTGTTTCAGTGTGGACACAAACCTGCGGCTGTTGTTTTGATTGATGAAATATTGAAATTTCGTATATTTACTTATGTATTCAACTGAAACAAAATGTTAAATGTGAATTTGAATTTAAGATGGATATATAATTATAAAAAATATATGAAAAAATTAATTCATACATTTTTCTGTTAAATGAAAGTGCTGCCAAGTAAGCAAAATAACAATGCTGCTTGATGCTGTTTGACAGCAGCTGACAGTTGACGTTTAGTAAATTAAAATAAAAAAACATATTTATCCTATTTTTCCTACCATAAGCTTATGTATATTATCAAAAGTAACTATCAAATAAATAAATTCATTTGCTTATGTTATTTATCATTTATTGTTATATATGTTTTCTGTCTTATCGGATTGCGTATTCTACGTTAAACTTAATGGCCGTGTCTCTGACACAGCCTGCAGGGGCAGTCCGTGGCCGAAGGCCTCGGACAACTGTCTGCTGTTTTTTTAGTTTTATGACCTTAAGTCGAAACAAATACAAACAAAAATTAAAAATAATAATATAGAAATCAACGCTGCAGGGATTAGTTTGTTACAAGTTATCAAAGCAAATTTTCGAACGATTATCTAAAATAAAATTAAAACACCAATTAAAAACGATCGCCCTAATACACATACATATATATTTGAAGTAAATCATCCCTCCTTCGTAGCACACTTGAAACTTTTTGCAACTGAAAAAGTGGAATGTATAAATATGAGTGTTCAGTATAAATATATGGAAAATATTAAACATCCTCCACTTAGGGCAGACTGACTTGACTGCCTGACTATAAGAAGTAGAGAAGAAAAACGAGAAATGCAAAACTATCACAAACTTTTCTATAGCCAACACAATTGAAACATGTCTCTGCATTTAAGCTAAAGTGGACATTGACGTCATGCAATAAAACTTATTTAAAAAAAGCCAATAAACTGGCCAAACTTTTAATATAGTATCTGAGACAAGTCATCACTGTGTCACTGAAACAAGTTATGGTCCTCTGCTTCTTGTAAAGAATACGAGCGAAGAAATCGGATATAACAGTCAATCGTTATAGTTGACATAATAAATTTTGAAATGGTGAACAGAGCTCTTTTGCCTCAGCGCAAAGTGGGGCCCATTTGGAAAACCACGGTAACATTATCACAAGTTTTAAAGAATTTTTCTGATGGCTTTAAAATGTTCCAGCCATTTGTACAGCACAAGTAAGGCTTTCAGAATATTGCATCCAGAGGCACCCTGTGAAAACACAGTTGGTGCAACAGGGTGTCAAATTTAACAACTTTAGTGCTGTTGAAGCTTTCAAAGCCTGCTACTTATACACTTATCAACTGATTACAAAGATATTTTACTTTTGAGAATCTACTGTGCAAGATAAACAAAAAATATGCTTAATGTTGTGGAATATTTTTTTTACCGTTATTAAGATATTCGCTATCAAAGTTTAAAATTGTCAATATTTTCATTGACTTTTTCAGAATTTTGACCGAGTTATTGGTCATTTGAGGGAAAATAATATTTCCACTAAATTATAAAAGAGTTCACTGTAAAAATTTTTGAGTTATCTCAAGCCGTTTGGAAATGCCGACTTCTCAAAGTTGGAATTTCTTTTCAAACTCAAAAAAAACACAATATTTTCCCGAAAAGGTACCAAGATTCATTCAGTATTTTCTTTAGTTTCTTCTAAGAAACCTACACAAATTGTTATATTTTCCTGAAAGACAAGGCTTTGGCAAATACATTTCATATAAAATTATGATTATTTAGAAATACACCCTACAGTCAGCATTCTGTAAAACTCAAAATTTTTTTAACAAATGTTTCATTTTCGACGTTGGGCAAACATTTTTCTCGGGATTTTTTATAGATTTTTTTGATCTCTATTCGAGATTTAAATGTTCTTAAAGACAGAGAAATAGCGCGTTCGCATAAATGAGCTCAGCAGAGATTAATACGTAAAAAAGTCGAATTTTCAAAGGAGATGGGATTTTGGGATTTAAAATCTCTGTTTTTTACTATTGGAAAAAAAACTTAATTGGATTTAATTTAACGTGCATTGGTCTATACAATAAAAAAATTGGAGAGATACTATGAATATGTACTTATATACTTTAAATCAAATTTGTAAAAGATTTTTCCAAAATTTTATTATTTTGAGTGTTAAAGAAATTTTCGAAATATGAAAGTTGCTGAACCTTTCCAAACAGGGGGGCCAACCTGCGGCTCGCGAGCCACATAAGGCTCTTTGAAGTATTGTTTGTGGCTCTCGATAAATATAGCCGATTTCGCTTTTCATTTTTGAGCTATTATATTTTAAAAAATTATTATAGTTCCATATGTGTTTCAAAATGTCTTTAAAATACTGACAACAAATATGAAAGACTAGTGCAACATTGTAACAAATTTCATTTCCGTCCAAGTTAAGAATGCTCATCGAACACTGCGCGAACGTGAACTTGCATTCCCTTTTATTTCGGTCCGTTTTATGTTCAACTTAAGAGTAACATACGAACTCGATGATATAACCTACTAGCTCGTCGTCATTAAGAGAACGTAAAGAGAGGGATACCGACTCTGGTATACTTATATATGTGGAATTTGTAATTCTACGGTCAAAATTTATAAAGCTCGCAATTTACGTCGACATTATGAAACCAATGATCCTCTGTTTTCCAATCAGTATCCACCAAATTCCAAATTAATATCAGATAAACTTGCGTCTTTAAAGTCAAATTTATATAAACTACAGTCAATTTTGATGACTTTAGCAATCAAGCTAATAATGTGGCTGACGCTAGTTTTGTTATTGCGTGGAGTATTGCTCGTGCAAAACGCACAGTGGGAAAAGTAACTAATCTAGCGAGGAGAAAATACAAAACCCGACATGAGAATATTAAAAAACCAAATCTAGATTTTTAATCTACGGTAGTGACTGTACTTAACACCATTAAACATTTTTCGACTGCGTCGCTGATAACGAAGTAACAGGTGTTTTTGTGTTGATAATGTGTTTTCTTCACACAAGCTATCAATTTTATTCGTCCAGTTGGCATTGACTTTTAGAGTTTAAGTATATTGCGTGTGCGAATTATTAAAGTTTTTAGTATTTTGTGAGAACTGGTAAGTAAAATAAATGAGTTAGATCAATACTCACTGTGATTATTACACCCTTATAAGTTAAAACATTCGAATCGACTTTTTCTTCACTTTCTGTACTTTCGGAAAAGAGATTTGTACCTGGGTCTGCGAGGGTCCGCCTTCATTTTTTTTTATATATTAACTTCTACTTGTATAGTAGAACTGGTGAAGAAATTGGCTGCCAAGAACTGCCAAGTCATTTACTATATAAATTTTTAGGAAATATGCCGATTACGCGAAGGGAACTTTTTGAAGTTTGGACTAGTGGAAATAACATTTCTCATAAAAACTTGATCGTTATCAACTACGTTTTTGACAGACTTGGACTTATCATCATAGAAAGACGGGGAAAATATAAAAACATATCGCAAATTGTTAAACCTCTGTGCAGTCATTTTCAGAAAAAGTGGGTTGACGCCAAACGAACAAAACAAATTCTGGAGGTTCGTAACGCAGAATGGTTGGATAAAATTATTGATTTTTCTACAGAACAAGAAGAAGAGATTTTAAACTCAAACTGCAACTTAGTACAAAATCGAGGACGTCCTCCGAAAACCTTCTCGCAATCTTCCAACAGTTCACAGGTTAAAAAGATATCTAATATTATACAAGGTGCGAGCAGAGACGAACTGTTAATTGCCACACGAGTGAGTTTATATAAAGCGGGTCTCTTTTTCCCGCTCAAGTTTTAGGGGGCATAGAAAAATCTCCAACAAGAGCATCTTAATTGAAAAAGGCTTTATCTTGTCCGCAAGTCACTCCAACTTCCTATACGCCAGAAGAAGCCTTAGCTTTATACGTCGACGGTAGATACACCAAAAATGGGTGCCAAATGTAGACATGCAAACATTTATCCGGCGTACAATGTGTTACAGGAGGCAAAAAAACGGTGTTACCCTAAAGAAGCCGAAATATCAATAACAGATGTATCCGGCGAAGTTACACTACAACCTCCTCTGGCTGACCACACAGTGTTGAGGATTGTAGAAGTACAAAAATCAACTGTTTTGCAGACAATAAATGAAACTTCTTTAAGAAGCTTTACAATGATATACAAATGGGGTTGCGATGGAAGCTCAGGGCACTCAACATAGAAACAAAAATTTTCTGACAACGTATCCACCGCAACTGATGCATATTTGTTTGCCATTTGCTTAGTCCCTTTGCAACTAAGAGTAGGTGAAATTGTAGTTTGGCAAAATCTTCATGTACTCGCTTTTGTCGTCCGATTAAGCTGATGTTTGAAAAGGAGACAATTTCTTTAATAACAACAGAAGTCAATGAAATGAAGAATCAAATCGAGAATATTATTTCAACAAAAATAGACGATCCAAATATACAGGTAGACCACAAGTTCTATCTTACAATGATCGATGGCAAGGCATTTAGTGCAATTTCCGAATCATCTACACAAAGATGTGGAATTTGCGGAGCTACTCCCAAGATCATGAACGATTTAAGCCAACTTGAGAACATAACACCAAATGGCGACATGTACGAGTATGGCCTCTCTACGCTTCATGCATGGATTCGATGCTTAGAATGTATATTGCACATATCATATAAGCTAGATTTAAAAAAATGGAAAATGTGTAATGCTGATCAAGCCATATGGGTGATTGTTCGGAAATTGTTATTTTTCAGATAGTAATTTTTCCAAACCTCGATATGTCTGCAGTACCATTTTTTTTAACGTTTCTGAATGTTATCATGGTCCACAAGTATGATCTGAAAATCACTATACTTCAACACCAAAGCAATCGAAGTTATGGAGCATTGATGGTATTCCGATGCCACGGTAATGACTGCCTGAACGAAACTTAATTGTAATGACCGCTAATATATATCAATTGAATAAAACGCACTATTTTAATGTTTTAACTAATTTATTTAGTTAACTTCGCCAATAGACTAATACCTTTCACGACCTACACACGACTGACGATTGCCACAAGATATGTCAAATACTTCACTCTCGTTTTGCCAGGTCTTCGCAAAAGCCTACTGAGTTGTCAGGTCTTTGCAACAGCCTACTCCACATTAATCATTCAGTGTCAAGAAACCATTATTTATCAATTTTAGTCAGTATTGGAAACTATATGACACGGTTGTGACAGCCACGGTTGTGACTTTCAGTGTGTAACCTGACCGTGCTCCAGACCGGTTTGGAATTCGACAAGTTCCAAAGACAATGAAGTTCAGGCAATGAAATATTACTTTCATAACCGGGAATCAAGCCTAAATATCGTACGGCATATGTGAATCATAAGAGAACGGTTGTGACGTATTATTTTTTGACTTAGCTTTTCAATTTTTCGAAATGAATTCCCCTTCGTATACATGTGCGTGTGTTGACTTCTGCCGGTGTAAATACTGCCACTACCCCCTCCACTCCAAAATGCCAGCAAGTGGGTCATATTGAAACCCCGGAGATGGCGCCACCACAGTCGAATTCAAATTGTACAAAATTCTGACAAAACTGTTGGACAGACTTCGTGGACCGTTCAATAACCATGGCGTGCATATTCCTCCAATTTTTTTCCGTAGAATTGTAAATCTAAATGTCCCTTAGAACATATATGCAGGTAACTTCTTTCAAGCCACGTCCTTGACGGATATTACTGCTGAAGTCCTGAATTCGATACGGAGGACAGGCCATGGTTGTGACATTTTGAACAGTTTTTTCTCCCTAAAACCGACTTACACGGTTCAGAATGGAATGTGTTTCATGGAAATAATAGAGTACCATCGTAGCTTCGGGAACATGTCGCAATTTAATCACCATTCGACCATTTTAGGGTGGGAAAATTCAAAGGACGAGAAAATGACAATTTCCGAACAATCACCCAAATGTAACCCAGACCTGGCGCTATCAATTGATATCATTACCTTTCTCTCAGGTCTGGGAAACAAGTGTCCAGGAATTTTCAAAGTCAGTACACAAAAATTTTGTCCAATGCACTGAATACAAAACACCTAAATCACAGAGAGTATATGTATGTCTCCCAATAAATAAAACACATTCAACACGTTTTTATTATCAAATGCTTATTTATTTTGGTTTTATTAACCATTTTATTCACTTTTTTTAAATAATTCCACATTTGTTTACCTTTTTGGTTTGTTAACTTTGGTTTGTTAACTTCACGCTTTGGCGCAGAAAAGAAATTCGGAATTATTGGCAAAGAAATGTCAAAATGTAATTGTGCTACCATATGTATTAATTTTACGGAAAAAATTTATTTAAATGGCAATTCCTTATAGAACCACAGTGATACCACCTAATTAAGTTAACAAAACATCATTATGGCCTGGCAGTACCTAAGAGAGAAAATCATAAATACTCAGAGCGGGTTTAATATCTCTCACAATTTAGTCTCTTTTTCTCTCTCCAATAATTTAGTTTGTTAACTTTGGTTTGTTAACTTCCCGTGCGCCTGCATTCTTTGGCTTTTGGGGGAATAAAACAAAAAGTATTGAGCAAGAAAATAATGACACATGTGCTTGCACTGGGTCTTTAAATAATTTTAAGTATTAATATTATTTAACTGTAACGTCATCATATGATGAACGCTCTCTTTTATTTTCCAATGTAACATTTACGAATGTGTTCATAGAAATCGAACAGGTACCGTGTAGCAAAAAGGTGTTAACACATCGCCCGTGTGTTCGAACACTCATTGGATTTTTTTTTATACGAGGGTACTTATAGTTCCCCCTATTTTTTTTTTGATAATGTGGGGCTCAAACGAAGTGTCATGATGAACATATAAAGACAAAATATTTTCAAAATTTTGACAGAACTTTTTGTTCACGGCGTCATTTTGAAATCTCTATCATGCATATTTTGTCTTCCACACTTTGCTGTATTTTACATAAATATTCCATCGGCTATATAAAATACATATAGTAGGTGATTTTGCGAAACAAAAAGACAAATGGAATATTTATGAAAAATACAGCAATTTGGGGAAGATAATATATGCATGATTGAGATTCAAAATGATGTCGTAAAAAAACTGCTCTGTCAAAATTTTGAATTTTTTTTTTCTAAAGGGTTTTCCAATAGGTAATTGACAACTTTGAATTTAATTTGTGAACGCTCTATTTCACTGATCATCTAACTGTTACTTTCCTTTTTTCCAGTAAACTCAACATTTTCATCATGGTAAAGGTCACGAACGAACAACGTATGCACATTATAAAAATGTACTACCGAAATTCGGAGTCGGTGACCACAAATTAAAGAGCGTTAACTCCAATTTTCGGTCGTTATTCTCTACATATTCATTGTGTGATGCAGCCGTACCAGTGAGACAACGGGTTGTTCGAAGTGATGAAAATATCGCTGCCATTCAGGCGTCCGTAGCAAACGCACCAAATCAGTCTATTCCGCGGCGTTCTCAAGAACTGGGCATTGCCAAGACCACGTTATAGCGAATTCTGCGTAAAGATCTTGTATTCCACCCATACAAGATCAAGCTGACTCAAGAATTGAAGCCGATGGACCATTTGACGCGACGTACGTTCTCTTATTGGGCTGTGGAGAAGATTCGCCAAGATGATGAATTTCATCACAAAATCATCTTCAGTGACGAAGCTCATTTTTGGCTCAATGGGTTCGTCAATAAGCAAAATATGTGTTACTGGTTTGGTGAAAATCCACATGTGCTTCATCAGTCATGAGTCTGTTTGGTCGACAATAACGATCGCCACGTTACTGAGAATGACGGTCGTTATCGCGACATGATTACCGATTATTTTTGGCCCGAATTGGAAAACATGGACTTGGACGACATCTGGTTTCAACAGGACGGTGCCACAAGCCACACAGCACACGTTACAATCGATTTATTGAAGAGTAAGTTTGGTGAGCGTGTTATCTCAAGAAATGGACCAGTCAATTGGCCGCCTCGCTCGTGCGAGTTAACGCCTCTAGACTTTTTTCTTTTGGGCTACGTCAAATCATTGGCCTACGCCAACAAGCCGACGATGTTGGAAGAACTCAGAGCCATCATTGAATGCGAAAAAGCGGCCGTTTCGGTCGAAATGTGTGACCGAGTCATCGAAAATTCGGTCCAACGAATCGACCTCTGCCGACGTGCCCGCGGTGGCCATATGAACGAAGTCGAGTTCCATTCATAAATGTTTTGATTGTATTTCAAGTCGATCATAAAGTTTTGGAAATATCTCAAATGTCCTTATATAAATATCTCAAAAGTCCTTATTGGAAAACCCGATATATATGTGCCACGATGTTTGACCCCCTAATATTTGCCAAAAAAAAAAAATTTTCCGCAAATGTACAAGGAATCGACACTTTAACAGCCGGTAGGGGACTAAAAGTACCCTCGTATAAAGAAAGTTTGACGATTCCGTAATCACCTCTACAGTAAGCGTCGTTTGAGACTCCCCCTTAAAAAAAACAAGTTTTCAATACACCCTAATAAGCATACATGTTTGCCTGTAAACATTCTAATGTTTCCATTTCACATGTATTTGAGTTTGTGACTTTCAATCATATGAAAGTTTGGTGTATGTTCCAAACATATATGTTACAGGCAGTGTTGCCAATTTAGCTCTATTGGGGCTAGATTTCGCACTTTTCGGCCTTGCAAAAAGCGAAAAAAATTTCAATGGCGCTTTCTTTGAAAAACGCGTAGTGTGCACGCGTTTTGAATTTGTATTTAGCCCTTTAGCAAGTTTTGTACACAACACCGATTTTGCTAAAGAATGTTTTTTTAATTTATGCATTACTGTGAATGACGGGTGAAATATTTTCAAAAATATATTTATCGTCATTGACCACACATGCTAAGTTTACTTCTATTTTTGAATTGGTTATCGCCCAAAAATATCGCAAGCTATAGTAAGCAGAATCCACTTTTACTCCTGTGGATGCAAGAGAAGAACAAAAGTGTCAGGCAATGCTGGTTCCGTCAAATCCTGCACTCCAAACATCGTTTACTTCGCTTGACCATCTGAAAGGATTTTGCAAAAGGGAAAGTTACAATTTAATAAAAACATGTTGGGTGTGAGATATCAAGGAATATGCTATCGTTCAAATGACCGGCGGGGCTACGGTGGTTGGCGCGAAACCGAGAGCTAAAATTGTCGATAACTGGCGCATAGATCAAGCTGAATTCTGGCTTATTGCCATAGATCTGCGAAACTCCACAACCTTCCTAAAATGCGCGGTGTCTATGACCATTTTACGTCGTCTCTGAGTGAGATAACCCTAAAATCGGTCGCGCAGAATGCCCATTGTAGGATCAGATGTGTATCAAGTAACGACATCGTGTTGGAACCACATGTCGTGATCGGTAGCGCTCTCATTTGACGGTGATAGTAATGCCATCGTCGGCTTCGAAGAACTACTCAGCGATGATGCCTCCGGACCACATTCCAGATCAAACAATTGCATCCTGTATGTGCATTGCCAATTTGGACTAGTACCGTCCTAAATCCGGCAATGCTTGTTTATGTAACGGTTGATTCAAAAATGGGTGTCGTCACCACAAGGGTACACGCATTTTGATAATAAAGTTTTATTATTCGCACGTGTTGCTCGGTGCTGTAACTTGCCATGTTGATTTGTCTCTATTGTCTGAAAAAAAATAACAGGAACTAACAATAGATGAAACAACGTAACCGTCATGGACCGTCAAAATCTACCGGTCCCTATTGGAAACCACTTATTTATTAAGCGCGTTTTAGCACTTTCGGGATTTTTCTAGTTGTTTTCGTTATTTGGCGCGTTTTAGCACTTTTTTGGTAGTTCGACGGCGCGTTTCATTCCTGCAGAGTTGGCTTCACTGGTTACAGGGATCATGCAGTAATTACGCCAGAGCGTATAGTTTTCCATCAAGCGAACGTGGTTTGAAATATTTTCTCAAACCCTTCTAACCGAACCACTCTAATGAGTATGCATCTGAAAGTATTTCATCAAATAATAACACTGTGTTAGTTCAAAAACGTAACGAGCAGGGCACCCAGTAGGTAATTATTACAGAAAAAGTTCCTGATTCGAGCACAGTGTAATCAATATCGACTTTATTCCTTTATGCCTACTCAGTACTTGATAAAGTTTTTAATTGGATACTGTGTGAAGAACTATTTAAACTGTTAGCATTTAAATCACATGTCACATTGTTTTGCGATGAATAATTGCATCCTTTCTGTTTAAAATTGTATCATCAAGTGCAGTCCTATTAGGCTGAAACTTTAATATTTGTCCCTTCTTAGTGGAATGGTGTGTGATGATTAACAGTCATCTATCGACTAATGATTTAATTTCTTCTATGTATCTCACAAATAAAGGGTTTTTCAACAGAGACGCTACAAAAGCAAATCGATAGGGACAGCAAACGACGCCATATTTTTTCCGGCTCTTTTGACGTTTCTCTTCAGTAAGATTTGCCATTTCATCATGGAAAGATATACGAGCCAACAACGAGTCGAAATTATTAAAATTTTCTACCGAAATTTGGAGTTATGGCCGTCATATTTGTCCTACCAGATCAACAATTGAGCGTCTAGTGGAAAAATTTGAATCCACAGGCACAGTACAAAATGTTCCCGTGCCAGTGAGACAAAGAAGTGCCCATAGTGTCGAGAATATTGCTGCCGCTCAGGCTTCAGTTCAAGAAAGCCCAAATGTGTCTCTCACACGTCGTTCTCAAGCGTTGGGCATCTCTGTGACGTCGTTGTGGCGAATTTTGCGAAAAGATCATGGCCTACATCCTTACAAGATCAAATTGACGCAAGAACTGAAGCCGCTCGACCACCATAAGCGTCGTATGTTCGTGAATTGGGCTGAGCAACAACTTGAAAATGATTCGGATTTTCATCGGAAAATCATCTTCACGATGAGGCTCATTTCTGGCTGAATGGCTTCGTCAATAAGCAAAATATGCGTTATTGGTCAGACAGCAATCCACACGTAATCCCTGAGTCATGGGCCGGCGGCGTTATTGGGCCGTACTTCTTCCGTGATGATAAAGACCGGCACATTACTGTGAATGCGAATCGCTACCGTTCAATGATAACCGAATATTTTTGGCCCTAATTGGATAATATGGACTTGGAGGACATGTGGTTCCAACAGGACGGCGCCACAAGCCACACAGCGAATGCCACAATCAATTTATTGGAAACCAAGTTTGGTGAACGTGTTATCTCACGAAATGGCCCAGTCGATTGGCCGCCTCGGTCGTGCGATTTGACGCCGTTAGATTATTTCATGTGGGGCTACGTCAAGTCTATGGTCTATGCCAACAAGCCAGTGACGATTGATGAACTACGTACGAATATCGAACGTGAAATTGCAGCAGTATCGGCCGATTTATGCTTGAAAACCGTCGAAAATTGGGTTCATCGTCTGGACTTCTGCAAGCGTGCCCGTGGTGGCCATGCAAAAGAAATCGAGTTCCATACATAATGGCATCGAACGTACTTTCACAGGAATAAAGAATTTCATTGGTATCTAAAACCGGGTTTGTTTTATTTATTGAAAACCCCGTTACATGTGAATATGTCTCTTATTGAAATTGTTAATATTTGCAATCCTGCCGGTTTCCTCAAGAGACGATGCCATGGCCGAGTGCAATGTGTGCTATCGTAATCAAGCGACCTGCATCAACTCCACATCCTTTTATTTGTGCTTCGGAGGTAACAATTAATTGGCCTTCCCGTTTTAACGCCACTGCAAACAATTTCATTTTCAATTTTCAGACAAGACACCCAACAAGGACAAATCGTACCACTTCGTTTGTACCGATTTGAATGCGATCGCCGCCCTAGTTGTGGTGACACATCGTTGTGTGGCGCGTGAAGTGCTCATCTCAATCATTTATTTGCTTATTTGAGTCGTACCGCATTCCAGATGGGCTATGGTGTCATCCGGCCCACCGGACAAATTGGCAACTGTCCGCAAGGTTATTTATGTGATGCCACCAGTGATGCAATATGTACGCCAGAGGTTCTGGTTAATAGTGTCACATGTGATATAGTGGGTGATGGCAATGGCGGCGGCAGTCAAACCACTACTCCGGGAAATGGAGGTGGAAGCTCTACTACGCCAGATTCAAACCAGTCGATGATTCCTCAAAAGGCGGGCGAGCAAAAACGTCAAGTTGCTTTATATCCAGCCGCACCAATGGATGTGAACTGCAAAAGGTGGGAATGCATACAAATATGTATGCTAGTGAGTATTAGCATCCGTAACCTATGAAACATTTATTCAAATTATCTGTTTTTGTTTGATATTCTCTTGCAGATGTATAGTTAGCTACTATAGCAAACGCGAAATTTAGGGCAATACAATTGCTCCTCGGGAACCTACATTCACATGCAGCAGTAGCAGTGTGTCTTTACCAGACCCAACTATTGCATCTAAACATAAAGAACTTCAAACAAAAATGAAGTGTTAATATGTATTGAAAAGAAATAGGAACTTAAGATACATTCGCAGTTTCCAGTAACTAAAATAACTGAATATTGGAAGTATGTATGTAAAAACTACTGGCGAATGTATTGATCTGGTCAGTCCAAATACTGCTAGATTTCATGAAATGCATAATACATGCCTCTAATTTTTTGGAAATTTAATGGACATTATAACAAATGGAAGCCCTTAAATGGGTATTAAAACCAGTACAGAAATTTCAGTCGAGTGAACCGACTTAAACATTCCCTCACCCGAAGTCATCCATTGCGACCGATTTCTATTGAATATTGGCAAGTGTGTGGGACTGCGCTAAATATTATTCAATACCCTACTTAATTGCGATCCTAAGTGATTACGGGGAGTTATCGTGACTACCAGTAAATTTTCCGCTAAATATTTATATGGGAGGTACAAATATAGGCATGGCGAAGTTGTTCATCTGTTTTACACAATATTACACAAAATATTGATCAGTACGATTCGTCCTGCCGGAAAGCCGCACAACTTTTTTATGGGAGCGTTAATCTTTAATTTTTAGGACAACATTGCTGAGTACCGAAATTCATTAAGATAGCTTGTGGTCTACCAGAGTTATCATGTCGATCAACCGGTCATCTGCCCAACTTTTGTATGCATTTGACTAAATTTTGTGTAGTACCAAACTTCCTAAAGATTGGTTCGGTTTTGCGGGAGTTATCTTGCGAAAAACCAGCCGGCCGAACAATTTATATATGGGAGGCACCAATATGGGCGTGGGAAAATTACCTTTGTCTTACTTGGTGACTCGCGTTTGATGACATGAAGCCTATAACACAATTTCATTAAGATCGGAAGTGTTTCACGCGACTTATCGCATTGACAACCCGAACGACCGCCAAGCTTTTTTATGGGAGGTACCAAAATGTGCGTGGTAAAACCACTTTTGTTTTAATCGGTGACTGAATACCCAATTTTATTAAGATCGGAAGCATGGTAAAATAAGGAAGGTAAACTCGTTAGAACAGCTGTTTTACATTTTTTCATTGTGGTTGATCGTTTCAGCTGTCAAACTCATATGTACTTTGTTTTTGTACTTTTTGTATGCCTGTGTTGTTGGTATACTTACGTGGATATACTGACAACTTAAGCGATTGAAACAAAAACAAAATGGCTTTATGCTGAGTGTTTTACAGACCAAGTTGTTTGTGATTCTTCAGTTTGATGAAAATGTTATATATTTTATAACCTTGCTGGCTTTTTTTTGGTCGCAGTTCCAATGTGTTAAATAAAAATATTTAATTCAATTGTTTTCCCTACGTTTTGATGCTTTATTGGCATCCTCTTCAGGGGAGTTTCATTCTATATAACAATAATAACAATTAGTATTACACTTCGTATTTTCCGTTCACTGTTCACACTTACTTCGTTTTTTATATATGTCTTTGCATGTCTATTTTGTGTTAATCTAACATAAATCATAGAGAAATACTTAAGAGTTTCCTTTGCTCTCTTCGATGCCTCTTCATGACGACGAGGTAGTAGCACGGTTGCCACAGATACATATAATTTTTTAATTACTAGAATTTTCCAAACAAGTTACCAAATTTTTAAAGTTTTTTATTTAGAACATTAAATTTTTATTTAAAATAATTCGTTATAGAAAATCATATTACATATATATATCTATAAAAAATAAATAAATAAATGGTTTCCCATTACATCCCATGAAGGGATCGGGGAGAGCTTCCCACAACCAGTAAGCAGTTCTCTTTCGAGTTGTATACTCACTCATTGGAACCTACGGTTTTACACCGGTTACGAACGGTATTTTGAGAAGATTTTTCATACATCATAATAAAGGTTAAAAAAATAAAGATTATACATCAACATAAAGATAAAAAAAACCAATAGCAAAACATAAAATATGGCATCACAAAACATACTATTCACTTTCTTTGCATTTTATTGCCTTTCAATTGCAATGCAAAATTCTTTAGTGCACAAGTATTCTAACACTTATATTCAGACAAATCAAAGCACAAAGAGTTCGTTAGTGCGAAAGAGAAGAATATATTTCTCTCAAAATAACCGGTACACCACATAAAGTACTTGCGCAAAACGACCAAAAATCAAATCAATTTGATTTTTACACAAAATTTGTGCAAATAGCAAAACGGCCACCACATACAGCACAACGGCTTGAGCAACGCCCATTTTATGCAAGCATTTTGTGTAGTATATTCCCCCCTTAACATTTTAGATCACATTTCGTCAATTACCAATTTTCGATGGATATTACCAACTGTGGCAACCGTAGGTAGTAGGCCATTTCATAGAGTTTTATTTGCTGCGGTATTTTACACTTTCGTTGGTCATAAAACGGACAGAAATCAAAGGGAATGCGTATTTTCGTTCTATGCAAACAATATAAAACATAATTTAGCTGTCATTAGTATCAATAAACACTATTTAAAATTAGTTCCTGTCTTATTTACTCTCTCATTCTCCATTAGCGGCCTAGTACGTTTTCGATCAACTGTGCCATAGAATCGCCCTGCATAAATGTAAATATATCGTATATCAGTGATGGAAAAGTATGGCACAATGTGCCCTTTTTGGCCCTATTGAACGTTTTGTGGCCCCGTGTCACAGTCAATATTATTTTGGCACTATTTAATAGCAGTTAAACTCTTTGCATATTAGGGCTTAACTTAATAGCGAATAAAGAGCATTATCGAAAAGAACTGAATTATTCTTGACTAATTATCCAAGCTTAAAGTCACTTCTGATTTTATAAAACTTTTTGTTTTTCTCTTTTCTCGCTCGATATTTCGATTTCCTTTGGAAATCTTCTTCAGTATAGTTTTTAATATTAATAATAACCATAGAATAACACATACTATAGAAGAACTTATTCTCTCATCTGACGTTTCATTTCACACTCTCTCGGTAGGTCTGTGGAAATGAGAGCAAATTAAATTTAAAATTTACATACACCAGGTGGAGTTACAAAATATGTTCACTTAACTATTTCCTGTCGTTTTGGTGTAGAACTGAAAAATTTAAATGTATTTTGCACTTTTTTGTTGACTTTTAACGTTGGTATTCATTTGTATTGTATTTAACACAACTAGTTTGCCACAAAAACACGAAATTCGGTTGTTTGTGGATCGCTGTATACTATTGCCACCATCTGGTATTATTGAACCCATATTTTCCACCCTCCACTGTGTAATTTCCATCGTACCTATGACGTTTAATTTATTGAGCGAATAAAAACTTCTATAGTATGTGTTATTCTATGATAATAACAAACAAACATCAATACAAATCAAATACAAATTTGTATTGATGTTACAAATTACAATACATATTTGTATTGATGTTTGTTTGTTATTATTAATATTAAAAACTATCCTGAAGAAGATTTCCAAAGGAAATCGAAATATCGAGCGAGAAAAGAGAAAAACAAAAAGATTTATAAAATCAGAAGTGACTTTAAGCTTGGATAATTAGTCAAGGATAATTAAAATAAAGGTCGAAAAATTAGAAACAAATTATTAAAAGAACTGATTTCAAAAACTTAATGATATGCGGTGTCCAATATTATAAACAGTTTAAACTAACCATTATTCAAAACTATGTATTATATTGCAGTATGAGTCCTTTCTATTTCACACTCTTCTGAAAGTTTTGAACGATGTTTTCCGTCCAAAATATAATCAAATTGTAAAATAAGGGACAGACTACAAAATATTACTCCGGAACGAACCAAACCAATATCTTAAGTCGTTGAAATGAAAATTAGGATATAGTTTTGATTTAACTGAACACAAAAAAAAACCTTAAAAATTCTGAGTTTGAATAATAGGCTGTATTCGACTAAGTTTTCAATGTAAACAAACACAAAATTTTAGTGTTACATATGAAAGAATCTGTATCTGAATTTATGAACTCAAAAAAGTACTTTAATATACGAATTAGATTTTAGTGAAAGTCTGCTTAGTATTTACATTTCTTTTTATTTGTATTTAAATAAATAAATTAATAGTATTTTTTGGTTAAAAATTACTTTGGCCCTTCCGAAGTCGTTTTGGCCCTTTTTGGAGCTCTCTTTAAAAAAAGAGAATTTAAAAAATGGAATTACCAACACTGTCGTATATGTATGTTTTCTCCACACTATACATGTTTGTCCAGTGTTAGCGTCATGTAGTTAGTAGTGACAATTTGTTTTGTCTTCGTCATCTTTTGTGTTCATACTTATGTTATGGTTTTGTTGAATTCTCAAACTCTCTAGTGTATAAGCCTGTTTTTTTATTCCCTGCTAAACTAATTTTTCGACGACTTTGTATGGGGAACTAAACGATTTTAAGCGGCTCTCCATACAAAGTCGTCGAAAACTTAGTTTAGCAGGAATTAAAAAACAGACTTTATATCTTCTGTTAGTGTTTTTCTCCCTGTCTATAATTCTGACGTTTTCTATGTCTGGTGTGTGATTGTTCTCCATCATATGTTGTGAGAGTGCAGTGCTCATTTTTCTGTTCCTTATGTCTGCTTTGTGTTCTGTCATTCTAGTTTCCAATGATCTTTTAGTGGTGCCAATGTATGTATATTTGCCCACATGTTTCATCAATGTTGCCAGTGCCGCAACAGTAACAACGTCTACTGCTACTACTTGGTTATTTTACTATGATCGGAAGTGTTTCACGCGACTTATCGCATTGACAACATGGACGACCACCAAGCTTTTCCATTTGAGGTACCAGAATGGGCGTGGGACTTCACTTATTTTCTTCAATTAAGTAGATATTAAGCTTATTTTTTTAATTCCTGCTAAACTAATTGTTCGACGACTTTGTATGGAGAGCCGCTTAAAATCGCTTAGCTCCCCATACAAAGTGGTCGAAAAATTAGTTTAGCAGGGAATAAAAAAACAGGCTTATTTACAGATTATTATTTACCAATGTTTAAGTTGAAGCTAATCACATCTACCAGAAAGAGGTTTTAGGTGTCGATTTGTATGGAAGGTACCAGAAGGGGCGTGGCCGCAACGGCCATTTTCAATCCTAGGCTAACACAATAGAGGCGTTTTGTAACAGAACTCGGACGCACTGGTTGACTTAGGGTGAGGGTATGTTTAAGTCGGCTCACTCGACTAAAATTTATGTACTGGTATATTCACTGCCATTATGAACGGTGGCGGGAAGCAAATCCAGTCCACCGGGTTTTTTGCATTTTACCTACTGCCAGGATATTTGATTGCAGCTGCCCATTATGGGTCAGACGCTGACCAAGATGCAATATGTCGAACCTGAATATGCGCCATTGGCGCTTATGTTTGGCTCATCCAGGTGTATGCATCAGCTCATTAGCAAAATTTGGTTAGATGAATGCCTGCCCGGCGATTGGAATCTCAGTGTACTATGTCCCTTATTAAAAAAAGTGACCCGAATCTTTGTGCCAACTACCGTGGGTTCTATCAAACATAGATAAAGTTTTAGTGTAATTGGTAGTTTTCTAGATGGCGTTGAAAGCAATAAATGGGATTTTTTTTGTTCCCAAAAAAAAGTCAAAAGATATCACAATAAAATTCTTCAATTTTATATCAAAAGAAAAAATTATTTTCAGCAAAAATATCAAGAGTACAAGAATACAACACGTTACTTAAGTAGAATATCTGATGCCCATCGAATTGCAAACAAATATCACCACCGTCTATGTCCTAATAAATTGGTTCTTCCTCCGCTTCAGCTATCATTCCTTGTTGAGAGTCCTCAGACACTCTAACGGTTTTGGCATCTACGACCACAGAAGTTGCTACAGTTTTTGGGCAGGGAAGGTTTTAGATTAAAAAGGCGTTCCGGAATGTTCATCTTTGGGCGCTATTACAGTGTTTCTCCTATTGATATTCCAACACCGGCCTCATGGCTTTGAAATAGTTTTTTATATAAGAAACAAATGCTATTATGTAAAATCACATAAATTTTGTCACATTTTCCATTGTTTAAATTACTTTAAAAAAAAATTTCCACAATTTTGAACAAACGTAAATGAGAATTATGGGAAACTTCAGTGAAAGTGACAGTAGTACAGGACAGCACCTAGTGAACAAACTTGACAATGCTCGTGCTATATCTATTATTTCCTTTATCTATGCTATCACGCATAATGTTCGAAAGACTGAAACCAATTATGGCTGACCTGATTGGACCATACCAGTGTGGCTTCAAGCCTGGAAAATCGATAACTGTCCAGATTTTCACGCTACGCCAAATCCTGGAGAAGGCCCACGAGAAACAAATCGACATATATCATCTATTTGTAGGCTATAAGATGGCCTTCTTTAGCCCGATACGGCAGAAACTCTACGAAGAAATGTCTGAGCTTGGTATTCCTGCAAAACTCATACGCCTTAGCAGGATGACCGTGAGTGTTCGAACTCATGGGCGATATGTTAACACCTTTTAGTTGCACGGTACCTGGTCGATTTCTATGAACACATTAGTAAATGTTACATTGGAAAATAAAAAAAAATCTAACTATTTTAAACATTAATAAATTCATTTAATAAGTATTGATCAAGGTTTATATGATGCCCAGAATGCAGTCAATTCCAAAAGCCATTATACCAAATGTTTTTACTTTTAGTTTCAAATTGTTTCAAATTGTTTTGTTGTTTGAAATCGTTTTTTTTTTTTTGCTGAAGGCTCTTTTGCTATTGCACTTTCTTTTTTTACATCTGCTTTAACATTAGATTTAATATAGTTAAAATGAATAAAGCAATATTTAGCTCACTGAAATAATTGTTTATGTTTTGTCATAAGCAGAGCGACGGCAAAAAGTATTGAATAGTATAGAGAACTTATTGCACTCTTTTTCCGCTCTCACGTAGAGTCTGAGGAAAATAGCATAAACGAATCTTATTCTCTTTATAGAATATTTCAATATAAATACACCACTTCGACAAAGTTATTACATAAAACTGTACAAAAAGCATAAATGTTTCAAAAGGCATCAATGTTTCACATCAAAATTATTAATGGACCAAGTTATGACAAAAATAATGTAATACGTTTTGAATCGTCCGCCAGTGCTTTAGAATCTTACAATTCGTTCCATGAGTTCTCTATACTATTCAATACTCTGTAACGACAAGTTTCCTCTGGTCGCTGGGGTGCAGCTCGCGGGGGAAGGATTCGCCACAGAAATTTATTTGTGTAGTGACAGAGAGGGAAATAACGTTATTTGCTTAAAATATCGCTTTATTTCAACTTCAAGAAATAACGGGAATTCATTCACTTATAACTAACATACGATATCTTAAATTAAGTACTCCAGAAGACTCGAGACTCGTCAAAGAACCGAGGCTGGAAGCTATCGAAAGAACTTCCAAAGAAGAAGAAGGCTGAAGACTCGTGAAACGGGCTGAAGAATGGCGAAAGTGCTTCAGAGAGACAGGGTTGAAACCGGGGCTGAAGACTGGCGTGACACTTCAGACAGAAAAGGGTTGAAGATGGGGGAACCGGTGCTGAAGACTGGCGTAAGTGCTTCAGAAGACACACGGCTGAACACGGGGCTGAAAACGTCGGAACCGAGGCCGAAGACTGGCGAAAGCGCTTCAGAATACACACGGCTGAAGACTAGAGAAACGGGCTGAAGACTGGCGAAAGCACTTCAGAAGAAACACGGGAGAGAGCACGGCTGAAGACGAGGGAACCGAGGCTGAAGACTGGCGTATGCACTTCAGGAGAATCACGGCTGAGAACGGTGCTTGAAGACTCGCGGAAGCACTTCGGACAAAACACTGCTGATTCTACTAACACTGACTCTAATCACACTTGGAGACTAACCGCAGCAGGCCACAGCCAACAACACTATTTGAGGAAACTTATTAGCACTCCACCAACGAATCACCAAATACTCACCAATGTCTGCACACGTTCACTGCTCTAGACTGGCTGACAACCATGCGTAATTGTTCCCCCCTTAAATAGCACGCAGAACATCCTCTGCTGCTTCCAGCCGGCGATGATATTTCTGTTGCTCTAGTGATCATCACCAGTGTCTCGCTGTGATAACGGGAATTTGTTTACTACATGTTCGCTTTAGTTATCACTCCAACCAATGTATCTGGCTAACATAACGGCAACTTGTTTACAATAAATTCTTGTAAACAACTTTGGTTTGTAAATACATCTGGTCGCGGTTAATAAGTGAAGTAACTTAAGTTCCTTTCGCGGGTAATAAGGTGAAGCGACTTAAGTTCACTAAAATTCATTTTTATCAAATTCATAATTAGTCCATAACAATGTACACATGTATCAATTTCTTAAATGGTACCTACGCCAGCTTTGTAGTGTAGGCAAAAACAACACATAGGGGACTTTCGTCGTCACACTGCCTCCCCTCATTTGGGTTGAATAAAAATGGCGCCCTGGCGGTTCACCAGTATGCGGTACCTTCTTCCCCTAATAGCTACCACAGTGGCGAGACGGTTGCGGCCGGACCGACGAGCGCGTGCATCAGTAACGTCGGTTGGAGTAGGCTTTGCACCCCTTCGGACAGGGCCTCCCTGCACTGGTAGGTTTCGCCTGCCAAGGGGGAGTAAACGACTCCGGGTCGTCTCGAGGCGGATATTCACCCGCTCCCTATTCGTTTCGCCGTTCGTTACTCGACCTGTCCCTTCATACGGGCACGAAGACGCTGACGACGAGGACGATGAAGATGATGCTGACGAAGTTAATGATGATATCGATGATGACGGCGACGAGGAGTGTCCAGGGCTGCACTGCGAGACCGGTGTGGACGGCCTAGACGGCCGGTGTGGACGGCCTAGACACACGTGGGTAGGGCTTGGGACGGTCTAGTTGTGTATTCGCTGATAGCCTATAGCGAGGACTTACGGCGTGTCCGTACTATTCCAACCACTTCTCCTTATAATACGCCTTGGTACGGACCATGGTGTTCCCGTTAGTTGCGCTTGTGTTGTTATGGGGAGTTTTGTCTTCAGCCGTGTGTAGTGGGATACACGTTGTAGTTATGTCCGTGGAAGAAAGAAGAACGCATTTATTTGGCCGGAATTTGACTGTGCAGAATTAGTATTGGCCGTGGTGCTATCTACGTAGGGTTTAATCTCGCTCAGGTGTGCTGTACGCAATCTGCGGTTTCCATGGTCGCCTGCGTAGGTTATATTGCCGACGCTGATCCTCGGTTGCGAGTCCTAACTGATGGCGAACTATCATAAATATCTCCTGGAATTCGGTTCAATGCCCCAGTACCCGAGACCAGCTCGCCGTACAGGGCCGACAGGAGACGGGGTTCACGACACTGAACCAGAAACGCCGGACTGTAACCAGTGGACTCCGAAGTGCTGGTGTTTAGCGCTAAATTGATCTCCGGCAAGTATTCCTCCCATTTGTTGTGTTGATTTTCTTGTGGGCAACTGTGGTGAACTGCTGTCGTACCCCGATCTCCAGGAGATACTTTTGGAGAATTCTGCTAACAAATTGGCTCCCGTTGTCTGTGACTAGTACCTTCGGCGTTCCGAATCGCGGAAGGATACCCTCTCTTAACGATTTCACCACACTCTCCGCGGTGGCCTTCCGCAGTGGAATCAGTTCAGTCCTTTTCGAAAAACAGTCAATAATATCAGCAACATGTTGTGTCCATGCTTGGTCCGTGGAAGTGGTCCTACAAAGTCAGCACACACCATAGTCCAAGGTTCTTCGGGGATCATAACTAACATTTCGCCGCCGGGCGCAACCTGACGGGGTTTATATTGCTGACAAGGTTCATTGTCAAATTCTCACGAATTTCGCCACATCACGAACCATTCCCGGCCAATAGTAGCGGTTGCACACCCGATTTACGGTCTTCCTGATCCCTAGGTGCCCAGCCGCTGCTTGACTGTGATTCTCATGGAACACACGTTCTTGTTTGGAGGAAGCCAAACATAGTTTCCACGGAGTACAGTCCTCGTCGTTTGGATGCCTTGGGATGTGGCGGAAAAGTTGGGTGCCGACTATGGCGAAATCTGTGAACTTCTGTGGTGTTGTCTGACCTGGCTTATCTTCTCTTGTAACCATCCACACTTGTCTGAGGTGTCCGCGATGGCTCTATTCAAAGTCTCTAGCGGTTGTCGAGAGAGGGCGTCGGCAACGACATTGTTCTTTCCCTTTCGGTACAGGACTGTGAAGTTATATTTTTGAAGCTCAAGGGCCCATCTGGCGAGCCGACCAGTGGGGTTATCGATGATATTCAGCCACTTATGTGACAAGTGATCAGTAACCACGTGAAAACGATATGCTTCGAGGTATGACCTCATTTTCCGGATGCCCCATATGATGGCCAGACACTCTTTTTCAGTGGCCGAGTAGTTTTTTTTTGGCATCGTTTAAAGTTCGGCTGGAATATGGTATGACCCTCTCACCGTCATCAAATTCCTGAGTCAAGACAGCTCCTAGGCCAAAGTCACTGGCATCGGTCTGCAAGATAAAGGTGTTCGTAAAATCCAAGCAAGCTAGTAACGGAGCTGTCGCGAGTTTTGCCTTGAGAAGCTCAAACACGGTTTGTTGATTCGCCGTCCATCTCCAGTGTTTACCTTTCTTTAACAGGTACGTAAGTGGGTGTGCCACCGAGGCAATATCGGGTACGAAACGGCGGTACCAGTAAACGACTCATAGAAAACGGCACAACTCCTTCAGACTGAGTGGGGCTGGCATTTTCTGTATCGCGGCTACTTTATCGGGGTCCGTGTGTATTCCCTCAGCGCTGACTACATGACCGAGATATTTCGATTTGCCTTGAAGAACTCACATTTTTCTGGGTTGATTTTTAGGTTTGCAGCTGGGAGTCGTCGCAAGACTTCACCTAGATGCGTTAAGTGTTCGTCCAATGCTTTCCCGACGACTATTATGTCGTCCAGATACGCAAACGCATATGGTTCCATTTCAGGCCCTATCACACTGTCTAAAGCCCGCTGAAAGGTGGCCGCAGCCGAATGCAACCCGAACGGCATGACACTCCATTGATATAAACCACGGCCAGCTACTGTGAAGGCAGTGTACTTCCTACTCTCCTCTTCCATCGGTATCTGCCAATACCCATCCTTTAGATCCAGGCTGCTGACGTACGTGGCTTCTCGTAGATTATCCAATATAGTCGAGATTCTTGGTAGGGGATAGGCATACAGTCTCCAGGAACCGTTCTTCTTCGGCGCCAGGGTGATCGGAGAACTGTAGGCACTGCGTAAATGTTCTATGTAACCATCATTGATTTTGGCATCGATGATAGCCTGTATGGCGTCGCTGCAAATGCATCGCTGCCGTAGACAATCCATGTAGTTTACGAAATTTCTGAAGCTCTCCTTTTACAAACATTGTGATTCTATGCTGATCTTCAAGGCTAAGTTCACTTACCGGTAAATGTGTGCACGTCGGCTTCGGGTCTTAGGTTATCCGACTCAGCGCCGAGTACTCTTGTTCACTTCCTACTAAGTCGGGTGAGGTGAAGGTTGCATACCAACGGCGCTTGAGTAGCGACCGTGTTGTTGAGTTGTCGAAAAATACAGGTCAAGCCGGCGCAGGAAATCTTGGCATCACATTGGGCCAGGAAATCCAGACCAAGAATTACATCCTCGGTTGAAATTCCCCTTATCCAAGAGTTTACTGTTTATTTAAATATTTTTCCACCTGTTTTTAAGCCTCTGTAACGACAATTTTCCTCTGGTTGCTGGGGTGCAGCTCGCTGGGGAAGGATTCGCCAGAGGCAACCGAGACTGAAGACTAGCGAAAGCGCTTCAGAAGACACACGGCTGAAGTCGAGGGAACCGAGGCTGAAGACTGGCTAAAGCGCTTCAGGCAAAGCACTGTTGATTCTACTAATACTGACTCTAACCACACATGGAGACTGACCGAAGCACTCCACAGCCAACAACACTATTTGAGGAGACTTATTAGCACTCCACCAACGAATCACCAAATACTCACCAATGTCTGCACACAATCACTGATCTAGACTGAATAACCCCGATTAGTATTGTTCCCCCTTAAATAGCCGGCAGAACATCCTCTGTTGCTTCGAGCCGGCGATGATATTTCTGGGTAATAAGGTTAAACGACTTAAGTTCATTAAAATTAATTTTTATCAAATTCATAATTAGTCCATAAAAATTTACACATGTATCAATTTCTTAAATGGTACCTACACAAGCTTTATGGTGTAGGCGAAAACGACCCATAGGGGACTTTCGTCGTCACAACTCTTTAGCGATGACGGCCTGCTAGTTTGTTCGCTGCCGCTACATCAATACCATCGTACTTATTTTCAGGCAGAGACTATTGCTGTACAACAACCACGTTGTCATAGTGAGGGCTTGAGGTTAAGAGAAGCCAAAAAGAAACGGTCATATGATTACACACACAACAACAAAGATACCAACGTGGCATCACATTCGGTAACCTCCTGCTCATCCGTCTGCTATTCCAAATAGTTGCAAGGTTATGCATCGATTCCCAGAGCGCTCGGTATGCCATGCGGATGCTGGGCTTGTAACTCGCCGGACGGGGGGGATCTTCCTGGTGAAACGACACGGAACAGACGAACTAGACACTAAATACATACCGAGTCTTACACACAAGCAAAATAAACGGTCTTTTGACATAAACAAAAAGAAGAAAAGGGCCCGAAATAATTGTCACAGCAAACAAAAACTAGTTGAAATTTAAAACAAAACCGATTTCGTACATATATTGCTGAGGAGTTATTGATGGCTTAAATTCCACCGCGCGTTGTTATTGTCGACAGATGTTGTGGCCGACTGGACCCACCCAATGGAAGCAAGAAGTGCTTGATATTTTCCTACAACTATAATTACTTAAACATTCTAAATCACAAAGATGTGAACGCAATACTTAACTGAATACAATCCCTTAAACGGATAGCACTCAAAATGGCGTTGTGTTCTCCCAACGGGTTAACACGAGATATCCAAAATTCAAATTACGAATTCCTTAGTCTCAACTAGCGAATTCCTAATCTGACAAATTATATCTTAAACCGCGAAATTCTACTTTAACACTTCACAATTTAATTACGTATCCTACTCTATCAATAACTACTAACAATAATTTCTCTTACTTCTTGCGAACTATATACACTTAAGGTCTATATTCTTAAAATTCATGTTCCACTTTCAAATCAGCATCTCTGGGTTAGTGGATTTCTGTTACCGGTTGGTAAACTTTCATCTTTTGACTTTCAGGTTTTTCCAGAGAATTCGGTCGTGAATCTGTTATGAATCCGTTGCCGCGTATTCTAAACTAGTGGGACGCAAACCAACGCAGAACAGCGACAGGTGGCTGAGACCCTGCCGGGACCCTTACGCTTCCCCGTCGGAGTTTCCTCCGTATTCGGACTTGTGGGGGAATAGTTGCGCGGGTCTAAATGGGGGGTCCCCAGCCTCAAATCGCTGACGTATGCCTGTGGCCCACAGTTCGCGATATGCTGGCAGATGTTGGTTGGCAAATTGCTACTTTCGCAACCGTTTAAGTGCCGCACGGTAATAATGTGGTTTCTGTGCGTATGCCGGTGTTGCGATGTAAGTTTTATTCGCACTTTTTAGCTTTTCGTTTCTGTCGCTTGACTCTCGGTGGCCCGATAATGCTTTCGGTGTCTCACCGGACTGGTGTCTTTGCTGCTGGACTTGAACAGAACAAATAGATTTCGGGGTTAAACGTACTCTCGTCAATGTAGAGCACTTAATTCCCTGACGAATGGTCAGATTCCTGGTGTTGGCTCAAAAATATGTAGCACCAAATAAATAACTTTGCCTTCTCCAAAACTGTTGGAGGCTATTTCACAACTTTGGTGTTTTCTCGAACAAATTCCTTGCGGTAAACGTTGGTTCCTTTCAATGGCGATTTTCAGAATAACTGAAAAATATTTTGGCGTCAGTCTAGAAAGCTCGCCATTTCAATAAACGTTTACTGCTATTATAGCATTTCTTGCTGGTGTTAGTGATGGCCTGATGTTGTTTCGCGGATAAATTATTTCATTTCTGCTTTGTTTACCTTTTTGCAGCTCGCCTGGGTGTATCGCCTGCAGGTGGTGATAGTCGGACGATTCGTTCGGGTGTCGACTGTTACCACTAGAGGGAGCCGCTGATGTAATTAGCGCCGATACTGCGCCGCCACAAACCCCACCATCCTGATGACAACCTTGACGAAGGATGGGAGGGAAACCTAATCCTGGTATATCTAGAGATGAGAGTCTACAGTCGAAGTAACTCCCCCACCTTGTTAGGGTACCAGACATCGACCCTAAGGACGATTCTGGCTAGCCTGGTGGTTCGGAGCTAACAACTTTTTCTCTCTCTATTTCCACCCGGGTGTGGTAATCTCTCTCTTGGTGCTATTTACATTTCTTCTTCTTTAAAGCGCCGACTGCGCTGCTGTTTTACGAGCGAGGCTCGGTGCTTTCTGCGGAGGTCTGGGGCAGAGAGTCTAAAACTTCCTGAATCTGCTCTTCGTCCTCGATTTCTCTCGTCACGTATTCTCCCACCAGGCGTATGAGTACCTGGTTCTCAACTAAGTTGAGGAATTTCACTCCTTTCCTGCCAAAGATTTTTCAACCTACGGACTTGTACAGACGGTACACGGCCGCGCAGTCTTTGATCTGTAGCCGGCGGATGGCTGCTCTGCCGCACGACTGTAGTCTACCAGCTCGTTCTAGTGCTTCCAATTTCATAGATGGGGTTTTGAACTCCACCGTGACCTGGTACAATCCGGTTTAGACTACCATCGGGGTACAAGAAGTTACTTCCAGATCTTCAGGGGTGCAGGTGATCTCAATGCGAGCCAAAATGCTGAGCACATCACTCTTGGGATCCTGTGCTGCTGTCGCTGCAAAACCCTGGATGGTAACTCGTCGGTCCGAGTATCCTGGACGCTTCTTGCGCAAGGCAACTTCTTGATAACGGCTGCGGGTTACGTCTTGCTCCTGAGCCAGATTAACATTCCTTCGCTGCAAATCCCCTAGCTGTACCTCCATGTCCAGAATGCGATCGTTTAGCCGTTGATTCTCGGTCTGCAACGTGCTGAGCTGGGCCTGCCATTGGCTTCGATCCTTCCGTGCATCTCTGGCTTGTGTCTTCTGTTGCTCTTGCAGCGTCTCGAAACGGGCCTGGAGATCCAAATAGTCAGGACGAGGCTGATTGCGTAACTGACGGTTCTCCTCGCGCAGATAAGTCACTTGACGCGTCAAAATCTCCTCCTCGCCTTTGAGGGTAATGACATGGAACTCGTACTGCGTTTGCAAGTCCTCGTATCGATTATTTAAGCGCGCGATCTCTCCCTGGTCAGTCTCTCGCTGCTGCTGAGCTGCTAATATTTCTTGCCGTAAAGCTTCTAGTTCCTCTTGATCAGCACCTGGGTCTCTTTCGCTGAAGGTTAAGTAGAGGGGCCGTGAAAGGTAGCCGAGTCGGCGACAAATTGGACAGTCGCTCCGGTCTGTGCTTCGCCATTGTTCGTTGCACGCGCGATGGAACACATGTCCGCAGTCCGTTGCCACGATTTGCTCATCTGCTGCCGTGATGGTAGGCAAGCAGATGCTGCAGTCGACGCGGTCTGCCATGGTCGGTTGCAGCTATTGTCAGAAAGGTCTGTTTATGGTGAATTCTGTCTGGGGTCTTTCTTAAACTTAGCTGAAATGATAAAACATTTACCTCCACTTATTACTACGGTCGCTCTCAAAAAGGAACGGAAATGGTAACTAAGTCCTAGCGGAAAGTCATCTAATACACTCAGACTGTCGCTGAACACCGCCCACAGGGGTGTAAATCTATTGGCTTACATACCTTAACCCTTCATCACGAGAACGTGGATCACAGATACCTAAAATCGTTGACCAAAACTTCACCAAAATTACTGCTTCAGGTCTTAAGCATGGAAAACTCCCAAGCGTTTACCTTGCATGTCTTCAAGCTCATATAAGCTATTTCCAACAGGCTTTACCACTCTACACTTCAAAAACTTTCTAGCCAACTTGGCATTGAAGTTGTCTTTAAAGCTACTTTGTTGAAAGTTGCGCCTATAGACTTCTTGTCCAGGTATATATTTCACCGGTCTGCATCTGGTGTTGTAGGTCTTCACATTCTTCTCGTATGCCTTATGCAGGTTCTCCTGAATTTTAGCTCGGATAAGATCCTGGGCCACTGACTTAGGCACTTGGCCTTCTCCGAGGTCAGTCAAACTCTTTAACTTTCTGGCTAGCTTATACAAGCTACCATGAGTTATCATATTAAGTCCAAACAGAGAAAAATAGGGGGTTACTCCTATCGCGCTATGCGTGGATGATCGCAAAGAACATTCAATTTCGGATAAATGCCGATCCCATTCCCGATGGTCTTCTTTCATGTAGGAACGAATGACAGCCAGAACGGATTGGTTAACCCTCTCCGAAGCATTTGCTTGCGGAGAGTGTACCGCTGTTCTATAATGACCTATCCCAAAATTTTTCACAAAGTCTGTGAACTCTTTCCCCACAAATTGTTTCCCATTGTCTGAGACTATGGTCTCCGGTACTCCAAATTTGTGTCATATTTCCTTAATTAGAAATCTTATGACACTCTTGCCACTAGCTTTAGGCATGGCCTTCAATATGACGAATTTTGTCAAGTGGTCCAAGACTATAAAGATGAAGCTGTTCCTGTTTTTCGAACGCGGTTAGGGCCCCAAAAAGTCGACAAAAATTCGTTGGAACGGCCGATGGCTTATCACTTCTTTACCCATCGGTGGTCTTAACGTCCTATTGGCCGCTTTAGCCTCTCTACAGATCTGGCAGGCGTCAACAAAGCTTTTTACCTGGACACTCATATTTGGCCAGTAAAAATATTCTTTTATCCGGTTCAGTGTCTTGAAGAACCCACCATGAGCGGCGTGTGGTAGGTCATGAGACTTCTCAATAATCCCTTGGGTTAACTCCACTGGTACCCACAACTTCCATGTCATAGTGCATGGTCCTCTTATACACTTTCCCTTCTAACACTTTCAAATCCGGCAGACGATTCTCGTTTTCTTCGACCGTCTTGATTAACTCGGCATATCCTTCAGACTGGAAAGCCTTATCGTCAAGATCGATGAGTCTCAAAACCTCAGCCGCGATTTCCTCCATCTCATACCTCGACAAGGTATCAGGAACTACATTTAGTTTACCCTTACGATGTTCAATCACAAAATCGTATGATTGTAGGTGTAAACTCCACCGAGCCAATCTTCCGCTAAGGTCTCGGAGCGACATTAACCACTTCAGACTGCTATGGTCTGTTATGACCGTAAATGACATTAGTTCAATAAAAGGTCGGAACTTCTTGATCGCCAATACTACCGCCAGGCACTCGCGCTCTGTTACGGTGTAATTTCTCTGAGCTGACGTCAGCTTGTGAGAATAGTAAGCGATGGGATGTTCTTCACCGTTATCATCTTGCTGGAACAAGACTGCGCCCACTCCGAGATCGGATGCATCACACTGAACGAAGAAATGTTTGGCGAAATCCGGATGCACTAGTACCGGGCTGGTAATTAGCGCCTCCTTGAGCTTATCGAAAGCCACTTTCGCCTCTTCTGTAAAGCAAAAGATTTTACTTTTCTTCAAAGTGTCTGATATTGGGCTCGCAATAGTAGCACAGTCGGAAATGAACTTACGGTACCAACCAGTGGCACCTAAGAAGCTCCTCACCTGCTTTAGGTTTTTCGGATACTTGTAGTTCATTATAGTCTCGACTTTAGCTGGATCCGGCTTAACTTGGCCGCCTCCTACTAGGTAGCCCAAATACCTCAACTCTTTGAAGCAAAAGTGAGATTTTTGTACGTTTATGGTCAAGCCAGCTTTTTTCAGGCATTCTGCCACTTGTCTCAAAAGATCTACGTGTGACTCAAAGTCTGGCGAAACTAGCAACAAATCATCCAGATAAATGAAGACACGATCCCGAATTGCGGAAGGGATCACTCTATCCATCAGTCGGCAAAGCCTTTGGGCTGCGTTGCATAACCCAAAAGGCATCACCTTGAAGTGATAGAGCGGCCTCCCGGGTATCGTAAACGCGGTCTTCTCTCGGCTGGATATATCTAATAGGATTTGCCAAAATGCATCTTTTAGATCTACACTGGATATGTAGTACGTATCACCCAGTCGACTTAACAAACCCTCTATATAAGGAAGTGGATACGCATCCTTTACTGTTAGGGCATTGAGCTTCCTGGCATCCAAACATAACCTGTTCTTGGTCCCTTTACGGACCAAAGTTACTGGATGGCTCCACGGACTTTCGCTAGGCTCAATGACGCCTAAGTTCAGCATTCGATCCACTTCCGCGTAGAGAAGTGTTTGCACTGCCGGCGAGACTGGATAGTACCTATCCTTTACTGGTACCGCATCTCCTGTATCTATAGAGTGAGTTTCCAAATCTGTTTTGCCTAGGCCATGCCTGGTATAGCAGGGAAACTCCTCTATAGCGACATTCAACGCGTTTTTCTGCTGTGGCGATAGCTTATGAGATCTCACCTCGTCCGAGGTTTGGACTTCTTCACAGAGGTCTACCCCTTGAGTGGCAAGGCTCTCTATATTCGCCATCAATTTGAACGCACGCATGAAATCAACGCCTAGATAAAGTGCGCGTTCTAGCGTTGGAACCAGATAGATATCGACATCTTCTGTAATTCCTCGAAAACTTATCCTCACTCTAACTCTCCCCAAGATTGGGTGAGCGCTTCCATCGGCTGTCTTTACTGAAGAACCAAAACGGTGTACCTGCAAACCTGTTTGCTCCATCAGCTCTTGGCATCCTTTGCCTAAGCAGGTTACAGACGCTCCACTGTCTATAAGGCCTTCTACGTCGACTCCTCCAATGTTTACTCTTGCATAGAAACGGTTATCGCCTCCTTCTACCAATGTGGCTGTTGCGATCTCGTGTCTTATTTGCTTTCTTTTCTGGTATCTTTTTCTAGCCCGCATTATCCTATCGGAAATTTCTCCGAATATTCTAGATCGGACTTTTAAATATTCTGTCATCCTTTGATGTAACGGCTTAAGCTCTCGTAGCTTTGGTTTCACCAGTGGCTCTTCTGGTCGAATCTTGTTCTTCAAGAGAATCACTGCCGAATCCTTGGTAAAATTCATCTTATCAGTAGCTATTGGTACCGCGGTGATTGTTTCGTCCGAGCTGTCTGTCATTAGCTGGACTGCCGTGGTGTTGGTCTCCGGTGGATTAGACTTATCTATGTTGTTCGGAACTGGATTGGACACTTCTGGTTTGTCATAGCTGGTGTTGGTCGCTTCTGGTGTGTTATTGCTGGTATGGGATGTAGCTGGATTGTTTGTAGCTGGGTTGGACACTTCTGGTTTGTCATAGCTGGTGTTGGTCACTTCTGGTTTGTCATAGCTGGTGTTGGTCGCTTCTGGTTTGTCGTAGCTGGTGTGGGATGTAGCTGTATTGGTTGTAGCTGGGTTGGACATACTCTGTCCTACACTTCGGTGGTCCGCACTTCCCCAGTTTGAGGTGGGCCCCGTGATATGTTTCCCTGACACTTTGGGCACTTGGGTGTGACTGTGTCCTCTTTACCGCATTTGTAGCAGAACACTCGTCTGTTAGTAGATGGACAATCGCGGAAAAGGTGACCCACTGCTTTGCAATTCCAGCATACGGCCTTGCTGCCCGCTCGAATTGCGTCAACCTCTCCAAAATGTTCCTGGCTTAACATCTCTTCTCCATACACGACTTCATGCACCTTGGCCGCAGGTGTTGTCCTTGGTGTATGAGCCTGCCGCTGCATTGCTAACAAACCTTCAGCTCTTTTGACTTCGCTACCAAAATCACTGAGGTTGTCCACCCTAATAGGGAACAACATCTGTGCTAATGAGAGCTTAAGGTTACCCCTCATAATCTCTACCAGCTGCGCTTCTGGGTACGGTGTAGGCTGTTGGTTCCTTAACCGTATAATCACATTGAAGTACTCTTCAAAAGACTCATGCGGTTGCTGGCGCCTATTCAATATCTGCACCTGCAGCTGAAATTCGTTTTCAAACTTCTGGAACTGGCTTTGTAAAGCCCGCTGCAGCTCACTCCAGTTATGAAATGGCGCTAGCTTGCGTTCCAGTAATATTCCAGAGCTGCTCCACCCAATAAATGTGGTATTCCTCTCAGCAACTCTGCTTCAGTACAATCGTAGTCCACCCTCGATGCTCGAACACGATATAGAAATTCTTGTACGTTCATGGTCTTTGGGGTACCATCGAATTTAATGCCCCACTTGGTCAAGTCTTGCCGTGGACCATGTCTGCCAAAGGTTTCATACGTCGCCCTCGGATTCGGGTTACTTGTGCTCGCCTGGGTATGCATTGCTGGTTGCGAGCCTTCTCCAGCTCTCGTTCCTTGTGTACCCGCGGGTGGTGTTGATCCTTGTACAGGCCAAAACTGACTACTCCTTCCTTGCCTGTCATCCCTCGGGAATTGATTGGGTGTCGGTGCTGTTTCTTCCTGCATTGACACTATTGGTGGCCTAACGTGGATCGTTGGCCGACCTGCCTCGGGCTGTTGCCTCGCCAATGTGGCTGGTATAGGTCCGGTCTCATTACTCCCTATCGCCGGTGGTATGCACGATAGATTATTATAGGCCGCAGGTTGGTAGCCCACGGGTGCTGCTGCTAACGTCGGCACTGGCTGCGCTGCTGGGTGATTAGCCCCGCCATTAGCCTGCCGAGTTGCTGCTAAAATTATCGGCAAAATCCTTTGGATTAAAGCCTCTTCATCTAACTGTCGATCTACTGTCGTTCCAAAGCCGCTGCGCTGCTCCTGTGTCGGACTTGCATCTGCCATTCGTCGGCGCTGCACTTGCGCTTCGCGTGCCGTCAGTGCACTAAAGTCGGGTGACTCAAATGATTCAGCATGCTCTTCAGCCCCCAAAATTGCTGCTACTGGGTCTAGTCTTCCAGAATATATGGCTCCGCTCGAGCCCACGACCCTTGCGCTCGCAGTAGAAGTCGATGCTGCTGCTGCGCCAGCTGCTGTCGTATATGTTAACGTTGCCGGCGCCGTTCGCGATTGCGTGGCCCCTACGGTGGACACTAATGACTCATCGGCCATTTCTGTATCTCCTACAGGCGGCGACCGTTGCACTGGCATTCTCAGAACTCACGGTAGTAACCGAATAAAAATCAAAAACAATTTTCGCGTTCCCTCACTGGGAATCGCAGACAAAAATTCAAAACAACTTCTGGCTGATACTGGCCGCGCAGTGTCACATAAAAATTTTCGAGTACCTGGGGGTACTAGAAACTCAGAAATAAAAAATGAAAAAAAATAATCCCTAAAAATCAGAAAAACCTGGAAACCAAAATGACTAGGAAATCAGAGATATAAATGAAATGCAATGGAATATATAAATTCAAATCAATATAGTGTAAGTTTAATTTCAATATAGATCGCAAATTAAGATATCAATAATATGGTATTAAATGAAAATTAAATAAAGAAAATTAAAATAATTCAAAAACGAACTAAACTAGATTCTAAAAATCAAAACGTATCTTCGACCAATAATCTCCAAACTAAAAACTAAAAAATGCGGGATCGTACACCCAAAATTACTAAATCAAACTCAAAACTAAATAAAACTATAAGTTAACTGATACAAAAAAAAAATATAAAATCACAATAAGGTAGGTAATGGTATGAGTGAGTAGTGTTTTAACAACTCACAAGTTACACGCGAAAACTCCTCGAACACGCAAAATATTGTACGAACTATAGAAAAAAAAATGAGTTATGGTGGTCTACTGGAAGATTGACTGAGGGCAAACGTAGCGAGCATAATTCCGAGCTACGTGACTCTCTCCCCCAATCTTCCCTGAACACTTCCGCCGTGTTCAGCCTAGCTACAAAAATAACTAGTAGTGACTGAAAACAACAACTGAAACTAAACAAATGTTCCACACCTTTTACTGAACGAATATCACACCAATCGCCGCAACGCGGTTAGATTAACAAAACAAATTTACACCGGGACTTGCGATGGGTGTAACATCTCGAACATGTAAAAAAAAAATGACTGTACAAAAGAAGCTCTGCCAGCCATGTGTCAATCTGTGCGTCGCAACGCGGTTAGACCAAGAAGTCTTCGCCGGGACTTACGCAGAGATTGAGCACAAAAGCTATACAGACTTTTCAAACTATAAAATTTAAAATTTAATCAGGGATAAGCAAATGTTTATGTTCCTGTCTCACTCGGAGCAAATGCCCCTGACAACACGCAAGGACATGACTTCACCGTGACACACGGAACATGAACACACTTGAAGACTATTTTTGCCCCTAGGCCTACTCGTCGCAATGCGTCTGAAATCTATAAAAATCAAAACGGGACTTACGCGTAGCCGGGAGACAAAACTATTCTTCATACTACACAGTACGGACTATTGACAATCATTCGGGCCCCACGTTGGGCGCCATTATGTCATAGTGAGCTGCACACTAGGCGACAACGTGGGTAAGATACCCTTAAGTGCCCCCTAGACGATCAATATTCTTCTCAATATATTGCACAATATATTGTACAATATAATTACTTGTTCACCCCACACGGTTCAATATTATTGCGCAATGTATTAGTTCGCGGCTGATATTGTGCAGTAAACATGTTTAATAATAAGAAGATGGCAAGTTGTGTAGCTATAGCACTAGTCATGGCTTCAAAAGAGATGGAAAAAAAGAAGCGAAGGTGGATGAGGGAGTGGTTCAAACAACGAAATAAATCCACCCATGAAAATTTATTTAATGAACTGCGAATGAATGAACATGGTGATTTTAAAAATTTTTTGTACATTATTTGATGAACTATTGAAAATGGTTACACCTGAAATTGAAAAAACGATACCGTAATGCGAGATGATATCCCTCCAATTCAGCGTTTATCAATAACACTACGTTATCTAGCTACAGGAAATACTTTCGAAGATTTAAAATTTACAAGTGCTATATCTCCACAATCCATAGGCACAATTGTAATGGAAACTTACAGAGCTATAATAAACTGCCTGAAGGACTATTTTATATCTAGGAATTATTTATATTTTATTGAAAATTTGCAAAGAATTGAGAAAAAGGGGGTTGCGTCGAAGAATTAGACTTAGAGGATCCTGATCCTGTGTGTATACACACGCTGTTTAGATGTTAACACTCAACTGAAGCAATTTTGTGAAATATTGTGCAATATCGCCCACAGACGATCAATATTTACAATATTGCACAATAAATATCAAAATCATTTTGATTTACACAATATATTGCGCAATATATTGCACAACCTTCAATATGATCTACAGACGGGCAATAATATTGCACAATATCGAATATTGCGCAATATATTGCGAAGAATATTGACCGTCTCGGGGGCACTTTAGACTCATGTGAAAATGAACCTTCGGGCCCCACGTTGGGCGCCATTATGTCATAGTGAGAGCAAGAGCTACCAACACACCAGGCGTCAACGTGGGTAAGCACCTATTAATTCACAATGTGAATCTCTCGGGCCCCACGTTGGGCGCCATTATGTCATATAGTAGTAGCAGAGAGGAACACTTATGGTGCCAACGTGGGTAAGACACCCTTAGATTCACGAGAACTGAACCTTCGGGCCCCACGCTGGGCGCCATTATGTCATATCGAGGGCTTGAGGTTAAGAGAAGCCAAAAAGAAACGGTCATATGATTACACACACAACAACAAAGATACCAACGTGGCATCACATTCGGTAACCTCCTGCTCATCCGTCTGCTATTCCAAATAGTTGCAAGGTTATGCATCGATTCCCAGAGCGCTCGGTATGCCATGCGGATGCTGGGCTTGTAACTCGCCGGACGGGGGGGATCTTCCTGGTGAAACGACACGGAACAGACGAACTAGACACTAAATACATACCGAGTCTTACACACAAGCAAAATAAACGGTCTTTTGACATAAACAAAAAGAAGAAAAGGGCCCGAAATAATTGTCACAGCAAACAAAAACTAGTTGAAATTTAAAACAAAACCGATTTCGTACATATATTGCTGAGGAGTTATTGATGGCTTAAATTCCACCGCGCGTTGTTATTGTCGACAGATGTTGCGGCCGACTGGACCCACCCAATGGAAGCTTGCTTCTGCTTCCCCATGACACTGCTTACGTCTGTAGCGTCCCAGAACAGGGTTGTTAATTACCCTGCCCACTCATACCATACCTTACCTACCAAACCTTTATTCCGACATGACTATAAACATTATCATTTTCAAAACGTTATAAATTTTATTTCTCTCGTTTAGAGTTATATTCTAAACTTCATATCAAACAAAATAGGGTGCCCCATGGGCAAAGCGCATGGCAAAAATCTTCAAAGCTAAGGCACCATTCTGTACCGATGTCATGCCTACTTCCCATCGGGTACCGTATTTCAAAACTTAATATTATTCAACACTTATACTCTATATATCAATAATCAACAATAAATATTAACGTAGGAGAAAGAAAATCATGACTCAAGTCATGTACTTTAACAAAGCACCAAAATACTGATGTGCTATAAACTTCACCACAGGTATATAAATACTAGCCTCTAATATTCCTATCTAACGATGACCGAAAATTACTTTAACAAATCAGAACCGTATACGCTTAAAGGAGAGTTGAAAACCCGAGTTTTCTCATCAAATGAAGGCGTATAATACTGATTACTCTTACGCGTATTACGAGCGAGAAACGATATCCATACCAAACGTAGGCTTCGCGGAGCCCAAAATTTACACTTCGGATATCTTACCAAGATTCAACACAATTCAGTAAAACGGTGATACATAAATAATAATGTCTGTCCGAATGTCAGGCCGTCCCTACCTACGGTGAAAATTTTACAAACTTAATCTTAAAACTTACTCCTATTACACAGTACGACAAAATCAAATTTTTTTGAGTACACATGAGAAATGTTAACAGAATATGAAAATAGGCTTAAAATAAAGAAATACGTGTCTCAGCGTTTTGCTGTAGCACGTCAGAATTTTGAGAAAATCGATTTTTAAGCTTCGAAGGACCGTGGAGGTTCACTTGTAATGTAATACTTTTATGAAAAATTCTATAAAACAGACTGAATTTTAATGCTTGAGCCAGTTTTGAAAAGGGAATTAAATTTGGATTTTTTTTATTAAAAAGTCCATATTTTTCTCTTTATTTTCCATGTAAAGTCAAAAAATAACCAAAAAAGTAATGTAATGTAAATGTAATGTAAAAATACAAAAATGAATATGAAATCTGAACTATTATTTTGTGTTAAAAATTTTGGTCGTTTATTTTTTCGTGTGTAAGCTTCAGGATTTGTATTTTTTTAACTTTACATGAAAATTAAAGCGCCATCTAGCGGATAAAAAAAATGTTTTTTTAATAAATTTAATTAAATTAAATTTAATTAATTTAAATTTAATTCCCTTTTCAAAACTGGCTGAAGCATTAAAATTGGTTCACCCATACTGTTTTTATAGAACTTTTTATAATAGTATTACATTACAAGTGAACCTCCACGGTCCTTCGAAGCTTAAAAATCGAGTTTCTCAAAATTCTGACGTGCTACAGCAAAACGCCGAGACACGTATTTCTTTATTTTAAGCCTATTTTCATATTCTGTTAACATTTCTCATGTGTACTAACCACTGTCGTACTGTGTTATCAATGGTTCCAAATATCAGATATGCATTTTCATTTTGCATATTAACATTTCAATAAGGTTTCTCAGTAGCAAGAAGTGCTTGATATTTTCCTACAACTATAATTACTTAAACATTCTAAATCACAAAGATGTGAACGCAATACTTAACTGAATACAATCCCTTAAACGGATAGCACTCAAAATGGCGTTGTGTTCTCCCAACGGGTTAACACGAGATATCCAAAATTCAAATTACGAATTCCTTAGTCTCAACTAGCGAATTCCTAATCTGACAAATTATATCTTAAACCGCGAAATTCTACTTTAACACTTCACAATTTAATTACGTATCCTACTCTATCAATAACTACTAACAATAATTTCTCTTACTTCTTGCGAACTATATACACTTAAGGTCTATATTCTTAAAATTCATGTTCCACTTTCAAATCAGCATCTCTGGGTTAGTGGATTTCTGTTACCGGTTGGTAAACTTTCATCTTTTGACTTTCAGGTTTTTTCAGAGAATTCGGTCGTGAATCTAGTGTCACGAAAGTAGTTTCTCTAGATGATACTTCCCTATCTCAACTTTTATATTCAAAATATGCCCAGGAAGTGGGCCTAAATCTAACTGAATTCAATCACTGCGATGAATTTTGTCCGGTCCGTCAAATAAAATTCAAAAACGGACTTACCGGGAATCGCTCGATGTATGTTCTTAGATGATTAGCTCTTACTTTATGAGGTTTTTGTTCTTTTAGCTGCTGACAGCTGCTGGTGTCGCTGCTGATGGCGCTGCTACTGTAAGAAATTGGCTGTTGCTGCTGGAACAAATTGGCTGCTGCTGCTGGTGTTGGTACGAATGATGATGAGGGTGCTAGCGACTGATGTTACGGCTGATATAGATGGAACGCTGCCGATGATGAACACTGGCTGGCTGGGATGAGTGGATGATGACTGCAAAACGGCACTAACTGAACTTCCACGATGTCTATGGCCGTAATTAGAACGGCTGATGGATTGTCTTTACCACTTCGGCTGACTGAACAACAGTTCTTGCTGTGGACACTCAAACTGCTGCCTTGCCGTTGCCGCGTATTCTAAACTAGTGGGACGCAAACCAACGCAGAACAGCGACAGGTGGCTGAGACCCTGCCGGGACCCTTACGCTTCCCCGTCGGAGTTTCCTCCGTATTCGGACTTGTGGGGGAATAGTTGCGCGGGTCTAAATGGGGGGTCCCCAGCCTCAAATCGCTGACGTATGCCTGTGGCCCACAGTTCGCGATATGCTGGCAGATGTTGGTTGGCAAATTGCTACTTTCGCAACCGTTTAAGTGCCGCACGGTAATAATGTGGTTTCTGTGCGTATGCCGGTGTTGCGATGTAAGTTTTATTCGCACTTTTTAGCTTTTCGTTTCTGTCGCTTGACTCTCGGTGGCCCGATAATGCTTTCGGTGTCTCACCGGACTGGTGTCTTTGCTGCTGGAGTTGAACAGAACAAATAGATTTCGGGGTTAAACGTACTCTCGTCAATGTAGAGCACTTAATTCCCTGACGAATGGTCAGATTCCTGGTGTTGGCTCAAAAATATGTAGCACCAAATAAATAACTTTGCCTTCTCCAAAACTGTTGGAGGCTATTTCACAACTTTGGTGTTTTCTCGAACAAATTCCTTGCGGTAAACGTTGGTTCCTTTCAATGGCGATTTTCAGAATAACTGAAAAATATTTTGGCGTCAGTCTAGAAAGCTCGCCATTTCAATAAACGTTTACTGCTATTATAGCATTTCTTGCTGGTGTTAGTGATGGCCTGATGTTGTTTCGCGGATAAATTATTTCATTTCTGCTTTGTTTACCTTTTTGCAGCTCGCCTGGGTGTATCGCCTTCAGGTGGTGATGGTCGGACGATTCGTTCGGGTGTCGACTGTTACCACTAGAGGGAGCCGCTGATGTAATTAGCGCCGATACTGCGCCGCCACAACGTGTCATACTAAGGCTGTTGTTTGCACGTGTTCACTTTTATATATTACCCTACTCGTACCTATAGATGTTAACACATCAAAAAATACTTCAAGAAACGACGCCATATTTTTTCTCGCTCTTTTGACATTTCTCTTCAGTAAGGTTTGCATTTCATCATGGAAAGATATACGAGCCAACAACGAGTCGAAATTATTAAAATTTACTACCGAAATTTGGAGTCAGAGGCCTCAACTTTAAGAGCGCTACGTCCAATTTATGGTCGTCAGAATCGTCCTATCAGATCAACAATTGAGCGTCTAGTGGAAAAATTTGAATCCACAGGCACAGTACAAAATGTTCCCGTGCCAGTGAGTCAAAGAAGTGCCCGTAGTGTCGAGAATATTGCTGCCGCTGAGGCTTCAGTTCAAGAAAGCCCAAATGTGTCTCTCACACGTCGTTCTCAAGCGTTGGGCATCTCTGTGACGTCGTTGTGGCGAATTTTCCGAAAAGATCTTGGCCTACATCCTTACAAGATAAGCGTCGTATGTTCGTGAATTGGGCTGAGCATCAACTTGAAAATGATTCGGATTTTCATCGGAAAATCATCTTCAGCGATGAGGCTCATTTCAGGCTGAATGGCTTCGTCAATAAGCAAAATATGCGTTATTGGTCAGACAGCAATCCGCACGTAATCCATGAGTCATCATTGCATCCCGAAAAAATTACGGTTTGGTGAGGTTTATGGACCGGCGGCGTCATTTTGCCGTACTTCTTCCTTGATGATCAAGACCGGCACATTACTGTGAATGCGAATCGCTACCGTTCAATGATAACCGAATATTTTTAGACCCTATTTGATAATACGGACTTGGAGGACATGTGGTTCCAACAGGACGGCGCCACAAGCCACACAGCGAATGCCACAGTCAATTTATTGAAAAACAAGTTTGGTGAACGTGTTAACTCACGAAACGGCCCAGTCGATTGGCCGTCTCGGTCGTGCGATTTGACGCCGTTAGATTATTTCCTGTGGGGCTACGTCAAGTCTATGGTCTATGCCAACAAGCCAGCGACGATTGATGAACTTCGCACGAACATCGAACGTGAAATTGCAGCAGTATCGGCCGATTTATGCTTGAAAACCGTCGAAAATTGGGTTCAGCGTCTGGACTTCTGGTGGCCATGCCAAAGAAATCGAGTTCCAAACATAATGGCATCGAACGTACTTTCACAGGAATAAAGAATTTCATTGGTATCTAAAACCGGTTTTGTTTTATTTTAAAAAAAATCCTTGGTAGCGCTCTTGTTGAAAAACCTGATATTATAACAAAATATTTTTAGCCAACTTACCTTCCAACAATCGGAAACTATTGTCGAACCGGGGAGGCTGTATATCTTTATGATGGCTAACAATGTTTCACGTCTCCGGTCTTCCACGGGAACCATAAAACAGTGACCACTCACTAACCTCCACTCCGCCAAACACCCACGGATCCTCGAGATAATGGGTAATTCGGCTTACCGATTTTTGATTCGTAGATCTGCACCACGACGCCTGGTCCTCCAACTTCGATGCAGTTATCTTCGCCTCCCCAATTGTGGTTTTTAATAGAACGTTTATCGACCATAACAAAGCAAATATTAATATCGGTTGAACAACGTTTCTTCACGGAGCGTGAGTTTCGAATGGCATCTTAATCTTTTCATATTGTTTTTTACAATCGTATCCATGCACCTGTAAAATAAAATATATCAGTAAATTTTTATCATTACAATAAAACTACTAACCTGCAATTTCAGCCGTCTGCATTGTCTCTGCTGGGGCATAATTTTAAATTGTGCCCATTCTGGTACTTGTATTCTCCTTGCTTGGGCACCTTCCGGCACTGGGCCGGTGATATCTGTATTAAATATTTCCAACAAATCTACAATTGAATTTGCGTCCATCTTATAGTCAAACATTAAATTTGTGACACTGTTCTTGTAGGGATGGTACAATAATAACACCCGTGAAGTTAACAAACCAAATATGACAAAAGGCCTGTGTCAGTCGGTATCAAAGTACTATGGTGAAAAAAAATTGCAATGGTGAGAAAAATTTTCATTTCTGATGTGCCAATCGATATCTTTTTGACAATAGTAAATTTTAACAGCTTCATTATAAGACGAAGACTTAAGAAAAACAATTTTACGCAATGGATATTATTAGATAACATTTGCCATTACTTTAGCAATTCTTTAGCAAATGCGGTCTTTACAATCCATGGATATTTTCTTTCTTCAAATTTTCTTCCAAATTGCTAGAAAACTTCTTCCAAATTGCTACCAAACTTCTTCCACCTTCTTTGTTTTGCTTACAAATAATAATAAACAGAGCTACAAGTCGACATAAGAACTTGGCGGCGGCGCAGGCCACAAAATTTTAACGGCGTTAGATGAAGCCGATGAATATAAACACGTTTATATACTAAATTATATTATTACAAAATATAAATATGCATTTAAATGTGAATATTGTTATTAAAATATATTGAGTAATCGTAATCCAAACTAGAATCGGAACGCCTCGGCGGCGCATTACCTCCAGAAAAATATGGGCGTCAGCGGCAATTCGATTTATCTTACTGTGTGTGAATTGGACCAAATATTTTGAATATTCTAAAATTTTGACATTAGCGTGGTGAATATTTATTGTCAATTTTCAATAGCCCCAGGGCTGCTCAAAATTTTGACAAGTAGTCTAAATTTTGACGTTTGTTTTTTACGCAGCAATTGCTTGGAAGGAAGTTCGCAAAACAGTAATCAATTCAAAATGTCAGCAAACAATAATCAAGCCTAAACAACGTATAAAGACGGATTCAAGAAACATGTAACTTAAAGTGGCACGATGCTAATGGCCCCAAGGTGGCACAATTAAATAATTCGAGCCTAAGTTCAAAAACAAAAACAACAACATTCAACAACACCACAATGATTTTAGCCATGACGTCAGAATACGATTTTTCCTCGGAGGACCAAGATGGCGATGTCCTCATCGGCTGCCTACCCCTATCATGACTTATTCAGTCATACCATGACAAATTCGTAGCCGATCATTAATCAATTTGTCCCTAATCGCCAATGTCCTAAACTAGTAACGTTTCGAAACATTTCAACCATTTTCAATACAATTAACACATGGTTTCAATATAAAAATTTAAACAATAAAATTTTATTACCGAGTGCAGAATTGAAAATATGCAGAACTGGACAAACAAAATACATACTATTTTTAAACTAATGAGTGTGTTTATCGAACCAAATAATTTTGATAGACCAAAATTTGGACATTAGCGTGGTGAGTATTTATTGTTAGAATTTTCACTAGCCCCATGGATACACAAAATTTTGACAAGTAGTCTAAATTTTGACGTTTCTCTTTTATGCAGCATTTGCTCGTAAACATGGTAATAGCAGCAGGTGTTGTTTGTTGTAGGCAGCAACAACATGCATTTTGTTTTTGTCTCATTTGCTTCAGTTGTCAAACTCTACACAAATACATATATGTACCAACAATACAATAAAGGAAAAGAGTACAAAAAAAATACATGAGTTTGTCAACTGAAGCGAATAATGGCATGAAAAAATTTAAATCCGCTGTTCAAACGACTTTACCATGTAATATTATTGTAGAATGCTTGGAAGTTTGTACGCGAAATAGTAAACAATTCAAAATGTCAGAGTCCGCATTATTTCATCCATATTTTCTGTGGTTCGTACTTATGTGTCCATTTTCAATGAACACACAGCCTAATAATATAAATTACTCAGAATTTCGAACAAGTATATAAGTTTTAAAATTATTTATATTTACTTTCGTTTTCATTAAAAATCGTATCTTTTTTTAATTTTACAAATGTCTAAATTTAATAAATTTAATAATTTTTTTGAAAATTTAAATCAATTTATGTAAAGAATTTATATTTGAAATACTGATATTAAAACTTAATTTCTTTTATGAATGCATTTTTTTTTATTTGTTCTTATTATATTACGAATTACGGCCGTTATACTTTCCTAATTTTTCTAGGAATTTTATGGTTTTAGGTTTTAAACATTCAAAAATCTATTTTTTTTTCTTTTAAATATTTTTACTTATATAATTAACCTACATATAATTATTTCTTTTCTTTTCATGTATTTTAAAATTTTTAACAATTATTGTAATTTATTTTTGATTTTAATATTTTTCTGATATTTTTAAATTTACTGGACTTATATTTTACTATTTCTTTTCTTTATCTTAGGTTTTACAGTTATACATACAGTTATGCATTCTAATTCTACGGTTTGTCCATATACTTTCTTTAGTTTATTGGAATATTTTTGATTTTTATTATTATTGTTTTAACGATTTATATTTTTTTTTCAGAAGATGCTTTTTATCTTTCCTTTCAGATTTTATGGTTGTCTCTTATTCTGTTTTAAGATTACTTTTTTCACTTTTAGTTTCATAACGTTGGATTATTTCCTACTGATTTAATGTTTTTTATTTACCTTCGTGTCCTTTTTTTAAAGGTTTAAATTTGTTATAATTTACGAAAATACTTTTATTTCTACGGGATGGTACATATGTTACATAATCACTACATTGACATACACATGTAATACTACGTCACTTGTCAGGTTATTTCTTTTCGAGTAATTTAATTCTGTCTTTTTCCGAAAAACTCTTAAAGTTTTACCCTTTTTTCCATAATTCAAAACTAAATTTTCGGTTTTCTTGAACTTTTTCTTCTATTTAACTTGTTTGCCCTTTGCCAAACCTTAACGCACGCTCTTACCTCCGACTTTGCACGTTGTTATCGAGGAAGACTTTGTTACCGATAAGGGGCAAGGACACCGCTAGAGACACCTAGTGGCATCTCCTCTCTGGTTGGTTCGTACAAAGACTGTACATATAATAAGTCATCAGATGTCAATTGCTAATTTTAAATAATAGATGGCTAACCACGAACAGTGTTTTACCATTATTCCACCAAACGTGAAGATATTCCAATATTGCTGTGTGTTTATCGAACCAAATAATTTTGATTGACTAAAATTTTGACATTAGCGTGGTGAGTATTTATTGTCAAAATTTTCGCTAGCCCCAGTGCTACACACAATTTTGACAAAAAGCCTAAATTTTTAAGTTTGTCGTTTATGCAATATTTGCTCGGAAACATGGTAATAGCAGCAGATATTGTTGTAGTTGTAGGCAGCAACAACACGCATTCTGTTTTTGTCTCATTCGCTTCACTGGAAAACAAATTATAAAGTCTATTGTACGGCTTACACTCTAAAAAACAACAATTTTTTGAGGAGGGCAGAACACGTTATTTTAAGCATACAAAGTAAAATAAACCCATCCCGACAAATTCATTGTTTCGGAGTTATGGTCCCCGAAATTTCGGATGTGTGAGAGGGTAATGGGGTTAAGGTACTGTGTAAAGCTCTTGGTATCATCACTTTTTTTGTATAAAAGAAGTCAAAATAAACTGAAAAAATTAGCTAGCATTTCTCGATAACTCGCTTAGTTATCGAGACATGGAATTTTGAAAAAAAAATGCAATAGTTTTTCAAAATTGCAACATCCTATAACTCGATAACTAAGCGAGTTATGCTATAGAGATTTCTGCGTAGCCAAGCTAAGAGACTGTCTCCTCTGGGGTTGGTTCAACACCGGCTTTGGCATAGTATTTTTTTGGCATAAAGCTTTCTGAGTGGCCGGCCTTTGGCCGAGCTAAGAGATTTTCTCCCCCGGGGTTGGTACAACACCGGCTTCGGCAAAGAATTTTTGTGGTATAAAGCTTTATATTTTTGAGAAGAGTAAAAGAATAGTCGATAGTTTTTCAAAATTACAACATACAGGGGGGCCATAACTCCGAAACTATGCATTTGCCCCGATTTTATTATTTAACTTGTTATGCTTAAAATGACATGTTCTATCCGTCGCAGTATTTTTTTAAATTTTTGGAGAGTAAGCCTAATAATAGACATACATATGCCCAGGGAATAATTATGGCAGGGAGATACTTGTGGAAAACTCATCGCACTAGATCAATTATTTACAGGAAAGATGGCAAATAGCGTAGATGGCTGGAGGTGCGTAGCTTTAAAAATGTGTGTGAAGTCCGCAGTTTTTCATTCATATTTTCTGTGGTTCGTACTTATGTGGAACGTAAATAGATTTTGACAACATTCAAATCAGCCAAATAGGAAAGTATGAGGAGGAACTGGCGTTTCAAAATTGTCGGATATCCACATTGATATCATTTCGGCATTTCTTTTGTGGCCGCCTTTAAGCTGTGTCCCACATTGGTTCCCAGAGAAGTTTTTGATTTGCTATACTGACAAGGTGTGAGCTACATAAATAAAGTCTGTAAAATTCAATATTTATTGTCAATATAGTCATACAAAATATAAAACAATAACAGCATACCTCACGCCTTCTTCTCACCATTTGATACATCACATACATCCTTTGGCGTAATCGCAATTTATTAATTTTGTTTATAATTTGAATAAAAATAGCGAAATATTTTTTACAAATTATATTAATTTCAAAAAAGTGCAAGTACATGAATTTTCAGCTGCCAAAATTTTGATTTCCCATTTACACAGCAAAATCGAAATTGTATCTTCACCACACAAAAATAAATTCAACAAAATTTACCATGACCGAAATATTTTCAATGAACACACAGCCTATCTGCGTTGCCAAATGAATCTATTCATAGAAACATGGTTGCCACGATTTTGCCAAAATTCACCACAAGTATTGAGATATTGAAATCTCTGCATTGCCCAAAAACGATGTACAAGTAGACAGTCAAAATTTATCTTCACTCAAATGCCCACAAACAAAACGAATGAAACCCTAGTACTTCTCTACTCTCTCTCTCTCTTACTCTCTTCCTTGAATATTTCAAAACACGAGCAGCTTTTTGATAGTGATATTGTATATAACTATACAAATTCCAACCATGTTGAAGTAAAATTACATAAACTATGCAAAAAGTATAAAATAAGCAAGATATGACGCGAGAGAGAAATGCGTTTGAGTGAACTCCTAGCACTTTTTGGTTCTCTTTTAACAGGGTTGCCAAGTTGCGCACATCTTCTGATCGTCTAATTCTAAATCGTCTTTGCATTGCCAACGAAAATAATAAAAATCTATTTCTTAACCCATTCTACAATATATGTATGTAATGGAAACAAATCATGAAATATACGTTAGGTATGTCAATTTAACTTTTTGTTGATTTTGTTAAAACTAAAAAAACAGTAATATATGTATATAAATAAAAATTAAAAAAACCGAAAAGAAAATAAAAAAAAATAAATTAAGAAATTAATTTTCCCCAGCTGGGCTTTGAACCTACAACGGCAGTGATATTTATATTGAATGTTGGTCTGGAGTTCGAATCCAACCACAGACACCTTTTTTTATTTTTTTAATATATTCCTCTCGTTTTTGGCAGAGAATATAACAGTTGTGATTTTTATTTTAAACATTAGATTGATATACTTAGTTTTAGTTTGATACTCAAAACTTATTATTTTTTCTGGAGTCATGTTAAAAATAGTTATATCTCTCCCAAAATAACACTTATTACTTAATATTTATTCTGTTTTATTTGGAGTTTTTCAAATAAAAGTCAAAAATAAAAACAATTTACTTTTTTAAATGAAACTCGGAAATATAAATATAGCAAGGATAACAAAGAGCTGAACACTTACATTTGTTATGGGTTTCAATAAAGGCCTTTTTCATTGTTCATCGTACAGTACATACTTTACATATAGTAGTAAAGGAGTAGAGCAACCCCGTCTACTTTGTTGATTGTACTATGGAAGTAAATCATAAATATAGTAAGAGAAGACTTTAAACCATATTTAAATTTTATGAAAAATTTAATTCGGCGTCCAATTAAAATAATCGGCTAGACGCCAGTTTTAATAACTGAAAGAGACGAATGCTAAATACCTTTATTTCAGCTTACACAAAATAAAAGTCAACGTGATTTTTAAATTTTATAAGAAAAAATTAAATGGTATTAATATTATTTTTACTTCTTGTGCGCTGAAATAAAAACCACTCAATAACTTGTATTTTAAAAACTCATCAGTAACTGTTAAAAAAAACTCTATTGTAAAAAAACATAACAAAATTCAAAAGTACTTCTAATTCCTGAGCGATATAAGAAAAATCAGACATATTTGTTATATACGGAGTAATATTATAAACATTTAAAAGAATTATTACTTTCATATTATATCATTAAAAATTAGAATGTAAAAGTTTATTGCATAATTGGAATGATAGAGTCGTAACAAGTGGTGTGGTCTATTTTAAATATATCTAGCGAATTCCCATCACAATGATTTTTTCAGTTAACACAATTTAATAATTTTTGTAGTGTCCCTGGGGTTTGCATTTGTTTTTTGGCGATATTTCGTTTCATTATTTGCGACATATGAATGTAGAAAGCTCTACATAGAGCGACATATTTATTTGGTATGAATTTTCAAGTTACATGTATCCCATGAATGTGTAATTAATAAACTTATCATTGTTATTATCAGACGCGGGTCGAAAACAACACCATTCTTTGACTACAGATTTCTCGACTATCCACTCCAGCAGTTGAAAAGTAAAAAATGTGTCCGAATGTACATATTTGCTTCTGAATTTGTCATATTAAAGTTAAAATATTTTATTATTTAAGTTACTATAGTATTTTTCTTCAAATAATTTATTTACATATATTTAAAAAAAATTAAAAATTTAGTTAAAAACTAATTATTAGATTAAAAACAATGTGCGACGCAACTGGAGTTAGAACCGAGGTCTCATTTTTGCTAGTCGTATGTGTTACCCATCATGCCACCCCCATATTGCACAAACCGAGACAATATCAAAAACGATGTACAAGTGACAGTCAATATTTCTCTTCACTCGAATGCCAACAAACAAACCGAGTGAAACCCTAGCCATTCTCTGGTCTCCCTCTTACTCTCTTCATTGAATATTTCAATTCACGATTGTATATAACTATACAAATTCCAACCATGTTGAAGTAAGCAAAAACGATGTACAAGTAGACAGTCAAAATTTCTCTTCACTCAAATGCCAACAAACAAAACGAGTGAAACCCTAGTACTTCTCTACTCTCTCTCTTACTCTCTTCATTGAATATTCCAATACACGAGCAGCTTTTTGATAGTGTTATTGTATATAACTATACAAATTCCAACCATGTTTACGTAAAATTATATAAACTATGCAAAAAGTATGAAATAATCAAGATATAAAGCGAGAGAGAAATGCGCTTTAGCACTTTATAATACTCTTTTACCAGGAAACAGCGCCCATCTTCTGGTTGTCTAATTCTATATCGGCTTTGACAATACTTCCGTAGTATCGTATACTAAAATTCCGCTTTATATTCAAAAACTCTGTCACAACTGGAATTCAGTTAAATTATCTGTTAAATTACCATTTCATACTAACGCCATCTACAACGTGATGCACAATGTTAACTGGAAATTTGCAACGAATGGCATCTTATTATATGTACAGTCTTTGACCCAGATAGCGTAGATATAAACCAAATACCGACAAAATTATCGGTAACTTCGAACAACTTAATTCCATCTTTTGGTGCTGGACCGCGGAAAATCGATGGTCAGTGGTGACCACACCCCTATACCATCTTACCCACAGTGATACAACTGTTCTGGTGAATGGAGGTAACACGGTGTCTCGACTAGCTATAATGTAAAAGTTTTATCGTCAAACGCGAGAAGTGGGTAAATTAGGTCTTTGAGCCGTAAACAACAACTTCATCTGCCGTACAATTTTTGCTGCTAAAATTAGCATTGTTTATTTTGATTTAGCCGCAAATTTTCCATTTAGCATTTGGCATATTTTTAGCATTAGCTTTGTCTGTTTACTTTTCCAGCAAGATTTATCCAGTAACTTTTTGCAGAGAGTAAAAAAAATTTTACGCTCTTTTTTTTCTCTATTCCAAAAAGTAAACAGACAACATTTTGTGAAATATTGCAAGAAAACAGCAACAAGTGTAAACAATTGAAATGACCAAGCCACTTGCATTACGGTCGCACTGTATGTATGGACGTTTCTAGCATAAAAACAAATGTTTTTTATATTCTAATTTACAATAGACGTTAAAAAAACAATACAATTTTAAACACTTACCTCTGCCATTGTTAAATTTCAACTTTATTCTTCTTTTTCACACAAAAATATTGGAATCAAAATGAAAATAAAAAACAGCTGATCGAACTTGCAAAATCTTGATAGAAGAAATTCCTCCAGTAACATTTTGCAAGTTCTCTATCATCCAACTCTCAAAAAATTCTCTCTTTGGCTCTCTCGTTGCAAAAGTTTTGCAGTAAACAGACAACATTTTGTACAATATTGCAGTAAACAGACAGACCTATTGTTGAATTATTCATTTATCATTTTCTACCCTTTTTAATCTAATAAATCTCAAATATTTTAATTTTATACTCGTAAGTAAAACCGTCTGCTACAATTGTAGTCGATTAACAATGGCTAACTAGAATTTTTCCACCATGTTCTTCTTTTTCTTCATGCATTCTCGCATTGTTGCAGTGCTTTGAGGTGTTTTTTTTTTGTTGGAATTTCTTTTCGAGTAATTACATTCTGACTTTTCCGAAAAACTCTTAAAGTTTTACGCTTATTTCCACAATTCAAAATTCAATTTTCGTTTTTCTTGCACTTTTTCTCCTATTTAACTTTTTTGCCCTTTGGCAAACCTTAAGGCACACTCTTACCTCTGACTCTGTACGTTGTTATCGAGAAACCCGTTGTTACCAATAGGGGGTTAGGACACCGCTAGTGATACTCATAGACCAAAACATACATAGATACTTTTATTCGCTCAATAAATTAAACGTCATAGGTATGGTAGAAAGTAAACATTGGATGGTGGAAAACGGGTTCAATAATACCAGATAGAGGCAATAGTAAACAACGTCCAACAAAGGAACAACAACCGAATTTCGTGTTTTTTGTGGCAAACTAGTTGCGTTAAATACAATACAAATGTATACCAACGACAAAATTCAACAAATAAAGTGCAAAATACCTTTAAATTTTTCAGTTCTACACCAAAACGACATGAAAAAGTTAAGTGAACATATTTTGTAACTCCACCTGGTGTAAGTTAATTTGTAATTTAATTGCTCTCATTTCCGCAAACCTACGATGAAGAGTGTGAAATGAAACGTCAGATGAGAGAATAAAAGTATCTATGTATGTATTGATCTATGGTGACACCTAGTGGAAACTCATCTCTCGTTGGACCCCTTTCACACTCGGCAAGTTACTTGCGCAAGTCTCTTGCCCAAGTCTTGGTTTGTTGATGACAGAGGTAAGGTAGGGATAGGGGAATAAATTTTGAGTACAGACTTGCTTGTACTCGGAAAGTTGAAAAACTGACTTGCGCAAGTAACTTGCCGAGTGTGAAAGGGGTCTTGGTACGTATTTCCAAAGAGTATGGAATTTTAAGTAGAGAAGAAAATTTACTCATGGACTGGAATGCCAACAAAGAAATCGCGTGAAGCGCCTCGTTTCTCTACTCTTTCTTACGCTCTTCGCTGAATATTTCAACACACGAGCAGTTTTTTGATGATGTTATAGTATCTAACTACACAGAAAAAATAACCATAAGTAATATTGCCTAGTTTGGGTTTGGTGATTTGTTTTGTATGAGGACAAGAAACAGAGACAATATTGGCAAAATCGAAAGTGCAAAACACACTACTAACGTCAATGTTGTATTTACATATGTACGTTGGCAACTCTATTTGATATTACTGGAATGTCAACAAAGAAATTTGGGGTGAGATAAATACCACAACTGAGAAGTTTGTTTCTTTTTCACAACTTGAACAAAACAGACTATTGCGATTTAACTCTTAAATTCCGCGACAATTCGTTTTGGAAAGAACAGAAATGTGAGGTAGCAGACGAAGACTGTTCTATTAAAACTGTTCGAAGCCCATAGGCGTACAAAAGAAATGCATCCACAGAAAATATAATGGTAAGTAAAGTAATAGACGAGATTTATGTCAAGAGAGTGAAGCCTTTTCCCATTCTGTTTTTTCACCAACCTGCAACTCCAAACGTAAGGCTGCGCCACTGTCAGTGCAGCAGGTCGTTCATTAATACAGTAACAAAATCGTATCGTGATAGGTTGCAATATTCCCCTCAATCTCAGCAGCAACAGTGAAGTATGCAGCAAAATACATACATAGGATTTACCTCGTCCAGTATAGAAGCGACAAGCCTTATCCCGTGAAACTGCAGGTAAGCTGAACAACATTTACGCTTATAAAACAAGAGCCTAAACAAGATGAGAACGTCGGTGGTGATTATAATATATTGTAAGGAAGCAACTCAACAGCAGTACCACATCGTTACATACCCTTTTGAAAATATTTGAAAGGTATACAATAACAACAAAGAAAGATTTTAAATGGCATATATGGAGATGATGGATACTATGATGCAAGCATTGTGCTTCCATTCAAACATCCATAACAAAATAGCAGTCGGAACACACAACAGTAGTCGGCCCTGATAAACCACTCACCAATGTCGTGAAATACGGTTCAAACTCCAAGATAAACTATGGTAAGATTATCTTGGAAGTTCTTAGGCGATATCCACATCTGGTGAATAGCAACAAGGTGAAGCAGCAGTCACAATCGGACACAGGTTGTCAGTTTTGCCGAAGACGGAAGAAAGCAAAGTACTAAGCTTTTTCTCCGTTGTGGCTAGCAAACCAAACCATCAACCAAAATGCTTTAGCTGCATTACAGCTAAGTGGGCAATTAAATCATATTGATCTTCAAACTTTAGAAGACATCAAATGTTTATGTAGTTTCCGACAAGTCGACGATTTTCAGAGCCGCCGGAAAAAAGCCGTTAACAAAATATGAGATATACACAAAATCTATTAAAATCTTATGCGTTTTTTTTAATTTGCTTTAAATAAGTTTTAGTTTTTAAAGTTGTACATGTGATTGTCTTTAACACTATGATTATAAGCTTAACATCAATATATGTATATGTATGTATAAAATGAAATAAATATGTATGTATAAATATATAAACAAAATTAAAAAAATATTGTTTTTATAAATGTATTCGAAAATGCACTGTACTTTTTGCACAAATTCACATTTTGAATCACCCACTGTAAATTTTGTTCGTTGCCTTTTGCATTGGTTACATCTACAAATATGCAAGGCAAATTTCTGTATGGTTTGCCAACGTGAAGTTGTCTACGTTTATTGATAATATTGCACAATTAAATAGCTGACAATATGTTGCTAAGTGCATTGGCTGATATCAGACCATGAATTTGCGTAATTTTACACAAGGTTTTTTTTTCTGTGTATAGAAATACCAACCTTGTTTAAATAAAATAAATACATAAAGTATTTAAAAAGTATGAAATAATCAAGTGATGACGAGACAGAAAAATGCATTTGAGTGCATCGCGTCAACTTTATGGTTCTCTTCTATGAAGGTTGCCTAATTACGCATTTTTTTTCTTCTCTACCTGTACATCCGCTTTGGTATCTCGTTGGATATCTGCGCCAACAAGACTTGCCAAATCTCTCTAAACGTGTTGTGGACAAAGATAAATTGGAAACCCACACTACGAGGCTACAGATGGCGTGTTTTTCTGTTTGGTGTCCTAAATCCTGTTAGATGAAGGAAATAAAATACTCTTGGCGGAATTTATTTGGGCAAAGGGGCACAGAATATAAGAAAAACTAAGCAATACCCTTGAGGAATTACCCAATATATAAGAATTTCTTACCCGTTTTATAAGGTTTTCAAGTAGCACTAAAAAAATCAAAATTACTTTACATTTATTTGGGTTCTAAGGCTGTGGGCTGATTGGTTCAAATATTTTGCACCGAAAAAAATGTTGAAGTTTGCGTGGTGAATTTCTAGTGTCAAAAATTAGACTTGCCCCAGGGCTACTATAAATTTTGACAACGAACCAAATAATGACATTTGTTTAACAACAAGATGTATTTGGTAAGGTGATAGCATCAACAATTCATTCATTTGCCAACGAAAATTGCAAATGTTGTTTAAACAATTGTGTTTTCATTGTTTAAAATGAAAAATATAAATATATGCAATTTTTGGGTAATCTATGAGAAATTCATAGTACAAACTTAAAAGTCATGAACATTTTTCTAATTGAAAAATGGTTAGGTTTTGTTGGAAATAATAGACACTTCAGTCATGGAGAAATACTTAAGAGTTTCCATTGCTCTCTTCGATGCCTCTTCATAACGACGAGGTAGTAGGCCATTTCATAGTTTTATTTGCTGCGGTATTTTACCAATTTTACACTTTCGTTGGACATGAAACGGTCAGAAATCAAAGGGAATACGTATTTTCGTTCAATGCAAACAACATAAAAAATAATTTAGCTGTCATTAGTATCAATAAACAATATTTAAAATTAGTTCCTGTCTTCTTTGCTCTCTCATTCTCCATCATCGGCCTAGTACCTTTTAGATCAGCTGTGTCATAGAATCCCCCTGAATCCCCCCCTAGTTTCGAACTCCGTGACAAGTTCATCATCAGATGCCTAACTACTGTGCCTGAATTGATACCATCGGTTGAACACCAATCAAGTAATTTTTATGAGTTTTATTTTCATTTTAATCAGGTCTTATTTATCTTGATTATTTCATACTTTTTGCATAGTTTATGTAATTTTACTTCAATATGGTTGGAATTTGTATAGTTATATATAATAACATTATCAAAAAGCTGCTCGTGTACTGAAATATTCAATGAAGAGAGTAAGAGAGAGCACAGAGTGGCTAGGGTTTCACTCGTTTTGTTTTTAGCACTCGAGAGAAGAGAAATTTTAACTGGCTACTTGTACATCGTTTTTGCCAGCGACCTCTCTAGTTACAATACTTTCCTTTACATGCTGTCGATATGGCATCATTTCGATTCCATAGTGTTTTTACGCTGTTTTTACTCAACAAAATAAACTTAGTTCTCTTTTTTGAACATATGCAAAAGAACGAAGCCGACAAGACATTTCCCGGTGTACCACCGTCGTAGATATTTTTTTTTTAAGTTCGCGCCGCCGTCATTAAGGCACGCTTCGACTTAAAATGTTAGACGATATTATTGGTTAAGCCGCTTTTAAAGACCCGAATTACTAAAAAGTATCTAAATTGTGTACACAACAAACGAGATGAACCTAAAACTAACGTGTGCCGACAAATCGCCTTTAATAAATTCTCAGTTTCCGCCGTCGAAGCATTTTTTGTTGCTCCAACGCCGTCGATATTTGTGGGTCGGCTTCGTTTAGTGAGCACGTGGTTACCAAACCGACAAAATTGAAATTTTAAGTTTTCATCGACATAGGCTAGTGGGAAGAACTATAAACCTTGTAAAATCAGTGCTTCATTTTAAAGTTCATGCACCATTCATTTTTTTTATTGTTTTCATTTATTTTCTAAGTAAATTTTGGTTATTTCGTCCAGGCACGAAAATTTTAATCATGGTAGTGTTTATAAACAAACAGTGTTCATTTTGCAACGAAATTGCTCCAATGCCAGTGTGAACGATTTCAATTTCGTTCGACAGTTTCAATTCGAAATTGTCAATATAGTGGCAGCGTGAACAAGACATTATATTAACAGGAGATTGCAACAGCTGTTTTATGTCCTTAAAAAGTCCTTGGAACATTTGAAAAACAAATAGTGGAAACATTGGTGGATTAGTAATTTTAACAATTTGTTTGTTAATTGGGATCCACACAAATAATTTTACTCTAACACTTCATTACATTTTGATTTTTTCACTGAATATATCTTTTTAATCAATTTAATTGGAAAATTTACCTCCAGTTGATGTTTTGTACCTTTGTTTTGTAACGCGGCTCAAAATTATGCAAATTGCACAACGCAACCCAAATTTTTCCAGTCACCTATCAACGTTTCTTCTTTGAAAGCATCTTTTCTATAAATTCTCTATCATGGCAAAGTAAGTAAGGTAGAAGCAGTAGAAATTGAAGGCATTTTGTTTTGATTTCAGGAGCCGACCTTGTCAAATTCAGCCGATCTAATTGTCAAGATGTATTTATTTCAGGTTATAGCAGGAGGAATTGTTGTAATTTTCGGCAACAACCACAAGGACAAGAAAAGATGTAATCTGCTGTTTTAACACTACCACCTGTACTAGATACATCTTGGAATTGGTATAAACAACATTTGACAAGGTCGGACCACAATGACAAGAATAAATTGAAATTTGCTGTTCTAACACTTCCACCTGCAATAGATACATCTTGTTCTCCATGTACTAACTTGATCAGATAGATGTCTCATCGGTACCCAGACGGTAACATTGGTAACATTACCTAGTTTAGGTTTGGTGATTTTTTTACTACTACTAACGACAATGCTGAAATTGTTGTTATTAGAATGTAAACAATCAAATTTGGGGTGAGATAAATTCCACAACTGCGAAATTTTTCTTCTTCTACACAACTTCAGCAAAACGGACTGTTGCGATTTAGCTCTTAAATTCCGCGACAATTCGCAATTTAAAGCACATCGTTTGGTATAAAGTGAATCAACAGAATATTTTAATGTTTGGAACAGAAATATGGAGTTGTAGACGATGCCATCATTACCCCTAGCTGTTTCAGAGGGACGTCGTCAACTTTATGTGCACGAGGAATCCTGGAATTTGAGATAAATATGTATAATCATCTATTACGGACAGCTAAATATAGAATATGACTGTTCTATTTAAACTGTTCCAAACCTATTGGCGTACAATGGAAATTCATCCACAGAAAATTGTAATGGTAAGTAATGTAATCGAGGAGATTTATATCGAGAGAGACAAAGATATTTGTAATAACAAAAAAAGACCCGCCGCCACTACGTTTATTTCTCCACCAGCAAAACCACAACGCAACAGCAGTCGGAAGATCCACCTGGTACCACCACCATCATAGTAAAGCACGGTGGTCCTTATAATTCCCTCACTATTGTGGAGAAAGACAGTTCCAACTCCAAGATGAACCATGGTAAGGGTATCTCATAAGTTCTTAGATAATATCCCATCTAGTGAATAGAAACAAGAATATTAAATTGAAAATCATGCCAAACCCATGGGGTTACCAACAGAATATCATAGTTAACAAGAAGCCAGCTGAAACTGAAAACCAGCCACTGTTGGTGCAGCATTCACAATCGGACAGAGATTTTCGCCTTTTATACGATGACTTACGACCCTGGGACACGAGTCACGACTTACGATGATTCTTAGTGAGAGGGGTAGAGAAGAAAGAGGGGTAGCGTAAGAGTCACGAATTGGAAATTCAGGGGGCATTTTGATATTTCTCTTTCACCACATTCGTGTTTTAACATGGCAGTAAAGCAACAGTATACAAAACTTAATAAATTAAAACAATACAATTGCAATTGTATTTGACATTGTTCATTAATTTTTTAAAATCTTGAATTTGAGATTATTACGAATAGAAAACAAAAGAACATTAACCGACAATACGTCGCAAAGAGTCACACATAGTTGTATTCAGAGAGTCGTCATGGGAAAGCACATGCATTTACGAAGCGGTACCCAAAAGAGAATGAACACAATGTCACAGAATCGTAAGTCATCGTATAAAGGACGAAATTGTCTGTTATGCCGAAGATGGAAGAAACCAAAGTACTATAAAGGTACGGTCAGATTGCGCAAATATTTGATCAAAATATGTTTCGTCCTATTTGCTCAAAATGTTGTAAAATCAATGTTGTAAAATCTTTTTGTTTGATCAAATCAAATTTGATCAAATAGTGTCAAATAAACAGTAGTGAAAATATATTTGCCCTGTGGTCACACTTGAAGAAATATCTGCAACAAATAATTGTTTGATCCACCTGACAGAAAACACAAATTTGTTTTCTCAAAAATTATACGTAAACTGTCTGAAAACACAAATTTTTTTCTGAAAAATTTTAAACAAATTGGCATAAAATAGGATTTTGTTTTCCAAAAGTTTTAAACAAACTGTGAGAAAATATTGTAAATAACTATGAAGCAGGAGGGTGAATGTTTTCTTGTTTTATGCTGTGGAGAAGCCACGGTGTTAGTTTTGGAAGTGGAGGAGAAATCTTAAAAGCAAATTTGGCCTAGTTTAGCTCCCACTGGCACAGCTAAAAAACTTCGCTAGTTTGTGGTAGAACTCATTGTTTTAAGCAAAATATGTGAAATGCCAAACTTGGTGACGGCCCTTTTACGGAGTTATGGGCCTCCAAAGTTCGGATATACGGGAAGATATTATTTTGAATGAGCCACCGTAAGCGATTTATGTGACCTCGAATATATTTTTGTTATAAACAAAGTCAAAATAAAGAAAACAAATTTAATGAAATGTTTCGATAACTTGCTTAGTTATCGAGATATCCTATGTTGAAATTTTGAAAAATTATCGAATATTCTTTAAATTTTTTTAAATTCCTTTTTGCGAGTATGACATTCTTGCTCTAAAATTACCCAGCATAATTATAAGGTCTGGTAGAGGAAATTAAAAACCCATTTTCAACATATTCAGCCTCAAATTCTAGATATGGACAAATTATCCTTATGATGTCCTGAACAAAATTACCAAAATGTTTTTAAAAGTGTTTATAATATTTACCACTTCTTTTTAGTTTAATGTTGATAATTTTGTTTTCCTTTTTTTAATTTGAGTCGTAAAAGCTGACAACACTGCTTATAACAACTGTTATTTACCATTGTTTGATCTTACAATTCTTTTCTAAGATCAAATAAATGTTTGCCCAAAAAAGAGGAAATTATTTGCTCATTAGTGGTCACACTTTCGTCACATTGAGCAAATTTTTATTTGAAGTCAAATAATTTTGTTTGACCCAAATCAGCTGTTTTGTTGTTTGCCAGACAAAAATATTTTGTGGTCAGAATGGGGCCAATAAATATTTTCGTCAAATATTTGTGTCTAAACTTGAATTGTTCATACTTATTGTCTAACCTTGATTTGTTCATACTCATTGTCTAAACTTGAATTGTTCACACTTATATTATAATTTCAAAATGAATTCATATTTAATATATCTAAGTTTGAATTGTTCAACCTAATATTCATAATTGAGAAAGAATCTGCTATTAATTATACATAAACTGAAATGTAGTCAAATGACTAATAACGAAAATTTCCCACTTTGAGGTGTACATTGTGAATTGCATCTATTTCGAAAATCCCTTTGCAGTTTGTATCTTTGCAGTTTGAGTGCAATATATATTGTGAATGGTTATGTTCTAAATGTTATGTTCTAAAACAAATATTGTAAACCTCCGAACCATCTTCGGTTTGTAAAAAGAAAAGAAACTTTACTTTATCTACAACAACCCACTGGTGAGCATCTCAAACCCTCAATAAATACACTTGAATTCGCATTAATTCACTTGTTTTATTTATTTCTCTATGGTATAAACGTTGCCTAAATTACATATATCATTTCTTTTCGACCTGAGAAATCATATATGCCAATTTAATTTAGCGCAACCACCATCCTTTCCTACAACGCTCTTGCAGACGGTTATAAATATTCTCTGCTTCTGAAAAGCACCAACCCCAACGATACAGTCCACTAACCAGGAGTTCCATTCCTATCATTCCCCTACTCAACTACGATCTAGTTCCACTAATTTAATCAATTTGTCCAATCTGACCATACCTTAAGACTCTTTCTCCGTTGCGGCTACCAAAACAAAGTTTTTTAGCCGCATCACAACTAATAGCTCATTCGCACTGCAAAATATTTTCGTGATTTCGTATCAAATGTCCTAACAAAATCTGAAGTGTTCGCATTGGGGGTTTTCTGATTTTATTGAGGGTCTTATCACATAACTCTGAGTGAGTGAATCTAACTCAGGCGCACACTCAGTCACTGGAAGTGAAAAATGATATCACATAAATCACTCTGCGTTCGAGTTAGAATTTCTTCTACCGCCGTTATACAATCGGCTGGCTTTGGGATTTGCATACTTTTTTGGGTCAACACGTGTTGGAGTGTCAACATTTATAAACAAAACACACGCACTACATACACATGAATACACAAAATCCACATCATCTGCTGTTTGGTTCTTCCGTTATGTTGAATTATACCCAAATAAAACATACATTTATAAATATTTGCTAACTGTACACTCAAAACAAATTATGCTGAGAAATAGTATCAAATTGTATGCATATTTCTTTTATTATTTATTAATTTTACTAACCATCACTTGTATTTCTAATCCATTCCCATTAAATCAAAAAGGATGTACAGGTAGAGAAGAAAAAAACCCTGCAATTTGACAACCCTAGTAGAAGAGAACCAAAAAAGTCGACTTGATTCACTCAAACGTAACGTATGTAATTTTATTTAAATATGGTTAGAATTTCTACAGTTAGATACAATAACATCATCAGAAAACTGCACGTGTTTTGAAATATTCAACGAAGAGAGTAAGAGAGCGAGCAGAGAAACAACGCGCTTCACTCGTTTTCTTTGCTCGCATTCTTCTCCATGAGTAAATTTTCTTCTCTATACCATAGTTACTTTATGATTAAATTTCCCAGCGTTGAATTATGACAGTAGATATGACGATTTAGTCACGGCTGCGTTAAACGTAATACAGTGATCCAACGCGAAGTTCGTTTTTCAACGCAGGTGACCACTTTTACGTTTTATATGATTAAAAAAATTGAAAATAATGTGTCAGTGAGGTGAATTGTTTTATGTGATAAGACCCTGAAAGTCAAGGCGCATTGACGAGGTAGTGTTACTACGACAACAAACACACCAAGCCAACAATAGGCATTTCGCTTTGTCTGGTATTTTTCCACAATCAATTTCAGCACAAGTTCATTCCAGGAATAAAAGTAAACAAAAAAGTACAAATATGTGAGAAAATAAATACCTAAAAAATGTTTTTGAAGTGGTTGTAAACAAACGTACTATTCGCTCGTAGTGTGAGATAAAACAGCATTGCATAAAGCAAATCAAGCCATTTTTTCCTGATTCCTAGACAAATAAGAAAAAATATTGGAAATCAAGCAGATTTTCTTGATTTCTGATTGAAATTAACAAAACGGGGAAATCAAGAAAATCGATGCCAGTGCGAATGCTGTATAAGTGGGTAATTAAATCGTATTGAAATTTTGAATTTGGTTTAAATAAGTTTTTATTTCACAAGTTTTATATGTGATTGTCTTACGTTTTGATTAGAAGCTAAACATCAATATATATGTATGTATAAAACGGTGTGTAAAACGTACATTAATAAAAAATTAAAAGAGAAAAATATTGTTTCTATTAATATACTCGAAGAAGCACATATGTTTTGCACAAATTCACATTTTAAATCACCCACAGTAAATTTTGTTCATTGCCTTTTTGCATTGGGTAAATCTACAAATATTCAAGGCAAATTTCGGTGTGGTTTGTCAACGATAAATTGCCTAAGTTTATTGGTAATATTGTCCAATTAAAAAGCTGGCCCTATGTTGCCCAGTGTATTGGTTGATATCAGACCATGAGTTTGGGTAATTTTTCCCGAGGTTTTTTTTCTGTGTACCCTTCGGTTGGTGGGCCTACCCCAGGGAAGAAAATCCCTGAGCCCGCCCGAAGGCCGATCACACAGAAAACTTTATACCACACGAAAACTAACCTGTCGTTTACACGGGACAGGTTTGCTCCGACAGTAGAAATACATTCACACATTTTTACTACCACACTTACACTTCTCTCACTTGCCTCGCCACTGTCTCTGATTTTTCAAGGACAGTAACTTCGGCAAGAGATTTGACATAAGCGGCCAGATCATGGATGGCTGATCTAGTAAAGGTTGGCGCAACAGAACAACTGATTTTGCTTTCATATGATTCCATCTGTTAAATTCAGTTTATTTTGTTGTTGTACTTGTTTGTTTACTGTGATTGTTCATATGGATCTGTGTTGAATTGTGAGTCATTACACAAAAACTAAATGCCAGTTGTTGGTTCATACAATTACAACAAATCCTACTGCGTCAACCTCTACTAGTTCAGCCATCGGCCATATCGGTGACGTTTCGTAGTAATTTGCGAAAAAGCAAAACATCGCAAACGATTTTACAAATTGGGAAATATGTTTGTATTTGAAAATATTGCTAATTTTTATTGAAATATTGTTTGACAATACAAACATATAAACAGGAATACTTGTCTAATTTTGCAGAGTTCCATTGTAATTTGGAGAAGTAAGACAAAACACAATGGCAAAAGAGCGAAGAAACAAAATATCAGAGCACAAATTTAACGAAACGACACTGTCGGCGGTTGCTAAAAACAGTACTGTCTTTATAACTGGCTGGACGCGTACGTCACACAAACAATTTTTCTCTTTGTGACAACTAATACATATTCTCAACTATCTTGTCTCAAACTGTCCCGTGTAAACGCACCGTATGCCGAAGCCGGTGTTAAGCTTACCCCAGAGCACGAAAGCTTTATTTTTCTGCCCCCTTTATAATATTGGGTTTACCATCCCCATCAAAGAGTTGCCATGTTGTTGGACACACGAACTTTCAAAAATACGACACTGTGCTCAGAAGCAAACAACGCTGATTTTAAAACTCATTCCTGTTGGATCCTTGTTTGCTTTATTTGACATTTTCGTCTTTGTTTTCATTAAAAGTTACCACTGTTCTGTAGCAATTTCGACAAACACAGTCTAATATATTGTACTCATTAGTAATAAGTTAATTTGGAGGACGGTACATAATGAAGAACGCAGCAATACACGCAATGGAAACTGAAATGTTAACCCGCTTGCCTGTACCGGAGATACGCGAGGAAACATTCCAACACTCGTTTAAACAGGTGAGTTTGTTGATTCATCAACCTCAAAGAAGTGCGAGTCTTTAATCCAATATTTGTTTACGGAATAAGGCTCACCGGCGTGAAGATATCAGTCGCTTGAAACCACCGAAATTGAAGCCTCGCTATGATTCGAACTTTAATCGAGATCACACCGCTCATGCCATCTCGTTTCGTGGCGATGATCCTGAGTGTGTGGCCGATTCTTCACTGTTGTATTCCTCGTACGATTGTTCGCTAAATGAGACATATTTTGAACAATGTTTTGTGCGTATGGCCAAAATTGGAGAAGGCTCATTTGGGGAGGTGTTTAAGGTGCGTTCCAAAGAGGATGGGTTGTTGTATGCCGTAAAGATGTCCAAACAATTGTTCCGCAGTGACTTGTACAGACAAGAGCGTTTGGAGGAGGTACGTCGCTACGAACAATTTTCCGGCCAGGCCAATTGCTTGAAATTTTATCGGGCATGGGAGCAAGAAGATCGCTTGTACATACAAATGGAATTGTGTCGGGAAAGTTTGGAGTCGTATCTGGAAAGGAAGCGTACAATACCGGAAGAGAAAATATGGTCGACTCTATTAGATCTATTGTTGGCTTTAAAAAGTCTTCATGATCGCAATTTACTACACTTGGACATTAAGCTGGACAACGTGTTAATTGGCGACGATTATAGCTGTAAGCTTGCCGACTTTGGTTTGGTCATCGATGTTGATCGGGCTAACCGCCTACATGCCACAGAGGGCGATTCTCGATATGTCGCTCCAGAAATTATGCAGGGCAACTTTTCGAAGGCGGCTGATGTTTTCAGTTTGGGTATTGCAATGTTGGAGCTATCATGTTATTTAGAGTTACCCACCAATGGACCACTGTGGCAGCAACTAAGAAGTGCGGTATTACCAGAAAATTTCCTAAATACAATTTCAGAGGAATTACAGAACATAATTAAAGATATGATGGCACCAGATCCTAGAGAAAGACCGTCTGTTGATCAACTTTTGAGTCATAAACGATTTGTGACAATGATGCAACGTAGAAGTCAGTGGGATTTGTTGTATAAAGTGGTAAGTGGACAAAATCATTTCACTAAAAACCCTAATTTAAGACAAATTTGTATAAAAAAAAATTAGATTTAATGTGTCGAATACATTTATGATCAAGATTTGTTAAGAGCTAGCGACGAAACGAAATTTAACTTATCGGAAATGTCTTTCAAACTTATACTTCTGTTCTAATATTTTCAGCAACACGCTTTACGAAAATCCCGCCGATTGGCTTGGTCAAAATTGTGCAATTTAAAAACTATAGTCTTCAAGTTTTTCACTAATATACTCATCGTCTTTGGTATGCACGAATTTCAACCAGATCCAAATACAGACTTGCTCAATGAACCGATTGCATTCGAAAAGAAAATATCACCGCATATGCGAACGCATTTAGCGTCGTCCACTCCCACGATAAGTTCATCGAAAGCCAAAGCTCGCATAGAATTTCAGTTTGATGATTGTATAGAGCTACGCGAACAAAATCTGACGCCTTACCATACAATGAACAATAAAATTGTAAATTCTACACCAGTTAATCACAATAACAGTAGTTTCCGGTCCAGAAAGGATTTAACTAGAACAAGTTTTAAGTAAGTATTTTATGAGCAACTAAGCAATGGCTGGAAAATAATTTAATTTTACTTGATTTAGCGAAAATGGTACCAATTCTAATTTGGATAGAACAGCCTTTGTTTATTTAGATGATGATGACTGCGATCTTCACATTAGCCCCCGTAAGCATATGGATGTTTCTTCTCTAAGAGGAAAGAAACTTTTTTGCAGAACTGACGAAGATTCAGAATAAACCAATTTTATATCTCCATTCCTAGCATATAATACAATACGCCCTACCTACTACCACTTCTTGCTAAACTCTATTAGCAAATTCTTTTTTAAATTCCTGAAGTATTTTTTTTTTGTTTTTGATTATATTCCTTGTTTAGTTATAGAATGTGTTTTATTTTGAAATAATCATGTTATTTTGTTTCAAGCATCGCAATATTACAACACATTCATACGCGGTTGAAAACATATACTGTTTGTAGTTCGTAATAAAAATGTTAAAGATTGTAATGTATATACACATACACGTAATAAATTTAATTTCATTTATATATCAGCTATATGTGATATGCCATCAAAAAACAAACAAAAAAAAAAAAAAAACAATGAAATGTTTAAATGCATTATTGCATTTTATAATTATATTAATACTAATACATTCATAATTCTGAAATTGATTGAACAGCATCAACAGGGACTCTGTGATGACACTATAATCCCTATGTACCGTTTTTTGTTACTTTGCCAATCAATCCTTCCAGTCTGTAGTTGAAACAAGTTGTGTTATTAATTTGATTAATCAGAGAGTTAATTTTTTATACATCCTTTTAACAATTGTATTTTTGAATGTAACAATGAATAAAGTAAGATTTATATGATTTTGTTTTTATGGGATTTTGTTTTTGTTCCGAATGCTTTGATAGTTGAAAAAGTTTAATAAAATCTAAATACTGCTTTTTTTGTACCAATACCAATTCACATCAGAACGGCAAAACAGGCATGCAAACTAGCACTGTGGGAGACCACTACGGAATGGAAATTTCCCGTAGTTTTGGAACGAAGTTCCTTATCGCACGCTTCGGGATGGGCGCTAAATGGAAAAATTTTAAACAACTTTTTTTTAACCGTATTATGCTATGAACCTGTATACAACCCAGTATTATTTTGCATACTTTTAAGATTCGTGGTTTAGTGTTTGTAAGTTGTACCAATTCGTTTTGTTATTATATTTTATTTCATACCTTTAGATATAATATGCCAATGGAGTGTGTGGCAAAGATTTGTACCGTCAGGGACATATATGGGGGTTGATTTCTTCAATGTTGCCTTTGAGATAGTCATGCCCATGTGAAGTGTGGCATTATGATATAAATACGGCTAAGGAAAAGCGGGCTTCGCTGGACGTGTTGGAAATTCGAGGTTGAATTTTATAAGCTATTTAAGGAGGCAGAGAAAGGATTTCAAACATTAAATTCTAATTTTGTCTCTATTAGTTTGAAACTTAAATCGTTGGAGAATATGTTTGATCCTTTTAGATGGCCTGAAGACATCTCGTCCTCTCCAAGACGGAAAGACGTAATTTAACTGTGCCAGTAACTCCTAACTTGGATAATTTGGACTGTCTTTTCTTAGCTCCGAAACTGTCGCCGTCTGTTGTACCTTCATCCACTGAAGTCAGGGATCGTAATCATTATGAGTTTTATTTTAAAAATGATATATTAATGATTATTTATGAGTTTTAAAGACTTTTTTCAATGGTAATATTTAATTTTGAGTAATATTACAAAAATCAGATGTTGTGTTTGTTTTGTTTGTATGCATTTTTTAGTACCGTTTAGCCTCGATAACGGTTGGACTAATAGGGTACTGGAATTTTTGATATATCCAGTGGTCGTGGTCCGCCCATTGGACCCTATTTTTGAAAACGCAATATTTGGGGGACTGTTTCACCAATCGCGTTGAAAATTTCTGTGGAAGCATTTGGAAGCAAAATTCGTGATCCAACAAAATGGGCGGGATCGCAATAGTGGGTGTGTCATACATCTTGAAACTTTGTACGGCTGTACCTCATGAAATATCAGAGGTATGAATATGATATTTGGTACATAAGTTGGTCGTACAGTACGAATAACAGTCAGGGTGTAAGTGGGCGGTGCCACACAACTTTTTTCAAAAATCGCTCTGACGGCTTTTCTAATAGACCGACAATGTGGTACTGATGACCTGCTGATAGTCCTTAGTTATACATGGCAGTGATTGGATACCACTTGAAATTTAAAATGGCTATATCTCATGATCTATCACAGGTATGAAGATACAATTTGGTATATATGTTGTACAGTATGAATTACAACAAAGGTGGAAGTGGGATGTGCCACGCCCCTTTTAAAAGAACCCGTTATCTCAGTCATAATAATAGTTTGATCGTCCTGAAACTCAGTATGTTACAGTTGGCCTACAGATACGAACAGGCTCTTTGGAAGAAAATTGCCAAAAAGGGCCGAGGCGCCGCCCACACACGTCAATATTTGACTATTTATTACATACACTATATCAAACAATTGTCCGTACACCAGGCACTTGAGAACATATTTCAATGTATCGCAAAAAATATATGGCCGATTCGATTTAAATAATTTTTTTGAAAGTTCAATGCTTCTATCTTTAACAAAAATATTTGAATCAAATCGGCCATATATCTTTTGAGATACACTAAACTATGATCGCAACTGGCTGGTGTACGGACAATTGTTTGATACAGTGTAGGAATGTGAGGTTCGATACATATACTACTGATATGATGCAAATTACGTTTTGGGGAAATCCAATTAAAATACGGCTATTAAAAAGGTCACACTATGACGGTAAGAAAGTGACCACAGGTTCGAATGAATATGAATATCATTGAGGTCAGTTTCGAGAACATCCTAAATATCTTTATACCAATAATTAATTTTTTAAAAAAATTCAGAATAATCTTATTGAGGCGACTATAATCACTGGAAATTATAATGGAACCGATGCCCTGATTTCACGCATTCCCATGATACCTACAGACATGCCCATCGATTTTAAAAGATTCCAGTCTCCGTTTCGGTTGCCATTTGCGATGACCATGGCTGTGGCTTAAATTTGACAATTCAGTGTTTTTCCCACGGACAATATATGTTGCATGTTCTAGTGTGACTTACATTTATATATTTGTACCAGATGACAAAACTAGAGCACTTAAACAAATAGAAAAATATAACAAAATTTGTGTTTCATTAAAATTACAATTCAGGTGTAGCGAAGAGCAACGGGAACATCTATTATAGTATAATGAGAAGATTTTTAGACAAAGCAGCACACGATCGAAATCTAATCAAATTCTTCTAACAAACAGTTATTTTACATTCTTCTTCATAATATTCGTGACAACTACAGGGTTATTTGCCAATTGTATTCTTGTTCACACTTTGGCATTAGAAAAACTTTGATGGCAAAACGAAGTTTGTCGGGTCCAGCTAATTTAGTATATATTGTAGTATATGTAGTATATATATTTGCTTAAAAAAAGTTAATTTTTTGACACAAAATACCTTTTCTTAAAAAAAGTAAATTTTCTTACAACAGGACCAATTCTAAAAAATTCCCATTTCTTGAAAAAAAAACATTTCTTAAAAAGAATACATTCTCTTATAAAAAATTCATACTCATGGCTTTTACTTACAAAAAGTACCTTTTCTCAAAAAACATTAGCTTTTAATAAAAAAAGTACGTCTCTTTAAAAAAGGATCTTTTCGGGAAAATTAATACAGATTCTTACAAACAGGACCTAACAATTTACAAAAATACATTTATAAAAAAGCACTTTTCTTAAAAAAAAGATTATCATTTTACAAAAAGTATCTTTTCTTAAAGGTCCATTTAAATTATCATATTTTTCAACGGGCGCCTTAGGCCTGTTGGAACTAACTAGTATATAATATATACAGTGAAAGGAACTTCGTTCCAACCGGGTCTCCCATGACACCTCATGTATTTTTTCATTGCACGGCAAGTGGGGAAAATAAATACATTTATCGGGATTCCGCGAATTCCCGTCTGAAATGTGAGTCCTTTATTTTTTATTTTTTTTTGCTCTATTGATTGAGCCTAGGGCCTATTAGAGATAAATTACAATGTTCTTCAAAAAATACAATGAGGAGTATTACCCACAAATGTGGCATTCGTAGGTGTGGGTAAGTCAAAACAAATTTCAATAATTAACATAAATACATAGGTAATATACACTCCGGTTCACTTATTTAAAGGCCAAATTCAGCAGCCTGTATGTGTTATTTTTTTGGTTCACTTGAATATAGGCACTTTATTATTTTTAAAGTAAGCGATGATTTTTTGTAGGGAGCGTTTGTTTATTACAATTTACTACATCTTAATCATTTTACGAGTCAAAATGGCAAAACAAAAAATTGTAAATCTATCGGAAAAAACTTAAATCGATGTTTACCGTTCTGAAGGATATTCTACCCGCGCTATAGCTAAAACAATTGGACGGGGCCCAAGAGTTGTCGACAATTACAGCAAGGACCCTGAGGGGTATGGAGAGGAAGGGTTTCATTGTCTTTATCTAGGTATGAGAAAAGAAAAATCATCCGAATTGCTTCTAATTCTGCCTTATCCTTGTCAAAAATAAGAGCTCAAGCTGGAGTGGAAGCGAGCAAGTCATCAGTACGCAGAGTAATTAAGAGCTGGGAGTATCTTAAATACCTGAAATTACAAAAACAGCCGCCACTTAATGCTCCTCGTAAGGAAAAGCGGCTTCAATTCGCAAGAGACTACATGGTATGGGATGTGCAGCCAAGAGGTCATGTAAATGACTGGAGTACCGTTGTATTTACGGATGAGAAGAAGTTTAATTTGGATGGGCCTGATAGCTACAACTATTATTTCCATGATCTGCGCAAAGAAAACCATTTTTTGAACCGACATCACTGCCGAGAGAGTCGCGATATGGTGTGGGGTGCTATTATTATTGAATTTCAAAGTGCAAAAATGACTGGTGCAAGCTATAAAACGTTATTGGAACCGGCTTTTCCGAAGTTCAGTGAACTATTTGGTCCCATATCTTGGATATTGTAACAGGATAATGCCCCTATACACAACGCCAGAGTAGTAAAGGACTACATTGCAAGCCAAAATGTTAATATTCTTGACTGGCCGGCCACCTTATTCGCCAGATCTAAACAATATAGAAAATGTCTGGGATTGGTTATCTCGTAAGGTCTATGAAGGAGGTAGACAATTTGATGACAAGCAGTCACTAATTCAGGCCATTAAGGATGCTTGGAATCAAATTTCGTTGGATTAGATAAATTCTCTTTATCTCTCAATGAAAACCCGTATATTTGAAGTTATTAAAAAAAACAGCAGACAGTTGTCCGAGGCCTTCGGCCACGGACTGTCCCTGCAGGCTGTGTCAGAGACACGGCCATTAAGTTTAACGTTGAATACGCCATCCGATAAGACAGAAAACATATATAACAATAAATGATAAATAACATAAGCAATAACATCCATGTTATATTCAAATTCACATTTAACATTTTGTTTCACTTAAATACATAAGTAAATATACGAAATTTCAATATTTCATCAATCAAAACAACAGCCGAAGGTTTGTGTCCACACTGAAACTGCAGCATAGTTTGTGTTCACGCTACAAACTCAAACACTCAACCAAACACCACACATATGTTTGAGTGTATGTGTTTAAACAATTTTCATTTGAGAAATTTAAATATTAGGAAGATATCAACCAATATGAAATGTATATCAAACGAAAGATATATATTTTTAAAAAAAATTATCTCGCCGTTTCCTCATAATCAATGAAATAAAGATTACAACAATAACAATCTGACATGACTCCCTATACCGTAAGGTAAGACGTATTCTACGCCAAAACAATGGGGGTTGTACCCATTACTAATAGTTCTTAAATAAACTAAAATAAATTAAAAAAACAAGAAAAACAGTTTCATTAAAATTAGTTAAAGTACTGACAACTGTTAGATTCAGTATGTACGTATATATCCAGCCAGTATTTTGAGCGAAGAATTAAAAAAATTATTTTGGGTTAATCTACTAAAATGGCTGTAACTCTTTTATTTCTATATGGACTTCTTTGGTATGTATCTTAATTTTTGAAGAATCTGTTCGTTTTTTTACTTCGTTTTCATTTGAAAACGAATCGATTTGCATCACATACCTGATAGTCTTGAACCCAATAAAAAGTAAATTTAGAAATAAGTGGACTTTCTTAAAAAAAAGTAAATTTTTCCGAAAAAAAAATAACCTATTCATATTCTTAACCAAAGTACCTTTGCCTAAAAAAATACCTTATCTTAAAGAAGTATCTTTGCTTAAAAAAAGTAAATTTTTTGTCAAAAAGAACATTTTCTTAAAAAAATTGCCTTTTCTTAAAAAACTACCTTTTCGTTTAAGAGCACCTTTTTGTGAAACAAAATAACTTTTCTTGAGATAAGTACCTACTCTTAAAAATGTACCTATTCTTGTAAAAACGACCAATTCTAGACAAAATTCCCATTTTTTTTAAAAAAAACCCCTTTTGTTCAAAAAAATATTTTCTCTTATAAAAAATTCCTTTTCTTACAAAATTCCGTTTCTTAAAAGTATCTTTTCTTAAAAACAAAATGTTACCTTTTTTTCTTGAAATGAGTAGGATTCCTGAAAATAAGTAAATTTTCTTAAAAAATTAATCTTTTCCTAAAAAGAGTACCATTTCTTTAAAAAGTACCTGTTCTTACAAAAGTACTTCTTTATAAAATAGTCATATTCTTATGTCATTTTCTTACTGAAAGTATTTCTTCTTAAAAGTAGTACCTTTTCTTAAAAGAAAGCATTATCTTTTAATAAAAGAAGTACCTCTCTTTAAAAAAGGACCTTTTCGGGAAAATATAATACATTTCTTACAAAAAGGACCTAAAAATATACAAATTTTTTTAAAAATACATTGTAGAAATCATTCATTGGAGAAAAAAAATTTTCTAAAAAAAAATTTTGTATTTTACAAAACGTACCCTTTCTTAAAGATCCATTTAAATTATTGTATTTTTCAACGGGCGCCTTAGACGTGTTGGAACTAACTAATACATAATATATAGTGAAAGGAACTTCGTTCCATCCGGGTGTCCCATGACAACTCATGTGATTTTTTTAATTTGTTGGGTAAGCATTTTAAAACAAAATCCTTACACTAACAATGAAGCGTTGCCGTTTTATATATCTGTTGTAATTTTTGAGATAATTGGTGTGAAAGTAGGGGTATTTTTCACAAAATTACTTGAAATATCTAACGGCATATAACATATTTCCCTGCTTATATCGTATACCTGTGGTAAAAGTGTGATAAACTCTTTCAGAATGCAAGTGTGAACTTTGACTTCTCTGAGACAGGGTCAAAATATCAATGCCAAATTTCAACTGGAACTAAGTAGTACATAATATATAGCGAAAGGAACTTTGTTCCAACCGGGAGTCCCCTGGCGCCGATGGTTGCGATGTATACAAAACAACATGTATGAAAAATACCGAAAGTTCCATGAACCGAAAATGTTGCTCACGTTTCATTTGCTTGGTACTCAGCTCTTTGCGAAAATTTCGTAGGCGAAATCAATGACAGGGATGTTACGCCAAAGTTATTTCGTACGAACAATACTCTGTAGGAAAGTTAAACGACAAATATGCCTTCTAGAAGCAACTGATTTTAAGGCCAGAAAAAGGCATCTGCTGTTATAATTTGGAATTGGAATCGGAATTTGGACTCTAAATAAATGACGCGTATTCCAATTTAGAACAAACGAAAGAAGTGTAAACTATAATTTTAGTACTGCTCACTATTAACATTAAAGACTACACCTAAATCAAGAATCTCAGATTCAAGTTCAAGAACGTAATTACACATATTATACCCATACAATAATAAGGTTCACACATACATATATGAAACGTCATTTGCTTTAGCGTCACAGCCTGCATGAAGTCCTCTCAGAAAAATTTGTACTTATTCCAAAATATGTATTACAACGCCTTTTTTTTAGATAAGAAAATAGTCTATTCATACCTTAGCGCCAATGATTTTTATCCGAAATTTTCGCTGCGGAATTGATACCTAGGGAACTTTTGTGGAACGCTAATGCGTTCAACAAACCCATTATAGTACATGATATTTCATTGGAAATATTTGTAATGTATTTCATAAAAATTATAATACACTTGTTTTGGAAACTTATTTTTATACATTTAAGTGCCGAAAAATATTATCGGCAGATCATAGCTAGTTCCAAAAGATTCTGTTCAGAAATCACTTACTTTAGAATAAATATAACGAGCAAGACACTTCTGAAGATGATGCTTCACAAACAACGAAACTATGGTCCAGCAAATATGAGTTCGAATCCTCATACCCGCGGCGTTTACAGTTTTTTCACTAACCGAAGAACACAGGTCTGTCAGTTTAAAGGAATTACAATTTTCCAAAAATAACTCGCAGCAAAAACAAACCACCGTTGAGAAATAATATACCTACAATAGAATAGTTGCGTTCTATAAATAGAACCATAGAGTAATACATATATATAGAGAGAAATTTTCTCTCATCTGACGTTTCCTTTCACACTCTTTATGGTGAGGTTGCTGTGATAGTAGCTGGTCGGCTTTCACCAGGTGGAGTTACAAGAACTGTTGACTTAAATTTGTCATGTCGCCTTGGTTGTGAACTGTGAAATTTAAACGTATTTTGGTATTTTTTTGTTATCTTTTACTGTTAGTATACATTTGTGTTGTGTTTAACACAATAATTTTAACACACAAAAGAAATGCCGTGGCTATTTTCTTATTGGCTGGTTTGAACCATTTTTTTTTTTTTTTTTTAATGTTTATTTATTTATAAATATTATGTTTAAACTATAATAAACACTAGTTAACAATAACAATTTTATTATATACAATGTCTCTTAATCGAGTATTATCAATATGATAAAGATTGTTTTTCACAATATACAAAATATTTTTTCTTCTTATTCCAGATTAAGAATATATAATAATTGTTTGCAATGAAAATTTTTTTAAAATCATTGCTTTTATGATTTTTTTTGGTAAGAGGGCTTGTGTCAAGAGGTAAAAACGAGAAAAAAGTATAATTAATTATCAATATATCCACCAAAATTTTTTGTTTTTAGTTTGTTGTAAATATCTCAGATCTTTTCTCGATATGCTTGTGCTATATCTGATATTTAAGTGATCCATGTTGCAATTGACAGCTTTTATATTGGCTCGTCTATAGTTGTGATAAAAGACTGGAATACCATTTTCGTTTTGCCTCTATGTCATAAATTTGCCGAGCGAAATTTTAACTCTATATGTATGTATTACTCTATGAATATAACTTTTAAAACTTCAGCACCAGTGCGTGTATATAGGCACCAGCTTGTAAGTAATGCCAATATCACTCTACACGAAAGACTTCGGTTACTGATAAGTGTGAGCACACACTGCGGTGGCTTAATGAACTGGACGCTATAGATTAATTTATACACAGATTTGTCAATTCTCTCATCGGTTTAATGATGGTTTATCAAACACAGGTGAAATTGTTACTGTGAATGTTCAAAATATGTAAAAATGGAGGATTTTGTTCGATGTTCGTTTCCTCATTGAAGAAGCGAAAAGAGAAACGGATCACAAATCTACATGTAAATTAATCTATACTAGACGCTGCTGAAGATGATGCTTCACAAACATCGATACGATCGTCCAGCGAATGTGAGTTCGAATCTTCCTACCCGTGACGTTTAATTTTTTTTCACTAAACGAAAAACAACTGATCTGTCATCTTAAGAGTCCAAACATAATCAAACACGCTACAGACGACTTCGTTTTTTTTTACATACATATGTAGGTTTCTTATGGCAGGAAAAAAATCTTCACGAAACTCCACTGAGGCTGACGATTCGCCGCTAGAATAGAATCTATTCTAATTTGTTAGCGGCACTCTTACAAACTCTCTCAATTGAGAGAATGGAGTTGCACACTTTCATGAAAATCATAAGAGAAACCAATGCATACGGTGGTTCATGTGGGTACAAAAAAGAAACAGAAAGAAAATGGTGAAATTACTTATTTTTAAACATAATACAATAAAAGTGAATAAAAAAATGCAAAATCAGTAAAAACAATTTAATCCTATACAACTAAAATATAATTTTTCCGAACTTTCAAACAAATTCCAGACAAGAGCTGCGAATATACGCGACGCAGAGCATAAAATCAACTGAAGTCGCCAGACGCTCTCTCTCCCGTTTCGTCGTCATCTGAGAGTCTAAAGAGAACCAGACACGCTTCAGATGGCGACGAAAAAATCCCTAGCATCTAAATGAAATGGGAGAGAGAGAATCTGACGGCTTTAGTTGATTTTTTCTCTCTGCGTCGCATATATTTGCGGAGCTTTTTTCTGAGATTTGTTTGAAAGTTTGGAAAATAATATTATAGACTAAACTGGTTTTACTGATTTTAAAAGAATTTTATTAACTTTTACTGTATTGTTTTAAAAAATTAATAATTTTGAACCCTTTTCTTTAATTTTCTAATGTATCCCCATGTATCCACTGTATGTATGTGTTGGTTGCTCTTATAATTTTCCTGAAAATGTTGCAACTTCATTCTCTCAATTGAGAGATTCTATGAGAGCGCCGTCAAGAAATAAGAAAAGATTAGGTTTGTTTCTTTACTTTACCGCGGGATCCCGCGGGAACCCAAACTTACCCAAACTCGTTTCTTTACTCACAAATTGGGCAAATGAGAGGGATTTTTGTTTCTCTTAACGTCAAAATGTGTTTCTCTTTTTACCGAACTTACCCAAACATTTTCTTCGGGTAAGTGTGGGCAAAGTGTCAAACAATCAGCTGTTCGAAACGTCAACATAAAAACATATGTATTATTTGTGAAAAAAATAACACAAAAATTATTGAATTTACAATTTTATTAACTTGAAAAGTGATTGCTTTGAGAGTGTTTATTTAAAGAAGACGGGAAGTGTGCAAATGAACAGTGAAAATTAACATGATATGCAAGATTTGTTGTCAAGCATATGTTTTGTGTGTTGACATTTGTTTTCGGGCTAGAAAAGTGGTTTTTGGCGTTTCTTTACTTTTGGGTAATATTGAGTATTTGAGAGAAAATTTTGCTTTTACTCTATTTTACCCGAACTTTACCCAAAAAGTAAAGAAACAAAGCTATTGTATTCTAGCGGCGAGTCGTCAGCCGCAGCGTATTTTCGTGACGATTTTCCCTGCCATTAGAAACCTATGCAAAAGAAAACGTCGTCGTCCGTAGAGTGTTTGATTATGTTTAGAGTCATAACCAAACACCCTACAGACGATGACGTTTTTTACATAGGTTTCTTCTGGCTACGGATGCCAGATTTGAAATCAACAAAAAAAGTACATCGAGGAAAAACAGGCAGTACAATTAAGAAAATATAAGTACACTTTTTGTTATTAAAAAATCATAATGTTCAGTGCAAAAAAGTAACATTTTATGTTAAGTAATAAAACAAAATCAGTACATAAGAGTAACAATTTATAAATTAAAGGAAAAGCGATCAAACTCAGAGGCCATAAATATTTGTTTTAATAAAAAGTAGTCAGGTATTTCACATTTTATATTTAAAAAGTAAAAAGAGTGTAATCTATTCTAATTATATTATAATTTTTTAATACTGAATATGACCTTTTTGTTTTAATTATAGAATAATCAAAGATATTATTTTACAACTTTTTTAAAGAATTACAAATATTTTTAGTTTTTGTGGACTTGATTAACAATTTCGTTTTTACCATCTTCTGTCTTTGAAAAATTCACAAACTCATTACAAGTGTACGTAAAATTAGTTTTTATTGTTAATTCGTTTTCTAAATTTTTAATTAGAAGTTTCTTTCATTCTTTTCTCCAAAAATTAAACATCAAATCTTTCAGATGCCGCATTAGAACGAGGAATTCAAAATACAAATTTGCTGATATTTTCGAAATTTGGAAATGACCCACTTCTAGGATCTCTCCATTTTTCCTAAACACATTTTTCTTTTGGAATATTTTCAGCAAAAACTTTTACGGATATAAATTCGTTGAAGAGTTGACCCAAGCCAATTCATTTTATTGAAAATAATTCAATAACGCCTTGAATGAAAGGAAATTTTTTGAATTAAGGTTAACAATGGAAAGCTTTTCAAAATTAATATTTTTTGAAATAAACCGGCCTTCTATATAAAGTAAATACTTCAATGTAAATAACATTTTTGGTATCAATAAGAAGCATAATTTTCTTATTTAATGTTGGTATGACAAAAAAAGTAAAAAAGAAGTACAGAGGCTAAAAAGAAGTACTTTTGCGTACTTCTTTCGGTGCTATGCAGTCAGAAGTACAATTAGTAAAAAAAAGCACGCGTACTGCTGAAAACAGTACGTCTGGCAACCCTACTTCTGGCAGGGATCGAAAATCCGTTACGCCTGACGATTCACCGCTAGAAAATTATATTTTCTAATCACTTGAGAATGAAGTTGCCACATTTTCATGAAAATCATAATAAAAGCCAATACATATAAACGGTGGTACAAAAATTAAAGGAAAGAGTTAAAAATTATTTATTTTCAAAAATTAAAAACAATTTAATTCTACACAACTATAACATTGTTTTTCCGAACTATTAAACAAATTCCAGACAAGTGTCGCAAATATATGGGAGGCAGAGAAAAAAATCCACTGAAGTCGCCACAAGCTCTCTCCGCCGTTTCGTTTAGACGCTAGAGATTTTTCTCATCATCACCTGAAGCGTGTCAGGTTCTGTTTGGACTCTAGAAGGAATTAATTTTTTTTTTTAAATATTATTGTGTCAGTTTGTAGTTTTACATTGTTGTCTCTTAGTTTCTGACCAACATGAAGTCTCTTTCATTGAATAATTGTTGGCTCCAAAACTTTTGGCTGCTTAATTCGATTACTGTGATATCAATCATGTGTTATCATCAGCTACCTAGCTTATTGCCATCGAAATTGAACGTATTTGCAGGAGATCACAATTACAATTTTCAATTGTTTTTTGTAAAAACGCATGTTGCTTAAGTCTTTTATTTTTAATGACAATACTTAAAACTCCTATCGCCAATTAACACGCCTACACTGTTCATACTCGTATCACTCCAAATTGTTATTGTTAAAACTACTTTCGCTATGATCTGGCTGGTTCCGAGACCGTGGTGGTTGGTGACACTCCCAGCTATGAGTAAGTCAATTTCTTTACGATGCGTATAATTCGAGAGGAGGCGATATAAATTGATTAACAATTTCATCATCGATGGCAAAACAATGAACGAATATCTAGCTACATACTAGTGTTTAAATACACCAAAACATAAGGGATATGACCTACTAGACTACCAAAATATTGAGCACATACTGGGCCAAGTATCAAGATATTGCATTATCTGACGTGTAGTCTAACGCCATGTGGTATTACACAATATTCGCTGAAATAAAAAAAGAAGCAGTAGTATGTAGGTACAATATGTTGGTATAATCTACCGGTGTATAGAGCTGCCTTAAAAGGCTTTTATGCTGTTCCGTTGAAATGACAGTACGGCAATAAAACTTCTTTGGTGGAATGATAAGGGTGCAACGTGCTTTACGCTGTGTGTAACTCCAAACTTTATAGTACCAATTGTTGTTGTTATCGCCATTGTTGAGTTGAATCACCTTTAAGTGAAAGTGAGTTTTGTGCAGAAATATTTAACGAAACCAAGCATTTGACTGACTCACTCACTAACTCGCTCACTCGCTCAAGACAGTCAGTGACTTGTTGTTGTTGTTTTGGTGTCGTTTGTCGTTAACAAGTCATTTCGTCGCTTGTTGATTTGGCTTATATTTTTGTTTTTGGTCTTAAAGTATTTTTTCTTGCCTGTAACTCAATTCAGATTTTTTACACCAGCGCAACTATTTAGGACTGCGTTTCGTTCGCACCCCTGGTAATTTAGTTAGTCAGTTCGTACATTTTTTTTTTGAGTTACTGCCTAATGACTCTTTAATGCATTTTTCCGTAGTCTGATGGGATTTTAATGTGATGTTGAGCATATGGCATAAATAATTTGTATTTCCCTTGCAGAATTGGGAACTGTCAAAAAGGATTTGAGTGTCCTTAAGTTCTTAACTAATTTCAGAATTCAAGATTGGCCGAAATGATGATGAATAGTTATTGGTAAATAACTTGCCCGGGTACTCACTTATTACATTTTCCTATGACAATTAAAACCAGGAAGTACATACATATTCAATTGTATAGCAATTAAAGTACATTTTTATAAATATTATAATTCTATAAATTCTATAAATATTATAATTTAAGTACTTTTATTCATTCAACTTTCCGCATCATTTCCTAAATGGTAAATTGATTAGGAGACTAATGTGGTAGCTAAATCCTATTACAAAACTAAACGCCGAGTTTGTAGGATATTAGCGTTAACTAAAAAGAAATTTAGATTAGAATTGTTTTCCAAACAATTGATAAAATGGGCTCTGGATTAGAGTGTTCAAATACTCAACTTTTTCAGAAAACTGGTTTTCGAGTTATTAAAAAATCTTAGTTTTTCAAAACACAGATTTTGGAATAACCGACCGAGATGAAAACTGGTTTAACCGTTATTTTTTTTTTAATTAAAAAGAACTATACTTATATCATATTTGTAGAAAAATCTCATCTGTATCGAAACAATACAATGTTTTTTCGGTTTCGTGTTTAGCTTTTTGAACTTACAGCTTAACAAAATTTATTAATGGATAAATGTACGTTTTTTAATTCGTGTTCAATTTGTTGTTAACTTTAACGTAACAAATTATAGGTAAGGTAAAGTATACAGTTGTGGCTGTCGGTGGTGCAATGGTAGTGTGCGAGGTTCTTGTGCATGAGAACGTGGGTTCGATCCCTGCTCTGACCACCTTGAATTTCTTTCGACGGCGGTCACCTCTCTTAGTGGCGGCGGCACTATCGAGTACTTAGCCATGAAAAGGCTTCTCAAAATACCATTCGGAACCGATGTAAAACTGTAGGTCCCAATCAGTGAGTATAAATCTAGAAAGCGCACCGGTTACTGGTTGTGAGAAGCTCTCCCCGGTCCCTTCATGGGATGTAATGGGAAACCATTTTTTTTAAGTATTCAGTTCGTTCACAAAAAAATTATTGTAAAAAGCAGCAACAAAAAATTATAATTATTAAATTCATAAGTCAGGTTTTCGTTGCAATTTAATCTTAAAATAATTCTTAAAGAAAATAATACAGATCAAGTGTCCATATATTAATCACTTCTTTTGTTTAATTTTTATATCGCTAGAAGTGGAAATCTCGCGTTCACTAAACTAATGGCTCGATTATCGATAGCAACCGAACCTCAGTTACGTTGCCAGTGCCGAAAAGTTATTGCATATGGCAACTGGCAACTGACAGATGGCAACTTCAGTTGCTTGATAGAGTTTATATTGGCAACCACGAATGTTTGGTTGCTGTATAGAACAAAACAAAACGTTCAGTTGAACGATAACGAGTTAAAAGCTGGGGGTCTAAAGCAAATCCTAATTTGTTAAATTGTAATGTTTATAAAAATTTGTGCATAATAAATGCAATATTATTTATATAAAATAGAACCTAGTAGCGGCAAAATTGTCGGAGCTCGGGCAGCTCAAAACATGATGAAAAAAACAAATTAGAGAAAAATATAAGAACACGAAAAATATATTTTTTTTTGTGGGACAGACCTTTGTGGCCCACAGGATCCAAAAAATAGACTACTAGAAACAGGCAACTGTGGGTAATCAAATCAAATTTAATGGTGTCTTTATTTTTGTGGAACGCCATCTGTACAACCAGATAACCCCAATTTACCATATTATAGTATGTCTTGCAAATCGGATAATATCAAACATTTAGTGTGGGTATTAAATTTAAAGGGAATGATGAATCTACTTCATTGCCAGTCATTTTAAACACTTTCAAGAAAAATTTCCAACTGTGCGACAAAAAAAAACATATTTTATCAACTTTTGAGCTGCGCCCGAGCTGTGGCATTTTAGCTCTAGTAGCCATGTGTTTGCCCTGAAATCAGCAACCTGTTACTTCAATGGACTGTTGCTCCAAATGAGGGCATCGTGAGTAGAACCAGGATGTCTGGCGTCAACATACCTGATCGGCATTTCGTAGTCGCTTGTTATGAAAATAGTCGTAGTCATTGTTATAAAAATAATTATTATAGTATTACAACTTACCACCAAAACATTCAAACTAAAGTAAACTAAATGGCGAACTTCTTCCTTCGCTCATACATACGATAACACCAGGAAACTTCGTTTTATAGTAAAATCGGATTTTACTTTGGGCATTTTCTTCCTCCGTCATTTTCGAAATAATCCAGATCTTACAAATGTTTTTTTTTTCAATTAGATGCACATATTCCTTCAAACCAACCGACAACATAGGTTGAGCCATGCCAAGGTTGAAGTCGTTACCATGGGACTTGTGGAAACTTCCATCCGCAAAAAATCTTAAAGCTGCACAAAATTTTAAGAGCGGAAATATTGCTGTCGCCCGATGACTTCGTTTGAAGTCATTTTTCAAAGTATCTACTACATAATTTATTCCTTCTTTTGGAAGGGGAAAATATGCATAAACCTAAAACAGGGAATTGTTTATTAACAATTATTGTCAGCAATAACATTTACTCAGTGTAACCGGCAATTCTAATGGATTAGAGTTGTCTCTTTAAGTGTCTTCAAATAGATGCCACGTTTTGTACTTTGTCTTCCTCATCACAAAATAATTCCACTGAACTCATCATCTTTGTTATTAAAAAGGTTTTTCTTTTTTTAAAGACACTTTTATTTCTCAAACTCACATTAGATTTGTTGTTTGTTTAAAATATTTACAGCTGGTGAAGTGACAAAACTCTGTTATCGACGGCAAAACACTGTTACCTACGGCAACTGGTAATCAGTCGCGTTATCAGTTGACAGCTAAACTCAAGTTTATTTGCCATCCATAACACTGTGTGTGATTTTTGCACTTTAAAAATCTGAATTGAATGAAACATAGCGAACCTGCATAATTTTGATACGCTGAATCTAATGGCATTTCCCGTTTTTCTCTACCACGTCAAAATTTCGAGATATTTGACCCCAAAGTTTGCTGGGATGTCAACAACTGTAATATTTTTGAGACTGAATTAGAGGCAGAGCGCTTCAAAATTGAAGTTTGACTTCTGAGTAAGAAATGTAGAGGACCTTAAGAAGAATACCAACTTCAAGTTTGTACCCCCTCTCCTCCCCCCTTACGCCTAATAACTCGACAAAAACATTATTATTAGTGGTAAGGGGGGAGGAGAGGGGGTACAAACATCAATTCAGATTTTTGGTCACACACAGTGTAATCGGCCCATGAGACTTAGTTTGTCTAGTTTTTCGATTACATTTTTGATTTTATAGACGGTGTAAAATTCTTCATATAAGGTGGTGTTGTCGTTATTATCATGTTTGTTGGGTGGATTTATAATATCGTTTATTATTTTATTTCAATCGCTATTTAGGCTATCACCCAAAACCCAATCGAATTCAGAGCTGTTGCTACTGGAAGCGATAGATTCAACAATACTTTAATCCGGAAAAATACGTTTGTACAGTTCGTTAGCATAATCCAATGTTTCTGCTTGCTTTTGAAAATATTTGAACTATTCTAAAAAAGTCTGTTATCCAAAATCCACCATAATTTGAATGTGTTATGGTCCTTACCATATATAAATATTAAAGTTTTAAAATTTCGAAAATAAGGCAGTTGTTTATCATCCTTTTATCCATTAGTCCTTTTAGTTCTTTTACAAACATTTAATAAACTTCATCTAAAAGCGTAAATGTTCAACACTATTTCACATTGAAATTTAAAAAATATCAGTTCAATTTTAAATGATATCAATTAAAAAATTTAAAGTTTGTTTTAAAATTCAAAAGACATGAACTGTAATTTAAGATATAAATCGTAATGTAAAATTTAAATTTAAAAGACATCAATTAAATTCTAAAATACATCAATTGTAACTTAAGAGACATTAATTGAAATTTTGACACCAATTGATATTTAAAACTTATTAATTGAAATTTAAAAGACATCAATTACAATTTAAAAGACATCAATTGAGTTGTAAAATACAACAATATAACTTAAAAGACATCAATTGAAAATGGAAGACATCATGAAATTTAAAGGACCTCAAATTACATTTAAAACACATAAATTAAAATTTAAGACATCAATTGAAATTTAAAATACATCATTTATAATTGAAAACACATCAATTAAAATTTTAAAGATGCCAATTGAAATTTAAAAGAAAACAAACAATTGAATTGTGAAAGGCATCAAATGAATTGCGAAAGACTCCAATTGTAATTTAAAAGAATACAATTGAAATTTAAGACGTCACTTGCAATTTAAAAGATATAAATTGTAATTTAAATCGAATCAGTCGGCATTTAAATCAATTCAATTGAATTTAAAACAACAAATAGAAATTGAAATTTAAGGAATCAATTGCAATTTAAGACAGCAATTGCATTTTAAATGCCATCAACTGGAATTTAAAACACATCAAATTGTAATTTAAAAGCCATTAATTTTAATTTAAAACACATCAATTACATTTTAACAGACATTAATTGAATTTTAAATACATCAATTGTAATTTAAAACAATTCAATTGAAATTCAAGGCAGTTGAGATTTAAATTGTTGAGTTGAGATTTAAATTGTAAATTAAATCAAATCAATTGAAGTTTAAAATTTGAGATATCAATAAAATTTTAAAAGACTTCACTTGAAATTTAAAACGTGTCACTTGAAATTTATAAAAATCACATAAGGTGTTAGGGGACACCCGGTTGGAACCAAGTTCTTTTCGCTATATATTATGTACTAGTTCTATTATGTTAGTTATATTATGTGGATGGATAATGGATCTTTAAGGAAAGATACTTTTTGTAAAATGAATGTATTTTTTTTTAAAAAGAAATTATATTTTTAGGTCGTTTTTTAAGAATATGTATCATGTTTTCTCGAAAAGGTCCTTTTTTAAAGAGAGGTAATTCTCTTATTAAAAGCTAATTTTTTTTTAGCTAAGATACTATTTTTAAGAAGAAGTACTTTCTGTAAGAAAAAGCCATAAGAGTATGAATTTTTTTTACAGAGACGTTCTTTTTTTAAGAACAGGTACTTTTTAAAGAAGGAAATGGTTATCTTTTTAAGAAAATGTACTTATTTTCAGTAAGGCTACTTATCTCAAGAAAAGAAAAGACAATGTTTTTTTTGTAAGAAAATGTATTTTTAAGAAAGGAATTTTTGCAAGAAAAGGTATTTTTTTTGAAGAAAAGGTTTTTTTTTAAGAAATGGGATTTTTTTTAGAATTGGTCCATTTTTCAAGAATAGGTACATTTTTAAGAGTAGGTACTTAACTCAAGAAAATTTATTTTGTTCCACAAAAATATTACCCTTTTTAGAAAAGGTAGTTGTTTAAGAAACGGCAGGTTGTTGTAACAAAATTTACTATTTTAAGAAAAGGTACTTATTCTAAAAAAATCACTGAGTGTTCGAACTCACGTGCGATGTGTTAACACCTTTTTGTTACACGTTACCTGTTCGATTTCTATGAACACATTAGTAAATGTTACATTGGAAAATGAAAAAAAATGGGTTTTGTGCTGAAGACTCTTTTTCTATTGCACTTTCTTTTTTCTTACATCGGCTTTAACGTTGGATGTAATATTTTTAAAATAAATAAAACAATATTTAGCTCACTGAAATAATTGTTTTGGTTTTTTCATAACAGAGCGACGACAAAAAGTATTGAATAGTATAGAGAACTTATTTCACTCTTTTTCCGCTCTCATGTAGAGAGTCTCAGTAAAATAGCATAAACGAGTCTTATTCTCTTTATAGCGTATTTCAATATAAATGCACCATTTCGACTATGTTATTACACAAAACAATACAAAAAGCATAAATGCTTCAAAAGGCATCAATGTTTCTATTATATACTATACTATTCAATATTCTATGGTGATGATGATCTGCTTGTTTGTTCGCTGCCGCTACATTAATACCATCATACTTATATTCAGGCAGAGATTATTGTTGTACAACAACGACGTATGTAATGCTAACGTTGTATGTTGTTTGCATGTCTTCACTTTGATATATTGCCCTACCCGTGCCTATAGATGTTAACACATAAAAAAATTACTTTTTTTTAAGAAAAGGTACTTTTTGTAAGACAATTTTCTTTTTTTAAGCAAAGGTACTTCTTTAACCCTAGTGAGATAACTTACGTCTCTGAGACGTATGACAAATTAACATTTATTTATTTCTTTGATTTTTAAAGGGCATACCATTCGTAGGTTTTGCAGTTTAGAATTTGAGGGCTGTTCTTTCGATAGCATTTTTTTTATAGAGCAAGACTTAATTTTATTAATTTGAAAAAAATGTCAGTTTAAAATATTTTGGAACATTTACTAATTAGACCTCAAACTAGCATACGTCTTTAAGACGTATGGTTATCTTTAATGTATAAAAAAATAAGGTTATCTTTCTAGGGTTAAGATGAGGTATTTATTTTAGAAAAGGTACTATGTTTAAGAATATGAATAGGAATTTTTTATGAGAAAATCTACTTTTTTTAATAAAAGCACTAATTTAAGAAAATTTTATATTTTTAAACTTCTTTCACTTTGGCTTTTCTAAATTTACTTTTTATTGGGTTCAAAAATGCAATAAATACTAAATATCGCTTACAGGCTCCACCTAGAAAACTTCCCATTAAACAAGAAATTTCCCAACATATATGAGACATCTAGTTAATTTCTTACTCTATGATCCAAGCCGTTAGTCTAGACACAAATCAAAGCAAAAGTAAACAATATAGTTGATATAGTGGGTTAGGGGAGTTGATAATAGTGGTTTGTAGCATAATAGTGTTAAATCAAAAGTTGTTCACTAAAATTTGAAAGAAATTAATTGAAATTTAAAAGACATTAATTTGTTTTTAAAAGACATTAATTTGATTTTAAAAGACAATAATGTGATTTTAAAAGACATCAATTGAAATTTCACAAACATCAATTGTAATTTAAAAGACATCAACTGAATTTGAAAGCAGTATTTGTAGTATTGATGGGGAAGAGTTCACATTGATACTGTTTTCAAAATGCTTTGAATGAAAGTGGTTTAGAGTACGTAATTGTAATTTATTTTAAAATACCGTTCGGGATCGGTGTAAAAACTGGTGGTTACAATCAATGAGTATAAAACTAGAAAGCGTACAGCTCACTGGTTGTGAGACGCCCTCCCCAATTCCTTCACGGGAAGTAATGGGAAAAGCATTTATTTATTTAATTGAATTAAATTTATATAAAAACCGGATAAACCGCTTATTCGAAAGTGTGAATATCTTAAAACCCGGCATTGGGTTTCACATTAAAAACCCGGTTTTTCAGTTTCCGTTTTCAACACTCTACTCAGGATACACTAATGGATATCAGCACTAACTGATAGATTCAAAGCAATGAGCAATGTAAGTACTGTGCTCGTCGAAAAGTAATGCCTACATTATATTTTATAAATCACCTTTTAACAACTTTATTACGTAGCTTATTCACGTCATAAGAATTTGCTTCAAATACTTACATTTAATTATGATTATTTTTATAAATGTTATAGAAAACGAATACAGTAGACCCCCAAACTTGAGTAAAGTATTAAAACTGCATTCATACAGAGGTGTGGTTACACACATGTGTGGCTACACATTGCCAGCGGCAAAGAAGGTCATTGAAATTCCCCTTGAAGGGCCTTTATAAATATCTAGTAAGCTTCCTTGTTAAACATTAATGCCTTGTCAAAAGTCCACTACCTAACTACTAGGTAAGGTATAGTGTGCTACCTTGTCTTTTCTGTTATCTCAGTACGTCTATCCAATTAAGGAAAGCTGAATTTCCTAGGAAATTAATTTTATTTGAAATTCTTTTAGAATATCTCTGTGTGTTCTTCTATTTTGATCATTTAAACATTGTAATGCCTCTTTCCCGAAGACCCTTATTTTCCTTCTGAGTTGTCCTATAAGAAAGTTTTCTTCAGGAGGGTATTCCAGCTTAATTATTTTAAAGAAGAGAACCATTCTAATCTAAGAGTAAATATGTCCTTTGTCTTTCGATCATCATTTTCATCATCATTATAGAGTTGTGCCATTTCTATTTTCACATTTACCGATCGTAACCTACAGATTTACATAGGTTTCAATAAGCATTTTCGAGGCTTATTGCCTTTTGCAACAGTGGCTCTGGTGGGTGGAAAACTCTTTCGCACGATTTTTGATCCAACGTTTATGAAAAAAGGCACCCAGTGTTATTTTGCTGTAATTTTTTTTTACTGAAAAACTGTGATTCTGCTTGTAAAATTTGTTTATTTAATCTATTAGAATTTATTCCATCAAGTTGAGAACATGATATCGGCCAAGTGGCCGCCGCCTGAGTTGATGACCATACATGCTCGTTTTATGGCATTTTCCATCACTGTTGCCAGAACTTCGGGCGACAGGTTCTGGTATTACTTCAAAAAAGCCCATGTAAATAAAATAAAGCAAATAAGAACGCTTAAATAGGGTGATCTGGCCGGCCAGTGCAAATTACCAAAACGAGAGATTAAGCGAACCGGAAATGCTTCCCTCAGAATATCGGTGATGGCTGGAGTAGTGTGCGCCGGTGCACCGTCGTGTTGGAACCACATGTACTCCAGTCCCAACTCATATTACGGTTAAATTTTATGTTTCGGATTAGAGAACAAAAACAAATATTAATCATCGAAAATCACTTTATTGTTTTTCAAAATATTCCCCATGAAGATTTATACACTTTTGCATGCGTTTGAACCAATTGTCGAAACACTTTTGCCACTCTGATTGAGGTATCTCCAAAACATGGATTCTGAATGCAGCAACCGCTTCTTCAGGTGTCGAAAAAAGTTGACCTCTCAGTTTGTTTTTTAAGTACGGGAATAACAAGAAGTCATTCGGTGCCAGGTCAGGACTATACGGCGGATGACCCATCAAATCGATGTTTTGGGTGCTAAAAAATGCAGTTGCTTCAGCCGATGTGTGAGAGCTCGCATTGTCGTGGTGAAGAGTGATCCGTCTTCGGCGGTTGGTTTTCCTGGTTTCTTGGAAGACAACTGGCAAAAAAATGGTTGTGTACCACTCAGAATTCACTGTTCTGCGTTGTTGTAGTGGTGCGGTTGCGACATGTCCGGTTTTTCCGAAAAAACAGGCGACCATTTGCTTGGAAGTGCTTCGGGCGCGAACAACTTTTGTTGGATTTGGCTCATCTTGAAACACCCATACAGTTGACTGCTGTTTACTTTCGGGCTCATACGCGTAAATCCAGGATTCATCACCTGTCACGATGTCATAGACGTGTTTCGAAGCACCGCGATCGTATTTTTGGAGCATTTCTTTCGACCAAACGATACGAGCCTTTTTTGAGCGATTGACAAATTGTGTGGGATCCAACGCGAACAAAATTTGTTGGCAGTCAAATGTTTATGCAATATTGAATGTATGATGGTCCCACTAATGCGTAAGGTTGTTTCAATCTCACGATAGGTCACATGACGATCTTGCAAAATCAGTTCGCGCACACCATCGGATCAACAGCTGATTTTGGACGACCTTCACGAAATTCGTCTTGGAGTGAACTACGACTACGATTGAATTCATCATACCATCGATAAACACTGGTCCTTGATGGAGCTTCATCGCCAAAAATTGAATTAAGTTCATCCATGCACTGTTGCTGAGTTAATACACGTCGAAAGTTGTAAAAAATAATCGCACGAAAATGTTCACGATTTAATTCCATTTTTGGGCTGAGATGAATTTTTTAAGTTACTGTAAACAACACAAATAGCACTCGTAGGTCAAAACGTTCTGAGTACGCATAACCTCAAAAATGTCCAACTTTACGATAAAGCTAGCTGTCAGTTGCCACATTGCAACACTAGGGTTGCCAAATCCCGAATCATAAAATTCAACCCTCGTACAATTAAAAGCGGTTCTATTTGGTAGTTGTGCACGAAAACTGTAATTGTTTGACATAGTGATAACATAAGGGATATTTTTTTTTATTTATTCTGCAATTTTATTGGTACTTTTTTATTTTATTATTCAAGCTCAAGACCATCTACATCCTCATGATTCCTCGCAAACCGTATAGTTATTTCAAATCTAGCCACAGATCTTCATCAGCGGTTGTTTGGAATGCTGAAATTGAAAAATTTTGCAAAACTATGCAAGTGTTCGATCTTGAGCTTGAATAATAAAATTAAAAAGTGATAACATAAGTTTAACGAAAACATAAAATTTCGGCCTGGAATTGAAAATCGTTTTAAGGGGGCTCTTATAGAACCTTCATTTGATGATGGAATTTCCCACCTCATACCATGACCCTCAATCAGTTCTTCGCCGTAGTTCACACTTAGCGTGGTAATCGCTGGTGATAGATATTAATGTGGTCAGTGTAGGCCAAGAACCCGTGTACTTATGTCTAGTAGTTTAATCACGTTCAAAGGATCTTAAAAATTAGTTTGTGGCCATGAAAACCAGGCTTCATCCCAACTCTGACCAACTTTTATTTCTTTCAGCGAAGATCACCTTGGTAAGTGTCGTCGACACCAGTGATCGATCCCTTCATGGAATGTAATGGGAAATAATAAGTAAATAAGTTGAATTTTCTCCAGTTGTAGTTTCAATTGTAGAATTTGAAAGGACGGTTGTAAGACCGTCATTCGATTTTTTGACCTAATCTTAAAAGTGAGATTCCAGTGTTTTCAGCAGAGTTCGAATGTAATGCTTTAACCAATGGTTGTCGTCAATCCGATTTATACTACTTTTTTATTTCAGCGATTTTCTTATTTTGGCGATTTTGTTAACCCCTTGTCGACCGACGGAACTTAAAAGTACCATTACAAATATCAGCTCATTAAATCTTAAAGAAAAGTATTTTGTATACTTTTGGCCATAGGTACGTTAAAGTACACTAAAATGTATCTATTAAGATTTTTTTTCACTGTTGGTAGCCCTGTGTCTGGCGTAAGATATTGTGGGACTAATTTCGATTATTGAAAAATTGTAATATTTTAGCTATTTCAACCATTAGAGTGTATTATTATTTACGAATAATCAATTTAGTACACGTACAAATACATATTTATACATTGGATATTTGTAATATTCGGTGCTTTTTTTAGAAATATATGCAGTGGACCGGTAAGTACCGTTGGGCTGTGAGTGTTTGTTCATATGTGGGATTATACTTTATTTTCGTTGTTAGCAGTTGATAACGCTATGGCAGGAATCCGTAGTAAACGTCTTGATACTGATGCAATTTTGGAAATTCCGGAATCGATTCCCATTGATAATGCCGAGAACACCGATATTGAAAGCGATGATGAGGGTGAGGGCGAAATTGAGCCAGGTAATGACGACACGTTGAACCACTATTTGCGGGAACTGTTAGACGAAAATGCTTTGCCCACCGATCCTGGGGAAAGTGAAATATTACAGTGTACAAACAATTCTGAATGTCATTGTGAGGCTGACACTGAGGAAATACCTCAAATAATGCCAAGCAGCAGTCGTCGAAGCATTGATGCTGAGCCTAATCGCCAGTGGAAGGTGAGGAACCAGTATACCCGAATTCTCCTTGCCAGAAGGACCTGTAACAGGATGTTTTGAAAACGATGCTACACCCACGGAATACTTTCTCTCCTTTATTGCCGATATAACATAAAATATTATATTTCAGTGTTACTTATACGCTTATACGCAGAAATATTTAAATTTGAAAAAAAGTGAGTTTCATGCTTTTATCGGCATAAACCTTTTCATGGGGTATCATAAACTTCCAAGTTGGAAAGATTACTGGAGCACAAGCGAGGATTTCCTTTTGCCGATAATTGGGAAAACTATGAGCCGCAATAGATTTGATGCGATATTGAGCAACCTTCATGTGAACGACAGCTCCAAGGTTTCTAAAGATAACAAGGATCGCCTCTTCAAACTTCGGCCTATGATCGATGGGTTGAATAACACGATTCAGCAACTTTACCATGGAACTCGACAGCTTTCTGTAGACGAATCGACGATATTGTTCAAAGGAAGAAATGAAATGAAGCAGTATTGTTCAATGAAGCCAATAAAAAGGGGCTATAAAGTTTGGTATTTGGCTGACCAGAACGGCTACATAAAAAAGTTTTCAATATATCAAGGCAAGGATGAAGCTTTGGAGGAAAAATTTGCCGGGTTTGGTCTTGGAGAAAGAGTGATTTTATCAATGACTGAAAATGAGTGGGGAAAAAATAAAATTATTTATTTTGATAACTATTTTACATCAGTTCGGCTTCTTGAAAAACTAAAAACAGAACAAACCTTAGCATGTGGCACTATTCGCTCCAATAGAAAAGGAACCCCTAAAAATTTGAATGTTGATAAGAGCATGAAAAGGGGAGATTGGGAGCTGAGAGTTTCATATAGTGGTATAAGTTTCTAAAAGTGGATGGACAACAAAAAAATTTTTTTTTCATCAAATTTTCATGGAACTGAATCTACAACTGTTTCCAGGAGAGACCGCAATGGCAATTTAAAAGATGTAAATTGCCCAACAGTTGTGAAAGACTACAACTCATTTATGGGTGGAGTTGATCATGCTGATCAACTGCGAAGTGCCTATGGTCTTGATCGAAAATCTAAAAAGTGGTGGCATCAAATTTTCTGGGGTCTATTGGAGATGGCATTTATCAACTCGTATGTGGTTTATTGTCAATCTTCCGAAAAAATAACGCTTTTGGAATTTAGACGATCTGTTGCTATGAGATTGACGACCCAGAAAAATCCAACTACAAGTCGAAAAAGTTTAAAATCAGCATCAAAAGAAGATGTGTCAGTTTGTAAAGATCAGTTTGTAAAGATGTTCGATTAGGAAATCTCGGTGTACATTGGCCAACTTTTGTCGACACTCGAGGAAGATGTGAACTATGCAGCATAAACAATATTCAATCAAAACCTTACTCCAAATGCTGTCATTGTGGAGTTTACTTATGTTGTAATGATAAAAAAAACAGTTTTCCGAAATACCATGGAATCAATTAATAAATAATTGTTTTGAAATAAAATATAAAAAAAACGTTATTAATGTTTCTTTCTTTATTTTTGACTCACCGTGACCCAACGGTCCTTAGGAGTACCAGTGATAACTAATATCCTTGCAGATCCTTGACAAATTTTAAACTTTGTAGTTATCTATAAGAAGCCATACCAATTTCTATTTCTTGAAAAAAAAATAATTTTTTATCGCCACAAGGGGTTAAAGAAAATTCTTCCATAAAAATTGGAGCAGTTTATGAAAAACCTTTAGAAGCTCCCCAAAATTGGTTATTTTTTCGATTGGACGCTCCATTTCCAAGATATAAACATGAGGGCGTTTAGCGATTTTTTGTTGGAAAAATTTTAGTTATAGCGATTTAAAAAAAAAGCGATACCATATTGAAGACACCCATTGGTTAAAGCGTCCTATGGAGGTAAAATTTGTATTATTTTTTCAATTTCATCTCCGAGTTAGCCACTTTTTTATTTTAGCGATTTGCTTATTTCGGCGATTTTTCGAAAAAAAATTCTTTCATTCGAAATGGACCACTATATGAAAAACCCTTAAAAACCCGCAAAAAATTTTTAAATTTTTTCTAATTTTTTCACATTTTTGATCACACATTGGGTAGCTACCCATTATTTTCCCCATTTCCTTGAGGGTAATGGATAATCGCACTTTATTACCCTTAGGGTAATGGGTAATCGTGATGGGTAATTCCCCATTGTCGTGGGTATTATTTTTCCCATACCCTGTGGGTAATGGGTAAACGATCCCTACCCTTTCCCCACGGCAATAATAGTGTGTTACCCACGAAATACGAACCCTGGTTTTCAGATTAATATTTTTTGAGTGCTACTAATGTAAATGCTATTTGTGAAATTGGTTTAATTGATAGCTTTCTGAGTAGTGTATTCAAACCCGAAACCGGTTAACCGAATTCCGGACGGTTAACAATACGTCGGTTTTTTTAAAATTTACTATTTTCGAACAGCAGGTTTTACCGGTTATTTCCAGTCGATTAACGGGGGTTTTCGGGTTTTACAAAACTGTTACAACAACGCAGAATTGCAAACCTAAAGCCTTTTTCATAGCTCACTATGATGAATACTGACTCCATCAGTCAAAAACAAAAGACTAACGAATTATTTCGGCGATAATTTGCTGAAATAAGTCGGCCAATGGTAATAAAAGTCATATCTGCCAACTCCGATTTAGATGTAAGTTCCGGAATTAATGACAATACAGGTAGTATGCTAGCGGAAATGCATAAAAAAATCAGTGAGTTTTCGAACTCACGAGCGATGTGTTAACACCTTTTTGTACCTTTTTGTTACACGGTACCTGTTCGATTTCTATGAACACATTAGTAAATGTTACATGGGAAAATAAAAAAAGGATAATTTTTGTGCTGAATGCTCTTTTGCTATTGCACTTTATTTTTTCTTACATCTGCTTTAACATTAGGTGGAATATTGTTAAAATAATTAAGCAATATTTACCTCACTGAAATAATTGTTTTTGTTTTGTCATAAACAGAGCGACGACAAAAAGTATTCAATAATATAGACATGGTATTGAACAGCTGTTTTCAATTTTTTCATTATGATTGATTGTTTCAGCTGTCAAACTCATATGGACTTTGTTTTTGTACTTCTTTGTATTCCTGTGTTGTTGGTATACGTACGCGTATAGATTGACAACTTAAGCGATTGAAACAAAAACGTCTACGGCAGCAAAAGGTACTCTTTAAAGAAAAGGTCGTTTTTTAAGAAATGGCAATTGGTGGTAAGAAAATTTACTTTTTTAAGAAAAGGAACTTATTTAAAAAAAATACTTTTTTTTAAGAAAATGTACTTTTTGTAAGAAGTTTACTTTGTTTAAACAAAGTTCCTTCTTTAAGATAAGGTATTTTTTTAAGAAACGGAGTTTGTTTGAGAATATGAATAGGTATTTTTTTGAGAAAATTTACTTTTTTTAAGAAAAGGCACTTATTTAAGAAAATGCAATTTTTTTAAACTTCTTTCACTTTGGCGTTTCTAAATGTACTATTTATTGGGTTCAAAACTACAATATACACTAAATATTGGTTACAGGCTCCACCTAGAACACTTCCCATTAAACAAGAAATTTCCCAACATACATATGTATGTGAGACATCTAGTTAATTTCTTTCTCTATGATCCAAGTCGTTAGTCCAGACACAAACAAAATCAAATGTAAACAATATAATTGATAATAGTGGGTTGTAGCATAATAGTGTTAAAACAATTTGTTTAATTTTTTTTTATTTAGCCCCCATCCCGCAACGTGAGGTAAGGAAATTCGTTCCAAAAATATTCTGATATTTCGACTCTCGAATCATTCTTTTTGAATTAAATCGGGAGCGAGCAATATTTTCAAGTCTTTGATAATAAAAATTCGGCTCCAAAACTAAATATGAAACTTGGGAGTTGAAAGACTTAAATCTTCAAAGAACTAAAAATTAAACTGTCTTTCCTATGGTATTTTTGTACAAAATCATTTGTGGGCTTACACATTCTCCATACATTTTAAATCTTATTGGATTTAATGTTCCGCCAAGACGGCTAAACATTTAACATTTTTTTAAATATTCCTACACATAAAACTAATTATGCTATTAATGAGTCAATTTTAAGATGCCTTGGAGAATTTGGAGAATGATTTTGTTACCTGTTTGAAATTGCTGTTTCACTAAGTATTGGGAAATTTGAAGAAATTGTTAAATGATATTTATTGTTAAGCATTAAGCAGGAATTTGAATCCATAGACGAAATCACAAAAATAAATAAAACGATGACATGTACACTCCGTTAACATAGGATAGCCTCATATACATATTGGATATAATTGTAGAAATTTTCAGCATACCATGAGTTTTTTTCAAAATATAAAAACGATGCCATCAAGTCTGTACTGTATTTAGTAATTGACGAAAATACCAATTGCATAAGTTTAACTTCATAGCACTTTTACAAGTGTTTGCGCAAACGGTATCAAAAAGAGTGGTTTCTAACGTTAACTTAGATTAGCCTCACACCATTTAAAACAAATAAAACACAAATTTGATTTGTTGTTTTAACTAATTTCTTTTTTATTTAAATTCTAGTATTGTTTCACAGTATTTAATATTTTGTATTCCCCCCTTTGTTTAAAATAATGTCGTAAGTTCGGGTTTTCATAGAATCGTAGAGAGACTTTATGTAATTTCAGACCAGGCCGTTTTTATTGCATCCATTAGCTCCTCCTTTGTAGAGAACTGCCTTCCCCCTTCATATACTTTGCGTGTTAGCCATCCCCAAACGTTTTTGATAATGTTCAGGTCTGGAGAATATGGTGGCCACGATAATATTTCAACGCCTTGATCCTGAATCCAGCTCTTTACTACACGAGCGGTATGGATGGGGGCGTTGTCGTATTGGAAACTAAAAGGAAGGGGACCAAAAATGTTCACAAACTCCACAAACGCAGTTTGGAGTAAGTTTTTGTAATTCGTTCCCGTCATTCGCTCATTTACGAAAACTAAACTGGTTGCACCATAATACGTTATAGCGCCCCATACCATTACGCCACCCTCTCTGCTATGGTGGCGACTTAAAAATTGTTCCTCCTTCCTGATATCGTGGAAATAGTAATTGTACCCATCGGGTGCATCGATACAAAAACATTTCTCGTCGGAAAAAATTACTCGTTTCCAATCGTTCGTTTGAACACCTTCTTGAACTATCCACGTCATATGGTCTTTTGTAAATTGCAATCTCTGCTGCTTATGTGCGGCTTTCAAAGGCGGTTTTTTTTGAAGTTTTCGACGCTTTAGGTACTCCGAGGATTTTATTATATTGTGAATCGTTGTTTTACTGACCGTGACTCCGGCAGCAGATAAAATTTTACTTAAACTCATAGCTCATAGGAAACACCAAAATTTTTACTTTTCTTTAAAATTTTATGTGATACAAAAACATTTCTCGTCGGAAAAAATTACTCGTTTCCAATCGTTCGTTTGAACACCTTCTTGAACTATCCACGTCATATGGTCTTTTGTAAATTGCAATCTCTGCTGCTTATGTGCGGCTTTCAAAGGCGGTTTTTTTTTGAAGTTTTCGACGCTTTAGGTACTCCGAGGATTTTATTATATTGTGAATCGTTGTTTTACTGACCGTGACTCCGGCAGCAGATAAAATTTTACTTAAACTCATAGCTCATAGGAAACACCAAAATTTTTACTTTTCTTTAAAATTTTATGTGAGGCTATCCTATGTTTACGGAGTGTATGTAGTAAAAGGCCTTTCCTTCAGCGCTAGGAGGTCAAAGTTTCGTATTCATATTCATGAATGACTATTAAATACTAACTAACACCTTATACATTTACAATTCGGCCTGATGGCCTCTGACTAAATTATCCATTAGATGAATGACTTGGAATGAATGGATGGCTAAGATAACACAAAGCAATCGTTAAGTCCACGTCAAATACGCGCATGTTTGTAGTATTAGATGGTTTGTTCGTTAGTGGATGCGAGTATGCAATAAAAATGCGAGGAGAAACAAAACATTTTTGGCGATTTTCGGGTAATTGTTTGTCCTAACTGTAAATTATAGAGAAAGTTGCTATGATTTTTACGCTCAATATAATTCGACATTATTAACTCACACAATAAAGTGTATCCAATACTTAAAATACTTTCCTTTTATTTTTGGGAAATTTAAATGTGACTAGCATACACACATACTTCCTCGAACATGGAAAAATCTAAAACTGCATTAAAATGCAAGTTTTCCTACAAATACAACAATGTACTGCGTCGTCTGAGTGTGTTTTGCGATTCAAAACCATTTTCAGTTTCCATTGTTTGTTTTTCCAGTGCAATGAACTTTTTCAAGACAAATGTAATTTCATAAACTCTTTACTGACTCTCGAATGTCATTAAAATGTCTTAGAAATGTTTAATTGTTAGCCAAACAAGACACAAAACATACTCAACGTATTTAATACCCATTAACTTGTCTAACATATAAACTAAGCTCACACACACGTCCAACTGACTGAAAGTCATTGATTAATGCTGACCGCCCGACCGATTCTTGTGTACGTTTGTTGCGATTCTATGGATCACATGCCTTCTTAAGCTACTTGTGTATTAACCTGTCTCTATAACTGACAATTAACTTTTTCGAATTCGCCTGCAAATATTCTCAACAATTTTTTAAAGTGTATGTATGTAATTAAGTATCACTTCTTTAATGTGAATTTAGTTTTTTAAAGGTCACCTAGTGAACTGACCTATAAATTCGGGTTATGTGTACCTCAATTAAAGCTATCACCCATTGCAAAATTATATGTTTCAATGCATTAAAATTGATTGTCATGTGATTGGTTTGCAGTATGAGCAATCTCTGAAAAATATACCAAAAGAATCTTCGCAATTTTTCAAGCCCTAACACAAGCTGTCTTCCAGTCAAAACCACTGATTTTAATGATCTTGTACATATATTAGATATCCTTGCTCCAATCGCACCAAAACCATCGTATTTAAACAATATTAACTGGTCTGGGCTCAAACGGTTTACCCTACCGAACTGAATTATTAGTTGAACTATAATGATGGTTTCATAAAAAATGATGTTTCACCCAGAGGGTTGTCTTAAAGGGTTTTGACAATCTACCACTTTGCTTTGGATGATTTGTGTACCCTCACCCTGGCACGTACGCGGTGAAGGGGTGGGAGCCGGTTGTTCGGTCGCCCCAAAATTATTTCCTTTAAATTTCAAGTCGCCCCCCCTGCGTACGGTGCTGCCCTCAGAAGGACTGTATTAAACACTTAGCATCTGTGGAGGAAATTCGTTTTAGGAATTTTTAAGACGATTGAGTTATGTTCGTCTGTCTTACTGGCTATTCAACACGATAACTACCGTAAATCTTTACCGATTACAATGCAATTTTGTCAGTGACTATCATTTATCCAGACTTAGTTTGGTTTGAAAATGGGCGCTTTTACCACGCCCCTTCTGGTACCTCCCATACAAAAGTGGTGGTTCCCGGGTAACGGTAGAATATTTTTTTTATTGAGGTTGAAGTCAAAACTCTCCGATGAGCAGCCTGATTGTCTATGCGACCACTGATGCGTCCCATGTTTAGTAGGTGACTGATGTCACTGAATCAAGCTATCGTGCATATTCTTTTGTCCTTAGAAGACGGATGAGCCAAACATATGGGCCAACGACGGATAGAAACCAAAAGAAGAAAATGCAGGTTCGATATATTGCATCCTGGTCAGCGTCTGATCCATAATGGGCGGTTGCAATCAAATCTCTATAATCTCTGTCATTCTTATTCCTTCGACCGTAGGCCAAGTCTTCAAGAGATTGAAGTCATACGCCGGACGACGAATGAAACACTCAGCCGGGATCTGGTGTCCATTTTTGAATGGGGTCGAATGAATAGAGTAGATTCTAATGTGGGTAAGACCCAGTGTTGTTTGCTGTCGCATAAGCGGGTTGCTGACCCAAGTGTGTCGTCATTGTCTATAGACGGTGTGAATATTGATGAATCAGACGCTCTTGATATTCTTGGCTTGAAAATGCAATGTGATGTTCGTTGGGCAAAACATGTATTTGAAGTTTCGAAAGATGCATTCAAGTGTCTAGGCTTTTTAAAGCGGTGCAATAAATACTTCACTCCATCTGATCTTCTCAATATCGACACTACCTACATCTGGCCAAGGATGGAATATAACTCCCATATATGGGCAGGTGCTCCTAGGACATCTTTGGAGCTTCTCGACCGAGTCCAAATGAGAGCGACGGTGTTGATAGGGGACAGTAGGGTATCCAACTTTATTGCCTCCCTTGAGCATCGTCGAAATGTGGGTTGCGTGTCGCTGTTCTATCGATATTTCCACGGTATATGTTCCTCGGACATCCATCAACTTATGCCAGACGTGAGGATATTTAGCCTAAGTACGCAACTTTCCAGGAACTCTCATCCGTTTTTAATCGAGTGGCCGGCTGACCGCACTATACACTATAGAGAAACTTCGATCTTGTGACATACAAAGATTCAAGGCAAATATCAACAGACACTACTCCCTCTTTCCATCCTCCACTACCTCAATTTTCCTTCACCAACACAATGCACTGCATCCCCTGAGTGTTGGCTTGAAAAAACAAAATATCCTGGCAGTAGGTGAAATGCAAAAACCCGTTGGAATGTGCTTGCCACCCGCCACCGTTCATAATGGCAGTGAATATACAAGAACGAAAAAGAAAATAGAAAGAACCCCTATTTGTTGACGACCCCAGGATACGTTTTGAAGATCACGATTTAAACGTAATGTAAATCGGAATGCAAGAACTCTATATAAATCCGGTGCAAGTATCCAATTGACAGATGTCCTCGAAAGTTATAAGGCAAGGAATGCCATGGACAGGACATGGCTGCACAAGAAAAAGAAACTGCGATATGCACTTTACTACAGTTGCCATGAGAAAAAACATGAATTTGGTTGCGGATTTGTAGTTGTCAAAAGACTAAGACCTCTAGTCTCTAGGTTCAAACCTGTGAACTACTTTTATATTTCCCTAATTTGTGTGCATGCGCCGACAGAAGAGAAAGATGATGATGCCAAAGGCATATTCTATGAGCGCCTAGAGAAAACGTATGATCGCTGCCCTGACCATGACATTAAGATTGTACTCAGAGATTTTAATGCTAAAGTAGGCAATGAGAATGTGTTTCATCCAATTATTGACACTTTCAGTCTACATGCTGACAGTTCCGACAACGGAATGAGACTGATTGACTTTGCCGCGGCAAAAAACATGGTCATTAGTGGTACAAGATTCCAGCATAAAGACATCCACCAGGCTACTTGTGTATCCCCTGATCAAAGAACGAAGAACCAAATTGATCACGTGGTAATTGATGGAAGGCACTCATCCAGTGTAATGGACGTACGAGTGATCAGAGGAGCTAACATCGATTCTGATCACTACCTGGTAGCAGCAAAGGTTTGGACAAGATTAAGTAGAGCGAAAATCGTTCGAAACGAGACGCAGAGAAAGCTTAACATCGGAAAGCTGCAATTACCAGAGGTAGCCACAGCCTACTCAAGGAAGCTGTCGCAATTTGTGGCATAGAACCCATCCCCTCCCGACGACGATGCTGAAGCGCAGTGGAAACCTATTTCCGACTCAATAAAAACTGCCGCAGCAACCGTACTTAGTTTTGAAAAACCGCTTCACAACAAACCATGGTACGATGAAGAGTGACGCATAGCAAATGCTGAAAATAACGCTGTACGTATGGCAATGCTTCAGTCAATTGCAACGCGAGCTGCAACTGAGCGGTATAGGGAGAAAAGAAAGGAGGTAAACCGTCTCCTTAGGCGTAAGAAACGGCAGTGGATAAAACGCGAGAGTGAGACAATTGACACATACAAAAAGTAAAAACGGAACCAATGCACATGATTCAGGCCTCCCCCCCCCCCCCCCTTCAGTAAAGACATGGCCGGAAATCTCATCGCAGATGTGCAGAACCTGTTGGGAATATGGAGAGATCATATCTCAGCGCTACTGGTACCTGAGATATCCAATGGCGATGAGACAATCAACCACAATTTGGACAACGACGTCGATTACCCCACTCCTAACCAAGACCTGGTCAGAACAGCTATTGCCCGGCGTAAGAACAACAAAGCCGCAGGAACCTATGGCTTACCGCCGGAACAATTTCCGGCTGGTGGCGATGAGCTGATAAGGTGCATGTATGAGCTGGTAAGGTGCATGTATCAGTTCATTACCAAAATTTGATGAATGCATGCCCGGCCTTTGAAATCTCAGTGCACTATGACCCCATATTTAAAAAAGATGACCCGAGTCTCTGTGCCAACTATCGTGGAATAAGCCTTTTATCCATAGCATATAAAATTCTATCAAGTATAATGTGCGAAAGACTAAAACCAATTATCGCTGACTTGATTGGACCATACCAGTGTGACTTTAGGCCTAGAAAATCGACAATTGACCAGATTTTCATGCTACGCCAAATCCTGGAGAAGGCCCACGAAAAACAAATCTACACCTGTCATCTATTTGTCGATTATAAGGCTCCCTTCCATAGCCCGATACGGGAGAAACACTACGAAGCAATGGCTGAGCTTGGTATTCCTGCAAAACTCAAACGCCTTTCCAGGATGACCTGGACGAACACCAAATCCGCAATGAAAGTTGGTAAGGATCTTACCGAACCTTTTGAAACTAAGCGAGGCCTCAGACAAGGTGACACCCTATCATGCGATCTCTTTAACATCTTAATGGAGATCATTATGAGAAAAACTGCAGTCAACATGAATAAAATCATCAGCAGCAAAGGTAACATGTTGCTTGCGTATGCTGATGATATAGATATCATTGAGCGCACAATGGGAAAAGTTACTGCGATGTTTTCGAGGTAAGAAGGAGTCAGTAAAAGTGGGTCTGATAGTACATGAGGAAAAGACAAAATTAATGGTTTCAACGAGCAGGGCCTGCATGCGATTAGACCAAAGCGTGAATGTTGATAACGGTTATAATTACGAGGTGTTTTACGAATTTATACAACTCGGGTCTGCGGTAAACAAAAACAACAACGTCAGCCTTGAGATCAAGCGGAGAATTGTGCTTCCGAATAGATGTTTTCGAGTAACAAAAGTCCAGATATACCAGAGAGAAAAATACTCCGGAAAATGTATGGCCCTATGGTTCACAACGGCGAGTATCGGCGACGCATGAACCAAGAGCTGTATGAGCTTTGTCCTGACATTGACATAGTTAAGCGGATCAAAATAACGCGATTGCGCTGGCTAGGCCATGTCAGTAGAATGGATGAACACGAACCAGCACCAAGGGTTTTCGAAACCGAACTCGAAGGAAGACGAAAAATAGGAAGACCAAGACTCCGCTGGAAGGATCAGGTTGGCGAATCCCTGCGTGCACTTGGTGTTACCAACTGGAGAGATAAGGCAGAAGATCGAACTGGTTGCCGAAATATGTTTTCTTTGTTTTGTAAGGTAAGGTTGATCGAGACCGGATGAGTAGTAAAATGCCGTTTAGTTTCTTTTAAAATTGTTTGGTAACCAAAAATTTAATGGGTACTCGATACTGGGTTGGCGTACTCAATTCTGAGAAATATTGACATGTAAAGTATCGAGCACAAAAGTATCGGTATCGATTGAATAATATCGATAGTACAAAGTTTATATACTTTTTCCGAGTCCATACGTGTGACATGTCTCTTGTCCACCAAATTTCCCGTCTGCTAAACTTTTGTGGCCGTCGGTGGTGCAATGGTTAGTGTGCGCGGCTCTTGTACATGAGATCCTGGGTGACGGCGACACTATCGAGTATCTAGCCATGAAAAAGCTTCTCAAATTACCGTTCGGAATCGGTGTAAAACTTTAGGTCCCAATCAGTGAGTGAAAACTGGAAAGCGCACAGCTCAGTAATTGTGAGAAGTTCTCCCCAGTCCCTTCATGGGATGTAATGGGAAACCATTTATTTTTTATTTTTTTTTTAACTTTCTGCACAAATTTGCGTAAACCAGGCGCAATTTCACCAGCAACCCATTTTTTATGTTTTTTATAAATTTCTTTCTACCCTTCCACTTTGATAAATAATATAAAATTCTTTATTTAATTTAATGAAAAAAAAAATGTTTATGCGTGGTTGCAAAAAGGAGCACATGGTACTTTTATTTGAGTACAAAACAGAATTGCGTACGATCAAACTTAAAAACCTAGTTTGCCGTTACATCAAATCACAGCTGATTTTATTATATTCATTTCGTGTGTACCCTAATGTTAAAGGTTGTTCACATTTTTGTTTACAGTTTACACCGGTTCCGAACGGTATCTTAAGAAGCGTTGAGAAGCCGGAAGAAATTTAAGGGGGTCAGAGCAGGGATCGAACCCAGGATCTCAGGAAAAAGAGGCTACCGTGGCACCACCGACGGTTCACACTTACGTTGAACGAATTGGCATGGAAAATGTGACCATATTCAGCAGCAGATTGACGTTGCGCTAAATATTATTTAATACCCAACTTAGTTAGGACCCCAAGTGGTTTTGGAGAATTTTTGTGACTACCCACCAATTGTCTGCCCTATACTTATAATAATACCAAAATAGCTTAATACCTTTCGCTAAAATATTGACCATTATCAAATGTTATTTGGATCAGTGGTGGTTTACTGGAGATATCGAGTAGGCCAACCGGTTATCCGGTCAACTTTTGTATGAGAGGTACAAAACTGGGCGTGGCACATCTCAATTATTAATTACACAGCAGCTAAATATTGCCTAGTACCGAATTTCATTACGATCGGTTGTCGTTTACGAGAGTTATCATTTTGATCAACCGGTCATCCGCCCAACTTTTGTATGGGAGGTACAAAAATGGGTGTGGCAAATCAGCTCATTTCCCACAGGAGGCATTTGACTAAAATTTGTCCAGTAAAAATTACAAAAATATTGATTCGGTTTTGCAGGACTCCTCGTGCCGAACAACCAGACCGCCAAACAGCTTTTGTATGGGAGGTACAAAAATGGGGGTGGCAAAATCACCGTTGTCTTAATCGGTGATTGTTGTTTGATGACGTGAAGTCTTATACCTAATTTCATTAAGGTCGAAACTGTTTCACGCAATTTATCGGATTGACAAATCTTAAGACCACCAAGTTTTTGTATGGGAGGTACCAGAATGGGCGTGGAAATCTCGCCGATTTTCTTCAGTTAAGTAGACATTTACAGACTATTAACCACTGTGTGAGTTGATGCTAATAACATCCACCAGCAAAAAGTTGTAGAAGAAATATTATTTTGTACTAAATGTGTCGATTTGTATGGGAGGTACCAGAAGAGCCGTGGTTAAAATGCCCATTTTCAAGCAAAAACTAAGTTTGAACAATCCATATTTTTTTATGATCGGTAAAGATTTACGGCAATTATCGTGCTGTCCATCCAGACAGACAGACAGACGAACATGGCTCAATCGTCTTAAAAAGTCTTAAATGGAATATCGACCACAGATACTAAGAGTCTAGTATGGTTATTTTTATTCGTTACCTGTTTTTTCGTATTAAATGATATATCGTATACCCCCATCCCTATGGGTGAGGGTATAATAACGTTCAAATATGATATCGGTTATTGGCGTCAATTCGATGTTTTTATTACCAAACAAGTACAAACATCAGCCATTGCATTCACTTTCGTAATAGCCAATTGTAGACATATCCCACAAGCATTAATTTTCAATGACCAATTTACATGCTCAGGTTTACATAGCAATCTATTTATTTATTTCAATTTCATCTACAGAATTAAATGCTTACAGCCTATATTCATTAAATCTTAATGCTAATTGTACGATACAATTCAAGCAATTTTAATTTAAAGTTATCTCTACATAAGTTAAAATGTAGGTTAGGAGAAACATCATTGCAAAGATTTAAGCAATAGTTCAATTTTAATACATAAATATAGGAAAAGTCTTCCCATAACGGTGGTTCCAGTTAAATCGTTACCATTACCAAAGATCATGGGTTTGTCTACAATACCTCAGGATTTCGTTTTCCAATCTGATCATTCTACACTTCAAATGAAAGTATCACTAAATGCTAATTTCAATTAACATCTAAATGTGGCCAAAATGTTAATAACATAAAAAAGAAATAGAAATTTATATAGAGTTTATTCATCTTATGCTAAATAGTTAATGTCACTTTTGAATGTGAAAACTGAAACATCAAGACTCTGATTTAGATTTTTTTATTTTTGCAAGTTTTAGCTCTATCTTTAGCTGTAAACTATAACAAATGCTTATGTAGCCGCATAAGCATTCCTCATGTATTGTCTCATCTTGGTACATGCTACCATATGAAAGTTTGTTGCTTAAGTCTTTTGTTTGTTTTTTTTTATATTAATTACACAAAAGAAGGGCTACACTTTACACTGCTTACAAATACAACACCTGCTTGAAGCTTTTTGTAATAAAATGTTAGTGTGGATTTGTGTGTCTTTTTAAGGACAGGAAAAAAAGCGAAAGCGTTTTTCACCGGCATTTTTATCATCAGTCTGCCATCATTAACATTAACACTATGCCCTTATTTAATTTATTTAAATTAGCATTATTTTTACAAACCCAAATCGCATAATTTATTGACACCAATTATGTATTTTTGTTTTTGTTTTGCATTTGCTGATGATGACTCTTTAAAAGTTTATGTGGTGACTGACTCTGTGCATTGTCTTCTCATTGTAGTCATATTTTGTTTTGCTTTTGTTACTGCTGCTGTCAATTTTATTACACAATATACCCATAGCCGTACTCGGTCCCGGGCCCATATTGTACGTGCAGATAAACAAATGGATTTTGTGAATTTGTAAGGTAATAATACGATTATACCTTTGTAGCAGACTGGCTCTTATACCACTCCAACTTGTTGTTATAGTCTGACGGTATAAACCGTTAAAATTACGTTGTCACTTTTGATTTCAGCCATAATTTTTGCTGGTTGTCACAATTTGGTTTTTACCACAACAACAAAAAACACGCTATGATGTAATTTTTGTACAAGAAGCCAAAATGAATTCGAAAACATTTATAGTGACGCAGATGAGTGATAGTGAGTAATGCCATTACTTACGAGTCAACAACAAGGAAATCATATGATAATTAAGGTATTAAGACGAAAAATAAATACAGCAAATGTTTCTGTTCCTTAATATAGTAACTACTACATTGGCAATTCCAATAAAGCCATTACAAAATATAAAATTTAGACAAAAATAACATTATTTAGAGATACCAGATACAAGGAAGAGTTCATAATGGTTAATTTTTAATCTCATTACAATTTGTTCTTGCTTTCGAGCTCAATAGACAACTCAATATAATGCATTTTCTATTATTAGTCCAACTGATGGGGTTACACAGGTTTATGCCGACTTTCTTGATTAGCCTTTTCATGGCTTCTTTACTACTTTATAGGTTCTACTTTTTAGGTTCTTCGGCACTAACCGTGGAGTACATCATGGATTGAAATAAAGTGTGCTGAAAAATAATCGTCTTTCTGTACAAGAGTCGCACATGCTTACTAATGCTGCACCGACGACTAGGACAAACTAAATAAAAATTTAATATATCGTTCCATATATAACTGCAACATCCAAGCTTTGTTAGTTAGGATAAAATAATCAAAGCTTTCGACCAGAGGGTTCCATTTCAAGACATTGATCTTGTTCGTTTGAACCCAATCTTTCGTGAGTACGCTTGGGGTCATACATAACATATCTTCCTGTAATATTTTCATGTTAAAATGTCTGCCAATATTTTCGTTCCGTTTTAAATCTGCGTCATGACATATCTTGAAGAGGATATTGGGATTGATATATGTAACGGGGTTTTCAATAAGAGCGCTACAAAAGTTTTTTTAAATAAAACAAAACCGGTTTTAGATACCAATGTAATTCTTTATTCCTGTGAAAGTATGTTCGATGCCAATATGTATGGAACTCGATTTCTAGTAAGGTAGTAAATTTTAATAATTTCGACTCGTTGTTGGCTCGTATATCTTTCCATGATGAAATGGCAAACCTTACTGAAGCGAAATGTCAAAAGAGCGGGAAAAATATGGCGTCGTTTGCTGTCCCTATCGATTTACTTTTGTAGCGTCTCTGTTGAAAAACCCGTTACATATTTATTTATTTATTTAAGTCTAGAAAAACAAAATTCTTTACAGACCTTTAATAGTTATTACATACAATTCGTAATAATACTTAATTGAGAGAAAATTGAACTTTTTTTAACAACTTTAATACAACCCAGTATATCAACTATATTGGGTACTTGGTTTGTGTCTAGACTAACATATGTTGGCAAATTTCTTGTTTAATGGGATGTTTTCTAGGTGGAGCCTGTATCCCATATTTAGTATATATTGTAGTTTTGAACCCAATAAAAAGTAAATTTCGAAAAGCCAAAGTGAAAGAAGTTAAAAAAAGAACACTTTCTTAACTAAGTGATTTTTCTTAAAAAAACTAAATTTTCTCAAAAAAATACAAAGATCTTTTCTTAAAAAAACATATCTTATCTTAAATATCTAATCATTTCTAATCTTTCCTGTAGAAGACACACGAAAAACAAATCGACACCTATCATCTAGTTGTCGATTATAGGGCTCCCTTCGATACCCCGACAGGGGAAAAACTCTACGAAGCAATGTCTGAGCTTGGTATTCCTGCGAACCTCAAACGGCTTTCCAGGATGACCTTGACGAATTCCAAATCCGCAGTGATAGTTGGTAAGCTTAAAAAACGTAAATTTTCTTACAGAAAGTACCTTTTGTTACTTTTAAATAAGTACATTTTCTTAAAAAGTAAATTTTCTTAAAACAAATTGCGTTATCTTACAAAACGACCTTTTCTTTAAAGAGTAAATTTTTTGTGAATCAAAATAACTTTTCTTGAGATAAGTACCTACTCTTAAAAATGTACCAATTCTGGAAAAAAAGGACCAATTCTAAAAAAAATAAACCATTGCTTAAAAAAACCTTTTCTTCAAAAACATACCTTCTCTTACAAAAATACCTTGTTTTACAAAAAGTCCTTTTCTCAAAAGTACCTTTTCTTAAAAACAAATAATACCTTTTCTCTCTTGAGATAAGTAGCCTTTCTGAAAATAAGTAAATTTTTTTAAAAAAATTACCTTTTCCTAAAAAGAGTACCACTTCTTTAAAAAGTACCCGTTCTTAAAAAAGTACTTCTTTGTAAGAAAAAAAATCATATTCTTATGGCCTTTTCCTACAAACTGTACTTCTTCTTAAAAATAGTACCTTTCTTTAATAGTACCTCTCTTTAAAAATTACTTTTCAGGAAGATATTATATACATTCTTACAAAAAGGACCTAAAATTATAGTTTTATTCATTCATAAAAAAATTGTTCTTAGAAAAAGTTTATCATTTTACAGAAAGTATATTTTCTTAAAAATCCTACTAGTACGCCCAACCAGGTGTCCCCTGACACCTCATGTAATTTTGTTCACCTTTTAAGATCAAACACTCAAATAATGTATTTTGTTTTTTTTTTACAATTCAAAACTTGAAACAACTTCATTTTAAGTTAGTTATTTCAAGCTTCATGGCACTTCCAGTTCGCAACATTTTCAACCTTGCCTACTGTGCTGAATCTTCCCGGCGCGGTGGTAGGTTGCCAGTCAATCACCAATAAAAAAGGTGATGCAAGTAACCCAGCAAATTACAGCCCAATTTCAATTTGTTCTGCGCTCTCGAAGGTTATGGACTGCATGGATAACCACCATCTAGTGAAATATATTGAGTCCAAAGATTTACTGGAGACCTGATGGCGATCTGTTCGGAACAGTGGAGTCGATCCGTCCACCGGCTTGGTGAGAGTAAGGTAGTGGCTCTTGATATTGCCAAGGCCTTTGACAGAGTATGGCATGTTCCACTCTTGTCAAAGCTCGCTGCTTTTGGTGTCGGTGATAACTTATAGATGGCGTTTCATCCGACGAGCGTAAATTGACTGTATGTGTGCCACAGGACTCTGTTCTTTCTCTATTTCCTTCTCGTTTTCTTATTTTCATTCTTCGTCGTACCATGGCTTATCCTTCTGCTGGCTTTGATAGCTAAGTTCAGTCCTTGCAGCTGTTTCCCAAGAATGGGAGAAATGCTTTCACTGCGCTTCCGGGTCCTCGGGAGGGGAGTATTCTGATCTAACAGGAGTGAGCTTTTGTTGACAGGCCTTTGATATCTCCGGTATTTGCAGCTTGTCAATATCTAGCTTTTCCCATGTTCGGCCTCGTACGTTTTTCACTCTGGCCAGTCTCGCGCGAACTTTCGCAGCCACCACGTAATAATCCGGGTCGATATTTGCACCTTGAAACACACATATATCCATTACACTAGAAGAATGTCTGCCATCTATTACCAAGTGATCAATCTGGTTCTTCGTTCTCTGATCAGGAGAAAACCAAGTCGCCTTATGTATGTCCTTATGCTGGAATCGTGTGCTGCTAACTACCATGTTCTTTGGAGCGGCGAAGTTTATCAGTCTTATTCCATTATGGGAAGTGATTTCATGAATTTAGCATTAAAATCGCCTAGAATGATCTCAATGTCGTGGTAAGAGCAGCGTTCGTATTCGTCCCCCAGGCGCTCATAAAAGTGACCTCGTCGTCTTTATCCTTTATACTTTCCGAGGACATCCGCCAGTTGGAAAGTGGCACCCGTCCTGTATAGCGTTCGCACATTCCAGGTACACATCCATAAATCCTGGTCCTTAAAACGTTTGCGAGGGTCGTCAACAATTAGGGGGTTTCTTTGTTCATTATATTTTGCATTTCCATTTTTCATTTTACCTACTGCGAGGATGATTATGTTTCAGTCGCTCATTATGAATCAGACGCTGACCAGAATGCATTAAGTCGAAACTGGATTTTGGTTTCTTCAATTTTGATCTGCCGTTGGCCAGGTCTGTTGGTTCATCTGCCTTGAAAGGGCAGAAGAATATGTTCACTAGTTCGAAGAGCTTCAGTGACAGGGTCAACTAATAATCCTAAGACGTATCAATGCTCGCATAACCAATCAGGCTGCTCATTCGATTTGCCTCACTTTAGCTAGCTAACGGAGTTTTCCGATAAAGCCATTGCCCAGGATATACTGCGTGGGAGGAGTGAGCTGCTTCAACTGCCCAATAAAGGAATCATTTCTGGCCACTCCCAAGAGAATGGCTATCAGAAACTTTCCTCCTCCAAGGACAGTCGCATGCCCCAAATGGACAACATAACCTTTTTTTGGTGCAGTTCAGGCTTTGATGAAGTTTGAGCGCTTTCATCGTGCTAAAACCAGGATCTCTTATGGTTGAAATTGTTGTAAAGAATCCATTTGTCATCTGCACTGACAATGCGTTTCAGAAATGGATCATTTTTGTTGCGCTTGAGGAATAAATCGCATGTGCTTATTTCCTTGGGATCGGAACCCAAATATCAATATTTTTGACAAGTCCAAGCCATTTGAAATGGTTTCGTATGGTCATGTGCGACACCTTCTCTGCAACTTCTCGAAAAGAAACGTTTCGTTCAGATTCGATATCGGCTTTGATTTCGTCCTCATCAACCTTAATTGTTCTACCACTCCTATGGCCATTTTTGATTGTGAAATTTCCAGAACGAAATATTTTGAACCAGCTTTGGCATATGCGTTCTGTTAAAGCATCCAAACCATACACGTCACAGATATCTCGGTGTGCTTCCAAGGCTTTTTTGCCTCTTCCGAAAACAAAAGAGCAAAATATAACGAAAACGCTCATTTAGCTCATCCATATTCACAACACGATTTAAATGAAAACTGACCACTGTAAATAATGTGACATAAGCTTGATATGTCAACTGTGTAACTGTACAACAAAGAATTTAGTGTCAGCTGATGAAAAACATTTCAAAAATAACAAAAGCACTATCTATATTAGAAAACCGAAGTTACTTTCTTGCTACAAAATGCAAGCATACATTTTAATACAAATATTTTTATTTTAATCTCTGTTGGCTTTGTAATCTGAAAAACTAAAATATAAGTCAATGAGTGAATACATTTTTAGGAATGAGAAAAAAAAATTGGAATTTTTTAATTTGCTTTCGCGGCTTTTATTCATGGTATCTCAGATTCGTACAAGCTCATTCAGAGACAAACCATACACCAACAACAAACGAGAGGAGACACACAGCTACACGCACCCAAGCATTTACAATGCGATCGAATGTAGTGGCCCAACCGCAGAGATATTCCACATATTGATTGTATAAAGTAAACTGGACCATGGTAATATCACTTTCACTTGCGCGTTGTTGTTGTCCGTTCATTTGTTTGTTTTCGTAGATTTTTGAATGTTTCGATCGTCAAGCTGTTTGACTGATCTCTAGCTTGGTAGCTTTGACACATGGCTTGTTAAGTTTACTCTGGTTGACTGCTCCTTCTTCTTCTTCTTCCACATCAACATCATAATTATGATGGGTCTCTTCTGTTGGTTGGTAATTCTACCTTCGCATAACTGTTAACCTATGCATGCATAGCTTTAGTTATATCTGCATACAGCGATATTCAATAATGCCCAATGTACTCTGACAGCTAGTGCTTTCGATGCCATTCATAAATACTTTTCATAGCGATACCCTACACTATATGCCGGTACTATGTATTGGGACTTAGTGCAAATGTAACAGCCACTAGCAAAATCTTCTCAAAAGAGCGGAACCTGTATAATATTGTGAATGATTGAGGAAAACTTTCCTCTATAGTTGCAAGAAAATCAGCTAAAAATATTTACCGTCTCGCTTATTGTTTCCACAGTAGTAACATCTCTCCTAAAACATCACAATGACATTTACTGTAATTAAAGCGAAGTTCCTTTCGCTATATATTATGTACTAGTTAGTTCCAACACGCCTAAGGCGCCCGTTGAAAAATACGATAATTTAAATGGATTTTTAAGAAAAGATATTTTTTGTAAAATGATAAACTTTTTTAAGAAAGACATTTTTTTAGAATGTATTTTTTTTTAAAGTATATTTTTAGTTCCTTTTTGTAAGAATATGTATTATACTTTCCGGAAAGGTAATTCTTTAAAGAGAGGTTTTTCTAAGAAAAGGTACTATTTTTAAGAAGAAGTACTTTCTTTAAGAAAAAGCCATAAGATTATGAATTTGTTGAAGTGTTAACCTCTATAGGCGCGGGTAAACTCACAAAGTGAACACATCCAAACACAGTTTGACCGACTGCGATCACACAGATTGTATGGCGTTAAACTCCTCAGAAACGGCTGGACCGATTTGTATGAAATTTTGTATGCATATCGGGTAGGTCTCAGAATCGGCCAACATCTATTTTCCATACCCATAAATGATTAGGGTGACCCATCCCCATTATAGATCACAGATTTCTCCGACTGCGAAGCACAGATTTTCCGACTGCGAAAAAAACACACACACTGATGTAGCGGCAGCGAATAGTTGTCTTGTGTGGGTGCGGAGCACTCTCAGAGCAAAGAGAATAATGACGTGTTTATACGAATATAAGAATGAAATACAAGAGAACAACGAAAATTGTGTGAACTGTATGTACGAACATAACAATGTACGTATGTTCATGTGTCTGTTGCTTTGCATTGCATTGTTTTTTGTGGTAATAAAACAAGAAGTATTAAGCAAGAAAATCATGACACATGTGCTTGCACTGGTCTTTAAATAATTTTAATTATTAATATTATTTAAATGTAACGTCATCATATGATTGAACGCTGTTTTTTATTTGCTAATATAACATTTACTAATGTGTTCATAGAAATCGAACAGATACCGTGTAACTAGAAGGTGTTAACACATCGTCCGTGAGTTCGAACACTCATTGGATTTTTTTACAAATAAGTATTTTTGTAAGAACAGGTAGTTTTTAAAGAAGTGGTACTCTTTTTAGGAAAAGGTTATTTTTTTAAGAAAATTTACTTATTTTCAGAAAGGCTACTTATCTCAAGAAAATAAAAGAAAAGATATTGTTTTATTTTTAAGAAAAGGTTCTTTTAAGAAAAGGAATTTTTGTAAGAAAAGGTTTTTGTTTTTTCCGAGATAGTATTTTTTTGAAGGGGTTTTGAAGGGTTTTTAAGAAATGGGAACTATTTTGGAATTGGTCCTTTTTTCAAGAATAGGACATTTTTAAGAGTAGGTACGTATCTCAAGAAAAGTTATTTTGTTTCACAAAAATATACTTTTTAAAGAAAGGGTAGTTTTTTAAGAAAAGGCAATTTGTTTAAGAAAATTTAAAATTTTAAGAAAAGGTACTTATTTAAACAAAATAATACTTTTGTTTAAAAAAATTTACTTTTTGTAAGAAAATTTACTTTTTTTAAGCAAAGGTACTTCTTGAAGATAAGGTGTTCTTTTTTGAGAAAATTTACTTTGTTTAAGAATATAAATAGGTGTTTTTTTGAGAAAAATTACTTTTTTTTATAAAAAGGCACTTATTTAAGACAATATTCTTTTTGTAAACTTCTTTAACTATGGCTTTTCTAAATTTACTTTTTATTGGGTTCAAAATTACAATATATACTAAATATTGGTTACAGGCTCCACCTAGAAAACTTCCCACTAAACAAGAAATTTCCCAACACATGTAAGACAACTAGTTAGTCTAGACACAAACCAAAGCAAAAGTAAACAATGAGCCTGTTTTTTATTCCCTGCTAAACTAATTGTTCGACCACTTTGTATAGGGAGCTAAGCGATATTAAGCGGCTCCCCATACAAAGTCGTCGAAAAATTAGTTTAGCAGGGAATAAAAAAACAGGCTCAATATCATAGACAAATAAAAAAAACATAGATTGTGAAAGATAAGTGGTTGATTTGAAAGTAAAGGAAAATTTTCTAGATGGCGCCGAAGTGGTAGATATTGGCAAATTTCCCTGGAAACAAAAACTATTTAACCATGCTTTTTTGCCTTTTATATTGTCAACAAATATTTATTTATTTTTCAAATTTAGACAGAATCTAAATAAAAATAATTTTTGAGTGTTTTTCGTCGCATCCGAGTGAAAACTGGCGGCACGGAAACAGCATGTGCCCTCTGGTAAAAATGGTGATTAAGCAAATGCATCATCTATGGTTTTTATTTATCTATGAGAATATACAATACAATATAGTTGACAAAAGTTGTTTATTTTTTTTCATTTAGCCCCCATCCCGCAACGGGCGATTAGGAACTTCGTTCCAAAAACGGCGGAAATAAACAAATAAATAAATATTTTCCATTACACCCCATGAAAGGATAGGGCAGAGTTTCTGACAATCTGCGAGTTGTGCTCTTTCTAGTTTTATATTCACTGATTGGGACGTACAGTTTTACACCAGTTCCGAACGGATTTCGGCAAGCTTTTTCATTGCTAAATACTCGATAGTGTTGAGGTGATCGCCATCGAAACAAATTTGATGTGGTTAGATCAGGGATCGAACCCACGTTCACGTGTACAAGAGTCGCGAAGACTAACCGTTGCAACACTAACGACAGCTGAAATACTTACTTATTTACTTGGGTGATCTCAAACAACCCAAAGTGGTAAAGGGTCTCACAAAATGAGGATAACATGTTTCGTTCGTTTATAGTTTTTCGGTTAAGATCAATTTATATGAAACAGTAAATTTTAATATAAAAAGTACTTTTTAATAGAACATATTTAAATATTAACTGCTATGGCAAAGTATTGTTGTGGATGTTTTCACATAAGCAGGAGTTTAGACAATTCTCGCTTAGTTGAGATTTGTTTATCCCTATAATGTGTAATGATATATACCTAAATACTTGTGGAGAAGGGAGCTGATGACATTCCTTTGTGGGCATTGAAATAGCTACATTCCCAAACATCCATCACAATAATCAATTTCAAATTATTTATTATATTCTATGAAAATGTACTTTTCGTTATAAAAGTACTTTTTCGTAGAAATTAATCTTGAGCCGGAGAAATTTGTAAAGAAAATATTTAAAAAGACATCCTGTGAAATTGATTATTATGGTGGATGGTTGAGAATATAGTTATTTGAATACCTAATATATTTAAGGGATCGGTAGATAGGGTGTCGCCCTGCGTGAGGCCTTGCCTCGTACTAAATGTTACGGTGAGATCTTTACCAATCTTTACTGAGGATTTCGTGTCGGTCAGTATCATTCTACAAAGGCGTATCAGCTTAGCAGGAATACCAAGCTCCCACATAGCTGCGTACAGTTTTCCTCGTATCGGGCTATAGAAAGCAGCCTTATAAGGGTTGCTATTTATATTTCGGGAACTGACAATACTAGTGCTCCCAGATGAAAAGTGCAACTTCCATTGGAAAGTTTGACATTTTTTGCATAAATATATATAGAACTTTCTTACTTAGGTGCACTATTTTTCCTATTCACAGAGTGTTGAGTAATGCATCTCGGTCACCAAATGGAATTAACCCGTGAAAAGTTTCGTGCGATGATTTTTTACGATTTTTGGTGTGGAATATGGAGACAAGAGTGGCTCAATCAAATTGTTTCGTCTTTTGATAATGAAGCACCATCAAAAACCATTATAAATCGCTGGTACCAATAATTCAGTCTCGGACGCCGTTCCCTCCAGGTTGAATTTCGTGAAGGTCGTCCAAAATCGGTTGTTCTCTCTCAAAACATCATCATCAACATCAAGTGCGTTAACTGATAATGCAAGATCATCATGTGAGATATCGTGAGGCCGTAAAAAAATTTGGATCCCACATAATTTGACAATCGCTCAAAAAGGGCTCATGTCAAATGGTGTAAGGAAATGGTTAAAAAGTTCGACCGTCGTACTTCAAGATGAACTAAATCCAACAAATGTTGTTCGTGGAAGAAACACAGCGAAGCAAATGAATGGGTCATGTGGCAACTGTTCCGCTTAGGCAACGTCTGCGTGGTACACGACATCATGACAATTCGAGCTCTCACACATTTTTGAGCAGCCAAAACAACGTATTGATGACTCATCCTCCGTACAGTCCTGATTTGATACACAATGACTTCTTCTTGTTCCCGAATATCAAAGGTAAACTGCGTGGTCGACGATTTATGAGCGCCGAAGAAGCAGTTGAATCGTTCAAAGACCAAGTTTTGGAACTGTCTCAAGAGGAATGGAAAAACTGCTATGATAAATGGTTTGAACGAATGCAAAAGTGTATGATGATTAATATTTTGAAAACTAATAAAGCCATTTTCATTTAAAAATTTTTGTTATTATTTGTCATTCCCGAAATATAAATAGCAACCCTCTATAAAGCGGTGGTAGGTGTCGATTTGTTTTTCGTGGGTTTTCTCCAAGATTTGTCGCAATATAAATATCAGGTCTATAGTTGACTTTCCAGGCCTAAAGCCACACTGATAAGCTCCGATCAGATCTTCAACACACGGCTTTAGTCTTTCGCACATTACGCTCGAAAGGGCCTTGTATGCGATGTAAGGTAAAAGGCGTACTCCACAATAGTTCGTACATATACTCCGGTCGCCGTTTTTGAAAACATAATACAGTATTATACAGGTACAGTATTAATACAGGTTCGGAAGAACCGGTTCTTTACAAGAACGGACCGGACCGGGGCTTACAAGAACCGAAAGATGGGTCCAAATGAACCGAAAACGGTTCTTTAAGGAACGAGAAACGGGTTCAAAAGAACCAAAAAACGGTTCCTAAATAAGAGGACTCATTTCCAAAGGAATCAAAAGTGTTAACATTTGGGTGAGGGTACGAAAATATGTATTTTTATCAAATTTTATATTCTTAAAATAAGATATTTCACTTAAGCCTCTTTGGGACAGCAATTTTCTGATAACCGGAAGCGATCCAAATGTCCGATTCTCCGCGGAACCGGACTGGACAAAAAATTTTTATTTTTATCAAATTTTATATTCCTATACTAAGATATTTCACTTAAGCGTCTTTGGGTCAGCAATTTTCTTGGAACCGAAACCGATTCAAAAACCCGGTTCTCCTCGGACCGGGACTCGACAGAACCGTTTCTTCAAATACGCGGAACCGCAACATCACTACACAGTATGCTAAGACTCCAATCGCTGGGCATGCATTTGTCTAGCGAGATTTTGCAAATGAGCTGATGCACGCACCTTTCCAGCTCATAGCTGCCAGCCTTAAATAGCTCAGCCGATAGTACATCAGCATCAGCGGCTTTGTTGTTCTTACGCCGGGAAATTGGAGTTCTAACTTCGCTTTGGCTAGGAGGCGGGCAGTCGAAGTCATCGTTATGTATTTGCTCAGCACCCTCATCTATATTGAAGTCTCCCGTGACAAGTACAGCAGACAAGTGATCTCTCCATATTTCCAACATATTCTGCACATCTATGACAAGATTTCCGTCCTTATCTGTACAAAAAGGGGGCCCTGGTCCATATCCATTGATTTGGCTTTATACTTTTCGGTTGAATTTGTAGTTTTTGGGTTTCTGATCTCCTCTCCTGGTCTGTCGCGGTGCACGTTGCATCTGACTAAAGCATTGCCAAACATGCAGCGTTCTTTTCATTGCAGCGTTCTTTTCATGCGAGAATCTCCATCGTACCATGGCTTTTATTTAAGCAATTTTTCATAACTAAGTGCGGTCTCTGCAGCAGTGTTTCCATAGAGTGGGAAATGTACTTCCACTGCATTTCAGGGTCATGAGGCGGTGGTGCGTTCTGCGCCTGTATCTGAGTGGGCTTCTCTGCATAGACCGTGGCTTATCTCTGGTAATTGCAACTTCTCTGGAAGTTAAGCTTTTTTTATGTCTGGTTTCATACGACTTTCGCTCTGCTTAACCTTTTGCGAACCTTTGCTGCAGCCAGGTAGTGATACGAATCGATGTTAGCTCTTCGAATCACACGTACGTCCATTGCACTAGTAGAGAGTGTACCAACAATCAACAGCTAATCAATCTGGTTCTTCGTCTGTTGATCAGGAGTAGCCTTATAAATGTCTTTATCTTGGAATCTCGTACTACTGAAACCCATATTTTTCGCCGCGGTAAAATCCAACAATCTCATTCATTGCGTGTAGATTGAATTTATCGATGGTTGGTTCGAAGATATTTTCTCTGCCAACTTTGGCATTAAAATGTTGAAATGTTTTAATTTCAGTTCGTATGTAGAATGGATGTACTAATCTTATTAAATTCTGATTATAAGAAAGCGGGTTCAAGCCCCGAAAACAGCTTCTCAAAGCAAACCGTTTCGGCATCAGCATGTAAGCGTGGGATGCGATCAGTGAGTAGTAGTCACTTTATAATGTCGGGTACATTAAAGTCGACCACCAGCAAACTATACGTACTACCTCGTTTTACTATCGTTACCATATCTATAGGTTTTCTGGTTTTTGTTTCTTCAACAAATGGGTGGAGGGATATTTGCATTTCACAAAATATTGAAATAACTACATACATATTTATCCCGTCTCCAGGTTGACAAAGGAAAATGTCATGGTGCTGGTGCTGGTGCTGGGGCTGTTGCTATCGCTGCTGCTGTTGATATGACGATGATGATGATGATAATAATGAGCTTCGTGATAAATATTTTCTTAGCTTTTACTTTCTTTTGGAACTCATACTGTGTTGTTGTTTTTTTTTTTATTTTAATTTGGGTAGGTCATGATTAGGTAATAATCTAGACACTGTCCAAAATGGGTATACAAAAGCTTAATTTTGAACGCTAATTTATTGATTACATACACATCTCTTGATGTTATGTAAATTTTATATTAACGAAATGCTTGGGCGTGTGGTTTGACATGATATCGTTATAGTACAAATATATTTAGAGTTCCAATCATTGGTATGTTGTAGTTTCTACTTCTGGGAATTTTGTTGCGTACGGATACTGAGTATTTGTAGATGGGATTTGAAATGGGGTCAATGTTAAATTTCCTGTCAGTCAGTGGAAAACATAGTAGGGGTTTCTACATATTATTGACATTGGTTGTCTAAAGAAGTCAACTTTTTTGACAAATCCTATAGAATTTTCGACCCACATTCATGTAAATTATATTGATACGCTTTAATTTGAATGTTATCATGCTATCATATGAGGGTGTATTTAATGTATAAGTTGCAGCAGTAGGTTAAATAAATTTATTTTACTTTTCAATTATCTTGATGTTGCAGTTACTGCTTTCGAAGTAAAAAATCGACATATGTATATACGTAAACCAAGCCTTTAAGATCTACATATTAAAAATACATATGATACCTCAACTAACTAATATTGGAAGTGAGATAAATGCTACCACATTCAGGTCACCGACGAATCTACTCCAAAATGCTTACAAGCTAAAAAATGTTTCCGTAACATATTCTTCCAAACACATTCTGTAGGAACCATGTATGTATATGTTTAAACTACACTACAAACATGCATATATTTTCAATACCCAAACTCACTTGTACTTAAACGCAAACATTAACATACAAAAATTACTTGCAAACATGTATGCTTTTATGTGGAAACATATACATGCTTCATCCCAACCATCCATATGTTTACGTGAAAGAATTCGTGCGTTTCTTCCCAAACCTTCCTATACTTACGTGGAAATCGCGCAATTTTTCATAAATTTACAAACGTTCAAGAAAAAAAATACTCAGAAATGTAAGTTTGAGTTGAATTAAAATTAAGTCTCTATATACGAGGGCGGATCAATAAGTCCGTGACTTTTTGAATGAAACACAGTTTTTTTTTGCAAAAACAAAATTTTATTTTTCAACATAATCTCCTTTTAGGTCAATACACTTAGTCCAACGTTTCTCAAATTTTTGTAACCCTTCCAAAAAATAGGATTTTTCGAAGTCCATAAAATAGGCATTTGTTTGATCAGTAATTTCATCGTTGGGGCTAAAGCTCTTTCCACCGAGCCATTTCTTTAGGTTTGGAAATAGGAAATAGTCACTGGGGGCTAAATCCGGAGAATAGATACCAATAGGTGAGGTACCAATTCGTAGCCCAATTCATGGAATTTTCCATTGAGACTACACACGTGTGCACCCATACGTTTATGGTCAATTGAGAGCAAACGCGGCATCCATCTTGCAGGCAGCGTTCTTACACCCAACTGATCATTTAAAATCGAAACCACAGTGCCATATGAAATGCCTATGGCATCAACAATCTCATGCACTTTTACTCTTTGATCGGCCAACATCACATCGTGGATTTTTTCGAAATTTTCGGGTGTATTGACCTCAATTGGCCGTCCAGAATGTTCAGCGAAATTTGTACTTGTGCGACCACAACGAAAGTCAGTAAACCACTTTTTTACCATTGAAATCGATGGGTGCAGAGTTCCCATAGTATTTATCAAGCTTTTCCTTGGTTTGATTGACGGTTTTTGTTTTCGCAAAAAATAATGTTGAATGGGCACTCGAAATTTACTTTTTTCCATTTTTAAAAAAATGCACGAGGTTGTATGTTTTGAACAGCTGTTAAACCCAAAATAAAGGACGGGACTTGCTCAAATTTTGACAGTAGTCTAGTAACATATGTTACTTGATGGAAGCAGTATTTCATTTCATATAACTACGAGGGAAGTTCGGAAAGTCACGGAGTTATTGATCCGCTTTCTATCTCACACTTACATGTCTGATGCTTTTATTTCATCTTTTGGTTTTCATTTCTGTCAGGCAGTACAACGAAATCTGTGCTCTAGCAAAGATTTATTGCAATGTATAAGATCATCGTAGTAGCTTACTATGGAGTTTTGGGGAGAAGCATTGAGAAAAATGGTAACTTCTTCGAATTTATTAATGTCATCCGCAATGAGGAGTTCTTTAAAAGTAGACATTTCTCCATGTCGGTTGAAAGTGGCGGCTCGCTTCAAAAGCAGCGAAAGAAAGCCAGTCCCTTTTGGAGTCTTTATGAGAACCAGGTCATTATCGGTAACGAGAGAGCGGACGAGTTGGCGAAGTATTGGTTGAGTATGGATGACTTTTGACCCAAGGATGTCAACCCAATGGGACTGTCCGTGGAGGTGGAAAGTTTCTGATAGCCACTCACTTGGAAGTGACCATAAATGATTCCTTCATTGGGCAGTCCAAGTAGCTCTCTACTTCCACGCAGTATGTCCTGGTCAATGTCTTTTTCGGAAACCTCCGCTAGCTAGCTAGAGTGAGAAGGCGAAAGAAATGACCAGCCTGATTGGTTATGCGGTCACTGATACTTCTCATGGTGTAGTAGGTGACTGATGTCACTAAAGCTCATCAAGCTATCGGGCATATTCTTTTGTCCTTAAAAGGCGGATGAGCCAAATATATGGGCCAACGGCGAATAGAAACCAAAAGAAGAAAATCCAGGTTCTACATATTGTATCCTGGTCAGCGTCTGATCCAATCAATTATCCTGGCAGTCGGTAAAATGCTAAAACCCGGTGGACTGGGTTTGCGTCCCGCCACCGTTCAAAATTGCAGTGAAAATACAATAACGAAAATGAAAACAGAAACAACCCCTATTTATTGACGACTTGGAGGCCACAAATGGTCGCGTTATTCGCAACATAAAAAAAAAAGAAAATGGTTCCCCATTAAATCCCATGAAGGGACTGGGGAGAACTTCTCACAATCACTGAGCTGTGCGCTTTCCAGTTTTCACTCACTGATTGGGACTTACAGTTAGTGTCGCCGTCACTATGCGAGCTGACCGCCGCCGAAAGAAAATTTGAAGGTGGTCAGAGCCGGGTTCGAACCGAGGATCTCATGTACAAGAGCCGCGCACACTAACCATTGCACCACCGACGGCCACGCATACTGCCAGTAATACTCGAAACATACTGCCAGTAATACACAACATACTGCCAGTAATACTCGAAAACTTGAGCCAAAATTGGACATCCACAATATTCTTCGTCATGAAAAGCCGCGGTGGTCATGTGCCCGAAATTATTTTCAAATGTTAATATCATGTATTGATCCTTCGAATGAAAATTTTTTTTTGCTTAACAGTTTTTTTACAATTTAAGTTTTTATGACGTCTAAAAAAACACCCTTAATTTTCCTAAGTGGACATTTTTTGTGATGCCTATTTAGTTAGACTACCTAAATGTACTTTTGAAATCCCCAAATAAAAGTTTGTATTGATTAAATGTCATTATCACCATATCAGTTAATATATATTTCCAATGGTACAAATTGACGACTGTAACTGGTGGTTATCTCTAACTGTGGGATAATCAGAGATGGTATTAATATGAGTTAGACTATATATTTTAGTATAAATATTGCGGTGACTCGGAGAGTATTTCAAATCTAACTCCTTTTTTCATTACGATAGCGAACCAAGCAATAATTGCTGAAACAATGGCGGAATTTCCACATTAGTAGTAGAGTTTTGAAATAGCGTTTTTAGAAATCCTTAATACCACCAGGGGGTCCGGGAGTTTACAAAGCGAAAATAACATATTTCGTCAACCAGTTCGGTCTTTTGCCTTATCCCTCCAGTTGGCAATACTAAGTGTACGCAGGGATTCGTCAACCTGATCCTTCCAGCGGAGTCTTGGTCTTCTTATTTTTCGTCTTCCTTCGAGTTCGGTTTCGAAAACCCTTCGTGCTGGTTAGTCTTCATCCATTCTACTGACATGGTCTAGCCAGCGCAATCGCGTTATTTTGATCCACTTGACTATGTCAATGTCAGGATAAAGCTCATACAGCTCATGGTTCATGCGTCGCCGATTCTAGCCGTTGTGCACTATAGGGCCATACAGTTTTCGGAGTATTTTTCTGTGGAAGACTCCTACAGATGTTTCGTCTGCTTGCGAAGGGCCCAGGATTCTGCGCCATAAAGCAAGACAGGATATATCAGAGTCTGGTACAGCTGGACTTTTGTTACTCGAGAGAGGGCTGTATCTCTAAAGTGCTTGCTTAGCCCAAAATAACATCTATTCGCAAGCACAATTCTCCACTTGATCTCAAGGCTGACGTTATTGTTTTTGTTTACGGCCGAACCGAGGTATATAAATTCGTCAAAAACCTCGAAATTATAACGGTTATCAACGTTCACTCTTTGGTATAATTGCTCTACTTGGTCTAAATGCTCGTTGAAACCATTAATTTTGTCTTGTCCTCATTTACTGTCAGACCCACTTTTGCTGGCTCCTTCTCAATCCTCGAACACATCGTAGTAACTTCTCCCATTGTGCGCCCAATGATATCTATATCATCAGCATTCGCGAGAAGCATGTGACTTTTGCTGCTGATGGTTTTATTCATGTTGACTGCAGCTTTTCTTCTAATGATCCCCATTAAGATGTTAAAGAGATCGCTCTATAGGTTGTCGCCCTGCCTGAGGCCTCGCTTAGTTTCGAAAGGTTGGGTAAGATCCTTACCAACTTTCACTGCGGATTTGATGTTCGTCAGGGTCATCCTGCAAAGGCATATGAGTTTTCCAGGAATACCAAGCTAAGACATTGCTTCATAGAGCTTGTCCCTTATCGAGCTATCGAAGGCCGCCTTCTAATCGACAAATATAAATCCTACATATCTATTGATAACAGACGGATTTTTGAGACAGTTCCTGAAAACCTTTGGTGATCCATAAGCCATGCACTTTTCAACGCTTAAGGGAACATACTTTCCCCAATTTCTGTGTTTATTATAATGGAAATTGTTTTGTTTTCATACTGGCGATAATTATTTTGCTTATTTATTGTTTGGCTTCAGGAGCTATTAAAGTTTTGTCGATCCACTATCGGATCAAAGTTTCCAGGCGTGACAGTTGTAGGTGTGACAATTATGCAGTTTGATGAATTAATAATTTGTTACAAATCGTAAATACATAATTTCATTTCAGTGATTCATTATGATCGAACATTTTGGAAAATCAAACATCATGGCATTTCAATGAAACTTGCATTTCGCAAGTTCGTTTCCTAACTCTTTTGATGTAAATACCATCAAACGCACATGGTCGGATCAATTATAGACGATTACATTTGAAGGGGTTTCGTGATACAGAGAAGAGGGACGTGGAGGAGGAATGAAAAAAGTCTTAAATTGTGTGACTAATTACAAACGAATGCCAACGCTTTAATACCGCCTGCTGATGACGACGTTGATGGTGAACAATCCGAAATTACGCACGTCACGAGTTACCTTGACACACCAACTCAACAAATAAACAGAAATATAACGAAAAGCAACGGAAAAAGGGGGGATAAAGACAACAGCAAATCATACCTATTGCATGAATATACGTGTGATACGTGAAATCACACAAAAGCCAAAAACAAACAGCAAGAATTCACTTTGAGTTAAATGAAAAATTAAAATTCCTTTAGAGTTGAAACAGTCATAATAATCCACGTCAAACCTGCAACAGCAAAAACAATTTGAATGAACATCTATAAAAGCAACCCATCTCTTGAGAAAAACGATGATAATGATGATGATCATCACTATCGCCACTGCTATGGTAATTTCCATATGGAACAGGTACATACCTTCATGGTTTTGGTCTATTGAAACGATGAGAGGTGGTAACGAAGCTCCGAAACATATGACACTAAAGAAAAAACCGCACAATACCACGACTCACTCTTACTATCGATGAGGAATCCCGTACGGTACCAGTAGTAAAGGTTTTTGGTTTTGTTTCTTCATCAAGAGATACAACAATTTTCGATGGCTGTCTGGAGCTCACACTCACTCTCTCGTTCTCTCACTCTCTCTGCACAAGAGAACATAAAACAATTATAAAGCCCAATTATATAGAGAGTATTTATAATATACAGAGAGCTTCCAAGTAACAATGATATCGACTGCGGCACAATTGTACTTTTTTTGGTACAATGTTTTAAATTGCAACAAAACGTACCAAGTTACAAAACGAAATGGTTTCTGTACAGAAATAGTACACAGAATTTGTAAAAATAGTAAACATAAAATTAATTATGTTTTATTTACAGTCTGTTTCTCTATCTCAACCGAAACCTATCGTTCGTATGCTAGACGAAAGAAAGTTGATTTGGGTCTCACAATCTTGAGGTTTCAAGTCGAATGAAAACATTACATTTTTCAAAACTTTTCAGTATAAATTTTGGTTTCTCTATTTCGAATGTGCTGTCAGTTGGGAACAAACATAGAGTCAGGCGAAAGAAAATTTCGACTTAGAAGAACCCAATTTGAATCTAATTTTGACTAATTTTCGTTCAAAATAGAGAAACAGGCTGTTAAAATGTTGTGGGTTTGAGTGTTAGGCTACGTTTTGAGTGTTAGGCTACGTTTGACACGTTTGGCATTTGTTGAGCCAGGGGTTTCCTGTTGAACCAGGGGGTATCCATGCCACAAATGATCGACTATGAAGTAGGAATTGATAGAAAACATATTAGATAGGTGAAAGAGTTATAACCAACCAAAAGCCAACCATGCAACAAACTATGTTTAAACAGTTTTTGATTGAAACAAACGACAGCTAAATTATGTTTTATATTGGTTGCATCGAACGAAAATACACGCTGAAAAAAAACGGTCTCTGTACAATATTCTCACAAACATATTCTGCAGGAAGCATGTATATGTTTGGAACACACTTCAAACATTTATATATTTGCAAGTCCCAAACTCAGGTGTATTTAAATGCAAACATTAGCATGTTTACTGACAAATATGTATGCTTTTACGTGGAAACATATGAGTGCTTCATCCCAAACATCTATATACTTACGTAGAAGCATTCGCGTGTTTCCCACAAACCTTCGTATACTGACGTGGAAACATATGCTTTTTTTTCAAAACATAATAATAGTTAGAAACGAATTATTCTTTCTTTATTTATTATATTTAAATTTAACAATATAAATCCACATTTATAAATAATTAACACAAATAATTAAAATATATACATTTTACATTTACTTGCATTACTTTTTTTATGAAATGAGAATCTGCTGCTGTTTGGCTTGTCCTTTCTTTGTTGTCTCTCACGTTCTCCTTTTCAGAAGGTCTCAACTATGCCTTGGTTATCAATATGCGGTAGTACACAAACAATATACTTATATACAAATCTAGTACATGCAAGACAAGCGTGTATTAATTACTTGTGTTTTTTTGAGTATACATATGTCACAAATGGTCCGCCAATCCGATTTTTCAGTAAAATGGATTCACGTTGTTGCCCTCTCCAGTTTCTCTCCTCAAAATCGTTTCTCACTTTGGTAGCACACATAAATATATGCGAAACACATACACAAAAACTAAAGCAACATCACAAACCATTCAACCGTCCGAGCCTTCGTTTATTTTCTTTTCACTGATCAAGCGCTTTTTGATATCCTCTGTCCAATGAACATGAAATTAAAACGCAATACACCAGCTAAAATAAGAAACACTGACTTCATCTGTAATTTACACGCACATACAGGAATATTTATGACTCACTTACTGAGAGAATAATGCAAAAATACAGAAACACACTTACAAGATATACACACTCGATGCCAGTCTTTTATTCTCTTGCTTTCGAGAGAGCATAAACAGTGCAACAAACACGGCTGTATTTGTATCACAAACACAGATATATTCGGGTCGCAAATACGTATGTTATAACATATTAATCATTGTGCCCCAAACATCTAATATTGATTAGCAAACACAATGCGTTTGGGCACAAGGCATTCAAACAACAAAAAACGACAGAGTTTTCAGCGTGTACGGATCCCTTTTATTTCTGTCTGCACTAGTTCCCTCAAATGTTCCCCACGAATCTGATGACAGGGCATTACTCTTTTCATGAAATTACCCATGACTTTTGCACAGAGATGTGGCTGTATCTCACCGATGACGCGTTGGATCTCGGATTTGAGCTCAGGAATTGTTTCTGGTTTATTCGCATAAACCCGAGATTTCACAAAACCCCAAAGAAAGAAATCGCATGATTTTGGTGGCCAGTTGACATTAGAATTTCTAGAGAATATTTGTTCTGGAAATCGTTGCAGCAATAAATCGTTTGTTTCATGCTCGGTGTGGCAGGTGGCGCCGTCTAGCTGAAACAACATGTCGTCCAGATCCAAGCCATCTAGTTGAGGCAACAAGAACTTCGTCATCATGTTCCTGTAACGAATGCCGGTCACAGACCCAGCAATTTCTGCATCATCTTCAAAAAAGTAAGGCCCAATCACACCGCCTGACCAAAGTTCGCACCAGACCGTTGCCCATTGTTGGTGCAGTTGTTTGCATTTGTTCATAGATTGCATCTGAGCTCCAAATTTGACAAGTTTGTGTATTCACGAAGCCATTCAGATGCAAATGCGCTTCATCGGAGAAAATTACTTTTATTGGAAAAATTGGGATCGACTTCACTTTGCTCCATTACCCATTTAACGAATTGCCGGCGCTTTCCAAAGTTTGCTAGTTTGAGCTCCTGAATAAGTTGCTTTTTGTACGCATAAAGGTGGAGGTCTTTTGTTAAAATTAGCTGTGCTTCGTGAAATTTGCAGTTGTTGAGAACGATGCCGAATTTATGTTTTTGGGGTTTCGACGACACCCTCGTCTACAGCAGCAATGTTTTCAAGAGACCGACCGGTACGTTGACGCACCGGCGTCTTACTGTCCATAACAGACCCAGTTTCTTCAAATTTGTTGACCACTCTTCGAATGGTTGACACATTAGATACACTTTCTCGTCTGCAAATTCTTCGAAGTTTGCGAGCGGTCTCAGCATAACTTTCCCAATCGTTGCGCTCAGGGACGTGCGGTGGAGTTTTTAGCAGGGTGTTCTCCACATTTAAAAAAATTGTATATTCTCAGTTTATTCCAGGACCACGACGAGGACGCGATAGATAAGATCCCATTTGCAAGTTTTTTTTATATTTTTTTATGTTTTTTTATATATATTTTTTTGTATTTTTTTAATTATTACTTATTGAAAAAAAAATATATATTTTCTATTTTCTATTTTACTTTTTTCAGGAAGGGATCAAATTTTTATATTTTTTTGTAGTAATTTCTTGTTTTTCATTTTATTTAAATTGATTTTTTTTATTTATAAACCAGTTCAACACGTCGTGTTTTTTGAATGAAAACTTCAATCACATCATCGTAGAAATTTTATGTATTTTTTAACAATTTTAAAAAAGACTTTTGTATAGAAATTAAGGCTAACTCTGATAACTTTTCCTCTAACATATGGTTTCTGGAATAAGTCTTAATTATCTTAAGTGCTGAAAAAGATCTCTCAACAGAACTTGTTGATACTGGAATTGTTAAAATTAACATGCTTAATTTAAATACTTCAGAAAAAGTTTGTCGGATACTTCAAAATTAATTAAATTACTTGGAATGTCAAAAACAGTAATGTCATAGAAATACGAATGGGCATAACACACAACGAATTCGTTTTTTAATTTAATGAAATCAAAAAAATTTCCATAATAATTTTTTAAGCTTTCAATATATTTTGATAACTTGCATCTTTTTTTTTAAATTTAGCAATTCTACAAATTTTACATTTTGTAAAGATTTAAATCTAGTTTCCATTTGTTCAAACCATAGATTAATACTTATAGTAGATCTAATAGTTCTCCCACCAAATTTATGACATTTGGCCTGGTGTGATATTTACGTTTGATTCTGAAAAGAATTGCTTTACTAATACCAGATGGAGGCAATGGTTCAAAACAACGAACAAAATAACAACAACGACATTTCGTTTTGTGTGTTAAAATTATTGTGTTAAATACAACACAAATGTATGCTAACAATAACAGTCAATAAAAAAGTTTAAAACACATTTAAATTTCACAGTTTTTCACCAAAACGACATGAAAAATTAAACCAAGAAGTTATTGTAATTCCACCTGGTGTATATCACTTTTCGTCAAACATATCTCTATCACACCGACCGCATCACGAAGAGTGTGAAAGGAAACGTCAGAATTGCCAAAAATGCTCTCTAGCCAAATATTCTCTCTATACTCTATGGTTCAAACTGTAAACCATAGAGTAAATCTTAGTAGAGAAAATATTTGGCTCATCTGACGTTTCCTTTCACACTCTTCGTAATGCGGTCGGTGTGATAGAGAGATGTTTGACGACAAGTGGCGTTGTTGTTATTTTGTTCGTTGTTTTGAACCATTGCCTCTATCTGGTATTAGTAAAGCAATTCTTTTCAACATCGAACGTAAATATCACACCAGGCCAAATGTCAGAAATTTGGTGGGAGAACTATTAGATCTACTATAAGTATTAATCTATGCTGTAAACGAACAGCATTAACACATACAACAAGAAACGAATACAATAATGTTCGCCAGAAATTCAAACTGGAATGAATGCAAAATGTTCAATAGCAGTCAGCGAACAAAATGCCTATACACAATGAAATGTATATATTAACATTAGCAAAAGAAATTTATATTAAAATTGTTCTCTTAAAAAATAGAACCAAATGTTAAAGATTTACAGCAATAAAAAAAATAAACAAGAACAACACAAAATGTTAAGTAGAATAACTTGTAGCAAGAAAAGAAAAAAACCCACGAATACAAAAAAATATGTGCAACAGAAACACACACAATTGTATCATAAATTAAAACAATGAATAAATGTTGGATATATATAGATATGTCGCTGTAATAGTTTTGGACTTCAGGAAATAATTATAAAAAAATATAACATGATTATCAAAATATTTTAGGGTGTTCAGAGAACACCTCCGCACCTTAAACGGAAACGGAATAATCAGAATAAACATATGTGACAGCTGTCAAATTTCAAAGACACTACATTTAAATAGTGCAGCCTTAAGTGCAGCTACTCAAACTCGACGAAATTTTCTACTAGCGCGACGACCGCAAGATACCGCTAAGAGAGGGATGGATACTCTTATCTATTTCTCTATTGAAATCTTCCCGTTTTACCTCACGAGGTTAGAGCGATGAAAATACTTCTGCTGGAAAATTTGACAGCTATTCATAAATATTTGTTGTTCAGTCAGTGCCTACTTATCGTTTAATAACACTGTGGAAGCCGAAAAACGAGACGGTTTTGCCCTAATTCGGGAACGAGGAATCGAACTTCATCATTAGTTTTTTGAGTTTCAATTACGATTTCATACAAAATATCCACTCTTATTAGTCTAAACAAAAAAAAAATTTGTATGAAACCGTAAATGTAACTCAAAAACGAATGATGCAGTTTGAGTTAGGGTAGAACCGTCCTCTCTGGCCTAGTCTTTAACAATTTTTCCCAAAAACTATCGCAGTATAATTAAAAAAAAATTATGAAACCCTATTCAGAAGATACCTAATTTTTTTCTGAATCTAAAAACCATTTAATAACAACCATTTGATCCTGTCTTTTAATTGATTTCACTAATGTCACATAACAATTGGCATTGATTGACCAATAGTTATCAAATTATCAGCACAAATCTGTTCCTCTGCATATACGCTGAAAAACGCCCCCAGCAACACATTGCAGCAATCATGTACATGTTTGCAAGCATCGCTTTCATGAATTAAAAAAAAGAAGCTTTTAAATTAACAGCAGTTTTCAACAAGCAAAGCCACATTTGGGTCCCTAAAACATACGCTATATAAACTATTAATCAATGTGTCTCGAACATGTAATACTGAATAGCAAACACAGTGTGTTTGGACACAGGTATACTATATATGCGTCAAGCTACAAACACGTTATATTGGCCTCTAAATAACAAAAAAAGATAGCGCGTAATTACATGCACATTTTTTGGTTTGTTTACATTTTTAATGAGAGTTCCTTAAGTAAGGTGTGTTCGAGAATATGACAATTTGTAAAAATTATTACTATTTATTACTTGATAGTCTTCATTTACCCCAAAAAGCCAGTAACGAGAGAGACAGAGAGAATATTTTGATAGTCCAATGATAGAGAACTTAAAAGTTGTTACTTAAGAGGTGGTGTTTGCCAGTCAGAATTTGCAAATTCGAAGAACTGTTTTAAATCGTATATATACAAACTCAAATATGAAATTTACATATGGGAATTAGTATCGATCGAAGATCCCTAAGTACCAACACACACTGAAATATCCATAATTCCAACACAAGAATAGTTGGCTTGTTTCCTCCATTTTCTTCTTTTCCTCTTGCACACTTTGAGGTGAGTTTTTACTATAATTAATGAGTTTCTATAATTTTTGTTTAACAGTAACCAGATGTTCTTGTGCAACAGTGCAGACACGAAACACAATCAAAATTTACAGTGATTTTGTACTAATTTACTGAACATGGCTGTATATTTTTTTTTTGTGAAACCCGAATCCTTTTAAAGCGCTGTGGCATATGGTTGAGGAAACCTTAAACCCATAACCGGACAGCTAAGTGGGTATGTTTGTGTTGAGGGTGGTGCAATTCCAATCACTGCCAAGTATATAGTATCAGAGCGATCTTTAAGATCTTTAGGGGGCGTGCCACCGCCCACTTACAACCTGACAGTAATTCGAACTGTACAAACAAAATATATACCATATACCATATTCATACCTCTGATAGTTCATGAGATAAAGCCGTACAAAGTTTGAAGATGTATGCCACGTCCACTATTGCGATCCGCCCATTTTTTGTTGGATCACGCAATTGCTGAAAGGCAAGGCAATTGCTGAAACAGTCCTCCAGATATTGCGTTTTCAAAAATAGAGTCCAATGGGCGGGACCACGCCCACTTGATATATCAAAAATGCAAGTACCCTATTTTCACCACCGACCACACAGCTACATTCTGTAAAAATTTCAAAAAGATCACTCCAACCGTTTTCGAGGCTATATGGTACTAAAGAATGCAAACAAATACAAACTCTGATTTTTGTAATATTACTCAAAATTAATTATTACGGTCCCTGACTTCAATGGATAAAGGAATACCAGACGACGACGGTTTCGGAGATAAGAAAAGACTGTCCAAATTATCCAAGTTAGGAGTTGCTGGCAAAATTAAATTACGTCACTAGAAGCCTTTTATCTGCCTTGGAGAGGACGAGATGTATTTAGGCCATTTAAAACTATCAAATATATCCTCCAACGATTTAAGTTTCAAACGAATAGAGACAAAATCAGAATTTAATGTTTGAAATCCTTTCTTTGTCTCCTTAAATAGGTTATAAAAGTCAAATTCGAATTTCCAAAACGTCCAGCGAAGCGCACGTGCCTTAGCCGTAATTATATCATAATGCCTTCCATTGAAGCCGGCACACTTCGCATGGGCATGACCATCACAAATCCAACATGAAAGAAAGCAACCTCATATACGTCCCTGACTGTACAAATCTAGTAATAATTACCAATCATGTCTAAAGGTATGTAATAAAATAAAATAATAAAATGAATTGGTACAACTTTCAATCACCTAAAAGTATGCAGAATAATACTGGGTTATAGCATAATACGGTTAAAAAAATTGTTTAACATTTTTTCATTTAGCCCCCATCCCGAAATGTGCTTCGTTCCAAAAATATTTTAATCCAATTTTGTTTTCACGGAACAAAAGGAAGATCACAATAACCCGCATGCACTACTGAATGGGGTGATATTTTTTCGGGTTCCTAATATTTCAAGCATATACTAAATTTCTGTATATCTCACCTGATACCTTTTGGCAGTCGATTTATGAATTAAGCGATGCTATAATTGTTGACTTTTGATCCACATTAAGGTGACAATTATAATAATATAAAGTGGTTGTGCACCTTAGTCGAGGTTACTCTAACAATAAAAATGTTAATTAAAGACATGAACTTTAAATTATGACTGTTTAAATTAACGCTGTGAAAGGATGCGTCACCATTTCCCAACCTTTTAAAATTAAACAAATATTAAAAAAATATGCAACAATTTTAATATACATAATTAAAAAAATAAGAATATTAAAAAGTTAATCCATTTAACTGTTTCAAATCAGTAAAATCGATTCCAATATTTAAATTACAGTTTAAGTTAACTGTACGAAATCTTTTCCGCAATAAATAACACTATTCGACAAATATGTATCTGATACTGATACTGTTGTTTATTTTTTGTTGGGAATTTGTGCCGAAAATTTTAAATTTTATAGAATGCACCAGTGGCTATTTCACCCAGTAACACGTTCATAATTACCGCCACAAAATAAATTACTTTTTGAAATTTTTGGAATTTCACATTTGTTGAAAATGTATTTTAGTTATTTCAATCACTGGTAGAGTAAAATACTTCTCATTGAAGTTATTTGGCCTATTTATAATCTACATCTAGACTACAACAATTTGCATACTCAGAACATGCATGAACATGGAACCATGCATTTGCATTTAAGCCAGACTGCATTTTATGCACGAATATTGATTGACTCGGAATTTATTAAGACTCTAGAATGTAGACCCATATTACTAACTACCTCAAAAGAGGTTGTAGCTACCGTAAATTAAACTGTTTACCCACAGGGTATTGGGGAAAATAATGGGTAGTTAACCACGAGAATAGGGGATTACCTAATTGGTTAAAGCTCCTTATAGAGGTACAAATTTTATTATTTTTCCAATTTGACGAACCGTTTCCGAGTAATAGCCACTTTTTTTTTCAGCGATTACTTTTTGCGATTTTTTGAAAAAAAATACATCCATACAATAGTCTCTGCCTGAAAATAAGTATGATGGTATTGATATAGCCGGCAGCGAACATACAAGAAGGTCGTCGTCCCCCAAGAGTATTGAATAGTATAGAGAACTCATGGAACGAATTGTTTGACGCAAAGGCACTGGCGACATCTGACGAATGATTCAAATCGTATTACTGTCTTTTTGTCATAGCTTGGTCCATTCATAATGTTGATGTGAATCATTGATGCCTTATGAAACATTTAAGCTTTTTGTATTGTTTTATGTAATAACATTGTCGAAATGGTGCATTTATATTGAAATATTCTATAAAGAGAATAAGACTCGTTTATGCTCTTTTACTCAGACTCTCTACATGAGAGCGGAAAAGAGTGCAATAAGTTCTCTATACTATTCAATACTTTTTGTCGTCGCTCTGTTTATGACAAAACAAAAACAATTATTTCAGTGAGCTAAATATTGCTCTATTTTTTTTAACAATATTACATCTAATGTTAACGCAGATGTAAGAAAAGAGAAAGTGCAATATCAAAAAAGCCTTCAGCACAAAAACAACGAGTATTATTTTTTTATTTTCCAATGTAACATTTACTAATGTGTTCATAGAAATCGAAGAGGTACCGTCCCAATAAGCACAAAGTCGGACTGGGATCCGATTTGAGTCCGATGCGCCGGATTCCGCTTACGCTGATCCGATTCGATTCCGGTTTGAGTCCGGAACATCGGTTTTCGCTTTCTCTGATCCGATTCGGATCAGGTTTGAGTCCGACACATCGGATTCGTCGTTCATCGACGCGTCGGATTTCGCTTTCACGGATACGTTCGGATTCGGTACAGATCCGCTTTTGCTGATTCCATTCAAGTAACCAAGAACATTTATTGTAATATTTTTAATTAATTTAAACTTCCCTGCATTAGTAATATCTCATATTATTATTATTTTATATTTTATACATTTTGTTTTATTTTACAACGGACATAATATTAGTGTAGTTATAAGTGGTACCAACTATAGATCTGATAATAATTTCATTTTGATAACCTTTTTTATATGTGATATATTGTGCTCATTGTGGAACTTTTCGTATTCAATATAATTTGTTTTGAATATATAATTAAGACTAATTCGACGTGGTTGCAGGTAACGCTGTACCGAATAAATTCTTCAAATTGATTTTGCTTGCGTTTTAATTTTCCGGTACAAATTTTAATCCGAAATTATTTACACATCTGATCCATTCTCGTTTCGAGATCGGGTCCGTTCTCGATTTCGAGATCGGACCCGACGTCATTTCGAGATCGGACACATTTCTCGTTTCGAGATCGAAGGAGGAATTGCATCCGCTTTAGTATCCGATCTCGAATCGAGATTGGACCCGATCTCGATATCAATTCAGGGAAGTCGGATCCGATCCGGAGCCGATTCTGATCCGATGTGCTTATTGGGGTGTAACAAAAAGGTGTTAACACATCACCCGTGAGTTCGAACACTCATTGATTGTTTTCTCAGCAAACTGTTTAACGATATTAATCCCTGTACTTTAATTAAAAGATTTAATATTGTTGTGCAGGAAATCCAAAATAAACAAACTAAACTGAATAATTTTCTTTATATTTTAGTACACACTGAAAATACCATCCCTGATCTGTTTCTTACCATGCTGCTTCAATTTATGTAACGTTCGCTCTGTGGTTTCTTTTCTAAGCTTTAAACACACTTCACATATAAGGAACGACAGCTGAAGAGAGCTTTAGAGCGTGCAGAGAGCAGGAAAGTTGGAGATTTCATTTCATTTGATGTTGTTTGGGAGCAGAGAAAGAGGTCATAACTTTCACGCGATATAAAATCATGTTATTGAAACGGCATAGCCGCATTTCCAAGTGAACTGTTCGTCCGAGGAGAGGTGCTTCTTTAAAGCAGCATTGAAACCCGTCTTACACTATATAAGACTTTTACAATACAATTAAAAATTCGAATCCTGAACACAAAGCGGATATAACTGAAAATATATAAAATAATTCAAAATTTTGTGGATTCAAACGGTAAAAACAAACGACAATTGGAGTTACGTTAATCAACTAAAAAAAAAAATAATACCAAACTATGACAAAGTGTTTTAGTGTTTAAACGAAATATTTAAAAAACAAAAATATTGTTAAAAACCCACAGAGAGAACAAGAAAATATTACATATTTTGTTATTTATAGTGTTTGAAATTTTTGAAAACAAAATTTTAAATTTTAAAATTGAAAATTAAAACAACGACAAATAAAATATTACTTACAGAACAACAGCAAGCAGCAAGTGTTGAGAATACAAAGCGAGTGCCATTTTACAACGGATTTTATTCCAATTCCAAATTCAAATTTAACGGATTACTTAAATCACAACTAACACAGAATACAGAATATATAAACACACAGGTAAGCATCGCAAAACACTGGCAATTATAATGGAATTGAAGAATATTGGAAAGAAATACACTGATGAAAGCATCTAGGGAAATACGAAAAGAAGTGTATTCAAAAATGAAAATCGTAACATTATGGAAAAATGCAACCAACAAAGTTGTCAGTGCAAAAACTTGAGTAAAAGATAGTAAGCAGTGAATTTGAAACTGATAAATAATGACGAAGAGAAGTGCGATGTATGCGGCAAAAGAGAATTTCTGTTGAAATTCGAAGAAGATGTTTACTTATAATTGATAAAACGCTTAGAAAGAATAGCTAATACATTAATTAATACAACTCTAAAAGGTAAAGAGGCTGTGTAATCAATAATGGTGTTAAAGGAGTGTGATAGTTGAGAGCCAGAGTATTGATTTCTTTATCGATATAATATGTCGATTAATAGATATACATATATTAAATAAAAAAAACTTAAGACAAATCTTCACATAAGTTGAAACAATAGGAATGGATCTATCAACATCTGAAAACTTTACTTAAATCACAACCGTTCGAAATCGGGTCAAAAACTGTATGTCCCCATTGGTGGGACTGAGCTCTCTGCAATTACTTTATGAAGAATTAAGGAACGTATCGGTGGTGGTGATATGGTAGTGTGCGTGGCTCTTGTACATGAGAACGTGGATTCGATCCCAGCTCTGAGTATTTAGCCAAGAAAAGGCTTCTCAAAATACAGTTCGGGACCGATGTAATACTGTAGGTCCCAGTAAGTGAGTGTAAAACCAGAATGCGCACAGCTCCCTGGTTGTGGGAATCTCTCCCAAATCCCTTCATGGGATGTCATGGGAAATCATTTATTTATTTTATTCATTGCTTATGTCAGAAATTATTTATATTATTTGGACGCCCTATGTTCTTCGTGAACCTTTTATTTAAATTTTGTATTGTAATATTGTTTTATATTTTTAAATTATAATTAACCCCACTTTATAGGAAACATAATAGTTTGAAAATTTGCAAGTAAAATAGTAAATTTATTAAAATACTGTTCAAAAATCATTACATTTGAAATTTTCGAAAATTATTCAGAAACAATATTTTGCATTTATATATATATATAAACCATAGATGATTCATTTGCTTAATCACCATTTTTGCCAGAGGGCACATGCTGTTTCCGTGCGACCATTTTTCACTCGGATGCGACGAAAAACACTCAAAAATTATTTTTATTTAGATTCTGTTGTCTAAATTTGAAAATAGAATATAAATAATAGAAAAGCATACCGCTTTTGATATTTGTTGACAATACAAAAGGCAAAAAAGCTTGGTTAAATAGTTTTTGTTTCCAGGGAAATTTGCCCATATCTACCACTGCGGCGCCATCTAGAAAATTTCCCTTTACTTTCAAATCAACCACTTATCTTTCACCATCTATGGTTTTTTATTTATCTATGATTTTGCTACACAAAATTAAAAATTGTTATAAAGGGCTATTTGGTTTTTCAGTGTTAAGTTTTTGCCAGTTCACTCGTGATTCATGACGTGTCAAAGTCAAAAATACGTCGTCATTTCATCATAAAGAGACTTTCAAACGAACAACGCTTGCAAATTATTGAGTTTATCGACCCACTGAGCAATCTATTCAAGTCATTGTGACCAAATTTCCACCAGTTTCACTCTATGGAACATCAATCCACCAACCCGTATCCGTAGAGCGCGTACCGGAAATGCACAGTTTGGTGGGGTTAATGGGCCGGCGCCATCATTGGAACGTACTTCTTCAAAGACGATGATGGCGGCAATTATACGATCATTGGAGCAAGATTATCACGAACTTCTTTTTCCCCCAAAATGGAAGGATTTAACTTGCTTGACGTGTGGTTTCCACAGGACGGTGCCACATGCCACACTGCACGCTATACCATGAACCAATTGAGAGGCTAGTTTGGTGAGCAATTAATCTCACGTTGTGACGCTATCAATTGGCCGCCGCGTTCGTGCGATTTGACGCCAGTAGACTAGTTTTTGTGGGGCTACGTGAATTCTCTCAGTCTCAGGGACAAACCAACCACAATTGTTATCTTGGAAGACAACCATTACACGTGTCATTGTTGAGATAGCGACCAAAATGTTGGAAAAATTATGGTAAAATTTTGATTTTCAGAATGGAGCACATGAAGCGTAGCCGTGGGAAAAATTTGCATGAAATAATCTGTAAATAGTAAATAACAGTTATCGATCCAAATAAATGTTTCATTCACTTGTACAAATTTTATGTGTTTTCTTAAATTTTCGAAAACCAACTAACAAAAAAATCAACCATTTTGTAGGAAATTTAAATGCAACCCCACGTGTAACATTTGACAGGTATGAAGGTAAACCGGTAATGCCGGTCAAGATTGAACTGCAAATGATGTCTTCACCAACAACAGTTTATCATAAACTTATTTTTCCATAAGTTCCGATGAAGAGTTGGCAGGAGAGCTTCTCATGAACATTGCCAGTTATAGGCACACAATTCTATGCCGATTCTGAAAAATTTTCGAGACCAAATACTCGATAGCGTGGTGACCCTCATCGAAGAATATTGAAGGTGGCTAAACTTTGTTATAATGTGTAAGGGCCGTGCACTTGGACGGTCACAGCAGTCGGTTTGTTTTGAGTATGTAAAACCTAGATCAGGTAAAAGTTTGGAAATTATTGGTCAGCTAGGCCCGTAATCGGACGCACATTTTCATGTGCAGTTGTTTAGTGCTGTGAAAATTCAACGTTTGTAATAAAATGAGTATCCCTTTGTAGTTATACCCAACCTAATCTACAGTCAAGCCTTTGGCGGAATTGTTCCGCTGTTTGCGGGAATGTCCTTCTATTTGGTGTTTCTTCCCGATTTGAATCCAATATTACAAAAATATTATACACAAAATAAAAAAAATTATTTTATATATTTAGTCTCATTTTAACAAAATACATGTAATGTAATTTTTACCCATTGTGGCCCGATTTTTGGTTACAACCAGTTGGTTTGGTTAGTTATATCCAAACCCAGTGATATATATAATGTTAAATATAATATGTGCACGCTGAAAAAATGGCCCCTGTAACATTATGCAGGAACCGTGTATATGTTTGGAATATTATTTTCAAGACTTGAAGATTTTCTGCTTTTATGTTTCTTTGTTGTTTTTCACGTTTTTGTTTTCAGCAGTTTTCAGCAAATAAAGTCGAATTTGGCCCACCAACATGTATGTTATAACATATTAATCATTGTGTCTCACACACGTAATATTGAATAGCAAACACAATGTGTTTCGACACAAGTGTACTGTTTTTGAGACAAGCTACAAACATGTTATATTTGCATCCAAACAACATTAAACAACATACAGATTTGTTAGCGTGTGGGACAAAATACCCATGCTGCAATTAACAGTTGTAGTATCATTTGAATTGGCTCTATCAATGCAAAAAATTATTTTTAAATAATTTTTTGAATGTTGGCAATTTTGGTTTTAAAGTATTTTATGGATTTAAGTAGAGGCAATGGGAGGCAATGCCAATCAAACCTTTGCGTATACAATATTTTAAAACCAAAACTGCCAACAGTCAAACAAATTTAAAAAAAAACTTATTGAGGCCAATATGAGGAGTCGCAGAACAAAACGTTCCTTTTTGATTATTTTACAATGTTGGGAAATCCAAGATTTTTTTTTCATACGATTATATGATTAAATTACGACATTTTCCCATTTCTAGTTATAATCTCTAGTTTATGAGAAGAGAAGAAAAATTATCCAAATAAGATTTTTTGCAATAGAACTTAACCAAATTCATGCAAAGACATCAAAAAACAGTTAGTAAAAAAATGTAAGTACAAAAAGTCACGTTTTGTTCTGCAACTCCTCATATATCTAAAGCGGAACACAGACTTGTCATTCTTTTATCTGACTAATGAATTTGAAAAGATATTAGCAAACATTTTTTTAAACATAATAGAGATGGGAACAACTTCGATTACATTCTTGTTTGGTATCAACAAGAGCGGTAAATCGACAACCGAAACATCAACGATAGCTGATGTTCATGCTCATGAATGACAAAACTGTGGTTCGCTTAAAGAATTCCCATAATCCCTTACAATTGGCATTCGATGCCACAACCATGCATTTGAATTGTCCGAGCAAATTGAAATGCAACACATTTTGACAATGATAATTCTGTTTGCATTTGCGTTAGATTAAGTACTGGATATTAGAATCTATTGAAAATTAAAAACCCCAATCCTGGTCTATATACATTCTACGCACTCTACGCATCTAATATTACACGCCAACAAATTTGTCTTTTTTTGTTGTTTGTATGCAAATACATATAGCATGTATGTAGCTTCTCGCAAATATAATATACTTGTGTCCAAACACATTGTGTTTGCTATTCAATATTACATGTTGACGACACAATGATTAAAAATAAATAAAAGGTTTCCCATTACATCCCATGAAGGAAATAGGGAGAGCTTTCTCACGACCAGTGAGCTGTGCACTTTCTAGTTTTTATACTCACTGATTGGGACCTACAGTTTTACCCCGGTTCCGAACGGTATTTTTGAGAAGCTTTTTCATGGCATATTGATTCATGGAAACTGAAATAGGTTAGAGTAGGAAGGGACCCACGTTCTCTCGCACAATAGCCGCCCTCACTAACCAACGGCCAACGGCCACAACGATTAATGGGTTATTATTAACCTGACCAACCATTCTGCTTTTGGCAGGATTATTCCTCTTTTCGATGTCTCATTCCGCCCTGAATTTCAACATCGCTTTGTGAACTTCATCATCAGAGGCTTAGTTGTAGGCTACTGGCATCTGTTCAAATGTGTGACTAACTGAAATAATTTGATAGGGGTGTTTGTCGATTTTATATATTTTTTTTATCGTCGGATGGGTCATCAAATTAGTGAAATCAAGTGCTTATTAAGTGCAAAATATTTGAATAGATCTCAGAATAAACTAATTTCAAATTACACTGGAGTCACTGACTTATTTAAACGTTAACTTTAAAATAATAAAATCCTACTTTTTGCCTACTTCCCGCTTTTCGATCGAAAACATTTGGTCAGTTTAGTTACAACATATGTTTTTGTGACCGAAATGTGGCTTTATTTATTGAAAACTGCTGAAACCAAAAACGTGACAGATAATAAAGAAACAATAAAACAGTATATCTTCAATTCATGAAAACAATGCTTGCAAACATATATATGGTTCCTGCAATATGTTGGTGGTACCGTTTTTTTGCAGCGGGCATAAATTTAAAGAAAATTGGGATTCAATTTGTTTCAAGTAAACATACCATTTTTACCTTTGCGAATCATTGGATTTAGTTTACTAGTGGTTTTCTATGGCACAGCTGATCGAAAAGGTACTAGGGAAATGATGTAGAATGAGAGACCAAAGAAGACATTGAGATTATAGACACTGCAGCAAACTAAGTTTAAATAGTGTTTGGTTGATACTAATGCTAAATTATGTTTTATGTTGTTTGCATTGAACGAAAATACGCATTCCCTTTTATTTCTAAACGTAGTTTGTCCCACCAAAGAGTAAATTCATAGAATAATATGCATAGAGTCTGCAACAGCTGTTTTTCTTCGACCGGAAACCAAGAAAAGTGACTGGAAAAGTTGGACCAAGACAATGCAGAATGAGAAAAATTTTATTTTAATAAATTTGTGTTTAATTTGCAATCTCTATAAATAATTTTACTCTAACACTTCAATACATTTTGATTTATTACACTTGTTATCCCTTTTTTCCTCGATTTAATTATCACAAAAACAAAGACGATCAAGAATTAGACAACCAGAATATGTGCGCAATTTGGCAACCCTGGTAAAAGACAACTAAAAAGTGCCAGTAATTCACTCAAACGCATTTCTCTCTCGCGGCATATCTTTATTATTTCATAGTTTTTGGATAGTTCATCTAATTTTACTTCAACATGGTTGGAGTTTGTATGGTAATATACAATAACACTATTAAAAAGCTGCTCGTATATTGAAATATTCAATGAAGGGAGCAAGAGAGATAGAGCAGAGAATGGCTAGGGTTTCACTCGTTTTGTTTGTTGGCATTTGAGTGAAAAGAAATGTTGACTGTCTACTTGTACATAGCGTTTGACAAAAATTCTCTCAGTTGATGAGTTTTGTACTTTTGTTTCAATGCACAAAGGCAAATGTATGAAGAACGCATTGAGCAACCCTACATACTTCCAGTCATCTATCGCTGTTTCTCTTTCTTACGTTTTCCTGAATGTTTTACCAACTCTAAGGTTGATCAGCTGTGACATAGAGCCCCCCTGAGTAAATTACAATAGCAACTCGAACTCGATGAAATGGCCTACTACCTAGTCGTCATCAAGAGAACACGAAGAGAGGCATAGTGGCTCTTTTCTATTGTTCTGTGGTTAAACCCATCGTATAAGGAGTTTCGGAATGTTATTTGAATTGAAACCACTATTGGTGTATAAATTATATTTGGTTACTTACATGAAAATTTCCATAAAATTTCATGTGTTATTTACTGTTGCTTTAGCATCAGATAAATACCAATTATTGCTAAATTTAATTATCAATGGTATCGATACCTCGTAACTGTTTTTTCGATTTTTCAGGAGACAAGAAAAACGTTAAAACTTTGCTAAAAATCAAGATATAGGTAAAAAAAAATCTAAATGTTTTTTAGCAAAGTTATAAACTTTATTTTAACAAAGTTATAATGTTTTTTCGTCTGCTGAAAATTAGTAAAAAAAAATCAGTTACGTGGTTAAAACTTATATTCATCGTTATGCCACATTAATTTTACAAAAAAAAATCAAAAAATTTATAAATTCCAAATACAAACCATTTGTACCTTAAGCCCCGTATTCAGTTATTGCGAAATTTTCGTAAAAAATTTTGCCATTCATCTCAAAACGGAAAATTATGTTCCGGAGAGTTACCATCTACCTCTGATCTACCTTGCAAATATTTCATTTACAATTCCTCTACGCACTCCATTTTACTTTTAACGCATGTGGTGTTACTTCTGACTGCTAAAATTATAAAAATTATCAAAATTCTGGTCCCAAAAAATTATCAAACAATTGTTTTCGTATTAAATAACTTTGGTGTAACAACCCTGTAATTGATTTTGCCAAGGAAATTTTCGCAGAGAGCTGAGTACCAAGCAAATGAAAAGTGAGCGAAATTTTCGGTTCATGAAATTTTCGTTATTTTTTACACACGTACTTCTTATGGCAACGAAAATTTCATAAAAACTGAATACCGGGCTTAAAGTCATTTGTTATAAATGTAATGCAGACTATAAAATATTTTTCATATTATTCAACCCTACAATATTTATTCTACTCTAAAAAAGTATTAATTTAAATTTTTTTTTTTAAGTTCTAAAAGATTTTTTTTGTATGGCACAAATATTTTTACAAAATATCGAAAAAAGTTTAAAAAAATAACTTTACATTCATTCACATTTCGAAAGTCTTTACCCGAAGTGATGATGTATTCGTTCAATAGTTGATGGACTATTTACTTTGTTACCGATCATCCTATTGTTCAGCTCTTAGCGTAGCTCTTTCTGCCGAAGACAACTGATGTTGGCCACAGCAATAAAGATGAAGATAATAATGATGCTGATGACGATGGTCATTAGTGAACTGCTGTTGATTTGCTTTCGTGTAGTTTATACAGTTTTCATTCAATCTTTTCCTTTTTTTTTTTATTATTTTTTTGTTTGAATTGTTTCACTATAAACTGCTGAATATCATCGAAGTTTTGTTGCTTTTGTTGTATGCTTGTTTTCGTTTATTTTACACTCGAACGACAACGTTTCGGTGAAATCGTAGCTGTTGTCTTCGCTGCTGCTACTGCCGCTGATGCTTATGATAATGATGGAGCCGATATAGCTTTTTAGATAACTATCATCGTATCGTGCGAACGAAAGTGCGATGTGATGCGATGCGATGCGACGAAACGCGGCAATGAAACGCGATTCAATGTTCAAGACGTTGCTGTAAACGCGCGTCAACCATGTACAATTGTACAACACCACTGCCATACTGCACTACGAACACATGCAAACACATTTCGACTAAAAGCTAGCGAAAAGCCGAAATAAAAGCGTTATAAAAAGTAACCACAACCACTATTACCAATACTACCTCACTACCTCACTTTTACACAACTACATAAACCTATTACTCTGTTGTTGTTGTTGTTTTTATTTATAAAACATTATTTTCAAGAGGCGCCATATTAATGCTTATAACCATCACCACCACTATGGATGCGATTTCTTCAAATCAAATCTATCAGATATTCGGTTAAACTAGCCAGCCTTCTCGTACAGCTGGAAGCAACGAACCACCACCATCACTAGGCGGTTAGTTAGTGGCAATTATACTTAAGCGCTATGTGTAGGTTGGCTGTGTATAGCAGACACCACAACCATTTTTTCTGCTCTACTTTAAGCCACTAGAGCAACATCTAGATTTCGATTCAACCTGCCACATACTACAAGCATCATGCATGCAACATGCTACACTACTTGCTTTTGTGGCAGTAGAGATGATAAATTAATTTAAAACCCACAAAAAATGGTACTAATAGGGTTAAATTAATTTAAAACCAACAAAAAAAAATGGTACTAATAGGGGTTTTTTTGAAGGCACTTTTTAATAGAAAACAAAAAATTCTTTTGTACACATGTATATTTGAATATTTTCCTTACGAGACAAGACATATTTTCCATAGGAAGTGGAACAAGTTTTCTTATATAAAAAAAACTGAAACTAAAAGGTTTGATTAAACTTTTTACGAAATTTTTATACAGCGACCATTTTGTTTTTGTGAATTTACCTCAGTAGAAGCTACTTTTCAACAGAAATATGTTTAAAAAAATTCATAGAAAAGAACATTTCGAATATGTTCACACGATAAATATATTCATTCCTTCTACAAGAAATATTATAATCGACCATGTGCTGTGTTCCCAGAGTTTTTGAATCACCATATTTTTTTAGACTTCCATTATTTCCGAACTGCTGTACTGCATTCCGAACGAACTACTCATTCGAAGTTCAAAGGAAGATACACGCTGAAAAATTTGTATTTTGTTGTTGTTTTGGTGCAAATATACCGTGTTAGTAGTTTGTAGCAAATGTAGTATACTTATATCCAAACACATTGTGTTTGCTATTCAATATAACATGTTTGGAACACAATGATTAATAGGTTATAATATACTATGTATTTTGTTTGTGTTTTGAAAACTGCTGAAAACTCTACTGTCTGTCACAATAAGGAAATAAAAAGCATCAGATCTGCTTGCAACCATGTACATGGTAACTGCAGTATTTTGCTGGGTCCGTTGTTTTTCAGTGTGTAGATACACACTCTCTAACATATTCTCCCAAACATATTCCGCAGGTACCATGTATATGTTTGGAATACACTTCAAACATTCATATGTTTCGAAGCCTCAAATATTCAATTGTGTTTAAATGTAAACGGCATCATGTTTACTGGCAAACATGTATGCTTTTACGTGGAAACATATGCGTTCTTCATCCCAAACATCCATATACTTATGTGGAAGCATCCGCGTGTTTCCCCCAAACCTGCATATACTTACGTGGAAACATATGCGTATTTCCTCCCAAACATAGTAATATTTAGAAACGAATTATTCTTGGATTTCAATATACATATATGTATTATTTATTACAATTAATTTTATCAATATAAATCGACATTTATAAATAATTAAAGGGTTTAAAACGGTTCTTTCACATTTACTAGTATTGAAAGCATTACTTACTTACTTATCCTGTCACGAACAACCCCGAGGGGTCAGGCACCTTAGAAAACGAAGATAACATATTTCGCCAACCAGTTCGATCTTTTGCCTTATCTCTCCAGTTGGCAATACCAAGTGTACGCAGGGATTCGTCAGACTGATCCTTCCACCGGAGTCTTCGTCTTCCTATTTCTCGTCTTCCTTCGAGTTCGATTTCGAAAACCCTTCGTGCTGGTTCGTCTTCATCCATTCTACTGACATGGCCTAGCCAGCCCAATCGTGTTATTTTGATCCGCTTAACTATGTCAATGTCGGGATATAGCTCATACAGCTCATAGTTCATGCGTCGCCGATACTCGCCGTTGTGTAAATGCATTATTTGTTTTTTTTCATGTAATGAGGATCTGCTGCTCTTTTGCTTCTCCTTTCTTTGTTGTCCCTCACGTTTTTGTTTTCAGAAGGTTTCAGCTATGCGTTGGAACACAAACAAGATATTTATATACAAATCAAGTTCATACAAACCAAGCGTGAATTAATTAATGGCGATTTTTTTATTATACTTATTTCACAGACAAATAAGTATACCCTTCCTTTCCTCTTCCCTCAAAATAGATTCTCACTTTGGTAGCACACACACATATATACGAAACACATACACAAAAACCAAAGCAACATCACAAACCATTCAAACGTTCGAGCCTTCGTTTATTCTTTTTTCACTGATCAAGATCTTTTGATGAACCATTGACGACTGAATACAGGAAACTAAAACGCAATACATCAGCTAAAATAAGAAACACTGACTTCATCTGCAATTTAAACGCACTCTCAGGAAACGCACATGAGAGAATAATGTAAAAATTCAGATACACAGTTACAAGATAGACTCTCTCGTTGTCCCTCTTTTATTATCTTGCTTTCGAGAGAGCATAAACTGTGCAACAAACACAGCTGTATTTGAATCACAAACACAGATATATTTGGGTCGTTAACACATATATTAGAACATATTAATCATTGTGTCTCAAACATGTAATATTGAATAGCAAACACAATGTGTTTGAACAGCGTATATGTTCAGTATGCCATGACCTGTTTTCAATAAATATCCACAAAAAACATATGTTTTATATAAGTAAGCAAAAACTGACGGCCTTCTAAGGGTTAATAATGAATTGTATCTTTTTAATGTTTCCATCAAAAATGGTCCACATAATATAATGAATTTTGTCATATTTCAGGTTTTATCTAGCACTTAGGCTAAGATTTGTGTTTTGGAGTGTTCGGACACATATAGTGAAATTTTATGGCGATAATTTTTGTAGAACATTTTGATCACGCCCCCGTCATTATGGAGAAGTTTTTTGCGAGTTTTCAACAAAAATTAAAAAATTATGGTTATACGTGACAGTTAGAGGGTTAATTTGTTCCACAAAAATGTTTATCTGAATCCTTTCTATAAAACTTCTGAACATATTTTGTAGCTCAGAAGTAAGGAACACACAATTTTGCATGCCGATATGTTGCAGGAAAGTACCGAGGGGCGGAAACTTTGACCCGCCCTAAAAACAAATTCTGATCAGATCTGGCAAAACGACGATACACGTATATTTTTTTTGTAGACCATTCTATCAGAATCCGTTGACAGAACCCCATTATTTTTTTTTGGTGTCGCACAGTGTTATAGGATAATTCCTTTTATGAATGGACCCATCTTATCTTCTTGTAAAGATTAAGCCTTTCTACAGAAATGTTAGGTAACAACATTTCTCCCAGGGAATACCAATAATTTCTGCAAGAAATATTACTCTTTCATACAGGAAAATTATCATATTTACCAATTAAAAAGATTCTAAGGGAAAATATTACTCCTGTCCAAAGCGAAATAATTATTTACAGAAATATTCAACAACTGTTCTGTAGAAAAATATTCATGTTGGTTTGTGTTTGCATGATTTCTACAGGATTAAGAAACCTCTTTCCTACACAAACGAATCATAGTTATCAATGAAAATCTATACTTTTTTCTATACAGGCTGAAAAATCTGTCTTTTATTTGTTGTTTGGCTGCAAATATAATGTGTTTGTAGCTTGGCGCCAATATAGTATATTTGTGTCCAAACGCAATGTGTTTGCTATTCAATATAACATATTGGAAACACAATGATTAATATGCTATAATATATGTTTCTGAGACCCAAATGTGGCTGTGTTTTTATGAAACCTGCTGAAAATAAAATCGTGACAGACAACAAACAAACAAAAATGTAGCAGATCTTCAATTCATGAAAACAATTCTTGTAAACGTATACTTCTTTCCTGCAATATGTTGCTGGGCCGATTTTTCTCAGTGTGTGGAAAAAAACTGTTTACAGGAAATCCTCTTCGCTACGGAAAACTCTACAGAATTTCTATATGATTTATATGTTTTCTATAGGAAATGAAGAATGTAGTATATTTTCTATTGCCATCTACAAGCTGAATAATTTTTCTGTTTTGTTGTTTGGATGCAAATATAACGTAGTTGTAGCTTGTCGTAAATATAGTATACTTGTGTTCAAACACATTCTGTTTGCTATTCAATATAACATGTTAGAGACACAATGTTTAATGGGTTATAATATATGTATTTGTGACACAAATGTGTCTTTGTTTGTTGAAAACTGCCGAGAACGCTGTTGTCCATCACAATAAAGAAACAAAAACCAGCAGATCTTCAATTCACTGCTTGCGAACATGTACATGGTTACTGCAATATGTTGCTAGGGCGGATATTTTTCAGTGTGTAAACACGATTATATATGAAGCATGTTCGAACTAAATCGAATTGATAAACTGTACAGAAAAATAATTGTAGTTACTTGCTATCATTACTAAAGCTTCACACTAAGTAACTAGTAGTACTTCATTATTTGTGATTTCATATCTTGCAGTTTTGATTCAAATATTTTATATGTAAAGGTTTTTGAATTTGAAAGTACTACGAGGCAACACCAATCGAAGCCACAAACCTGTACATATAAACAGAATTTAAAAACAGAATTGCCAGCAAGCAAACAAATTTTAAATAATTAAAACCATTCCCATGTTTCATTACAATTACCAGCCGATTCCACAATCTGCATTTGCATTGCCTGAGCAAACGGAAATTCAATATTTTTTAATTGCAATTGCGAATAATGGTAATGCTTTTGAAATTGCATTAAATAAAGTAATGTAAATTAAGATCCAATGCAAATTAAAAAATCCCAACACTGCTCGAAATAGAGAACCAATATCATAAAAGTTATCAAAAAATTAATATTTTCTAAAAAAGTACTATAAACTTTTCTGTAGGAAAGAAAAAAATATTTTCTACTGGAAATATATTAACGTTTTGCTCATTTCTATGGTGAAATGTTAGGTGGTGAGAGCAGGGATCGATCCCACGTTCTCGGAAACAAAAGCCGGAACACTAATCATTGCACCACCAACTGCTACTAAAATTAAACACATCGATGGATTAATTGAAGCTTTCAATATGAAAAATTTCCAAAAGTACCAAAATAATGACCATGTCATCCCCATGTACAGCTAAATATGTCCCCTAAAATTGTTAGTAGTTTTGTTATCAGCATAGGAGTTCTTCTTTCTCTCTCTCTCTCTGTCTTTCTATTTTCTATTGTGATAAATCGGATTTCGCAAAAATTTTCTTTTCAATATCTATAATGGAGCAGTAGCGCAGTGCGTCTAAGGCAATGTGTGTTTGTGTTTTTGTTTTTGTCCGACATTAAATAATGTTAAACGCAATAATTATTATTGTTGTTGTTGCTGTTGCTGTTCCTGTTGCTGCTACGATCTTAGCCAAAATCTAAAAACGCAAAGAGAAAACTTGACATGTTCCAAAAGCAAGCCAATTATAGTTGATCGTCGTCTATTTTTTTGTTTTAAAGCAACAACATATCGTTTCAATTCATTGTCAGCAACACCAACATCTACTGGAAAATGTCACTAACAACATTGGTCTTAGCATTGACAACAGGAAAGATGCTGCTTCAGCAACATTTGCAGCAGCATCAGCAACAGCAACAATTGGTTAAGATTTGTGAAAATCAATGATTGATGATCATGATCTCATACGGGGGAGATATTTTGCGGTTATTTTCGTTGTTGTATTTGCTGTTTAAGTGGTTGTTGTCGCCATTGACATTGTCATTTGACGTCTGTAAAGCTTTATATGACCACCACCATCACCACCACCGACCAATAATGGTATATTGCCGTTGATTTATTACTTTGATTTGCTTTAGATTTTTGTCTCACACTGCTTTGCTCTACAGCTGTCGTCAAACATAAAAGGCCCCACTAGTTTACATTTCCAGGAAATTCATTTTCACTTTCTCTTAACCATTGTGTTATCGGGAATCTTACAATTTTTATAGATCAACATAATGTCCAGTTAGTGAGATTGCAAACGACCGGGAATCCCATTATAATGAACTATAACAAAATACTACGTGCGTGTAGTTGTTTCTACCACTAGCATAGTTGTCATTTAACGGATGGGGTTGCAATTTACCATGAATTTTGAATTGAAATTGAAACGTGTGTTTTAAATGACAGAATTAGACAGAGGGAATGAATCATATTTTCTGTACTAACACATATTTTTCGAGACCTACACATCCTTTTTACAGGAAAAGATTGAATTTTTACTCTAATATACTCTTTACTCTCTCTCCTCAATCCCATCATGGGATGGTAAAGGACACCATTTCTTTTTTATACTCTTTACTTAATAGTATACTGTAGTATTTGCTACAGTAAAATATTAGTTTTGTTTCCTACTGCTTTTGTACAATTTTTTTTCCAATTTTCTATCGTATAACATCTTTTTATCATCTTTTCCCTAGAAACATATGAACATGTTTCTGTAGGGGAAATGGAAAATTTAAGCTCGTAAATGTTTTTTTTTTTAACTTTTAACAGTAGGGAAATGTTAATTAATTGATATCCTCATTATTTAACTAATAGAATAATCAAAATTCCTGAATAATCGGAACTGTGATTAACCAATTAATTTGAATATTGACTAATCACATTGGAATAACTTCATTGGATATTTATAAAGGGTGAGCCATGCGCAATTTGGAACTTAATTTCGCTTTAAAAACAATATGAATCTACACTTTTTCAAAATTATAATTTTTCTTAATAAGGACAAGCATTGACATTTATGATTGAAAACCAACATCGTTCAACTGGCTTCCACAACTTGCTTTACACTACTTCATTCGATTTACCCAATTGTTCAGTACATTTTCAATTGTTTGGGCCTTTATCACGTGAACGACAGCATTGATTACGAATTGTAAGGCCTCAATTGACCCAGTATTGTTTGCGTAACATTTATCTCTCGCGGCATCCTACACTGAAAGAAAAGCTTCATCAAGTTCATGACTTCCTTCATCATTTTAATGAAACATTTCCTAATTTTCCAACCTACTACACATTTCAATGAATTGATGAAGATCATATCATCAATCTTTTATCCATATTACATCAATAGTATATGTTGATTCAACGACAACGTTCCATCAAGTTAATGTACATTTTTCAACAATTTGATGAAGTTTGTCGTCAAGTAAATTTTTTTCCACTTTTATGTAAATTGTTCATCAATTTGCTGTACATTTTCTTTAAGTAGATGTAAGGTTATAATCAATTTGGTGTAAGTTGTAAATTTGATGTAAATTGATCAACATCTTGATGTAAATTGTTTGTTAATGTGTAGCCAAACTCTTTGGACTGTTTTGCATTGTAAAAAATTCAAAGCAACAGGGTACAATTCCACATAGAAAATGCTCATAGTGTGGATATATCAATAACAATATATATATAACAATATATTGTTTTCTGTCCATTGCACTATTCTCAATTATATATTTATTTTAAATTTTCTACTAGATTTTTCTTTTTTTCTTTATTTATTTTTACACTACGTCCATATTTTGCATCGATCCCACTAATTATTTCTAAAGTCCAATGATGAAGATTGATGTAGAATATGTGAAGAAACATGTGAAGAAACGCACAGTCTTTAATCTTTCATCAACTCAATGAAGAACAATTGAAGCCCTTGGTGCCAGAAGGTGTTAACTCACTTTTTTTCAAAAACAATATTTTCCTTGTTTTAATGCTTCCATGGTAACTAATTTAAAAAAAATTGTAAAAAAAATTTAAATTTAAATATCAGATATTGACATTTTTCTTATCTTAAGATTAAAAGAAGGAAAATATTGTTTCGAAAAAAGTGAGTTAACACCTTCTTCCACCAGGAGCTTCAATTAATGAACATGTATCATCGATTTGATGTAATGATTTTCTTTCAGTGTAGATATAACAGTCTAACGGGGTCAAATCGCAGCTGGTAGGCAGCCAAAGGACCTCCGAGTTTCGGCTAATTATTCGGGTTACGAACACAGTACCCAACATATCGATTGTAACGTTGGTTATGTAGTCGTGGCGCCATCCTATTAAAACCATAAGTCGCCCATGTCATCCTCTTCAACTTTTGGGAACAAAATACGCTTCGCTTCGCTAATTTTCGTAGAAAATGCGCCATCATAGCGCCATGCTATAAATTGCACCAAACAGTCACTCGTTGTGGATGCATCGGCTTCTCCAATTGTTTCTTACCGCTACCGGCAACAAAGCGGGGCTACCCCGAGGTGAAAATAAGCCTCATCGGAAAAGATGCATTTTCGGTAAAAAATTCCCATCTTCAGCCAAGTGATCTTCAGTCCATTCAGCGAAACGAAAACGCCTCAGATGGTCTGGAGGCTTCAGTGTTTGGACTAAATTGGGGAGAGGTTCTCACAATCAATGAGCTGTAGGCTTTCTAGTTTTACACTCAATAAATGGGACCTACAGTTTTACACTGGTTCCGAACTGTATTTTGAGAAGCATTCGTACCGAGGTTGTAGTGCAAAATTCTGCGCAAAACCTTGCGAGCTGTGGTCAATTTCTGCGAACTGTTGCGAGTTCATATAGCTGGTTGAATACACTTTCAGACTCGCACACACTCTCGCTTCACAAATTGATCCACAAACTCTATTTCTATCGTATTTAATTCGTAGATTGCTCACAGTTTGAGTTGAAGGTTCAGAACTTTGGAAGAAAGTTTTTAATTACCAAGAGTTACCCAAGCGTCAAGCTACCCATTTCGTAAATTCCTAACCTTTAACTAATAATCTGTCACTTCATAAATGTAAAATTGGTCATATATTTCGAAATAACGGCGACTTTGAAGTCCAAATTTTACATGGTCGAACTGTTAGAAATGTTCTTCATGAAAGTACATCTAAACATTCTAAAGTACTTACCTATTATAAAGAACAACAAAGATTTTCAACATGGAAATTCACCACACGGCAAAAGGAGTAGTTTAGTATAAAACTACAAAAATTAATGTGAAAATTTTATCAGTTTTTTTACGTTTCCAATCATAAAATTTTTTTAGCAATGGACCAATTTCGCTGATTTTCAATACCAAACTGCTCAGGAATACGTGGAACATTCTGGCCAAAAACCAAACCGCGTTATCGCCGATTGAAGTCGTGAGAATGTTTTCAACAGACGGACAGACGGACATGGCTATATCGACTCCGGTTGTTATAAGGATCAAGAATATATTTACTTTATGGGGTCGCAAAGCCTTATTTCTATATGTTACAATCAGAATGACAAACTGATATATACCCTCTATCACTTACAGTGGAGGGTATAATAAAATAAAATTAAATAAAAAAAATTACATAAAATAAAGTAAAATAAAATACAATGAAGCAGAATAAAATAAAATACAATAAAACGATATAAACTAAAATAAAATAAACTAAAATAAAATAAAATAAAATAAAATAACAAAAATAAAATCAAATAGAGTATAACAAAATTCATCAGAATGATTTTTATTTATTCGGCCTTTTTATTGGTACTTTTTTTATTTTGTCCTTCAAGCTCAAGACTATTCTATATCTCTAATGATAGAGATATACGGCCTTATTCATAAAAAGTTGTGAGAGGTTTGAGAGACAGTTTAACATACAAAAACGTCTTTCAAACCTGTCACAACTTTTTATGAATAAGGGAGATAGTTTATAAAAAGAAGTTTCCCAAAATACATCTCCAAATCTCTATTAATAGAGATATAGTGTGATATTGAGCTTGAATTAAAAAAAATAATTAGGCTCGAGGTCAATTTTGTTGTATATATTTTAATTTATTTTTCAATATTTCGTCTTTGATGATGTCTTTCGACGAAATATTGAAAAATAAATTAAAATATATACAACAAAATTGACCTCGAGCCTAATTATTTAAAAATTAAGATATAACTATTCCAAAAGGTGGAATAGAAAACGAAAAATAGAATAAATAATATAATATATAATATAAATAATATATTTAAATAATATAAAAAACATAAAAATCTTCATCTATCTTGCAAATAGGAAGCAATGTTTGTACGTGTAACCTTAATACAGTCAACAAGCGATATATTATGAAAAAAAAAACAATCAACGATTTGACATTATGATATGCAGGTTATTTTATATAGTGATTATATTTACCTTCGTCAAGTTTTATTCGCTACAATCCTTATTATTTTTTTTTTGCTGTTTTATTGCTGTTGTCATGGCTAATACAAACCACCATTTGCAGTAGTGAAACATCGCTGGATCAGGTAATTAAAAATAAAACAATGTATAGAGTTTTAACATCAAATTTCGACTTCAAATCATTAACATTCTTTAACAGACGCGCCGGTGTTACATTCCATGCAATCTGACACTCAATCTCCATTTTGCAATCGAACGTCTCTCGCACAACCTTCTCCAATTTCATTTCCGATTCAAAACTTCACTTTTACTTCTCGTCTGCGAAGAAGACAAAAAAGATCAAAATCAAAAGAAAAAGAAATAACACAACTCAGTTTCATTCTCTCCCCCATATTGAATTGCATTGAAAGGAAGGAAAGTTTATATTTAAAATGCGAAAATTTTTTATCTATTTCAGTGCATAAAATTACTAAAGTTTGAATTTTAAAAGAAACTTTAAAAATTTTTGATTTCTTTTCAAATACATTTTTGTTGAGTTGAACGTTGGGATTTATTATCAGATTTTGGCAAATCTATAAATTAACAAAACAAATGTATGCATAAATTAATCAAAATCACAGATAACATTTCTATTTGTATAACAGTATAAACCGACGTTATACACACATATAACGTGCAACGTTAGTGATAAGTATTTACGTACTATGTATGTGTGTTATATGGAACGGGTGTCAAGGCTCCATCCAGCCTACGTTCTATCCAGTCAACCAGCTAGCCAGCCAGCCAGCCAAACAACCAGTCAACCAGCCAGCCAGCCAGCTAGCTAGCCAGTTAAAACAAGTCGAGCAATTTCAATTCATTCGTAAAGTTGTAATTTAATAAGGAAAATGAAAACCACTTTCTTCTTCGTAAAACAACAACAACAAAGAAAGGCTGAAAATAAAGCAACCGACTCTGAGAGCAATTGAAAACTGCAGCATGCACATCTGGTGCATAAACCATAAAAAAGTGGCAACAGCATTAGGCCATGCTAAATATGTGCATATGTTTCTTATGTGTGTGTGTGTGCAAGTAACCAACGAAGCGTTGAAAAAACTTTTCTTAACGTCTTGCTACTTTACTTTTTATCCGTGTAAACGTACAACTACAAACGCGCAGGCGCGCTCAGCTTGTACAAATACTAATGCAGTCGCTTGAATAAATGAAATTAGGTCAACAATTAGTATGGTGGTGCAGCACAACAACAAAGACAACGAAACGACACACAGGCAAAACGGTATCTCACGTTAACATTTCGGTTATTGTTTAATGCCCCTCCACCATAAAAAAGTGTAAGGTATTTTATGTTGATCATACAGTGTGTAACACCCTTCATATTGTAATGTAGTAATCAGAAATGTAGTTAGCACTTTAAAAGTGTTTGTATCTCATGAAAGGAGAAACTAGAGTTTTACACGGGTTCCCAAAGGTATTTCCAGAATCTTATTCTTCAAAGCAGAGATCAAACCATTGTTTTCATGTACAAAAGTCGCGCACTTTAATCATTGCACCATTGACGATCAATATTTAACATTATGTGACACAAAACAAAAGACTTAAGAAACGAACGCTCCTTCTTTAGCTATGAAAATATGCACTCTAAAGCCTGGTATTCAGTTTTTATGAAATTGTGTGCCATAAGCAGTACGTGTATAAAAACAAACGAAAGTTTCATGAACCGAAAATTTCGTTCACTTTTCATTTGCTTGGTACTCAGTTCTTTGCGAAAATGTCGTAGACAAATTCAATTACAATGTTGTTACGCCAAAGTTATTTCGTATGAAAAACAATTGTTTGGGACCGGAATTTCAACATTTCGATAATTTTAGCAATCAGAAGTAACACCACATCCATTAAAAATAAAATGGGGGGGGGGGGGGGGGGGGTTCGATCCCTGCCCATACCACCTTAAATTTCTTTCGACGGCGGTCACCTCGCTTAGTGGCGGCGACATTATCGAGTACTTAGTCGTGAAAAAGCTTGTCAAAATACCGTTCGGAACGGGTGTAAAATTGTAGGTCCCAATCAGTAAGTGTAAAACTAGAATGCACAAAGCTCACTGGTTTGTGAGAAGCTCTCCCTAATCCCTACATGGGATGTAACGGAATACCTTGTATTTATTTATTTTTTTATTTGCAGGGTAAATCAAAGAAACTCTCCGGAACAAAATTTTCTGTTTAGAGATAATTGACAAATTTTCTAACAAAAATTTCGCAAGAACTGAATATAGGACTGAAAGCTATAAGACCTAAGCCATATTTAAGAGACTTTACAGCTTTATAGTGGAAATTTGTAAATGTGTGGAAAGGGCGTTCGTTTCTTAAGTCTTTTGTTTTGTACAGCTTGACATCTAAACAAACAAATTGTTTTATTATTTTCCTTGAAAACTTAGTAATATTTCATTACATCATTAATGATATTACAAATATGATCAGTAAAAGGAATTGCAAAAAACTACGATCTTTCATTCATTAAGTATTATTTTAAATACTGTAGTTTTCTTCAAAATTAAAATGTTCGAGCGTTTGGTCGCTTTTTTAGACATTTTTATTCTCCAATATTTTTTGTTTATTAATTTATTTCATTTTTATTTAATAATTGTGTTTCTCTTCCTGACGATGCTACCCAAAGGGCAGCGAAATATTGGAGAATAAAATTATTTAAAAAAACGACCAAACGCTCGAACATTCTAATTTTGAATATAATAAGAAAGGTAGAATAAATCATCACTTTTTTTACTATACTTTTTTCGGAAAACTGTTTAGAATCAGCATAGATAAATAAAAAACCATAGATGGTAAAAGATAAGAGATGAATTTAAAAGTTAAGATGGTGCCGGAGTGGTGGATATGTGTAAATTTCCCTGGAAACAAAAACTATTGAAAAAACTATATAACCCTCCTTTTTTGCTTTTTTTATTGTCAACAAATATCAAAAGCTATATGCTTTTCAATTATTTATATTCTATTTTCAAATTTAAACAGAGTCGAAATAAAAATTATGTTTGAGTGCTTTTCCGTCGCATCCGAGTGAAAAATGGTCGTACGGAAACAGCATGTGCCCTCTGGTGAAAATAGTGATTAAGCAAATGAATCATCAATGGTTTTTATTTATCTATGTGAATTAGTAACTGGCTCCTCAAAACCCTCAGTTTTAAGTTCATACAAATTAAGTTTAATTTCAAATAAAATACCATATGCATATCTGACGAAGGGTATGAAAAGATTCGTCCCAGCCAAACAAAACCGACTCGTTTTTGCTGTCAACATCAGCTGAAGAATAAAACGCAACGAATTCAAACGAATTGCAACTCTATGCCTTATGAGTGCAAGGCAAGCCAAACGTAAAACCAGACAATGTCTCGAGTGTTGTCAAGCCTTAAATGTTTGTTAAAATAAACCAGCTTTTTCACCGAATACACTCGTCCAAAAGAAAAGCCACCACCACAACTATCATCATCGTCATCATCCCGATCGTTCCACGTTGTGTTTGTAACCGGTTTAAGCTTATGTTTATTCATGCATCTCCACTCTCGACGATGTCTGCCATGGCATTGAGAAAGAAAACGCCAGCAAAAACAACAGAAAACACTTACCACCACCACCACCAGTACACAAACTCGTACCAGCACCACCACTACTACCAAGTAATTTGCTCCTTTCCTTAACGGTTTACAATTATAATATCGCTACCGGCCACACAACCAACGTAAAGTCAAGTCAAGTCTGGCGAATGAAAAGTGCGAACGAGCCCTTGAGATTTTACTTTCATTTTACGTTTGAGCGCTCGCTCCAGTTTGCAAAAGTTCGTTGCTATTGAAAAATACTTTACCGGGAATGGGAGACGAGGGATTACTCATGTATTTTCGAACTCCATGTGCTGGGTTGGCTGAGTTTGGCTTCTTTGCCTCGTACTCGTTCGAATCGATGGTATATGGTAGATAGTTTTGTTTAACGGTTAATGAAAAGTAAAAGTTAACCAAATAATGAAAAAAATAAAAAATACAAGAGGGAGAAGTTGCATTCTGTTAATGGCCTTTACTCGCAAAGTGACTTTGGGTTTAAGGGGGAGACTTACAGGAAATTCGCCGTTTTTTTTTTTCTTGGATTTTCTTTATTTTGAAATTTAGTTATTGATTATATTTTGAAATATTGTTGTGTAATAGTTTATTAGTAAATTGCCAAGGTGTTCCTTAGGAAAGTGTTGTTGTTGTTCATAGCTTTTAAACATATTTTGTTATTTTAAATAATATTACTAAGTTATATTTCGTAACAATCACTACAAATAACCATGTATTAGTGGGTATCATACATCAATTTTGTTACATCGGGAAAATTTAAACCTTGGAGTAGTAAGTGCTTGTGTCTAAAGTCTTTTGTTTTCTGTAGTAACAAAGAAATTTAAATTCAAAAATATCAAATAATTTGATACTAATTCTTCTCTATACATTTGTAGGGCATACAATACTCGTTCGGTTAGAGGATAGACTCGGAGTGAACCTATACTGGTTTAATATAGGATCTAAGGTTTACTTCATTATCCGGTTAATTAGAAAATTGTTAACAACTGTAGTTTCAAAATTTCCAACTACGTTATAGCCGGATTATATTTCTAACAGGTCATAGCCGTGGCCGTCGGTGGTGCAATGGTTAGTGTGCGCGGCTCTTGTACATGAGATCCTGGGTTCGAACCCGGCTCTGACCACCTTCAAATCTTCTTTCGGCGGCGGTCACCTCGCATAGTGACGGCGACACTATCGAGTATCTAGCCATGAAAAAGTTTCTCAAATTACCGTTCGGAATCGGTGTAAAACTGTAGGTCCCAATCAGTGAGTGAAAACTGGAAAGCGCGCAGCTCAGTGATTGTGAGAAGTTCTCCCCAGTCCCTTCATGGGATGTAATGGGAAAGGAAACCAAACCATAGCTTATACGACATTGATGCAAACTATTAGTGGCCGTCGGTGGTGCAATGGTTAGTGTGGGCGGCTCTTATACATGAGATCCTGGGTTCCAACCCTGCTCTGACCACCTTAAAATTTCTTTCGGCGGCGGTCACCTCCCATAGTGACGGCGACACTATCGAGTATATAGCCATGAAAAGCTTCTCAAAATACCGTTCGGAATCGGTGTAAAACCATAGGTCCCAATCAGTTAGTGAAAACAGGAAAGCGCACAGCTCAGTGATTGTGAGAAGTTCTCCCCTGTCCCTTTCATGGAATGTAATGGAAAACCATTTATGTTTATTTTTTTTTTAACGCCGTTAAATTCATATTAGTTTACTTTTGTTGGCTATTTTACAACCTCAAGAGGTCAGATACCTTACACATATTAATTAAACGAACAAATAAATAGATAAAACAACTTCTAACATATTTCTAAAACTGGTTCTATCCTTCGCCTTTTCTCGCCAGTTGGTAACACCAAGGATACGGAGGGATTATTCGGTCTGGTCTTTATAGCGGAGTCTTGGTCGTCCTCTTTTCCTGCTTCCATCGGGTACGTTATCGAAAACCGTACCCGATGGAACCCATCCAACCCAAGACCATATATTTTTTATGGAGAATTTTTCTCTCGAATACTCCCAGGTTTTTTTCATCCGCTTGCGATATGTCCCAAGTTTTGGAGCCATATGCCAGGACAGGTAAAATGCGAGTTTGGTATAGCTGGACTTTTGTCTGGCGAGAGAGGGGTTTGTTCTAAAACTGCTTGCTGAGCCCACATTATCATCTATTTTCAAGCACAATTCTCCTATTTATCTCCAGGCTTTGTTCACGTGGGATCCAAGGTAGATAAATGCAAAATTAAATCGGTTGCCGACGTTAAAGTGCGGACCAAGTCGAGAAGATTGTCTAGTCGTCGACACCATACATTTTGTCTTGCCCTCATTAACAGCAAGACCCACCTTCGTTGACCCTTTTTCGATTCTTGGAAATACTGCAGTAACCTCTCCCAAATTTCGGCCAATGATGTCTATATCGTCAGCATACGGCTTTTCGTGTTGACAGTCTTGTTAATATTTACTGCAGCTTTTCTAATTTTTAACTCCATTAAGATGTTGGAGAGATTGCACGGATGTGTGTCGCCTTTTCTCAGTCCTCGCTTGGTACAGAATGGTTACGTGAGGTCTTTCCCCACCTTCACTGCTGATTTCGTGTTTGGTTAATGTGATTCTACAGAAGCGAATCAGTTTCACCGGATTCTCAAGTTCAGACATAGCTTCGTACAATTTTCCCCATATGGAGCTATCGAATGCAGCTTTGTAATCGACAAAAAGATTTGGCGTAGCGTGAATATTTGGTCAGTCGTGCACTTACCTGTTCTAAAACCACACTGATAAGGTCCAATCAGGTTTTCACCAATTGGCTTTAGTTTTTCACATAATATGCTCGACAAGACTTAATACGCGATAGATAAAAGACTGAGACCGCGATAGTTGGAACATACACACGGATCACATTTTTGGAATACAGGACATAATACACTGATACATATACGTTGATGCTTGTGTGATAGCAATCCTTCGTCACCGGGCTTAATAAGCTCAGCGGGTAGCCCATCCACCCCAGCGGTTTTATGAAGAGATTGAAGCCTAGAGATTGTTGTTCTAATCTTGCTTTGGCTGGGGGTACAATCTACACTGTTTTCTACAATCATTACCTCCTGATCATCTTCAGTGGCAGAATCTGAGTGGAGTAGTGCTGAAAATCGTCTCTCCACATTTTAAGCACACACTTCTTATCTGTCACCAGATTCCCATTCTCGTCCTTACAGGAGTGCAACCCATTATTCAATCGCCTTACCGTCTGGAAAAATTTTTGGGATTCATTGTTCGTCCTTTTCACTCTCTCTCTGCTCCCACTGCCATTTTTTCCGCCAAAATAATTGGGTTTCCTCCCTTCTCAGCCTCTTGTACCGCTCATTCATAGCACGCGTTGTCACTGAGTGTTCCGTTCCCATACGCGCAGTGTCTTTTTCATCAGCTGCAATGCGATGTTCCTCGTCGTACTATGGCTTATCCTTCTGTTGGCAATTATCCGATTCGATATTGACACCTCGAATCACACGTACATCCATCAGACTAGAAGAGTGCCCGCCATCTATTACCAAGTGATCAATCTGGTTCTTCGTCCGCTGATCAGGAGATATCCAGGTCGCCTTATGAATGTCCTTATGCTAGAATCGTGTGCTACTAACTACCAGGTTCTCTGCAGCTGCGAAGTCTATCAGTCTTATTCCATTATTGGAAGTGATAGCATGTAGACTGTGATTACCGATGGTTGGTCGAAAGACACTCTCCTTTCCCAATTTGGCATTAAAATCGCCTAGAATAATCTCAATGTAGTGATAAGGGCAACGTTCGTATACGTCCCCCAGAAGTGAATGGCTCCTAGGAACTTTCCACCTTTACGGACAGTCCCATGTCCCATGCGCCTTTCATAGAATATTAAAAACAATTATAATACTGACGAAGGCAACTACAGAGGGACCTTTGGTAAAAATTTACATTTTTCCTGCGATTGAGTTGAAAAAAGGTTCGAATAGATTTGGAAATTGTTTGTTATTTTATATGATACGATCTGAAATTATATCTTAGATGAATATTATTCGATTTCCTTTGACCTATAGAGATCATGGCCTTTTCTGAAATTAGAAAAAATTTAAACAGTCGGAACCAGGATTTGATCTCTCGTTCATCATCAGAGCCTTAGCGTTCTAGGCCAGATTTGGAAATTGTTTTTGTAAAATTTTGATATAAATATAAAAGTATTGCTTAGATAGATGTGAAGATACAACGACGCAACGAAAATGATTTCACTAACCTGCAAACTTTCGTCACTGCGACGAATATGTCTCAATATAGCGATTAATATGTTTCATTGATGTAAGATGCTGGTTTGGACGTTTAATCATGCATGTACAAACATTAACATCAAGAACCCTTCTTTTGCTCATTTTATAATATTTTCCACTTTGTTATTACATGGGAAAATTAAAATTTATTACATTTATTTTCGTAAATGACGCAGCACATAATTTTTGACAATTTGATGGTTATGTGTTTGAACATTGTGGCTTAGAGGGTAGTAAACATTGGTGTAAAAACAGAGTTGATCTTATTGGATACAAATCAGTTTCGTTGCTTTAATGACTGATACGTTGCAGTAACACAGTTGTTTTGTTAACTTTAAATGTTTGACTAAATACAGTAATAAACAAATTTAACCAATTAGTCTGCGGCTACATTACGCATTTGCCAAGACTGAATTAACTGAGTCGAAAGCATTCTCGACCAATAGGACCTGACGTAATTTCGACATAACGGGTGATTTTTTTGATATTTGGTTTTTCAGTGATAAGTTTTTGCCAGTTCACGCGTAATTTGTGACATGTGTCAATGTTATAAATGTTCAGTTTGTCCTTCCCTTTTCATCATGAATAGACTAACAAACGAACAACGCTGACAAATTATTGAGGTATTTTATCAAAAATCTCATGCTCTGTGTACAATTTGTTTCGCAAGTTTTTATTGAAAAATTGAAAAAATCATTCCTGGCTCAATGTGTACGTCAATCAACAATAGTGCCGAATTTGGTCCGAAGAGCAACCAGAGGCTGTTTTAGAGCTGCAACTGCTCCCTGTAAAATGCAGTGTTTATTGAGTTTTATGGGCCGGCGGCATCATTGGACCGTACTTCTTCAAGGACGATGATGGCCGCAACGTTACGGTCAATGGAGCAAGGTACCGTTTGATGATCTTTATTTCATACTGGATGAATTGAACTTGGTTAATATGTGGTTTCAATAGGACGGTGACACATGTCACACTGCACGTTCTACCATGAACCAATTGAGAGGCGAGATTGGTGAACAATTAATCTCATATTGTGGTGCTGTCAATTAATCGCCTCGATTGTGCGATTTGATCCCACTAGACTTGGTTTTATGGTGGCACGTGAAGTCTCTTGTCTATAGGGGCAATCCAATCCGTCCACAATATTACACATGCCATTGTTGAGATAAAAAAATAATTGGTTTCCCATTACATCCCATGTAGGGACTATGGAGAGCTTCTCACAACCAGTGAGTTGTGCGCTTTCTAGTTTTACACTCACTGATTGAGACCTACAGTTTTACACCGGTTCCGAACGATATTTTGAGAAGAGTTTTCATGGATAAATACTCAATAGTGTCACCGTCACTAAGCGAGGTGACTGCTATCGAAAGATATTTAAGGTGGTCAGAGCAGGGACCGAACCCACGTTCTCACGTACAAGAGCCGTGCACACTACCATTGCACCACCGACGGCCACGCCATTGTGATATCGGCCGAAATGTTGGAAAATTTGACTTTCAGAATAAAGCGAAGCCGTGGGCAACAGTTGCATGAAATAATCTTTAACAAGAAAATGGCGGTTATCGATTTACCGATGCAAATAAATATTTCATTCACTTGTACAAATTTTTAGTGTTTTCTACAATTTTCAAAAACCAAATAGCAAAAAAATCAACCATTACATTTGGTCGGTTGTAATTTTACCAGCCCTTAAGCCGCACCGAATAATGCCGATAAGTGGGAGGCAGATAGTCTTTTCTATATTGGTTAAGAAACGATGGAAATGGTACATAGTCTACGTCGTAAAAAATATGGGCGAGTAAATGGCATTAATTTGAATCCAAAATGCTTCAAATTGTGTCATAAAAATACACGCTGAAAAATACTGTCTTGTTTTGTTGTTTAAATGCAAATATAACTTGTTTGTAGCTTGACGCAAATATAGTACACTTGTGTACAAACACATTGTGTTTGCTATTCAATACTACATGTTTAAGTCACAATGACTAATAGGGTACAATATGTGTTTTTGTGACCCAAATGTGGCTTTGTTTGTTTTAAAACTGCTGAAAGCAAAAACGTGACAGACAACAAACAAAAACAAAAAGCGGATCATCAATTTATGAAAGCCCTGCTTGCAAACATATATATGTCTCCTGCAATTTGTTGCTGGGGCCGTTATTTTTCAGCGTGTAAATCAGCGTGAAATAAAGTCTGTCCCAAACATATTTTTGTTTTATAATATTTATGTGTTCGGCGAAACTGTGCAAACATATTTATAATTGTAAGCTAATGGATGTGCATACGAACATATTCATAATTTGATACAAGCATTTTGTAGTTGATTACAATACAATATGTTTGCTACCACGAATATAATTTGTTTATAGCAAGCTTAGCACGTTAATCACATTGTACTAGTAAAAATTATATATATTTTGTATTTTTTATTTAAAAATTACTCTGTAAATCAGAATACTATGACATTCTGATACGGTTATGCTAACATTACATATACTTCCTTCTGTTTCCAAATAATTCATGATTTGAATCAATAACTGTACACGCTGAAAAAAACGGTCCCAGTATCATATTGCAGGAACCATGTACATATTTATATGTTTCCCAGCATTGTTTTCATGAATTGAAGATCTACTGCTGTTTTGTTACTTTGTTATATGTGACGTTTTTGTTTACAGCATATTTCAACGAACAAAGCCACATTTGGGTCACAAAAACATATACATATGTATCATAACCACTTAATCTCTTATAGGTCGTATTGAATAGCAAACACAATTTGTTTGGACACAAGTATATTATATTTGCGACAAGCTATTAATACGTTATATTTTCATCCAAACAACAACAAAAAGACAGATGTTTCAGCATTTAGGTTTTTACAATTCCCAAGCCGCACCAAACATCTCCGAGTAAATAATTGATAGTAGGTTTAAATCTATTCTGAACACTTGTTGGTACAAAAAATAAGTGGATATGACTTTTCGTTCATATCTGGCAGTTTTGGTTTGAAAATTTTGGAATTTGAAAGTACTATGAGGCAACATCAATCGAAGCCACAAACCTCTACATATAAGTATAAGATACTTCAAAAACAGAATTGCGTTCAGTCAAGCAAATACAGCGCTGTTTTATTGCCAATAATAAAACAAGGTTCGCTTTAAATTACTATAATTACAACGGTTTAACTTCCTTTTATTTAACTTATATAGTACAACAGTTTACATTATTTAAACCACTTTTTTATCTTCACTTTTACTATCAATCAATTCGCGTTGGTTACTTTACGGGGTTTAATCACGGGGAAGTCTCATCATACTCAAATGTAGTTATCTCTAGCGAATTCAAGAACCTTCTAGTCGTTGTTGTTAGCTATATATTGTTAGTAATCATCTCGAATAGTGGAGAATTATCTTAACTGAGGCGAATTTATGCTACTGGTTTAGCGAGCTGGTATGCTGTTGCATATTTTCAGGTGCTGCATTAATCGCACTGTTTTTTACATAATGTTATTTGGTCATTAAGAGTAACTAAAAGCTTTTACTTAATCGTGACAATATAAATACAAATATTCATTACAATGGGCACCCGATTCCACAATCTGCATTTACATTTCCTGGGCAAATGGAAATTCAAAATAGTTTAATTGTCATTGAGAACAGTCGTAATTCGTTTATATTTGCATTAGATAAAGTAATGCAATTTAAACTTCAATGCAAATTATTATACATCAACAGTCCTATTGTTGGCCAATTACGAGGCACGTCGACTGGTCTATACTCCGCGGTCCCCTGGAACATTTTGTGCCAAAGCCCCGATATTCGCAGCAGAACGGCTGCTCTGGAGCCGGCCAAGAGTGCCAGCATCTCGTGTGGTCCCATACTCTTCAAGGCGAGTGGATAAAAGCTGAAGTGTTTGCCCATGTGGTGTCGGACGATCGAGAAACCTGCGCCGAAATTCACGCTGCGCCAACATAACCGACTAATTGAAATAATTATACCGCGTTCTCGAGTAGTATAGCGATCCATGTCTTATTGACGTGTATTTTGTATCTGCTTGATTCACAAATGTCAAAGCAGAATTGGCATTTGCCGCCAGTTGCAAAAAAACTATCGCAGAATTGGCATTTGCCGCCAAAAGATGCGTACATCTTAATCAAATTCATCAAATTTGAAATTTTAGCAAAAATAACAACAACATAATCTTATTTATAAACCTCAATTGTCAAAACTTGTTTATAAAGCCGCATTCACAATGCAAGCTACAGTTTCGTTTCTCATGCCAACTCGTTCTCACGCACAGAATTTCACGTAATGTCTTTTTCGTTTTTTTACAAAAATTTAACTCAAATTTGTCGCCGAAGTTGGTCTATTTCTATTTCAGCAACATATTTGTGCGAATAAATAATATACTATTAAGCGGTAGATGGCGCTGTACTTCGAATTTCATTTTCAATCTAAAACTCATCAATGAAAATTAGAAACACTTGTGTTACAAGATGCATTATAAAACGTAATTCTATCTGTAGAATCTTTTAATAGCAAATATTTTTAAATACATTAACAATTTTTAATATTAAAAATACAAACCTGGATGTGACATTTGTGATATTTGAATCATGATGCAACTAATAGCGGATGTGTTATAATAACAACTTAAATGATTTGCTTTTCCTTCTATTCATTACATAAAGAATCAAATTCAAATGTATGTATTTGGTTTTTGTAATTTCTGGCTTACTTTTATTATTGATATACATTTGTGTTAACTTTGACACGAAAACAAAATATATTTTATTGTTGCCTTGATATATTGGCCGTAATACTGGTACCACCTGTTAGAACAAACATCTCGATTCGAAGTAAACTGTTGCTTATATTGCGAATGCCTATTGAAAATGTTGCTTGAATTGTGATTGCGGCTTAAATGTTGAAATATTCAAATATAAAAATAGTCCCACATAATGAAAATTACATAGTTTCAGCATAAACGTTGCCTCAATTTGAAATTTGAATTGAAATATTACGTTCCCAAAAGGCTACAAAATTATTAGGAATTAATAACGCATGATATCCACACAAGAATTTAGGAAGTTCAAGAAATCTTTAATGTTACCGGCAAAACTTTGTGTTTGTTTCCTAAGTCTTTTGTTTGTTAAGTTAAGTCAGCACTATTATAATGTTATGTATGTATGTGTTCGACAAGTGTAACAAATTTGTGTGAAACATATTACTAATTATGAGAAAATTTAATTAACAAAAGAAAGTTATTGATTTTCAAAATTACGTTAAAAAAAAACTAATGGTCGAAGTGATAATTGTGATAATTTAATATGAGTGAAATTGAGATTTATTTATCTACTCATACTTCCACACACACACACACACACAAGACAAATTAAAAATCAACAAGAAACATCGAATTTTTTATGTTTTGAGAAAAACAAAATCAAAATTGTACTTTCCCTCTCTAAAGTCGCCAGGGTGATTGTTTAATGTTCGCGGTTTTGAATGTGCGAAAATAAGACATTTCTTGGGAAATTTTTTACAATTCATGCACAAGCAGACATAACGCCTTATAAATTTGCACCTTTATCTATGTAATTTGGCTTACAAAAATACATATGGATATGTTTCTCTATATGTTAAGAAGTCATGTATAATTTTCAAAATTTTGCGTTGTTTTCTGTGCTTTTTGGTTGGAGTTGCATCAAATCTAGAGCGAAGAAAATTAATTGTTTTATGTACTTTACATAATTCTCAAGCCTTAAGCTACTCAGTACGTAGCGGTTGAAGCCTGTGGCAACAATCTTCTCGGCGGTTTAGTGTTTGTTGGCGCTATTGTGACTTCGTCGTAACCATTGTAAAACTTGTTGGAGCCGCCAGTGATGATAACAATAATTGCCTTTGTAGCGGGTAATTTGAAAGTTGTTTTAAATGACACCGATGGGGGTAAACCCCAAAACAAAAAGTGACAGCTACAACAATAACTTCAAGTATTTTATAAATAAAAAAGTAGAAATTATTACAGTGCCTTGATTTAATTAACCAAAAACACAAATTCAAATAACAACAAAAAAATTACGGCTTGTTATTGTTTTCCACTTTAAACAGTAATTTGTATTTAAAACTAAAAATTAAATACTTGTTACAAACTACCACAACACTAGTTTACAACAAAAATGGTTAAAAATCCTAGATACAAGTTTTCATTTGGCATCCATTTATTGGGAAAAAACAATGTTACACTATCAGTTCAAATGGAGCGATTTGCGGAGAGAGAAATATGGTGAAACTCTCATTAACTTTAGAGATATCGTATACTCACTCTGTTTTTAATTTACACTAACAGTTTTGGAGAATGTAAAAACATCTGCCTGCAAAGTGACAACAAAAATGTAACAGCTATCAAATAAAAATAGAATGAAAAGAAAAAGAAAATTGTGAATAAAGATTGAAGCATTTCAAAAAAGCGATGAAATAGAGGTTTTTTTATTTCATTGTTAATGCACCCTTGGTCGGTTAATTTTTTGAGAAAAATCAAAAAATTTGAGATATCTAACAGATGCTTTCTGCAAATCGTTATCCTAATGCTAACACTATTCCATTCACTCTGCGCGAATGCAAACGTTGACATATTCAACGATTTCCTTAATAGTGTAACAAGGGAAGTGGTGAATACATCTTCTTTTTCGACGCATGAGTATAATAAATTTCAGCCAGTTAATCTGAAAGTTCAGACTTAAACTGTATCTATAAGAAATATAAAGAAAAATTACATGAGGTGTCAGGGGACACATGGTCGGAACGAAGTTCCTTTCGCTGTATATTATGTACTAGTTTGTTCCAACACGCCTAAGGCGCCCGTTGAAAAATACGATAATTTAAATGGATCTTTAAGAAAACATACTTTTTGTAAAATGATAAACTTTTTTTAAGAAAAATTTTTTTTAAATATATTTTTTTTTAAAAAAAAGTATATTTTTAGGTCCCTTTTCTAAGAATATGTATTATAATATTTTCCCGAAAAGGTCCGTTTTTAAAGAGAGTTACTTCTTTTCTTAAAAGTTAATGTTTTTTAGAAAAGGTACTATTCTTAAGAATAAGTACTTTCGGTAAGAAAAAGCCATAAGATTATGAATTTTTGTTACAAAGAAGTACTTTTTTAAGAACAGGCTCTTTTTAAAGAAATGGTACTCTTTTTAGGAAAAGATTATGTTTTTCAGAAAATGTACTTATTTTCAGAAAGGCTACTTATGTACCTCAAGAAAAGCAAAGAAAATGTATTATGTTATTCTTAAGAAAAGGTATTTTAAGAAAAGGAATTTTTGTAAGAAAAATTTATTTTTTTAAGAGAATGTATTTTTGGAGAAAAAGGTTTTTTTTAAGAAATGGCAACTTTTTTTAGAATTGGTCCTTTTTTCAAGAATAGGTGCATTTCTAAGAGTAGATACTTATCTCAAGAAAAGTTATTTTGTTGCACAAAAAAGTAATCTTTAAAGAAAAGGTAGTTTTTAAGAAAAGATAAGTTGATTTTTAAGAAAAGATACTTTTTGTAAAAAATTACCTTTTTTAAGTAAAGGTACTTCTTTAAGATAAAGCATTTATTTAAGAAGAGGTACTTTGTTTAAGAATATGAATAGGCATTCGTTTTGAGAAAATTTACTTTTTTTAAACTTCTTCACTTTGGCTTTTCGAAATTTACTTTTTATTGGGTTCAAAACTACAATATATACTAAATATTGGTTACAGGCTCCTCCTAGAAAACTACCCATTTAAGAAAAAATTTCCCAACATATGTGAGACATCTAGTTATTCTAGACACAAACCAAAGCCAAAGTAAACAACATAGTTAATAATAGTGAGAAGTAGCATAATAGTGTTAAAACATATTTTTTTCATTTAGCCCCCACCTAGCAACGTGCCATAAGGAAAGGTTGCTACGCCTTGTAGGTGCTTACACGCATATTCAAACATATTCTCCCAAACGTATTCTGCAGAAACCATGTATATGTTTGGAACACATTTCAAACATTTATATGTTTGCAAGTCCCAAACTCAGGTGTATTTAAATGCAAACATTAGCATGTTTACTGACAAATATGTATTTCTTTTACATGGAAACATATGCGTGCTTCATCCTAAACATCCATAAACTTACCTGGAAACATATGCGTATTTTCTCCCAAACATAATAATATTTAGAAACGAATTTTATTTATTACAATTAACATAAATAATTAATACAAAAATTAATACATTGAAAATGACTCTTTTTACATTACATATTGCATTACTTTTACTTTGTTTTTGAATTGAGAATCTGCTGCTCTTTTGCTTCTCTTTTCTTTGTTGTCTCTCACGTTTTTGTTTTCAGAAGGTTTCAACTATGCTTTGGTTATCATTATTCCTACATAAACAATATACTTATATACAAATCTAGTTCAAGCAAGCGTGTGTTAATTACTTGTGTTTCTTTTTTATTATATTTGACCAATGGTCTACCATTCCGATTTTTTCAGTAGAGGCTAGGTCAGCAAAATGGATTCACCTTGTTGTCCTCTCCAGTTTCTCTCCTCAAAATCGTTTTTCACTTTAGTAGCACACATAAATATATGCGAAACACACACACAAAAACCAAAGCAACATCACAAACCATTCAACCGTCCGAGCCTTCGTTTATTTTCTTTTCACTGATCAAGCGCTTTTGATATCCTCTGTCCGATGAACCATTGACGACTGAATACATGAATTTAAAACGCAATACACCAGCAAAAATAAGAGACACTGACTTCATCTGCAATTTGCTCGCACATTCAGGAATATTTATGAATCACTCACTAAGAGAATGATGCACAAATATAGATACACACTTACGAGATATACGCACTCGTTTCCCCTCTTTTATTCTCTTGCTCTCGAGAGAGCATAAACAGTACTACAAACACGGCTGTATTTATATCACAAACACAAATATATTTGGGTCGCAAACACGTATGTTATAACATATTAATCATTGAGTCCCAAGCGTATAGCAACCACAATGCGTTTGGGCACAAGTATATTATATTTGCGACAAGCTCCAAATACATGATATATTTGCATCTAACCAATCAATATTATGGTAACTAAAAAAAATTATTTTTTACCAAATTTAGTTATTATTTAGTTATTTTTTAAGATGTTTATGTTCTAAAATTATTACCCAAATATAAAAAAATTATTTTTTTTTTTTTAAATTTATTTTTTTAAATTTTCTGTAAAATATTCATTACAATTCGTAAGAGAAGGTACTTATTTTCTAACTCTATTCTTGATTTCACATGCCACAGGGAAGAAATAAGTGGATCGGAAGTTGCTGCCAACATGTTGAAGAAGTCCTAATTTTGCCTCACCCTTGATGCTTTAAAAGTGTTTTTATACACTTTGTTAAGAGACTCCTGTGCTTCTTCAGAAAGCTCTTCAATTGGCAAAGACTGTTATACAATTATATCTTTGCCATGTGCCAATATTTTATGGACTGTCGGGGTCAACTTCTTCTGTGGATACATTTCCGCTAAAATTGATGCAGTTTTCGATGCATATTATCCATATTTTGTTGAATTTAAGTGTTCTTTGCAGTTTAAAACATGCAAGATCGTTCCCAATCTTTTCACGATTTGATTGTTAATTCCAATGATTCCAGTTACTGCCTCATCATTTTCAAAAAGTGTCCTAGAAGTGTTTCCATCGTTTGAGTTTCCGTATCCGAACTTGGGACATTCATTTCATACATTTAGTCCAACTTGATTAAAAAAGCATCCTGTATTTGTTTCTTTCTGAACTTTTCCTTATCCTTAATTGATGTATTTTCATCGAAGTTTTCCTCATCTTGTGTTTTCCTCCATACACCTCATCCTTGCGTGCAATGGTGAGATTCCATATTCGTAATTCTCCTCGTTTGGAAAATCGTTCAAATTACCGAAGTTCTTCGGACTCTTTTTGCAAATCAGGCATAACAATATTGAGGTTGTTCCTGTCAGTTCGTTTTCGACCTTTCCGTCAACCATGGCCAGGTGGAACTCGTAACTACATTCAATATATTTTCCATCTCAAATTTATTTGTTGTCTTTCACCGTGGTCCTTATAAGTTCTGCCGATTCCCTTGCAAACTGAAGCATTATGCACTGATGACAGTCGTGGATTTTTCCAGTTTAGGGAAACATCAGATTTTAGCGGCAAATGAACAACATATGCCATAAACATATTTACGTCCGATATTATAGCGTCATCGAAAGATATCCTTTGCTTATAAACGCTTTATCCGGATGATCCATCGCAGCCCCATTTACTGATCAATGTAAGTTTCTTAGGAAGAATTTCCACCTCATTTTCTGGAATACTCTCTAACAGCCGTTTTGATGTATGACCCATAAGATACTGCAGATTGGGTTTCACAGAGATTTCTGTAAACTCCTTATGCATTGATCGTGAATGGCTTGCGAGTCCGAGATATATCAGGGACTTATGAGTTTGACTGAAATTTATATTTAAAATGTGCTGATCCCAATCCCGCGCGGTATTTGGAAACCAGCACTAAGCTACGTAATTTCCTACAAATCAAACAGAAGAATTTAGTCCACATCCAAATTGTTATATTGTTAGAAAACTTTACCAAACTAATGATAATATTATTACAAATTTATGAAATTGGTTTTAAAATTGGGGATATAAAAACAGATAAATGTAAAAAGATGTTCCCAACTGGCTTCTTAGAACTGTTACACATTAAAATTTTGCATTTTTTTGTTCACGCGCAGGTCAATTCTTTAGCTGCATTAATAAAGATATTGTATTCAACAACAAAAATTTCTGCAAAGAAGCAAAAAATTTTTTCTATTTCAGATCTAGCCACCAATCTGCGCCTGATGTACCATATGGGCTAAATGGGATGCAGACCGGGGGCCCCAGCATTTTGGGAGCGAAAAATTATTTGATGTAACATGTTTAAGTTTAGCCAAAACGTCGAAAATTGTTCATATACAGGGTGGCAGTTGTGTCTTGAACCCGAACATAGGGATCTCGATGGTACGGTCTTCGTGCGATGCTTCCAGATTCGGCAAACATATTTACCGACCTCATAATGGTCCCTCTACTCGGCACAGTGCCGCCAAACTCCCGTCTAAATTCACTTCGGACAGAAATGATGGACTGCAAAGCTTGGTACCGCTGCACTATCTAAATCCTTTTTTCGGTATCCCTAGAATTCCTTATAATGAATCTAAATAGTAACCTGCAAAATAAAACAAAAAATAAGCAGACAAAGAATTTTTACGTTTAGTTTTTTTTAGCACGATTCGCACGCCACCCTGTATTTTACAATACTATATATAATACTGTTTTTCGGTTCTGGGATAGATGAAAAGCGTGACATATTATTTTGTTTTTGCGCTCGCTATTTTGAACTACGCTCAAAATTAAAATAGTCTATTTACATAATAACTAAATATATGATACACATATTGATTATGGTGGGTACTTCTTCTGTGCTCTTTCTGTTTCAGCGTGTACTATAGCTAAAGTATAATACAACTTGGATGACACTTTCCCACAGTATGTACTTATACTCATTTACACCAGTTCTTAAAATAACACGAATTCAAGAGCTTTACTGACTCAGCTGAAGACAGATTAACTCCAAAACAAATGCCGCAATTTATAAAAAATTTAAATGTTGGACCAATATATACTAGCATTAGATTAATCCTACGGATTTTTAAAAATAGCCGGAACTAATCCCTCTTAAAGAAGGTATTTTTCAGCACGAAAAAGAATTATAAATTATCTACGTGCCTCCATTCGGCAAGAACAATTCATGGCAGTTGATATTTTCTGCACGGAGGGTGATATTTTGTCATTGGGTTGCCAAAAGCCAAATCAAGACGATGAAGATTTATAAAATTAATTAAATTATTTACTCTTAACAAGTTTACTTATGGACAATTTTAAACAGAGTTCATATTTATCCCCCCATGTGTAACCCATACACATCGTCCTGGGGACAGTGTAACAACGTTTTACCCATTACCCACAGGATATTGGGCAAATAATAGGTAGCTACCTACGAAAATGGGGAGCTATCTATCACGATTACCCATTACCCACAGGGTAATGGGGAACATAATGGGTAGCTACCCACGTCAATGGGGAATTACCCATCACGATTACCCATTACCCTCAAGATAATGGGGAAAGTATTAGGTAGTTACCCGCTGAGATGGGTATTGGGTAACCCATCCCCATTTTTGTTCGAAAATATGAAAAAATTAGAAAAAATTTCGATATCTCGGAAACGGAGTGTCCAATCGGAAAAATAACCAATTTTTGACGGTTTCTAAAGGTTTTTTATGGAGATTTTTTTTTTCAAAAACTCACCAAAATAGGAAAATCGCTCAAATAAAAAAGTGACTATAATTCGGAAAGGGTGTGCCTAGTCGAAAAAGTAATACATTTTGTACCTCCGTTGCAGGCTTTAATACGGCATTACTTTTTTTATTAAAAAAAAATTTTAGTTTTATCGAATTTCGATATTTAAAAAAAATCATCAGACTAAATGTAAACGATAACTCAATTGCATTGAGAATTCTTTGCTGTTGAAATGTTCGAAAAATATTGCAATTCTTTTAACAATTTAAATCAAAACAGTGTAAAAATTGTTTATGTGCAAGCTTTCGTCAACTAAAGTTTGATTTCCGTGCGTTTGCTTATTCTGTGTTGATATATTTGAGCGCATCGGTCAATATCGGCCTTCTAATTGAATCTTTTCTCTGAGGGAACGTCAATTATGTGCAGGATTTCGAGGGTAAAACGTCGCGAGTAATTGATTTCCTCCGCTACATTGTCAACGTCGTCAAAGTTAGGATTATGACCCGTCGTGGTACAGTGGGCTGCTGATGCTGTTTTCAGTTCCATAGGTTTATAGGTGGCCCTTAAATCTGATTTGTGGAAAGATAGTCGTGTTTTCAATTTCGTCATCGTGGTGCCAACGTATACCTTTTGGCATACGTCAGTCTTGTCCCCATTGCATTTTATCCGATATACCATATTAGAGTTATCCTTTTTCGTCACTTAGATTTTTTCCGGCTTAATATCCTGCTCAGGGTATTATGTGATTGTAACGCCAGCTCATATGACTCTTTGTCATAGATATGGAAGTTATTTAGTCTATGGAAATACACACCACCACACCGTTTTCCAATTACATCCCATGAAGGGATTGGGGAGAGCTTCTCGCAACTTGTGAGATGTGCGTTTTCTAGTTGTATACTCACTGATTGGGATCTACAGTTTTACACTGATTCCCAACCGTATTCTGAGAAGCTTTTTCATGGGTAAGTACTAGGGATGCCAAACGGGAAATCCCGAATCCCGGGATTTTTCGGGATTGATGAATCCCGAATCCCGGGATTTCCTTATTAAAGTAAATTATTATTAATTTTGATTATTGTTAATTTTGAAAAACAAAACTAAAAACAATGACAAAAGTTCAGTGTGGTGTTATTTTTTGGAAAGTCGAAAGGTGCACCTCAAGCAAAATGCAAATTGTGCAAAAAGTGTTTAAAAACCAATGGCGGCTTTACAAAAGGTTTAATATAACACATCTTAACGTGAGTTAATTTTGGCATATGTATATCTATTATTGCGTCGAGTAGAACATGATATTTTAAGCAAAGAAAGAAAGTAAAATAACAAAATCAGGCCAAATGCATAGTTTCGAAGTTGTGGACCCCGAAATTTCGGATACTTTTTCCACTAACGTACCGTGTAAAGCCATTGATATCATTTTTTTTGTAGAAAAAAAAGGCAAAACAAACTAAAAAAATAATACAGCATTTTTCGATAAGTCGTTTAGTTATCGAGTTATCGGATGTTTACATGTCTCAAACAAAAATTTAAAATTTTTTTTCAAATAATTTTTCTTTTTGTTTGAAAAAAAAATATTTGAAAAATCGCGCGATGTTTATAAAATAATTTTTGTTTTTGTTTGAGAAAAGTAAAAAAATCGTTAATTTTTCTAAATGTTAATATACGATAACTCGATAACTAAGCGACTCATCACAAAGTGCTACATTATTTTATGAGTTTGTTTTGAACTGTTTTATACAAAAAACTGATATCAATAGCTTTACACGGTACGTTAACGCCATAGCCCTTTCACATATCCGAAATTTGGGAGCTCATAACTCCGAAACTATGCATTTGCCCCAATTTTGTTATTTTACTTTTTTTGCTTAGAATAACGTATTCTACCCCCTTTGTGGTTGTTTTTTTTTTCTTTGGAGTGTAAGCCGTAAAATAGACCTGTTCCCAAAAAAAATTAAAAATAGAATCCCGAATAATTTCGGAAAATCCCGGGATCCCGAAAATCCCGGGATTTTGGGATCGGGATTTCGAAAATCCCGAATTCCGGCATTTTTTACAACCAATCCCGTTTAGGATCCCTATTAAGTACTCGATAGTATTGCCGTCACTATGCGATGTGACGACCCCCGTCGAAAGAAATGTAAGGTGGTCAGAGCATTAATCGAACCCACGTTCTCATGTACAAGAGGTGCATACACTTGTCTTTGCCCCACCAACGGTCTCTCGGAATAGCCAGGTATATAGGTCAGAGATTTGTAAAGTTTCGTCGGGGTTTCGGTTTGCCCTCTTTGTGTAAATTGTCCTGTCTGCCTATTCCAATCCAGTAGGTCTTTTATAGTTATGGCCGGGAAATAATTTCCTTTATTCTCCTTTTATTGTCCACATGAAACTGGTATTTTGAACTCTATTTATGAAATTTGTCGCCGTGTTGATAAAATTCTTCGAGGGTGCTTAGAGCTCAAGTTAATTAATCTTCCGGAAACTATAGTCTTCTGGTACCAATCAAGTTTGAGCAGGTTGCCTTGGCGAATTACTACCGAGTTCAGGTATGGTAATCTGTTGTTCGTTTCCTCTTCCATCGTGAATTGTATTTGTCCGTTGTATGTGTTAAGAGCCTTAAGTGTGTTATCCACTTCACACCTCTTTATCGTAACAAATAATTCGTTCACATAGTTTGGCAAGATTTTGGGATTCAATTCAAACCTCGTCAAAGTACCTTTTCCTTGCTCATAAAATTTGTCCTCCTATTTGAAATATCCCGTCTTTTTCATTCAAAATTTCAGCAATTCAATGAATTACTCAGTACAATACGAAAAAATATAATGATATACGGACACCACTACGTGATAAAAGACCAAAAAAAATGACCCGTGTCTTACAGCTTTGCCCAAAGTCATGGACTTTTTTTTATGGGTCCCAAAAATTTGGGTCCTCGGTGTCATTAATGCAAAAAAGTGATCATTTTGTCAGGCTCATATCTTGCAAATCGTTCGGAAATTTGATTTACTCTCTGAGCGACAGTTGTAGCTCTTGCCATAAAGAACACAAATTGTGAACATATAAAATCAAAAAAACGTCATCTTCAAGGTCAAAATCGCAAAAATCTTTAAAAAATTCGATTTTTTTACCCTTTTTCCTGTTCAGGTCCATAAACCGTTCAAAATTCAAGGAAACAAGCAACTACAAGAATGTACCTAACATCTCAATAAATAACTTTCTAGAACATAGGAATGATTCTTAACACCACTTACTTCAACATTGAGATACTATGCTATCTCACCGATCGCAGCAGCACAGGCAAAGCAGTTAGCTCAGCACACGCAACAAGGAACGCAGCATACAATGTAAGTATCATTCCTAGGTAGTTCATATGTTCTAGAAAGTTGTTTATTGAGATCTTAGGTACATTTTTGTAGTTGATTGTTTCCTTGAATTTTGATCGGTTCGCTACCTATGGACCTGAACAGGGGGAAAAAGGTAAAAAAAAAACGAATTTTTTAAAGTTTTTTTGCGATTTTGACCTTAAAGATGAAGTTTTTTTGATTTTATATGTTAACAATTTTTATTCTCTATGACAAGGGGTACAACTTCCCCTCAGAGAGTAAGTCAAAATTCCGAACGAATTGCAAGATATGAGCCTGACAAAATGATCACTTTTTTGCAAAAGTGACACCGAGGCCCCAAATCTTTGGGGGCCCATAAAAAAAGTCCATGACTTTGGACAATACTGGGAGACACGGGTCTTTTGTTTTGGTCTTTTATCACGTAGTGGTGTCCGTATATGGTTATATTTCCATGACGTAAACACTCAGTGTAAAAGTCTTGTGGTATTTGTGTGAATTTTCACAGAATACTCCATTTCCTCTCTATGGTCTTAATGGTCAAATGTATCGGTATACTTGGAAACAGGGACACCACGCCGAATGATTCCAATATTTATAATATATACATATTATATATTTATTTATATATTATATTATATATAGTTTTTCTAGATCTTATATTTATATATTTTAATTAAATATTGCAAAATGGAGAGATTATTTCTGTATGTGAATCGTATAAACACAATTTTTAAATCATTAACAATTATATAACAAAACGGTTTCCCACTACATCCCTCGAAGGTATTGGGGAGAGCTTCTCACAACCCGTGAGTTGTGCGCTTTCTAGTTTTATACTACAGTTTTACACCGATTCCGAACGGTATTCTGAGTAAACCTCAGATGTGTAGAGTATCTAAAACTCTTTCGATAACCGAATACTTCAATATTTTTGCGAAAAGTTAAATTTTTCTTTTCAAACACTATTATTTAACATATTTAAAGATATGTACACTTAAACAAAAAACTGTCGTACAATTAACAACTCACAAACGCCGCCCGCCCGCTATGCATTGTTTATTTATGGCATTTTTCGGTCCATAATGTGGTTGTTATATGTTCGAAATATTAGCAAAAAAAAAAAACGTCGATGATTATTTCAATTTAAATTCCGATTTCACTTTCACATATTGCACATGTTTTAATTTAACTCTGCTTGTTTCTTCGAGCCAATGAATGAGCGAAACACTCCTTTCAATGGCGCATACACATAAATTGCTCCAGTGCAACTTACGATAATTTCCCAGAGAGTCTGTGTGTCTCTGCCTGTTTGAGGTAGGTATAAGTGTGACTGTGTGGTATGATAATGACGTTAAAAGTAAAAAAAAAAACAAACAAAAAATACTACACACCAACATTGTATGTCGCTTATGCCTTAGCATGTGTGCGTGTGAAACCAGCACTTTGTCTTAACCACTTGTAGATAACAATATCGCGCAAAATCTCAGAAAACTATCTCAAAACAACAATACATACTATGTTGTTGTTTGAGCTTCAAACAAAAAAAAAACAAAGTTAATGGTTTTTATTTTTATTTTTGGCTGACAACATCTACAACAGCAGCATCACTGCCAAAACATTTATGACAGCTATGGCAACAACAACATTGAAGCTAATTAAAATAAATAATATCATACAAATTATTATTGGAAAGAGAAAATTCCTCGAAACACACAAATTGTTGCAATAGTATTCACATTAAAAAAATTTTAAAAATGTTCAATATAGTAGTAGGTTAATACTAATGACTTTTTCCACTTTATGTCGGTAAATTTCTGGGTCATTGACACTTTTCATATGTGTTATGGGCATTCATGAGTAAACGTGATAATTTCATTTCAAGTCACTGTAGCAATGTTTGCCTTCAATGGTTTTAAAGCAAAACCATAAAATAAAATAAAAAATATTTATATTAGGATTTGGGCAAAGTTGATAATAGTTAATGTAAGCAGATATTTGGGAACTGTTAATCGCTACAAAGAGATTTTCTTATGCCGAATAATTAACGATAGGGCGCATGAAATGATATATGGTAGGTGCTTGGATCATTCCTTCTTTTATGCATGGAATAGTAATCGGCATGCCTTTCATTTCGAATTACTTTATCTAGAGTAATTTTCCTTTTTCGTCAACTCCCACAATTAATTCGATTTTAAAATCCGCATTCTTTGAAAGAATAGTTGCTTTACAAAACACTCATTTGTAAACAAAAAACAAACCCTAAATCGTCATTATATGTAAACTACTCAGGTACCTGCAGTTGTAATATCCTGCTAATTTGTTTTCTAAATAGTAAATCGATTTTCAATATTACACAAAATCAACGTTTCAAATCGTTTCCAATAGAATCGAACACATAAAAAACAATTGTATTTGTTTACCACCCTATTTTGCATATTATTTATCTTCATTAATCTTAATCCACTTTCCCTATCATTACAAGGGCACTAAAAAGGTTATCCATCCACCCCTTTACAAAACACAACATTTGTCTTGAGTAAAATGGGATGGAACAAAATATTTTAAATACAATTAATGTTTAAAATATTGAACAATGTTAACCTTGTTATGATAACACATTGTGTTAGTTTCATCTTTGTGTCTTAAGTCTTTTGTTTCTCTGCAGTTTTTATTTTAAATTAGCTCGTAAATCTATTCACTTTATAAATATAAAACAATTCGAACAATATTTCTAATTGGCTCGATCTTTTACCCTATTTCTCCCATAGAATAAAACATACGTAGATAAACTTATTCTCTCATCTGACGTTTCATTTCACACTCTTCATCGTAGGTTTGTGGAAATGAGAGCAATTAAATTTAAAATTACCTTACACCAGGTGGAGTTACAAAATGTGTTCACTTAACATTTTCTGGTCGTTTTGGTGTAGAACTGAAAAATTTAAATATATTTTGCATTTTTTTGTTGACTTTTATCGTTGGTATACATTTGTATGTATTGTATTTAACACAACTAGTTTGCCACAAAAACACGAAATTCGGTTGTTGTTCCTTTGTTGATCGCTGTATACTATTGCCACTATCTGGTATTATTGAACCCATATTTTCCACCATCCAATGTTTACTTTCCATCGTACCTATGACGTTTAATTTATTGAGCGAATAAAAGCTTCTATGGTTTGTATTATTCTATGATTTCTCCAGTTGATAACGATAAGTTTTCGAAGGGATTCGTCCATCTGATTCTTCCAGCGGAGTCTTGGCCGTATTATTTGTGGATTTTCTTCCTACCTTTCGCACCGATTACATTTTCGTTTTACAAAATAACACGGGTATTAAAAAATATTATGTACAAAGTTTCAATTTGTTTGTTTATTCTTGTCAGACGGACAAGGGTAATAATGACACTGAACCCCATTGAATTACAAGATAAGTTAGAGGCTGCCTAAACGACGTAATGAATTTATTCTCATTGAAGCAGATAAACGATCGCATTCGACAGAAAATGGTTATTACAAACTCCTGCATATTTATTCAACAAAGATTTTCGTGGGTAGGTTATATCCAAATCAAGGGCGAGGGATCCACAAATATACTGACGGGTTGGTGATCAGGAATAGCACATAAATACTAAGCAGTTCTTTCGCTTCGCTAACCATAACACTGTTTTCAAACAAAAGTTAAGGCGACCTCGAAAGGTGTGAGAGGCCGGACACACTAGGGTACAAACGTGAACTGATTGTCAAACAGTGGTCCAGGCAATATTCTCACAAAGCTCTAAATGGCTAACGAAATGAATGTATTTGTATGTTTCCCAGAAGAAGGAGATAAAAAATATATGTCAGCCTTTAGTAGCTTAGGGATCATATGAACCCCTTGTCACGAAAGTCAGCACATACTGGCTAGATGGGCTCCAACCTGCGGCAGATAATTCTGGATATCTCATATATATATATAAGTACTTTGTACTTGAACTTGAACAATTAATAAGAATAGCCTACAGTATCAGGCAGAAGGAAGAATGAGGCCCGAAAATTCTACCTGAAAGTGCACAGACAAATCAATACCCGTGCACACTGAAAAATAACGTCCCCTGCAAAATATTGCAGGAACCATGTACATGTTTGCAACCACTGTTTTCGTGAATAGAAGATCTGTTGCTGTTTGTTTCTTTATTGTTGTCACCTTTTTGTTTTCAGCAGTATTCAACAACTAAAGCTACATTTGGGTCACAAATACATATATTATAAGCTATGAATCATTGTGTCCCAAACATATTATATTGAATAGCAAACACAATTATATTTGCAATTAATACAAATAAGTGATATTTGCATCCAAAAAAAGACAATTTTTTCAGCGTGTGGATCAGGACCCCCCTTTTTTTAGAGATAAGGGCGGAAATCTAACCGCAACTGTACAGTAGGGTGTGCTAAAAAAAATGTTGGGGATAGGGGTCTCATATGGTGCGTATTAAAGAGCTGATTAGGGGAACGTCAAAATTGTTTTTATATGAGGGTAATTATATAAGTACTCTCGTATGTAAAAAGTTTGACGTTGCCGTAATCAGCTCTTCAATGCGTTTATTTTCAGACCCCCGACAATTGAAATTCCAAAAAAACCCGGTTTTCAGTACTATAGAGGATTTTGGGGATATAGAGAGATTACTTCTCTGATTTACTTGTTCCAAAAGTCTTTAATGCAGATGAAGATGTTGAGCAAACATAAGATGATGGTGTCGTCTGGCACCACATAGCCACAGCGAAGATATGATTGCAATTTCCCGGTTTTAAAACAACAAAGCCGCAGTTACTGATGGACAGCCGGCTGAGCTGTTCAAGGCTGACGGCGATGAGTTGGAAAGGTGCTTGCATCAAAAATCTGGCTAGACGATTGAAACCGTAGTACACTGTGCTCCGTTTTCAAAAAATGCGACCCGAGTGTACTGATATCTACCAACTACCGTGGAATCAGGTTTTACCCATCGGATACAATGTCCTCTCGAGCATAATGTGGAAAAGACTAAAACCATTTCTAGCAGATCAGATCGGATCTTGTCAGTGTGACTTTAGACCCAGAAAATCAATTATTAACCAGAGATACACATTACGACAAATTCTGAAGAAACCCCACGCAAAAAAATCGACACCTACCACATCTTAGTACACGCTGAAATATTAGTATTTTTTGTTGTTTGGATTCAAATATAAGGTGTTTGTGACTTGTCGCAAATATAGTATACTTGTGTCGAAACACTTTGTGTTTGCTATTGAATATTACATGTTGGAGGTATAATGATTAATATGTTATAATATATGTCTTTGTGACCCAAATAAGGCTTTGTTTGTTAAAAACTGCTGAAAACAAAAACGTGTCAGACAACAAAGATGAAAAAAAGCAGTAGATCTTCAATTCATGAGAACAATGAACAATATTCCAATCATATACATAGTTCCTGCGTAATGTCAGCAGGAAAATCAAACGGGGAATTGTGCTTGCAAACAGACGTTATTTCCGGCTAAGCAAGCACTTCAGAGATAAGACCCTCTCTCGAGAAACAAAAATCCAACTCTATCAGACTCTCATACAACCTGTATTGCTGTATCTTGGGTCATATGGCAAGCGGATGAAACATCACTGGATGTTTACGAGAGAAAAAATACAAATGAGGTGTCAGGGGACACCTGGTTGGTACTAAGTTCCTTTCGCTTCATATTATGTACTAGTTAGTTCCAACACGCCTAAGGCTCCCGTTGAAAAATTCCATTATTTAAGTGCATCTTTAAGAAAAGATACTTTTTGTAAAATGATAAACTTTTTTAACAAAAATTTTTTTTATAGCATGCATTTTTAAAAAAAAGTATATTTTTAGGTCCTTTTGTAAGAAATATATTATATTTTTCCGAAAAGGTCTTTTTTTAAAGAGGTACTTCTTTTAATAAAAGCTAATTTTTTTTTAAGAAATGGAACTATTTTTAAGAAGAAGTACTTTCTGTAAGAAAAAGCCACAAGAGTATGAATTTTTTTTACAAACAAATGCTTTTTTAAGAACAGATAATTTTTAAAAAAGTGGTACTCATTTGAGGAAAAGATTATTTTTTTAAGAAAATGTACTTATATACAGAAAGGTTACTTATCTCAAGAAAAGAAAAGAAAAGGTATTGTTTTATTTTCAAAAAAAATTCACTTTTAAGAAAAGGAATTTTTGTAAGAAAGGGTATTATTTTTAAGAGAAGGTATTTTTTGAAGAAAAGGTTTTTTTAAGAAATTTTAATTTTTTTTTTAAATTGGTCCTTTTTCCAAGAATATGTACATACTTATCTCAAGAAAAGTTATTTTGTTTCACAAAAAAGGTACGCTTTAAAGAATAGGTAGTTTTTTAAGAAAAGGCAATTTGTTGTAAGAAAATTTACTTGTTTAAGAAAAGGTACTTATTTAAAAAAAAATACTTTTTTTTAAGAAAAGGTACTTTTTGTAAGAAAATGTACTTTTTTAAGCAAAGGTACTTCTTTAACATAAGGTATTTTTTAAGAAAAGGTACTTTGTTTAAGAATATGAATAGGTATTTTTTTTTGAGAGAAAATGTACTTTTTTTTAAAGAAAAGACTTATTTAAGAAAATGTTAGTTTTTTAAACTTCTTTCACTTTGGCTGTTCTAAATTTTCTTTTTATTGGGTTCAAAACTACAATATATATTAAATGTTGGTTACAAGCTCCACCTAGAAAACTTCCCATTAAACAAGAAATTTCCCAACATATTTTAGTCTAGACACAAACCAAAGCAAAAGTACCCAATGTAGTTGATAATACTGGGTTGTAGCATAATTGTGTTAAAAAATAGTTGTTTATTTCTTTTTTCATTTAGCCCCCATTCCGCAACGTGCGATAAGTACCTTCGTTGCAAAATGGTCCGAAAAATATATGGTCATTTATTTAATAGATACCAGTGAGTATGGACGACGGATGAAGCTGTATCCCTGTGTAAGCTGTATCCCGACATTATGCGAGTTACGAGAATCAAAATACCGCGTTTACGTTTAGTAGAATAGATTAGAATGAGCCTGTGTGTATAGTATTCGAAGACTTCGCTGAAAAGACCAGCACCGGAATTCTGTAACTTCTTAACGATAAAAATGGGTAGTTAAATAGACAACATTCGAAAAATTTGTATTAAAATTTTATGAACTTTGAGCCTTTTGTATTGAAATTTTATGAACTTTGAGAATTAAATTGCCGATTTTTATCATTAAAAAGTTACAGAATTCCGGTGCTGGTCTTTACAGCGAAGTCTTCGAAATCTTGGTGTCCCCGACAGGAAGAGAAAAGCTAAAGATCAAGCCGCTGGGATAAACATGTTATCCTCATTTTGTATTGAAAAGTTATGAACTTTGACAATTTACATACCGTTTTTTTATCATTAAAAAGTTACAGAATTACGGTGCTTCTTCGAATACTAAGTCTACGAGATCTTGGTGTCCCCAACTGGAAGAGAAAAGCTAAATATCTGGCCGCTGGGATGAACATGTTATCCTCATTTTGTAAAGTCCTTGAGCCCGCTGGGGTTTCGCCTAAGTAAGTTAGTAAGAGCGTTGTAGGGTGCTTCAGAAGAAAGCACAACAGTGAAGATACTATAAGGCAGACCGAATAGGAACATGACACTAAGATTAATGAAGAAGAACAAATTACTTTGAGGGCGTGTCTACAGCAAATTAGACAAGCCGGCATAAACGATTGAAATATCTACGAGGAGGACGTCGACACGGTTTGTAACTTTCTCTGCCAATATCTCGCTTTCAGGAGCTCCAACACTCCTCCAATGATACAATACGAATATCAGAAGCAAAGATTAAAGAACAATGTGGACGTTTGTTAGCAAATAAAATGGGGTACTTTCGAGACTAGGAAATTTGTGTGGTAGGCCCACCTACTCACTTAGGTTTATGCTCAGTAATATATATTGATGCGAAGCATTCCCACTATCCCACTGGTTGTATTTGAAATAAAATCTGAAACACTCTAAACGTTTAAAAAAAATCACAATTTGTATTACAATCATGTACATGGTGTTTATTTTTTGAAAAATCTTCTCATATTTGTCAATATTTCTACGCCTGCATGTATCGTCTGTATGTGTGGTACATCTCATTAACCACCACACACATATGGAAACATCAAATGCCATAGAAAAAATCAAAAGTCAAATCTTAGCATTTTAATGTGTGTGTGTGTGTGTGTGTGAAATACTTAACACAAATACATTTAAAAACCCTTATTACATTTCCCATTTCAAAGAGCAAAGCGTAAAACTTTCACTTGAACTAAAAAACAAAACAAAACAAAAAAAAATTGTTGTTTAAACAATAAACAAAACTCACATCTTTACAAAGGAAAAGACGACGACTTAAATAAAATAAAAAAATTACTGGAAAAATAAAACTTATTTAACACAATACAAGCAACAACAACAATGCATCCAGTTGTGTCGATTGGCTTCTCGTCGCCGAAGTCTGTCTGGTGGTGATGTTTGATGGCGGTGCTGTCGATATACGAGTACGAGCAGCTTCACGAAATCTGTAGGGAATATTCAGTTATTCGTGCACCCTTTTCTCTTTGTAAAAAGTTTAACAAAAAGTAATTCATTTTTTTTTTTTTGATTTCTTAAGTACGAGTCTTGGTTATTATGTAGACAATTCTTCGAACAAATATTTATTACGTAAAGGTCGATTGAGCAAAATGAGTTGGCACAACACCAACTACTACGATAACGTATCGCAAAATACTTCTGTCAAAATATAACAACAACAGCGACAGCAACAAAATAAAACGAGACTATCCCAACAAAATGCTACAACGAGTGGAAATAAATACAATAAATAATTGGCGGTTACAAAATTGAAAGTTCAGATTTAGATGAAAACAAGATTTAAAGAAATTGTATATCTTCGATTGTTTTGTGGAATCTTTCGCTCACTTTGGACACTAATGTGATTGTCCCGAAATCTTTAGAGATTTGTATGGCCATGAATTTATTTGTTTGCTTTTCATTTTTTGGAAATTGTGTTTATATTTATGGTCATTTGTTGAGAGAAATTTATTTTTAAAATATTTTATGCAATTTTAATTGGGTGCTAATTTAAAGTAGAAAATTGTTTTAAAATTTTTATGAAACATATTATTGAAGCATTCCATAAATGGATTGAGCATTGCAGTTAGATTTTGTATTTAAAATGTCTCTACGCTGAAAAATCTGTCTTTTTTTGTTCTTTTGCTGCAAATATAAAGTGTTTGTAACTTGTCGCAAATATACTATACTTGTGTCCAAACAAATTGTGTTTGCTAGCATGTCTGAGACACAGTGTTTAATAAGCTATAATATAAGTATATGTTTTTGAAACCCAAATGTGCCTTTGATTGTTGAATAACGCTAAGAAATAAAAACGTGACAGACAACAAAGAAACTAAAAGCAGCAGGTCTTCAATTCATGAAGACAATGCTTGCAAACATTTACATGTTTCCTGCAATATGTTGCTGGGGCCGATATTTTTTAGCGTGTGGTATTGATTATAGAAATAGAAAAATAGAAAAACAAAGGAGGCGTCCTTGAGCTAAAGTGTTTAACTTCACTTTTCAAAATCTTGTATACAATAGTGTACATGTAGACCCTGCATTTCTGTCATTTATTCGCTCAAGCACAGTCTGCGGGAACCATACATATGTTTGGAACACACTTCCAATAGTCAAGTCCTAAACTCACTTATATTTAAATGCAAACATTAGCATGTTTACTTGCAAAGAACCATACTTTTACATGGAGCCATATAAGTGTTTCCTCCCAAACATACATATACTTACGTCGAAGCATTCGTGTGTTTCCTCCAAAACCAACTATTGACATCTGAATGCATGAAACTAAAACGCAATAGATCAGTCAAAATAAGAACCACTCAATTTATTTTCACATGCATTCAGGAATATTTATGAATAACTAACTGAATGATTAATGCAAAAATACAGTAACAAAATCATACATGGATCAAGTTAATTATATAACAATTGAAGCGTTCTCGCGAATAACGTTGTAAGCGCCTGTTTTGCAAAAGTGTTTTTAAATTATTTAAATGCAAAACTGGGTAAAAATAATCAGTTTCTGACATTTCAAAAGCGCGTGTCAAAGTGAAAAAATCTTCAATGTAAAAATGTGTTATCATCACTTAGTTTTGTTTATAAAACGCTATTCCACAGTCAAATTTACTATTCTCAAATTTTATAAATATTTCAATGTTTTATTTAATAAATCGAAAATGTTTAAAAGTGCCTACTGTTAATGAATGAAGTAGTTAATCAAGATAAACACAAACTAACTGCCCACAATGTTCAAAAAGATTTTTGTCTCTAGTGAAAAATTTACATTTTTTCGCTTACAACGTTTTCCGCGAGAAGCCTTCAAATATAATTTGTAGTTTAGTTTGAATTACCTCTACAAATACAAATTCAAAAAAATTAAATACCATTGGCAATTGTGCTTATTTTCAAAGCATTTCCTTCATATTGGCAGTTTTGGTTTTCAAATATTTTATACAGTACAGGTTTATGAATTTGGCAATATCTATCGAAGTCACAAACCTCTACACCTACAATTCTTTAAAAACAGACTTGCCAACAGGAAAAAATGGTTTCCCATTACATTCCATGAAGGAACTGCGGAGAGCTTCTCACAACCAGTGAGTTGTGCGCTTTCTAATTTGATACTTCACTGATTGGGACCTACAAATTTTACACCGATTTCGAACAGTATTTTGAGCAGCTTTTTTCATGGCTAAATACTCGATAGTTTCGCCGTCACTATGCGAGGTGACCGCAACTGAAAGAAATGTATGGTGTTCAGAGCAGGGATCGAACCCAGGATCTCATGTACAAGAAGCGTGCATACTAACCATTGAACCACCGACGGCCACAGGAAAACCAATTCAAAATAATTAAATGCAGTCCTATATTTCATTACAATTGGCATCCGATTCCATAACCTGCATTTTCATTGCCTCATCAAATGGAAATTCTACTTTTTTTAATTGCCACTGCGAACAATGGTAATTTTTTTGCAGTTGCATTAGATAAAGTAATGAAAATTTAAAAAACACAAAATAAAAAAAATAATTACAACAATCGCTCTTTGTCACTCGTTTAATATTTTCCAAACTGTATTTGGATAACAACCATATATATTATAACATATTAATCACTGTGTCTCAAACATGTAATATTGAATAGCAAACACAATGTGATTGGACATAAGTATACTATATTTACGACAAGCTCCAAACACACGTAATATTTCCATCAAAAAAAAAATAAATGGTGTCCCATAACATCCCATGAAGGGATTGGGGATAGCTTCTCACAATCAGTGAGATGTGCGCTTTCTAGTTTTACACTCACTGATTGGGACCTACAGTTTTACACCGGTTCCGAACGGGTTTTTTGAGAAAATATTTGCATCCAAACAAGAAAAAAAGACAGATGTTTTAGCGTATATAAGTATAATAAATATAATATGACATAATATAAATAATATATAATGTTAATTTGAATTTAAATTTAACGTGGAAACTACGATTTCTACCGGTTTATGTTTGTTTTTTGATGGAGTTAATCCTTTTGGCAACTGACACTTCCAAATGTTAAAGCTAGTCCAACAAACTGAGAAAAACTCCCCTGTAACATTATACAGGAATCAAGTATATGTTTGGAACATCCACATACTTATTTACGTACAAGCATTGTTTTCATAAATTGAAGAGCTGCTGCTGCTTTTTTGTTTCTTTGTTGTCCGTCACGTTTATGTTATCAGCAGTGTCCAACAAACAAAACCATATTTGGATTACAAAAACATATATTATAACATATTAATCATTGTGTCTCCAATATGTTATATTATACTATAGCAAACACAATATGTTTGGATACAAGTGTACTATATTTGCGACAAAATACAAACACCTTATATTTGTATCCAAACAACAAAAAATAGCAGATTGCATAAAGATATAACCACCGGATTAATATTTCATCTCAGATCAATAGTACCTATAGTCGCTTCGCCGCAAAGACATTTTCAATATACTGGAGACGGAGACGTCCAATTTCGGTCAGACTCTACAGCCCTGTTGAAGTAACGGGTTTTTCAACAGAGACGCTACAAAAGTAAATCGATTGGGACAGAAAACGACGCCATATTTTTCCCCGCTCTTTTGACATTTCTCTTCAGTAAGGTTTGCCATTTCATCATGGAAAGATATACGAGCCAACAACGAGTCGAAATTATTAAAATTATCTACCGAAATTTGGAGTCAGTGGCCTCAACTTTAAGAGCGCTACGTCATTCTGGCTGAATGGCTCATTTCTGGCTGAATGGCTTCGTCAATAAGCAAAATATGCGGTATTGGTCAGACAGCAATTCACACGTAATCCATGAGTCATCATTGCATCCCGAAAAAATTACTGTTTGGTGCGGTTTATGGGCCGGCGGCGTCATTGGGCCGTACTTCTTCCGTGATGATCAAAACCGGCACATTACTGTGAATATATGGACATGATAATATGGACTTGGAGGACATGTAGTTCCAACAGGACGGCGCCACAAGCCACACAGCGAATGCCACAATCAATTTATTGAAATCCAAGTTTGGTGAACGTGCTATCTCACAAAATGGCCCAGTCGATTCGTCGTGCGATTTGACGCCGTTAGATTATTTCCTGTGGGGCTACGTCAAGTCTATGGTCTATGCCAACAAGCCAGCGACGATTGATGAACTTCGTACGAATATCGAACGTGAAATTGCAGCAATATCGGCCGATTTATGCTTGGAAACCGTCGAAAATTGGGTTCAGCGTCTGGACTTCTGCAAGCGTGCCCGTGGTGGCCATGCAAAAGAAATCGAGTTCCATACATAATGGCATCGAACGTACTTTCACAGGAATAAAGAATTTCATTGGTATCTAAAACCGGTTTTGTTTTATTTAAAAAACCTTTTGTAGCGCTCTTATTGAAAAACCCTTTATAAGGTGATGAAAGTAAAAATTAATTAAAAAAAACTAATAGCTTTTTTCAAACAGTTACTTTACCTTATTAATTGTATTCTATTAGATAAGGCATTCTACACTTTATTGGCATTAACCCAGAAGTGTCTGCTAGAGCTGAGTGTCTACCAAAGCGATGTAGTTCTGATTGTCACGCTCATACTGAAACAGCATTGAGTCAATATTGATGACCACCAGACTTCATATGCTTAAGTCAGGATCGGTTTTATCATGTTTGTGCACAGCGACTATATCATATTAAGAGTAAGACTCAATTTTGAGCCTATAGCTCTTCTGCATTTTCCACTTTGCTCCCAATATAATATTTCGGGTTTAGTTTTCGTTCGATGACTACTCCCAAGTTTGACGTATACTGGCTGGAACAACTGTATTTTGTTGTTGTTTGGATGCAAATATAACTTGTTTGTAGCCTGTGGCAAATATAGTAGCGTCCAAACACATTGTGTTTGCTATTCGATATTACATATTGGAGACACAATGATTAGTATGTTACAATATATGTTAATGTGAACCAAATGTGGCTTTGCAAAAACATGATTGACAACAAAGAACAAACAAACAGCAGATCTTCAATTCATGAAAACAATGCTTGCAAACATATATATAGTTCCTGCAATATGTTGCTGGTACCGTTATTTGTCAGCGTGAATATACACTCCCCAGGAAACGGGGGTTTTTAAAATCAACAACATTTGTAGTCAGTGTATCCGGAGACAAATTAGGTTGCGTCAGTTGAATTAGCCGTAAACTAATCTAGAGGTTGTCAGAACCGAATTTATAGGTTGCCACAAAGACATTTAGAGGCCGTCTACTAATAGAGATATAGATTTCAAACAGAAGTTTTGCTAAATGCAGCCTCGTGGTTCCTGCCAAACCGAGTAACTATTTTAGGTCCAGCCACAGCTCTTCATCAGCTGTTGTTTGGAATGATGCTATTGAAAATTGCATCAAACTAAACTCAGTTTAATCGGAAATCCCTCATTATGCAAGTTTTCGAAAAATATCACAAGCAAAACACACAAGAAAACATTTGCAAAAACTTCTTTTCATCTCCACATAATAAATCGGTTCCCATTAGACATGATTTTTGTTGTTACCTAAAAGATAAGACAGTTTCGTCGTGCTCTGTATTCAAATTCATCAGGGATGATTTTTATTTAGTCGGCCTTTTTACTGTTACTTCTTATTTTATTATTCAAGCTCAATCTTATATCAAGTATTTGAAGTTTATTACATGATTAATCCTTAGACAACCGACGTTGCGTTTCGTTTAAAATATACTGGGCTAGACTTGGATCGCAAACAAAACGAGGAATTATTTATGGGGGTTCATCAAAAATAATTTGGCATTTCACTTCAGACCGCTTTGGAAGTGCTAGCCTTCATAGGACACATCCCAAATGATGATATCTTAATTCCATCAACTCTGTGGGCAGTTCTATATGTGCACCAAACAGGAAAATTGACTTTAGATCTCTTAGTACGAAATTGACTTAAGCCAAACTTTACTTTAATTTAGCCGATATTTCCGGAAACTATACCCATGAGATTTTGGACTTATCTCATTTATAGTCGCAACTGCTCAAGGAATAACCTCCTATGTTTACGTATGATTTAATAGTATTTAAAACCTCCTACGGAACAACGACTTAAGTCCACATATGTTGTTTTTCCAAAAAAAAATATTCTTTTCATTTATAAATTTGTTTTAAAACCACGACAGCAACAATTCTACATTGTTCTTATTTGTTTAATATGTGTAATAATTGTTGTTAGAATTGTAAACATCAAGTTTGAAATAAAAATTGATTCAAATTAATACGGGATATTAAAGAAACTATAGTTATACATACAAAAAACAGCTTCCCATTACTTCCCATGAATGGATTAAGGAGAGCTTCTCACAAACCAGTGATCTGTGCGCTTTCGAGTTTTTCACTCAGTGATTGGGACCGACAGTTTTACTCCGGTTTCGAACGGTATTTTGAGAAGCTTTGTCATGACTAAGTACTCGATAGTGTCGCAAGCACTAAGCGAGATGGCCGTCGTTGAAGGAAATGTAAGGTGGTTAGAGTAGGGATCGAACCCACATTCTCATGCAAAAGAGTCGCGCAGACTAGCCGACGTTATGGATACTCATGAAAAATTCGTCTGCAGCAACCTCCATTTTTCAATAAATACGATTGTTGCAACGCTTAAATCCAAATTCGGTTGGTAAGGTTGAACTTATAACAAATTCGATGGCTGCATCCAAATTGCTGTAACATTTGGTTGTTGCATATAAATCGGCACAACGTCTGGTTGTTGCAACAACCGGATTAAAAAAATAGGCTGTTGACACTGAAATTATAGAAAATTTAGTTAATATAACGAACATATTTGGACAATCAGTTGTCACAACCCAATCAATTATGAAACGAGGCTGTTCCAACCGAATTTCAGTTGGTAGGACTAAATTCAGTCGTGGCAACCTCAATTCTCTTGCAACATAATTAGTTAATTTCATATAATTTGCTCTGTTAGTTTGTGTATAATTATATTTGGTTTTTATCCGGATTTAGATTTTCATATAAATTTTATAAAATCATAAAATCATTTTGTAAATCCATAATAATAAACGCAATTCTTAAAGACAACTTATGATCTCACTCATGGGGGTATGAGGGTAAAAACGTTTGATATAGTCGACAGGAAAGGAACAAGGAATCGGATGAGACTTTTGGTATCTTCGATACAAAGACTTTTTTTATTATATTTCTGTGCTGAAAAGTAAGAACGACTTAAGAGCTTTTAGGGAAAAAATCACTAATAACACTACGAAGATTACTGTGGTCACAACTACCGCCAGATGCAGTTTTATATATCTCGTCCGATATTTCAAGAACGTATGTACCAAGGATTTTTTGACTTGACTGATTAAATATTAGAATTTCACGTGGAAAATTCCTTTAACGATGACCACCTAAAAAAATTGGAAATGCACATAAGTCGTTTTTCCTTTTCAGCACAGATTTGATGCCGATTCAATCGTGTCCCTACGTCTGTCTGTCTGGCCTGCTAGCTGGCCTGGCACTATAGCGTCCGTAGATCAAAATTATGTTGATGAAATTTATTCCTAATAATGCAGGGCCCAGTCCCGCTCACACTACTTAAAATTTTGTGGCTCTGGCCATCATGCCCCTGTAAGTATAACTGTTCGGATTATTTAACAAGTTGTTAGCCGCCGACCCTGTCGATGGTGCATTCGTATTGTTCGCGGCTCTTGTACTTGAGAACGTGGTTTCAATTCCTGCTCCGACCACTTTACATTTCTTTCGACTGCGGTCGCCTAGCTTAGTGACAGCAACACTATCGAGTATTTAGATATAGAAAAATACCTTTTGAAACCTTTGTAGGTCCCAATCAGTTAGTAGAACCCAATCAGTGAGTGTTCAACATCACTTTCATGGCATGTAAAGGGACAACATTTTTTATTTATTTCTTTTACTCGGCGTAACAGGCGCCTAATTATGTATGACTACAATCGTTCAAAGGATATCGTTATACCGATAATGCTGATCATACAGCCATTTAAAATACATGTGTATATAAAACATCACTAGTGAAATAATGGTAATGAATTCGACATCGTTTGTTCTGTAATTCGCCATCAATAAAATACAATTTTTATTGTATAACTATTTAAAAATTTAAAAAATTCTTTTTGGATAATAAAATTGTGAAAACCAAACGTCAATATCAAGCTTTTCCTCAAAACATTTGATTTAGCTAATAGTATTCAAAAATCTTTTATTAGGAATAATAAATACACGAAAATTCAATTTTATTATTATAATTTTCTTGATGGAATTACAGAACATTTTGCCCTGTTTCCCCCTTTATTATTGTAATACATATTTGCTTGCAAATTAACCCAAATTTCTTTATAAAATATTTGGGAGATGTGAACGCTATTAAAATTATATATTTTATGAAATATCAAACTCATGAATGGGGCTCGCTCGGCATTTTAAAAAAGTCTAAGCAAACAAATAATCCATTTGCATGCCACCCACCGTAATTAAATGTAAACTATTTCGTGTTCGCTTCTTAAAACTTTTGTTTCTTTAGCATAGTTGAATTACTTCTAAAGTACCAGCTTATTGCATGTTTATTTATTAATGGAGGAAACACTAAAATTGACATGCAATTGTGTTTATATGATATATGACAATTTTATCCGTCTAAAAATGTATACATTATTTTATCAGGTGGTAAAAAAAACTAATCTCCCATTTAGGCCTAGCGGCAGATAAATTCATATCATGGGAGTTAATAAACAAATTCCCATTAGTTTCATAATAATAGGAAAAAGTGTTTATGGCACACAAAACACTTACCTTTTCAACCTAAATATTCTCAAGAGCTATTGAGGGGGAAAACATGTGTGTGAATGAATGAGTGAGTGAGTGAATATCTCTAACCAGACATAATATGACCAGATAACTATCGTGTTTATGTTTAGTTAACAAGGCCACTTAAATAGCAGCAGCAACCAGTCAAATCTACGCTTAACAGCTCTCTTCTTCAAGAAAGTAAACGTCTGGTCTGCCATTATATCTATGTAGTTTCAATGAGTACGACTATCATAGATGATATAGTTGTCTCCCGTTAGCCTAAACACGTGAATGCGAATTGGCCAAAATCAACTGCAGCAGAAGTTGCTGCGATGGAACAGAACATCAAAGCTGTCGTTTTATCGTAACTGAAATACGAGTTGAACCTAGAAAACAAAGTATTGTAGAACAGCAGTTGGAGTACAAAATATTGTGTGGTTCGTTTTCATGCTCTTCATTCGCTTCTTTCTGTGGGTTAATAGCACACTTGTTCAATTACAGTAGCACATGGTAGAAATGTTGTACTCGTATGTACGAAATACTAGTGCTATGACCATAACCACCGTGATGGTGCAGATAATGATCATTGCGATCGTTGTAATGCCGATGATGATGATAACTGATAAATTATCTTTAATGAGACGCATAGAGAGTTTAAGTTCTGTGGTTTTTTCCATCACTTTTTCCACGAGAGGTATCTACAAGGCAAGAGAGAGAGAGAGAGAGAGTTTGTAAAGTTACTTAGAAATGAAAACAAAGTGAAATTTGTACATTTTGGTACTATTTGTGTACACTTTAGAAACCCCGAAATGCTTACTTGTAACACCTTTAATGTAATTAAATATTTAAGATTTAATTATTTGTTTCTTAATTTAAAACTATGTGAGATTGGCCCGGCGCATAGCGGGGTCATGTGAATGCTGGTTCCATCCCCATTTTGACCATATTTATTTTATTTTGAGGTCGGTCACCTTACTTGGTGATGACGACACTGTTGAGTTTTTAAGACATGAACAAGTTTCTTCAAGCAGAAACATTCGGAATCAGGATTAACATTTAGGTTCCATTCTAAGTCTATAAATAACCGGTGGGCCATGTACAATTTTTAATTTAATTGCACTTCGCTTTAAAACAAATACTAATATACAATTATTCACAATTATAGTTTTATTGGTAAGACCAGAGTTCGTATTTACCTACCAATACACATCGCCGTGGGGAATGTGTAATCACAGTTTATCCATTACCCAGAGGGTATGGGAAAAATAAGGGGTAGCTACCCACGAAAATGGGGAATTACCCATTATGATTACCCATTACCCACATGGTAATAGGGAAAATAATGGGTAGCTACCCACGACAATGAGGAATTACCCATTACGATTACTCAGTACCCACAGGGTAACGAGGAAAATTATGGGTAGCTACTAGGGATGCTAAACGGGACTGATTTTAAAAAATCCCGGGATTTGGGATTTTCCGAGATTTCGGGATTCTATTTTTATTTTTTTTTTTGGGAACTGGTCTATTTTATGGCTTACACTCCATAATACGTTATTCTAAGCAAAAAAAAAGTAAAATAACAAAATCGGGCCAAATGCATAGTTTTGGAGTTATGGACCCCGAAATTTCGGATATGTGAGAGGGTAATGCCGTTAACGTACCGTGTAAAGCCATTGATATCAGTTTTTTGTATAAAACAATTCAAAACAAACTCATAAAGTAATGTAGAACTATTTGATAAGTCGCTTAGTTATCGAGTTATCGGATGTTGACGTTTAGAAAAATTATCGATTTTGATATCACTTTTTTGTATAAAAAAAGTCATAACTAACTCAAAAAATAATGTAGCATTTTTCGATAAGTCGCTTAGTTATCGAGTTATCGGATGTTTACGTCTCTCGATTTTTTTCAAAAAATCGCAAAAATAAAAAGTGGCTATAACTCGGAAACGGTGCGTCCAATCGCAAAAATAGTAAATTTTTTACCTCATCTGGACGTTTTAATCAATGGATGTCTTCAAAATGTCATCACTTTTTCTAAAAAAAAAAATCGCTGAAACTAAAATTTTTCGAAAAAAAAATCGCTAGAACGCCCTCATGTCTATATTTCGGAAACGGAGAGTCCAATCGAAAAATTAACCAATTTTTGAGGGTTTTCCATAAAGTGAAAATATGAAAATTGCTAAAATAAAAAAGTGGCTATAAGTGGGAAACGGTGGGTCCAATCGCAAAAACAATACATTTTTACCTCTATAGGAGGCTTTTATCAATAGATGTCTTAAATATGCCTTTACTTTTTTTAAATCGTTAAAACATATGAGCGTTTTATCGATTTTTTATTCGAAATACAGCATTGACAGCATATGGAAGTCTTTCCTCCTTTGGGCGTAAACAATTTATTATTTTTGCGATTGGACGCATCGTTTCCGAGTTATATCCACTTTTTTATTTTAGCGATTTCCTTATTTTGGCGATTCTTTGAAAATCACTTAGAAACCGTCAATAATTGGTTAGTTTTTCGATTAAATACTCGAAATATAGACATTTTTTCTAATTTTTCATATTTTCGATCAAAATGGGGATGGGTTACCCTGGGTAACCCACTACCCATCGTCATGCGTAACTGCCTATTATTTTCGTGATGGTAATTCCCATTATCGTGGGTAGCTACCCATTATTTTCCTCATACCCTGTGGGTAATGGCTAAACAATCGCTACCCATTTCCCACGGCCATAATAATGGGTTACACAGGGTAACCCATTAGCCACGAAATACGAACCTATCATTGACATTTATGAATGAAATACAACATCGTTTCAATGACTTTCAGGACTCGATTTACAATACCTCAATCGACGTATCAAATTTTTTAGTACATTTTCGATTGTTTGGGCGTTTATCTCGTCAATGGACGACGTGTGGACTCTCCGAGCTCCACGTGCGATTTTGTTTGTAAACGTAGCCCACGTGGTGAAAATGAGCTTCATCGGATAATATGACTGTTCGATAAGAAAAAATGCTCATCTTTGGAACTCTGAACTTTGGAAGAAAGTTTTTAACATTTTCTAATTTTCTTCAAGAGTAATTCAACTCATTTCATAAATTACTAATCTTTAACAAATAAACTGTTACTCCATAAATATTAAATTGGCGATCTGCTTCGAAAAACAATCAAATCAATCTCTTTAAGCCGTGTAATAAGGAAACTGAGTTTTGGAGAATGCAAACTCATCTGTTTTCCGAATACCAAACACTATGCATCTGTTCAAAATAAAAATAGAATAATAAAAGAAGAAAATCGAAAGCAAACATTAATCATTCGAGAAAAACAAACAAATTTGGTTTTTTGAGTTTAAATTTTATGACCAATTTTTTTTAAGCACCAAACACCACTTTAAGTGCGGAATATGAACAATACTGTTCAATTCTCATCTTTATAGTTGAGATGGTGTTAGGGCGTCCTATCTCCTTACGACACACCGTCACAGTTTACGTTGCAACTGACTACAGCTTCGCCTAGAAGCGTGCATGCAATATCTGTGCAATATTTGTTATAACATAACTCAGCATGTGGCGGCGGCTTTTTAATCCGAAGTTAACATTTTTAAGAAACTTGGCGTCACTTTGTCACAAAGAAATTAAATTTTGGGTTGTCAAGAAAATAATTTCCATATAGTAATGTCATATAGAGTTGCCATCTTTCTCATCTGACGTTTCGTTTCACACTCTTCGTGGTGCGGTCGGTGCATAGACGAATTAATTCTCTCAATATTTTTAACGTCATAGGTGTGGTTGCAAGTGAACATTGGATGGTGGAAAGCATGGGTTCAATAATACCAGATAGAATAGTACACAAAGTGGAACAAAGAAACAACAACCGCATTTCGTGTTTTTGTGGCAAAAAAGTTGTGTTAAATATAGTACAAATGTATATCAACGATAAAAGTCAACAAAAAAGTGTAAAATACATTTAAATTTCACAATTCTATACGAAAACGAAATGAAAAAGTCAAGTCAACAGTTCTTGTAACTCCACCTGCTGTAAATTAATTTTCGTCGAATTTCTCTCATTTGCACAAACCTATGAAGAAGAACATTGTGGAAAGAAACGTCGGATGAGAGAATTAATTTGTCTATACTAAATTCGTCTATGGATCGGTGCAATAGATAGTTATTTGACGCAAAAAGGATGTACAGGTAGAGAAGAAAAAAACCCCGCAATTTGGCAACCCTATAACGGGAAATCATTTATTTATTTATTTAACCCGCAAAATAAAAATTACATAAGGTTTCAGGGGACACCCGGTTGGAATGGAGTAAGAAAATTTACTTTTTAAGGAAAGGTACTTCTTTAAGATAAGGTATTGTTTTTAGAAAAGGTACATTGTTTAAGAATATCAACAGGTATTTTTTTTTTGAGAGAATTTACTTTTTTTTAAGAAAACGCACTTACATATGAAAATGTTATTTTTTAAACTTCTTTCACTTTGGCTTTTCTAAATTTACTTTTATTCGGTTCTAAATGTGATAAACAGGCTCCACCTAGAAAATTTCCATTAAACAACAAATATCCCTTCCATTTGTTAATCTAGACACAAACCAAACCAAAAGTACGAGTGTAAGAGTAAGTGTGCTGCCAAATGTACTTCCATGCTCAGGGTTGTATTTCATGGATTTGCCAGTCTTGCACTTTGGCATTTCTAAATTTACTGTTTATAGGGTTCAAAACGACAATATGTAATACACAGATTCCACCTGGAAAACTGCCCTTTAAACCAAACCAAACCAAAAGTTCCCAATATAGTTGATAATAATGGGATGTAATAAAGTAGTTAAAAAAAAGTTGTTTAAAACTTTTTCATTTAGCCACCATCCCGCAACATGCGATAAGGAACTTCGTTCCAAAATAAATAAGCCCATTACTGACACAGAAAAAAAGTTATTACGGTTTGGTTTTGCAGCACAAATCGCGCGCCACCCTGTAAATAAGAAAACCGAACCGAAAAGTGAAATGCTTGGCAATATTGTCTTACTTTAAGAGAATACAATTTGAAACATCGCATAAAATAGTTTATTTCTTCATACGAAATATGCAAAAATAAAGAGAAATGGATTGCAAAACGAAGTTTACTTAATGAAAATATCAAACAAAAATTGAAAATAATAAATCGTGGATTTAAAACTTTAATTTCCGTTTTCTTTATTTTGAATACTTGTTTAAATGTGTCATTTAACGGCTACATGTTCATAAAAGCCAAAACAAAGACAAGGCATTGGCACTTTATACTTTGTACTTAAATCGACAGTACAACCATCTCTGTTGTTGGTTCCAGCTTTAGCAAAGATGAGATATATACATATAAGTGTAAGGTGTGCAGAGAGCATGAGAGTTAAAGAGACTGCTACGAGAGATATCCGTAACAAAAAACAAAACACGAAGATGTTTGAGATATTTTATGGCTTTATGAGTATGAATTTAGAAAACTGTCAAGTTAACAGCTTTCTTTTAGCCACGGTTCATAAACCAACTAACAACATTCACTTGTAGCCAAGACTTGTTTGAAGCATCTACGGAAAAAGTTAAAATAAATGGTGAAATATAAATGTGGCAGCTAAAAAATCTAGTGAAATCTCTTTTGTATTGCTTGTGTAAAACCTCAAATAAAATACGATAAATAAATATAACAGAGCAATTTAAAAATAAATTATATTTTCTAAGGTCTAATGGCTTTTATAAAAAATAAAAGGTTTATATTGATTTCTTTTGTTTTATATTTTTTAAAATGTGAAAAAATATTAAAATAGTTAAATTTCTCTCTCTCGTTTTAGTTGATTGGACATTCAGTTGGTGTGCGTGTGTGTGTGTGAGTGCTGTACATTTATGTTATTCCTAAGCTTCGGACGTTACAGTTTAAATTAAGGACTTTCCAACTTCCTCGAACCAGCAGCATCGCCAACGCACAATGGGACGACCACACACGCGATCAAATTGGCTCGCGTTGTTTTGTTTAGTTTTAACACTAAAAGTGAGTATACCTAACCCACAGAACAGATCTCTCCAACGATCGCACTCAAACTTCACCAAAAAAAAAAAGTGAAATGATTTGAATACAACCAGCAAACTTGAGTAGTCGTATTTTTGGTCTGTCTCGCGATATGTCAAAAATTACCAAATTGTAACGGTGCTACACAGATATGTTAATCCCACAATAACCCAATTCAAAAGCAAGTAAATGAGATATTTTCTAAACATTTGTCAATAACTGGCAGCATTGAAATGCAAATTGGTTGAAAAGACTATAACCGAACTATTTGGTAGGAATATGCCAAGATATTTTTCGTAAAGCACGGTTAGTTGAAAATTAAAAAGCAAAAAACATCGTCGGCTGCATTTTATAAATATTTTCTTGATGGCAATTGAACAAACGGAACTTGTCCATACATTTTCTTCTTCTTAATGTTAGAAAAAGAAAAACGTTTACGAAAAGGCAATAACAAAAAAATATGGAAAACAAATCACATGAAGATGTTTAGAAATCGAACATTACGTACAAAGTGCTGATGGTAGATGGATGAGTAGTCAGCCAGTGTAATGAGTGCAAAAACAGACAACAACTCTTTCTCTTCTTCTGGTTCTTTTTCTTGTTCGACATTCGACATTGACCGTTACGCTTGCGAGTCTGTAGTATTCATTATAATTGTATTAGCAATGCTACCGTTTGGTCGGTTTATTAACAAAATATCGGTGATTGTGTTGTGGTATGATAATATTGGTTTAAAAAATAAAAATATTTTGTTTAACGAAAATTAAAATTTATTTATAAGTCAGTGTTTGTTTGTTATACATTTCAAAAAAAAAAACACTTTGATAAACAACCCCAAAAATAATATATCTTATTTATATTATTTTTTAAACCAAGATTTATGCCTAAACTCAGGCAGTGAGAGGTTTACTCAGTTAATTAGGGAACAGTTATTTGGTCCTCTTTGAGACAAACCCAACACCAACTCAGTTTAAGATGACACAGATGGTAGATGCTGAAAAAACGGCCCCGGCAACATATTGCAGGAACCATGTACATTAGACGGACTCACCAAAAAAGTTGCTTTTGCTCACCCCTCAAAATGTACCCTTGTATTCCGATAATTCCCAAAATATTTCCTGTCTAGCATTAATAAATCTAAATAGTAACCCGCAAATGTGGCCTTCGGTGGTACAATGATCTTGTGCATAATAAAGTGGGTTCGATCCCTGCTCTGACCACCTTAAATTTCTTTCGACGGCGGTCACTCGAATATCCCTGAAATAGGATGTGTCAGGACACATTTCGATACGTTTTATATACAGTTGGACGCGCCATAAAAACTCCTCTCATATGATATGTGGCCGTCGGTGGTGCAATGGTTAGTGTGCGCGGCTCTTGTACATGAGATCCTGGGTTCGAACCCGGCACTGACCACCTTCAAATTTTCTTTCGGCGGCGGTCACCTCGCATAGTGACGGCGACACTATCGAGTATCTAGCCATGAAAAAGCTTCTCAAATTACCGTTCGGAATCGGTGTAAAACTGTAGGTCCCAATCAGTGAGTGAAAACTGGAAAGCGCACAGCTCAGTGATTGTGAGAAGTTCTCCCCAGTCCCTTCATGGGATGTAATGGGAAACCATTTATTTATTTTATATGATACTAACATTGTATGCATTGTCTTAAGCTAAAGTGCAAATTTCTTTGAAAAACTAAAAAAAAATATCTTTTTTAAAAACGGTCCAGCTCACGGGATCTTAATGCTAGACACGAAATACTTGGAGAATCATCAGAAAACAGACCAAGGTACATTTTGGGGGTGGATAAAATACACTTTTTCCCCTCCATACAATGTGAGTCGGTCTAATGAAGTACATGTTTGCAAGGATTGTTTTCATGATTTGCAGATCTGCTGCTTATTTGTTTCTTTGTTGTCTGTCACGTTTTTGTTTTCAGCAGTTTTCAACAAACAATGCCACATTTGGGTCACAAAAACATATTTTAAAACCTAAGAATCATTGTGTCTCCAATATGTAATATTGAAGAGTAAAAACAATGTATTTGGACACAAGTATACTATATTTGCCACAAGCTACAAAAATTTTATATTTACATCCAAACAACATAAAAAGGAAACATTTTCAGCGTGTAGCCAACTTTGAGATGGTGACCATCAGAAACATAAAACTGGCATCAGCATCGGCAAAATATAAAAATTTTCAGCGTGTAGCCAACTTTGAAATGGTGACCATCAGAAACATAAACCTGGCGTCAGAAAAATATTTATATCTCTTAACGGCGCAATCTGATAAAAAAAAAACATTTTTTCAAAACACTCTGCTTCACGAAGTAAAGCAGATTTGTGTGCCAATTGGCAAACAAAGAAACTTATCGATTTCCCATATTTTAGTTTCCGAGTGAGTTGATGAAATTTTGGTTTTATGTTGGCTCTAATTTTTTTGGATTTTCATAAGAAATCATTTTGCATGTCATTTATTTCGAACAAAAAGTAAATAGTTTTACCAAATTTCAACTTTTACTAACTCTAAATTTTATCTCCAATTATCAAAAATTGACATTAAGGTTTTCACATATGGGCAAATCCTACGTGACGAACGCTACATTCGTATGCGTTTTCGGATTAAAATATAAACATTTTTTGGTCTTACTAAAAAGATACCTTTAACTTATACATGGTTTTTAGTGGGATTACTTTCGAATGCCATAAAAATGATTTTTTAACAGGTATAAGTTGCGAAATTGGTCACGAATTATTGTGACGCACGCTACAAAACAAGGAAGTAGCTTCGAACGTTGTGGTATGATTTCGTAATTTTTAGCAAATTTTGCATAATAAAGCACACAAAATGAAATGCCTAAAGGAAGACGAACATAAGAGAATTCTAAAATAAGTTATTTGCAGGCAAACATTTTTATAGTTTTTTCTCAAAAGCCGTGAACCCTATGTGACGCACGCTACATTTTCTCCAGTAGTATATAAATAAAAGCAATTGTATTTATTTCAACAAAACAATTTATATTCTTATTTAATAACATTGATGTAAAATGAAAAAAAAATATATAAAAAACAAATAATATGAAATATAAAATAAAACTACTCCATTTCCAATTGAAATTGGAAAAATATCAATTTAATTTTGAAAAATATCAATTTAAATTTGAAAATTCTATTTGAAATTTGAAATACATCAATTGAAATTTAAATATTGTATTTGAAATTTGAAATACATACATCAATTGAAATTTAAAAAAACATCAATTGAAATTTAAAAGACATCAATTGAAATTTGAAAAACATCAATTGAAATGTAAAACACGTCAATTGAAATTTAAAACACATCAATTGAAATTTAAAACACATCAATTGATATTTGAAACACATCAATTGAAATTTAAACGACATCAATTGTAATTTAAAAGACATCAAAAGAAATTTAAATTTCTTGAAATTTAAAAATTATTAACCAACTTTATGTATTAGATTTTAAAATTTCAATGCGTTTTAAATTTCATTTGGTGTCTTTTAAATTTCAATTGATGTGTTTCAAATTTCAATGGATGTATTTCAAATTTCAATTGATGTCTTTTAAATTTCAATTGATGTGTTTCAAATTTCAATTAATATATTTTAAATTTCAATTGATGTTTTTCAAATATCAATTGATGTATTTCAAATTTCAAGTAGAATTTTTAAATTTCAATTGATGTATTTCAAATTTCAAATAGAATTTTTAAATTTCAATTGATTTTTTTCAAATTGCAATTGGAAACGGTGTATTTAAATTAGTTAGTTATTTAATTAGTTTAAAACATTAAAAAAACGTTCTGCTTGATTACTTGTATGGGACCAGCGAAAGCAGACCTGTACGGTAACCGAATCGGATCAGCAAAAGCAAAATCCAAGATATCGGACTCCAATCGGATTTAATTCGGATCACCGAATACGAAATCCGACGTATCGGAGTACAACCGGATTCAAATCGAATCAGCAAAAGCGAAATCAGATGTGTCGTACTCAAAACGTATCCGAATCGGATCTGAGAAAGAGAAATCCAACATGTCGGGCCCGATTCGAATCCGAATCGGAACAGCGAAAGCGTAATCGGATATGTATGCGAAAGCGTAAACCGATATATCGGACTCATACCGGATCCGAATTGAATCCGAGAGTCCGACTTTATCAAAATTTGTTATTTAGTTTTTATCTTTTATTTCTTGGCTTCCCAAAAAACATCCATTTGGTTGTTATTTCTTAAGAGAAAACACTTAACAGTAGTCATTCTTGACCATGAGTATGCTCATATTTGATATCTTATCTAGGTCACCATATCGATATCACCTTACAAAAATATTTTGCAGCAAGATTGTGATGGAAACACCAACGATAAAGTTCGAAAATCTTATCGAAAATAGTGATTGCATTTTGAAACGACGAGTGTGTCAAAATAAAAGATATAATCCGTGTTTACAACTAATTCTGCTCAACTGCTCAAGCCGTTTACTTATTATCCATGTTTAATTTTTAATTTTAAAATAAATACATACGCGCAACAGTTTTAATTTAAAATACACTAAAAAAAATTACTCAACTAGTCTCAGAATCAATTAGTCTGTGAATGACGGTCTAATCAAGATACACAGCGCAGATGTAATCGAAACCGTTCTCAAACTAATCCAAACTCATGCAGAATGGCAAGTGTGTGGTTCGAATTTAAAAAAAAAACAAAAAATTTTCAATTTAGCATGAAAAAAAATTTGTTTTGGAAAAAGTTTCTGAATATTTTCGAAAATATTGACTTTATCAAAAAACATTGTACATATAACTTGAAGGTAATTTAGCTGCGGATTTTCAAATTTTTTAATTAACCAAATCGGACAAACTGTTATTGAGTTATGCTAAAATGTGTGGTGAAACCTCCTTCATTTTTAAAATAGCGGTTTAACTCGAGAACCAGAGTCAATTCAAAAAAAGTGAATTATAGGCTTGCATCAACATATGCACCAAAATTTCCTTACAAACCCCGCACCGCAGAATCAGTGTTGCCCTGTGTTATCAAACCCCATTCAATTTATCAAAAACCAAAGGTTTCCTAGCAGTAAAAAGAACTTGAGAGCACAAAAAATATAGTTCTCATCCTTGATTTATTGTTGGACAAGTAACGCTGCGAAAGATATATGCATATTTGGTAAAAACAATTTCGTAGTTATACATAACCTCAATGTGTAGCAACCTAACCTCACTGCAAGATCGTCTAATTTGAATTTCCTCTGCAATTTTTCATAAATGACTACGATCTGCGATACTAATTATGCAGCAACGATTCCTCCTTGTACGATTACTTATTATCTCTGTTGATAAAATATGAAATTCATTCGATTCGAAGGACCAACTCTCCAGTTGGTAACAAACACTACCGGTAATCAAGCTAGAGATGTGTAAAATTATTCCGTTCAAGCAATACGCGCGGTTCGCTCCCAACACTCGCTCCATAGTGACCCAGCCATGCTACCCCCCGCACCCATCAGATCCACTGCGTACACGCAGTCAGCTAAACAAATGTAAACTTTCTTTTGATATATGAGACATGTTCATAAGATTTAGGACAGGTTTATAAGAAAATGTTTTCTAAGAAAATATTGTCTATTAAACCGTTCATATGTATTATGAATACGGGCCTACACGCTGGAAAAACGGCCCCTGTAATATTATAAAGGAACCATGTATATGTTGGGAACATCCATATACTACTTACGTGTAAGCATTGTTTTCATGAATTGCAGATCTTCTGCTCTTTTGTGTCTTTGCTGTCTGACACTTTTTTGTTTTCAGCAGTTTCCTACAAACAACCCTATATTTGGATCACATAAACGTATAATAATATATTAATCATTGTGTCTCCAATATATTGAATTGCATCCATAATGTGTTTGTATACAAGTATAGTATTTTTGTGACACGTTACAAACACGTTATATTTCCATCCAAAACACATCAAAAATACAGATTCTTCAGCGTTTATATATCTATATATTATTATGCAAGGCTTTTATAATCGAGAGCATCAGTAGATTCGGTCCATGCCCATGTTTAAACCTATTTGTTATTCCCTACTCTTACATGGTTTTGGGGTATTATAATAGATTTGAGACACAGACTCATGAATACGTTTTGCGCCGTACACGCTGTAACATCTGCATTTTGTTGTTTTTTGGATGCAAATACTCGTATAATGTGTTAGTAGCTTGTCACAAATATACTATACTTGTGCCCAAACACATTGTGTTTGCTATTCAATATGGCATGTTTGAGACACAATGCCTTATGGGCTATAATATATGCTTTTGAGACCCAAATGTGGCTTTTTTTTTTGTTGAAACCCGCTAAAAACAAATACGAGACAGACAAAACACAACAAAAAAGGACCAGATCTTCAATTCATGACAACAGTGCTTGCAAACATGTACATGTTTCGTGCAATATGTTGCTAAGGCCGATATTTTTCAGGGTGTAGATTTGAGACACAGACTCATGAATAATTTTGGCGACGTTTCAGCCATATACGCTGAAACATCTGTATTTTGTTGTTGTTTGGATGCAAACATAACGAGTTTTTAGCTTGTCGCAAATATAGCATACTTGTGTCCAAACACATTGTGTTTCCTATTCCATATTACATGTTGGAGACACAATGATTAATATATTATAATATATGGTTTTGTGGCCCAAATGTTGCTTTGTTTTTTGAAAACTTTGCTGAAAATAAAATAGCAGCAGATCTTCAATTCATGGCAACAATGCTGACAAACATATTCATGGTCCCTGCAATATATTGTTGTGGCGGTTTTTTTTCAGGCTGTACCTATGTATGTGTCTGTCTATATATTGAAGTTATTAAGCGTTTCAAATTCAATTTGTCACAGAAAAGGAAGTTAAATATTTGTCTGTCCAGAAAGGAATCTGACCTTTAAATAATATACTAGAATTTTTCCTCCGGTGCCAAACCCACATTCATTTATTATTTTTCAAATTCACTCTCGTTTATGAAATTCCGTTTCCAGTTTCCCCTCGCAAAATCGTGCATATTAATCAAATTAATCGTACTGGGTACGAAATTGTTCATAGTTTTTTGCTAAAAATATATAAGTATTTATTAGTGCTTTGTTCGTATTTTTCATTATTATTAATCGTTATTTTATGCCGTATTCGCATGCAAGTGCATCCAACTTGCATTGATTGTTGGTATGAATGCATGTGTGTATGCATGTGTGTGTGTGTGTGTGGATGTATAGTGTTCAGCGAAATGCAGTTATGCTCTGATTTGTACCAGTTTTAACTTTCTTCGTTTGCTTTAGACATGAACGTTTCTTTTTACGCAGTTAATCTTCAGCTTCTAAACTGGCAGGGGAGTAGTAGATGCAATGCAATATTTTTTGTACATTTATTGGAGAATTTGCAAAAAAATGGAAATAAAGAAACGATCTAAAAGAAACGAACCAGAGATTTTTTTCTTTTCTTTTGCAAATTAAACGTAAATTGCCTTAAAAGTGGTAAATAACATCGAATTAATTGTCGACATTTTCGGATGTTCGTCGAAAGTCTGTGTTACGATATTTAGGAAAACAATGTGTAAGACATTAATAAAATGATAAAAGAAATTAGGCCTTCCGTTGAATAGACCTTGTAAAATTTAATGACGAGCTTATAAAGTGTTGGGGTAGGCACAAAAATCTTGCAATTGTATGGGAGAGAAATGTTGACATATATTTATTATTATTATAAAATTGCACAATATAAAACCCACAATTTCATAGGAAACAGAACTTAGCCATCTACTTATATGTATAATTACCGACGACTGCGTCAATATAATTACTTTGATGTCTATATTCTACTATAATGTCAATTAAATTCTTTGTCCAATTTCGAATTTTGTAAAATTCATTAAATTGCAATCTTTCGGATTCGGTCGGATGCATGCTCTATTTATAAAATTAAAATCCAATTACACAGTGCGACACTATTTCTGAGAGGTGAATAATTCCCCCGTCAATGCTGTACCCCAGAGGCAAACTATTGCAAGTTCATATATCAGTAAAAAGGAGGAAAGAGAGTTTAAAGTATTGTAAATCACACCCTAGTGTACCAACTAGGGATGCTAAACGGGTTTGATTTTAAAAAATCCCGGGATTCGGGATTTTCAAAATCCCGATCCCGAAATCCCGGGATTTTCGGGATTCTAATTTGAAATTTTTTTGGGAACAGGTCTATTTTACGGCTTACACTCCATAAAAAAACAACCACAAGGGGGGTAGAATACGTTATTCTAAGCAAAAAAAAAAAGTAAAATAACAAAATCGGGGCAAATGCATAGTTTCGGAGTTATGGGCCCCGAAATTTCGGATATGTGAAAGGGTTATGGCGTTAACGTACCGTGTAAAGCCATTGATATCAGTTTTTTATATAAAACAATTCAAAACTATAAATAAAATAATGTAGCGCTTTTTGATAAGTCGCTTAGTTATCGGATGTTGACATTTAGAAAAATGATCGATGTTTTTTACTTTTCTCAAACAAAAAAAAATTATTTTAAAAACATCGCCCGATTTTTCGAATATTTTTTGAGTTTGTTTCGACTTGTTTTATAGAAAACAGTGATATCAATGGCTTTACACGGTACGTTAGTGGAAAAGTATCCGAAATGTCGGCGTCCATAACTTCGAAACTATGCATTTGGCCCGGTTTTGTTATTTTACTTTCTTTGCTTAAAATAACATGTTCTACCCGAAACAACAAATTTTGTAATATTTGGGGGGTGACGCGTCATAACGCCCATGTCACACCGGTCATGGGCTTTATGTCCATTTTAGGTGCGACATAACGCCCATGGGCTTTATGTCCATTTTAGGTGTGACATAACGCCCATGGGCATTATGTCCATGGGCGTTATGACGCGTCACCATTTGGAGAGTAAGCCGTATAATAGACATACATATGACAAAATTAACTTTTGTTAAGACGTGTTATTAAACCTTTTGTAGAACCGCCATTGGTTTTTAAACACTTTTTGCGCAATTTGCATTTTGCTTGAGGTGCACCACCAAAAAAAACACCACACTGAACTTTTGTCATTGTTTTTAGATTTCTGTTTTTCAAAATTAATAATCCTGAATAATCCCGGGATTTACTCATTAAAATCCCGAGATTCGGGATTCATCAATACCGATAAATCCCGGGATTTCGCGATTTCCCGCTTGGCATCCCTAGTACCCACCTAGTGCAGTGTACGACAATCTTCCTCTTCAGAAAAAAAATATTTCAAGTCCACATGCAATAGACTACCCCGGTTTGACAGTTCTTTGGTCTAGTTCTATACACACTTCTTACATTGCAAATCCAATTAATTATGTGCAACGCAATTGCGAAAAAGACGGCAGCCGACATAGCCGTCTGAAAAGAACATTGCTACATTCATTCGAAGTAGACCTTTACCCTGCCGAGCCACGCCGCCACCTTTTTTTCAGTTTTTTGCGCGCCGCCTCCTGATTACGTAGAAACCGGCGCAACGGCGGCGTATATTTTTTTGTTTACTCTTTCATGTAATATACCAAGTAATGGCATTGTCCTGATTTACAACACGTTGCAACCACGACAAGCAACAAACTATAACCTACACACAATCACAATCCTAATTCCTAATAATAGTCAGCTTAAATAGTCGGTTTAGTCAGCCAACAATTTGAATTTTGCATAACAACAGCCAGACGAAATTCCACACGCCACAACACCAACAGACAGTCCCATTCCCCAACAGCCCAGTGAACAATTACTTCCGAATTCGGTTAGAATTCAGTCAAAAATTGCCGATTTTGATACCGATTTCGGTCAGATATCTTACCGAAAGTTGTATTAGTGGTTAACAAGACATCGAAACATTTTGTGTGTCAGACTTCTGATGGGAAATTCGGAAGGATATTTAGAAAAATATTCGATAAAGATTAGATTTTTCTGAGTATAATCTGACTGAGTGTAATACTGACACTTTTTTTATTTGAAACACTTTGTTTATTTAAAATTAAATAAATAAGTATTTATTTTTAGTAAAGTAAAAGAAAACAAAACAAACCTCTTCAAAGGTCGGTACACAGACAAATAAATACATAGAAACATTTATTCTCTCATCTGACGTTTCATTTCACAGTCTTCGTCGTAGGTTTGTGGAAATTAGAGAAATTAAATTTAAAATTAACTTACACCAGGTGGAGTTACAAAATATGTTCACTTAACTTTTTCATGTCGTTTTGGTGTAGAACTTAACAATTTTAATGCTTTTTGCACTTTTTTGTTGACTTTTATCGTTGGTATACATTTGTATTGTATTTAACACAACTAGTTTGTCACAAAAACACGAAATTCGGTTGTTGTTCCTTTGTGGATCGCTGTATACTATTGCCACCATCTGGTATTATTGAACCCATATTTTCCACCATCCAATGTTTACTTTCCATCGTACCTATGACGTTTAATTTATTGAGAGAATAAATGTATCTATGTATGTATTCGACTATGGGTAGGTATTCTTGAATAGTAAAAATAAAATAAGAATAAGTGTGTTTTTTTACCCCGCTAAAGTTAATTATAGCTTAATTTGTATGGGACAGCTAAGCGATATTAAGTGGCATTTCAATTTCCCACTTAAATTCCGACTTGAGCAATGACAATGTTGCCATATGTTAAAATTCAAGAAAAGGCAACAAAGCAGAAATTTGCAAAATGACTTACACATTTTAAGTTCATTACAATAATTTTGTTTAATGGAAGACTATGTATACTTGTATATCTCTAAGTTTGAAGGATAGACTTTTTTCCGATAGAAAATAAAATTGGAACCAAATTGTACACAACAACGCTCGGTAAATGGTATACATATTGATCATGGTAGAATTATCTACCAGGTATAGTCGGTTAAACAGGTGACGACATTTTTTCCATGTCAACACAGAAACAATTCGAAGTAGCTGGTAAAGTGACCGATTCCGATTTCTGGCGGTAAAAATCATGACAGAGTTGCAAACATGGAATTAACAGATTTTAAACGTTTTAAATTTCTATTGCAATGAGATATTTAGTATATTATAAGACAGATTCCGATAGTGAAGATTTTAAAGTTTTGGATGTTACGGATTTGTTGAAAACTTTAAAATGGGTTCTAAGGCCCAATTTTTGACTGGTTATTTAAATTGGTAATCAGTTGATTTTGAGTTATGTTTGATCTGACTTTAAATGCGATAAGAGTTTTTCAGTACTTTGTCAAATAATCTTACTACCATGAGGCAACAGTGGCAAATGCTACGAAAAACGAGTACATAAGTTTCAGTCGGGTGAACCGACTTAATCATACCCTCACCCTAAGTCATCCATTGCATAGGAGTTCTGTTAAAAAAGCTAATACTCAAAAGTGACCATATTCAACAGCAGATTGGCATTGCGCTAAATATTATTGAATACCCAAATTAGTTATGATCGTAAATGGTTTTGGGGAATTTGTTCCCTCACAATATTTATATGCGAGTTACAAAAATGGGCATGGCAAGTTGTTGCCAAAATTTTGATCAGTACCAAATTGTATTAAGATTATGTGATCTAATTAATAATGATTCTAATGAATGGTTCCAGGCAATCACCCGACTCGCGCCCATCTCTACAACCAACCTTAGTTCGTGAAGAACGCGAAATCGTAACTTAAGCGAACCAAATTCTTGCCATTCTTTAGCAAGAGTTTCGATTAGTTTGGGCACAGTATTAACTATATCATCTCATTGTTACCTACAAACACGTATTTTCTTGTTTGATCTAATTCGGTCCCGACATGTCGTATTTTGATTTCTCTGATCAGATTCGGATAGGGTTTGAGTCCGACACATCAGATTACGTCTTAGTTGATCCGATTCGGGCCCGACTTGTCGAATTTCGCTTTTTCTGGTCCGATTCGTATACGGTTTGAGTACCACACGTAGGATTTCGCTTTCACTCATCCGGCTTAAGTCCGCCATGTTATATTTCGCTTTCGCTGATCCGATTCAGATCCGGATTGAGTCCGATATGTTGAATTTCGCTTTCGTTGATCCTATCGGGTACAGATCCGTTTTCGCTGATTCCGTTCAAGGAACCAAGAATAAATAATGTAGTATTTGTAATTAATTTAAACTACCAAATATTAGTTTTATTTTATATTATTTATATTTTATATTTTTTTTCATTTTATAACGATCATAATGTTACTAGATCCGATATGTTTACTCGAATCATCCGATTTGACTTTGAGATCGCTTCCGTTCTAGTTTCGAGATCGGATCCAACCTCATTTCGTGATCGGACATAATTCTTGTTTCGAGACTGGAAAAGGAATTACGGCCACTCGAGTATCAGATCTCGAATCGATAACGAACCCGATCTGGAAATCTAATCAGAGAATTCGGGTCCGATTCTGGGTCGATTCGGATCCGATGTGCTTATTGGGGTACTTCAAATTCAAGGTTTTGTTTTATGTATTTATTTCAAAATGAAGAATGGATGAGAATAATAAGTGTATAACCACAATCAGAGCGATAACGTTGGCGTCAATTCAAAATACGTTATCGATAAACACAATCACTTGGCGTCAAAATTTGTCACTCCTGTTTACTTTTGCATATTTGTCCACTAACACATCCACACAAATCTCAGCAATTATTCTGAAATTAGTATTTTTTACAGGGCGGAAGGACACAAATCACTTCGACTGTAATTTTTAACACTATGGAACATGAATTTACCATTTCCGTTCATATTCCTTAGAAAATATCAAAATATTTTAATTTTAATTGTCAGAAAAATAGAAACACGTTTTCTAACACATACTAATTTGTATATTAAACTGGCAACATTGTGCCTTCTTGACACCAGAGAATGAAAAAGAATTCTACTTCTACTTTTTGTGGTCGTTGTGACGTTAAACGTCAACTCTTGCTCTTCTTCCATAAGAATGAATGTAAACATTTTGCTTCGATTGTGTTCGTACACTAATTTAAGAAATTTAACACTGCGGTTGTTTTAGAATTCTTCAAAGTTTGCAATTTTTCAGATAATTTTTAAATATTACTGACTTTTATACATTATATGAGCTATTCAGATGTCAATTGATCTAACTCCACATTTTAATAATTTTGATATTTAAATGATATTACAACTAAACTATCCTAATCTTTTTATATTTGAAACGTGCTTATTAAATATCATCTCAATGAATGAAAAATCATTAAGTTTTTATATGCAGTTTTATATGAGAATACACAAAAGTCGCAAACTTCCAGTTTTCTACACCTTTTGCTTTGTGAAGTTAGATCAATTGGCCTGTCAATGATCAATTGGTCGCTCAAGGAAGAATATGTCATATCTTAAAGACTAAAACCGAATTATGAATACAAAAAGGTAGGACTTTCAGATGATACACTCCGGTTCACTTGTTTAAAGGCACTAAAAATTCCATATTCAGCAGCATGTATCTTTTGCAATTTGTAACCGATTGCAGATTTTTAAAATGGAAATGGAAGCTAGAAATCGTAAGATATAACAAAAATCATAACAACAGTGGTTTCTTGACTAAAGAACTTTTTTGAGCAATTTATAAAAAAAGTCAAAAAATGTGCTATTTTTTTGGTTCAATTGAGTAAAGGCACTTTAACTAATTTGAATGTAAAACTGTTTTTCTTGTTTTTTTTTCAATTTATTTTACTTGATTTAAGAACTATTAGTAATGGGTACGTCGGTGGTGCAATGGTTAGTGTGCGCGCCTCTTGTACATGAGACCCTGGGTTCGAACCCGGCTCTGACCACCTTCAAATTTTCTTTCGGCGGCGGTCACCTCGCATAGTGACGGCGACACTATCGAGTATCTAGCCATGAAAAAGCTTCTCAAATTACCGTTCGGAATCGGTGTAAAACTGTAGGTCCCAATCAGTGAGTGAAAACTGGAAAGCGCACAGCTCAGTGATTGTGAGAAGTTCTCCCCAGTCCCTTCATGGGATGTAATGGGAAACCATTTATTTTTTTATTTAGTAATGGGTACAACCCCATTTGGTTTAGTAACTTCAAATATACGGGTTTTCATTGAGAGATAAAGAGAATTCATGTAATCCAACGAAATTTGATTCCAAGCATCCTTAATGGCCTGAATTAGTGACTGCTTGTCATCAAATTGTCTACCTCCTTCATAGACCTTGCGAGATAACCAACCCCAGACATTTTCGATAATGTTTAGATCTGGCGAATAGGGTGGCCAGTCAAGAATATTAACATTTTGGCTTGCAATGAACTCCTTTACTACTCTGGCGTTGTGTATAGGGGCATTACCCTGTTACAATATCCAAGATATGGGGCCAAAAAGTTCACTGAACTTCGGAAAAGCCGATTCCAATAATGTTTTATAGCTTGCACCAGTCATTTTTGCACTTTGAAATTCAAGATCGATGGTGCCATAGTACGTAATAGCAGCCCACACCATAACGCCGCCCTCTCGGCTGTGATGTTGGTTCAAAAAACGCTTTTCTTTGCGCAGATCATGGAAATAATAGTTGTAGCCATCAGGCTCATCCAAGTTAAACTTATTCTCATCTGTAAATACAACGGTTCTCCAGTCATTTACATGACCTCTTGGTCTCTTGCGAATTGAAGCCGCTTTTCCTTACGAGGCTTTTTTGTAATTTCAGATATTTAAGATACTCACAGCTCTTAATTACTCTGCGTACTGATGACTTGCTCGCTTCCACTCCAGCTTGAGCTCTTATTTTTGACAAGGATAAGGCAGAATTAGAAGCAATACTGATGATTTTTCTTTTCTCATACGTAGATAAAGACAATGAAACCCTTCCTTTAAAATTGTTTCCATACCCCTCGGGGTCCTTGATGTTATTGTCGACAACTGTTGGGCTCCGTCCAATTTTTTTAGCTATTGCGCGGTTAGAATATCCTTCAGAACGATAAACATCGATTTTAGTTTTTTCCAATAGATTTAAAATTTTTTGTTTTGCCATTTTGACTCGTAAAATGATTAAGATGTAATAAATTGTACTCGTAATAAACAAACGCTCCCTACAAAAAATCAAGAGAACCAAAAAAATAACACATTTTTGGACTTTTTTTATAAATTGCTCAAAACAAGTTCTTTAATTAAGATTTTTGATATTTTTTATATCTCAAGATGTCTAGCTTCCATTTCCATTTTAAAATTCTGCAATCGGTTACAAATTTCAAAAGATACAGGCTGCTGAATATGGAATTTATATTTTGTGAAACCGTCGGTGGTGCAATGGTTAGTGTCCGCATCTCTTGCACATGAGAACGTGGGTTCGATCCCTTCTCTAACCACCTCACATTTCTTTCGGCGGCGATTACCTCGCTTAGTGACGCCGACACTACCGTTCGGAACCGTTATAAAACTCTAGGTCACAATCAGTGAGTATAACACTAGAAAGCGAAAAGGGGACTGATTGTGAGAGCTCTCCCCAGTCCTTTCATGGGATGTAAAGGGAAAATATTTATTTATTTATTAATATTTTAATAAATATATATTTTTCTATTAAATGAATAAATGTGATAATTAATTCAAAAATTAAACAAACAAATTAAAACTAAGTGCTCACAATGTTTACAATGGTTTTTGGCTCTAGTGAACAATTTTCATGTCGTCGCTCCAAAATTGTTATTTAAAAAGTGTACGATAAAATGCAACTCGAAAATCAAATTAAAAAAATGTGTAAATAATGATTTATTTTTTATTTTCAAATAGCCATGTTTGTGATCTAAACCACCCCATATACCAGCATAAAAGTCAAAGCACTAATCACAGCAATATTCAATTCGTAATTGAACAAAATTTTCAGTTTTCGAGTTTTGGAAATGTTTCGCTTATTGATTTTTATACGTTTTTTAAATTTAAATTGTGAACTGAGATGTTGTAAACAATCTGCCGACGAAATCCTGATCATACGGATAATAATCAATCCACGAAGCTCAATTTGTAAAAAAGACTCAAATTTTTATAAGAGATTTCATTAAAATTTAATTAAATGTGAAAAAATGTAGAAGATAGCTGTAATTAGTTATATACGTCAAATTGTATTTGCATACAATTTTTGAAAAAACAAAATTGTTTTAAAATTTTTCCGTAATTTTTCGAAGAATGTGCAAGAACTGATCGAAAGATAAGCATATCTAGACACAAGTTAGTAGAAAAAGAAATAACCTTTCAAACCATGTAGAACATGTCCATGTACAATACGCTACGCTTTTACAGCAAGTCTAGGTAGCGCACGCAAAATCAACACCTCGGCCTGAATTTTCAGATTCCGTACTCTTCCTGGTGTGATGTTCAATATGATAACCTACCGCAAAATACTGCTGATTTGGCTGAAATTTAGTATTAAGCTATATTACGTCAAACGCCAATAATTAACTGAAAATCTTTGATTTTGCCACTCCCACTTTGGTACCTCTCATACAAAGGCTGAGTGTGCGACTGGTTGGGCACAATAACTGCCGTATAACAGAACCGATAATAGTGCAATTTAGCACAAGATAATATTTCGTCGAACGCCTCTCTGCTTCTTAAAATGGACGATTTTCCATTCCCATTCTGTTACCTCCCATACATAAGATTTTCGGGCGTCGGATCTGTCGATGAAATAGCTCCGGTCAAACACAATCTAGCTAAATTAAATCCGGTAGTACTGGCCAAAATTTTGTCACAGTATCTTCTATAACTAAAAATGGATGACTTTGCCAGGCCCATTGTGGTAGCTCCCATACAAAAGTTGGCGGTCCGCCAACAGGTTGACTCAATAACTCCCACAAAATACTATCGATCTGAATGAAATTTTGTATTAGTCTACATAAACAAAAAAAAAAAAGTTGTCCCATAACATCCCATGAAGGGATCGAGGAGAGCTTCTCACAATCAGTGAGATGTGCACTTTCTAGTTTTTACACTCACTGATTGGGACCTACAGTTGTACACCGGTTCCGAACGGTATTTTGAGAAGCTTTTTCATGGCTAAGTACTCGATAGTGTCGCCATCACTAAGCGAGGTGACCGTCGTCGAAAGAAATTTAAGGTGGTCTGAGTAGGGATCGAACCCACGTTCTCATGTACAAGAGCCGCGCACACTACCCATTGCACCACCGACGGCATATGTCTACATATCGTCACCTAAAATGCCCAAAGACATAACCCTCATTTTCAAAATTTTACAGGAGAAGCAAAAAACCTTAAAAAATCCAAAGTATTACCTTAGGAACTTGGAAGTCTACTATTTTGCACATATATATTTTATCGTGGAGTATTATATTCAATCAAAAAATCAGTTTTTATTTTTTGAGGGTTACGCCTTTGGGCATTTCAGGTGACGATATGTATATATATTTCGTCAAACGCCAGTCACATACTTAAAAACGATGATTTTGCTACACCCATTAAGGTACCTCCAGCAAAAAAGTTGTACGGATGTCTGGTCGATCGCCTTGGAAGCTACCGTAAAATACAACCGATCTGAATGAAATTGGGCACTGGCCAATATTTCGATATCGATAACTCCAATTTGGAAAATGGGTGGCTTTGCCACACCCAGTATGTTACCCTCCCTACAAAAGTTGCCAGTATATGGTAAAATATTGTATAATTCAAAATTTAATAAAGATCTATTTTGTTGTTCAAGATTTATCTGTCTAACATCCAATTATGAGCCCATTTGTATGAGAGCTACCATAATGGGCGTGGCAATGTCGTTAACAGAATATAGGCCAGTACCCAATTTGAGACTCTTTATAATTTGCTACAAAGGTAACTAAAATCCTTAAATGTATTTTTTTATTTTCTTTGATTTATGTCTTCCTGAACAATTGGTATTAGACTCATTCCATGCAAAGTTGGACCAAAAAACACACATGGCTCTAAAATTTCTGAAAACTTCTAGCAACATTCCACTTCTTTTAATACTATTTTATACTTGGTATACTTTTTTTATTTCTTTGGAAAAACATTTGAAATTAAACAGAAATTTGGAAAATATATGTCTTATGGATATGACTATCTAAATTTTTTGAAAAGAATTAAAAATACATGGCCGTACGTTATGAGAAATGCTCCAAAAATAAATAAAAAAGTATACTTGATTAATTTGGTGACAACCCCCTTCCCCGGTCTAAGATTTCGGTACTTTTTTCAAACTCGCCACTGAAAAACAAAATGCTCAGTTAACCTCTAATTAACTTTGAATTAGGATTCGGGCTAGTTAACTACCCACTAAACAACTGGATATAATAGCTGCGTTTTTGGTTGTTAGTTAAACATAGTTTAATGATCTGTTGGTTAAATATTAACTACAGCTTAACTGGACATTTTTGTTCAATGAGTTGAAATAAAATATACCAGATCTAAAAAAATGGCACTGTTATGGCCAGTTTTTCGGTCAGTGGTGATCTTCGTTTCTTAGTTAAATTCAATTCAAATTTCCCCCACAATATTGGTTGGTTAACTTTTAGTCAGAACCATATGATTTTAACAATCAAATTACTGACTGTCAAAATGAGAAATGTTAGATTGTATAAAATATATGCTTCTGTTTTGCGTATTTGTACACATACGTCACGTCTAGATCGTTAAATGATTGCGCCTTTATAGTTTTTTACACATTTTTGTTCAAATAACTTCGATTTTGTGCATCTATTTCTTATTTTACATAATTCCATTTTGTTTGTTCCTCTTTGTTGTTTCGGTATTTATCCCAAACCAGTTGTTTTTTCCAATCAGAATACAAGGGTTGCCATAATCGTTAACAATATGGCGACTTACATTAACTCACCGTTGAAAAACAAAATGCAAAGTTAACCTCGAATTAACTTTCAATTACGATTAAGTAATCTTATAGTTAACTACTCACTTAAAAACTGGCCATTATACGGCATTTTCAGCCACCAATATTAGCGCATTTCGAAAGTTAAATTTGTCAACCCAGAAAAATTCTCATACAATTTTCATCTGTAAAAACTAAAATTTAATTTTTAACCTCATTTTAAACTGGTTCACAATTTGATGCAACACTGCTAAGTATCAAAAAAATGCAACCATCATAAAAACATACATAAAAAACCAACCCGTAAAACACATAGTTTTTGACTATAAATTCTTTATAGATGGCCACGCCGCTTTGTCCAATCCCGCCCATATTTGCAGCAGATCTTAGAATATGTACACCTAACCAACATACCCAATTTTGTTCAAATACCGTTAACAGGAGCAGAAATAATGGATTTTTAATTTGTGATTTGTATGGGAGGTACCACGCCCCTTCATCCAATCCCGCCCATATTTGAATAGTTTATTTTTGTCATCGCCATTAGTTTGTCTGCGAAGTTTCAGCTCGATTGGATCACGGAAAAGGATTAAAAATCAGTCCAAAGTTGTTTCGGCATACATACATACATGTCAAAATGCATACAAATAAATACAAAAAAAGCGATATAATTAATTGGGTCTTATTAGTCTAAAATGTGGGCCGATTGACTGGCTGGCCTGATTTGACCGACTGATCCAGTTGTAAAGGTTCATTTATTCTAAATTTTCCAAATTTATAGAAAACTGGCAAACCCTAGAATCGCCTATTTAATTTTATCCGTTGTGTCTTCGATATTTTAGTCTAGGCACGGAGTTTTTCTAAATTGGTCTAAGAACAAAGTTGCCACTTGAAATGTCAATTTAATCTCAAATTGGATGGTGTAAACGGCAAAGATTAGAGAACAAGGCTATCGCTAACCTGACCGCGACAAACTGCGTTCAAAATGCGACATTATGACCAGGTTTTAAGAGGGTAGTTAACTATCGGATTAACTTATCCTAATTACAAGTTATTTAGAGGTTAACTATTCAAGAATAAACAATATATAAAGTATATAAATATACGCCAAAGAGAAACGTGCATTTTACATTCTCTTTTTGATAATGAGAAACGCTATTGTGAAAATCATATGGTTCTGACTACAGATTAACTCGCCAAAGTTGTGTAGTTAAATCATTGTTAAACATTGACAGAAAATCGCAATTCGATGTTTAACCACCATTTAACTAATGGCGATATCGTTTCTGACAAAAAAATTCAACATTTTTACTGCCCTTTGCCCTAAAAGTGCCTTTTTGTGTTCGTTTGTCAAAAAAGTGCATCCCTACCTCAAGGTCTTGTGTTCACTTCTGAGAATGTTGCACTCAAAAAGAGCAAAATGTTGCATTTTCTACCCTCTCAGCGAGTCATGGGGTAGAAAGTTTCTGTCATTTTGTTTGTGTTATTTGGCTTTGCTAATCTAATTGTTCTACCCTTTGTGTGGGGTGCAAAGCTTATTTAAGCGGCTTCAGTTAAATTAGCTTACCTTCTCCAACAAAGTGGTCGAATTTTTAGTTAAGCCCGGTATTCAGTTTTTATGAAATTTTCGTTGCCATTAGAAGTACTTGTATAAAAAGTAACGAAAATTTCATGAACCGAAAATTCCGCTCACTTTTCGTTAGCTTAGTACTCAGCTCTTCGCGAAAATTTCGTAGGCAAAATCAATTACAGGGTTGTTACGCCAAATTTATTTCGTACGAAAACAATTGTTTGATAATTGTTAGGGACCGGAATTTTGACATTTTGATCCTTTTAACAACCAAAATCAACACGACATGAGAAACAATGATTAATTGGCCATAACATATGTTGTTTAGACCCAAATGAAGCTTTGTTTGTTGAAAACTGCTAAAAACAAAAACAAGACAGACAAGAAACAAAAAAGCAGCAGATCTCCAATCCATGAAACCAATGCTTGCAAACATGTACATTAGACCTACTCACATTATGCGTGTTTTGGTTACACCGCTTGCTTATATTATCGCTTGTTTTGTATGAAGCACTTAGCGGAGACCTAGCGAGAACTTAGCGACGCGAATCATTTTCGCAAAGTTTAAAGAAATTTTTTTTTCGACATCTTTTACAGTTTTCCACCCTTTTTTTATATTTTAAAATAATAAAATTAATAATAAAATAAAAAATATAATAAAATTACTTATCGCTAAATTGCCGTTTTCTGTGCAACTTAGCAAGCGATAATCGCTTGCTTGTAACCAAAACCCGACTATTGTATGGTGGGGAAAAAATTGTTTTTTGTCCACCCCTCAAAATGTACCTTGCATTAAGATCGCGTGAGCTGGACCGTTTTAAAAAATTTATTTTTTTAGGTTTTCAAATAAATTTGTATTTTAGCTAAAGACAATGTATACAATATTGTATACAAATAATATGAAAGAGTTTTTTATGGCGCGTCCAACAGTATATAAAATATGTCAACACATGTCGTGACGCACCCTTTTCCAGGGATATTCTGGAAAAAAAATAATTTTTAAGGTTTTGGTATGGAGACTTTTCAAATATTCAAATTCAAATATCAAATATTCAAAATTTGTTTCAGAGCACCTCGGAAAATGTATTAAAAAATAAAGAAAAGGATATCTACACAACAGTGATCTTCTTGTCTATAGAAAAGCTTTGATACCCATTTTGTCCTGTTTTGAAGGTAATGTTCCCACCGTATTGCATTTTTGGTAAAACACGATCTAATGCGAATTTCGAGAAAAGCTGAAACACGTATTTACTTAAATCGACTAATGACTAAAATATGTCAATCTGACATTTAAATTAGAAAAATATCCGTACCAAAATTTTAAAAATTTAATTTTTTTTCAGAATACCCCTGAAAAAAGGATGCGTCAGGACATGATTTGACATATTTGATATACCGTTAGACGTGATTTAAAAGAACCTTTCATATGATACTAATATTGTAGACATTGTCGTTAGTTCAACTACAAAATTCTTTGAAAAACTAAACAAAATACATTATTTACAAATGGTCCAGCTCACGGGATCTTAATGCTGGGAATCATCATAAAACAAAGCAAGGTACATTTTGAGGGGTGGACAAAGTCAACTTTGGTTTGTGAGTCGGTCTAATGTACATATTTCCTGCAATATATTGCTGATGCCGTTTGTCCTTGTCCTTGTCATTAAAATTGACAAATAAATAAATAATTTTCCATTACGAGTAGTACTTAAGAGTTTCGGTAGTCGGTAGTCGGCCATTTCATAGAGTTTTATTTGCTGCTGTATTTTACCAATTTTACACTTTCGTTGGACATGAAACGGACAGAAATCAAAGGGAATACGTATTTTCGTTCAATGCAAGGAACATAAAACATAATTTAGCTGTCATTAGTATCAATAAACAATATTTAAAATTACTTCCTGTCGTCTTTGCTCTCTCATTCTCCATCATCGGCCTAGTACCTTTTCGATCAGCTGTGCCATAGAATCCCCCTGGGTGAATGGCGTCGAAAAAAATGTGAGGTGGTAAGAGCAACGATCGAACCACGTTCTCATGTTCAAAAGTCACGCACACTAACCATTGTACCACCGACGGTCATTGTCTAATTTAATTTGATGATAACTAAGTGACAAAATTAAAAAAAAAAAGACTTCAAAATTACAACTTTTATGTACGACTTACAACACTTAGTTAGCGAAGGTTTCCGCTTAAATTAACCAAGATGATGTAAAAAAAGAAGCTTGTATCTAAAAGCTGTCTAATACCATATCAGACATACATACATATGTATGTATGTATATCGGTTTACAATTTTCAAAACCAAATTAGAAAATCGTGATCCAAACAATATTACATAACATCCTATTAACCCAAAATGATGTTCAACACTGCGGATGTAGAAAAACAAAACAACCCAAAAAATAAAAGCAAAAGTGTTTTTCTGTACATCGTCATCACTCCAATACAATTTATTACACATTTATATACATATGTACATATGCATATGTTCATATGTAACATATACATTTAACTTCATAATTTATAAAAGTATCTGTGTCCCATTGGATACACTCGCAGCGGGTATTCAGATAGCACAGGCACACACACACACACTTACTCTCAAACTCGAGATGAGGGCATTACATAATGACCCAAAACCTTAAACTTACGCAACTCTTCAATTTTATGATGAACTTCCCTCTCAACCAGAGAGCAGATAATTTCACAATCATGAAGTAACAGTTAACAATCAAATCATTTCAAAAGTTCACTTAGGGCGGTTTGATGAAAACATGCGAAACGCCGCAAGCGACAACACCAAAACATACATATGATGTATAAGTGTACATACATAGTTAATTGTATTGGTGGGGGATCTCAACGTGGCAATCCGTTACGGTAGTTTAGCTCCAAATAACTTTCTACAAGGTCTTGACGTATTTCCTAATTCCGCTGTAAATCTTTGAAACGCATATAAATAAGTGTGTGTCTAGTGTTGATATTAATACTAATATATTGTTTTCCGTTTCTTCCCACAGAATGCTTATTGTGAGGGACCTCATGTGGATTCAGCTTCCCTGCCTCTCGAACACAGATCAGTCTACGGTCCACCGGGACCATCGCCAGTTTATGGTTCACCCCAGACGGCCTTAGCTGCTGCCGGGCCTGGCAACGATATCTCGGAAGAAGCCTGGCCTTTGTCGGCAACTAATGACAGTCCCCAGATTAAACATTTGCAGGTGCAGTGCGAAAAGACTCACATGCGTGTGAACATTGAATTCGATCGCCCCTTCTATGGAATGATCTTCTCGAAGGGATTCTACAGTGATCCTCATTGTGTACATTTGAAGCCCGGCACAGGTCATCTCAGTGCCACTTTTGAGATCTTCCTCAACAGCTGCGGCATGACCAGTTCAGCTAATCACAATGCGGTCGGTTATGGAGCACCTACGCCTTCGGGAAGTTATGTAGAAAATACTATTATAATACAATATGATCCTTATGTCCAAGAAGTTTGGGATCAAGCCAGAAAATTACGTTGCACCTGGTATGATTTCTATGAAAAGGCTGTGACTTTCCGTCCATTCCAAGTTGATATGTTGCATGCGGTGACGGCGAACTTCCTGGGGGACAATTTGCAATGCTGGATGCAAATTCAAGTAGGCAAAGGTCCATGGGCTTCCGAAGTATCGGGTATTGTGAAGATTGGCCAGACAATGACTATGGTCTTGGCCATTAAGGATGATGAAAATAAGTTCGACATGTTGGTACGCAACTGTGTGGCTCATGACGGCAAACGTGCTCCCATCCAGTTGGTCGATCAAAATGGTTGCGTAGTGAGACCAAAGATTATGAGTAAATTCCAGAAGATTAAGAACTTTGGACCATCGGCTTCTGTAGTTAGCTTTGCCTACTTCCAAGCATTCAAATTCCCCGATTCCATGAACGTGCACTTCCAATGTGTCATACAGGTGTGTCGCTACAATTGCCCAGAACCTAAATGTGGTCCCAGTTTGGGCGGTGGTGAGTACGGTGTACCTCAAATCGGTGGTAATGCCCTCTCATCGGAATATGGACCACAAGAAGGATACGAACGTGGAGATTTCGGACTTGGCGGTTTGCCACCAGCAGCTTACCCAGATCCTAGACACCAAGCCAGTGACTCTACCGGTGCCTATTCTGAAAATCAACCTGATGTTGTTCCGTCCCCTCAGGCACAAACCGCCGGCGTTGCCGAATCTGGTCCCTCAAGTTCTCAAGCTCCGGCCCAAAATCCCAATGATTTGCATATGCCTCCGCCTCCACTACCCGGACAACCAGGTCAATACAACACGGTTAAGCGTAAGGATGATGTAGAAGGTGGCAACTTGGTATCTCTCGGTGGTCGCCCTCGGTCTGTGGAAGGTTTGGATGACTTGCGCGGTGTGCGCAGACGTCGTGATACCATAGACATTGTTGTCAAGCCACGCATTTACAAACGTGACACGCAAGAAATGACAGATGTCAACACCAGCCGCACAATTCAAGTAGTTGCTCCCGGCGATGTTAACTTCGCCCTCAACAGCAATGCCAACAATGAGACAGTGGTCATACAATCGGCTCGCAATGCCGACCCCGAAACCATATGTATGTCCGTGCCCAGTTTTGTAGGCGGCCTTGTTATGTTGTTACTTGTATTGGCTGTTGCCTCCCTAGTCGCTGCTTTCCTGTTTGTTCGTGTCCGACACTTCGATCGCAAAGGAGCTCCCATGGGTTACCATAACTAAATTAAGTATTTGTTGTGTTTGTGTCCCATCCCTCTTCCTCCGCCAGGAAAAACAATGTAATTGATTACTTCGTTTCGTTTCTGACTCAGTATACTAATGCTAACATAGATCATATTTTCAGTATAAAAAAATGTAATTGTTAATACGTAGAATTTTTGAATAATCTGTTAAAAATCTCTTTTACCTCTTAACGGAAAGAAACGATCCCTTTTTCTACCAAAAAAAAGATGGTTTATATTATTATTTATGTGTACGTGTGTGTAATTTATTTATTAATTAATTTATTTATTATTTTTGTATTATTTATTTCTGTTCTGAATAATTGACTTTTTTGTATGTATTTAAGTAAGTTTCGAAAATTAAACGAATGAAATAAAAACAAAACGAAATTTATATAAAAATCATGAATTAAAACGTGCGTTGTATTTTGAAATTTATTTCGACTTCAAATCTAGACTCCGAAACTAAGATTTGCCCTACAACAACCTAAAAAATATAAAATATATCGTACCCTAACTAAAAAAGGATTAATAATCCAAAATGTACAACCTTTCGGTAGAGGCAAAAAACTGATTTTGTTAAGACAAAAAATGTATTATAATAGACGTATTTTTGACGAAACGGAAGAGAACATGATGACAGCCTTTTAAACAAAAAATTAAAAATTTATAATTTTGACTTATTACTATTTTGTAGTTAGAGTGTTTAAATCAATCTTTCAAAATCGACGTTCCAGAAATATACATATGTAACTCATATGTTATTTATAAGTACATATATTAAAAATAGGAGTATTGGCTACTTGGTAGGTACTAAAAAACTATTATACTAATATAGTTAAATTATACCTAATTTATTGACGTGATATAAAAATAACACGTCCAGCTAAATAACAAAATGTTTGTATGTCACGATGGTTTTTAATTTATTCTGAAGGGAAAAGAATCACTGGCATTTTACGGATATATGGACATATTTGCAACGCGTTTCTTTGCAAAAAGCACAAGGTTCCAGGTTCCTCCAAGTGCGTTTTCAGTAACAGAATGATAAAATTAGTCAGGATTTTGCTTCGTCTTTCTGTAAACTTGAGAGGAAACTAACGATTGTACGATGTACGAGAGCGGTCCCACAACTAGCCGATCTGACGTATAGATGGTGCCAGTAGTTTGAAAAAAATATTTTGTTGAAAAGTGGCAGCCTTATAAAACTTATGTTTTCAGTTTAAAGGCGAAACGTTGTTTAGTACGATATTTTTATTTGAGCCACCGAGAGTAAGCGATCTCAATGAATTTGTAAACATGGAAAAAATGGTCAGCGTTATGAATTTCAATATTTCCATTTGAAAGGTATCAGTCCAAGCAATATTAAAGCCGAGCTAGATTCTACTCTGGGGGAGTCTGCTCCTTCGTTTACGACTGTAAAATATTGGGTAGCCGCGCTTAAACGAGGCCGTACGAGCTGCCAAGGCGAACACCGTAGAGATCGACCAATTTAGGTGTCAGACACGGTTAAGAAAATCCACAAAATGGTAGTGGATGATCGTCGGCTGAAGGTGCATGAGCTAGCTGAAATGATAGACATTACAAAAAATGGTATATACTCGTACATCGTATATTGACCGAAGATTTGGAGATGAGAAAGCTGTGTGCAAGATGGGTGCTGCGCTTGCTTTCAATAGAGCAAAAAGCAGCGTCGTGAAGATGTTTTAGTAGAGTGTTTGGCGATGATTCACCGCAATAAAGACGCATTTTTAAATCGATTTGTAAAAGCAGTCAAATCAGTGGACGGGAATGGAAGAGTCGTGTCCAAAGAAGGCGAAGACGGTTACATCTGCAGGCAAGGTCATGTCGTCGGTTTCTTGAGATGCGCATGGGATAATTTTTATTGATTATCTTCAGAAAGGAAAAACCATTAACAGCGAATATTATGCTAATTTATTGCAGCGTTTAAGTGATGAAATTGTGGGAAAAAGGACGCATTTGGCGAAAAATAAAGTGTTGTTTCATCAGGACAATGCTCCAGTTCACACTTCCACATCCATGAATGAATTAAAGTTAGAATTGCTTCATCACGATCCGTATTCGGCAGATTTAGCTCCCTCGGACTATTTTCTATTTCCAAACAAAAAATGGCTCGGTTCTAAAAGATCTTCAACAAACAAGAGGTGGAGTCTGCGGTTGATGGCTATTTCGAGGGGTTTGAAGTTCTGACTATAAACAGGGAATCGAAGCTATTGAATATCGCTGGGAAAAGTGTATTGAGCTAAAAAGAGAATATATTGAAAAATAAGGAAAATTATTCCCAACTTTTTGTGTCGTTTTTGTTAGGTCGGCGAGTTTTGGGACCGCCTAATAAATCCAGCAATATCCAAGACTTCGACGCACATGCTCATTGTCAATCTACTTGGTTCGTATTTCCAATAAAATCCAGACACTGTTTGACCTATGGTGTCGAGGCCCACCATGTTTCCATTATAGTTCATGATTAGATGGGTATTTTGGTGCCGCCGGTAGTACAATGGTAGTGTGCGCGGCTCTTGTAGGTAGGCAAACTTTTTCGAGAAAGTCCCAGATCTTAGAAAATTTTCGTTCGGCGGACCAAACTAACAAAAATGTATTTTAATGAAAATTATAGGTCATATGTAATATTTAATGAGGTCGGAGGTAATGTGTTGATTCCTCATCAGTGTTACCATGTTGGCATAATTTGTGCCCTTTTGGCACAATTTTTTTGGGTTTGGCACTTGTTTTTTTGAAAAATTATGCCAAGTGCCGTTTAGTACAATTTCCCCAAAGATTTTGGAAATTTTTTCAATTTAAGTGTAATTTTTTAGCACAATTGTTTTGCAAACGGCATAATTTTTAGTATAAAATTTTCTTAATTTATTTATTTATTTTTAAATCTATTACTGTAATATTTATCGGTATCTTGTGGTATAATTCCACATTTTAAGGTCAACTTGTGTGCATCAAATACGTATAATACAACTACGATTCATCCGCGAAGTAGACGATTTGACCACTGTTCTCTATAATAAGTGTAACGGATTCCAAATGCAATTATCTAAAACTTGAAAAATTCTATTCCAAGAAGATTGAAATAAATTGTTCAAAACAATGGATTTTTTCAAAGATTTATTTAAAATAATACTGCTTTTAATACTTCTTTTTAAGTTGAAGAGTTACGGCCTTACACATAAAAAGTTATGAGAGGTTTGAGAGACGACAAACCTCATTTCGCAAACCTCTTATAAGTTTTTCTGAATCAGGCCGTTAAGGTATAACTAACCTGACCAATCATCTTACTTTTAGCGGGAGTACCCCCTTTTTGCGCAATTATCCCGCTTTATGCCCGAATATCCCGCATTTTGCGTGTCGCAGCCTGACTTGAATCTATAATAACAAAATGATTATAAAGAAAATAAATCGCTTTTATTTATATTTTTAGTCTTATTTTAACTAAACACATGTATTTTTATTTAGATTTGTGCCCGCTTTTTGGTCGAAACCAGCTGGTTAGGTTAGATATAACAGCTGTTTAAATTTTCAAATGCAGATAAGCACCCATTTCTTGGAGTGGACACAGAATTACAAAAAGACTAAAATGCCAATTTTTGCATAATGGTTTCGCAAACGGCACAATATTTGAGGACATTTGGCATATTTTGTTAGTCGGTTCCTCATGCAGTACACTGATAGAATTATCTTCATAATACCTATGAATTTCTTCATAGATTCTATGAAATGTTTCATTATTTTTCAGCCAAAGAAACATTTCATAGAATCTATGAAAGATTTTCATAGATTGCATGTAGTTACACTTATGAAACTTTTAATGAAAACTTCGTAAAGTGTATGAAATTGCTACTCAAATTCTATCAAAATGTTTCACAGATTCTATGAAAATATTTCGTAGCTCCTATGAAATGTATGAGTTTCGTAGTTGAGGAGGGATTTCATTCAGCAATAGTAAACATTAAAGGCCATCACCAGTTTATTCGGCCGATTCGATCTTCTTTTAAAATTAAAGGTAAATCATACTTATTACGGCTGTTATTAACGTGAATATTTATTTACTCAGCTAAAAACAGCTGGAAAAATATAATTTTATATATCTTCAGTTACAAACTAAATACAAAACTAAAGTATATTAATTAAATTCAAACAGTAATCAGGAATAAAATTAAAAACAAATAGTAATAAATTCATGCAGGAGATAATAGATTGAACATGGACGATATTAACAGAATTATTATATAAGTACATGAAGACTACTATGAGGGTAAGAATGATATGAATGGAATAGGATTGATAAAACAGTAACAAATGAAGCTGCAACAGATGTAGCAGTATAGAAAGAGTAGGAACTGGTGGAGTATGTGGAGCAGGAACAAATGAAGCAAAACCATATGACACAGAAACAGATAAAGCAGGAACAGATGGAGCTGGAACGGTTGTAGCAGGACTGAGAAGCAGGAACTGATGAGGCAGGAGCAGAGGAAACAGGAACAGATGACACGGACACAGATTAAGCAGGAACAGATGAAGAAGGACAGATGAAGCAGGAACAGATGAAGGTGGAATAGATAGAGTAAGAATATATGAAGCGGGAATATGATGCAGGAGAAACAGGAACAGGTGAAGCAAGAACAGATGACACATTAACGGATAAAGCAGGGCATATGAAGCAGGAACTGATGATTTAGGTGGAGCAGGAACAGACGAAGCAAGAACATATAATACAGGAACAGATAAAGCAGGAACAGGACAGAAGAAGCAGGATAAAGCAAGAACAGTGTCACAGGAACAGATGAAACAGGAACATATACAGCAGGATGAGAATGAAGCAGGAACATATGCAGCAGGACATACGAAGGAGAAACTGATGATTTAGATGGAGCAAGAACAGATGATACAGCAACAGATAAAGCCGGAACAGATGGAGCAGGAACAGATGTAGCAGGACAGATGAAGTAGGAACTGATGAAGCAGGAACAGATGAGGCGAGAACAGACGACACCGAAACAGATTAAGCAGGAACAGATGAATAGGGACAGATGACGCAGGATAAACAGATACATCAAGATGACATATGAAGCAGGAAATTTAGTTCGGAACCGAAATTCATTCACATGATTTCTCGAATGAAATTTAAAATCTAGCAATTTCAAACATTAACAGTTATTAAAAAAAATAATCGCTCGTTTAATTACTTCAATCGAATCCGATAGAGAGAATAAGTGGTGGAAATCATTAAAAGTATTGCAAACAGTAAAAACTCGATTAAAGGAACGCGGGTAGAAAATTTTGAACATATTGTCTTGAAGCTCTAAGAGGAACATTAAAGTTCAGCGAAGAGACCAAATATGCTGAATTAATTTCTCCATTTATTAGTTTAACCATAAAACATACAGACAACATTGCTCTAAAGTAGGTAAATCTATGAGTTGTAATCTATGAATATAGAGAGGTAGGTTCGAAGATGAACTCCAACCAAGATTGCGTAAAACAAAAAGTAAAAACTGCTTCTGAACAGATTCGATTCTAACAATATGGCACCAATAATGTGGATGCCAAACTATTGAACCGTATTCAAGAATCGGCCTTACAAGGCTAGTATACAGTCGCTTTGACAAATAAGGATCATCAAATTTCCTGGACCCACGTTTTATAAATCCTAACAAACAAGATGCCGTACCTATGCAAGTATCAATATGTGACGAAAAAGTAAGTTTACTATCAAGAGTCACACCTAAGTCGCAAAACTGAGACACATTATCACCAATCTTGTAAAAAGTATTGGCATCGCATATACTCTGATCCATTTGTTATATCTTTTAGAACATCAGTCGCACATCCCTCATTGTTTTTGTGATATTTTTGGTTTCAAATAGTCGTTTTAGTCGTTCAATAAAATCTAACTCGAAAAAATAATGAAATTCATTTTGATGGCATTGCAAGTATGTTGGTTTAGCTATGGATGATATCTCAGACAACATTGTATTTTCGTAATTTAGAATCTACTTCATCAAATTTTGTTTAACTCACATTTTTGAAATGTAAAAAATTGATTTGTCTAGCGTAATATCACTGTTATCATAAAGCAAGGCGGATAATGAAGTTCTCTCATCTTTTTCACCTGTACCTGCAGCATTATCTTCGATATTGTCTTCAACATCATCTTCAATATTATCTTCATCCTCACTATTGTCAGAAAGCAAATCTAAATTATCCTTATCACAGTCATCAGTATCATCATCTCCATAATTGTCATCATCTTCATTATTGAATTCAATATTGGCATCGCCATTTTCATTATGCACAGCGCTCTTACATACTGATGGGTTATACAATTTAGAAGAATTATTTCTTTCCCAACGTCCCAGAGTCACAAATAAAACCCTTAACCCAGTTCATATTTTTTAAAATATGCAGTGTAGTACAACCGTACGACAGTACAGACTTCACACTGCAATTGAATATTCGCAATTTCGTCTTTTCTGATATCCGTTTATTGCGCCAGATTTTGTGCAGGTTGAGGAATGATACACGGGTCTTATTTATTTGGTCACCTATATTAGCCGCGGAGCCACCGTCCTTGGTAGTCTTACATCCTAAATAGTTGTTAGTGTTAGTGGTGTATTCCGTTCTGGTCGAATACGCATTCGCGTTGTCTTCTTTATATTTTTTTTCAATCCTACTTTTTGCACGTTTTCGGAAAGTCTGTTCAACTTGGCCTCGATGTCATCAAATTTGTGGGCCATAAGACATATGTCGTCTGCGTAGTCGATATCATGTAGATGTTCATACATACTCCACTCAAAGCCGAACGGTGCTTCTGCATTAATTGCATCTTTTACCTCGTCCATAAGTAGAAGAAATAATGTGGGGGACAAGAAACATCCTCGTCTAACTCGCGCAGATGTGGTGTAAGGTTGACTTTCCTCTTCATTAAAACGAACTTTATACGCTGCATATCTGTACAGATCACGGATCATGGATACTCCAGTATCCCCATTTTGGTCAAAGTGGACCACACTGAGAAACGATGTACACAAGCAAACGCTTGTTCGAAGTCCACGAAAAGTAGACATACAGGCGAATGTAGTTCCACTGATTCTCCTATGATTATACAGAGTGTGTTTATGTGGTCGGCACACGAACGACCAGGCCTGATACCCGCCTGCTCCTTCTGCACAATTAGCAGCTCCTCTGGAATTTATCAGGACCAGAAGATTTTTAATCCTTCATTTTACCCAGTGCCGCATCCATCTCTGAATGTTACGGGGTTCGGTTTTAATACCCCTTCCAGGGTTGTGACGTGAATGTGCTGCCAGAGGGGTACACTGATCTTCATAATCCGGAAGTCTAGATTGTGTTGTCTAGAATTCGCGCCATCGTTCCACTTGCTGATCTGGTGATTATATCTCCGTACCATCATTAGGTTTTAACCATGCAGTACACAATACGGAGGTTACCTGTGTTTGCAGCTTTTTCGGTTTCCTCCCTTATATTGTTGAGATAATTGTCGTAATCTGAACGGACCATGTAACCTACTCTACGTGCCAATTTCCGATATATTAACTGTCTCTTCAACGTTGGTATCTTCGATCACATACGGATATTGTGCAGGCGTTCACGACTCCGAATTTCAGTCCAGGATTTTACACTAATCCAATGTTTATTGACACATCTTTTCTCATCAAGGACCTCAGTGGTTACTTCCTTCGTCTAGCAAGGAACCCAAAAACATCTTGCCGACAAGTGTATTGTCAATTTGATAGACAGTTTGGCCATCAGGCGTTTCCCATATATACTTGTGTATATTACTATCGGGGAATTTCGTTCCGCCGATAAACATTTGATGGCGAGTACAGAAATTTATGAGCATGCCACCATTGTCATTCCTCCCAGTTCTCAGACCATGTCTTTCCATTACTTCCCGTAGGTTGTTGTTGTCGTTGCCCACTTTGACAAGGAGCTTACAGCAAAACCCAGCTGTCGTCCTTATCACTGTCCTCATTAGGCTCATTAGATGCTTACCCCTGTACCACAGAAAGCATTTCTAGCCCTAGGTGAAAGAAGAAGACCGACTGCGTTTATACATACGCTACCTATCATTGCCGGAGTATGTAAAGTAGTGACCAGATGGTGTTTGAGATTTTCCACTATTAAGCCAACGTACAATGCTTAGGCCTAGGATGTCCACATTGTAGGATTCCATAGCTCGTCTAACCTGCTCGCGTCTAGATTTTTCGGAGAGAGTTCTTACATTTCAGGTACCAATCATAAACCGTTGTTTAAATCCAAATGTCGTTAAAACCCAAAATGTATACTAAAGAATACAGTCAAAATTTCTCTCGTGTGGAATACCAACAAAGAAAACGAGTGAAACGTTACGTTTCTCTCTTCATTGAATATTTCAATAAAAGAGCAACCTTTTGATAATGTTATTTTACTTATACATATCTATACAAATTCCTACCACGTTTAAGTAAAATTACAGAAACTTTGTAAAAAGTGTGAATTAATCAAGATTGACGAGAGAGAGAAATGCGTTTTATACATCATTTGCACTGGCATCGCTTTTCTTGATTTTTTTTACTTTTGTTGATTTCAAGTAGACGACAAATCGGGTATCAGGTATTTTTTCTTACTTGATAAAGAAATGTAGAGAAGAAAATTTACTCACGGACTGGAATGCCAAGAAAGAAAACGAGTGAAGCGCCTCGTTTCTCTGCTCTCTCTCTCTTAATCTCTTCGTTGAATATTTCAATACACGAGCAGTTTTCTGATGATGTTATAGTATCTAACTATAGAAATTCCAACCATATTTAATCAAGTTATGACGCGGGCAATCCCTCTATTTCAGTGGCTGAGGGTGGTAAACCCCAATCCGGTTCTCTTGGCCCACTTCCCAAAAGCGGGAAGTTTGCCAAGAGAGCTAGATCCGGTGAAGGACCCCTCGTAGGCTCAAAGAAGCCAAGGAAGCAGAGCAGCTTAGGTTCAAATCCGTCCCTTAAGATGGCAATCATTTATAGGGCTGATCCTGATGGCAAAATCAGCCCTACCAACTGATTGCAGGTTGAAAGAAGGCTGATGGATGCAATGTTGGTCGATAGTAGAATTATCGGTGAGATTAGCTTCTGTGGTGTCGACTAGCTGAAGGGAGTCAAAATCGTCGATTGCGTCAATAAGGAGTCTGTGAACTTCCTTAAGAGCACAATCGCCGATATTAACGAAGCTTGGCCAGGTTCAAGACTGGAGGTTATCTCTCAGTCTTTACTCCCGCTCCGATCCATTCTATCCGTCTAGATACCGCCACCAGTTTTGTAAGCGGATAAAGAGATAAAATTATTTGGCAAGCAGAACCCGGGGCTCAATACCCATGCCTGGGAGGTATTGTCCACTGATTCTGCTACCGACAAGGATACCTCAGGCGGCGATTTTAGAATCGCCCTGGATTCGGTGTCACTTGAGAAGATAAAGATTCGTGAGGGAAAGATGATCTTTGGTCATGGAACCGTCAGGTTCCTCCACTCCAGCTTCTTTAAATCTGCACCACTGCGAGGCTGCCTCCGCTAATCTTCTACTCTCCCTCACGAACCACGAGATTGACATTGCCCTAGTACAAGAGCCCTGTATAGACCGTGAGAACAATGTGAAACGTCTGGACAATATCAATGTGAACATCTTTGCGGTCAGAACATCTGGGAAGGAAAGAGCTTGTATAGTAGCTAGAAAAGATTCTTCCAACTTTAGTACGGGCGACATGACAACGGTGTCCATGGATGTTGAGACTGGATCAAATTTGATACTTGCGCCTGTGTACCTACCGTATGAAAAGTGTGATCCGCCTGGTAGGGCAGTTCTTGAACTGGTACACCAGGCATCTGCTAAAGGACGACAGCTAATTATGGGCTGCGACGCAAATGCTCACCACACACAATGGGGCAGCGCTGCGATAAATAATAAAGGTGAGTCTTTCTTTGATTTTATTTTTCAATCCGGGCTCAAAATTGCAATAGGGGTAATAGGGCCACCTTTCGTAATAAATTGAGTGAGTGTATTATTAACATAACCCTATCTTCTGAGAAAAGGAATGGGGGTTTCGGTTGACTACTCCTTTGGGCTATTCATAGCTTCAAGCCCTTTAAATCTTCTGGTCCTGACGGGATCCTCCCGGTTATGTTGCAGAAATGTGACGCTTTCGTCACCCCTCATCTTCTGAGTATCTATAGGGCTTGTCTTAGACTTTCTCTGATACCAAACAAATGGAAGGAGGTACTAGTCGTTTTTATTCCCAAGTCAGGAAAGACTAGTCATGTCTCTCCTAAGGACTACAAACCAATCAGCCTCTCATCCTTTCTATTGAAAGTTTAGAGAATAGTTGACTTGTACATTAGGAATCGAATTGGCCCATGCTTTCTTGAGTGGTAGAAAACATGCCTACCTCAAGGGTAAATCAATGGAAACTGCTCTGCACGATGTTGTGGGTTATCTTGAGCGCAACATGAAGTTTGGGTATTTCACGTTGGCTGCCTTCCTGGATATTGAAGGTGCTTTTAACAATGTGTCGTCCAGCGCTATTAGGGAATCTCTGGAATCCACTGGGGTGCCTCCAGTTCTTGTCGAATGGATTGCGAACATGCTTAGAGATCAACACTTCAACACTTATTTTAAGCTAAAATTATTGTATTCACCTACCATTTACATTAATAAATTGTTTTGATGACGAATTTCGAGTATTTCCAATGATTACGTGATGTTTTTTATTTCAAACGTATTGCACAATCGAATGCGTGTGTTCTAAGGAGAAATTGAAAAAATTGAATTTCGTCGATTACAACGCCATCTATCATGAACCGAACAAAATATTTCATTCAAATCATACGTACTTTTAGTCGTAGAATCCGTATCTGCAATAAAAAATATGGCTTCCTATCTTAGTTTAAAAGTTACCCCCGCCCCACCTACAAAGCCGGGGGTGGGGAATTATTTTTTTTTTCACTAATGTATTTCCCCCGCGGTATACTTAAATTTTGATTATGGACATTTTTTCCATAGAGTGGCTATTTTTCGAGATATTTGATCGTCTCAGTTTAAAAGAAACACCCTGTATATCATTTCGATGTGATACTAAATACCAGATATACGCCCGATTATATATTCAAGCTTCGTAGAATTTAAGCTAAAACTTTTTGTACGAAATCGACACCAAAAATTGTACCTCAGAATGTACCACAAGGCGGTCAAAGTTCAAAACGAATTTGTAGCCGCTAAACATTTGTCGGTTGTATATGTATAATCATAGCGTGCTGTATGTCATTGGAAAGATGAAGTGACAATGTATTAAAAACACGTTTGTTTTATTCACATCACTTATGGCCAGTTTTTCAGTCAGTGGTGATCTTCATTTCTTAGTTAAATTGTGGTTAAACATCGATTTGTGTTTTTTAGTCATTGTTTAACTATGATTTAACCACCCAATGTTGGTTGGTTAACTTATTGTCAGAAACATTTTATTTTGACAATCAAATTACTGACTGTCAAAGCGAGAAATGAAGATTGTATAAAATAGATGTTTCAGATTTGCATATTTGTACACATACGTTGAGTCTAGATCGTTAAATTGTTGCGCCTATATAGTTTTTTACACATTTTTGTTAAAATGACTTCGATTTAATGCATCTATTTCTTATTTTACATAATTCCATTTTGTTTGTTTCCCTTTGTTGTTTTGGTATTTATTCCAAAACACACGTTTTTTCCAATAAGAATACAAGGATTGCCATATTAGTTGACAATATGGCGACTTACATTAACTCACCACTGAAAAGCAAAATGCCGAATTAACTTAGAATTAAGATTAAGTAATCCGATAGTTAACTACCCACTTAAAAACTGGCCATTATAGATTTACAAATACTTACTTATCCGGTCACGAACAACCCCGAGGGGTCAGGGACATTACAAAACGAAGATAACATATTTCGCCAACCAGTTCGATCTTTTGCCTTATCTCTCCAGTTGGCAATACCAAGTGTACACAGGGATTCGTCAACCTGATCCCTCCAGCGGAGTCTTAGTCTTCCTATTTTTGGTCTTCCTTCGAGTTCGGTTTCGAAAACCCTTCGTGCTGGTTCGTCTTCATCCATTCTACTGACATGGACTAGCCAGCGCAATCGCGTTATTTTGATTCACTTGACTATGTCAATGTCAGGATAAAGCTCATGGTTCATGCGTCGCCGACAGTCGCCGTTGTGTACTGTAGGGCCATCATTTTTCGGAGTATTTTTCTCGAAGACTCCTACAGATGTTTCGTTTGCTTGCGATAAGACCCAGGATTCTGCGCCATAAAGCAAGACAGGTTGTATGAGAGTCTGGTATAGATGGACTTTTGTTACTCGAGAGAGGGCTTTATCTCGAAAGTGCTTGTTTAGCCCAAAATAACATCTATTCGCAAGGACAATTCTCCGCTTGATTTCAAGGCTGACGTTGTTGTTTTTGTTAACGGCAGATCCGAGGTATATAAATTCGTCTACCACCTCGAAATTATAACGGTTTTCAACGTTCACGCTTTGGTCTAATCGCATGGAGGCCTTGCTCGTTGAAACCATTAATTTTGTCTTGTCCTCATTTACCGTCAGACCCACTTTTCGTGATTCCTTCTCAATTCTCGAAAACACCGTAGTAACTTCTCTAACTGTGCGTCCAATGATATCTATATCATCAGCATACGCGAGCAGCATGTGACTTTTGTTGCTGATGGTTTTATTCATGTTGACAGCAGCTTTTCTCAGAATAATCTCTATTATGATGTTAAAGAGATCGCACGATAGGGTGTCACCATGTCTGAGACCTCGCTTAGTTTCGAAAGGATAGATTCATAGATTTACAAATGGTTGTTGTGAAATTTAGGTAAGTTTCACAGAATTTAGGTTGCCAGATCTAAAATAGAACTACATCCTCGTAAATATTATACTCATCAAATATTGGATTTCGTAACACATTGCAATTCACATAAGTAAATTATTTAAGATGTTTGCACTGTTTTTTTTTCTTTTTGCCCTAAAAAATCGAAAAAGTTATAAAATATGGGGCTCGTATTTCAAACGAGAATTCCCTTGAAATTTATTTATTTTTCCCGGGAAATGGAAAAGTCCTTGAATTTGCATTCCCTAGTATTAGGGCACGAATTTTGTCTCTTATATGCATTTTTTGGATGAACCTTTTGAAATAATGCCCTAAACAGGGTGATTCAGGAAGTTCCGGACAAATTTCTCCAGCGTATTCCTTGGCTCATTTCATGAAGAAAAGTCCACTAGGACCATGTCCGAAAATGCAAGGGTGCGAAATGGCAGCGCGTTCTAAATTTTCGGCTTGTCGGTCAGTGGGTAGTAGGGTAAAGTTGCTAACTTCTGAGCCAGTGGTCGGATTTTTCGGGAAAAAAATGGAAAAAAAATTCACATAACCTCAATTTGCTCAGCCAGATGGCAGGTAAATTATGTTTTTTGAAAGATAGCCATACCTCTTACCTTTCCAAAATGACCTAAACGAAGCCCAGAGGTCTTACCGTTCCAAAGTTATGAGCATTTTACTGAAATGCAAAAATGTTTGTTTTTGTTTTTGGAAGCGAAATAACAGCTCACATTTATTTGTTTTTGTAAATGAACATAAGTTACCTGCCATCTGGCTGAGCAAATTGAGGTTATGTGAATTTTTTTTCCATTTTTTTCCGAAAGCTCTGTATCTCGGCGATTTGACTTTTTTCTACTTTTTGGTTTTATTGATTCTGAAAGGCCTCTTAAAGACCTTTCCAATAAGCCCACTGGCTCAGAAGTTAGCAACTTTACCCTACTACCCTCCGACTGCCAATACGAAAATTTTGAACCCGCTGCCATTTCGCACCCTTGCATTTTCGGACATGGTCCTAGTGGACTTTTCTTAATGAAATGAGCCAAGGAATACGCTGGAGAAATTTGTCCGGAACTTCCTGAATCACCCTGTATAGCTATTTTCCCCCAATGGGACCGGAGCCGACATTTTGGTTTACGGATTTAATAGCAACAAAATGGATTCAGTGACCTCAAAATAATCTACATACAATTTATTAACGGATCGCATCACTTTTAAAAATATTCACCCCCATTTTGAAACTATGACAGTGGACCATGATGACTTCGAATTCAATATCAGTGGTCCAAGAAAATATTTTAATACAGCCAGGTTAGATTTGCTTTTGGGGTGTGAAGGTGTAGAGTAGAGTAGAGTTCACATAAAGTTATTTGGCTCTTCGGTAAAAATTCTCGGAATGGTCCAAGCTTTATGTCTTTTGTTGAGCCAGACGCTTCACCTTAATGTACATAAATATATGTATATATTTTCCTATAGTAGTTTGATTAACAAAGTGCATTCAATCTGTTTTTTTTTCAAAACGTACACTGTGAATCACTTACATAACTAAGGAATTATATTTTTTAAACTTTGAACGTAAATATCATTTAAACTCGATATAGAAGCATTACGGAGTTCATTACGAATCAAGTCTATAATCATATTATTAATGTAGCAAAATAAGAAAAATCATTTTATTTTTTTTTTTAATAAAATTGTGTTTTTTTATTCACCTTGGAATAAATTAATGATTTTTGAATGCATCACAAATAGCACATCACGTGCAAATAATATGGGACGCGCAAATAACATGGGACGCGCAAAAGCTCTTAACCGCTCCGAAAAGGAACACATTTTACTTTTGAAATCCAAAGGACTAATGGTCAGTTTCACAGTTGAAAATTCTCCATTTAAATGTAGTTTAAATGCCCGATGTTTGTCATTTAGATGTCATTTAATGTGAAAATTGTCTGTGGGCTTTTAAATTGAGCTTTTAAATGACGTGTGAAACTCGCTCTAAATATGGTTCAATTATCAGAACAAATTAAGATATGAAAAACAGTTGTATACAACATTTTGAATAACGTCGAGAAATTTGGAAACCCCTGAAGGGGCACTAAAATGAGGCAAAAAAAAGGCAAACAATTTGCAGACTTGTCTCAAATTCTTCCGTGTCGGCCGCAAAATCCATTCATTATTATTATTATTATTATTTACAATATATTTTACAAATAAATTTACAAAATATGGATTAAAAGGCGCCGGATAACTAGATCATATGCACCTGTAGTTTTTTAAAAGATAGGAGAGTAGGCTGTTTGAGTGAGGTATACAAAATTAATGATGTTGGTAAACTATGAATAATCTAAATGTCAAGGTCACCGTGAGCTCGGAGGGAATCGCGAATTTTAGGAAGCATGCGCGAAGTAGAACAATCAAGTACCTTTATAAGGGGTTCGTTAATTCTCGATAAGGGGCACTCGGATAAAATATGGCGGACGGAAAGTAAGTGAGTGCAAGTTCCACATCTGGCTTGATCTGTTCGTTCATAATAGTGCTTGGTGTTAAATATGGTTTTGTTGACCCTGAGGCGGGACAAGAAAATACAGTCAGCACGGGTGAAGAGTTTATCGTAGTCCGGTCTAATGCCGGATGGGTTGATCGTACGGAGGAACACTTCAGAGTTGTTCCACTGATTGAAAATCTTAGCAGCTCTAATGGAGTTATACGGTGACGTGATCGACTTAGGGAAGCAGGGTGGTTCGGATATAAGAGGTTGGTAAAGGGCACGTTTGGCAATTTCGTCTGCTCGTTCATTACCCTCAATGCCTATGTGCGAGGGAATCCAGAGAATAATCACTTTGTCCCTGCATGTAGGAGGTAAGGCGTGATCGAAAATGCCCTTGCGGTTAGCACTTATAGCCTTGGCGACACTGAGACTGTCGGTACAAATTAGTGCTCTTCCCGGCAGGCCTGAGGCAAAAGTCATAGCAGATATGACAGCAGCCAGTTCTGCGGAAAAAATGCCGATTCTGTCTGGGAGGCGGGTTTCGCTAATGGTCTCGAAAAGGGTGGAAGAAGCCTTTTTCACTACGGAAAAAGAGGTGTTAATGCCATCAAAAGAACCATCCGTGTACAAAATCATCTGTGGGCTGAACGATTTGATCCTTTCAGCCAAGAGAGACCGGTAGACGGCTGGACTCGTGATGTTTTTACCATAAGTACTAAGGCTGTAATCAATAAGGACATTATGGTCGAAATAAGTACGTACCGAGGGTTTCCGAGGAAGGGCGATGTTGAATTCTGAGAGTATTCGCAGAATTCTGCCTACGCAAGAAGACTCGTTAGCGGAAGAAATGCGTTTCCAGAATAATTTGTGGAGCCCATCAGAAGGCAAAGTAATGGCCCTAGAGGCCAAGTTAACGGAGAATTTCTCAAGGAGTAAGTAAAAGCACGAAAATCGTCCTTCAACTCTTAAGGAGTCGATGGGAGTAGCTCTCAAGAGACCAGTTGCAGTTCTAAAGCACTTGTTTGTAGCGACGTCTATCTTGGCTACATTGGTCCTGGAAGACCATCCGTAGATAGTAATCCCATGGGACAATACGCCGTTTACAAGGGATTTGCAAATGTTGACAGCGGTATCCAAATGTGGACCTTTTGTCCTAGAGCAAATCAGGCGTAGCAGATTATTGATTTTGCCTAGTTTGGAGATGAGCGACGCGATATGCTCAGTCCATAAAAGTTTCCTCGTAAAGATTATACCTAAAATTCGCATACTCGAAACCACCCTTACAGTCTCTCTGCCAAAATTTACAAGATCATGTTGGCATAGTCTTCGTCTACAAACATGTAATATTTCAGTCTTATTGTAGGGAATAATGGCGCCTACATTTTCGGCCCAATCCTGAATATGTGTATCCAGACTTATCAGATTAGACTGTACTTCTTCGGGAGTGCCCGACGAAACGGCAAATATATTGTCCGCGTATATTCCCACGAAATCCATCCCTGGAAAATTTTCTATTGCCCTGGCAAGGGTATTAGAGTAGATATTGTACAAAACCACCGAGAGTGGAGAACCCTGTGGAATTCCATTGTCAAGGGCAAAAGTCCCTGAATAGAATCCGTCAACTTTGACAAGCATTCGTCGGTTTGTGAGAAAAGAATTGAGCAAAGTAAGAATGTTGCGGTTTACACCCCAACTATGCAGCTCCGTTATGATGGGAGTCAAAGTTACGCGGTCAAAAGCCTTTTCTATGTCGGCCGAAATAACCAGAGAGTGTCTTCGCGATGACAGGTTACTCCGCAAAACATCCTCTAACTGATGGCAAAGGCTGCCAACACCGTGCCTCGGTAAGAACGCATGTTGTATTTTAGAAAGCTTGTCCAGGGTATGTTTAAGGAAGCGTCTGGCAAGTATCTTCTCAAGGATTTTGGAGAGGATGGGCAAAAGAGAGATAGGCCTGTAGCCCTCCAAATGACAGGGGTTTTTCCCATATTTTGGTATAGGCGATAAAATGGCCGTTTTCCAGTTATGGGGAAAGTTGCCTGAAGTAATTATAAGGTTGTATAGCCTGCATAAGCGTTTTTTAATGGAGTCAGGAGCGTACCTCACCATTGGATAGCAAAGTTTATCCAATGAAGGTGTTGATCCCTTGAGAGTTGCTAGAGTTTTATCGAGTTCAGATAAATCGACTGGTTCGGTTAACTGCGGAAAAAGATCATCAGAGGGTGGTAGGGACGAAAGGTTTAATTTATTTTTCGATGCGATTACTTCTGTGCCAAAAGCACTATCAGAACACAATGAGCTCCAAAAGGAGGCAAATTCTGAAGCAATTTCGAGTGGATTGGAGATAACTCTTCCGGAAGAGTTTAGAGTAGAAAATGTAGCTGATCTTGACATACGTAAATTGTTCACTCTATTCCAAAGGACGCGGCAGTCCAGAAAAGGATCAAGTGAGTTAAGAAAATTTGTCCAAGTTAGCCTCTTGGCAATCTTGCACTCTCTTTTAACCATAGCGCATGACCTTCTGTAGTTCAGGCCATTCTCCTGAGAACGATGTCTCTTGAATTTCCTCCATGCTTGTTGCCTGATATGAATAAGTCTCGCAATAGAACTATTAAACCAAATTGGCACGTTTTTTCTTGATGGTTTTCTACTCATCGGTATAGATTCGTTGGCGGCCTTACGGAAAAGATGGCCGATTTGCGCTGCTTCTCTGTTCACATTGCAAGACTCTTCAAAAATAGCATTAAATTGGATTAGTTTGGACCGAAATAAGACCCAATCGGCATTTTTAAGGACAAAAGCAGGAATAAACAATTTTTCATGAGTCGAAGTTCCGTCACGAATTAATATGGGGTAATGATCGCCAACATCTGGCATATCTAAACAGGACCATGTTAGGAATGAGGCCAGGTCAGCACTGGACATTGAAACATCAATGGCCGTTAGTGTGTGTCGAGTGCTAAGAAATGTTGGAGAACCATCATTCAAAATGACGAGTCGCCTATCCTCTGCAAAGTCGATCCAGAGGTTACCCGAACGAGAGTCGGATGAGGACCCCCAGACAGTACTTTGGGCATTTAAATCGCCAACGATCAAGTGATGAACATCACTTGGAAGACTAAACTGATTCGCGAAGTTATCGGGGAGAATGATGTCGTGCTCTTTGTATATATTAGTGATCATAAAAGGGTGACCGCAATCAATAGTCACCGATTGAAAGAGTAAGCTGCCTGTAGAAGTTGTATGTGACGAAACATTTATGCCGTTGCTAACGAAAATTGCAATACCTGCTTTCGCATAGTTATAGTCCTTGTTATGATAAAATACTTTAAATCCTGGTAGGTTAAGAAGGTTAGCGTTCCTTTCGATAATGTGTGTCTCTTGTAAGGCAATTATATTTGGTTTGTGTTTAGCTACAAGAATCTCCAAGGCGAACTTATGGCATAAGAAGCCCTGGATGTTCCATTGAAGAAGCTTGACATTTAGATTAGACATGGACATGAAAAGGAAAGAAAAAAAAGGAGATAAAGAAAAGATGAAAAGAAGAGATATAGGAATTAAAGTTAGGAATTGGAATTAGTTGATTTGGCTGCAGTTCTTCTGTACGTTTCCGGGGTAATGAGGACGTTTAAATTGGGGAACTTTTTAAAAGCTTGGCTGCATGGGGACATTTCGACGTCCCGGACATCAGCCCCATCCCGAGAAGGAGAGGTCGAGCAATTTTCGGGCGTTTCTTGGTCCACTTGCATGTTCGTTCCAGCATTATGAGTGATGGTGGGAGTGATGGATTGATTAGTATTTAATGTGCTGTTCAAATTATTGCTGTCATTGGGTTGAATTTTATGATCTTTTGATGTTGATGTGGATGTATTTTTGATGTTTGAAATGGATGGTAGTTTTATATTATTTGTGATTTTAGGCTTTTGTTTATCAGTTAGAGTTAAGTTGTTTTGGGATGTTGAGTGGGGGGTTTGTGAGGTTGGATAAGTTGGTGCGTTTTTGATAGTTGGTCTGGAGGATGATGAATTTGTAGAAGATTGTGTAGATGGAGAAGAGGTGTTGATTTCAGGATGTGATTGTGATGAAGAGTTAGTTGGTGCGGGAGAAAGGTTTTTGCCGTTGACAACTTGAGCGAAGGTAGCTTTTGGTACGTGTGGTGTAATTAGATATGCAGAGGGATTGGAATTAAAAGTTTTCCATGCGTCACGTACGGTACAGCGGTTGTCCAATTTGATTTTGTTGACCGATTTATGTTTAAGGAATGTGGGACATTTTGGATCATTAGAACTGTGTGTGTCGATGCTGCAGTTAACGCAGTATTTCCTTTCGCAGGTGTCGTGTGGTGGCGGCTGAGCACATTCTGCACATAGAGCAATACGTTTGCAATGGTTCTTAGTATGACCAAGTTTTTGGCAGTTTCTGCATTTAAGAGGGTTTGGGATATGTTCGTGCACAGTACACATGGTGTAACCGACCTTTAAGCGTAGTGGTCTGTGTATATTGTTGAAGGTGATGATAGCGGCCCCGGTGTCCACAGGTTTACCATTATCGATTTTCTTAATTTTTTTGAGATCGGCGATAAGTCCTGGGTATTTAAAGTTTATTTCATTAGTAAGTTCCTCTTCGGTGTAGTTTATTATTTTTTCATAAAAAATTTTCCCATAGGAGCAGTTAAGTTTGCTGTGTAAAGCGATTTTAGCTGGGACGACATCAATGAGTTTCGCGCTTAAAAATTTGTTTGCTGCTTTTAGGTTGTTAGCTTTGATTAATAAGTCGCCACTCCTTAATTCCGTGACCTCACTGTATTCCTTGGAGATATAGTCAAGCCCTCTTCCGATTTGAAAGATGTTGTACGACCCAAGGGGTTTAGGTTCGCTTTGTTTGTCATTAGAAACAGCCGATGCTACTAGATATCTCGGAAGATGATCATAGTTTTGTAGGTTAGAAGAAGCAGGTGTCGTTACTTCAGGCTCCGATTGGGTGTGTTTGTTTGGTTTTTTCCTTTTCTTATCAGAGGGGTAGTCCAGTGATAAGACACTGAACTGGTTGTAGTTCGGGGGATGAACCCCGTTCATTTTAGAGAGTTAGGAAAACTTCTTTATTACTTCTTATTAATATATTTAATAACTGGCTCAAGAAAAAAGATGAGAAACAAAGGAGGAAATAGAAATCGAGAACACGTGAAATTTGCACTTGTAAACAACGAGAACTTGATTAGCTGTAAACAAGAGAGCGAGAGTGATGTTAACGCGGCGATTGCCCAATCTAGACTGAAAATCCATTCATTTTCCGGCGGAAATTGCAAAAAAAAAACACGCCACTTAATGCGCAACGTAAAGCTCAACGCGTCCAATTTGCTAAGGATACAATGACATGATCAGACAAGTGGTCGAAAGTAGTGTTTTCCGACAAGAATCAATTTAATATCGATGGACCAAGTGGATACAACTACTAATTTCTCGATTTAAGAAAATAACAAACATTTTTGCAACGAAGACAGCAGAGACGGAGGAGTTATGGTATGGGGTGTGATGTCCTACTACGGCACCATCGATTTGGTGTTTGAACTCTATAAAAATACTGGAACATCGTACAAAAGATTTCAGAAGAAGAATTTCCTCAATTTTTTGGAGCCATAGCATTAAGTTACCAACAACATAAAGATCCAATTCATACTGCCAGAGCTGTAAAACATTGGATTCAAGACCAAAATGTGGAGCTTTTGTATTGGCCTCCATATTTACCCGATCTAAATATAATGGAATGTATATTGTACGAAATGTATACGAAGACGGAAAGCAGCAATATGAAACAAGTCAATAAAAGATGCAAGTGACTCAATTTCTTTAAATTATGTAGGGTATATTTATCAATCTTTCGTCTTCTTTCGACGGCGGTCACCTCGCTTAGTGACGACGACACTATCGAGTATTTAGCCATGAAAAAGCTTCTCAAAATACCGTTCGGAATCGAAAGCGCACAGCTCACTGGTTGTGAGAAGCTCTCCCTAATCCCTACATGGGATGTAACGGGAAACCATTAATTTCTTTATATGTATTTATCAATCAATGTCTGGCCGTATTTTTGAAGTTATTTCCATTACGTTTATTTAGGCGTAATTTTAATAAATTATTTATGTTATTTTATCTAATTTTTAATTTGTACATACTCAAGTGATGCAATCAAAAACCATTAATTTATTTAATGTAAATAAAAATATAAAATCTTTTAGAACGGTTAAAAAAAATATTTTTCTTATTTTGCTACTTAAATAGTACTTTATTCGTAATGAATTTTGTAATTCTTGAAAAATATAATTCCTTATTTAAGTGATTCGCTGTGTACATACCTTGATGTACTAAGAACCCTAATTTAGAATCGCGAATTATTCTGGAAAACATATATCCGTAAACATTATTTTTCCTAGTTGGTATATTGACATTTAGTTTGGAGGATAAACTAATTTGCAGTTTCTTGGAGCACTTCCAATAAATTTACATTCTTCTCACTGGTTCATAAACAACTGAATGCCTTACAATTTCATATATTCATAATTGAAAAATATATTTCAGTTTTAAGCAACTACTGAACCGTTACTTCTGGAAGTGCAATAAATTTTGGGCGTCGTTCTTCCTTCTATTGGGTCTTATGACCGCACTTAGATGACTTAAGAACCCTCGCAACCTATATTCAAAACTATTTTAGACATGTAATAAAAACAAGCGTTCAATGCAATAATCGAAACAATTGCACTGCAGACGTTTTTCAATGCTAAATAAACAACAAAACTAAGTACAAACGAAATATTTCATATTGATAGCTCTTACAGATAGTCAAACCTACACATATGGTGAAGAGTGGCCCCTTATCACGTACAATTGTTATGACAATATAAGTACAATGATTTGCAATTTTCTATTAAACGCTAACATCAGTAATTTGAAATCATTTATTTTCCCTGATTTATAAAAAACCTACATTTTATATTTTCACTTTAAACTATACAAACAAAAACTTGTCCATAAGACACCTTAGTGATATTGCAATTTAACTAACAGAATACAAATTGTACCCCAATGGAGAGGGTATCCTCTACTACATCCATTGAATAGGATTAAGGGCAGTTACAATTCAGTTACGCAGCTCGAGCATCATTAATGGTGGCAGGTACATGAACTTCCAGGCCATCCATATCTTTGGTCAATGTTATTTGACAACCCAAGCGCGATGTATCAGTTAAATCATAAGCTAAATCTAACATGTCCAGTTCTTCGTCACTAGGTTTATCGGGTAATTTGTTGTAATCTGCTGGCTTCAGTATTAAATGGCATGTGGAACATGTCAATGTTCCTTCACAAGCACCAAATCCATCCAAGTCAATGTTGTTGTTTACAACCACATCCAAAAGTGAGTCTCCCACTTTTCCTTTGCTGTTAATTTTTTCGCCATTGGCCCGAATGAACGTAACTTGCACACTAATCATAAAATAACATCATCATATTCATTAATTGAATAATAACCAATTGAATGATCATACTTACTCTTGCTTTAATGTCATTCCCATTGTAAACGTGCGCCTCGCTTGTTTATTTAATTGAAATAAACATTCAGTCCTGGGCAAGACCTCCAGTATTCTATTACGTGTCAGGAAATTTGTACATTTGAAAACATTCCGAAAGATCATGTTTTCTAAAGCTTTTTGATTGTTTTTGAAGATCAACCGAGTTATCTAATAGTAATTACTACTTTCTTTCACAGTACTGAGTGTCAACTGGTTTGCTATTAATTTTGCGCCATTCAGAAACACAATCGAACGAAATTAAGCTCTCTTTGCAAAAGTTTCTGTCGTACTTGGTCTTTTGACTCTTTTATTTTGCCATGTTTTGACTCTTGCGTACCAACTGACAACTCAGTGTGACGAAGTGTTCAAATAATAGGTCTGTTTGAGAACTTTTCCAGTAAAAAATATCAAGTAACTTTTACTGGGAGAGTAAGGCTGATTTTACTCTCTAAGTAAAAAATATCGCAAAAAGTAAACGAACGACATCCAGTAAAAAGTATCAAGTAATCAACATTTGTTTGTAAACAGCTGATTCATGTTTTCTTTTTTGCTTTTCGTTTCATTGTTTTCCCTATGTTCAGAGTAATTTGTTGACTTGTTAACACTGCACTTTGTTGGGAATCTAGTTTATTAACAAATTCTATTAAAATGTTCCAACAAATGTATTTTCTTACTTACCTCTGCCATTGTTAAATTTCTTCTTTGTTTTCAAAGTTTTGTTTATTTAAATAAAACAGCTGTTTAAAAACATATGTTCGTACTTGATAATTCTTACTGGCAAAAATTTCTCCAGTAAAAACTTGCAAGTTCTCTATCATTCAACTGTCAAAAATATTCACTCTCTGGCTCTCTCGTTGTTGATTTTATCGAGTAAACGAACACTATCAAGTAAGAAATGTGATAAATTGTACAAATTATCACGTTCTCAAACAGACCTAATATCAACGGGTAGCTCAAATAGTAAATAGCATAGAGTAATATCTAGAGTAACGATTTCTCTCGGTAATTTTCAGAGTTTGGTGTGGTTACATAAAGGGGCACCGCAAAGACAATCTAGAATTAGACAACCAGAAGATGTGCGAAATTTGGCAACCCTTGGTAAAAGAGAACCAAAAAGTGTTAGAAATTCACTCAAAGGCATTTCTCTCACGCGTCATATCTTGATTATTTCATACTTTTTGCATAGTTTGTGTAATTTTACTTCAACATGGTTGGAATTTGTATAGTTATATACAATAACACTATCAAAAAGCTGCTCGTGTATTGAAATATTCAATGAAGAGAGTAAGAGAGAGAACAGAGAATGACCAGGGTTTCACTCGTTGTGTTTGTTGGCATTTGAGTGAAGAGAAATTTTGACTGTCTACTTGTACATCGTTTTTGGGCACCGATGAGACAGCTGATCAAGTTAGTACATGGATAACTTATAGAGAAAATGCTTTCAAAGAAGAAATGGTGATAAGTGACTGGGTTGCGTGGTACGATTTTCATACTTTTGCAGACGCGTGTCAAGCCAAAAGTACAAAGCACATCAATTGGGAGTAAATTTTGTCAATGAAATCGATTAAAAAAGGGATATTCAGTGAAACAAAATCAAACTGTAAAGAAGGGTTATGCCTTGTTCACGCTGCCACGAAATTGACACTGGCATTTGATCAATTTCGTTGATAAATTACAACGGTTTGTTTACAAACATTACCATTAGTACAGTTTTAGTGCCTGGTCACAATAACCGAAATTTAGCTAGGAAAGGAATGAAAACAATAAAATAAATGAATGGTACGTGAACTTGATTCACCACGACTTTTAATTTATTTTCATTACTCTATGTCGTCGAAAAATTAAAATTTAAATTTGATGAATGAGGCGGCATACAATTGTTTTGTTTTTTGTTGTAGTTTTAGTAACCACGTGTTCGGTGAATGAAGCCGACCCATAATTATCAACGGCGTTGGAGCAACAAAAAAATGAATCGACGGCGGCAACTGAGTTTTTATTAAACGTGACGTTACTTTTAGGCTCATCTCGTTGGCTGTGTAAAATAAAATTAGATATTTTTTAGTAATTCGGGACTTTAAAAGCGGTTTAGGCCTAGATTTTAAGTCGAAGCATGCCTTAATGACGGCGACGTGAACTTCAAAAAAATTATCTACGACGGCGGCACACCGGAAAATTTTCTGTCGGCTTCGTTCTCCCTGCATATATGCAAAAAAGAGTACTACGTTATATTGCGAAAGACCTCAACTTCGCGGCAGCGTGTAAAAGGCATTAGAGTAAAAAAAAAATTACAGCAGACAGTTGTCCGAGGCCTTCGGCCACGGACTGTCCCTGCAGGCTGTGTCAGAGACACGGCCATTAAGTTTAACGTAGAATACGCCATCCGATAAGACAGAAAACATATATAACAATAAATTCATTTGCTTATATTATTTATCATTTATTGTTATATATGTTTTCTGTCTTATCGGATGGCGTATTCTACGTTAAACTTAATGGCCGTGTCTCTGACACAGCCTGCAGGGACAGTCCGTGGCCGAAGGCCTCGGACAACTGTCTGCTGTAATTTTTATATTTACCAACGGCATTTGATTCAAGTCCGTTTAAAAAAAAATATTATGTTCAATTTTTTTAAACTTAATTTAATTTATGTATTTTAATTAATATTTTTATAGAAATAAGTTCTGCGAATGTTGAGAGGGCCGCCCTAATATTAAAAAAGTTTTACCTTATCGAGTCTTCGCATTAGCATTCGAGCGTTGTGTGAAAGCTTTACGCTTTACAATTCAAAATTAATGTTACAACAGCTTTATTGAAGCTTTCGTAAAAAAGCTCTATTACGTTAGCTTACTGTTTGTTTCACTTTTTACTAGATACATGTTGCCAAGCAACATTAGCTTGCTGTTCGTTTCACTTTTTCATCTAGCCGTTTCCTCAAATTCAATGAAATAAAGATTACAACAATAAAAACCTGACATGACTCCTCATACCGTAAGGTAAGACGTATTCTACGTCAAAAATAAAAAGTAGAGTGTAGTTCCCAATTAACACGCAAATTGTTAAAATTAAAGATTCCTCTCATTCTCTATATGTTTTCCAAGTCCTCCACGGACTTTGTTAGTACATAAAACAGCTTTGCAAACTCTTATTAATAATACAAAAACGATGTACCAGTAGACAGTCAACATTCTCTTCATTGAATAGTTCAATACACGAGCAGCTTTTTGATAGTGTTATTGTGTATAACTATACAAATTCCAACCAACAAACAACAACATGGTGTCCCATAACATCCCGTGAAGGGATTGGGGAGAGCTTCTCACAATCAATGAGATGTGAGCTTTCCAGTTTTACACTCACTGATTGGGATCTACAGTTTAACACCGGTTCCGAACGGTATTTTGAGAAGCTTTTTCATGGCTAAGTACTCGATAGTGTCGCCATCACTAAGGGAGGTGACCGTCGTCGAAAGAAATGTAAGGTGGTCTGAGCAGGGATCGAACCCACGTTTTCAAGTACAAGAGCAGCGCACTCTAACCATTGCACCACCGATGGCCACTCACGACGAAAATTTTGACGTAGGGAAACCCAATTTGAGTCGAATGTGAGTGACTAATTTTCGTTCGCTTAGCTTTTCGTTCGACAGGCTCTAACTCTTAATTTAGACAAAAATTACCGAAATAATCCAGTGCAGCAGCATATATCCACTATTTACTATAGAGTAATGTCAACTGGAGGACCAATCTTTCTCATCTGTTGTTCATTTCAGACTTCGTGGTGCTTGCGGTGCGATAGAGAGATATTTGAAGTAAATTGACGTAAACCAGCTGGAATTACAAAAATTGTTGACTTAAATTTGTAATGTCTTTTTGGTTGAGACTGTGATATTTATACGGATTTTGGACTTTCTTGGTATCTTTTATTGTTAGTATATATTTGTGGTGTATTTACACAAAAATGTTAACGCACAAAACGAAATGCCGTTGCTGATTTCTTGTTGGTTGGTTGGAACCATTGAACCAATTAAAGCAATACTTTTCAACATGCAACGTCCATACAAAAACGATTTACTAAAGTAGACAATCAAAATTTATCTTCCCTCTAATGCCAACAAACAAACCAAGTGAAGCGTTAATCATTCTTTGCTCTCTTTATTGAATATTTCAATCCACGAGCAGCTTTTTGATAGTGTTGTTAATACAACTATACAAATTCCAACCATGTTGAAGTAAAATTACATGAACTATGGAAAAAGATGGATGTGACGCGAGAGAGAAATGCGTTTGAGTGAATTGTTACCACTTGTTGGTTCTCTTTTACGAGGGCTACCAAATTGCTCACATCCTCTGGTCGTCTAATTCTAGATCGTCTTTGAATAATACTCGGTGGGTTACATATGATATGGAGCAAACACGATCAAGAAGTGAACGACCAGAAGATGTGCGCAATTTGACAACCCTCGTAAAAGAGAACAATTCTTTGATTTTTGAACTACACATATTTTATCCGATTTTCTTTTTTTTTTGGAGCCCGGCTCGGAGATGTGCTTTTCAGCCGAATGGCCCTTGTGCTTGAATAATAAAAAAAGGACCAATAAAGATTCTGAATAAATAAAAATCATCCTGTTGTTATTTTTTACACTAATTTAGATTTTTTTAGACTTGCTTGGTATTCGGCAATTTTGCCTAAATAAACAAAATATTCAAACACGATGTTTTAATTAGTGCCTCAGTGTTCGACAAGATAATTTTCGCCTATTTGTTCGAAAACAGAAACGTTTGGGTGTGTCCACAGCATAAACAGGCTATTACGGAACAGTTTTCTTAATTCAATTAATTTTTCTCATTGTCACCCTGTTGTTATCTACAAGTAGAATGTCATAGAATCAATAGAATGTGAAAACGTGATTTATTGATCCATATGAAGTTTGTTTACATTAGATTACAGGTCCTGGATAATTTGTTGTTCGATAAAGATGCAAACTTTTTGGAACGATTTCGAATTAAATAAACCTCCGTTTTTAACATTACCCATTACGCAAACAAAATTTGGTAAGATCTTTACGAAATCATCATTGACATAAGCGAAATAGTCAAGAGGCATTCCTTTACAGTTGTTGAACTTCACGGCATTATAGAGACCTACTTCCGTAAACAAACTACCCATGAAGAGGAATTCTTTGAAACGGCTGCTTTGTTGGGCAGACTTATGGCCAGACGCAAAAATTCTTTCATGAAGATGAAGGGTTTTAAAGAGATTTGCAAATTGAATGCAGCTCTTTGTCGTTTACTCCGTGTTGATTTCAAAAGAGACTTGGACAGTTTTCGGTGTACTCTGCCTGATGTAGAATATGACGAGGATATGATGGTGCATCTGCCCACGAGAGATACTTTGGACTTTCTGTTGCACAGATTGATGGCTGTATGTGAGCTGTACAAACGAATAGTACAATGTTGCATCGAGGCAGCGGAACACTTCACAACTCAATTGAGAGTTCATTACTTTTTTGAAATCAATACACTGCTGGTGGCTGTCATAGCAAAGATTAATAGTTTTAGCATAAAATTAGGGAATGTTGCAATACATTTTTATAACAATCTCAGGGAATATCGGATGAAATTGCCTTTCAATGAAAAAAGTAAATTTCTGTTAAATTCTCAAGAGTTACCCGCCAAATTGGAGTCAATTATAAGGCCAACTGTCGATGAAGAGAAAAATGAATGCATCAATTTAATTAATCAAGAACAAATACTTGCATCGTCGATTGTAAAAGCGAAAAGTTTAAAAAAACCTGATATAGGTACGAAGGTAGAACGTTCCCATGACACAAAGTCATTTGATATTCATCAGCTGAAAACTGTTCTGGATATAAAGAAATTCATATTGAAAGAAAATAAGGCTAGGGTGCAGAATTTAACTTCTACCATAACCAAACAAGTATTAAGTCACGAATGGAGCGGCGCTACAAAATTATTTGAACGTAAAATTCAAAGCAGAGAGGAAAAGAAAGCCATTGGTATTTTTAAGAAGTTTATAGGATCAAAGATGTAACTGGATTTTTAAAATAATAAAGAACAATCCCGAAATGTTATAATTCAAATCAATTTATAATAGCTTAAATAAAATCAGTAATTTTCAAGAAGTTGTCCTTTGTATGAGAATGATTACCTTTAATACATTTGAAGCGGAGACTAAAGTGTACGAATATAAGTCACCTCTTGGTTTTTATCACAATTCGGTAGGTAGCCCCTGTTTTATTGATTTGAGCAAACGGGCAGAACATTAGTTAATTAAAATCCATGCACGTTCGTTATGGGTCCCAATTATATAGTTTTTTAATTATATAGTTTGTCCGTGAGTGTAAAACTAGAACGCGCACAGCTCACTGGTTTGTGTGAAGCTCTCCCTAATCCCTTCGTGGGACGTAACGGGAACCCATTTATTTTTATTGTCCATAGGCTGTTAACGGATGGGCTAAAGTTTAAAAATTTGTGATTGCTGTGTTCATAAAAATTCCTTCGCGATTTTCTCTTTTAAAGTGTCAATATCGATTATGATTTTTGTATTATTATTAAATCGAACTTGCATAATAAAAGCACAGAAAAACGAAATTAAAAAAATTTTGGTTACTGCTAAGGAAAGATTTTATTACAATAAAGACTATAGGTCTTTAATATCTTAATCATTCCAGTGCATAACATCGCACACCAAACAAACATTGATACAATAGAAACATTTTTGAAATAATTCAATAAATAAGTGAAAAACAAAACCAATTTCATAATTTAACGTAAATGAAGTTGTATCACTGTTAAATTCTTTTGAGACGGCTGATATCTCTGCAAAAAAATGTATATAAATAGAAAGTTAACTTTTAAAATACATTATTAGTTTACCTTGACAAACGTTTTAAAATTCCTGGATCCATTTAAGTTATCACTTGTGTCCTGCTGATTTCTAGCTTTATAATGCGATTTCTCATTAAGTTTTAGAGTGCAATTTAATGAAACTTCCTGTATTTCGATGGCATTTTTTAGTGAATCAAGCCATTGGCGATGATCGTCGGTCATATTAAGATCTTCTATATTTGGTTTGGTATCACCTTCAGCTTTAAGATCTTCACTCTTTGAAAATGCAGAAGTTTCATTTTTTATCTTAATTTTACCCAAAGAACCTGATATCCAATCAATAGCCGAAATTTTACGTGGTAAAATTTTGGGTTTAGGCATTGTGATAGAAGTTGCTTTCGCTGGTTTTGATGGTACAACAAACTGTTCGGTGTCCTGCATATCATTGCTATCTTCATCCAGTGCTAAAGCATTCGATTGCTTACTGTTTCTATGTTCTTTTTCCTTGAACCCAAACAAATCATTATCTTCCTCCTGCACTAAGTCTGGATTATTAGACTTTTGATTTCCATTTCGTTTTTTCTTGCTAATTTGTGTATCACCGAAACAGAATAAATCATCTTCTTCGCCTTCATTATCATCTTCGCCCAAGACTTGTATACGGGGTCTTTTGCGAGTTCCTTTGCTGGTAGAGCACGAACTATTTTCACTTTCTTTAGGCGGAGTTACCTTTTTATTTTGAGTCTTTTCTAAGAAGTCAGCAAAGGCACTTTTCTTGACAGTCCTGGCCCTAGGATTTGTTGATATTTCATCTTGTACGGCTTCAAGTGTTCTGGATGTTCCCTCTTCCTCATGCTGCTTGCCAGTTGAGCTTTTTTTGGCGGACCTGGCTGCAGAGTTTCTTGCACTTTCCACTTCTACTTTACTATCTTCCTCGCTCTTGTTGGAAGGTTTTAGGCTCAATTCTTTTTCAACACATTTTGACTGGTCTTTTAGATTTTTATTTCTTTTAATTTTAGCAAATTGGAAGAGATCTTCATCGTCACTTTCTTCTGAAGTGGTACTTAATATTTTGCCATGTTTACGTTTTCTATTCTTCGCATCCACAGGTGTTTCAGTAATATGCATATTTGGCATTGTTTCTTGATCATCCTCTTTATCAAGGCTGTCAACACTGGGCACTGGATTCTCGTATGGCGTAGAAGTGACTAAATTATCGTTTGTTTCCGGTATTTCAAAATCTAGTGACTGTGTATTTATGCTAGGTGTTGTATCGCCCTCAGTTAAATCAATGTTCATAGAGTTAGCTGGATTTTCATTTGGTACCGTGTGAGGCATAGTTTCCGGCATTTTGTGAATGGGATTACAGAATTCTTCTATTGAACAATTTAAAATTGCCAAACCGATTTCGTATTCTGGTATAATACGTTTAGAATGTGATTGAAGGAATTCTAAGCAAAGGAACATAATTACTAATAGTTTTGTTTAAGAGCAATTTCCATCTGTAAGTTTTTCTCAGAAAGAATTTAAATAGTATTATCAAAATTTAGACATTTTTAATGAGAAGAAAATTTTAGTGGTAACTACTTATATATGAAAACCTGATTCTTAAAGTCACCAATTCATAAGTAAAATATTATTTGAAAAAACCAGAAAATTCGTATATCTAACAGAAAAGTTCCCTTAGACTTTGTAAATACTACTCAAATACAAATGTGTTACTTACCAGCAATTGTGTATATAGTCTGCGAGCTTTGCGTCTGCGACGAGGGGTTATATTGTATAACAACTACATTGTTTTTTATCAGAAATGCTTTTTGCACACCTGAATTGATGTCCTTGCAGGACCCACCAGCCGCTTTAACAATAGGCCCATACATATCGACATGTTTACGACTTAGAAAAACAAATGTTGTGCCCTTAAACAGGTGACGTCTCTCTGCCTTGCAACCTACATCCATATTTGCATCGCCGAAATCAGGGCAATATAATTCCGGTTTAGGTAAACTCGCCTTTTTAGCAGCAACAGCCCTTGCCAAATCCTTCCAATAGTTAGGTGTGACTATGCACTTTTGATCAACTAATGCATGCAAGAGTTTAACAGTAACAGAAGGTTCTTTCATTGTAAGATGAGTACAATCCAATGACCATTGTTCCAAGACTTTGCCACCTACAGAAGCTACACTTGCAGCAACTTCTGCGACGTCTTCTTTAGCCAGAGAAGAGGTAACTGTGTTGAAAGTAATTTTTTCGACTTTCCATACATTTTGTAAGCGACCAAAACGTATTAAGTCATTAATTTTCAATTTCACTTTACGTCCTTTTTCCAATGTTGTATTTTTTTCAATACCTAGGTTGTGGAATGTGCCATATTTGGAGCCGACATCCTCTATTTCTAGGTGGTCCTCCGTCATATGAAAAACAGCATGGGAGCGGCTTACACATACATCTGCTTGTAGTTCTAAATCTGCTCCTTGGCGGCCGACCGTATAGTTCCGCCTATCAGCAGCAAAATAGAAACGGCAGCCTATTATGGAGAATGACAAAGGATAACAGTGCGTCATTTCAGCCGTCTAGTGAAAGGCCAATAATGTCCTTCAAAATTATATGTACTTACCAGTAGAGGTATGTGTTATAAGCCACATGTTTTATGAACTATTTTAGCGTAAATATAGTTATTTAAGTTGGATTTGGTGAATTTGAAAATGCGAAATAGTAATTCATTGATAAATTCACATATAAAAACAAAAGTTGCCAGCATTGCCAGTCAATCAAGTGCTGATCTAACAGTGTTGAAAAGTACGGAAAATTGCTGAGGCCATAGAATACAATAGGGCGATTCAAAAATTAGCTCGAACAAAACAAGATTAACACATTTTCGGGATTAGCGGCTTTTTTATAGAGTTTGACATTTATAATCCCAAAAAAACGTTAATCTTGGTAGGTCTAACTGCAGTTTTAAACTGTACAACAGCAGTTTAAAACTATACAACTAGATTAATGGTGAATTTGTTCTTACCCTGCGTATACACGACACAACACAATCTACACAGAAAAGTGTGGTCTGATATCAGCCAATGCACTGGGCAACATAGGGTCAGATATTTAATTTGGCAATAATACCAATAAACGTAGGTAATTTCACGTTGACAAACCATACAAAAATTTGCCTTGCATATTTGTAGATTTACCCAATGCAAAAAGGCAATGAACATAATTTACTGTAGGTGATTTAAAATGTGAATTTTTACAAAAAATTTTTTTTGGTTTTTCGAATATATTGATGGATAGAATATTTTTTTTACTATTTTATTTATTTATTTATACATACATAAATATTTTTTATTGGCTGAAGTTCAGGACCAGGGGCACGCAAAAAAATATTAAAAAAAAAAACCAAAATTAAAGAAATATTAAAACTGTGAGAAAATTGAATACTAGCCGTCGCACGGACCTATGGAGCCCACAGGGTCCAAAAACCGTCACACCCAGGGACATTTGGGTATGGATTAGTGTGGGTACTTCAACGAAAGGTATTTGTGGCATGAATTCCGTGGTGTCATTCTTTTTCGTGGGATGTCTGTAAGTCCATATAAGTTCACTTTTGTGCGTACAGTAACCATGAGATTGGTTATGGTAACCATCCAGAAAAATAATTTTTTTTTAAAGTATCGAGTGATTTTTCCGATTTTGCCACACATCGACTTAAGGTACAGAGGGAATTTTAACCCCCCTGCCTGAGGTGATAAGAGGGAGGTCGGGCGGTAAGATTTTCCCTGGTTAGCAGGTTTATCAGGTTTTAGGAGCGGAATGACACGAGCAGTTTTCCGCACGTCGGGTATGACTAGTTGGCACACCGAAAGGGTGAGCGTATGCGTAAGAAACCGAATCCCTATAGGTCCGAGTTTCTTCAGCAATATCATCGAGATGTCATCAGGACCGAGAGCTTTAGAGGGTTTAGATTTTGAGATTATAGCTTCGACTTCCATTGGTGTGGAGTTGGGTACTAGATCTCGTTTGAGGTTCTTAGTTCTCCGAACTACAGCTCTCTTAGTCCTATTCTGTTGGGTTGGGTGTACAATAAATTGCTGGCAGAATTTGGTAGCGCATTTCTTGGCATCCGTGTAATGCGTATCATCAAACGCGATAGCAACGTGACCCTTATTATTTCCATTGCCAGATAGACGTCTGATAGTAGTAGATAGTAGAGCCTTTTCGAACCAATATAGCAATTTTCCAGATGTTCTAGACATCTGTCACGACGGTGCTGGTTGGTGAGTAGGTTAATCTCATCCGTCAGGGGCAATATTCGTTTATCGGCTGGGTTGCTGGCGCGTATGAGATCACGCTGATCCGCTAGACGCGCAGCATCAGATGAGTAGTTGGGTATACAGTTGGGAATTCTACCATATGGGATAAAACGCTTTGTAGCTTTAAGAATGGTATCCCTGAGGATCATCTCACCCTATTTGGTGCAAGAGAGCAGCTGCAAATGACGAAGTGATTCGTCAGTAACGTTCGTAACGCCAGGCCAGTTGGCTTTGTTGTAGTTGACGAACGTCCGTTTATCCGACTCCACAAAGTCGATAGGCTTCTCTACAGTGATCAGGATGGGGATATGGTCAGAGTTTAAGGCTATATGGGTCTGTCAGGTGGTATTGCCTAGTAGCGACGCACGGACGATGGAGATGTCAGGGGGCTTGAGCTATTAGCGGTTAATCTTGTAGCGAAGACCTGATTTATCGCTGCGAATTCCGAGTCGTACATCTGGTCTGCAATACTAATACCACGCTGGTCTGAGACCAGCTGGAAGAACCACATCATATGATGAACATTGAAGTCGCCAAATATAATTGTACTATCACCCTGGAGTAGGTGTTCGATAGTGGGATGATAGCCCGCACCGATGCTATTAACGCGATATAAATACATTGACGATTTCAATAACGATATCTCCAGTCTCTATCGCTATACTTATCGCTTCAAGGAACTGATCGGGCTGGGTGGGAGAGGTTGGGTCTGTGAGTCTGAAGCTCACGCTTCGCTCAATGATGAATGCCAGCTCGCCACCGTGATTTCTCTCCCTGTCTCTCCGAATAATGGCATTGCTGCCATGAGATGAAAGTATACACTCAGTTATGAGTATGCATATAGTTGCTGATCTCAGCAATTTTGTACTTTAGACCATTACAATTAAATTGCCTTGAGGGTGTCGTGGCGATGGGTAAAGCCATTGTGATATGAGGGTGTAGATCGATCACGGGTTGGGGGTGTTAAAACAGGAACAGTGTTGCCAGATTTATGTAGATTGCCACAACAACTCGCCACGAAATTTTTCGAACAATCTCTTTGATTAGCGAGGCCAGAGCACCTTCTAAGATGACACCAGTTCTGGCATCCACTGCATTGGACCTGTGTAAGTTTCCGATGGATCCTGGTGTGACACACAGAACAGATCGGGACCTCGGCAGGGCCTGGATTCTGTTCTATGCCAGCAATAATTAATAATATTTTGAGGAATCTTTGCTTACCTGGTTTAAAGAAACGTGTGTGTGATACAGCTATTGCTGAGCTGACAATCCTTGGCCGAGAGAAACTCGGGTCGTTCCGGAGCATAGATCCGATCGTCGTGGGAACGTATGGTGGAGGTGGTACCGAATGCTGTTGTGTTGTGGATGTTAGAATGGCAGCTGTAGTGCTTGAGGGCGCGGAGGTATCCTCGTTTATAATGCCTGTACCATAGTCTCCATCATCCCTAAATTCGGCGGCAATTGTTCTTTCTAAGTTGTTCACAAGGTTATGTAACGGTGTGGTACTTCTGTTGAGTTGACTTCTTTAAGATATAACCACCACCGACATTCTCATCTTGTTTAGGCTCTTGTTGGATACGCGTAAATGTTGTTCAGCTTTGCTGTTTCACGGATATAATGCTTGTCGCCGCCATACTGGACGAGGTAACACCCGTGCACGTATTTTGCTGCACACTACGCTGTTGAGGTTGCTGCGGAATATTGCATATACATCTTTGTTGCTGTGGCTTTGTTGAAGAACGACCTGCTGCAATGACAGCACCGCCGGCTTCTAGGCTGCAGAAAAACGGAATGGGAAAATGTCTCTCGACATAGTAAATCTCCTCGATTACATTACTTACCATTACAATTTTCTCTGGATGTATTTCCATTGTACCAGTATGGGTATCAAGAAAATGGAGAAAAAGTGAAGTTTATAAAATTAAGACAGTGATAGAAAAAAAGTGAGCCTACAACCAAGTTCCACCACGTAGTAAAAAGGAGAAGATAGAAGAAGTGAACTACACGCTCTTAACGGCGCCACCTATAAGGAATGTTATCACAAAAATTACTCCAACTGATACAAATAAAACGGGGGTAATTACCGTAGGGGAAAGTGGGCCCGTAGTAGAAAGAAATAACAGAGAATCAGGAGAAAAAAGGGAAAACAGCGCCAGATGAAGAATAGTGAAAATAAAGGTAACACTAATTCCTTTTTAAATATTCAGGCAAACACGCGCGAGAAAGTAACAAGACGCTTCCCGTGCAATTTTGCATTGCATTATTTCACATCAATTTTGCATAACTTTGCATGAGTTTGCATTCTTCTGCACCATTCGACACGAAGTTACACCATTGGGCAAGATTCTGCATCATTTTATGCAAACACAAACCAGTTGCCCCATCGCACAGTCAATAGCAGGCCACCAGACACCACGGTACAGCACAACAACAATATCAACAACCGGCTTAACATCCAGTACCGATGCCTAGGCAACAAACAGGTTACAACGCAAAAAGTTCAAGAACTCCTATTAATTGTTCCCCATTCGTGTGCCGTGAAAATAGGGTAAGTGTCAGAAATCCCATTAGTAATAAAAGAAAGTGTCAAATCCCATTATGGTATCAGTGAGTCGGATGACCGCTTGATAAGTGCACACAATTTCCCCTTTTACATCCCAACTGTTGTTCAGACAACGAAATAAGTCAAGTGAAGTGAAATTGCAGACAAGCGAACGGTAACAAAATAAAAAGCGCAACGTTGTCAGGTCAAAATATAGCGTGGAAACACCACGTGTATCACAAAATTTGTCAAGGCCGTCCTCTAATTATGGCACACAATCATCAACGCCCTCCTGTACCCTTGAAAAGGCAGGCGCAAATCCAAAGTCACATAGATGTCATCGGCGTATGACAACCGAATTTTACAGTTAATGATAAGCGAAAAGTATTTTTACACAACATCTAAAGTAGGGCGATTTTAATTAAAAACTATCAAACAGAAGAATTCGGAATAACATTTACTAAAGAGAAACTAAAGGAAAAAGCCCAAGGAACTAAATGTGTAAGTTAGTCTGTAGTTTGATTTAAAATAGAGAAGAAAGACAGGCAATAAGAGAAATACAAAATCTGCTAAAACTCATAACGGGATAAAGGGAAGGCAAAACTTTTAATAACGGTCTCTTGATATTAGTAGGGATTAATTGAAGACCTCTTATACGACAGTAACGAGCGCTCGTCGACCATAATTGTATTTGCCATTGTCCTTTTGCTACTATAGAATAAACTTTACCCTCAAATGCCTTTCCAAATGATGACACGGACTAGTTTTGATAATTACAAACATCTTAATTTATTCCAATGGACTTGCTTTTGTTTGTGTCGTCGTTTTTTATCTAAAATACAAATTGAGGCAAATAAATGTAAAATGAATTTATAACTTATTTTTTTGGTTATACCAAAAGGGAGTAAGTATGTGCCTTAAGGGCCTACTTACACAAGATTTTTGTGCTAAAAGTGTCACGAATACTAACAAAACAGAAATAAGCGGTTTACTAAAGCGGCCCATACACTACACCAGCATGCTGGTGCAATCAAGTGATTGTGCCAGCCGATTGACCGTGTATGTTCTTGTGGTGTGATTGCGCCAGCTGCTGGTGCAAAATCAAAAATGGTTTGATATTTTAATGATTGTACCAGCATGCTGGTGTCGTGTATTGCGAAATTAACTCAGTTAGAAGAAGTTGTCAAGCAGCAAACATCGCGCAACTATGAATACGAGAGAAAAATATTTTTTTTATTATTATAAATTTATTTTATTTTTATAAATTTATTTATTATTATAATTATTACAACTATTTATAAATTTTTTTTTGTTTTTTGATCATTTCTTCATCCAAACACGCGTTTTTTCTATCACGCAGCACAAACTTTTCCATTATTCATTAAAACCTTTCCAGCACACTATTTGTAAACAACTGAATATTGTACCAGCATGCTGGTGTGTTGTATGCTTCGAGCTTGATGGCACAATCTCTTGATTGCGCCAGCATGCTGGTGTCGTGTATGGGCCGCTTAATAGAATGTATACCGACTAGGGTTGGGAAATTTTGTGTGTTAACATTTGCTCAAGCAATCTTAAGGTGACCATCACCGACAGCCATAGCCAATTAAGTCTGGGTAATCAATTCTTTTATCAAAAACATTCATATATTGATACATACCTATTATTTGTTTTTATTTAAATAATCTTTCTTTCCCTACAGCGATTTATGTGGCGGGTTAGGTCTCTGGGACCTTCTCGGAAATAATTATATTTGTGCTAAGAAATGAAAAGCAATTTAAATATTAATTTCCTTAATGGGTTAAAATGCCAATGGTAAAGAGTGTTCCTTTTGTGTCTTAAAATTTTGTAAAAAGAAAGAGAAAATTCACCATACAGTTATATTAAAAGACTTATAGGTAAAGTGTCTCTCTTTTGCTTACATTTGTATGCGGGAAAAAAAGAGAAAAATTTAGAACATAATACGAATTAGAGTCCATTCATGAAGTGGTACTTGATTCGTGTTAAATCAAGAACGATTTCATGTGAAGATAAAGAGAATCAAGGTTTAAATACTTACCGGTAAGATAAGCATTATTGAGAATTTGTGTTGTCACTCAACCCCCAACTTTCTCTCTCTTCGTTACAATGTTAACACCAATGAGTGAACATAATTATTACTTGTTTCAAAAAAGAGTAACAACTTCTATGTTAAGTAAACTTCCTCAAATTTATGTTACCTTTTTTAAGACAATTAAGCTCAATTTAAATTGTGTATTTTTAAGCCTAAAAGCAATATCGATAAGTAGATAAATAATTATTCAAATTCCTTTTGTATTCATAGAATAAGAGAATATAACCTTAGTCATAAGTATCAAAGAAAATCATAAGTTTGAACAAGTAATTAAATCATTTTAACTTTTGAATTTTGACCAAGTTAGAAGATAACTTGTGTCTCGAGTAATCGAGTGTAGTTTATTTTGAATCAAGGTTTTATGGATTATTGATTTCAACCAAGTAAGATGTTATCTTGTGTCTCGCGAAACCGAGTGTAGATTATTTTGATTTTTGATTTCGACCAAGTTACACGTTAACTTGTGTCTCGGGTAACCGAGAATAGAGTTTTAGTTTTTTGATTTTAGATTTCTAGTGTTTATTGACTTTATTGATTTTGACCAAGTTAGACATTTAAACTATCCTGAAGAAGATTTCCAAAGGAAATCGAAATATCGAGAGAAAAAAGAGAAAAACAAAAAGTTTTATAAAATCAGAAGTGACCTTAAGCTTGAATAATTAGTCAAGAATAGTCAAGAATAGTATGCTATTTCCAAATTCTTTTTAGATTTTGATTTTAGTTTTTTTGATTTGAGTTTAGATTTCAGTTTCTAGTATCGATTTAGTTTGAGATAGTGGACGTTGAAGTTAGGTTTATTGTTAAGTAAAGTAACGGAATTTGTTAAAGTACACTAAAGTACACGCTAAGAATTTTCCTAATCAATAAATTTGTAAATCTTTTTTCTGAAGTAACTATTTTTGATTATGGCTTTGAGATAAAGTAATAAAGGTAGTAGATGTAAGAAAGGAGTTGGTAAAATGCAAAGGTAAAAGCGATATATTTTCAAGGGACGTCTAAAAATTAAAATGTATATGACGCCACGGAGAACATTTATGTTCTATAAGGGTGGGTATAGACACTCCAAAGCTTGACATGAACATCCGTCAGCGCTACAACAGCCCGCAAGTTTATGTTTATAAACGTATCAAACTTCCATAATGGTTATCATATAAAGTTATGCATCCATCTACAGATGATATGATATGGCGCTATGAGCTTCTTTTTATTCCTATGGTACAATACCAAGCTAGTATGGATCAAATTGTTATCATGATGCGAGTTGCTAGCAGATCAGGATGTCTGGCAAGAACTTCACTTCTACCCGATGAGCTCAAGCCGAGGGTAACATACCAGCGATGTCTCAGCCTGATGCAGGAACCGGTAGAAGATACCCAGTGGACTGTTACTTTGGAACTGCCCTAGAGGGGGATTCCATCCCAATATCCAGGCTCTAAAAATAGTATCAATAAAAAACAATTGCGAAACAAACTACCAATCAACATTATTATCCAGAGGGGGAGGTAGATTTGATTCCAGCCACCCTCCTAAAATTCGGTCACTCAAGGGTTCCAATATTATATTCTCCCAGTGACTCCAAAATCCCGCTAAGTTCACATCACCAGTTAAGTTATTTAGCACATCATTTAAAAAAAAACTTTTCTTTAATAATCAATCATTATAATTTTATTAATATAGTTTAACATTTTCCTTATTTCACTTACCCTAAACTTATCACTAGTCTTTTTTTTATTTAATTAATAATTAGGATAGTAAATATTTAAATTTATTAAAACAAATCTATTATAATATTAACCATCAAACGGAAAAAAAACTTTTCTTTAATAATCAATCATTATAATTTTATTAATATAGTTTAACATTTTCCTTATTTCACTTACCCTAAACTTATCACTAGTCTTTTTTATTTAATTATTAATTAGGATAGTAAATATTTAAATTTATTAAAACAAATCTATTATAATATTAACCATCAAATGGAAACGTCTGGGATAGGTTATAATGACATCTGATAACAGGAAAACAATATTTCAAAAATACAAAAAAAAATTACCAAAATCATAAATGTTGTTTTAAATATTTTTGTCTGAAATTATTTGTTTTGTTCGTTTCAAGTCCTTACAAACTAATATAAAAAAATGGAACAAAAAGAATACAAAAGAAAACACTATGCGTTAAAACAATAATTTCCTACGATGTACGTGTATATAAACAAAAACTCTTAATCGAATTTACCAAAAAAAACTCATACCTCCTAGGATTACAAAGCCAATTAGTCTTGACGGTTGACGTTGTACTCAATATTGGGCGGTTAGTTATAACGGTTAGACGGTAGAAAGACAAAACAAAACAAAAAACTGATCGAAGAGCATTTGTACAAAATATAATTTGCATGCATGAGTTTTGTGTAAAAAATTGATTGTATCAAATCAAAAAATGAAAAATATAATTGTGGTTGCTGTGTAATTGTGTATTGCCGCGCACAAAATGTCGAAGTAAACACAATAACAGCTGATCGGTCTTGACGGCTGATTCTGCAACCTGCAGAAGTCTACCGTCGTAAATTGTCAATTTTAGTTTTCTCTCTCTAACACATGCAAAATGCAACCCCAACTCAAACAGCTGATCGCTAACCGTCAAGACTAATTGGACCTTTATACTACATTAAAATTCCTTAAATAGTTTGTTACAGCTTTCTGACCTCCAATATTTAACGTCGCCATAGCAATTTTCCCTTTTGGGGTTTAAAGCGTTTATATTTGCCTTAGTTTCTTTGGTTTTTAAGTTTCGATTTTAATAGTTTTGGCCTCAGTTTTCATACATTTAAAGGTTCGTGTTTTGGTTACAGCGCTTGCTTATATAATCGCTTGTTTTGTATGAAGCACTTTGGGAAGACTTAGCGAGAACTTAGCGATGCGAATCATTTTCGCTAAGTTTAAAAAAAAAATTTTTTGCCGTTTTGTACTTTTTTTCATATTTTTGAATAAAATTACTTCTCGCGAAATAGCCGTTTTCTTTGCAACTTAGCAAGCGATAATCGCTTGCTTGTAACCAAAACACGACTATTATTTGACTGGTTTTACAGTTTCTCAAAAATGTTCGTAATCAAACTCGATTTTGGATTAATTTTCAGGTTGTCTGATTTGCAATAGTCTCTTTCCCTTTTTCAAACGTTATCACTTTTCTTGTCGTTATCTTGAAGTAAATGCTCGGACTTTTGTGGACTAACCTGTTTCTCCTTTAAAGGTTATAATTGGCCGACTTGTTGTTGAAGAGGCTTTCTGAAGTCAAGTTTCACTCCAGACCATATAATATTCATTGGTGATCATATAAGCTTTGCTTTTGGCGCAGCGGATGTTCCTAGATATGTTATACGTCGTCTTCGTCAACCTCTACTTTAACAAACAGAATATTAACACACATTTCTGAACAATGTGTGTGAAGACTACCTTACCTATTTGGTATCACCATTAGGAGCAATCAAAACTCCAAGCACTATTCCACTATTTTTGCTGTATAAAACACTAAATCACATTACTTGTTCTCAAGGTGTTGGTATATCATACTCACAGAAAAACTATTCAAACACAAATTAGACTTTTCCTCTCCGTCGAGGATTCACATCGAATTCTAACCGACTTTCTAACGCTCAGATGTGTTATGGTTTTGACTCACTTTTGGTAATGTTTGGTTTGAAAAATGGCTACGATCCACTTAGCGTCTGTTCTTCTAAGTTTTGTATGTAAAAGTTTTAAATAATCATCTTCGTCCACATACATCCCGTTGCTCTTAGAATATGGTGAATATTTTTCCTATTTGCTCTTTACCTTCTCAGATATACACGAAGAGTTTACTCGCTACGAGAATCAAATTACTTCCAGTGTACATCAAGAGAATAATCCCGCCTTTACATACGTACTATTCCTATCACTGAATTTCTCACAGTAAACTAACAACTACCAATACTATGGAGGTACTGTACAGGTAAGACATCTGATATGGTATCTCATGTACTACTGTTTTCTGAAACTATGACGATTATTAAACAGCTGACATTCCCAATGCCGTGGGTAAGAACGATCCAGCGTTTTCTCATTTCGACAAATTTATTATTTTATTTACGGGTTTCTGTTCCTATTCATAGATATCGAACGAAAAGGTAATTTCCCCCTAACTCCATATCAACAGGCTTCAGAATATAGAACGAAAACTATATTCGGAAGCAGGTCACAAACAATGGGCTTGTTTAAAAAAAACAACCCGTAAAAAACATAGTTTTTGACAATAAATTCTTTATATATGACCACGCGCCTTTGTCCATTCCCGCTCATATTTGCAGCAGATCTTAGAATATGTACACCTAACCAACATACCCAATTTTGTTCAATTACAGTTAACAGGAGCAGAAATAATGGATTTTTAATTTCTGATTTGTATGGGAGGTACCACGCCCCTTTGTCCAATCCGGCCCATATTTGCAGCAAATCTTAGAATATGTACACAACCACCATACCCAATTTTGTTCAAATACCGTTAACAGGAACAGAAATAATGGATTTTTAATTTGTGATTTCTATTTCTTTAATATAAAGAATTTAAAAACAAGACAACTAATTGGGCACGGCTGGTTGACACAGCCTTCAGCCCCCATCTTTAACAATAATTTGGGCTGAGGAAATCCGTGGCAACGGGGCCGCCACATGTGGTTTGCATTTTTGATTTGCCTCTTTTTCTTGACCTCATACAAAAAAAATCACCAAATCCAAACTAGGCAATATTACCTATGGTTATTTTTTTCTGTGTATAGTATTCGAAAACCCGAATACCGCTTTTTTGGTAATCTACCGACCGCCGGTTTATGAAAATTTTTAGTTGGCTGAATTGCCGGAATTCGGGCGCAGCCCAAAACTTGATAAAAAAAAAACAAAATTAGAGAAAACTATAAGAACACGAAAAATATATTTTTTTATTGGGAGGACCAATGGCCCCACAGGATCCAAAAAACGGATCCAGTGAGAGATGGCTAGAATGTTTTTTGTTTCAGTTATCAAATGTATACCAATAAGATGTACATATACCAAAAACACAAGAATACAATAAAGTATAAAAAAATAATACTATAAATACAAATAATGCCACGAAAAAATTAAATCAGGTCCTTAAATGACTACCATAATATTATTGTACCATGGTGCTTTTTAAAACATGTTTATACTGCACTCGAAATCTAGAGATATCTAGATTTCGTGGCCTAATCATCTGATTTTCCATACACAAATCAGCTGTTCCTGTGAATGAAATCTAGACAATAGAGATTTCGGTTGCAGCATAAACGCGGTATAATACGAAATCAAGACAATTATATGGCATTTACACAGAACAAGATTAACGTTTTTCGAAGGTTAACACAGTTAGCCCGCGCTAACCCAGAAGATTACTCATACTATTTTACGACCTAATCGAGCAATTCCAAGGGAACGAATCACAAGTGAACGCCAACGTACTCACTGAGGGTGAAAAAATGTATTATATGTGTATACCACTTAACCGTAGTTGCCCAATCGACATATTTTTGGTATATTGCCAAAAGGGATGAAAATGGTAGAGAAGAAACAAAAGTGCGCAATTTGGCAACCCTCGTAAAATGGAACCGAAAAGTCGACGCGATTCCAAAAAGGATGTACAAGTAGAGAAGACAAAACCGGAACAATTCGGCAACCGTAGTAGAAGAGAATCAAAAAAGTCAACGCGATTCACGCTAACGCATTTCTATCTCGCGTCATAACTTGATTATTTCATACTTTTTACATACTTTTTGTAATTTTATTTAAACATGGTTGGAATTTCTGTAGATAGATACAATAACATCATCAGAAAACTGAAAGGAGAGTAAGAGAGGGAGAGCAGAGAATTTTGCCTCGGCGCGGAGTTTGTCTAAGCACGGAGTTGCCACCTGAAATGTCAATTTAATCTGAAATTGGGTTGTGTAAACAAAAACGATGTAAATTTCTCTAAACTCGAATATTTCAAAACACGAGCAGCTTTTTGATAGTGTTATTGTATATAACTATACAAATTCCAACTGTGGTGGAGTAAAATTACATAAACTATGCAAAAAGTATGAAATAATCAAGATATGGTATGTAGATATGCAAAAATTATATTACAAGAATTAAACTATGTTCAGGTATACTGGGATTTCGCAGTTTACGGAATTTCATTTCAATAAACAACTGATTTTTGTACTGCCAAACATGTTTGGTTGGTTGAAATCCCAAAAACCTCGAAATTTCAGTATACCTGACCGTTGCTTAGACGACCAGAAGAGGCGTGTGTCGATTATATTAAAAAATAATTAAAATGATATTTTAAGCAAAAAAGTAAAATAACAAAAAAGGGGCAAATGCATAGTTTCCAAGTTATGGACCCCGAAATTTCAGAAATGTGAGTGTTATGCCATTAAAGTACCGTGTAAAGCCCGATTTTTTTAATAGTTTTTGTTGAGAAAGTAAAGAAAAATATTCGAGTCTTTCAAAATGTTGACATTCGATAACAAAGCGGGTTGTCGAAAAATGCTAGATAATTTTTTGAGTTTATTTTGACTTGTTTCATACAAATCAACAGCTTCACACTACACCTTAACTCCATTACCCTGTCACATATCCGAAATTTCGGGGACAATATTTTACTTTTTTGTTAAAAAATAAACTGTTCCACTTACCGTCAACACGTATTCAATTCTTGCGAAATTTTCGTAAGAAATTTTGTAACCGAAAATTTTTTTGCGGAAAGTTACTACCTATCTTTGATTAACCTTACAAACATTTCATTTAAAATACCTCTACCCACTCCAATTTAAGGTTAACGCACGTGGTTTAACTCCTGGTTGTTAAAATTACCGAAAAGTCAAAATTCCGTCCCCAAATAATTATCAAACAATTGTTTCCTTACGAAATAGCTTCGGCGTAACAACCCTGTAATTAATTTTGACCAAGCAAATGAAGAGAGCGAAATTTTCGGTTTATGAAATTTTCGTCATTTTTTATTCACTATATATAGCAACGAAAATTTCATAAAAACTGATTACAGGGCTTAAGCCGTAAAATATACCTGTTCCGTAAATCGTTTAGCCGCGTTAAACTGAGGTGTAAATACGGCATTATATTTAATGTTAATGGGCTATTGACGATGAAGTGCAAATTAAGTGGCATCACTGTACAATTGTTTACATCTTTATTGTCAGTATACTCCTTTTTAAACCAACCACTCTTTTTGGAGTGTTTTGGAGTGCTTCTCTAGAAATTGTGCTTTGTAGGAATTTTTTAGATTTTTGTGTTAATTCCATAAGAAATACAAGAATTCAGGATGTCTGCTTCTATAGAAATTCCTCTTCGTGACACGGATGAGGTAAGTTCACACTTAATTTAAGGAAATGTAGTTTCATTGTTAATTCTTAACAGGTTATAGAGGTGCATCCCGATCAATTGCCGGAATGTCAGGAGGTCTTAAGCATCTTGAGACAAGAGCGCTCGCAGTTGAACACTTGGGTAAATGTGGCGGTAAGTGAAATTTCGTTTATATTGACAAGTATTGGTCTTATATTGTGCTTTATGATTACATATACAGCTGGCTTATTACAAGCAAAATAAAACAGATGATTTTATACGTCTTCTCGAGACGGCCCGCAATGAGGGCAATGTGGAATATCGTGACTTTGAAAAGGATCAAATGCGCTGTTTTGATATGTTGGCTGCCCATTATGTGCAGGAGGCAAATCGCGAGAAGTCTAAGGACAAGAAAAGAGAACTTTTCATGAAGGCCACAAACTTGTACACAAACGCTGACAAAATAATAATGTATGACCAAAACCACTTGTTGGGAAGAGCATATTTTTGCCTTTTGGAAGGTGATAAGATGGATCAAGCCGATGCTCAGTTTAATTTCGTCTTAAATCAGTCACCTTCCAACATACCATCTTTGTTAGGCAAAGCCTGCATAGCGTTCAACAAAAAGGATTATCGGGGAGCACTCGCATTTTACAAGAAAGCTCTACGAACCAATCCAAACTGTCCGGCCAACGTGCGTATGGGTATGGGTCATTGTTTTTTGAAGATGAGTAATCCAGATAAAGCGAAACTGGCATTTCAACGCGCTCTCGAGTTAGACTCAAATTGTGTGGGTGCTCTCATTGGATTGGCCATTCTAAAATTGAATTTGCACGAACCGGAATCGAACAAAATGGGCGTTCAAATGTTGTCCAAAGCCTATACCATAGATTCGACAAGTCCCATGGTCTTAAACCATTTGGCTAATCACTTCTTCTTTAAGAAGGACTATCAAAAAGTGCAACATTTGGCATTGCATGCCTTCCACAACACAGAAAACGAAGCAATGCGAGCAGAAAGTTGCTATCAATTAGCTCGCAGTTTTCATGCTCAATGTGACTATGATCAAGCCTTCCAGTACTACTACCAATCAACTCAAATAGCACCAGCCAATTTTGTATTGCCTCATTATGGATTGGGTCAAATGTACATCTATAGAGGAGATACAGAAAATGTAAGTTTGCTTAAATTTTTTATATTTTTATTCTGTTCGACCTTTTCTTTATCAATAAATAATCAATATTCTTCGAGCTTGAGGTCAGATTTGCTGTTGTTGTATTTATTTTCCTCGATATTTCGCTACACCTTTGTGTAGCAAAGCAGCGAAATATTGAGGAAAATAAATACAACAGCAAATCTGACCTCAAGCTCGAAGAATATTGATTATTTATTAAATTTTTTATATTAAATTGGAAACTTTATTATCTGCATTTCCAGGCGGCTCAATGCTTTGAAAAAGTTTTGAAAATCCAGCCCGGCAATTATGAAACCATGAAAATTCTGGGTTCCCTTTACGCTTCCTCCAATTCACAGACGAAACGCGATATGGCCAAAGCTCACTTGAAAAAAGTGACTGAACAGTTTCCCGATGACGTTGAGGCATGGATTGAATTGGCACAGATTCTAGAACAAAATGATTTGTATGCTTCACTAAGCGCCTACGGAACAGCTTCTGCAATTCTTACGGATAAAGTTAAAGTTGAAATACCAGCAGAAATCTTGAATAATGTAGCAGCCTTGCAGTACCGTTTGGGTAATCAAAAAATTTCCAGAGAGAAACTAATGGAAGCGTTGGATAGAGCCAAGGTTGAGGCACCAAACGACACGCAATATTATGATTCAATATCGGTGACCATGACTTATAACTTGGCTCGTTTGAATGAAGCTATGAGTAGCTTTGATGTAGCTGACAAATTGTATAAGGATATATTAAAAAAACATCCCAACTATATAGATTGTTATCTGCGTTTGGGTTGTATGGCTCGTGACAAGGGCTTAATTTTCGTTGCTTCCGATTTCTTCAAAGATGCATTAAATATCAATAATGACAACCCGGATGCCAGGTGAGAATTTTTTTGAAACTAGTTTCTATTTATTATATTTTGTTATTTTCGCTATAAGTTTATAAAGCAAGGGTTAATAAGGCGTCAACCATTTTTCTCGTACCATGTTCTTCTTTTGTGTTGGTCACTCACAGCCTGTTGTGTTTAATACCCTCAGCTAAAACCTAAACCGTTTTGGAAATGAATGCGTAGCGCTTAGGTAACAGGGGTGACTTCCATAAAATGCGACATTTGTTTAGCCCGCTTCTAGCATATATATTTGATTAGATTGAGGTTAATTTGCTGTATTGGGTTTGTCAGTATGAGTCTCAGCACTTGTGCAATGCAAAATCGTATTTTTATTGTACAAAAATAATATAACTTCTAGCACTTCACTCTTTAAAAGTAGAAACGGGAATTGATCCGGGGGCCATTTTGATTTATTAATGGTCAGAACCTCTATTGTAACTCCCGATTTTACTTCTTAACACATCTATCTAAATTTATTCTTTCAATTATTTTAATTGTTCCTCAATGCGCGTCTCCAATATTGTTCAGGTCCCTATTGGGTAATTTGCACTTGGCAAAAATGCAGTTTGCTTTGGGTCAAAAGAATTTCGAAACCATCCTTAAAAATCCCGCTACGTCGCAAGATGCCTATTCCCTTATTGCTTTAGGCAACTTCTCATTACAAACATTACATCAGCCTACTAAGGATAAGGATAAGGAAAGAAAACATCAAGAGAAAGCGCTGTCAATTTACAAACAGGTATCCATCCATAAATGCCTTAATATAATGTAACGATTACTAAACTCTTTCTGATCTAAGGTTTTGCGTAATGACCCTCGCAATATCTGGGCAACTAATGGCATAGGTGCTGTTTTGGCTCACAAGGGATGTGTAATAGAAGCCCGTGATATATTTGCTCAAGTACGCGAAGCCACCGCTGATTTCAGTGATGTGTGGCTAAATATTGCCCACGTTTATGTCGAACAAAAACAATATATTAGCGCCATACAAATGTACGAGAATTGTATGAAAAAGTTCTACAAACATCATAATGTGGAAGTAATGCAATACTTGGCCAGAGCTTATCTGAGGGCCAATCGTTTGAAGGAAGCGAAGACGGTACTACTAAAAGCTCGCAAAGTAGCGCCTCAGGATACGGTAAGTATTATCTTTTGTGCTTAATTATATAAAACATTTTCAGATCGTTGTTCTTGTTTGTTATATTCAGGTTTTATTGTTCAACATCGCTGTGGTGTTGCAACGTTTGGCTATGGCTATTTTGAAAGATGAAAAATCTACGTTGGAAGTGGTATTGCAAGCTGTTCATGAATTGGAATTGGCTCAAAAGTAAGTTAATTTGAAAGCATTCAAAGATTCATCATTCGTATACAAATAATTTCGTGGAAATTTAATCAAATACTATTTTTTTTTCATTTAAAAGATACTTTCAGTATCTATCTGTGCATGGGGACAAGGCGCGTTTCAATATAGATGTGGCTGGTATCGAAGCCAATCAATGTCAAGATTTACTTTCCCAAGCCCAGTATCATGTGTCGAGAGCCCGTCGTATCGACGAGGAGGAGAAATCATTGAAACGCAAACAAGAAGAAGAACGATCGGCATTTAAACAGCGACAAGAAGAAGAACGCAAGAAACGCGAAGAATTAGCCAAGACATCACGCGAGCAAATGTTGGTCAAGCGTCAAGAGTATGTGGAAAAGACCAAGAGTTTGATAATGACTTTGGAAATGCCACAGGAGAAGGAACGCAAAAAAGGTAATGCGGAAGCAAGTTAATATCTTTTAAGTACATACAAATCTATATCCTACTTTTCTCTATTAGGTGGCGGCAGACCACGAAAGGATGATATTGTCACCGATTCTGATGGAAGTGATGGCGGTCGCCCTGATGATGGCGGTGAGGGTCCACCCAGAAAGAAGGGCAAAGGTGCACCGGGTCGCAAGAAGAAAGAAGGTGGTGCTCGTAAACGCAAAGTTCCAAAAGACGCTTATGACAGCGACAGTGACGGTGGCCTCAAAGATAAGAAACAGAAGAAGAAACAAAAACTTAACAAAAATGTTGATGAAAAACTCTCTGCCAAACAGCGCATGAAAATCGTTTCTAAAGCCACAATTTCGACAAGCGAATCGGACAGCGACAGCAATGCGGCTCGCAAACGCAAAAAGGTTTCTAGCGCCAGTGGTAGCGGCAGTGACTCGGACGCCAGCGCTGGCAGCGTTAAGCGGACTAGTAAACGCATCGAATCTGGCAGTGGTTCCGATCGTTCAAAGTCTCGTTCTGTATCACGCTCACGTTCCCGTTCTGGTTCACGTTCTGTATCAAGATCCCGGTCCCGCTCTAAATCGGGAAGTCGTTCCCGCAGTGGTTCACGGTCTAAAGCAGGCAGTCGCTCGCGTTCACGTTCAGGTAGTCGTTCTAAGGCAGGATCCAGATCACGCTCCAATTCAAAGTCAGGCTCGGACCGAAGCCGCTCTGCGACACCGGAGAGTAATTAAATTATTTTAAAACAAATAGATTTCATTAAAATACATATTTAAAAACAAAATACAAGGGGGTGTATTTTGGACACAAATTAAATATAAATCTCTTGCTTGAATATAGCATTTTAGAACTCACAAACAACTGAATTGGTTTTAATGGAGCAATACACCGTGTCCGGGAAAGTGTTGGCATTGCATGAAAGCTCATTTTCTCATGACAAGTTTCCTAAGTTAAATTTTTTGTTTTTAATTATTTCATAGCATAGCATGACTCAACTCGATTGAAGAATACTTCTAAAAAAAACTTATATTTCACATATTGGAAATAAATAATTAAAACCACAAAACTATTGTCTATTAAAGACTTTAATACTTTGACGGAACAAATAAAGTGTATGAATTTTTCTGGCTTAGCGTTTCTAAGAATATTTTTTTAAATTGAATTTAATTTTTGTCTACTTTTTCATGTAATATTTGAATTTTCTTTACGAAACGTTTTACAGAAGAAATTTTTTTAAAAGAACGCCCGTCGCGTTTCCTCTGCAAAAAATACCATGTTTCTTTAAAACAATTTTCTGTAGAAAAATGCATTCTCTCAGCAGCTATAAATATCAACAAATTTAAGTGAAAATACCTGTTTTAACAAACTATTCAAAGATTAATCTTGCAAACGAATGATAGCAAACAGCTTACGTCGACTTTTCTTATCCCTGAAATGTTTGCGTAGCAATTTAACGTTGTATGTAGCGCGATGGAAAGGTGAGGGTCAAAATGGAGCTATATTGCAAATTTTAATGGCAAATAACAAAACTGTTAAATTACAATTTGTTTATTTTTTAATACACTCAAAATCTTTATGTTGCTTATACAAAGGGAAAATATTACTATTACACATAATTTAAATACTTTATAGAGATTTCTGTGTACCTACTATTTCCGAATTTTCCGTAATCATATCACCAACAATACAGCCCATAGGTTTCGAGAAACATAATACAAACGAATGATCTATTTTCTTTGTGTCCAATTCAGCATCAATGGTGGGAAATTGTTGCTTCAGTTGATTGTAATATTTAACAGGAACCCAACCGTCTGTAGTACCGTAGAACAACTTTAGTAAAGGCAAGTTTTGCTTAATGAGATCTTTTTGTAAGCCCCTTACTCTGGCCATTTCGTCCTCTGCTAAGAATATTACTTTCTCTATTACCGATGTTCTTATGTAGTTTAATGTTGTCGGTAAATGGTGACTAGGTATGGAGGCAAACCAAAAATAGACTTGTATTAATATAACTCGTATCAGATGAGGCAAACGGTTTACAAGATTAATGAAAAATCCAAATACAGAGTATAAAGGCAAGGCAATTTTTGTAAATGTCCAGCCATTTGGAGATTCCATCATGCGTTCAACGGTGGGGAAAAGCATATAACTCTTCTTCACACGTTTACGTATGGACTCGTTTTGCAAGAGCTGCAATACCATCCATGCTCCAATAGAGTGACCGATTAAATGGATCTTAACACCATCGGGTACATACTTTTCAATGAATTCTGCTTTGTGTCGCAACTGACCATTCAAATCAAAGATCTCTTCATTACCTTTCAATTGGGGTACCTCTCTAATGCTATTCTCTGGTGGATCATCATGGCCAACATGACCTAAAATCACATACATGACACATTGGCAAATAAAGTCATTCACATAAACACCACTTTCTCTCTATCACTTGTGAATAGAGTTATCTTACCTATTATCCATACTGGCATCTTCTTTTCTAACCGTTCGTGTAAAGTCTCACAAAATTCCGCATAAAATCCGGCTAAGCCTGGATTTCCAGTGATGCATATCGCCATTTCTTTAACATCGTCCATGGACTCTTCAATCCATCCGCCCCAGGTGAGAATACGGGTTGGGACATTGCAAATATTTACGAATGCTTCTTTCATGTTTTTATTCTACTCTCCAGTTGGTTAATTATAAATTCAAATTAATTAACAAAACTTGATAATTTGCAAACTGTTGGATGACCCTTGAATGAAGGCAATCAATTGCGGCAATTATTTGTTGGCAACATAGAGGAACTTAGAATAGAGTAATTTATTCTCTCAATATTTGTAACGTCATAGATATGGTTGCAAGAATAGTAAAAGTCATAGAGTAATCTCATACTAGAGAGCATATTTCGCTCATCTTACGTTTCCTTTCACATTCTTCTTGATGCGTTCGGTGTGATAGGAGATGTTTGACGAAAAGGCTGTGTGTTTATTGAAAATATTTTGGCGTGGTAAATTGTGTTGAATTTATTTTTGTGTGGTGAAGATACAATTTCGATTTTGCTGTGTGAAATGAAAAATAAAAATGTTGACAGCTGAAAATTCATGTGCTTGCACTTTTTAATGCACATTCTTCAAGCTACGTACCATAGAATAACACATACGTAGAAGGTTTTATTCGCTCAATAAATTAAACGTCATAGGTACGATGGAAATTACACAGTGGAGGGTGGAAAATATGGGTTCAATAATACCAGATGGTGGCAATAGTATACAGCGATCCACAAAGGAACTACACCCGAATTTCGTGTTTTTGTGGCAAACTAGTTGTGTTAAATACAATACAAATGAATACCAACGTTAAAAGTCAACAAAAAAGTGCAAAATACATTTAAATTTTTCAGTTCTACACCAAAACGACAGGAAATAGTTAAGTGAACATATTTTGTAACTCCACCTGGTGTATGTAAACATTTCCACAGACCTACCGAGAGAGTGTGAAATGAAACGTCAGATGAGAGAATAAGTTCTTCTATAGTATGTGTTATTCTATGCTACGTACCTCCAGCCATCCACGCAATTTGCCATCTTCCCTGTAAATAATTGATATAGTGCGACAAGTATCTCCCTGATACAATTGTTCCCTGTATTTTAAAACATCATATTAATTTCAACTAAATATTTCTTGAAACCTATTTTATTAGTATACGTTGTATAGGTTTAGTATTTCTATTTACTATTTCGCATACAAACTTCCAAGCATTTGTAGAGCCTATTGTTGCTGCCTACAACTACAACAACACCTGCTGCTATTACCATGTTTCAGAGCAACTGTGGCATAAAAGACAAACGTCAAAATTTAGACTACTTGCCAAAATTTTGTATATCCCTTTTGACAATAAATACTCACCACGCTAATGTCAAAATTTTAGTCAATCAAAATTATTTGGTGCGATCATAGAATAACACATACTATAGAAGAACTTATTCTCTCATCTGACGTTTCATTTCACACTCTCTCGGTAGGTCTGTGGAAATGTTTACATACACCAGGTGGAGTTACAAAATATGTTCACTTAACTATTTCCTGTCGTTTTGGTGTAGAACTGAAAAATTTAAATGTATTTTGCACTTTTTTGTTGACTTTTAACGTTGGTATTCATTTGTATTGTATTTAACACAACTAGTTTGCCACAAAAACACGAAATTCGGGTGTAGTTCCTTTGTGGATCGCTGTATACTATTGCCACCATCTGGTATTATTGAACCCATATTTTCCACCCTCCACTGTGTAATTTCCATCGTACCTATGACGTTTAATTTATTGAGCGAATAAAACCTTCTACGTATGTGTTATTCTATGGGTGCGATAAACACACAGCAAAAGTGACATTCACCAGGTGGAATTACAATACCTTCTTGATTTAATTTTTCATGTCGTTTTGGTGAAAAATTGTGAAATTTAAATGTGTTTTACAATCTTTTTTTTAATGACTGTTATTGTTAGCATACATTTGTGTTGTATTTAACAAAATAATTTTAACACACTAAACGAAATGCCGTTGTTATTTTGTTCGTTGTTTTGAACCATTGCCTCTATCTGGTATTAGTAAAGCAATTCTTTTCCACATCGAACGTAAATATCACACCAGACCAAATGTCATAAATTTGGTCTATGGTAAAAGTCAGCACATACATAGGTGTACCAACATATAAATGTAAACAGAAAAGTACAGAAACAAAGCCTTTGAATCTAACAGAAACGGCCAACTAAACGACAATAAAAAATTTAAATCAGTTGTCTACTGAGTTTACCTTCTCATTCCACCACGGTTGCAAGTGAACATTGGATGGTGGAAAGCATGGGTTCAATAATACCAAATAGAGGCAATAGTATACAACGTCCAACAAAGCAACAACAACCGCAAAATAGTTGTGTTAAATACAATACAAATGTATACCAACGATAGAAGTCAACAAAAAGGTGAAAAATAGACTTATAGCCTGTTTATCGATGTCGAAAGAATGCATTCGCAACGTTTGTAAGTGAAAGAAATCTGATTTGGGTTTCACTAATTCAACTTTATGCGAACGACGACTCGAACGACAAGTCGAAAGAAAATTTCGAATACGTAAAGGTTTTCATACAAAATTAGGTTTCTCTATTTCGAATGAGTTGTCAACACTGCGAATCGAAGTGTCAAATCGAGTCACTTGCTGTTTTGTTTTCGAGTGCCAAAGAAATATAAAGAGCAAAGGAAATCAAATAGAAATTTTCAAATTAAAATGAATGGCAAATTATAGTCTGAAAAAGTCAACGATGCAGCAGCTGCAGGCACTAGTCCACCATATGGAAAAAACCCCAGAGTTTGCAGCGGAGTGCCGGTTGTCGGAGCCAGGAAATTTTCGGTGGAGGAGGAATGGGGGAACATTTGTATTTAATTTTTTTCAATTTGTTACTTTTGTTTGTTTACTTTGTCTTGTTTGTTTTGCTTTGCTTTCGTATCAATAGATCGGCAGGGTTGTATTCAAGTATATACAATAAGGTAGTATTTTTTAAGGAAATTGTAATCAAATGAAAAATGTCGATCTGGCAATTCATAAATGCGTAATTACGTAACACATACAAATTGACAGACGCAAGTGCATAAGAACGAATACTTAAGAGATCGAGAAACCCAAATTGAATCGAATTCGAGTGACTGTCTTTCGCTGCCTACAACAGCAACAACGCGTCCTGCTATTACCAGGTAGATATTATTGTACCATGCTCAGTTCAATCCATGGTAGAATTATCTATTAGGTAGTCGCATTAGCAATTCCGTCCTTAAGCTGCCAAAATTCGCTGAATAATGAAAACCACTATGTACTCAAAATGTAAACAATTTTATAAGATTGTCTTACTTGCTACAAAGTCTATGCTATTAAATTGCATTTTGGTTGAAATTCTTTGAATTTTATTAACAAACAAAGAGAAACAAATCGAATTTGACAGCTTACCGACGGAAAAGATGAAAATACCACAAATCAGCTGGGCTGACGCGTTTACCCGATAGCTAATTTTACCATGGTTCAACCAGGGGGTATCTATGGCACAGCTGATTGAAAAGGTACTAGGCCGATGATAGAGAATGAGAGAGCAAAGACAGGAACTAATTTTAAAGTGTTTATTGATGTTAATGACCGCTAATTTATGTTTTATGTTGTTTGAATTGAACGAAAAACACATTCCCTTTGATTTCTGTCCGTTTTATGCCCAACGAAAGTGTAAAATTGGTAAAATACCGCAGCAAACAAAACTATGAAATGGTCCACTACCTCGTCATCATGAAGAGGCAACGAAGAGAGTAATGGAAACTCTTACGGTGCGTTTACACGGGACAGTTTGAGACAAGATAGTTGAGAGAATATGTATTAGTTGTCACAAAGCCAAATATTGTTTGTGTGAGGTACGCGTCCAGCCAGTTATAAAGACAGTACAGTTTTAAGCAACCGCCGACAGTGTCGTTTCGTTAAATTTCGTGCTCTGATTTTTTATTTCTTCGCTCTTTTGGCATTGTGTTTTGTCTTACTTCTCCAAATTACAATGGAAATCATGTACTCTGTAAAATTAGACATGTATTCATGTTTATATGTTTGTATTGTCAAACAATATTTCAATAAAAATTATCAACATTTTCAAATACAAATATATTTTCCAATTTTTAAAGTCGTTTGCGATGTTTTTCTTTTTTCTCAAATTACTACTAAACGTCACCGATATGGCCGATGGCTGAAATAGTAGAGGTTGACGCAGTAGGATTTGTTGTAATTGTGTGAACCAACAACAGCCATTTGTTTTTTGTTTCATGACTAATCATCAAATTCAACACAGATACATATGAACGAACACAGTAAACAAAAAAGCACAACAACAAAATACACTGAATTTAACAGATGGAGTCATAAGAAAGTAACCTGGCGTTTACACGGGACAGTTTTGCTCCGACAGTAGAAATACATTCACACATTTTTACTACCACACTTATACTTCTCTCACTTTCCTCGCCCATAGAGTAAATATGGGTAGAGAAAATCTTTCACTAACCAAATTTCTGACATTTGTCCTCGTGTGATGTATACGTTTGATGTTGAAAAGAATTGCTTTACTAATACCAGATAGATGCAATGGTTCAAAACAACGAACAAAATAACAACAACGGCATTTCGTTTTGTGTGTTAAAATTAATGTGTTAAATACAACACAAATGTATGCTAACAATAACAGTCAATAAAAAAGTTTAAAACACATTTAAATTTCACAGTTTTTCACCAAAATGGCATGAAAAATTAAAGCAAGAAGTTATTGTAATTCCACCTGGTGTATATCACTTTTCGTCAAACATCTCTCTATCACACCGACCGCATCACGAAGAGTGTGAAATGAAACGTCAGATGAGAGAATAAGTTTATCTAGGTATGTATTAGTCTATGGCCTCGCCACTGTCTCTGATTTTTCAATGACAGTAACTTCGGCCAGAGATTTGACACAAGCGGCCAGATCATGGCTGAACTAGTAAAGGTTGGCGCAATAGAACAACTGATTTTGTTTTCTTATGACTCCATCTGTTAAATTCAGTGTATTTTTGTTGTTGAACTTTTTTGTTTACTCTGTGTGTTCATATGGATCTGTGTTGAATTTGGCGGTTAGAGTCATGAAACAAAAACTAAATGCCTGTTGTTGGTTCACACAATTACAACAAATACTACTGCGTCAACCTCTACTAGTTCAGTCATCGGCCATATCGTTGAAGTTTCATAGTAATTTGAGAAAAAAGCAAAACATCACAAACGACTTTACAAATTGGGAATATATTTTTGTATTTGAATTCTTTTTTTATTTGAAATATTGTTTGACAATACAAACATATAAACATGAATACATGTCTAATTTTGCATTGTACATCACTTCCATTGTAATTTGGAGAAGTAAGACAAAACACAATGGCAAAAGAGCGAAGAAACAAAAAATCAGAGCACAATTTTACGAAACGACACTGTCGGTGGTGGCTTAAAACTGTACTGTCTTTGTTACTGGCTGGACGCGTACGTCACACAGACAATATTTCTCTTTGTGACAACTAATACATATTCTCAACTATCTTGTCTCAAACTGTCCCGTGTAAACGCAACGTAACATCAGTTGTTCCATTGCGCCAACCTTTACTACTTCAGCCATTGTCTAGCCGCTTATGTCAAATCTCTTGCCGAAGTTACTGTCGGTGAAAAATCAGAGACAGTTGCGAGGCAAGTGAGAGAAGTGTAAATGTGGTAGTAAAAATGTGTGAATGTATTGCTACTGTCGGAGTAAAACTGTCCCGTGTAAACGCCAGGTTAAATATTTCTCTATGGTTCAATCCATGGTAAAATAAGTAAGGTAAACGCAGTAGGAATTGTTACAACAAACACAGGCATTTTGTTTTTGTTTGGTGTCCATAATCTGTCAAATTTTCTTCATGTGTGTATCTACTGTAAAAATAAACAAAAAAGTACAAAAACAAAATGCATGTGAATTTGACATAAGAGAAACACCTAAGCAAGATAAATGTTGAAATCAGCTGTTCTAACGAGTTTACCTTACTTATTTTACCATGGTTCAATCCATGGTACAATAATATGTTCATGGTAAAGTCGTAAGAACAGCTGTTTTAATTTTTTTCATGAGGTTCTTCGCTTCGGCTGTCACACTCACATGTATTTTGATTTTGTACTCTTTTGCATTCTTGTGCTGTTGGTATGAATTTGTGTAGAGTTTGACAGCTGAAGCGAATAGAACAAAAACAAAATGCCGGTTGTTGCTGTCTAGAACAACAAAAACACGCGCTGCTATTACCATGAAGATATTAGTGGTCTTCATGAAAGCTCGAAAGAACCTCGTAAACTCGAAAACATCGTAAACTTGCACAGCAAACGTCAAAACAAACAAATTTCGCATACAAAGCGACTTGCTCAAAAGTGGAAAGTTTTCGAGGCAAATTTGCTGAGCAAACGTGGGATGGAGAAACTTGTAAACTTTTGACATTTCGTTGTCATCTGACTAGGATGGATAAATAAGGTGATAGCACTAGAACAGTAGGAAAAGTACACATACATAATACATGCAATTGCTACTGCTACCACCTTATGTATCCATCTTGGTCAGCTGATATGGTTTTAAGCACAACTACGCTGAGCAACTTTACCTGGTGCCTCATGCAACGGTGCGAGGGAAACTTGCGCTGAGCAAAAGTTCACGGCTTTCACGTTTGCATGAATGCCGCTATTATTGTACCATGGTTCAATCCAAGTCAATTACAGGGGTGTTACGCCGAAGTTATTTCGTACACAGAAAAAAAACTATGTGTAAAATTATCAAATTCATGGTCTGATATCAGCTAGTACACTGGGCAATATAGGGTCAGCTATTTAATTGGGCAATATTACAAATTAACGTAGGCAATTTTATGTTGTCAAACCATAGTGTCATTTGTTTGTACGTTTACCTAAAGAAGAAAGGGCAATTTACAGAATTTATGTAGGTGAATTATATTCAATCAAAATGTGCATTCTTACCAAATATTTAGCCAATATTTTCCATATTTACAGAAACAAATTTTGTTGTATTTTAATATAGAACTATTTATTGAATAATCAGATTTTTTTTCCTACAATAAAATTTAAACAAACGGTAATATTATATTAAAAAAAGCCCAGGGCTCCTGAAATATAGTTCCACCCTTAGTTTATTTCTGTCGTTTTTCCTACAATAAAATTTAAACAAACGGTAATATTATATTAAAAAAAGCCCAGGGCTCCTGAAATATAGTTCCACCCTTAGTTTATTTCTGTCGTTGACTCCAATCACGTTCCCTCAATTTTCCTGTGAAGAAATTAATTAAAGATGAGATAAAACTATCAAACGTTTTGCTATAAAGTTAGAACACTCATTTATATTCTCCAAGTGGTTAAGAGGTATTTATTTTCCCGTCGTTTATTAAAATCATTTCGCCATTGATCGATCGAGTGTTTAACAAGAGACAACCAAGACAAGACACTTTTCTAATTACACAAATTTGACCATAGAATCTTGGCAAATGCAAATGTGTTGGCTATTAAAAACACTTGGAAAACAAATTTTTACTGACAATTCTTTACCTTTAATAATTTTTCTGGTTCAAGATCAATTTCTATGAAAAGTACTTTTATAACAAAAAGTAAATTTTCATAGAATGTATTATTAAAGAAATAATATGAAATTGATTATTATGGTGGATGGTTGGGAATATTTCAAGGCCTACCAAGGCATATCATCAGCTCCCTTCTCCACAAGTATTAGGTATATCATCACACATTATAGGGATAAACAAATCTCAAGTAAGCGAGAATTGTCTAAAACTCCTACTTGTGCGAAAACATCCACAACACTTTGCCATAACCATCAATATGCACAACATTTCTTTCCTGAGCAGGCATTCATCGAAAGCCAGTGCATAGATGTTGTTGTTTCAAAAAAAGAAACAACGATTGCCATGAGATTGGCGTACAGTGTACCGTCTTCGTATTCTTCCATTTTAGTTTTATTATTCGATCTTTAAGATGTTATTTTCTTTAATAATTTTTCTGGTTCAAGATCAATTTCTATGAAAAAGTAGTTTTGTAACAAAAAGTACATTTTCATAGAATGTATTATTAAAGAAATAATGTGAAATTGATTATTATGGTGGATGGTTGGGAATATAGCTAATATGTACGTTCTAATACGTCAACCCAAGATTTATTTATTCAGACTATAGCAAAGTCAGCTGACGTACACACAATGTGGACAATGTGGAATTGCAATTGCAACGTGTTAAATATAGTGTTCATAATGAAAATTCAAGACGATTTTTTGAAGCACTTTAATATTTAACATATTGTTTTCGCAAACAATTCCATCTACTTTATTACAAATTCTTGGAAACTTTGTGAACAAACTAATAATGTAAACAAAAACAGAAATGTAAACAAACTGAAATATTACGCACGAACAAAATGAAATCATGTGATATTTCACATTATTTTTCAAACTTATATATGTTTATGTACTCTTTTGCATTCTTGTGTTGTTGGTATGACTTCGTATAGAGTTTGACAACTGAAGCGAATGAAACAAAATCGAAATGCTTAATATTTATGAATTTTGAAGAGATTTCTACAATAACAAAATAAGCCATTTGTTGTAGTAGAATTATTTTTTTAATTGTTTAGGGAATGATAGCCATTCTATACTCTTCACCATCTCTTGAAAGAGATTTACGGTTAAAAGTGTACAAGAATAAAGCCTGGCCAAGGGTACAAATGCAGTTTACCCACATGACTCGGATCCTTTGCACCAATGATATATCTCGTCACTCTGGGTAAACAATACTAAAGAACTTTCCAGGCGGTTCATAGTTCGCGAGTTACGGTCCCCAACATTTCGGAAATTTATGTGAACGCCTTCTACAAAATACTCTAATAAACATGACAATTCTGAATGCGAACTTGTTTCTGTGTTTCCATTGATTTCTGACAAAATAAAGCAAATCGACATGTTTAACATTTTAATTTCGAATAACTCGAAAAACAGGCAAAGTATCAACATTTTGTATTTTCTGCTTTTGCGTTTATTTTTTCTACGGGGAACCTATCAAAGAAAGAAAATCGTACGTATGTTGGAAGTGCATTTGTCCTGACTGGAAATAAATACTTTGCTATTAGTAGTTCAAACAAACTACAATAATTTTGACTTTATAAAAATTGGTACAGTCGGGTTACTTTTGGTACAATTTCTTTAAGATTTTGGGACAGTTTAAAAATGTGATCCCATCACTGCATAACACTGGTAACAAAAGTGTTGCTGTATCGCATATTGTTTTCACCCATTAAGCCCGGTATTCAGTTTTTATGAAATTTTCGTTGCCATAAGAAGAACGTGTATAAAAAATAACGAAAATTTCATGACCCGAAAATTCCGCGAAAATTTCGTAGCCAAAATCAAGTGCAGGGTTGTTACGCTAAACTTATTTCGTACGAAAACAATTGTATAAAATGGAGTGCAAAAAATACAGATTTATTTAATTATGTTATAAAAAGTACTATCGGGAGAATAAAAAAAGTCCTCTCGAAAATTATCAAATATCATCACTGGTGCAAATGCACAAGTAGGAATCAGAACCACACACTTCAGATTACGACGAAAAAAATCTCTAGCGTCTAAACGAAATGGAAGAGAGAGCGTCTGGCGACTTTGGTTGATATTTTTCTCTCTGCGCCGTATTTTATTTGAGGCTCTTTTCTGGAATTTGTTTGAAAGTTTGGAAATATAATATTATAGTTGAATTGGAATTAAATTGTTTTTACTGCATTTAAAAATGTATTCACTTTTATTGTATTGTGTTTAACAATAAATTATTCCGAACCCTTTTCTTTAATTTTCTTTTGCATTCACATGCACCATCGTATGTATGGGTTGGTTACTCTTATGATTTTCATGAACATGTGGCAACTTTATTCTCTCAATTGAGAGATTTCGTGAGAGCGCCGCCATGAAATTAGAAAAGATTCTATTCTAGCGGCGAGTCTTCAGCCGCAGCGGATTTTCGTGACGATTTTAAGAAACCTATGTAGATAAAACGTCGTCGTTTGTAGCGTATTTGATTATGTTTAGACTCTACATCGCACACTCGGACAGATTGAAAAAATGACCGGACAAAATTAATAACGTCGTTGTTTTTGGTTTTAGTCGTGTCAAACTCATTAGTCGGTAGGTTTTCGAGGGTGCTGAGCTCATTTCTGGCATTGCTTTTGCATTGGTTGGAGGGGGCTGGAGTTATAGTGGGGGGGGGGGGGGAGGGTGGTTGAATTTATAAAAAACGTTATGGGTATCGTTTCATAGGTTTTTGGATGGCCCGATTTCATTTTTGGCAAACATTTTTCGATCAGGATTTCGATAACTAACATAACGGAGGGAAGAGCATGTGTAATTCTACCTTTTCACATAAAATTTATTTTCTTAAGGTTTAACGTTTTAAACTTTTCTACCAAATTTATTAGGAATTATAAAATAAATAAAAAGTTTGAGAAGTTTGTTTCGTACCCATACAAGACTTATTTGGGACCACAAAAAAAAAAACTTGGTTTAAAAAAATCTATATCATTACGTTCGACATTTTCATCATCGTCGTCCTCGGAACTTTCAAAATTTTAGTTTGAAATTTCGAAATTTTACTTTGACATTTTATGGTACTGCCAGACCTAAATTCCGACACAGTAATGTATTTGAATTTACACTGAAAAAAATCAATTCTTACACAAGTAATTTATATTTAAATTTGAAATCAAAAACTAGACCAAAGTTTACAGAAAATTTTCTTCAGCAAATGGTAGTAAAGGGTAACGAAATAAAATCAGTGACTTCGGTTAAGGTCCAAAGTATTCAGAAGTGAAAACCGCGCGCTGTTCCTAGTTGGTGCTAATTTTTGGCGGTCCACAAAAGATTAAAAAATGTAATAGTTTTAGTCAACTACTTTCATTGCAATTGAACTAGAAACCTTAAGTAATTTAAATTAACTTAATATACATTTTCGTAGCTCTTATAACACAAAATTAATAAAAAGAGTTTAAAACAACCAGAAACATAACCTTCATATAACACACATCTACTAAAAATAACCCAAAATTAGCCTGAATGCATGTATTGAAACAATACTCAACTTTGGGCCCCTTGCCTGATCAACAACGTGCATGGAACCTTCAAAACAGTTAATTTTCGACCTCAGTGGTTAATTGGCCACTGTTTAAGTAACTTATTTTATCTGGATTACTGCTCCGATTTTTGGAATTTTGTCCGGTCATTTTTTCAATCTGTCCCAGTGTGCATCTTTTTGAGTAAAATTACATAAAATATGCCAAACTTATGAAATAATCAAGATATGAAGCGAGAGAGAAATGCGCTTGAGTGAATTACTGGCACTTTTTGGTTCTCTTTTACCAGGATTGCCAAATTGCGCACATCTTATGGTTGTCTAATTCTTGATCGTCTTAGAAATGCAGGTTGTGAAATCGGATGCCAATTGTAATGAAATATGGTAATGCTTTTAAGTGTTTTGAATTTGTTTGACTGTTGGCAATTGTGTTTTTAAAATATTTTATATGTAGAGGTTTGTGGCTTTGATAGGTATTGCCTCATAGTACTTTCAAATTCATAAACCTGCAGTGTATAAAATGTTTGAAAACCAAAATACCCAATATGAAGGAAATGGTTTAAAAATATGTACAATTGTCAGTGGTATTGAAATTATATTGAATTTGCATTTCGAAAGGAAATTCAAATTATAATTGTCATATAATTAATTTGCCCCATGTATGATAGTTATATGTATATAATATCACTATCAAAAAGCATCTCGTGTATTGAAATATTCAATGAAGAGAGTAAGAGAGAGAGCAGAGAATCGCTAGGATTTCACTCATAGAAGAATATAGTATAGACACATTTTTCTCTCAATAAATTAAAAGTCATAGGTATAGTTGCAAGTAAACATTTGATGGTGGAAAACATGGGTTCAATAATACCAGATAGAGGCAATAGTAAACAACGTCCACCAAAGGAACAACAACCGTAGTTCGTGTTTCTAGTTGTGTTAAATACAATGCAAATGAATACCAACGATAAAAGTCATCAAGAAAGTGCAAAATAGATTTAAACAAAACCAGTGAAACAATAGACGAATATAGGTATAGATACATTTATTCTCTCATCTGACGTTTCATTTCACACTCTTCGTCGTAGGTTTGTGGAAATGAGAGAAATTAAATTTAAAATTAACTTACACCAGGTGGAGTTACAAAATATGTTCACTTAACTTTTTCATGCCGTTTTGGTGTAGAACTGAAAAATTTTAATATATTTTGCACTTTTTGGTTGATTTTGTTTTATCGTTGGAATACATTTGTATTGTATTTAACTCAACTAGTTTGCCAGAAAACACGAAATTCGGTTGTTGTTCCTTTGTTGGACGTTGTTTACTATAGCCTCTATCTGGTATTATTGAACCCATGTTTTAATTTACGTTTAATTTATTGAGAGAATAAATGTATCTATACCTATACATGGGACTCTCCTTGGAGGTGGGAAGTTTCTGATAGCCATTCACTTGGGAGTGGCCAGAAATGATTCCTTCATTGGGAAGTCCAAGCAGCTCACTACTTCCACGAAGTATGTCCTGGGCAATGGTTTATCGGAAACCTCCGTTAGCTAGCTAAAGTGAGAAGGCCAAACGAATGAGCAACCTGAGTGGTAATGCGATCACTGATACGTCTCAGGATTATTAGGTGACCCTGTCACTGAAGCTCTTCGAAGTACTGGACATATTCTTCTATCCTTTGAAGGCGAATGAGCCAACACCCCAGGCCAACGGCGGATCAAAATTGAAGAAACCAAAATCCAGTTTCGACACACTGCATTCTGGTCAGCGTCTGATCCATAGTGGGCGGCTGGAACATAATCATCCTGGCAGAAGGTAAAATGCAAACCACGGTGGGCTGGTTTTGCCTCCCGTCACCGTTATATTGGCAATGAAAATACACTATAAAATTAATGAACAAAGAAACCCCCAACTGTTGACGGCCCTCGCAAACGTTATAAGGACCATGATTTAAGGATATGTACCTGGAATGTGCGAACGTTATACAGGACTGGTGCCACTTTCCTACTGGCAGATGTCCTCGAAAAATATAAAGCTGGTATCACGGCGATCCAGGAAATGCGATGGACAGGATATGGTTGCACCAGAAAGAAAACTTCGATATTTACTACAGCTGCCATGAGCGTAAGCACGAATTTGGGTGCGGATTTATAGTAGGCAAGAGACTGCGACACCTAGTTTCAAGGTTCAACCCAGAGAGTGACCGCATAGGCACTATTCGCATCAAAGCGAAATATTTCAACATCTCGTTAATTTGTGTGCACGCACCGACAGAGGATAAAGATGATGAGGTCAAAGAAACATTTTATGAGCGTCGGGAGGAAGTATATGAACGCTGCCCTGACCACGACGTTAAGAATATTGTAGGCGATTTTAATGCCAAATTAGGAAAGAAAAATGTCGGTAATCACAGTCTACCTCCGATAATGGAATAAGACTGATAGACTTCGCCGCTGCAAAGAACATGGTAGTTAGTAGCACACGATTTCAGCATAAGGACATTCATAAGGCGACCTGGATATCTCCTGATCAACGGACGAAGAACCAGATTGATCACTTGATAATAGATGGCAGGCACTCTTCTAGTGTAATGGATGTACGTGTGATTCGAGGTGCCAATATCGACTCGGATCATTACCTGGTGGCTGCGAAAGTTTGCACGAGATTGAGCAGGGCGAAAAACGTACGAAGCCGAACACAAGAAAAGCTGGATATTGGCAAGCTACAAATACCGGAGATATCAATGTCCTATCGACAGAAACTCTCTCTCCTGCTAGAGCAGAATACCCCACCTCCCGAAGACCCAGATGAGCAGTGGAAGCACATCTCCCATTCTTTGGAAACCGCTGCAAGGACTGAACTTGGCTATCAAAAATCGCAGAAGGATAAGCCATGGTACGACGAAGAATGTCGTATTGCAACTGATGAAAAGAACGCTGCACGTACAAGAAGCTTAGAAGGGAGGAAAACCATATATTTCGGCGGAAAAATGGCAGTGGGAGCAGAGAGAGAGTGAAAGAACCGAAATGTGCAGGATTAATGGTGAATCCCGAAAGTTCTTCCAGAGGGTAAGAAGATCGAATAACGGGCCTAATAATGGGCTGACCTCCTGCAAGGACGGGAATGGGAATCTGGTGACTGAGAAGCAGTGTGTGCTCAAAATGTGGAGAGACCACTTTTCAGCACTACTCCAATCAGATTCTTCCACCGAAGATCAGGAGGTAATGATAGTGGAAGATAGTGCAGATTGTACCCCCCCCCAAAACCAAGAGGAGATTAGAACGGCGATCTCCCGCCTGAAGAATAATAAAGCCACTGGTGTGGCCTACCCGCTGAACTTTTTAAGGCAGGTGGCGAAGAACTGTTAGCACACATGCATCAACTTATATGCGGTATATGGCAGGGGGAATCTATGTCCGACGATTGGAGTCTCAGTGTATTATGTCCTGTTTTCAAAAAGGGTGATCCGTGTGTCTGTTCCAACTATCGCGGTATCAGTCTTTTATCCATCGCGTATAAGGTCTTGTCGAGCGTATTATGTGAAAGACTAAAGCCAATTATTGAAAACCTGATTGGACCTTATCAGTGTGGTCATGGAAAAGTCCCACGAAAAGCAAATCGATACATACCACATTTTTGTCGATTACAAAGCTGCTTTCGGTAGCTCCATACGGGGAAAACTGTACAAAGCTATGTCTGAACTTGGTATTCCGGCAAAACTGATTCGCCTCTGTACAATGACGCTGACCAACACCAAATCAGTAGTGAAAGTGGGGAAATACCTCACTGAACCATTCTTTACCAAGCGAGGACTTAGACAAGGCGACACACTTTCGTGCAATCTCTTCAACATCTTAATGGAGATAATAATGAGAAAGGCTGCAGCAAATTCGAACAAGACCATTAACACGAAAAGCCATATGTTGCTGTCGTATGCTGACGACATAGACATCATTGGACGAAATTTTCGAGAGGTTACTGCAGCATTTTGAAGAATCGAAAAGGAACCAGCGAAGGTGGGTCTTGCTGTTAATGAGGGCAAGACAAAATTGATGGTGTCAACGACTAGAGAAACCTCTCGACTTGGTCCGCACTTGAACGTTGACAACCGATTTAACTTTGAAGTAGTAGATGAATTTGTCTACCTTGGATCCGCCGTGAACAAGGACAACAACGTCAGCCTGGAGATAGATAGGAGAATTGTACTTGCAAATAGATCTTATTTTGGGCTCAGCAAGCAGTTTAGGAACAAAGCCCTCTCTCGACGGAAAAAAGTCCAGCTATATCAGACTCTCATTTGTCTGTCTTGACATATGGCTCCGAAACTTGGGTCATATCGCAAGTGGGTGAAAAACACCTGGGAGTTTTCGACAGAAAAATTCTCCGTAAAATATATGGTTCTATTAGGGAAAACGGCGAGTACCGACGTCGCTGGAACGCAGAGCTGTATAATCTCTATTCTGACGTGGACATAGCTAGTGGGCCAATTGCGTTGGCTAGGACATGTTATCAGAATGGATGAGGATGAGCCAGCGCGAAAGGTTTTCGATAACGTACCCGGTGGAAGCACGAAAAGGACGACCAAGACTCCGCTGGGAAGACCAGGCAGAAGAGTCCCTCCGTATCCTTGATGTTACCAACTGGCGAGAAAAGGCGAAGGATAGAGCCAGTTGGAAGAATATGTTGAAATTTGTTTGTTTAATTAATATGTGTAAGGCTCTTGTACATGAGATCCTGGGTTCGAACCCTGCTCTGACCACCTTCAAATTTTCTTTCGGCGGCGGCCACCTCGCATAGTGACGGCGACACTATCGAGTATCTAGCCATGAAAAAGCTTCTCAAATTACCGTTCCGAATCGGTGTAAAACTGTAGGTCCCAATCAGAGAGTGAAAACTGGAAAGCGCACAGCTCAGTGATTGTGAGAAGTTCTCCCCAGTCCCTTCATGGGATGTAATGGGAAACCATTTATTTTTTTAATATGTGTAAGACGTCTGACCTCATGAGGTTTTAATATAGTCAGTAAAAGTAATACCAAAGTATATTCGTCTATGGTTGACCAACTAAAATAAAAAATTATAGATTAGGAAAAGTTATCTTGAGTGAACTGCACACAATGAAAAGGATTAGAAAATATAGCTCTATGTCAATAAATCAATAGATTTTGAGAATACTATTGTTTATAATACTACAGCGCGTTTAGCTTATAATGGACCAGGTGTGATATTTGGACAAGATATCACAGCAGACGGAACATTGGGCGCGGAGTGCGAAAGCTGGCGGGAGCATGGCTTTATTAAGCCTGCTGAAAGAACCGTAGATCCTGTGGACTTGAAGGAGTCCCGGAAGTGGTTCTGAAGCGGGTTAATGCCGCTATTTGGAGTTTCCTGGCGGTGTTGTTCTACCACTGCCTAAACTTGGGGTATTTTCCGGTGGCGTGGAAGGAAGCGGTAACGGTTCCTATCCCTAAGCCGGGTGCAGATCCCAGGCGGTGTGCGAGTTACTGGCCGATATCTCTACTATCATCCCTGGCAAGCTCTTTGAGTATTTCATATTGTCAAGGGTCAGAGGTACGGCAGAGGATAAAAGGGTCCTCAAGGACAACCAATTTGGTTTTCGGCGAAGACATTCACCCTCACATGCGCTCATAGTCTTCGGAGACTATGTGACGTGAGCGTTGAATAGGAGACACCCCACGATTGCTGTGAGCCTTGACCTCGCCAAGGCTTTCGATTCGGTCTGACAGGTCGGAATTGTTTCCAAAATGATAGAGTTTGGATTCGATAAGGACACCTGTCGTATGGTGGCCAGCTTCTTGAAGGGCCGCAAATTCCGTACAAAAGTACGGGACGCGTACTCAAGTGTTAGGGACGTTATAGCAGGGTTACCCCAGGGTTCGCTCTTGGGACCTATGCTATATAACATCTTGCTGGTATACGCGGACGATATTCTTGTGGCCATGTCAGGCCCAAAGGCGGAGACCACCAACTCCAGGGTCAACGAGTACCTGGAGGTTTTGTTGGGATATTTCGACAGGTGAAAACTTACGCTGAATGTTGACAAATGCGAGGGAATGATATTCAAGGGAAAACGTTTCCTTTTGTTCCCTAATGCTAGAACGTTCGTACCTAACCTACAGGTTGGGGGTCGCGTGATCAGGATCGCGGATGGATTTAAGTGCCTAGGTGTCTTATTCCGTACGAACTTTGAATATCACCGAAACATTGACCACATTCTGGCCAAGGTGAAGGTAATCTTCGGTACATACCTCCATGCGCTACGTTGCCGTGGAGGCCTTTCGACTGAGGTTAAACTTTTGATATACCGTCAGATAATAAGACCCATTATGGCCTACGCGTTCCCTATTTTGTTTGGAATATCTTCGTGCCAGATAGAGAGTCTTAGGAGATGGGAAAGACGCATCCTTATGAACTGTTTGGGCTTACGGATGCGGATAGCCGACGATGGTTCAGTTAGGAGGCCAGCCTGTGCTACGATGTACAGGATAGACGTGTACCTTGTTAAGGGTACACTTAAATTTCTGGAAAGGGCAGCCTTTCTAGAAAATGGACTTGTTGAGAGTAGTTTGGTCCAGGACGAGCGCCTGGAGCGATTTCTTCAATTAGGGTATAGGCCGCCGGTTGGACCTTGGAAGGGGGACTCCTCTTCGTTGTTGATAAACTCCTATTCTGTCATAGGAGGATAGGATCTTTGACCTGGACGACACAGTATATATTACGGACCTCTTACCGTAGGTAGGGATTGTAAATATTTGTAAATTGTAGTTTTAGTATTAGTATTACTCTTTAAGTTTAGTAGTTAGAAAATGTTGATTTGTCCCTTTTTTAATAGTCCTTTTTTTGGGAAGCCTCTAATAGGCTGTTGAATTTTAATTTTTTGTGTTTGATTGTTTTGTATGTAGATTACTACAACTTAAGTTAGTGTGAAGTATATAGTTCTGTAAATATTATTAGTTTGTAAATGAATTTTAAATGAATTTTAGGACCCAATAAACATTAAACATTAAACAACATGATACTACAAATACCAAGAATATTTAAGGAAATGCATACAAAGTGTGTAAAACTCCTCGGCTATTTTGGGTTTCAATGTCGAATATACTTTACTGTCAATATTAAATTAGCTGTCATTACAAAAAACCAATATTATTGCAACCGATTATTTAATTGAACTTAAAATTTCTAATTATACCCTCACCCATAGGATGGGGGTATATATCGTTTAATACGGAAAAAATGTAACGCATAGAAGGAGCCGTATAAGACTCTCAGTATCTTTGGACGAAATTCGTTTTGGGACTTTTTAAGACGATTGAGCCATGTCCGTCTGTCTGGCTGGTCAACTCGATAACAGCCGTAAATCTTTATCGATCACAGCGAAATTTTGTCGGTGAGTATTATTTGTCCATGGTTAGTTTGGGATTGAAAATAGGCGTTTTGGCCACGCTCCTTCTGGTACCTCCCAAACAAATCGACACATTTAATACGAAATCATGTTTCTTTTAAAACTTTTTTCTGATTGATGTGATTAGCTTCAATTCAAACACTGGTAAATAATAATCTGTAAATATCTACCTAACTGGAGAAAATTGGTGACGTTGCCAGTCCCATTCTGGTACCTCCCATATAAAATCTTGGGTGTCGTCCGGGTTGTCAATCCGATAAGTCGCGTGAAACACTTCCGATCTTAATGAATTAGGTTATAGGCTTCATGTCATCAAACGCGAGTCACCAAGTAAGACAAAGGTGATTTTGCCACGCCCATGTTGGTGCCTCCCATATATAAGTTGTTCGGATGTCAGGCTGTTCGGCAAAATAACTCCCGCAAAATCGAACCAATCTTGATGAAATTTGGTACTAAACAAAATTTAGTCAAATGCCACTCTTCAATGAAAAATTAGTTTTTTTGCCACGCCCATTCTGGTACCTCACATACAAAAGCTTGGTAGTCGTCCTTCCGGGTTGTAAATGAGATAAAGCGCGTGAAACGCTTCCGATCTTAATAAAATTAGATTATAGTCTTCATGTCATCAAACGCGAGTCACTGATTAAGACAACGGTGATTTTGCCACGCCCTACTAAGATAGGTTGTGCGGCCGGCTGGTTGTTGGGTAAGGTAACTCCCGCAAATCGGTATGATGTTTGGTACTAGACAAAATTTAGTGAAATGCACACAAAAGTACAAAAAGTAATGAAATTCGGTACACGGCATTATTTTCCTAAAAATTATTAAAGATTAACTACTATCTGCGCCCCCTTTTTTACGTCCCGTACAAAAGTTGGACGGCTTTCCGGCTGGTCGAATCGATATCTATCGTATACCACAACCGATCTTAACAACATTTGGTACTGATCAATATTTTGTGTAATACTGTGTAAAACAGATGAACAAATTCGCTATGCCCATTTTTGTACCTCCCATATAAATGCTGGGCGGACAGTTGGCTGGTAGTCACGATAACTCCCCATAATCACTTGGGATCGCAATAAAGTTGGGTATTGAATAATATATAACGCAATGCAACTCTGCTATTGAATATTGACACATTTACCAATATTCAATAGAACTCGGTCGCAATGGATAACTTCGGGTGAGTGTATGTTTAAGTCGGTCCACCTGCCTGAAATTTTTGTACTGGTTTTATTATTGTAAATAAGAATTTCAGTGAGTAAACAATATAATTTGGCATTATTTAAAAAAAAAGTTGAGCTCTGTCCGTCGATTGTATTCTACATCTACTTATAAGCAAATAAATGAAAAATAGGTCCATCTCCCATCCGCGATCGAGATTTTTCTTTCAATTTCAAATTTCTTCAACTAACGCCTGGAATTTTGACATTTGACAACTGAAGTAATGGAAAACGTTACGCTGCGTTTTCTAAACTACGCATTAAATAAATTAACTCAACGCAGGAACAGTTGTAACGTTTTACAAACTACCAAAACGAAAAAAAGTATGGCGAGGTGACTGATTCACCACTTATATAATAACACCCTTTAATTATTTTCTCACAAAATTTAAAGATTTGCCAATTTGTATACATTAATAATCATATTTGTTTTAATCATATTTTATTAATAACGGTTTTACTTTTTGAAAGAAAAAAAATTAAATTGTTAAAGTTTTGTTTGGTTTTGTTTGAGGTCAAAATTCTTGTCACCAAACATGTTGAACACGCTAAGTAAATAAGCTGTTTCAGACTAGGATATAAAAGCCGACACCGGTGGAAACCGGTTTTACTTTACAACCGTTTTTTCAGAATCCCAACCCGGTTTCTTAAATTGAATACTCTATCCATGATATGCGATGAGTAGTAGTGACTAGTTCATCACCGGCTTCGTTTTCAGCTACATTCTTATGACCCGGAACCCACTCTGGGGAAAGTCTTGTCGTGGCGCCGATCTCGTATAGCAGACTCCAATATTCACAAACCAGTATCGACCTATTTTTCTCTGAGCATAGAGCCCCTATCGCCGCTTGGCTGTCCGATAAGATTCTCACACTCTTCCCCACTAGTGCATGATTTTGAAACTGACGACACACCTCCTCATACATTGCAACTACTTCCGCTTGGAAGATACTGCCAAAAACAGGGAGACGGATTGATAGTGTTATATCCAGTAAAGTTGGGTAAACCCTAGCACCCACACTAACCGTATTAGATCCATTCGTAAAAATGCCGATGTCAAAATCCTGCAGTTATGATTGGGTCTTCCACTCTTCTCTATGCGGTATGATTGTTCTGAAGTTTTTCAGGACGTTCAACTCTGGACTAGCATAGTCCATTCTTTTAGGTATGACCCCCAAAGAATCCTACTATGCCCATAGCTTCGTTGGGTTCAACATTTCAGCTCTCTAAGCCGCAAAGCACTCTTTGCCGCTGCACTCTTATCAAACTGTTCAATCGCAAGTAAATTCATCATCGTATCGAGAGCTGCAGAGGAACCCGTTCGTCCCTGCACTGTTGACAGTTTGCTGTCTTTCTCCAAAGCCGGCAACCGTAACAATAATACATAGGTCAGAAGGGGTCTAACAACTGTCGTGTACATTCATAATACCATCGTCAAGTTTAGGCCCCATTTTCTCCCAAATATTGTTTTTGTAAGCGTAGAAGGCACCTCGCCTTCTCAAGTCTGTGTTCAATATTAAGTTTCCAGTTCAGTTGTGGATCCAGAATTACACCCAGATACTTCGCTCTATCCAACAACTGTAGTCGTTTACCATTGAGTGGGGGTAGGCCATATTGTGGAATAGTCCGCCTATTTATGAATAGTAGCAGATCAGTTTTATCCGGGATTATGCCTAGACCACTGCCTGTGGCCTAAGTGATGATCTCTCCTAATATATTCTCCATGACTTCACTACTTCACTTAGCACGGATATAAAGGGTCCTGTTACCATCACCACGACATTAATTTTTGGATATCTTCAAATTAATTTAAAATATAAAATGGCTTTGGGTAACAAATCCACTCCCCATAAATTGTTATAAAAATATCATGTTAAAAAAATCTATTTCAATTAAAAGTCATTACTTCAATAACCGAGCTTTAAAGGCCATATATGGTTACAAATTTCTACAAAATAATCATCCTTACCCTTCTATTATTCAAGTCCTCCAATAGAGTGCTCATAACGGTAGTAGTGGTGATATCACCCCACCCTAGGGTGTACCCAAACGGATACCTCACCCCACTGAGTGCTGACCTATACCTCACCTCACTGAGTGCTTATCGGTCTATTCCGCAGTATTGAGTCTATCCAACTCACAATACTTTTACCGACATTCATATTTTCTAGGTCTTGTTGTATGCTACTTTACGTTTTGACATTGATAAAAGCGTCCTCTATATCAAAGAAGTTTTTTACTTACTTCGTATAGCACTGTCTCCGTCGACTTTCCCTTCATAGAGTCATGCTGGATGTTCGATAAACTGCTATTAGTCACTAGCGATCTCATGTGTTCATCCAATATTCTTTCTAGAGTCTTGAGTATAAATGATGAGAGGCTTATTGGTCGAAAATCCTTCACAGATTCATTACCGCTCTTCCCAGCCGTCATGACCGCTATGACTTTCACCCCTCACCATCAATCTTATGAATTAATCGTAGACTGGACGCGAGTAATGCCCTGAGCCAAGGGGAAGCTAATTTTATTACATTTGTATGGCGAAAAACTATTCAAGGCCCACAATTTTGTCAATATTGATCAGTGTATCTGTAGTATTATCGTCTCCCACCTCCACTGTCGACGATTTATCACTATTCCCTACACCGCCATTCGGGAAGTGTGCATCCAGCAGTGACATCTGGTGACTCAGCCAATGACCCATCTAGCCTCCGTATGAGGGGTGTATGTGAGTGATCCTCAGATTGAATCCTGGTCAATCTGCAGGTTTCCTTGAAGATTTCATTCGACTTGGCCTCTCTTATATTCTCGCTGTGCATTCTTGATGGGCTTCCAGTCCTTGCTTTGAAGCGCTGATTTTTTCTCCTCAGCTCATATAATTATTTGTCCCACCATGGTGGACATCTTCTTTTTCCTACTGACTGAACATGACTTATTGAAGTCGCCTATCATGATCGTCTCCAACTGTCCCGCAGCGTTGTCCAATTCAGAGTTTGTCTCTATCGATCGAAGTCTATGAGTACGAAGTTCCTAACCAACAAATCTTGCGAAGTTAGCTCCCAGTTAGCTTTCCTCGGGTTACGATAGACTTTCGGGTTGGAGACGGTTGTTGAAATATTGAAAAGAATTAGTCTATGATCGGAGAAAGAACGTTCGTCTGATACTCTCAAATTCTCGTTGTTAAAGATGGTTTTATGGGATATCAGGGTGATGCGCAGGACCCCATCCCACCCTTTGCACTTATCCGAACTCGGAAAAGTAAATTTAGGTATATTACTGCTGTTACGTATTATTAGGTTAGTAGACATAATAAAATCAAAAAGAGACACCTCTTCCGTTGATTGTACGCTACCCCAAGTCGTATATCTAGCATTGGCATCGCTGCAGCTGCAGCCACAACAGTTCTCACCTCCTCCTTGGGGAGAATCTATTATGCGCCATGTACACAGGTGCCGTTAATGTTTAATGTCATCTTGCGTCTAAGATCTGGATTCAGAAAAACTTCAATATAATTTTTAACTGAAATACAAGATCTGGGTATAACATAAGTTTTAAAATACAGTAGTTTGCTTGGAGCACTGTTAAGACATTTAAATCGTCTATCACTTACGTATGGTTCTTGCAACATACATATGGCTATGTTCTCCCCGTTGAGAATGACATTCAGATTATCTGGTGGTAGCTTGTTACGTCTCAGATTAAGTTCAAAAATCTTATTCTTGAGTTGCGTCGTTATTCTTGTCCTCTTCGTCTGGGAGACTGCAGGTATCCATTACCTCATCCACCTCATTTTGGCAAGTCTTATGCCGAACATAATATATAGCTCGTGCTCTTCTTATTCTGTTTCTCGGCGAGTGAAAACTGGCAATCGTCCATCCTGACCAGAGGATTATGCATTATAATTACCTGAATAAGCTTGTCATTGCTTATACTATATAAAATTGGTAACCAAATGCGAGCTCTTGATCACCATGGAACTTGTCCCAGTTTGGGCTTCAAACACTCCCATGTAGTGCTAACCTTATCAAAGCATTGCAAAAGGAAATCTTTGGAGACCACATCGTCGCACATGATTACCCTGTAGCCCCTGATCACTAGGGACAAGTCGAAAGTAAGTTGCAGATTAGACGGATTGGCAATAAGGTGATCAATCAACATTGGGGTTAATCTTGTCTCGATCTTTCCACACAACTCTCTGACCTTTTTCACATTTTCGTTTCTGGCTAAGGCACCATCGCTGGTGCTAGGAAGGTTTTTGATGGTCTACTGACTACAAGTCATGAGTTCATCTTCGGAGAGGTTCCTCACCTTCACGTACCAAGTCTCCATGTTGTTTTTATTTTAAATTTTCTTTCGACTTCGTTTCCGCCAGAGCAAATTAGTGTCGACCAAGTGTCGACCACAGTCATTGTCAAGGCCACACGTACTCTCCGAGGCTGCCCGGTTTCGGAGAGACACACTTTAAAATACAGTCGGTATATCTCCTGGCTAACAACTATCCAATAGGTTTGGTTCGTATAAGACCCTGGATTAGGAGGTATTTTATCGAGATGTCCATAGTGTTCAGTAAAAAGAAGGGGGAACTTGAGCAGAATCTGGCTCTTCCCAACGTACTACGGTCTGTCCCTGCGCACACTAACTTGTATTTCGCCCCCTTGTATTTACTTTAATTTTATTGACTATTTTACAACCTCATGACGTCAGATGTCTTACACATATTAAGTAAACAAATAAAATTAGAGTCTGGTAAGGCTAGACTTTTGTTTATCGAGAGAGGGCTTTGTTCTTAAACTGCTTGCTGAGCCCAAAATATCATCTCCTGCTTTTCTCCAGGCTGACGTTGTTGTCCAATTCTCGGACTTATCTCCAGGCTGACGTTGTTGTCCTTGTTCACGGCGGATACAAGGTAGATAAATTCATCACCCACTTCAAAATCAAATCGGTTGTCGACGTTCAAGTGCGGGCCAAGTCGAGAGGTTTGTCTAGTCGTAGACACCATCAATTTTGTCTTACCTTCATTCACATCAAGAACCACCTTCGCTGATTCTTTTTCGATTCTTGAAAATACTGAAGTAACCTCTCGCAAATTTCGCCAATGATGTCTATGCCGCCAGCAATGATGGTATTGTTCCTATTTACTGCAGCTTTTCTCATTATTGTCTACATTAAGATGTTGAAGAGATTACACGAAAGTCGTAATCTTCCCTGTTCTAATACCACACTGATAAGGCCCAGTCAGGTTTTCAACAATTGGATTTAGTCCACATAATAAGCTCGAAAAGACCTTATATCTTACGCGATGGATAAAAGACTGATACCGCGATAGTTAGAATAGACACACGGGTCATAATACACTGAGATTCCAATCGTTAGACATAGATTTCCCCAACCATATAGCATATATAAGTTGACGCATGTGGGCTAGCAGTCCTTCGCCACCTGCCTTAAAAAGTTCAGCGGGTAGCCCACACCACACTAGAGGGTTTATTATTCTTAAGACGGGAGATTGCCGTTCTAATCTTGCCTTGGTTTGGGGATGGGTACAATCTACACTGTCTTCCACAATCATTACCTCCTGACCTTCAGTGGAAGAATCTGAGTGGAGTAGTGCTGAAAAGTGGACTCTCCACATTTTAAGCACACTGTGCTTATCAGTCACCAGATACCTATTCTTGTCCTTGCAGGAGGGCAGCCTATTATTCGATTTTGTTACCCCCTGTTCAAATTTTTGGGATTCATTGTTCATCCTGCACATTTCGGTATTTCCACTCTCTCTCTGCTCTCACTGCCATTTTGTCCCCGTAAATAATTGGGGTTCCTCCCTTCTCAGCCTCTTGTACCGATCATTCGCAGCACGCGTTGTAACCGACTGTTTCGTTGCCATACGTGCAGCGTCTTTTTCATCAGTTGAAATGCGACATTCTTTGTTGTACCATGGCTTATCTTTCTGCGGTTTCTGATAGCCAAGTTCAGCCCTTGCAGCGGTTTCCAAAGAATGATAGACGTGCTTTCACTGCGTTCCTGTGTCCTCATGAGGGGGAGTATTCTGCTCCAGAAGGAGAGAGAGCTTTTGTTGATAGGACTTTGATATCTCCGGTATTTGCAGCTTGTCAATATTTAGATTTCTCGTGTTCGGCTTCGTACGTTTTTCACCCTGCTCAGATTTGTGCGAACTTTCGCAGCCATCAGGTAATGAACCGAGTTGGAATTGGAATCTGGAATCACGCGTACGTCTATTACACTAGAAGAGTGCCAGCCATCAATTACCAAGTGATCAATCTGGTTCTTCGTTCTCTGATCAGGAGATAACCAGGCCGCTCTCTGTATGTCTCCAGGCTGAAATCGTGTGCTACTAACTATCACATTCTTTGCATCGGCGAAGTCTATCAGTCTTATTCCATTATCGGAAGTGGTATCACGTACACTGTGATTGCAGATGGTTGGTCGAAAGACACTTTTCTTTCCCAATTTGGCATTAAAATCGCCTAGAATAATCTTAATGTAGTGGTCAGGGCAGCGTTCGTATTTTCCCCCATATGCTCATAAAATGATTCTTTGACCTCATCATCTTTATCCTCTGTCGGTGCGTGTACACAAAGTAACGAGATGTTGAAATATTTCGCTTTGATGCGAATAGTGGCTATGCGTTGACTCACTGGATTGAACCTTGAAACTAGGTGTCGCAGTCTCTTTCCAACTATAAATTCGCACCCGAATTCGTGCTCTCGCTCATGGTAGCTGTAGTAAATATCGCAGTTTTTCTTTCTGGTGCAACCATATCCTGTCCATCGCATTTCCTGGATAGCTGTCAACTTTATATTTTTCGAGGACACCCGCCAGTTAGAAAGTGGCGCCCATTCCAGGTACATATCCTTAGATCGTAGTCATTATAACGTTTGCGAAGGTCGTCAACAGTTAGTGGGTTTCTTTGTTCATTATATTCGCTGTGTATTTACATTGCCTATACAACGGTGGCGGGAGGCAAACCCAGCCCACCGTTTCTTCAATTTTGATCCGCCGTTGGCCAGGGGTATGGGGTCATCCGCCTTCAAAGGGCAGAAGAATATGTCCACTAGTTCGAAGAATTTCAGTGACAGGGTAACCTAATAATCTTGAGACGTATCAGTGATCGCATAACCAATCAGGCTGCTCATTCGTTTCGCCTTCTAACTTTAGGTAGCTAACGGAGGTTTCCGATAAAACCATTGCCCAGGAAATACTGCGTGGAAGGAGTGAGCTGCTTGGACTGCTCAATGAAGGAATAATTTCTGGCCACTCCCAAGTGATTAGCTATCAGAAACTTTCCACCTCCAAGGATAGTCCCATGTCCCTCGCCACCTTATAGGAAAACTAAAGCTTGTCACTTAGAGCATCATTACACTATGGCTTTCACGAACGTGTTCGACTCGTGCCTGACGCGTTTTGTCGGTGAGAGGTGTGGTGTTGTTGGCGGGGTAGACTGTCACGTACGATACGTAAATTTGTGGGGAGCTTTGACGTTTCTCTATCTTCACTTTCGTATTTCTGTCATTATGTTTCATATTAATTCTCATGTGAAAGTGAAAAGGTGTAATCGATGGGCACAAATATTTAATTTTTAATAAATTAACCGAGTTGGAATTAATTTTTAATAAATTAAACTTTTAAAACTTTTACGAATGTATGACAACGAATTCAACACAAAGAATTTCTTTTTTTGGTACATTTAATTAGAGTACACCACTTCTACATATTTTACGAATGATGGAGATCAGCCGGATAAACGTCAAAAACTGAAGGGGTGGTTGCAAGCCAAAACGCAGAATATAATGTGATCGAGATTTACGTAGGCTTTTTAAAAGAGAATAACACGCGCGTGAAAGCCATAGTGTAATGATGGTGAATTTTTTTTATATATGGGAACTCTGACTATGTTGGAAATTCCGCATACTGGTTTACCGTTATTTTTGATACCTTTAAGTGCTGCACATGGTAATTCAAGCATAGTTTTGAGCGAATTGTTAAAAGAAGAACAAAGTACATCAATTTGGCTATGGTTGCAATCTAAATCCAAGAAGGCTGATATTGTAGCTCTACACAAAAGTAATGTGTCAATTAAACATATTTTTACTTGTTTTTTGAAAAAAATTATATTTTTGTCCTAAATATATTTTCGCCGAATTTGTGCATCACAATCGTAAATTTTTGGTCATTCAAATAATACAATATTCTGAAATCCTCATGAGATTCATATATAGTGTATTCCACATATGGTGTATTTTGTATCTGTTTAACTAAGAAATCAATATTTTTTTGGAAAGCGGAGTTAATCGGTTTGGCTTCTGAACACCTCACATTAGTGTCAAGTTGACTCTCACCAACGCATACACACAAACATATGTTTGCACCGGCAAACAAACACGAACAAACCGTACAACATTTTGCAAAAGATAACATTTTTTAAGGAGAAGCTAAAGCGAAAATGAAGAAAAACAAAACATCACGACGAAAATGTTGAGTACTCACAAAACCAATCGACAGTTGAAGTTTGAAGCTAAGCGCACACGCACGGTTCGGGACCATACATATGAAAAAGCGGAAAACACTCAAAAAAACACCGGACGAATATCAAAACGAGATCGTTTCGAAGAAGAGAAATAAATAACTTGTAAACAAATACAAAAAAGTTTGGCGCAAAATTTAAAATACAAAAATTTATATTTATAGTGTTGGCAAAGAAACGCATTGAAAATCATTTGTTTTTATTGATCATAAATTCTACGCACGTATTTTTTAACAAATAAGTGATTAAGATATAGAAAAGGAAAATAATATTGGTGTTGGTTGTAAGCAATAAAAAAAATCGAATTAAATGCGGCCATTATCCAAAGACACCAAACCTTAAGACCCAAATACGTCAATACTTGCGTAGATGATATCTTGTTCTACTTTTGTATGCATATGAAGTATACACGTTAATGCAGAGAAGCAGAAGAAAGATAACAAAAGAAATTATTACCGAAATCCACACTAGCATCACCCTAAGAAAATAATAGTGTCATACACAACGACAAGAACAACAAAAACCAACTAAACCGGGTTGACATATAAACAACAGCAATAGCAACAACGACACTATACAACGAAACCAGCCGGCCAGCATTTCTTTCAAGAAAACCAACAAACTTTGGGGTTCAGGCACCAACCACCACATCAATCCCATCTCATCATTATCAGGCAGCTTTTTAATACCTTCGGATTGTAATTTTGAAAGAAGCGATAAAGGTAACTTTTCTTGCTATACGTTTCCATGATAATCATGATCATCTGTTATTTGTATTATAATGAGTAGAGAAATGTGTAAAAGGTTATGCAAAAAAAAAAAAATAACCAACGTTATAATATGTATTATAAAGAACTCCCAATTTATTTAAATATCAAGAAACAAAATAAAAAAAGCAATACAACACAACACAATATACAAGAGATAAAGTTGTACAGCAGAAAAAGTTGTTATGCCGGTTTGAATTGTAACGCTGATCTTTTCTTTTCGATCACTTTGAATTTGGTTTGATATTCCACACTAAAAAAGAAACAAAAAACATTAAAACGAAAAAAAAATGAACTCCAAACTTTCAGACGTTCTGTGGGTTATGCACAAACTAAGCGTTCTATGTACCTACCTACTCGCTCATAAGCGTATGTGACAACAAGTTCTGTATAAGGCTGCAGATTTATGTCATTTCTCAAAAACAAACAGTTTCCAATTATTGTATATAAACAGATGATTCGAATTCCGAATACTCTACAATTCTAATAGGAGAGCATTGAGGAGAGCAAACAACTTAAAAAAATACATATAATAACAAAATTAATTCTTGACATCCTCGCCCGCCTTCGCAAATTAGACGATGTTAGTTATAAAAAAAAACCTACTCTTGATTAGTGCAATAAAAAATGTATGGTTGTGAAATAGGATACCAATTGTAAAAAATTTAGAAACGCTTTTGGTGTATGGCAAATATCACAGTGCAACAGATAAAATGTGCGCTCCGTTTTGACTTAGGGAAAAGTACACTTTTTTTGTATTTTTACTGTACTTTTTTGTATAAAAAAATCAGTACATAACAGTAACAATTTATAAATTAAATAAAAAACGTACAAACTAAGAGATCACAAATATTTTATTGTAGTAAAAATTACAAATAGTCACGTGTTTCACATTTTATTTTTAAAAAGTTAACAATAATAATACTGAATATAACCTTCTTGTTTTAATTATTTTATAACCAAAGATACAATTTTACAACTTTTTTTTAAAGAATTACAAATATTTATCATTTTTATGGACTTGATTAAATATTCCGTTTTTACCATCTTCTATATTTAAAAAATTTACAAATTCAATACAAGTGTAGGTAAAATTAGTAAAAATCGCTTTCTAAATTTCTAATTAGAAATTTATATTGTTCTTTTATCCAAAAATTAAACAACAAACTGAATAGTTTTTCCCGATGCCCCATTAGAATGAGGAATTGAAAATACAACTTTACATATAATTTCGAAATTTGGAAATAACCACTTCTTTCCATTTTTCCTCAACGAATTTTTCTTTTGCAATATTTGCAGCAAAATTTTTGAGTGATATAAATTCGTCAGAAACTTGAAGTCAATTCTTCTGATTGGAAATAATTCAATTACTTTTACGAAGTCATGAAATTAAATGTTTGAATTGAGGTTTAAAAAGGGATTTTTTTCATATTTGTTATTTATTAAAGTAAAACAGTCTTCTAAGTAAATACTTATATGCGATATAAATAATTTAATTTAACTAATATTTTTTGAATCTCTACAAAATATGCCAAGAGATATTTATTTATAGAAATCTAGAATGTTCACTGGCAAACTGACAAATTGATTTTATTTCTCGTACATTAAATATCTATAAGTAGTAGATATTACCTGGCGTTTACACGGAACAGTTTTGCTCCGACAGTAGCAATACATTCACACTATTTTACTACCACACTTACACTTCTGTCACTTGCCTCGCCACTGTCTCTGATTTTTTGAAGACAGTAACTTCGGCAAGCGATTTGACGTAATTGGCCAGATCGGTGACATTTCGTGGTAATTTGTGAAAAACAAAGCAAAACTTCACATACATACATATAAACATGTATACATTTGAAATTTGCAGAGTACATCGAGTACATCAGCTTCATTGTAATCTGGAGAAATAGGACAAAACACAATAGCAAACGTTCGTAGAAATTGGGAAAATATATTTTTATTTGGTAATTTGGAGTTTTATTGAAATATTGAGCCTGTTTTTTTATTCCCTGCTAAACTAATTATTTGACGAATTTGTATGGGGAGCCGCTTAATATCGCTTAGCTCTCCATACAAAGTGGTCAAAAATTAGTTTGGCAGGGATAAAAAAAAAACGGGCTCATTATTTGGCAACACATACTACATATAAACATGTATAAATAATATATGTAGCAATTTTCTTTTAGTAAATAAAGATTTCAAGCAAAAGTGAATAAAAGCAAATCAAAATCAGAGCACGAAATTTACAAGAAACGACACTATCGACGGTTGCTTAAAAGTGTTCTGTCTTTATAACTGGCTGGACACATACGTCACACAACAAATATTTCTCTTTTTGACAACTAATACATATTCTCAACTGTCCGGTCTTTAACTGTCCCGTGTAAACGCACCGTTAGACAAAGTGGAATGGTAGATATTGTTGTTACAGGGTGTTTCAAATAATGTGTTTTTTATACTCTGAGCATATTTGTTCGCACTACAAAATATTTTACCGATTTCGTATCAAATGTCCTAACAACATCCGAAGTGTTCGCATTGGGATTTTTCCTGATTTGATTGAAAGTCAAGGGGCTTTGACGAGGTAGTATTACTACGACAATAAACACACCAAGCCGACAACAGTAGGCATTTTGCTTTGTCTGGTATTTTTCCAAATGTATTCCAGGAATAATAGTAAACAAAAAAGTATAAAAAATTTGTTTGAGAATCAATAAATACCTAAGAAATGCGATAAATAAATAAGTCGGATATTCTAGTGGTACCACCACATCGATGCGCCGTGATTGAAATGGTTGTAAACAAACGTACTATTCGTTCATAGTGTGAGATAAAACAGCGTTGCATAAAGCAAATCAAGCAAATTTTCTTGATTTCTGCTTGAAATCAACAAAAGTGTCAAAATCAAGAAAATCGATGCCAGTGCGAATGCTGTATAAGAATGAAAATTTTCAAATTTATTGTTGGCATAACAAAAGAGAGTACAAAAATAAGTACAGAGGGTAAAAAGAAGTACTTTTGCGTACTTCTTTAGGTGTTATGCAGACAGAAGTAGAATTAGCAAAAAGAGTAGCACGACTACAGTACAGTACGTTTGGCAATCCTATTTTGACTTCAGTTCCTGAAAGTTCTTATCGAAAGTAACAAAACACCATTTGGGGTTTTCTGGATTAGCTCGTATTCGGATTTTATCGTATCCTGAATATTTTGGCTGGATATTAAATTTGAGCATTTTTCTAAGAAAATTGTTTGAGACATTTCTCCACATAATTTTTTATAACGTGAAAATACCCATAGATAAATGAAAAACCATAGATGGTGAAAGATAAGTGGTGGATTTTAAAGTAGAGGGAAATTTTCGAGATGGCGCTGGAGTGGTAGATATGGGCAAATTTTCCTGTAAACAAAAACTATTGAAAAAACTGTATAACCACGGCTTTTGTATTGTCAACAAATATCAAAAGCGATATGCTTTTCTATTATTTTATTCTATTTTCAAATTTAAATAAGAGAATCGATATGAAAATGATTTTTGAGCGCTTTTTTGTCGCATCAGAGTGAAAATTGGACGCACGGAAACAGCCTTTGTCCTTTGAGCCATTAAGGTCTGTCTGGTTGGCTGGGCAACAGGATAACTGCCGTAAATCTTTATCGATCACAGCGAAATTTTGTGAGTGACTATTATTTGTCCAAGGTTTAGGATTGAAAATGGGCGTTTTGACCGCACCCTTTCTAGTACCTCTCATACAAATCGACACATTTAGTACGAAATCATGTTTCTTCTAAAACCTTTTTCTGGTAGATGTGATTAGCTGCAACTCAAACATTGGTTAATAATCTGTAAATGTCTACTTAAATGGAGAAAATTGGCGAGGCTGCCACGCTCATTCAGGTGCCTCCCATACAAAAGCTTAGTGGTCGTCCGGGTTGTCAATGCTATAAGACGCGTGAAACACTTAAGATCTTAATGAAATTAGGTTCTAACTAGGCTTCGTGTCATCAAACGCCAGTCACCTATTAAGACAAGGGTGTTTTTGCCACGCCCTACCAACATAAGTTATGCGGCCATCTGGTTGCTCGGCGAAATAACTCCCGCAAAACCGAACCAACTTTATGAAATTTGGTAGTAGAGAAAATTTTGTCAAATGCACACAAAAGTTTGTCGGATGACTTGTTGATTGGCACGATAACTCTGGTAAACTACAAGCGATTTTAATGAAATTCGTCACTCACCAATGTTTTCCTAAAAATTAAAGATTAACTACTGTACCACGCCCATTTTCGTACCTCCCACACAAAATTTGATCAATATTTTGTGTAATACTGTGTACTAACAAGTGAACAACTTCGCCACGCACATTTTTGTACCTCCCATACAAATATTGGTCGGACAATTGGCTGTTAGTCACGATACCTCCCCATAATCACTTAGGATCGTAATTAAGTTGGGTATTGAGTAATATTTAGCGCAATGCCACTCTGCTATTGAATATTGACACATTTGCCACCCTCATTCGTTCAATAAAGGGTGAAAATATGTGTTTTTTAATAGAACTCGATCGCAATGGATGACATAGGGTGAGGGGATGTTTAAGTTGGTTCACCAACCCAAAATTTCTGAAAAATTTTCCGGTTAGTTTGTTACAATATTATATTTTGTTGCTTTAAAAAAGCATGAAAAATATAAGGGGAAAAAGTGGTAAATTTTATTACTTTATCGTAAAGCCACATATCTTCTGAATAAAATAAGGCATGGATTATGAAAATCGATGGATACTTTTCACAAACTTCAAACAGAACTATCAATGAATATTGCCAGTTACTAGGAATATACTCTATACCCAATTTGTTCGTAAATTTATCATCAACGGTGATAATTCAGCTAATGTTTGGCTTCGTTAGTTTCCTATGCTTCAGAAATGAACTCAGCTTTTCGGGATTCTGTTGCGATAATTCAAATTTAACCACAATATGGTTCGTTTTGCTTCGTTTTAGAGGTTTTGGTTGATTAACCACTAAATCGGGCAACCAATCAGGATCATAAAGATTAGATGGATCAGTGAGTTTACTTGAGGTTGTCACTGCGGACAAAGTATCTAGACTCAGAGATTTAGATGGTTCGGCATCAGAAGGGAGATCTCTGGAAGTGAGACAGTCAAAGCGGCAATATATTTTCTGTTCCTCAAATTTCTCCTATTATTTCCAACAGCAAAATTAATACATGCATAGCAGATGGCTTCATCATGTCCATTTGGATATTTTACCCAGATTACTGCTTAGCATACTGTAACTTTGTTCTTCATTGGTGTAAAAATTCAAAATATTCCTATTGCAAACAGAGCACCGAGTATTAGGCGTACAACAAATCCAGTTCATCGAAATATTGGGTATATGCAAACTTAAATTCTGGAGTAAACATAAGTATAAGTATCCTCAATTTCAGGCACTCCGAAATTATTTATTAAATTACAATGGCGTATAAGTTAAATATAATGTAAATTTCAGTTTTATTTCAAATTTATTTCAACGAAGTCGGAGAAGTTATGATAAATTATGAAGAGAAATGCCTCAAAAACATTAACAATTTTGAACCACTAAATGCTGTTTTATTCAAATCATTTTTCTTCTCATAGTCTCTGCCATCAATTATGCCGAAGGCAAGAAAACATAATTCTAATTGGTTAACGAGATATAGCCGTGACAAAACTTGAATATTCTTTGAAAAATTATGAAATTTAAATCCAGCCAAAATATTCAGAGTACGTAGGTACGATAAAATCCAAATACGAGCTAATCTAGAAAAAACCAAATGCTGCTTTGCTACTTTGGATAAATACTTTCAAGAATTGAAGTCAAAATTAAATATACATTCAATGACCTCGAAAATGTTGTAGGTCTCTTTCTACATTCCAGCTCATGTTTAAACCCGAAGCTCTGGCATGCGAATGATACATGGTCTGGAGATATGTTATGATCTGAATCGTTCGAAAAACTTGATATCCATTCCTAGAAATGACATATTTGCACTAGTATCTGTCTATACTGGCCACTGTTTGACAGACAGAAAGCTGCGGGAATGAAATGGATGACGAGAGCGTCGAATATCTCCTATGCTCCGCCTCGTCTTTGGTGTGAGTAGGAAACAAAATTTAGTGTCTCACTTCTATGTCGATCTAACAGACAATCTGGGAGTTAAGCTGAATGACTCGTCAGGGAATATATTACGTTAATGAGGCTGTCACGACTGAATTTAGTTCCCACAACTGAATCTTCAATAATATTCATTCAGTCTACTAAAACTTCCATAATTTCGGTTGCAGCAGCCTCTAATTTAGCTGTGACAACCTGAACTGAATACGAGGGTTATGTAGGCATGCTGGCTGTTAGATAGACCCCTGTAAGTCATTAGCTGTCTGATATGTTCAACCAAGATTCTTTCTAGTCTTGAGTATAAATGGTGAGAGGCTTATTGGTCTGAAATCTTTCACAGATTCATGACCGTTCTTTCCAGCCTTGGCGATGAATATGACTTTCACCCTTCTCCAACTTGGCATGAGCCTAGGGAAACTAACCTTATTACCTTCTTTAACATTATCGGAAGTATTCCATCCGGGCCTGGCGATTTATATAGCGAAACACTTTTCACGGCCCACACAATTTTATCAATATTGATGAGCGTATCTGCAGTATCATCGTCGCCCACCTCCACTGTGGTCGATTTACCTATATTTCCTACACCGCTATTTGGAAAGTGTGTATACAGCATTGACATTTGGGTTTGCTGTCGTGACATTGTCCATGACCCTTCCAGCCTCCGGATTGGATGAGATGGATTTGAGTGATCCTTGGATAGAATCTTGGTCAATCTAAATACCGCTTTGCGTTCTTGAAAGATTTTCAATACTTCCTGATGAAACATTTAATTCTCTGCTCCGCCATTGGTTCTGGTTCGTTCTACTGACTGGACATGACTTATTGAAGGTGCCTATATGGTCGTCTCCCAAAGTCATTCTGCATTGACCAATTCAGAGTATGCCACTATCGAAACTAAGATCGGGATTCAGAAAAGCATCAATATTATTTTCAATCAGAATACAAGATCTAGGTATATCATTAGTTTTGCACTGTTCAAGCACTTGTGACGACTTCGATCGTGAAATAAACATTTGATATTGAAGGAATTTTTCAATCAACATTTTTTGTACGTTGTAGTGAAAAAAGCTTATCAAAATACCGTTCGGAACCGGTGTAAAACTGTAGGTCCCAATCAGTGACTGAAAAATTAGAAAGCGCACAGCTCACTGCTTATGAGAAGTTCTCCCCAATCCCTTCATGGGATGTAATGGGAAACCTTGTTATTGTTGTTGAGAACGGAAAGGGAAAAATTAAGGAATCCATTGTGATCATTTACGATAGGGTATGAAAAGTATATGAGAGATCGTATATGAGAAAGGGCAATTTTGCCACGGAAAAAAATTACTTGTCCCTGGAAATTAATTTTGTCAAGGGGTACGTTACACACTGTTAAGACATTTAACGCGTCTGACATTTTATGGAAACGGAAATGTCGCAGGAACTGAATAACAATCCTCACACAAATATGTATGTAGTTTATAAACTACATATCTGAGAGCCTGTGCCAATCGGTATCAAAGTACACAGGTTAGTAAAAATATGACATTTGCGGGGTGAATACAATTTCACTATCCCATGGTGCTAGGTAAATTTTTGACACGTGAATATAGAGTTTTGAAGTTTAATAAAACACACATTGCCGCCGCCGCCAATATTTTCATTGAGGTGAGGCGCCGCCGAAGTTTTTTAGATTATAATTTGGATTACATGACTCAATCCATTTGTCAGTTTTTTTCGTATTTACAGGCATATTTATATTTTGTAATAATATAATTTCGTTTGCAAAAGCTTTGCTTAATGTAATGACAGATATTTTCTAAAAATATTCATTGCGCAAAATTTTATTTCAATAGCGTCTTAAGACTTCTTCTTATGATGCAGCTGGCGAAATTTACTAGTGTCCAAAAAAATATCGATTATCACAGCAAAAATTAAAAGTTTTCTCACCATAACAACTTTTTTTCACCATAGTACTTTGATACCGATTGAACAGGCCAATTCTGATGACAGTAAAATTTAAATGTTACACATATAAAACGCTGCAATTTTACTTGAGCGTTTGCTTCACACGGATATGTATATATGTATACGAGTTTAATGTATTATATTGATCTCAAATAACATCCATATAAAATAAAATCCGCACTGAAAGAAAACTCTACGCCGCATGGATGATTAATTTTGTGTGTGTTCACATTGCATCATAAAAAATGTTCGTACATCCGTCGATTTTGTCTTTTCTGAAACGAAATATCCCAGCGGCGGAAGACGCAAAGCCTTCCACAAATAAGGCATGCGAAATGGTTCGTTTGTAATGCCTTCCTAAAATAAGGCCTGCGGAATGCATGCATTTTTTCCATCAGATATAACCAAGAAGAAGATTTTTAAAATTTTGAGAAATTTCTTTTCGATTCTTTTTAACCATAATTTAATTGGAAAATTTTATACAAATTTTAAAGTTATATTTTTTATTTAATATTTTTCAAGGTATTTTTAAAATTTTCAATTTGAATTTGGGCGTGGTACAACTTTCTAAGATAGATGCATACATACATACTTATAAATAAATATGTAGAAGTTTAAAATAATTTTGTGATGAAATAAATTATTTTAATTTTATTTTCGTTTAACAAAAATAAATTAAAGTAAATGCCTTCTAAGGCCTTCCTCTTTGCATGCCTTCTAAGGCCTTCTTTAGGCAATGGGCAAAGAAAGTCGTGCCTCCCAATCGCACGCAATGTTAAAAAGAAAGGAGGAGGTAATGTGTAGGGAAGGCCTTCCGTATTTTAAAGAAGGCCTGTTTGATCATGATTTCAGGCCTTCCTGGTCATGACTTCCGCCGCTGGCATGTTATTCAAGATTTTCTTCATAGTTTGCCGTTGTGTTGCTGCAATGTCTGAATATCGCTACTGCAACGAATAATTTCATTGTGCATTTTAGAGAAAGAAAAGGGTCGATAAATATGAAAAAGTAGAGTTTATGAAAAGTAAAGTTTATCTCTTACTTTTTTCAATATTTATTTATTTGTTGTGGGATTTTGATTATAGCATTCAGTCAAGAAAATGCCGCGAGCAACGTTATATTAAAAATCATAAATTGTAATTTTAAAGTGAGCTGAAAAAGGGTTTGGTGTTAAAGTTTTGTAAATAGATGCTTACGTTTGTAAATGGTTGCTTACGTTGTCGAAGCAAACAGTTTCCAATATATTCGTTACAGTCTTAAATCCACTACAATTAATGAAACTCTCTTTCGAGAAAAATATTACTCAGAGCAACAAACAAATTTACTGTTGTGAGAAAGCTTTTCCTTTCAGTGTAGGTTATCAAAATCATCACAACTCCCCATTTGGGTCTATACATTTCGTAGAATGCTCCCATTTGTTCGTTTACCATTCCTGTTGGTGGGCTGACTACTGACTACTGACTGACTGGCTGAGTACCGTTTAAAAATTGTCTTCGATCGATCAATTTATTCACATCATAGTATTGTGTGTGTGTTTTTGTTTTTTAAAATTTACTCGAATTCATTCAATATGATTAGTAACGTGATTTCTTGTTGTTTTGTATGGATACGTGTCGAGTATCATCGAAATTCCTGTTTGTTGTTTCATTGAATATTATTGTTTGCTTTATGATGAATCATTTTGATTATACGATTTGTTCGAGGTTTTTGTAACCGCTGACTACTTTTTCATCCACACTGGCTGGTACATAAAGTGTACGCTGAACCATGGGGATCTTATGAATGTCGTCATCTGGGTACGAGTATATCGCATCATTCATGGTGATTTGTTTACTCTTCAGATTTCAGCATAAACATTTATTTGCAGAGACACATGTACACATACAATGTACATTTTATCTGTGGACAAAGACAGGAATGGATAAATAAAACCTGTTGTGTCCAGTGAGAGTTGTCGGTTTTTTTATGCAGATACTATGTACGTACTTATATGAGATACAACTTGCTTTTTATAAGGATTATTGTAACGTTCATAAGTGTTAATCACTTTTAATTTCTTTTAAGTACATAATAGTTATTACATACATTCGTATTGTATAAAATGCCCATTGGATGTGATCGTGTCGTATTGAATTATAAATTCAACATTTTATAAAGATCCCATTAAATGGACGTGATGTGATAGTAATTGCGAAATTACGTCCAATATGTCACAGACTTAAGGCGAAGTTTTTTATGCTTATTCTAAAATTATCTTTAAATTTAGAAATAAATAATCCAAATTTTCTTCGAGCTTGAGGTCAATATTGCTTTTTTTATTTGAGATATTTCGTTACACCGTTGGGTGCATCGTCAGGAAACAAAAATTAACAAAATAATAAAAACTGTAAAAATGAAAATTTTTGAAGTTATACAAATAAAAAAGTTTATAACGTAAGTTGCAGAAAGAAAAATATTGAAACGAAAAACATTTTTTGCATACAGAATGTTCTACTTCTTGCTTATTAAATGTCTGTAATTCTGGGCTACATTATCGGTATCTGTTTTAAAGTTAATTCTTCTTAATGTAGGTGCGTTATTTATTTGTAACATATGCACACAAAATTTCCGTATCACCAAATATTGTGCATATCAATTGATTTGTAATTCAATTTTGGTTGCACGAACTGAAATATTTAGTTGAAACCACAGCAACCAGAAACAAATGTGATCTGTCAATCGAGATTTAGTTCTACACTGAAAGAAAAACGCTTTGTCGCATGGATGAAACATTTTCGTTAATGTTTTTAAGTTGGTAGAGTGAAAAGTGTCGTAATCCGACAATTTGGTAGTCGCTGCAACGAAAAATTTCATACTTGACTTCTTTGACAATTTTTCATTTTGTTGCTGCAGCAACTTGTTGTTCCTGGAAAAATTTTATTAAAGTTGAATTTTGTAGAAAAATGGGTTGAAAATCCAAAAAAAGTAAATGCATTAGTTTTAAACTACTAATATTTGGTGTATCTCTTACTTTTTATAGTTTATATTTATTATTTATTTATTTTGGAGGTTTGTCAACATTTTTAGTTGGCGAAACAATTTCGTTATTGTAACGAAACTAATTTTTATGATGGTATGAAGAGAGAAGCAGTCGAAAAAATGAGCGAGCGTAAAAAAGAGGCCAGCAAGAGAAAATGGTGACCGTGAGTGGTGGGTCACGTATACATCTTAAATCAGTTCCATTGCAACAATCGAAAGTGGTAGACATATTTCTCCGCCGGAATAATTTAAATAAATTTGTTAAAACAGACTAATTAGTTATACTTAGTAATAATCTTTTAGTGTGAAAACTAAATTGTGTGAATTTATGTGTTTGCTGTGATCGTTTATGAAACTTGCGAATCTATAACTCAAATAGATAAATAATCAGAATGCAAGGAGCAACACGACGCAAAAAGAGTGACGCATCGATAGCAGAAAACCTATCCCGAAATATGTAACTGAACTTTGGTGTGTGTATGCGCGTGACGGTACAAGTTGCAACAAAATTTTCGTGTTTTTGTGTTTTGGTCGCGCCTGTTTCGTTGTGTTGGTATTTGGATTCAGAAATACATACATTTGTGCGACAGTCGAAGTCAATGAAAACGAAGAAGTCAAAGAAACAACTTGTTTCAAGTACAACGAACATAAAGTAACAATTCAACGTACAGTCAAATGAATCCAATCGAAATTTTAACAAATTTGGTTAAAATAAATAAAAGAGCAGTTGAAGAAAATGTTTACAGAGCGATCACTGGCTTAATGACGGGGAGAAAACCCTCAACACAACAACAATTGCATGATTTAACAAAACAATGATGTGGTTCTATGTTAAAGGAGTAGAGCATAGGGAAGTAGAGCTTATGTTCATGGTAAGTACAGACATAGATATGTACATATCTTAAATCTTAACAATAAATTCTTCGTATATGTTTTTAATTGCAGGACCTGAATATGACGGCCACAATAACACTCAACCCACAATAGCACTCAATCACAATCTTCCTCAGATGAGTGTTTCAACATGGAATGAATATAATCGGTTTAGCAAATACCTGCAATGTAATACTAACAGTATATTTATGTACAATTGTCAATAAATAATTTCAAACACACTTCAAAACATTTATTGCAGCAATGAAACAAAATCATTGTAGTAATGAAACATATTCATTACAACAATGACTCAAATTCGTTGCAGTAATGAAACAAATTTATAGCAATAATGAACAAATTCACAGCAATGAAGCAAATTCCTTGCAAGAACGATACCTATTAATTGCAACAATGAAACAAATTTAGTGCAGCAACGAAACCAGTTCGTTGCAATAATAAAGCAAATTCATTGCATCAACAACAATACTTTCACCACAGTAACGAACAATTTGCTGATGAACACATTTTCATAGCGGGAATGAAACGTTACGTTAGCTCACTTTCGATGACAAAAGTTATTGGGGTGATGAACATTTTCATCCGTGTGACGATGCTTTTCCGTTTAGTGTACCTGTAGTGGTGAATATTATATTTGTTGGATCAACGAAAAATGTAAAACTAATTCGGTTGTACCAAATAACATATATGCGCATGGAATTGGTATTGGAATTGGTGGTCCAATGCGTATGGACGACTTTTTTGTAAACCAATCGCAAAAATAAGAGTCTCGCTAAAATAAAAAAGTGGTTATAACTCGGAAACGGTGCTTCCAAATTTGTTACATCCATAGGAGGCTTTAACCAATGGATGACTTTCATACAGTATCAGGTTTTTTTAAATGCGTTAAACTAACATTTTTCAAATAAAAAATCACTAAAACGCACATAAGTATGCACAGAAAAAATTGCTATGTATCGGACAATGTCGCGTCCAATTTCAGTTAATTTTTTGATTTTGTTGTTGTTTTTCATCCTACGGGTTTTGTTTATCTGATGTACCAAAACAAGATTTGTTGTTTTTCATCCTACGGGTTTTGTTCAAACTGAAAATTAGTTCATTAGTTTTAAGAAAACATTTGTAAATATTACAAATGTTTAATACTTATTGTCAAAGAATTATATTTGTCAATCTTTGATTCAACAAAAACATTCCTTGGTTTAATTAATTTTATGTATTGATTTACGAATTACAATTATAAATATTAGTCTTAAATATTTTTTCCTTATTAAATGATATATACCCCCATCCCTATGGGTGAGGGTATAAAAAGGCTCCAGGTACTTCAGAGCAAACTTTTAAAGTTAATAAAAATATGCCAAGACTATACTTTACGGCACGACTACACTAGATTGTAAATGTCGACCTTGCGGATTTGTCAAAATCGACAAACTATCGGTACATTTTATGCCAAATGTTCTTCCTACGAATATAATCATATTGTTGAACTGGTCCCATTTTAGAATAGTAAATAGTTTTAAGTTTTATCATATGGAGAAATTCTGTGTGACGAACGCTACATTCGTACGAGTCTTCGGATTAAAATATAAAAATTTTGTGGAATTTAAGTGTAGAAATTTTCAATTATTTCAATTATCAATTATCATGCACAGCTGTTTGATATCAGCTGTTTTATGTAAACAAAGAAAAATCCAAAATAAATTAACAACGGCGGAAAAAATACAAATGATTATTTTACTATTTTATTTAAAATAGTATCACTGAAATTTAGAAATAAAATGGAAAGCAATAATATGTAGTACCATTCAGCAAGTTCTGGTGAGCCGATGACGTCATAATTGGACAACTGTGGCAGTATATATGTAATGTAACTACCATAGACTAATTACTATACTAGACTTAACAGTTCTCGCAGCAAATTTAAGACATTTGGCCTGGTGTGATATTTACGTTGGACGTTGAAAAGAATTGATTTACTAATACCAGATAGAGGCAATGGTTCAAAATAACGAACAATATAACAACAACGGTATTTCGTTTTGTGTGTTAAAATTATTGTGTTAAATACAACACAAATATATGCTAACAATAACAGTCAAAAAAGTCAATAAAATTTAAATTTCACAGCTTTGCACCAAAACGACATGAAAAATTAAAGTCAGAAGTTATTGTGATTGCACCTGGTGTATGCCACTTTTCGTCAAACATCTCTCTATCACACCGACCACATCACGAAGAGTGTGAAAGGAAACGTCAGATGAGCCAACTATTCTCTCTAGTAAGATTTAATCTATGGTAACTACAAGCCAAAATATGTGTAGTAAAGGATAAAACTACGTCAGCTGTTTCTTTGCGAATTTTTGCTGGAACTCGTTCGCGTCCTTTTTGTGCAAGTTTTCATAAAGAGAGTAAAATCGTTCTTTCTCTCTCAAAAGTAAATTCTTACAAATTTTTACTGGGAAAGTAAACGAATAACATTTTTTAATACAAATTTTATGTTTACAAATGAATTTATGAATGAATAATATATGTATGTGTCTAATGTTCCATTAAAAGTTACAAATAAAGTTGGATTAATTTCAAAAATTGTTGGCCGGTGGACTGTTTCTTGCACTTCCTCATAAATCAAAAAAAATTTCGTACACGGTTTTTGGACGTTTTTCTCTCCGTTTGTTGTATTAAATTATTTTCAGAAACACATTGTCAGAAAGGAAAAAACCAACCCGTAAAAAACATAGTTTTTGACTATAAATTCTTTATTTATGACACATGGTTTTTTATTTTACACATTACTCTAGACACATACTTTAAATGACAACACTACCACGCCCCTTTGTCTAATCCCGTCCATATTTGCAGAAGATCTTAGAATATGTACACCTAACCAACATACCAAATTTTGTTCAAATACCGTTAACAGGAGCAGAAATAATGAATTTTTAATTTGTGATTTGTATGGGAGGTACCACGCCCCTCTGTCCAATCCCGCCCATATTTTGATAGTTCATTTTTGTCGTCGCCATTAGTTAGATTGGATCACGGGAAAAGGGTTAAAAATCAATCCAAAGTTTTTTCGGTATGCATGCTTGCATACAGACAGGTGACGTTAATACAAGGTGGCGCAAAAGTAAACCTCCGATGTTTTTTGGCTGTAATTTAAAAAAAATGAAAAACTTTGATTCTTCTTGTGGATTATTTTTATTTGGTCTTTTAATTTTTTTTTACATCAAGTCGAGAATATGATGTCATGTAAATGGCCGCCGCCACAGTTGATTGTCATGTGAGCCCTTTTTATGGCATTTTCCATCACTTTGGCCAAAACTTCCGGCGATACGTCCTCACATTCTTGACGGATATTGTCTTTAAGAGCTGCAAGAGTCTGAGGCTTGTTGACATAAACCCGCGACTTCAAAAAGCCCCACAAAAAGAAGTCTGGAGCGGTCAAGTGCAAATCGCCAAAACGGGAGATTAGGCGCCCGGGAAATGCATCCTTCAGCATATCGGTTGTGGCACGTGCAGTGTGTGCCGTTGCACCGTCCTGTTGGAACCACATGTTTTCTAATCCAAATTCATCAAGTTGCGGCAAAAAGAACTCGTTGATCAGTGCTCTGTAGCGCTCACCATTCACAGTAACCGTTTGGCCCGCGACGTCTTCGAAGAAAAAAGGTCCGATGACTCCTCCAGCGAAAACAGCACACCATACAGTGACTTTGAGCGGGTGTAATAGCTCTTCGTGGGTTACACGCGGATTTTCTGTGCTCCAGAAGCGTAAATTTTGCTTATTTACTTACCCGCTAAGATGGAAATTGGCCTTTTTGATGAAAAATCATCTTCCTCTTGGTGGTGATTAAGGATGGCTTGAGCGTATGTTAGACGCGATTGGCGGTCAGCAGCTAACAGCTGATGCACCGTCTGGACTTTGTACGGAAACGTCTTCAAATCTTGTACCAAAATTCGCTGTAAAGACCGTCGACTGATACCCATTTGAGTGGCACGTCGTCTGGTCGATGTCGACGGCGCATCCATGACATCCTCGGCTACAGCAGCAATATTCTCTGCAGAACGGCTACTCCGGGGTCTGCCACGCCTGGCAGCATCTCGTGTTGTGCCAGTCTCTTCGAAGCGAGCGGCTAAACGTCTCAGTATTTCACCAGTAGGCGTTGGACGGCCAGGAAATCTGCGACGGAATTCACGTTGTGCCAAAGTCACCGACCGATTATTGGTCAAATAAATAGTCAGCAATATTCCGCGTTCTGGAGCAGTGTAGCGTAACATTGTTTATTAACGTGTATTTCGCATGTGTTTACCACACAAATGTCAAAACAGAACTGACATTAGGGGCCAATCGCAAAATTTGTAGCATTTTCTGATAGGAGGATTACTTTTGCGCCACCTTGTATAAAGAATTTAAAAAAGGAAAAATCCTTAAACTCTTTGAATTTGTATGAACTATAATTGTAAACAAATTTGTGTATAATTATGAATCAACAAATTGAATTTTTCAATTGAAATAATGACAATGGTAGTTTCTTTTCTACCAAGATATCATCACATCACAATTATGCGATCTTCAATAAGAACTGTCAACAATTATGTATAACACTTACCAATACGACGACGTGCATGGTTCGCAGTATCAAATCAAACTGACTCTTAGAGCGACATCAGATGTCAGTTTATTACAGCCATAGCACCATCTAGATTCGTTCACAAACATTTAGTATTTTTCAGAATGCTATCATTTCTTTTGCTTTCCACCATATGTTTGTGATCATATTTAATAAAAAATTTGTGAATTTGTGAAAGATATTGGAAAATGCACAAAGATAACAAAAACCAAAGCTGTCACGTCGAAATTAGTCATATAATTCACACAGAAGTTAGTCATTTAATTATGCTACTCCAACATTTTTTGGCTCTGACAACTATATTTTCATTCTCGAAAAGTAAAGCACGGGACAGGCAAAGATGAACAAAATCATGAAGAGCAAGCAGAAGAGTAATGATGAACAAATGTGAACCAAAATACACATCATTTTTAGAAATTGTGAAATTTATGTGTTTTTCTTTAAAATAATTTATTTTAATAATAAAAAGGAGAATCAAATCAAATAATGTTTTCTAATAATTTATTAAAACAGTTACAATAAATTTTTTGCATAAGTGATCTGTGTTCACCGTCATTTTCCTGAGCGATTTTATATCACGTGATTTGCAAAATCGTTGCTTGCAGAACACTATTCCAGTGATTTAAAACCATATCGACGTGAAGTGATATGAGAACAGGCCTGCATGACAGCTTTATCTTTTATTGGTCTTAATAAAAGATAAATAAACTTTTTCTGATGACGGTAAGAAATTTCCACGAAATTCAGCAAATAATACGAATTTTACAATAGGTAACTGATAAAATGATTTCCGCTGCACATTTTTAACGAATCGTACAGTATTTGCCAAAATAATAATGCAAGTACTAAATGCCTTAAATATATAGTACTAAATGCCTATAATATATTGTCTATTATATGTTGTATACAAATTGATATTTATCGACCTTTTTCTTTAAATTTTAAAAAAGTTGGTAGGAGGTCAAAAGTACTTGTTATCAACCCTTCAATTCACATTATTTGATAGTTTTGTGTACCCCCTATTATAGGTTGGTTGGGCTTGTAATCCCGTGATTTTTCAGCATTATTATTAATTTTGAAAAACATAAAACCAAAAACAATGACAAAAGCTCAGTGTGGTGTTATTTTTTGGAAGAGTCGAAAGGTGCACCTCAAGCAAAAATCAAATTGTGCTAAAAGGGTTTAAAAACCAATGGCGGCACTACAAAAGGTTTAATAAATCATCTTAACGTAAGTTAATTTTGGCATATGTATGTCTATTATATGGTTTACTCTCCAAAAATTACAAAATTTATTGCGTCGGGTACAACATGATATTTTAAGCAAAGAAAGTAAAATAACAAAAAGGGGGGCAAAGGCATAGATTTGGAGTTATGGACCTCGACATTTCGGATACATTTTCCACTAATGTACCGTGTAAAGCCATTGATATCACTTTTTTGTATAAAACAAGTCATAACAAACTCAAAAAATAATGTAGCATTTTTCGATAAGTCGCTTAGTTATCGAGTTATCGGATGTTTACGTTTCTCAAACAAAAATTTAAAATTTTTTTTTTAAAAATAATTATTGTTTTTGTTTGAAAAAACAATATTCGAAAAATCGCGCGATGTTTTTAAAATAATTTTTGTTTTTGTTTGAGAAAAGTAAAAAAAATCGATAATTTTTCTAAATGTCAACATCCGATAAATCGATAAAAAAAAAGCTACATTATTTTATGAGTTTGTTTTGAATTGTTTTATACAAAACACTGATACATGGTACGTTAACGCCATAACCCTCTCACATATCCGATATTTCGGGGCCCGTAACTCCGAAACTATGCATTTGCCCCGATTTTGTTATTTTACTTTTTTTGCTTAGAATAAAGTATTCTACCCCTTGTGGTTGTTTTTTTTGGAGTGTAAGCCGTAAAATAGACCTGTTCCCAAACAACTTTAAAAATAGAATCCCGAAAAATTCCGAAATCCCGGAAGATTCCGGGATCCCGAATCCGAATTTCGAAAATCCCGAATCCCGGGATTTTTTAAAATCAATCCCGTTTAGGATCCCTAGTTATAACAGATTTGTGTTGAGCATTGTTCGATAATGGTGTCGAATTGCCAAGAGTGAAAAGGAAATTGAATGGTAAATAAATGAATTTTCTAAACAGCCATAGCACCATCTCTGAAATTATAAAATAAGCAAAAAAAAAAGACTTTTATGTTATTGTTCATAAATCATTAATACAGGGATACTTCAAAGCCGAAACTAGTTTTTTAACTCATTAATAAAACATATTCGTCACAATAATGAAACATATTCATAGAGGCAATGCAATATGCTCGTCACAGTGGCAAAACATTTTTAGTTAATGAAATCGTTTTTATTGAGGCGACGAATAAATTCAATTATATGACGAAGCCTTTACTTTGATACAACCGAGGAGTATGAAATGTATAATTTTTGTAATCTCCTTGAACATTTCCAAAGTCTGTATAAAATTTCTATTTTATTATCAATTATATATTGTTTGATTCCTTTCAGAACTATGACACTTTTATATAACAACAAATTATGCAATACTATTATATGCAATCAATGATAAGGATTATATCGTGGATGTAAAAATTGTGTTTGGGGATAATGCGGATACATAAAATAGTAGTAAATACTGGTAGTTGGAGCGTCAGTATATTGTATGTATATATAGAATATAAATTATATGTTGGTGGTTCATAAGCGCTAACTCCAGGACAGTGAAGAATACGATAATAAGATTTAATCCTATTTCGATTACCGTCAATAATTGAGGTTGCTGGCTAGTAACTGCAGGTATGGCCACATAACTTATGGCAGCGGAGGGAGCCTTGTTCTCAAGACCGACTGTGGTTACATTCAATTTGTTGAACCAATTCTGCAACATGAATTTGTCATCTGCAGCCTGGGCGCTTAGTTTATCTTCCTATTTGCTTATATCCAATTCAGTTGCATTATTCTTCTTTCCAAGAGGATCATATGGTTTGGCGACGGCACCACATGTTAGAGTTACAATCAACCCAAGTTGGCTGCACAGTCTCTGTAACATGTTGCTTGCACTACTAGAGAAAACTCACTTTTCCACTTTAAGATGTTACCATGATGAAGATATTTTATAGCAAATGACATTTGTGGATACAACATCATATCAGGTTTTTGTTTAAGATTTTTTTGGCCTTAAATTTACATATCGTCACCTAAAATGCAAAAAGACGTAACAACATTTTCATCACTTTACAGGAGAGGCAAAAAATAGTTAGATATAGAATCGGAATTTTGTGAATAAAATTACCATTTTGGTCGGTAGATATCTAAAAGTTTGTGGGAATATGTAGTGTAGTCAATTGTAAGTATAGGGGCATCGAAATTTTATATAAAATTACAATTCAAAGAAAAAACGTGGATTTATCAAAAACTTCATCTTTTTTATCGTTGATTTTGAACTTAGGTGTTTACAACTTTGTCAAATCGTGTATTTTAGTCAAACATATCGTAATCAATCAGAAAGAAAATTTTGCAATTTTGTTGTTACGTCATTTTGCATTTTAGGTGACGATATATATGTATGTTTAAAGTAAATTTGAATATTCCTGAAAGTGTATTTCTTGTAACATACATGAACATTTAGAGGAGTTTGGCTATGTGGTCAGTCCGCTACTTAATTGCATTTTCATGTGATTTAAATGAAATAACTTCAATTTATTTGACTAAGTTTCCAGCAATGAAAGGAAAAATAAACAGTTTAAGTTTGTTGAAAACTATGATATTCCGGAAGGTGATGGAAATCGATCGATTTAAATCGAATACGATTTAACATAATAAGGAGGTTTTTTCAGCAAATAATTTATTCCCCTCTTTCTGCCATTATATAATGTATATATAAAATATTTGTTCGCCAATATTTGGAATTCTGCCAATAAAATTCGTTTAAATAGCCAAATCGTAATCTAGTTTGACTTGATCGATTTTCATCACATGCCGGATTATCACCATAAAATTAAGACGCAAAAATATTTTTCCCGACACATATATTTTATTTATTTATTTCAGTCTTTCAGTGTTTTCAAAGATCAACCTAAGGTTTCCTTGAAAATGAAAATTGTTTTTCTACAACGAACAAATTATTCTCGACTAATTAAAAATGCTCGTTATGGGGAAACCCAGAAAATCAAGAGCTTTCCACGAATTCAGAAACAATCCAGTAAAGTACTTAACTTATTTTCCCATTACATTCCATGAACGGATAAATAGGGAATAGCGTCACATATTCAGTGAACTGTGCGCTTTATATTTGTATACCAGTGATTGGGGCCTAACACTTTAACACCGATTCTGACGAGTTTCTGAGACGATTTTTCATGGCCTATCACTCGGAAGTGTCGTCGTCTCTACGAAAGGAGGCCGTCAGTCCTCCAGGCCAAATTGGGAACGGAATACACTTTATTATGTACAAGAGTCGCGCACGCTACCCCTTGCACCACCGGCGGTCACTGTCCAGTAAACTTTGTGCAAATATAATTTTGTGCAACATACTCCTACTTTCACACCAATTATATCAAATATTATAAGAGACATAGAAAACGACAACACATCATAGTTTGGTGTATTACTTCTCCTATGCATTACCTAAAACCTCATATAAATTATTCCCCTGCCTATATTCTATATATGTATATCTATCGGTGATAAACTCTTTCAGGCAGAGTCAAAGTTTAAACTATCATTGCAAAATTTACATATGTATGTGTCCCAAAAAATTTTCTTTTCCGATTTTGGTTGCTTAAGCTTGATTGGAAAGCTTATAGGGTAAAGTATTTTTGAGATTTTTTTTAGATTTTTCGGAAGAGGTTTAGAGGTCGCACAAGTCGAATTTCCCCCAAAAATCGGGAATTCTGGACGTTTTTTGGATTTTACTTAAAACTCGGTCAATAACCACGATTTTCTTTGTTTTTGTTTGTAAGTTAACATTTTTAAAGCAAAACGTTCAAAGCAAAATCACCAGTTTTGGCAATGATTTTGCTCAATAAGGTACAACGTATTACATTTTTTCGTAAATTTTGTTAATAACGCTTTATAACTTTTAAAATTTCTATGCAAATTTAAAAAACTAATGATGCATTCTAAAAGACTGATAAATTCCAAGCAATTTTGTTGAAAAAAATTTTTAAATTGCTGTTGCTGTTACAGAGTTATACCATTTTAAAGCCTTTGTATGAACCTAAAAATATTATAAACTTTTTGCCATTTTTGCATCGGATTTGATTTAATTTTCTATGAAAGTGTAAAACACTAATGATCCATGTTTTAAAGTGCATCATTAGTATTTTAAATTTTCACAGAAATTTAAAGCAAATCCGATGCAAATATAGCAATGAGATTTTACTATTATTAGTTTCATACAATGGGTAAAAGGCTTTAAAATGGTAGAACTCTGGAACAGTAACCGCAAAATTAAAAATTTGTTTTGACACAATTGTTTGGAATTTATCCAACTTGTAGAATGGCGAAAAAAATGAAAACTGAAAAACCATTCCAGAATAACAAAGACTCGGTTCCAAAGCAACCAAACGTGTACAAGTCTCTGTTAAAATATTAAATAAATTGTGGAGTATATTGAAACGTTTTTATTCAGTAACTACAGAAATATCTATACAGCAAAATGTTCCGTGTTCACAAGTTGTCATCATTATAAGAGAAATTCCAAGTCTTTCATTAGTGCGATATTGAGTGCATGAGAATGGCAAACATTTTATTAGAAACTTTTAAGAAACGATTTTTTAACATTGAGGAAAATATTTATTTTGCGTTGGCTACAATGGCAGATCCACACTACACATGTTATGGACTTCAAAATGAACCAGAGAGAGAGATGGTTCCATTTGGAACCAAATTTCACCAATCGAGTTTCAAAAACAGCACTTTTTCAAGTAATGAAATACGTCAATATTTTGATTAAGATCTTATAAACAATCATTCCGAAATTTTCGCATGGCGGAGCAACCAAGAAATATTGTATCCACGTCTAGCAAACCTAGCAAAAACATATTTGTCGATCTGTGAAAGAGTGTTTCCAATGTCTGGTCAACTTCTTTTCAAGAAACCAAATCTCCAAAGCACCGATATTATTGACCAACTTACATACGTTACAAAGAAACCTTAACAATTTAAAAATTGATTTAAATTTTATTTTATACATATTGTTCAGTAATGGATCTTATATTTTACTTTGTATAAAACTTTCAATAAGAAAATCTGTAATAACGACTGAAACAGACGCAAAATCTGTACAGAACCGTTAAGTCGGGGAAACCGTCACCTCATCCTAAATCGTGTATTGGGGATGTTCATTAAAAATGTTTGATCCACATTTTAAGAAGAAAGTTTTTTAAAAATGATTTGGTGCAGACCTATTCCCGATTCCAGAATGGGCGTGGTAAATCTGGTCAATAGTTGATCGGCATTTGGCCAAATATTGCTCAATACTAAATTTCGTTATGATCGATTTTATTTTACAGGAACTATCGCATAGACTGGAGTTTCTTATGGAGGTACCACAATGAGTGTGGAAGAATCGCCCATTTTTAATACCAAAGTGGAGTTTGACAAAATATAGTTTAATACTAAATTTTAGTTAAATCGGTAGTGTTGTACCGTAGGTACAATGTTGTTGTTCCTTAACATCCCATGAAAGGATTGGGGAGAGCTTCTCACAATCAGTGAGATGTGCGCTTTCTAGTTTTACACTCACTTATTGCGACCTACAGTTTTACACCGGTTCCGAACGGTATTATGAGAAGCATTTTCATGGCTAAGTACTCAATAGTGTCGCCATCACTAAGCGAGGTGACCGTTGTAGAAAGAAATGTAAGTTGGCCTGAGGAGGGATCGAACCCACGTTCTCATGTACAAGAGCCGCGCACACTAGCCATTGCACCAGGTAGTACGGAATATTTACCAACATTTAATTTGAAGTTAATAATACTTATATATGTCGCATAAGAGTTTTAGGAAGAATAAGGGTTTGTACCAAATGTTTAGATTTGTAAGATAGGTACCAGAAAGAGCCGGGCCATCACACCAATTTTCAATTCTAAAGTAGGTTTTTACAAGTAATAATTTCTACCATTATTTCATAGTGAACTGTAAAGATATTCGGCTGTTATTGTGTTTTCCAACCAGCAACCCACACAGGCCGACATGGCTCAATCGTCTTAAAACATACCAGCGGCGGAATTTGCGAGGCGTTCCATGCGGAATCCTTCTTTGGTAATGCCTACTTTAATTGAAGATTCGAAATGCATGATTTTCTAAAAAGAATGCCAGAAGACGCTGTTGTTCATGAAAACCTGTCTCACATGTTCGCAATTCGTCGTTGCAAAATCATAGCATCTGATTAGCCCAGTAGATAAAGCGTCCGACCGTAAGTTCTAAGGTCGTGTGTTCGATTCCTGTGGCTGCAGAATTAAAAAAAAATTAATTTATAAGAATTACAATTGGTTAAAGTATAAATCTGAAATAAGAACTAATTTTCATATATATTTTTTTATTTTAAGTCCTTTTAAAACTACTCTTTTTGCAGGCCTTCATAAGGCCTTCTAGTAGAGAGCGATGAAAGGCCTTGCCTCCCAATCTCACGCAATGTTAAAAAGAAAGGAGGAGGTAATGTGGAGGGAAGGCCGGCCGTCTTCTATATAATGCCTTCTGGGTCATGATTTCACTCCTTCCAGCTCCTGATTTCCGCCGCTGAGATCCTTCAACGAACTTCGCCCAAAGATACCTAGGGTCTAATATGGCTCCTTCAATGTGTGAAACTTTGGGTGAGGGTATGAAAATGTGTATTTTTTATCAAATTTTATCTTCTTATACTCGTAATAAGAAATTGCACTTAAGCCTCTTTGGGGCAACAATTTGTTGAGACCCGGAATTGATCCATATAGAACCGGTAGAACCGGTTCTTCAAATACGCGGAGCCGCACTTCACGGCTACCCTATTTGTGAATATTTCTCCTGACAATACTGTTTCCGAAGATGAATTAATTGAGTGGCTCAATTAAACACAAGTACCGGACATTTGTGAAGAGTCTAAAGAAACCGATGACGCGAAGAGGTCTTGTGACAACAGATCTAACGAAAGGGGTGAGTTAACAACAATTATGACAGATCATGGGATCAAAGCTCTTGATATTGGCGTTCAGTAGGAAACTGAAAATGGCATTTCCTTCGAAAAAATTGTAGCACTGAGGGAAGTAAAAGAGACTGCTGTTTAAATACAGTTTATCAGGACAAATTTCAATACAACAAGCCAGGTTTTTTTTTGTAACTGGTTCAGATACCTTATAATACACATATTTATATATAGTACATTTTTACAATAAATATGTTTAAATTAAATAAAATTATGTTTAAGTTAAATCAACACTTTTGTGACAATTTTTGGTATGCAAATGTGGGTGTGTTTATCGCAACGAATGCGGTCATCGCAACCGGCATGTATTGCAATTAGTTGCGATCATCGAGCTCGCACTGTACATTATTTCCCAAGAGTTCTTGATATCGTGCTTTTAATTTATGGCCTTACTCCTCGTTTATAGTATATGAAGAGGACATTATTGTATCGTCTCAGAATGTGTTCAGGGCTTCTGAGTAATACCGTCAATACTGGTATCGATAAGCTTTAGCAAAAAGTATGAAAATGAGTTCATTGTAAGATAAGAACACATTTCTATGTATGTGTATTTGTGTGGCACATGGAATCGATTAGCAAAAACAAGGGGACAAAAAGCTTAGAAGCTAAGTATTTAAATTCCATCAATACCAACCTTATGGTTACACGCTACAAATTCGGTTCCGAAGACTTAACAAACATCAGCACTTTGGTATAGAGTATGACAGCGGTAATAAAAAATGTCTAAAAATATTGCAATCTACATTACACTGTGATTCACTTATAAATCTCTTGCTAATTTCTGTACTGGGAGAGACCTTCTATTGGGAGACCTTCTCACAATCAGTGAGCTAGCTATGCGCTTTATATTCTCCTGAACTCGGAATATGAATTTTCATTGAGGGTATAATAATTAGTTGTACCAACTACCAGTTTAAAATATTAAAAAATATGTTAACTCCCCGCCAGTGCAAAATATCTTGTATCCAATGGATCGTCTACTTGCCCTTTTTCGAAATGTGAGTCAAAGGACATTTTTGCCTGTTATCCTTCAAATCCTTAATATACAAAATGTGTCATACCCTACATATCTGTACAATACAGGGTTTGAGAAAACACTTAATAACACAATCTGCTGACTAATTTGTTTACCTTTATGGCCAGGAACAAATAAAGCCATATTCGTTGTCAGGATTTTGTTACTTACTACATGTCTGAGTACGAGCAAATATTTAGTTCTCATTCCATATCCAGAGGAAAAAAAGCAAAAAACGAATACTATCCATTCCCCTGACCTAGTCGGAGGTGGGTTTTGTTCGTGCCGCTTTTGCGGTTGTCTTGTTGTTTATTATTGAGTGTTTGGTTTCTTTATATGGATTTGAATTTACATAGTTTGGATTGGATTGGTTTTTGGCGGATTTGGCTGGCCAGGAAGTAATTTAGACACATGTACACACAACATGACTTGTTTAGAAAGTGGTATGAATGGCTGTCGTCTCTGGCAGTCACGCTCACTCACCCAAACGTATGTATGTCAGAATTTGAACGTGGTTGGAGTTGGTTGGTCTATACGATGTTGGTCATTATAAAGATTTAAAAGAAATTAATTATATTGATGTACAAAATATTTTTTCTTGTTCACAATATACAACAAAAAATATCAGAAAATGCAGAAAATATTGAAAAAATTAAAAACTAGCTTATTTCTTAGAACATATACTGACAAAAATGAGCGTTGAGTGGGGTCTTCTTTATAAAACATCAACTAGTTATATGAGAACACTAGTCAATAAATTGAAAACAGTGCGACTAATTTTTCTAACCAAAATCTGAATTTGACAAAATTTGACAAAATTTGCACCATATGCCTGCCACAGCATGGAAAAAAATGGTGTCCCATAACATCCCATGAAGGGATTGGGGAGAGCTTCTCACAATCAGTGAGATGTGCGCTTTCTAGTTTTACACTCACTGATTGGGACCTACAGTTTTACACCGGTTTCGAACGGTATTTTGAGAAGCATTTTCATGGCTAAGTACTCGATAGTGTCGCCATCACTAAGGGAGGTGACCGTCGTCGAAAGAGATGTAAGGTGGTCTGAGCAGGGATCGAACGCACGTTCTCATGTACAAGAGCCGCGCACACTAAATAAGCAACAAGTATTTTAAATACTTTTTACCAATCGGTTGAATGCTTTATGTTAAATTGTACAACAAAAAAAGCGAATTGTTTGCACAAAACATCCATTTTAAAAATTCCGAAACATACGCCTATGTTTTGCATTTTGAATACCTGTTTTATTTCACAAAATGGTTTGTGACTGTGATTTTTGACGCGATCTGAAATCCGAATTAAATTATTTTTAGAACTGCTTTTATTTTTCAGAACTAGTTTGTGCACAAAACATTTCGCTCTATAACTACAAAACCGTATTAACTAAACATCTTCCAATTTTAATTTATTGTCAAAATCTGTCCCCGTTCATCAAAGAAACCGTTATGACCATAGAATAATACATACCATAGAAGCTTTTATTCGCTCAATAAATTAAACGTCATAGGTACGATGGAAAGTAAACATTGGATGGTGGAAAATATGGGTTCAATAATACCAGATGGTGGCAATAGTATACAGCGATCAACAAAGGAACAACAACCGAATTTCGTGTTTTTGTGACAAACTAGTTGTGTTAAATACAATACAAATGTATACCAACGATAAAAGTCAACAAAAAAGTGGAAAATATATTTAAATTTTTTAGTTCTACACCAAAACGAGAGGAAAAAGTTAAGTGAACATTTTTTGCAACTCCACCTGGTGTAAGATAATTTTAAATTTAATTGCTCTCATTTCCACAAACCTACGATGAAGAGTGTGAAATGAAACGACAGATGAGAGAATAAGTTTATCTACGTATGTATTATTCTATGGTTATGACGACTGTCTATTACTAATAATAATAATAGCATAGAGTAATGTCACATAGAGTTGCCATTCTTCTCATCTGACATTTCCTTTCACACTATTCGTGGTGCGGTCGGTGCGATTGAGAGTTATTTGTCGTAAATTGACTTAAACAAGGTGGAATTACAAAAAAATTTCACTTAAATTTTTCATGTCAATTTGATGAAAATCTGTGAAATTTAAACGTATTTTGGACTTATTTCTATATATAGTATAGTGGACTTATTTCTATATATAGTATATTCTATTATCAGTAAAGGGTTTTCCAATAAGGGCTTGACAACTTTTTTTTAAAAATAAAACGCAAACCATTTGAGATATTTCCAAAACTTTATGATCTACTTGAAATACAATCAAAACATTTATGAATGGAACTCGACTTCGTTCATATGACCACCGCGATCACGTCGGCAGCGGTCGATTCGGTGGACCCAATTTTCGATGACTCGGTCACATATTTCGGTCGTAACGGCCGCGATTTCGCGTTCAATGTTGACTCTGGGTTCTTCCAACGTCGTCGGCTTGTTCGGATAGACCAATGGTTTGACGTAGCCCCAAAGAAAAAAAGTCTAGAGGCGTTAAATCGCACGAACGAGGCGGCCAATTGACTGGTCCATTTCTTGAGATAATACGCTCACCAAACTTACTCTTCAATAAATCGATTGTTACGTGTGTGGTGTGGCTTGTGGCACCGTCCTGTTGACACCACATGTCGTCCAAGTCCATGTTTTCCAATTCGGTCCAAAAATAATTCGCTTCATCACTGAAGACGAATTTGCGATGAAATTCCTCATCTTGGCGCATCTTCTCCAGTGCCCAATCGGAGAAGGTACGTCGCGTCAAATGGTCCATCGGCTTCAATTCTTGAGTCAGCTTGATCTTGTATGGGTGTAAACAAATATCTTTACGCAAAATTCGCCATAAAGTGGTCTTGGCGTTGCCCAGTTCTTGAGAACGCCGGGGAATCGACTGATTTGGATAGTTTGTACGGACGCCTAAACGGCAGCGATATTTTCGTCACTTCGACCAACCCGTTGTCTCACTGGCACGGCAGCATTACACAATGAATATGTAGACTCACATTTTTGCTTGTTATTGCTTGTCTACTATGGCGAGAATAACGACCAAAAATTTGAGTTAACGCTCTTACATTTGCGGTCACCGACTCCGAATTTAGGTAGTACATTTTTATAATTTGCATACGTTGTTCGTTCGTGTACTTTACCATGATGAAAATGTTGAGTTTACTGAAAAAAATGAATGCAACAGTTACATGATCAGTGAAATAGTGTGTTTACAAATTAAATTCAAAATTGTCGAGTTCCTATTGGAAAACCCATTATATATATTATGAGTATACATATATGTATGTATACTCAAAAATTTCAACGCATAACACAAAATGCCGTTGCTGATTTATTGTTGGTTGGTTTAAGCCATTGCCTCTATCTGGTATTATTAAAGCAATACTTTCCAACATCCAACCGTCCATCTGCAACACACCAAATATCACAAATTTACTGAGAGAGTTGTGTTGGCTCTGTGGGTTGTAGCACCGTAAATTTAGGTTGTCACGACTGAATTTAGTCCTTACAACTGAAATTCGGTTGAAGTATCCTTGTTTCATATTAGATTCGGTTGTGACAACAATTTTTTTTTGTGGTTGGTAAGAGAGTCGTCGTTGGTGCAATGGTAGTGTGCGCGGCTCTTGTGCATGAGAACGTGGGTTCGATCCTTGCTCTGACCACCTTAAATTTCTTTCACCTCGCTTAGTGATGGCGACACTATCGAGTACTTAGCCATAAAAAAGCTTATCAATATACCGTTCGGAACCGGTGTAAAAATGTAGGTCCCAATCAGTGAGTGTAAAACTAGAACGCGCACAGTTCACTGGTTTGAGAGAAGCTCTCCCTAATCCCTTCATGGGATGTAAAGGGAAACCATTTTTTTTAATAGTATGTTCACAAGCTTCCCAATATGAAGATATTGGTCTAATCTGGCTATAAACAGGGAAGATACATCAGATTATATATCCCAAATTTCGAAACCAATAAACTGTGGGCTTTCCAATTTGAGTGATATGATTTCTAAGTGACATTTCGGCCATTCGTAGTATGTCATGATCTATCATTTTTTTCATTGTATTCAGTAATATTTACAATTTCATCATGGAGAATATTTACAATTTTAAATTTTTGTGCGCTTTTAACATTTATGGTCGTAATAATCGTCCACCTGTGCTCGTTATTCGTCGAATTGTTGCAAATTACGAGCGTACATTTTCTTTACATAATGTTCAAGTTCGAATAAGACAAAGAGCCGATCGAGGTATTGTGGTTTTTGGTGTGGTGGAATTATCGATCCGTACTTCTTTCGAAATGAACCTGGTAACACCGTTACTGTCGGCTCCATGAAATGTGGACCCAGTGAAAAATTACCCCAAACCCAAAATGACCCCCTACAACAACACGTAAGTAAAAGGTCCAAACTAGGTAATACAAAATATTGGGGTCATTTTCCATTTTGGGTTTGGGGTAATTTTTCACTGGGGCCACATTTCATGGAGCCTTACTGTCAATGGAGAGCGGTGTAGATCGATGATACCCAAGTTTTTATGGCCGAAATTGATCGAAAGAAATTAATCTTTACAACATCTGGTTCCACACAGCACGTGCAACAACCGAATTATTGTGAGAAAAGTTTGGAGATTCGATTATTTCAAGAACTTATGACATTGAATATTGGAGGCTAAGTAAGTTGTGATTTAACACCATTAGACTATTTCTTGTGGGGTTATTTGAAGTCATTTAAAGTTTTATTTGACGGAAATTGTATTTATAGAAGACATGATAACATGCTTCATCACAAGGAATATTTTCAACAGGTATAGTGCCGGAAATAAACCCAAATTGAAGGGATAATTTTAAAGGGAGGAATATATTTTTGTTTTGCTGGTGTCCAACTTTTGTCAAGAAGGTACTAGCATGGTTGTGGGAATATTATGTGCTTTCAATACCAGAGTGTTGTTTAAAAAATATTGCCCAAAACCAATCGTAATTAGGATCAGGTTGTGTTTTACGGAAGTTATCGTGTTGCCCAGTTGAGCGGCGGGATTTGTGATTTGGGGGTAGCAGAATAGGCGGGGGATAATCGTCCATTTGTAAAAGCCAAGTGAATAGGTTACGACGTAATATTGACCATTATAAAATGTCACTATAATGGTTTGTGTTTACGGGAGTAACTGTGTTTACCAGCCAATCGTTCGGTGAACTTTTATTTGGGAGATACCACAATGGAAGTGGAAAAATCACCTTTTTACTCTGGTAAAGTACAATTTTACAGAATATTTATAAATACAAGAATTAGTCATGTATGGCAATAAGAATTGCCTGTAAACATTGTGTTGTCTTTTAGACAACACCAAAAATCATTTCTAATAGGGACCGATGGTTCTCTGGAGATGGAAAGAAGTTTTTTGCAAATGTTTTCTTGTGTGTTTTGCTTGCGATATTTTCCAAACACTTGCATAGTGCAAAATTCCCAATTCAGATGAGTTTTGCATTTAGTTTGATGAATTTTTCAAAAGCAACATTCCAAAAAACCGCTGATGAAGATCTGTGGCTAGATCTGAAATAGCTATCCGGTTTGCCAGGAATTATGAGGATGCATTTCGTGGGTACTACGGCAAAACCATCTATATCGCATATAGTTGTTATGGAGAAGTATGAATTTGAATGTTTGACCAGTTCTGAAAAATCAATTTTTGCAGTTGGAATAGTGTATTCGTGAATATTATCGCATCATATGATCATGGTCATAGTGGAGAGTTCACAGAACGTTATGATTAACAAATTTCTGTCAAAATCATAAAATGATGCAGACGGTTTTGCTAAAAGTGCAAAATAATTGATGATGCACGAAAGACCGTTATTACACTTGATGATGCCAATAATAAAACGAGTCATTTACTACAAAATTTATTCAGTCAACAAAAACAGTAGCGAAAAAACTGAATGCTATCATTAATCTTCGTCGCTCAAATCCATATCACTCGAGTCGTCCAATAGCTGTTGATCATTTTCGTCTGCCAGCGATCTAAAGAAGAGATAAGTATATGGGTCGGTAATTGGAATTAATAGTTGAATACCCACTCGAACCATAGATGATACTCGGGCGGAATCAGTCGAATCAAAGTGATATCAAATCAGTTTTTTTGGACTTCGATATAGCCAACGGTGCAGCAAATAACTGTTTGAAATTGAAGTTTTCCGGGCGTCCACGTTTTTTACGAGGCTCTGACAGTAAGCTCTGAAATATGAAATGATAGGGTGAAATCGTTTAAAAATTAAATAAGTTGGGCAACAAAACACCTTCCAATCATTGTCATCATGCGAACATTTGAATTTGATCGTGCCCTCTGTATTTTTCTCAAAGCGAATACGTTTGACTTTGAGCCATCCAATTTTTTCATTGTCAGTGTCCGTCGTTGATCGATTCATCAAATGCGAATATGCGTCCTTCAAATCGATTAAATCGTTGTGTTGCATACGAATGACTTTGTACGGGGTCGTCTTCGTTTTTTTTTGTTCTCGTCTCGAGCTTTTTTGATAACGTTACACCATTCATTTGGGGTGTAGATTTATATGTGTTTTGCGGCCCTTTCAATCGCCGAATGCATGGAGTCGACATTCATTTGAGTGTGACCAGTTTCTAAATAGTTGTGTTCGATCGAATCAAAAGGTAACGATTTAATCAGCTCCATGTGCATTGCCAGAAGGTACTTATTGCGATTCTGCCCTCCACAATTATCAGACCAAAGTTTCACGTTTTTTCGACCATGCTGCACTTGATCTGAAAATTAGCAATTAATTACATTATGTATAGCAAACTTTTCAAAAAGTGTGTGTATTCACCATCTAAAAACTTTTTGAGACACGAGCCTATTTGGGAGCTGCCACGTCCACCGTCTACCTCGCTCCAAACAACACAAATATCCAGTTTTGTCGTTTTCGACATAAGAAGTCAAGTTGTAGAAACACAGTTTCCTTTTGTAGTAAAATTGACTTTCGTCGGCATAGGGTATTTGGAGAACAGATTGCAAATCCATTGTAGCAACTAATAGCGTTGAATCCGATTTGGCTGCTTCTATGTCACGATGCATGGTCGCACGACAAAGGTCTTTTCGGCGAATGTGGCTTTCATGTTCTTCTTTAACCTTTTCATATTCAGGATCTGTCGAAGGCATATTCGCGAATTTGCAACAATTTGAACACTTGTCTTTTTTTGGCACATGGAACGAAATATTGTAATTCTGACAGAAACTTTTCTGATACAACGGCAGGGACACTTTCACGTTTGCGTTTGCTTCCATAAATAGACGATGCATTTTTGAAATACTGAGCTTCGGGTCCTCTATGTATTCACGCTTGCTGTCTTTCCGACAATAATGAGACGGGGCTTTTGGGAAAGACTCAATATGGTTGCGCATTGCTGTCAAAACTTCTGGTTTTGTTTTATTCGCCGAAGCGTGTGATCCTCTCGCATCTTTATGGTGAAAAGATTTGGCTTCATCCGCGTGTTCGTGCGCATGTATGACTCTTTCAAAATTGATGTCCAGTGTTTTTAGGAAAAAGTCCTTACAAACTTTGACTTTTTGTCCATTGATGGGCATGAAGTAAAAATAGGTGTGCTGCTTTCGAGACGACGATTCTGCCGATTGATGTACTTTTCTGGGTCTTTTAGCTTTGACTTTGTCCGTGAATCGTAAAAGGAACTCTTTTTTAGCTTTATAGTTCTCGCCATGGCTCCAAAAACTGTCGAAGAACTTTTGGCAGCTATCGCCGTCGAATTTGCAACACAAATATCCACTTTTGTCGTTGTAGTGCGGATTTACTATGGGCTTAACTTGCTTGGCGGCATAACTTTTTCCGGTATGACTGGTGTAAGGCTTTCACGAATTCCGAGCCATTTTGATTGTTTTACGTTTGTGCTTCTTGGGACTTGTTTGCCGCCAACGGGTATTGCTGCTGATTCCAGGTTTTTCGTTTTCCTGAATAAAATTGAGATTTCAGCTAATAATACCTAGTATATGACAGAAAACGCTACTCACTGCCGTATCATTAGCATCTTCGTTTCTAGTCGTATCGACTGCTGATTCGACATCTGTCGATTCGGCATCAGTGTATAGTTCGGCATCAGATGATAATTCCTCCGTTTCTGAGAAGTTAAACTCCGCAATACGTTCTTCGGCAGATTTTTTAGACATAGTTTATATTGGAATAAATTAAATTCTGAAAATAATTAGTGAAAACGATTAATAAGTAGTCAGTAATAGCAGTGATTTTGTGATATAAATGTTTTTGCCACACCGTTTATTTAATACAAACAGATGAGAAATATTCGAGCAAAACCATCTAAAAAAAACGGTGATATAGACGGTTCTGCTTAAACGACGAATTGGTATCAGGTATTTAGACGCTATATAAATACGCCATAACTCAATGAATACATATCTTATAGTACTTGACCTAACACGCTTGAAGAAGTCGAAAAGTAAAATAATTCAAAAATGTGATATAGACGGTTTTGCCGTAGTACCGACGATTTGCAAAACATCTTCTTAAAAAAAAAAAAAAACTATACCTCTATTTATTGAGATGTAGATGGTCTTGAGCTTGAATAATAAAATAAAAAAGGTCGAATAAATAAAAAAGTCATCCCTAAAATGGTTCTCGATATTCTGTGCGATTTGGTGCGTTGCAATAGAATTAATTTCGATTCAAGTCACAAAAGTGTGGGCTTTACTGACTCTGCAAATAACTCTATCGTCATATGGAGTGGGGTTTCTTGGCATTGGACTTATTTTAGGGGCTTAAAATTTCCCGTATTTTGAAATAATCTTATTGCCCCAAAAATATTTTTTTTTTGAACAGCAAAATCGGTTTGCTATGGCTGAAATTGATTGATTTTCTTTTGATAGCAGCGCACAATTAATTCGCGTAGTGCTTGAGTGCATGACACATATGTATTTGTACTGAATTAAATGTTAATTAGTAAAATGTTGGTTAAAAAATTAAAAAAAAATTAACTTACGTTGAAAATAAATTAAATTTCCACTGTTTACGAATGCGTTTCTAATTATCTGTCCACCCTCAGAAACACGTGTCACTACAGTTTTCGCAACTTTGAGAAATTTTTAAAAGTTATTGTTGATATTTCGACATCCAACAATATATTGGACTAGAGTGAGAATATAACGGGAGTTACCAAAAGGAGAGACAGTTTATAAGAAAGTTGTGAAAAGAAATGTAATTTTGAATACATCGTTTCTAATTGTATGGCCACCACTGTATATGAGTTTTTTACTCAATTTGTCGATTTGTATAGTCGTTTTCAGAAGCGACAAGTCCATTACGCCAATTTTAAATACCAATCTATGTACATAAGTGTTTTCAAATAACATGCACTAACATAATTGCATTGTGGTCGATGAAGATTTCCCGTAATTATCATTTTGGCGTCCTATCCAGCTATTTGGCGAACCAGATCTCCTTGTAACGCACAGATTTTTTCCGGATGTTTCCGATAAGTGAGGTTATGAAGAGTGCATTTTCAACACATCCATTTTACATCTTAAGTTTAAATGAAATATTGTTACTTATGAATGAAATGTTGTTACTTATATACATATATTTCCATGAAGACAAAGCGGAAAACTAGACCCATATCAATAATTTTCGATCCACATATTTCAAAGCACCGTAAGAAAAATGTACACCATTACTAGGAAATATGTAGTCTACATCCACCACGTTATCATTTGGCTTGTATTTCCGTTGTAAAATAACAAGAATTATGACACCTGTTGAACATTTATAAACAAATACAAATTATTAAGTTTCTTCTTATCAATGGCAATGACAACTTCAATTACTAATTTGTAATAAATCAATTTACGTAATTGAAAAAACAAGAAACCTATCTTTTATTCAAACAAAATCCCTTGATAATAATTTATTGACTTCAAGATAGACACAAATTCGCAACAGAGTCACCATCTCTGATTTTGATGATTTTTGGTACGTGGCTAGTTACATATCTGATATTATAATGAAATCGTTTGGTCACCTGGTCTTTCTGAAGCTATTGTTTTCATAAATTTGTTAGGGCACATAGACAAACACCACATAAATATGTACATACATACATATTTTATCACCTCGATGTACATGCACACGTATTTACAACTATTACCCATTTTTCCACGATTCTTAAATTTTTGGAATGGCAATCCATTCCCCTTTTCGGTATTAATTGTTCAGTTGACAATTAACCTATGTTTTTAAAACAATTAAATAATTAGAGTTTGAGATATTCAAATTTTAAGGTGACCACACACAGGCGCGTGCGTTTTCACCATGGACTAATTACTATACTAGACTTAACATTTCCCTCACCAAATTTCTGACATTTGACATGGTGTGATATGAACGATAGATGTTGAAAATAATTAGTTACTTCAATAATACCAGATAGAGGCAATTGTTCAAAACAACCAACAAAATAACAACAACGGTATGACGTTTTGTGTGTTAAAATTATTGTGTTAAATACAAAATAAAAGAGTGTAAAACACATTTAAATTTCACAGTTTTCCTCCAAAACGACATGAAAAATTAAAGCCAGAAGTTATTGTATTTCCACCTGGCGTATATTATTTTTCGTCAAACATCTCTCTATCACACCGACCGCATCACGAAGAGTGTGAAAGGAAACGTCAGATGAGTAAAATATCTCCCTCTAGTAAAATTTTTGACGTAGACGCGTTAGAATACGCACAGACTTCCACACCCAAGCGTTTTTGACGTCAAAGTAAATCATAGAGTAAAACATAGTAGAGAATTTTTTTCTCTCAATAATACGGGTTGCATTTAAACGTTGGATGGTGGAATGCATGGGTTCTATAATATCAGATAGAGGCATTAATACAAAACATCCAACAAGATAACACCAACGGCATTTCGTGTTCGTGTGGTGAAGTAAAAGTCAACAAAAAAGTGCAAAATACATTTAAATTTCACAATCCTATACATGAGAAAGTTAAGACAACAGTTAGTGTAACCGCACCTGATTGATATAAGTCAATTTTCGTCTAACATCTCTCACATGCACAAACCCACGACGAAGAGTGGGAAATGAAACGTCAGATGAGAGAAATTGTTTCTCTATTCTAATTTACTCTATGATGTAAACAACAGAATGTCACAATACAAAACAAAAACGTCTGTAAATAAATATCAAAAAATTTTAATATGGTATCTGATAATTCACCAGAAAAGGGACAATGTGTTTAAATTGTACTGTCGGAAGAGGAAGAAAATTTGTGTTATATATCAAGGAATAGGTCTCCTCATATCCAATGTGGGTGAAATTGGTCACACGAATCAGCGGAGTCGGATATTTGTATTTGTATCCTGGCAATTTTGTATTTGTTTCCTGGCAATTTCGGAGACATATCAACAAGCTACAATTTTTTTTATTTTTAATTTTTATACCATACAACAGTTTATTGACGTAAATACACTAGGTTTGTTCCCGTACTTTTTTTATAGTAAAACTAGTAAAAGAGAGTTTCATCAGAAATATCAAAAAATTCTCTCTGAGAGACCAATTTTCAAAAAAGTACGGGAACGAAAATATGGTAAATGTGGTAAAAACTTATGTCACCAACAGTGATATTATATTATGTATTTCCGATTCTGTTTTCAATTAAACCCTTCATTTGCCGATATTAAATTATATTTTCAATTTATTTTGACAATTTAATAGAGAATAACAATTTACTACTTTTACTCGGTAAAATTCTTCGAGTAAAAACTAGTAAAAAGTTGTAAATAAAAGAAACGTCATGTTTTTCTGTTCTCTCTTAAATGTTCTTACTACTTTTTCTATTTACTTGACTACGGGAACGCTTTTTCCAAAAACGATAGACAGTCAAAATTTCTCTTCACTCAAATGCCAACAAACAAAACGAGTGAAACCCTAGCACTTCTCTGCCCACTCTCTTACTCTCTTCATTGAATATTTGAATACACAAGCGGCTTTTTGATAGTGTTATTGTATATAACTATACAAATTCCAACCGTGTTGAAATAAAATTACATAAACTATGCAAAAAGTATGAAATAATCAAGATATAACACGAGAGAGAAATGCGGTTGAGTGAATATCTGGCACTTTTTGGTTCTCTTTTTCCAGGGTTGCCAAATTGCGCACATCTTCTGGTTGTCTACTTCTTGATCATCTTTGCTTTTTCGAGTAAAAGTGGTAAAACTAGTAAGTTGTAGTAAATACGGGAACAGAGCTACTAAGGAAAATATCCTTATATTTAAATTGTAATAATTATAAGCAGTTGCTAATATAAAGATATTAAATTGTTACTTTTGGCGTTGGCTTGCTGGTATTCTTGGTCCAACAGGCCTTTCGAATTAATTAATTACACTGTCATAAAATCGAAAGTCGAAAAAAATAGAAGTGGGCTCAACGGATTTACACCAATTCCGGTCCTACGAATCGAACTACATCATTAGTTTTTCTTTTTTTAACCATATAATGATGGTTTTATAAAATTTTTTCCATACACAATTTTCACTTTTTAATCAAAAAACTATTATTTTTCCTTCATAAATTTATTTATAACTGCGAAACTATATAAATAGGGGTATAGATTAAAGGTATAGTAATTGTTAATTTTTCTAAATTTATTATATTATTATTAATATATATTTAATTCAGTCTATGGACATTCAATAATCCTTACAGACTATAACTTAAAACTAATAACAAAGTTTTACTTAAAAATATATAATATCTAATATGGACACAAAACGTTAAAAATTACCAAAAATATCAATATTTTGATCAGAAATTTTATTAAATTCATTTAGGGATCGATTAATAGGTTCTATGGTCTATGAATAGGCAAATTAAAGTTGTGACGCAAACACCTAGTGGGAACATTAAATTTTATCAGGCCAAGCAAAGCAGGACAATCAATATACCCACAAACTAATTTATAAATAAATTTCAATAATAACAAACTTCTTCTATTTTCAAGAGATTTCAAATGAATAATTCCATTACTAGCCTATGACACTGATCAACAGAGGCTGGTAATGGCAAGGTACATTTCAAAGAACGGAGGGCAAAAGTTATAATTTTTTTCTCATTTTTTTCAAGTCGGGAGATATGAGTGGAATACAATGGATTCCAAATGATGCACCCATATTCTAATTTAGTCAGTAGTTTTGATAAGTACACTAATTTTATTGTGTAAGGATCGGAAAAATCACGACAATTCCGCTTGATAAAGGCAAGTACAAAATATGCTTTAGGTACAATCATATTAGACTTAGATTTGTTTAAACAAAATCGGATGAGGCGTTCTCGAGAAATGGTGACATATGTATAAACTTGTCTCAAAAAATGAGCTCTAAATCGCAGCCTCGAGGAAATTAAAAAAAAAAATCTGTATGAAACCGTCATTATCATTATCATCGGCCCCATTAGAAATGATTTTTGTTGTTGTATAAAACACAACACAATGTTTACAGGCAATTGTTATTGCCTGTTGTAAAATAAAACAGTACCAATAAAAAGGGCGAATAAATAAAAATCATCCCTGCTCTGGAGATGGAAAGAAGTTGTTTGCAAATGTTTTCATGTGTATTTTGCTTGCGATATTTTTTGAACACTTGCATAGTGGAAAATTCTCAATTCAGATGAGTTTTCGTTTGCATTTAGTGGTGATGGCAATGGGCTTCTTTAGCCTAAGTGTGCTAGACAGCGTGCTGTCTTCCATCCTTTTCAATCAACCAACCAAGCAAACTAAAACTTTATGTACGAAATCGACACCAATAATTTCACCTCAGAATGTGTCACAAGGCGGTCAAAGTTCGAAATTAGTTAGTCGCCACTAAACAATTGTCGGTTGAATATAAACATAGCATGCTGTTTGCCATTGTGGCCGTCGGTGGTGCAATGGGCAGTGTGCGCGCCTCTTGTACTTGAGATCCTGGGTTCGATCCCTGCTCTGACCACCTTAAAATTTCTTTCGACGGTGGTCACCTCGCATAGTCGAGTATTTAGCCATGAAAATGCTTCTCAAAAATACCGTTCGGAACCGGTTTAGAACAGTACGTCCCAATCAGTGAGTATAAAACTAGAAAGCGCACAGCTCACTGGTTGTGAGAAGCTCTCCCCGATTCCTTCATGGGATGTAATGGGAAACCATTTATTTATTTTATGCTGTTTGCCATTGGACAGATAAGTGATAATGTATAAAAAATGCATTAGTTTTATCCCCATCACTTATATGTAGATTTAGATATGGTTGGAGTTGAATGTTAGGTAAGTTTCACAGAAATTAGGCTGCCAAATTTGAAATAGAAGTACATCCTCATCAGTATTAAATACATCAAATATAAGATTTTGTTAGACAGTGCAATACGCATAACTACGTTATTTAACCCTTCTGCACAAATTCAGATTATACCCCTCATAAACAATTTGTGGGTCAATTTGACCCAATATGAAAAACACATCCGTATAACGGTTAATTAATTTTTTTTTTTATTATTTGAACATAAAATATACAAATTCAATATTTATTTTAAGACAAGAAGTTTAATTCTGAGTGTTTATACTTATACACAACATGTTGTTTGCATAAATTGTTTTTGCATGTATTGCGACGGATTGAGTGGTTGTTTGAGTTTTTGGTATGTGGACAAACAAAAGCGTCTTTGTCTTTTTCCCAATTACCCAAAAAGCAGGAGGTAGAATCTTGAAATTGAATGATCTTCGATGAACTGGGAGTGTCGGCTACTACAGCTTCCTGGATCTTTGCCAAAAAATTATTCCCAGAAGGCCCATAGGGCATTCGCGAGCATTGGTGGTCAAAATGACCCACAAATTGTATACCCTTAGGTAAAGTATTTAAAATGTAATGAAAAAAAATTGGCTAGTCGCGAAAAAATTATTTTTACTTAAAATCCATCAGAAGGCCCTGACTGAGGATATGAAAATGTTGTATAAACTTGCAGCCATCCTAAGACATGATTTTCGACGGTTGCTCTTCAAAATTGGGTCATTTTGACCCAATTTGTGCAGAAGGGTTAAGATGTTTTTACTGTTTTCCCCCTTTTGTGGTACAAAAGTGACATAAAAAATTCGAAAAAAAAGTTACAAAATAAGGGACTCACATTTCAACCGGGATCCCGGGAAATTTGTTTATTTTTCCCGGGAATTTGCATTACCTAAATCCCACCCATAGTTAAAATAGTTTTGCAACGTATTATTTATTTGAACTTTATTATTGTAAACTAGTGGATTGGAACGCGCCTTTTTTTTCGTTTTTTTTTTTTGAGTTTTATAAACTGCCCATTAAATAACGTAACTCAACGTAGGTAGTCATCGAACAGCTGTAACGTTTTATAAACTACGAAAACGACAAAAGTAACGCGAAGTGACTGATCCACAACTTATAGAATACCACCCTTAGTTTTTAAGTGAACAACAACAAAAAAATAAGCAAAAAAATCAAACTTTTATAAATTTGACTTTGCTTTGAAAATTGTAAATAGGGGCGAGCGACTCTATTTCATCTCACACAACTGTATGTTTGTATGTAGCTACAAAAATAACTGTATGTATGTTTATTTCTTTTGTCTAATAATAATTTTAAATTTCGTAAGCAACCGAATATTGGAGCAAAACAAAATCAAGAAAACATGAATTGGAATTAACGTAAATTGTAAATTAGGCCAAAACGCCAACATACAATGATTTGAGTTTTCCATATGTTCAATCATACATACATTCACATGTACATACGAGTAAAACATCACAATGATTTGGCCAATTTATAAGTTAAATGTACGTACATACATATGTATCTTGCATTGAATTTTATGCATGGCCAGACAGATGGTACAAAATCGAATTCGTGTTTTAAAATAATTTTTACTTTTATTGAATGTTATATTTTTTTTAACTCAATAATCTCAAATTACCTAATTATCGTCATTGCCTAATAAGCAACAATCTATTGGTGTGGGCGGGATATAGAGTGTTTAAAGAATTACGGTTTTGAATAACCGAAAACGGTTTCATAGAATTTTCACTATTGTTATGGTGGTGTGATATCACCGACTAATGCCAGGATAAAAATGAATTAATCAACAATATTCTGGAGTGCACATAACATAAGACATCATCGAAGAATTTAACTTATAAAGGTGGAAACTGTAATTTTTCTGATATACGAATATGTGAATCAGTACCAATATAGCAACACATTTTATATTTAAAATCAGACACTGAAAGTAAAACCTTAGTCACGACGAAATTTTAAAATGCATCGCCCACAACAAAAATAGGTTCATTACCTGAAGAAGTTTTGTCGCAGTGACGGCCATGTTTCGTCGCTCTGATGAATATGTTTCATTGTTGCGATGCATATGTCTCATTGCTGCGATAAATAGGTTCACTGAACCAAACGTGGTAGGTAAATAACGTGAAATAGGCTGTAGATTTGAAGAAAAGTAGGTTATTATACAGCTAACAAAAATGGTGTGTTTTTTTAACACACATTTTTTCGTACAATAGTAAATTTTTAGAAAATATTCATATTGAAGAAAAACCTTCAAACTGAATAATGCGTTTTGTTATTTTTCGATGTGTTAATTTTACTAAAGTTTAGTAAAATTAAATAAAAAATAATATTCATAATGAAGAATCTTAATTCCATTTAACTGGTCTTGTTTATTCAATTTAACTGCTCATATATATTCAATTCAATTCAATACTACAGTTCTAAAACCCCAGTAGGAAATATTTCAAAAAGCGTCGCTATGTTATTTAATAAAATTTTGATTTATTTATACGCATTATGAGTTTATACAATATAATGTTGTGTTAATAAGACAAAATTGTGTCAAAGTAATATATTGAAATACATCAGTTTGTGTAATTTATAGAACACAATATGTTTTATAAAGTCAAAATATGTACAAATAATTCAAAATTATATTAGATAATATAAGGATGTTCTTTACATTTTTTCAAACTTTGCCTTAAACTAAAACAATTAGGGTAAAGAATATAAACATAGTTTATTACATAAATTATTTATAACTGAAATAATTTATTACGGGTTCAATGTAATATACATACATAAATGTAATCCGAAACAATAAAAGTATATATACATATCTGTGGACTATTGACAAAACAACCTCTTTCTAAAACAGCAATTTTAAAGGGGAGCGAAAAAGCTTTTTAAATACCTCAAAACCAGGGATGCCAACTCTTCCGAGACAAAAATCGCTACAGACAAGTTGCTAAAAATCACCACAAATCTCTACTGACTGATATTAAAAAACACTACGAAAAAGTGTAAAAATGGCAAAAATTAGTAATAACTACACAGAATATGAGAACATTAAAAAAAGGCACATACATGCATACGTATTTTAAAATTCAATTTATTTATTTGGAAACATATGTTTTGTAAACATAAATAATTTTAGCTAAAACATAAAACAAACTAAAACTTAAACAAAAATACTTCACATAAACAGCAAAAACTTGGAATTTTTCGTAAATAAACATACTACATGCATATAGTATAACCAATTTAGGAATGATTTAAAACTAGGAATCGCAAATAAGAGTAATGAGATAGAACAAATCAAAGCGAAAAATAATTGTAGATTATTGTGAATATGAAATGAATTTTTATAATAAAAATTTACAACAATTATTATTTGTCAACTTTTATTAAAAAAATATAAAATAAAAATTGATTTTAAGTTTCTTTTCAATAAATTTTCTTATAAATAAGACTTATTTGGCGATATTTTAAAAAACATTGAAATTTAATTCTTATTTCATAACTTTTTTTAGGACAAAAAACAAGATTTTAAATTAATTTATTTTGGTTGTATGTATAGTTGACCTTTGTAATTGGACAAAGTCTTACAGCACGCGTCGGTACAGCATAAGTACTATTGTTATCTCAAATCCGTGAAAATGATTAACGAAGTTGATCGAAATATTGGAGAAATAAAAGTGATATAAACCACACCGACGTATAACTCTCACTAATACACTCACCATGTTTGTCCAACCGTTTGAGCGTCTATACCGCCTGTGACTATTTGCACTCTCACACAAAATTGAGTAAGTCAATTTGCAAACACATCAACTCCTACATAGAAAATTCCGTTATTCTTTTTCGTTTGCTTCAAAAGTAATGGCAATAAACAATGTTGCGTAAAAATCGCTACAGCCGCTACCTTAAAACAGCGAAAATCGCCACTGTAGCGATTTAAAAAAAATCGCTACAATTCTAAAACAGTGGTTTTTGTGTGTCAAAAATCACCACAAGTAGCGGGAAAACCACCAAGTTGGCATCCCTGCTCAAAACTATTTTTAAAATATAATTTCTAAAAATTTAATATTAAAATGGAAATCTAAACTATTTTTAATTTTAGCCAGTTATTTTTTAAAAATAGCTGTTAAGTATTTATAAATCTTTTTCGCCCCACTTTAAAATTGCTGTTTTAGAAAGAGGTTGTTTTGTCAAAAGTCCACAGATATGTAGACAATTATATGAGATATAGTAACTTTACTCATTTCCCTTACGGGAATTTTCATCCGGTCTGTTTTCTAAAACTTACAAATTTATTCCAGCTCAAGACCTTTTTAAATAATATAATCTCGTCGTCTAGATATTGCGACATTACTTTGAAAATCATGGTAATGTTGCAGATGCCGATTTTGCCAAAAAAAATCATCTTTTCAGATGAAGCTCATTTTGATCTTGGCGGGTATGTAAACAAGCAAAATTGTCGCATTTGGGGCACAGAAAACCCGCACGCATACATTGAAAAGCCGATGCACCCAAAACTGTTTGGTGCGGATTTTGGTGCAGAGGCACAATTCAATGCCCTCCCAGGCATATCATCAGCTCCCTTCTCCACAAGTATTTAAGTATATCATCACACATTATAGGGATAAACAAATCTCAAGTAAGCGAGAATTGTCTAAACTCCTACTTGTGCGAAAACATCCACAACAATACTTTGCCATAACCATCAATAATTTGTAATTTCTTTTAACCGATAGTTTTTAGTTGTACTCCAATAACTTTCAACTTCTGCCCACGAAGAATTGTCGTTCACTATGGCTTCAATGCTTTTTTTGGATGTTTTCTTCTGGAGGATCTAAATAAAGATCTGAACATGTATGTACTATATTAAATCAATAGCTATGATTAGAGTACTAATTTTGGGTTTTTACCTATATTAAACATTTGATTTTTAACACTTGTAGAAGGTTTCGTTGTATAGGACCTCTTTTGAAGAACTCCATTTTGTTTGAGTTTTCGAATTAGGTTAAAATATTTATCGTAGAGTTTGCCTTGCGGTTTCTTACCAGGTTGTTTCATGTAGTAATATCCCTAAAAGCCATAATTTTGTATAAGCGTCAGAATTTTTAATAAGACCCAAGAAATTTTTTTTTGCTCGAGAAAAAACGTTTCTAAAAAAATTACAAAAAGAAAATTATAGCAATTATTTTTACAATCAGTAAAAAATTTCTTAGGTCTTATTTAACATTCTCACCAAACACTATAAAATTGAAATAACTTAATAAAAGTAGGTATTCTTACCAAAAATTCACTTTGAATTTTTTTTACAATATCCTCTGCTATGTTTTTAGCCAACTTTACAGTCATGCGAATGTCATTATGTATCATATAACTTGCTACGAGATCAACAATAACTAGCCGCGATCCCTCATTTAGACTCAAGTTGTTCTTACTATTATCACTTAATTTTTAATATTTTATTTATATAAACTTTTTATGTGTTTTTTTTTTATAATATTCCTCACTTATTTTATCGCAAGCACTGAATATTTTGAATTTGTTTGTAATTATGAAGAAATTTTTATTCAACTCAACAAAAGTTACTAAAATTTATTTTTGACTAACAATTTTCATTGATTTGAATATAACATAGTCTATACGAATAAATCTTGTGTACATTTAAATAAAATCCTTGTTGAATTAACAATTTTTTTCGTTAAAATCTACGAACAAATTTTCTTCTATATAACTAACTAACTATTTTCGTTAATTTTTGGTTCAGTGTTGTATACGAATACGTTTCATTGAATGTATGAATATGTTTCATTGCTCATAGGTGGAGGGATCGCCATTGTTTCATTGAATCAACAAACTTTGTGTTCATATAACGTTATTGTTTTGCTAATGTTGACATTATACAAAAAAATTACAGCAGACAGTTGTCCGAGGCCTTCGGCCACGGACTGTCCCTGCAGGCTGTGTCAGAGACACGGCCATTAAGTTTAACGTAGAATACGCCATCCGATAAGACAGAAAACATATATAACAATAAATGATAAATAATATAAGCAAATGAATTTATTGTTATATATGTTTTCTGTCTTATCGGATGGCGTATTCTACGTTAAACTTAATGGCCGTGTCTCTGACACAGCCTGCAGGGACAGTCCGTGGCCGAAGGCCTCGGACAACTGTCTGCTGTAATTTTTATATTTACCAACGGCATTTGATTCAAGTCCGTTTAAAAAAAAAAATATTATGTTCAATTTTTTTAAACTTAATTTAATTTATGTATTTTAATTAATATTTTTATTGAAATAAGTTCTGCGAATGTTGAGAGGGCCGCCCTAATATTAAAAAAGGTTTACTTTATCGAGTCTTCGCATTAGCATTCGAGCGTTGTGTGAAAGCTTTACGCTTTACAATTCAAAATTAATGTTACAACAGCTTTATTGAAGCTTTCGCAAAAAAGCTTTATTACGTTAGCTTACTGTTTGTTTCACTTTTTACTAGATACATGTTGCCAAGCAACATTAGCTTGCTGTTCGTTTCACTTTTTACTAGATACATGTTCCTAAGCAATGTTGAGCAACCAAAAACACTCAACCAAACACCACACATATGTTTGAGTGTATGTGTTTAAACAATTTTCGTTTGAGAAATTAAAATACTAGAAATATATCAACCAATATGAAATGTATGTCAAACGAAAGATAACATCTTCATTTACCTACAAAAAAAATTTTAAAAAAATTCATCTAGCCGTTTCCTCAAATTCAATGAAATAAAGATTACAACAATAAAAACCTGGCATGACTCCTCATACCGTAAGGTAAGACGTATTCTACGTCAAAAGTTAATTCGGTACCGAAGAAAGCCCCCAATTTAATTGCGGCTTATGTCTGACCGTAGTAGGCGTTATCCATTAATTTTATAATATTTTATTTAATTTTTATCATTGTATCAACAAAAGCTGTAAGATCTTGAACAAAAAAAGGAAAATTTTAATACATTTAAGGTTAGAAATAATATGTATACAAATGAAAACTACTATTATTTAATATGAAAACTATAAACAGATTATAATTGAGAGATAAAGTTTATTTTGTATTACTATATTATCACTATAAACTATAAGTATATGAGGGTAGAAATAAATGTGTTTATTAAAACAAATCAAACTGTTAAAAATTTCATTTTTGAATTTGAATTTTTATGACCGATTTCGTTAGATTTCAGTTTGAGAAATTCATTTACAAGCGTACAAGGTCAGGAAAATTATTTTAATTGAAAAATGGTTGGGTTTTGTGGAATAATAGGGCCAATTTCAAGTTCATCAGCAGATGCCTAACTACTGTGCCTTAATTGATACCATCGGTTGATCATCAATCGTATATACTTATGTATATATAAACTAAATTATGCAATTTACATATGCGAATTAGTATCGATCGAAGATCCCTAAGTACCAACACACACTGAATGGTCCATAATTCCAACACAAGAAAAGACGGCCTTTTTCCACCATGTTCTTCTTTTCCTATTGCATACTCACATTGTTGCAGGGCTTTGAGATAAGTTTCGTCGGGCAATAAATTCTATTTATTAGTTCGTGTCTGACGATTCAGATTACTTTTTTTTTAAATTAATATTTTCAAACTTGTTAACAAATTATTTGAAAGTGCTGGGTCTTATTTTGAAATAAAATTTCTTATTACCTTGGTTTTTAATTTAGATTTGAATATTTTTAAATTTTTTAACACATTATATTCATTTGTTTTTATTTATTTACATTGCAGGGGACGACATTTTGTTTTCACAAAACCGCGCGGATGTTTTTTAATTTAATTAAATTTTTTTTTCGAGTAAAATTAGAATATTTTTAATAATAAAATATTTTTAGGCTTCTAAAGCAACGTGTTGCGGCTTAACGTAGACGAAATTCTTTTCCCAAAAAAAGCCCACAATTTTGTTGAATAATTTATATCTTTCACTTTTTTATATTGATATTTTTATTTATTACAACTTTTACGAAACTCCACAGGCCTCATTTATATAACTACATATATCTCCATCATTTATATGTGGACGTTTGTAAAATTTCAACGCGAAATTTAACAGTTTTGCGGCAGTCAGAAAAAAACCTATGTATGACCTACAGTTTTACACCGGTTCCGAACGGTATTTTGAGAAGTTGTTCATGGCTAAGTACTCGATAGTGTCGCCGTCACTAAGCGAGGTAAACGTTGTTGAAAGAAATGTAAGGTGGTCTGAGCAGCGATCGAACCCACATTCTCATGTACAAGAGTCGCGCACACTATCCATTGCACCACCGACGGTACGAAGGCCCCAATAAATTACACCCCAAATTAAAAATGAAATCTGGCTCCAAATTTTATACGGAGAACATATTATTTTCCGTCTTTCATTACTTCGTTGGGGTGTATGTGCATTAAGAAATGATGCCCTAAATTAAGATAGGCCCCAAGTACATTTTGGGACTGGTAGTCATTTTATTTTGAGGCTTTGTTTCATAGTTTTCATAGTTTTGTGTGTTGTTTAATTTCTAAAAGTATTTCAAAGAAGAAATAAAAATCGCTTCAAGGTATATTATTTTTATTATAAAATAAAAAACATTAAATTTCAAGAAGATTTCGGTATAAAGTTGAAGTGTATCTAACTGTTTGTAACTAAGGGTAGTATTCTAAAAGTCCCAAAAGCAAACGTAAACGCAAAAGCCAACGCGAACGCCTAAGTCAAAAAATGGTGGATTATAAAGTACATCACTTCGCGCTTGCGTTTACTTACGAAACCTGTTACTGACATTTGTGGTTTCTAGAGTTGCGAAACTAAAATCAAAAATAATAGATTAGAAAAAGTTATCTCATAAAGCAACTATGGTATAGAGAAGAAATTTTACTCATGGAGTGGAATGCCAACAACGAAAAAGTGTGAAGCGAGTCGTTTCTGAGCTCGCTCTCTTACTCTCTTCGTTGAATATTTCAATACACGAGCAGTTTTCTGATTATGTGATTGTATCTAACTATAGAAATTCCAACCATATTTAAATAAAATTACATAAAGTATGTAAAAAGTATGACATAATCAAGTTATGACGCGGGAAACAAATGCGTTTGAGTGAATCGCGTCGATTTTTTTGGTTGTCTTCTACTAGGGTTGCCGAATTGCGGTGTTTTTGTCTACTCTACTTGTACATCCTTTTTGGTTATCTTAACTCAAGAACGTCATCCTTACTATCACCTGTTTCAAGACGCTATAAATAATATCGTGAGCAAAAATAGGAACCAAAATTAATGTTATTTTTTTATTTAGTTAAGTATTAATTAATATTCAACAAAAAATCAGTTTGAAAACGAATAACGTTGTATGATAATGAGCTCAAAAAATAAATAAAAATCCAAAAGCTCGAAAATAAAATCGCGCGTCGTCGTTTTGACATTTACACCTACCAAGATTGTCGCATTTTCGGGATTATCGTCGTTTTTTTCTTATGGAGTTTGACATTTATAATCTCGAAATCTTGGTAGGTGTTACTGCAGTTTTAAGTGAACTGCACATAATGAAAAAGATTAGAAATATAGCTCTATTTCAATAGAACAACAGATTTTAAGAGTTCTTTTGTTTATAATACTGCAAGTACCAAAAATATTTAAGGAAATGCACACAAAGTGTGTAAAAACCCTAGGTTATTTAAAGTTGCAATGACGAATAAACTATCCAATCTATATTAAATTAGTTGTATTGGTAAAAAACACGTGTCATTTGGCCGTAAATAAAATGTATTTGTTCTTTTGTTTAATAATGTTTTAACATCAAATATATTTGATTTGTTTTTAAATATAATTATTATATTAATTTCCTTTAAGGCTAAGAGTTCATGTTTTCTCCAGTTAGTGAGAAAAATTTAAAGTTTGGGATATGAACTCACGTTCGCTGGACGCTCGGTTCGATGTTTGTGAAGCATCATCTTCATTATTATACACGTTGTAAAATATCGGCAATGCCCATCGGCGGTCGATATTTTTCTTTCAATTTGTAATTTCTTCAACAACTTGTGGCGTGTAGAATCTGACAGCTTAAGTGATCGAAAACGATGCGCTGCGTTTTATAAACTTCCCATTAAATAACGTAACTCAACGCAGGTAGTCACGGAACAGCTGTAACATTTTATAGACTACCAAAACGACAAAAGTAACACGAAGTGACTGATTCACGACTTATACTTTAGAATAACACCCTTCATTTCGTAAATTTGGGTCGTATTTCATTCTAAAGTTGCACCCCAAACCTGTAAATGGAAATAGACCCCAAGCACAATTTGGGGCCATGTTTCATATATTGTTGGGGTCAAATTTCATACTTTGGGCGATTTTACATTGGAGCAAATTTTCATTTCGAAACTAAGCGCAAAGTCTTTTGTCGTTCTATGTATAGTTTCCTAACGCCATGTTTTATATTGGATACCCGGATATAATCCCTATCGAAACTTATACGAAAATTACACGGCATACAACAAATATGACAGAGATTGTAAATTTTAATACTTGAAAAGTAGAAAACATGGAGGGTATACATAAGGCGACACTAATTAATTGTCTTTAATATCGTAATCACTAACCTCGTTTCCAAAATAACATTGTTTTTTCGTACAAGAGTCAATTTGTTTTTATATAAATATTTAATGTTTTTTGTGTTCAAACATAAGGAAGGAAAATCACCAATCCGCGTAAACCAGTGTAAACGCCATAATTGATGTTAATACAAAACTTGCTTATACATAAGTCTTTAACATTTTGCATGGATGTTATACTTTAATGTGCTTTTTGCAAGCCTGTCTTATAAACTGACCATAGGTAGAAGTGGTTTAGTGTAACTGTAATGACATCACAACATGTGAGAGAGAATACTCCAAATGTGTTGAGAAAACGTTTTTGGTGCGACTGCAGTCTTTGACATTAACATTGGGGTGATCGCGAACAAATTACTACTTCGACATCAAATTACTACCAAAGGTGTGAACAAGGCAAAAAAGCATGAAAGCTGTGAGATATTTTAATTGCTAAAATTCTCTGTAGGAATATCAGTGTGTGGTTTTATCATTCATTTGTCAAATAATGATTTCATTAACACGTTCAGAGAATTTCAATCGCATTTGTGAATCATTTTCGTTTAAAGTGACGACTCGTTATTCACGTATTTATCGCATTTGTTTAGATTGAAAATATGTACTTAACTGAGCTGTGATTTGTGATAATGATGTTTCATATAAAATATATTTATATTTTTATAAAAATAGTGCTAATTAAATATACTGTTTATAAATTACTTATAAACTAAAGTATATTAAGTTAACGCGTTTAGTTAACTGTACAGGCGAATACATCTTCAACGACATTGGATAATGCAGCTAAAATCTTTTATGTAAAGTACGTACTTACGAACTTTACGTCGTTTTTAGCATTATTTTGTTGATCGTTAATAAACGAGTTTCCGTATAAATCTTAGTTGTAGTTATAGTTGATCTTTCTTATTATTATGATTTTAATTTTAGTATCGGCTTGAGGTCATAGGAATAAAATGAAATAAGTTTTGTCCGTCTATCAATATGTTTTTATGTGTTTTATCAATATGTTCTTTATTAATATGTTTATATTCCAATATTTCGATCAAGGATCTAATACAAGAAAAGACACAATGATTGTATAAACTTTAGTGAAATAAAAAATTTGTTTGAGATTATTGAATAGGAATTATCAATATATTAATTATCAATTATCAATATATCAATTATCAATAGGAATTATCAATAAAAGCTTCACTTATGCTTAATCGATGCCAGAGTAATGTTAATGTGTAAGCTTACTACAAATAGACAGTCAAAATTTTTCTTCCCACAAATGCCAACAAACAAATCGAGTGAAAACCTAGCACTTCTCTGCTCTCTCTCTTTCTCTCTTCATTGAATATTTGTATCCACAAGCAGCTTTTTGATAGTGTTGTTGTATATAGCTATATATTTTTGATAGTGTATTTATTGTATCTATATAAAGGGTGTCCCTAAATTTACGCAACATTTAAATTTGCTGCTATCGACGTAGAAAAGAGTTGGCAACCCTAAAAAAACAGCTGACAGTTCAGGGTTAATAAAAATGGCAAATTACACGATAGAACAGCGTGTCTTCATTATTGAACAATATTTCAAAAGTAATGAAAGTTTTGCGGTCGCAATTACTGGTGTTCTGTTTTTGTTGCCGAAATTGTTGTGGCCAATATTTGGTTTCAACAAGACGGTGCCACATGTCATACAGCTCGTGAAACTCTTCAATTACTGCAAGAGACATTTCCAGGTCACGTGATTTCTCGATTTGGTGACCAGAACTGGCCCCCAAGATCGTGTGATCTAACACCATTAGATTTTTTTATGGGGTTTTTTAAAATCACAGGTCTATGTTAACAAGCCCACAACCACTCGTGCTTTGAAGGAGGAGATTCATCGTTGCATCAAAGAAATTCGACCAGATTTATGCAGAAAAGTCATGGAAAATTTCGACAAAGGAATACGTATGTGTATGGAAAGCCGTGGAGGCTATTTGCCAGATGTATTATTCCATAAATAACCCTATCCTATGTACTTTACGATTCAATAAAAATATTACCGTAAGAAAAATAAAAACTTTGTTTTCTATTCAATTCAAATGTTGCGTGAATTTTGGGACGCCCTTTATACATATATAATTCTACTGCACGTGTGTTTGTGACTGAACTGCTCCTAAACTTTGTTGTATGCGTTTGGGTGGCGCCCTGGGTGGCTTAGAATTACTATTCGGTCCAATTGGACAAAGGGGCGTGGTACCTCCCATACAAACCACAAATTAAAAATCCATTATTTCTGCTCCTGCTAACGGTATTTGAACAAAATTTGCAGGACAACGTCTGCCGGGGCAGCTAGTATAGCTATACAAATTTCAACCGTGTTGAAATAAAATTACATAAACTATGCAAAAAGTATGAAATAATCAAGATATGACACGCGAGAGAAATGCATTTGAGTGAATATCTGGCACTTTTTGGTTCTCTTTTACCAGGGTTGGCAAATTGTGAACATCTTCTGGTTGCCTAATTCTTGATCTTCTTTGCTTACTTATTTGGCTAACTGTAACAGCAAGATACCGCAAAGAGTATGTACAAATAGAGAAGAAAATACCACTGCAATGTGGTAATCCTCGTAGAAGAGATCAAAAAACGAGTGAAGCGCCTCGTTTCTCTGCTCTATCCCTTACTCTCTTCGTTGATTATTTCAATACACGAGCAGTTTTCTGATGAGGTTACAGAATCTTAATATAGAAATTCCAACCATGTTTATATAAAATTATAAGTACATAAAGTAGATAAAAAGTATGACATAATCAAGTTATGACCCGAGAGAGAAATGCGTTTGTGTGAATCGCGTCGACTTTTTGGTTCTCTTCTACTAGGTACTTCATTGCGATACTTGTACATCCTTTTTGGATACCGGCAAAAACTCGCCAAACAGAATGTACAAGTAGAGAAGAAAAAACCACCGCAACAATCATAGAAGAGAACAAAAAAACGTGTGAAGCACCTCGTTTCTCTGCTCTCTCTCTCTCTTACTCTCTTAATTGAATATTTCTATACACGAGCAGTTGTGTGATAATGTTACCCATGGTAAAATAAGGAAGGTAAACTCGTTAGAACAGCTGTTTTCAAATTTTTCATTGTGGTTGATCGTTTCAGCTGGCAAACTCATATGTACTTTGTTTTTGTACTTCTTTGTATTCCTTTGTTGTTGGTGTATTTACGTGTATAGATTGACTACTTAAAGTTTAAGTATTTAAGTAAGTCTTAAACGATTGAAAGAAAACCAAAATGCCAGTTGTTGCTGCCTACAACAGCAACAACGTCTACTGCTACTACTTGGTTATTTTACTATGATGTTACTGTATCTAACTACATTTAGAAATACGAACCCTGTTTAAATAAAATTACATAAAGTATGTAAAAAGTATGAAATAATCAAGTTATGACGCGAGACAGAAATGCATTTGAGTGATTCGCGTCGACTTTTTTGGTTCTCTTCTACGAGGGTTGTCACATTGCTGTGATTTTTTCTTCTCTACAAAAAGGATGTACAAGTAGAGAAGAAAACCTGGAACAATTTGGCAACCCTGGTAGAAGAGAACCAAAAAAGTCGACGCGAATCACTCAAATGCATTTCTGTCTCGCGTCATAACTTGATTATTTCATACTTTTTACATACTTTATGTAATTTTATTTAAACAGGGTTCGTATTTCTAAATGTAGTTAGATACAGTAACATCATAGTAAAATAACCAAGTAGTAGCAGTAGACGTTGTTGCTCTTGTAGGCAGCAACAACTGGCATTTTGGTTTTCTTTCAATCGTTTAAGTCTTACTGAAATACTTAAACTTTAAGTAGTCAATCTATACACGTAAATACACCAACAACAAAGGAATACAAAGAAGTACAAAAACAAAGTACATATGAGTTTGCCAGCTGAAACGATCAACCACAATGAAAAATTTGAAAACAGCTGTTCTAACGAGTTTACCTTCCTTATTTTACCATGGGTAACATTATCAAATAACTGCTCGTGTATAGAAATATTCAATTAAGAGAGTAAGAGAGAGAGAGAGAGCAGAGAAACGAGGTGCTTCACACGTTTTTTTGTTCTCTTCTATGATTGTTGCGGTGGTTTTTTCTTCTCTACTTGTACATTCTCTTTGCGAGTTTTTGCCGGTATCCAAAAAGGATGTACAAGTATCGCAATGAAGTACCTAGTAGAAGAGAACCAAAAAGTCGACGTGATTCACTCAAACGCATTTCTTTCCCGCATTATAACTTGATTATTTCATAATTTTTGCATACTTTATGTAATTTTATTTAAATATGGTTGGAATTTATATAGTTAGATATAATAACATCTTCAGAAACTGCTCGTGTATTGAAATATTCAATGAAAAGAGTAAGGGAGCGAGAAGAGAAACGACACGTTTCACTCGTTTTCTTTGTTGGCATTCCACTCCATGAGTAAATTTTCTTCTCTATACAATAGTTGCTTTATGTTCTCTACTTGTACATCCGTTTTTGGCTCGCTAAACCAGAGCCTAATACATATATAGATACATTTTTTCTCTCATCTGACGTTTCATTTCACACTCTTCGTCGTAGGTTTGTGGAAATGGGAGAAATTAAATTTTAAATTATCTTACACCAGGTGGAGTTACAAAATATGTTCACTTCACTTTTTCATGTAGTTTTGGTTTAGAACTGAAAAATTTAAATGTATTTTGCACTTTTTTGTTGACTTTTTTCGTTGGTTTACATTTGTATTGTATTTAAGACAACTAGTTTGCCACAAAAACACGAAATTTGGTTATTGTTCCTTTGTTGGACGTTGCTTACTATTGCCTCTATCTGGTATTATTGAACCCATGTTTACTTTCCACCATACCTATGACGTTTAATTTATTGAGAGAACAAATGTATCTATGTATGAATTCGTCTATGAGGCAGTCATAAAGGAAATTAGAATAGAGTATTTTATTCTCTCAATAATTTTAACGTCATAGGTTTGGTTGCAGAGGTAAACGTTGGGTGTTTCAAAGCATGACGTCAATAGTACCAGATAGAGGCAATAGTACACAACCTCCAAAAATAGTTCTGTTAAATACAATACAAATGTATACCAGCGATAAAAGTCAACAAAAAAAGTGAAAAATACACTTAAATTTCACAGTTCTAAACCCAAACGAAATGAAAAATGTAAGTCGACAGTTCTTGTAACGTCACCTGGTGCAAGTTAATTTTCATCGAATATCTCTCTCTCATTTGCACAAACCGACGACGAAGAGTGTGAAATGAAACGTCAGATGAGAGAAATTGATTATCTATTCTAATTTGCTCTATGAGAGCAGTCGATAACAATTTATTATGGAGCATATAAGTCACCAACAACGTGTTGAAGATATTACAACATTTTATCTAAGTAACCATTCAAATGTAAAAGCGCGAAGAATTTTGCGGGATTGCCTTGGTTTAAATAATTCAGCGTATTGTAAAGAATTTTAAAACCTTCTTTACACTGGGAGATAAAGTGAAGTCTAGCCGAGCTCGTAGCGTACATACGGGCACAAAACTATTCAGATGCTAAAGAACGACATTATTGAAGATATTGGAGCAATAGGTAATTTTGGAAAGGTAAGAGGTAGGTCTTTTTTTTTCTTAAAAAAAAAAACATAAGTTATCTACTATCTGGAAGAGAAAATTGAGGCTCCGTATCTCGGCGATTTCACTTTTTTGATTCTGAAAGATATCTTAAAGGCATTTCCAACAAGCCCAAAAACATCCGACCACTGCTTCAGAACTTAGTTATTTTACCCTAGTACCCTCCGACCACCAATCCGAAAATTTTCAAACCGCTGCCATTTCGGCCCCTTGCATTTTCGGGGATGGTCGTAAATGGACATATTTTCATGAAATGAGCCAAGGAATACGCTGGTGAAATTTGTCTAGTCGTGACTGAACCACCCTGTATAGCACCATAGTCATTTAACGGCAGAAAGTAATATATTGTATTAAGTTGTACTATGATGATTTTTGTAACCTAGTGTATTTTTTTCGCAAATTCTTATACATAATAAAGAAGAAAATCCATTATTGTATTTACGAATAAATATTGTTTCTTTTTTCGTCGCGCGAGTTAAACTGTTGACTAAGCGTTTCATTATATTTTGTTTATGTGTTTGCTACATTTTTCGGATCAGAGTTATTGTTTTATATTCTTTTTTGGAAAAACACGTGAAACGTGACCTCTTTCGTTAATACGTTTCTTTTCGTGGTCAAATGAAGTCATACATAATGTGTTTTTGTTATTGTTCTTGCTAATTTATTTTGCCACATTTTTAAATGATCTTGTAAAGTAAGAGAATATTATTATTTCCTTCTTTGATAAGATAAACACTTATGATTAACTGATTCTGAATATTAAACTTCGTGCCGCGAATTACTTTTGTAACATTCTTAAAATATTGAAAAATTTTTACTCTATCAGGGATGATTTTTTATTTATTCGGCTTTTTCATTGGTACTTTTTTATTTATTTAAGTCTACAGAAACAAAATTCTTTACAGACCTTTAATAGTTATTACATACAATTCTTAATAATACTTATTTAACATCAATTAATTACTTAAAAATAATTTATATTTAATATGGGACCTAAAAAATTCTTGAAAAAAAAAATATTTAAAAGTGCCCTAATAATTGGGCCATTAAAAGTATAATTGTGCCGATAACATTCAGTGTGAAAGATTTTAAATTGCCTTAAGTTACGACAAGGAATATGGAGTTCTATTTTTTCTAACAAATCTGGGCAGGCTACATTTCCATTCAACAAATCATACACAAAAAGCAAACATTGATACTTCCGCCTAACTTCCAAAGTTTGCATACCCAACAATAAGCATCTAGCTTCATATGTAGGAATAGGATGGGTAAAACTTAAAGATCGAAGAGCATGTTTCAAAAAATTTCTCTTGATTTTTCTCCAAACGATATATTTGAGTCTTACTATGAGGACTCCACACCAAAGCTCCATATTCTAATTTTGATCTTACATATGAAATATACATACAACAATTTTATTGTGTAAGGATCCGAAAAATTATCACTGTTTCTCCATATGAAAGCTGGCAAAGAATACGATTTATTTATAAGTTTATCTATATGTGGTATAAAGGTAAATCTATTGTCAAACGTAATTCCAAGGTCTTCAATTTCATGCACAGTTTTCAGAATTTGATTTTTTTTTCAAGCTTTTTGATTTCAAGCTTTGAAATATGAAACATGTGCACATTTCCCAAGATTAAGCTGAAGATTATTCCTAATGCACCAATCATTTTATTATTCATGCTCAAGCCCATTCTAAAATAAATAAATGGTTTCCCGTTACATCCCATGTAGGGATTAGGGAGAGCTTCTCACAACCAGTGATCTGTGCGCTTTCTAGTTGTATACTCACTGATTGGGACCTACTCAGGCCAATCGGTTTGCCAGGAAGAATGAGGTTGCATTTTGCAAAACTTCTTGCAAAAAACTATATCTCTATTAATAGAGATATAGAATGGTCTTAAGCATGAATAATAAAATTAAAAAGTACCAAGGAAAAGCCGAATAAATAAAAAATCATCCCTGATCACTTTAATTTATAAATATAAAATTGTACATTATTAAAAAACATTTTAAAACATATATAAACTTTCACTTAAGTATTTGGTCACACGCATCAAAAAATTTGGTTCTCATCAAAAAGTCACGCACGCGACAAAAATTTTGAGAATTTTGTACAAATTTAAAAATCAAAACACACAAAATCAAATTTGCTTAATTTGTTAATGTCCAAACATTGCTAAAATATAAATTGTAATCTAAAAGGTTCTAAACTAATAGGTCCTTTAATTTTGAAATTTATTTTCTTTTCAAATGTTCATACGTGACACCGGTTTTTTGTTTTCTTTCTTAACTTCTTTGTTTATGAGGTTTTTAACGGATAGGGCTTACTCTATTCCAAGAGAAGCAGCCTCCAGCCCATTATATATTCACAACTCCATGCTTGATTTATTTGCGTATAGTGGGTTAAAATCTTGATCTGCAAGTCATCTTACATTTCTTCAAGCATCAGTCCCAAACAAATTAATTTTGGTTTCATCGCTCCAAAGAGTATTTATTGCGCCAGTTTTTTTACAACCTCTGCCCCACACCATGACTTATGGCTGTGTGCACTTTCCTTTCCTGTAAGTTTACCTTTTTAAATAATGAAATTTTACGAGCTATTCGCCCACGAAGGTTTATGTCACACAATCCATGTCGTACAGTTCTTGCAGATATTTCATTATTTATTTCAGCTGCAATCGCATTTAGAAGACTTAGAGGGATATCGCTTCACGAGTATTGCTATTTAACCGTCGGTGATGGAACACGTTTATCTTACAGCACCACGTCTGTCTATTTGTTTGTGAGGCTTAGCGGCATTCAATTTTTGGATATTTCCAGAGATTGAGCTAGAAATTCGTAAGATATCTTCTGTTCCTGAAGTTTTTGAACAAGCCTCCGCTCCTCCACCATACAATAGCTAGATCTAACCATCTATCAGTAGTATACGTTAGCTCGATATTATTGTTGGATTCTAACTTTATAACAAACCAAATGGAACTAAAAATCCCAAATATAATCGCGAAGTACTACAGAAATTTGATATTATTTTTCAAAGACCTGTATGAGCTAGTGTGGACACAATTTAAAGTAACGGTATTCTGAACAATCAACACCATCTTTTTTTTTGAGGGATCATCAAATTATGCGGTAACCACGCGACGAAATATTTTTGACGGCCAAATATTCATGCAATATTAATTGTATACGAGTGGAACTATAAGTAATGCCCAAGCCTGTCTCAATTTTACGATAATCTTATGTTGGGATTTTATCTGCGAATGTCGATCAATTTATTTGAAAAAAAATCATTTTAGTATTTTAAAACGGAGCCGTAGCAAAATGTCCCTTTAGGATTATATGGTTTACCTATCAAAATGCCCATAACATACTGGTTCGAATGTGCTTACACATGCATAGTTACAATATTTTTACAAACTACCATTTCGCGACCTTAGACAAACACGGTTCTAACTGACAATTTATGATAATTTAATCCGTATATCTCATTGCCATAAAATGGGCATATCCTTTCGATTACTGGCACCGAAATAATTATATCTCTTATCGTTGACGAGATATCTAATAGAAAAAATTATTGGTTCTTCTCAAAAACTACTTGGTGCACTTAGAACCTGGTTGTTCTAAGGTCGCGATTTATATGTTGTGAATATGGGTATTATTGCATTATTATAATTTTTGATGTGTTAACATTTATAGGCACGGGTAGGGCAATCTATCAAAGTGAACACATGCAAATAACTCACAGCGTTAGCATCACATACGTGGTTGTTGTACAACAATAGTCTCTGCCTGAAAATAAGTATGATGGTATTGATGTAGCGGCAGCGAACAAACAAGCAGGTCGTTGTCGCCAAAGAGTATTGAATAGTATAGTATAGAATATAAACATTGATGGCTTTTGAAACATTTATCCTTTTTGTATTGTTCCTCTACATGAGAGCGGAAAAAGAGTGCAAGTGGACGTCGATGGTGCAATGAGAGTGTGCGCGGCTTTTGTGCATGAAAACGTAGGTGCATGACAACGTGGCCTCTGACCATCTTAAATTTCTTTCGACGGCAGTCACCTCGCTTAGTGGCAGCGGCACTATCGAGTACTTAGCAATGAAAAAGACTTTCAAAATACCGTTTGGAACCTGTGTAAAATTTTTGTGGCCGTCGGTGGTGCAATGGTTAGTGTGCGCGGCTCTTGTACATGAGATCCTGGGTTCGAACCCTGCTCTGACCACCTTTAAAAAAATTTCTGTCGGCGGCAGTTACCTCGCATAGTGACGGCGACACTATCGAGTATATAGCCACGAAAAAGCTTCTCAAAATACCGTTCGGAATCGGTGTAAAACTGTAGGTCCCAATCAGTGAGTGAAAACTGGAAAGCGCACAGCTCAGTGATTGTGAGAAGTTCTCCCTAATCCCTTCATGGTATGTAACGGGAAACCACTTAAGTTCTCTATACTATTCATGGTAGAAATATAATGGTAGATGATGCAGTACGACAATACAATACAACAAGCCAAAAACAACAGGCATTTTGTTTTTGCTCAGTGTCTGTATTATGCCAACTCAGCTGATTGAAAAATAATGAAAATGTATACAAAATTGGAAAAAGCAAAAGGGATATACAAGTAGAGAAGAAAAAACCGGCGAAATTTGGCAACCCTAGTAGAAGAGAACCAAACAAGTCGACGCGATTCACTCAAACGCATTTGTTTCCCGCGTCATAACTTGATTATTTCATACTTTTTACATACTTTATGTAATTTTATTTAAATATGGTTGGAATTTCTATAGTTAGATACAATAACCTCGTCAGAAAATATATTGTATTGAAATATTCAACGAAGAGAGTAAGAGAGAGAGCAGTGAAACGACGCGCTTCACTTGTTTTCTTTGTTGGCATTCCACTCCATGAGTAAATTTTCTTCTCTATTATGGAAAAAGTTCCATTTACAAAATGGGTGTGTTTGAAAGTGTTAAAGTATGAAAATTAAAACGTTTCTGTGATTTTTACGGAGAAAACCTTTCAAAAACAGCAATTTCTTGTTCCTTGCCCAAGATATTTTTTCGAACGCGAGGAGTTAAAAAGGTTCTTGCAAATCTCGTCGTAGGTAAATCCCCGGGCCCGGATGGCATATCTGCACTGGTCTTGAGTAGGTGCTCTTCGACACTGGCGTGTCCACTGCGCAATCTTTTCAACCTTGCATACCGTGCCGGAGTCTTCCCGGCGCGTTGGAAGGTTGCTAATGTCCAGCCAATCCCTAAAAAAGGTGATGCAAGTAACCCTGCAAATTACCGTCCAATTGCAATTTGTTCTGCGCTCTCGAAGGTTATGGAGAGCATGGTTAACCACCATCTAGTGAAGTATCTTGAGTCCAATGACCTTCTTAACGATCGGCAGTATGGCTTCCGTAGAATGAGATCTACTGGATACCTGATGGCGTTCCTTTCGGAAGAGTGGAGTCGATCCATCCACCGGCTTGGTGAGAGTAAGGTAGTGGCTCTTGATATTTCCAAAGCCTTTGACAGAGTATGGCACGATGCACTCTTGTCAAAGCTCGCTGCTTTTGGTGTCGGTGATAACTTCACTCGATTTATTTCGAGTTTTCTCAGAGATCGCACTATACGAGGTGTTGTAGATGGGGTTTCATCCGACGAGCATAAATTGACTGCAGGTGTACCACAGGGCTCTGTTCTTTCTCCTTCTCTTTTTCTTATTTTCATTGACGATCTCCTGGGTCAGACTGTGAATCCAATCTACTCTTTTGCCGATGACAGTAATCTCTGCCATTCTTATTCATTCGATCGTAGGCCAAGTCTTCAAGAGATTGAAGTCAAACGCCGGACGATGACTGAAACACTCGACCGCGATCCATTGTTGAATGGGGTCGAAAGAATAGAGTAGATTTTAATGCGAGTAAGACCCAGTGTTGTTTGTTGTCGCATAAACGTATTGCTGACCCAGGTGTGTCGTCATTGTCTATGGACGGTGTGGATATTGATGAATCAGACGCTCTTGATGTTCTGGGCATGAAAATACAATGTGATGTCCGTTGGGCAAAACATGTATTTGAAGTGTCGAAAGATGCATTCAAGTGTCTAGGCTTTTTAAAGATATACAAGAAATACTTCACTCCATCTGATCTTCTCAATATCTACACCACCTACATCAGGCCAAAGATGGAGTATAACTCCCATATATGGGCAGGTGCTCCTAGGACTTCTTTGGAGCTTCTCGACCGTGTTCAGAGGAAAGCGACGGTGTTAATATGGGACAGTAGGGTATCCAACTCTATTGCCTCCCTTGAGCATCGTCGAAATGTGGGTTGTGTGTCACTGTTCTATCGATATTTCCACGGTATGTGTTACTCGGACATCCGTCAACTTATGCCGGACGTGAGAATATTTAGCCGAAGTACGCGGTTTTCCAGGAACTCTCATCCGTTTTTTATCGAGTGGCCGATTGACCGCACTACACACTATAGAGAAAAGTCGTTATTCAGCCGTACTTCCGGCTAGTGTATTTCCCACCAATTGTGACATACAAACATTCAAGGCAAATGTCAACAGACACTACTCCATCTTTCCACCCTCTACTACCTCAATTTTCCTTCGCCAACACAATGCACTGCATTTATAGGGGGCATCCCCTGAGTGTTGGTTTGATAAAAAAAAATTGTAGGCGAACGGTGGTTGTATTCAAATAAAAGTAAACAAGCTCTGACATAAGAGAAAAACTCACTCCGAAAAAAAGTTCACATCTACCATTATTTGTACCATGATACTATTCAATACTTTTTGTCATCGCTCTGTTTATGACAAAACAAAAATTATTATTTTAGTGAGCTAAATATTGCTTTATTTATTTTAACAATATTACATCTAATGTTAAAGAAGATGTAAGAAAAAGGAAAGTGCAATAGCAAAAGAGCCTTCATTCAGCACAAAACTATTCTTTTTTTAATTTCGAATGTAACATTTCCTAAGTGTTCATAGAAATCGAACAGGTAGATACCGTGTAACAAAAAGGTGTTAGGCCCGTGAGTTCGAACACTCATTGATTTTTTTATTATATATAATTTTGCTGGATGTGCGCATATATGATATATTTATATTAATTTATACTTTATATTTTTAATTTATCATAATGTTACGAATTTCCTTAATAGCCCTCTTAGAGCTGTTTTGTTCCCAATAATAAAACAAGGTTCGTTTTTAAATTACGATAAGTACAACAGTTGTAATTTATTTTATTTTACTTACATAGTACAACCGTTCACTTACATGTACATTTTGTTTTTGGGATTCTATGGCACAGCTAATCGAAAAGGTACTAGGCCGATGATGGAGAATGAGAGAGCAAAGAAGACAGGAACTAATTTTAAATATTGTTTATTGATACTAATGACAGCTAAATTATGTTTTATGTTGTTTGCATTGAACGAAAATACGTATTCCCTTTGATTTCTGTCCGTTTCATGTCCAACGAAAGTGTAAAATTGGTAAAATACAGCAGCAAATAAAACTCTATGAAATGCCCTACTACCTCGTCGTCATGAAGAGGCATCGAAGAGAGTAATTGAAACTCTTAAGTATTTCTCTATTGTATCACCCATGATACAAATACAAGGTAGTAGCGTCAGCCCATATGATTTCCTTTGTGTACATTTCATCGTACCCAGTAAATGTCAAAGTTGTTTTTGTGTGAGTGCGTTCTCTTTTGATTACATCTATCTATGTTCACAATTGTTCATGTATTTCATGTATTTTTTATCAGCCAGTTTTGACAATAACTGGGTACGGAAATTACAACAATGCTAATGCTACTACCTTGTATTTGTATCATGGTATCACCCTTCAATTTCGATCCGTTACCAATGTATTCAAGTGCTGCCATATATTTCTCGAAACGTATACTAATCCCTCGAAGAGCCATGATCATATCATGTGTGAATTCATAATACTGATTTGGCGAACTGGTATATTGTTAGGGTATACTTTCAGGCGCAGCAATAATCGCCCTGTTATTTACCTTATTTTACTTAATCGTATCAATAATTCTGTGGTCACAAATAATAACAGCCTAACTCGAGTTAGGACAAAATTGAAAAAAAAATTTGAGAAGTCACCGTGCTCAAATAAGCATCGCTTTTTTCGTTAAGAAGTAAGTAAAAGAATTCATTTCCTTGTTATATGTAACAAAGTTATCACAAAAACTCCGACTCCTGATTTCCAATAAAGATATTAAACTTTAAACTTTAAAAAAATTTTAGAATCGACTTGGGCTGTTATTGTTTGTGACCACAGAATTATAATTGGGGTTCTGCAATTCACCATATGTTTGTGTATTGGCAAACCGCCACATCAAGCCTGTTGTCTTTTTCGCACTTATGTAAAGTAGATGCCTTCTCTACAACTACACATACATACAATACTATTCAGTTCTTTCGAAATTTTCGTAAGAAATTTTTTCATTATCTCTAAACGGAAACTGTTGTTGAAAAGTGTTACTACCACCCATGCTACAATAATATCTTCATGGTAATAGCAGCTCGTGTTGTTGTTGTTGTAGGCAGCAACAACAGGCATTTTGTTTTTGTTCTATTCGCTTCAGCTGTCAAACTCTACACAAATACATACACACCAACAACCAAGAATGCAAAAGAGTACAAAAACAAAATACATGTGAGTGTGACAGCCGAAGCCAAGAATCTCATGAAAAAAATGAAAACAGCTGTTCTTACGACTTTACCATGAACATATTATTGTACCATGCTACCACCTATCTCTGATTTGCCGTACAAATATTTCATTAATAATTCATTTTTGCACTCCATTTTACTTTTAATGCATGTTGTGTTACTTTTGTTTACTTTACTTTTGTTCAGAGAACTCGTTTGCAACAACATGATACATATTTGCGATATATGAGTTTTTTTGGGAGAACTACATTGCGATTAATAAATTAATACAAATCAATCAAAGTATTGTTGCGGCAACCGAGCAATAAACATTGTTTTTCTTTGCGTGCTTATTTGACCACCCGTTACATATGTGCAACGTCACAATCTGCAGTCTCCCAAAATGTGCGGATCCAGCTATAAGATATCTATATAATAACGCATTTACACCACCGATTATCGCGGCCAGGTTATCGATAGCCTTGTTCTCTAATCTTTGCCGTTTACACCACTAAATTTGAGATTAAATTGACATTTCAGTTGGCAATTCCGTGCTTAGACAAACTCCGCGCCGAGACAAAATTATCGAAGACGGCGGTACAACAGAAAAATTAAGGTGTCGGCAATTGGTTTTGCCAGTTTTGTACAAATTTGGGATGTTTTTGAAATAACTGAACCTTTAAAATTTGGATCAGTGCCGATTTGACTTGAGTCACAGTTTAAACCAATAAGAGCCATTTATATCAGCGGCGTGAGTTTCAAAAAAGTTTTGGTGGCGGCGACGCGTCGGAAAATTGTCGATCGGCTTTCATCTGTCAAACAGTTGATTTTTTTGTGTATATTTTTATTATAGTACGCATGTGAAGAAAACAGCAGAAGATTTCAATCATGGTAGAAATATAATGGTAGATGCAGTACGACAACAAATACAACAAGCCAAAAACAACAGACATTTTGTTTTTGCTCAGTGTCTGTGTTGTGTCAAGTCAGCTGATAGAAAAATGATGAGAATGTAAAGAAATTTGCAAAAAGTGCCATTTAGAAAATGATTAAGTGTTATTTGATATATTGAAAGTGAATGAGTGTGAAAATTAAAAAGTTTCTATGTAATTTTTGCAGAGAAATATTTCGAAAACAGCAGTTGCTGGCGAACGGGGGTTGCAGACAAACAAATGTAAACAAACTTTGACATAAGAGAAAAACTTACTCACACTCAGTCCAGAAAAAAGTTCAAATCAGCTGGGCTAGTGCTTCTACCATTTCTTTGTACCATGATTTCAATCGAGCAGAATTTCATTCCATTCCGTTCCAGACTAAATTGTAACAAAATCAAATTAGAAACAAATGAAATGACACAAAAACAGAAGATTTTTGATGGAATGAGAACAAAAAGCAGAAGATTTTGTAAAATGTAAACAAACAAAATTGTTAGCAGAAGAAAAATATTTTCTAAAATCGATTTTATTTAATTTATGTTAATTAACAATACAAAATGTGAAATGATTTGTTGCTAATAAGAAGAAAATAAATTGTTATATTGAAACTAAATAAAAAATTGTTTTGTTAAATGAATATTGGCAAATTTTAGTATTATTATTTTGTTCTGCAACACGAAACAAATGACTGTATTGCCGTTCGGAATATAAGAATCCACTCCGGAGACACGTATAAATCGAGTGCTTTGTTGGTCATTGGTCAGAAAACTAAACTGTGTGAGCTATAGGGTGAGAAAGCGCAAAACATCATCATAAGAGCGGCCAAAAAAAGCACTTGCATTTCCGGCCACCAGCAGCGAACACCACATTGTGCGTCCACTCCGAGTATAAGGATCTCTTCTGGAGACATGTACAAATCGATTGGTATATGTCTCATTATCCAGAAATTAAACTTGCGTGAGCTATAGGGTGAACAGTTTTTGAAAATGTGTGAAATATTTTCATATGTGTGGCCAAAATACGCATTTACATTTTCGGTCACCAGAAGCAAACAAAAGATTGTGTACTAACTCCGAGTATAAGGATCTCTTCCGGAGACATGTACAACTCGATTGGTATATGTGTCATTATCCAGAAATTAAATTTGCGTGAGCTATAGGGTGAACAGTTTTGAAAAAGTGTGAAATATTTTCATATGTGTGGCCAAAATACGCATTTACATTTTCGGTCGCCAGAAGCAAACAAAATATTGTGTACTAACTCCGAGTATAAGCATCTCTTCCGGAGACATGTACAAACCGATTGGTATATGTCTGATTATCCAGAAATTAAATTTGCGTGAGCTATAGGGTGAACAGTTTTGAAAAAGTGTGAAATATTTACATATGTGTGGCCAAAATACGCATTTACATTTTCGGTCACCAGAAGCAAACAAAAGATTGTGTACTAACTCCGAGTATAAGGATCTCTTCCGAAGACATGTACAAATCGATTGGTATATGTCTCATTATGCAGAAACTAAATTTGCGTGAGGTATAGGGTGAACAGTTTTGAAAAAGTGTGAAATATTTTCATATGTGTGGCCAAAATACGCATTTACATTTTCGGTCACCAGAAGCAAACAAAAGATTGTGTACTAACTCCGTGTATAAGGATCTCTTCTGGAGACATGTACAAATCGATTGGTATATGTCTCATTAGCCAGAAATTAAATTTGCGTGAGCTATAGGGTTGACAAATTTCAAAAATTTTCATGTAAAAATTTCAAAAATTTAAAAAACGCATTTTGATTCACGAACACGAAACCAAATGGTGTCTGTCCAAACCCATTATACAGTCTCTTCTGAAAATATGGACGAATCGATTGCCATGTTAGTCATTTTCTAAAAAAATAGGATTTTCGAAGCTATAGGGTGGCCAAAGTTCAAAAATCTGCATATCAAAAATGACAAAAATCAACAAACGCATTTTTATTCATTAACACGAAACCAAATGGCATCTGTCCAAACCCATTATACGGTCTCTTCTGGAAATATGGACGAGTCGATTGCCTTGTTGGCCATTTTCCAAAAAATAGGATTTTCGAAGCTATAGGGTGGACAAAGTTCAAAAATCTGCATATCAAAAATTACAAAAATCAACAAACGCATTTTCATTCATTAACACGAAACCAAATGGTATCTGTACAAACCCATTATACGGTCTCTTCTGGAAATATGGGTGAATCGATTGCCATGTTGGTCATTTGTCCAAAAATAGGATTTTCGAAGCTATAGGGTGGACAAAATTTTAAAATCTGCATATGAAAATTACAAAAATCAACAAACGCATTTTTTGGAAAATGACCAACATGGCAATCGATTCGTCCACATTTCCAGAAGAGACCGTATAATGGGTTTGGACAGACACCATTTGGTTTCGTGTTAATGAATGAAAATGCGTTTGTAGACGATACAAATTATTATACGAAGATTTTTGAAATTTGTCCACCCTATAGCTTCAAAAATCCTATTTTTGGAAAATGACCAACATGGCAATCGATTCATCCATATTTCCAGAAGAGACCGTATAATGGGTTTGGACAGACACCATTTGGTTTCGTGTTGGTGAATGAAAATGTGTTTGTAAATTTTTGAAATTTTCATATGAAGATTTTTGAAATTTGTCCACCCTATAGCTCCATAACTCCTCTTTTTTGGAAAATGACCAACATGGCAAGTGGTTCGTCCATATTTCCAGAAGAGACCGTATAATGGGTTTGGACACACCATTTGGTTTCGTGTTGGGGAATGAAAATGCGTTTGTAGATGATACAAATTATTATATGAAGATTTTTGAAATTTGTCCACCAAATAGCTTCGAAAATCCTATTTTTTGGAAAATGACTAACATGGCAATCGATTCGTCCATATTTTCAGAAGAGACTGTATAATGGGTTTGGACAGACACCATTTGGTTTCGTGTTCGTGAATCAAAATGCGTTTTTTAAATTTTTGAAATTTTTACATGAAAATTTTTGAAATTTGTCAACCCTATAGCTCACGCAAATTTAATTTCTGGCTAATGAGACATATACCAATCGATTTGTACATGTCTCTCGAGGAGATCCTTATACTCGGAGTGAACGCACAATGTGGTGTTCGCTGCTGGTGGCCGGACATGCAAGTGCATTTTTTGGCCACTCTTATGAAGATGTTTTACGCTTTCTCACCCTATAGCTCACACAATTTTATTTTCTGGCTAATGACCAACAAAGCACTCGATTTGTACGTGTCTCCGGAGTGGATTCTTGTATTCCGAAGGGCTACACAATCTTTTGTTTCGTGCTGCAGAACAAAATAATTAAACTAAAATTTGCCAATATTCATTTAAAAAAACAATTTTTTATTTAATTTCAACATAATACTTTATTTTCTTCATATTAGCAACAAATCATTTCACATTTTATATTTGTTAATTTATATTAGCGATGAACAATTTTAGAAAATATATTTCTTTTGGTAACAATTTTGTTTGTTTACATTTTGTAAAATCTTCTGCTTTTTGTTCTCATTCCATCAAAAATCTTCTGTTTTTGTGCCATTTCATTTGTTTCTAATTTGATTTTGTTACAATTTAGTCTGGAACGGAATGGAAATGAAATTCTGCTCGATTGAAATCTTCTGCTTTTTTTCTTCTGTTTCTTCGTAACTAACAGTGTTGCGTCGAAATGTACACCAGTTTAAAATGAGGTTAAAAATTAACCTTCAGATTTTACAGATTAAAATTGTAAAAGCAATCTTCTAGGTTAGCGTAGGTTAACAGAGTTAACCTTCGAAATGCGTGGGCGCGGGCGGGCGAAATCTTGGGTGGTGCAAATTAAATATCTTTCTTTTCTTACAATTTCTTCATTATTTGTACTGTCTTTTTTTCACAATGAAATCGTCGCCGAGATTGTTTCGAAGAGATACACGAGTTGTATATCGAAATTACATTACTGTGCAACATAAGGGCAATTTAAGCTTCAATAGAAACAAAAAAAACACAAACAACTTTATATTCCTCTTTTGCTTGGTGAATGACGAAAATTAACTGAATTTGTTTTCATAAATAAATCAAATTACTTATAAACAGTTTGTCCCCCAAAATATTAATTCCCATATTGACAAGTAAAGGGTAACTACCGAAATTAATTTAAATTTTTTAAAGACTTTGTCATAAATGAGTCACAACATGTTACTGTGTGTATATATATTTATGTATGCAAGTAGATGTCTAGCAAACCATATGTGCATAAGTAACTAAACAATCTAAATTGTAAATTTGTTTAAATATGAAATGTCGATGGGAAAAATAATTATTTTGCAGTTTTAAATAATCTGTTTTTATACTAAAACTTTGTGATGTTCTTGAAAGTGCTTTTGTATTGTAGTTTTACATAGAATGCGTCATTCCAATTTCGTTGATTAATTAATACCAGTTTTCATATATCAATAGAAAATCTGTAACTGTTTTGACACAACCATTAGTTGTAAAAATGCATTAAAAAATAGTGATGGATTTTTAAATTTCAGCAAAAATGGTGTACGATCATGACCAGCATTTCACCTGCAACTTGTTAGAAAAGAATCATGTAATAATGGTCACATCTAATTTTGATTCGATACATAAGATCTTGGGTTCGAACCTTGCTCTGACCACCCTAAGAAAAATTTCTTTCGGCAGCGGTCACCTCGCATAGTGACGGCGACAATATCGAGTATATAGCCATGAAAATGCTTCTAAAAAAAACCGTTGTGAATCGGTGTAAAACTGTAGGTCCCAATCAGTAAGTGAAAACTGGAAAGCGTACAGCTCAGTGATTGTGAGAAGTTCTCCCCTGTCTCTTCATGGGATGTAATGGGAAACCATTTATTTATTTTACTTTATGGAGCTTATCCAATCGGCGGCTGCGCATGCCTGTGTTAAAAAGTAGGCAACGGCGGCAGACGGCTCAAATTCCGATCGGCTTTCCATTTTGGTTGTATCGTTTATTGTGGCCAAGATGTCTTTCTTCCAGGTGGTAGCATTATATCAGCTGATTTTATTTTTTTCATGTCGCTGTGGTCCGAACCTGCCAAATTCATTTGTATTCTGTTTTTGTACTTTTTTGTTCAGTTGTACTATTACGATTATTAAACGCAATTTTTGAACTTGCATTTACATCCCGCATAACTAGTGACACTGACTGAACAAAACTTAAATATTAACAGCTCTCAAATCTCCACAACGAACTGTTCTCAACGCTCTCTCCTATTGAAGTAAAAAGGGAGAAGTGCAGCAGAGACAACCCTGAACTTTAAGTTAACGTAAATAATATGTTGGATTGAACAAATGTTTGAATACAATTAATGCACCAATGTTTTAATTCAATGAATAATGCATACCTGAATGTAATCAAATTGCTGGCAAGTCTTCATGCTTATCATAACTAGTGAGCTGTGCGTTTTCTAGTTTTACACTCACTGAATGGGACCTACAGTTTTACACCGGTTCCGAACGGTACTTTTGAGAAGCTTCTTCATGGCTATGTACTCGATAGTGTCGCCATCATTAAGCGAGGTGACCGTCGTCGAAAGGAATGTAAGGCGGTCAGAGCAGGGATCGAACCCACGCCCTCATGTACAATGTCAGAGAAGGGATCGAACCCACGTCCTCATGTACAATAGCCGCGCACACCAACCATTGCACCACCGACGGTATGTTGTATCATTGCCCGGTATTAAATATCATTCACATTAACCTCAACTTGTTCGTCTTTTTCAAAAAATATGATCCAAAATATGCATTTGATGTTCAACAATTATTCTTGGATTTTGGGTATGCATATTAAGCAATTTAGTTTATTCACGTGCAAATTTCGGGGTTTTTCCTCAATACTTGATTGCACCCAAGCAATGTTCACATTATTTCGAACTGCACGAGGTCTTCCAGCACTTGGATGAGTACACACCGGCCCTTTTTGCCCTGAAACAATCGGTAAATTGTTGGAACGCTAGGTGCATTTCAAACATGATAGAAATTTCAATATGATATTAGTATCTGAATGCTGACTTTCAAAATAAAATTGAAAAATGCTGAAGCAATCGGTATATTGTTGGAACGCTAGGTGCATTTCAAACAAGATAAAAATTTCGATATGATATTTGTATCTGAATGCTGACTTTCAAAAAAAAATGGAACTGTGCTGTTTTTTGTTCTGTGCTGAGTCTTTCCATCATAAATTTCCCAAGTTTTTTAAAGTTAATTCTGAAAACAAAACTAATGAAAAATACGCAAACAAAGAAGGTATTCGCTAATTAAATCGGAACGTTACTTATGTGCCCACCTGACGCGATAACTATTGGTTAAACCGGTTAATGGGATATTTTGCAACTAACCGTATGCCGGTTTTTAGAAAAACGTAATTTTGGAATAAACTGAAGCACGGTTATTTGACGTCGGTTAACCGGCGTTTACTCAATTTGTGTTAAACAAATTTAAAAATTATATGAAAAGAAGTATGATTTTCAAATATTAATGCATTTTCTGAACTAAGTAATACGATATCTACATATTTTCAAATATAATTTTATAGCTTGAATAAGTTTTACATAAGATTTTAAACAATTTTAATTTCAAAATGATTTTAGAATTTAAAAACAATTAAATAATTTGAAGTACATTAATATTTTACACTTAATACTTAGACAGATCAATTTTATTTTAAACACGCATTCAAAATTGGAGTATGATGTAGATTTTAATTTAAAAACTAAACGTGATTGCCAAATTTAAATACAGCTATGCAATTTTGGGATTTAAACACGAATAAGAATATTCTATTCAATATAATTCAATTCAATTCTATAATAGTCTACTCTAGACTAATTCAGTTCAATTCTTTTTATCTTCATAAGAAAAAATATTAACTGATGTGTTTTTATTTTATTAAATATCTGAATAATGTAGTCTTGTATTTTCTGAATAATAATGATTATTTTATTTATTATTTTGCCCCTATTTTACAGGCAAAAGAAAAAATATAAGAAAATGTTATTGTTAGAAAATATAGATTTTGTATTATTAAGGTCCAATTTAGACTTGTGTCGAACTCGTTCACTAGATCTCGAACTCGTTCATTTAAGGTGCCCAGACATAACAATCACGAACATACATGCCATTTCGAACATGTGCATTATGTTCGTAAGGGTGATGTCTGGTTACCCTAAATGAACTATATAGTTCATGAACGACACAACTCAAGTCCAATTAGTCTTGATTGTTGACGGTTGACGGTAAGCGATCAGCTGTTTGAGTTGGGGTTGCATTTTGCATGTGTTAGAGTGAGACCACTAAAATTGACGGTTTACGACGGTAGACTTCTGCAGGTTGTATAATCAACCGTCAGCCGTCAAGACCGATCAGCTGTTATTGTTATTGCTTTTAGTATGACATATTGTGCGCGGCAAAACACAATTACATGGCAACCACAATTTCCTTTTTATATTTCATTTTTTTTATTTGACACAATCACTTTTTAACACAAAACTCATGCATGGAAATTATATTTTGTACAAATGCTCTTCGATCAGTTTTTTTTTTGTTTTGTTTTGTCTTTCTACCACCGTCTAAACATATCGTTTTCCATGCAAAACGAAAAACCCGGGGTTTCGCCGTCTGTGAAACCGAAAATCGGTTTGCCGAAAGAGTGGTTTTTCGAATAAATCGAAAACACTCTAATATTGATTCATCTTTCGAATGATAGCAAAATCATAAGTATATAATGTTTCCTTGAGAAGATATTTAATTTTCCATAATTGTTAAAACCCCTAAATGGGGCAAGTCATCCAACGGTAAACACAATTTTATCAATTTTATTCACTCGACAAGATATACCACATCTACTAACTAGGTCACTTTATTTCTGGAATGTTTTTAAAGGGACTAGGAACATGTATATACATATTTAGAGGCTGCGGCTTTTGGTTTTTTGTCCGCCTTTATGGGTTAACAGCCTCCTACACACCTGCGGATTATATCCACATGTATTTTTGTTTCTGTTTGTTATAGATTAATTCTAATGTTTCGTAAAATATTTAAACCGTTTCCCATGTCATTCCTTGAAGGGTAAGGTGGAGCTTCGCAGAATCAGTGTGCTGTGCGCTTTCTAGTTTTACACTTACTGATTGGAACCTACAATTTTACACTGGTTCCGAACAGTATTTTGAGAAGCTTTGTCATGGCTAAATACCCGATAGTGTCGCCGTCACTAATCGAGGTGACATCCGTCGAAAGAAATGTAAGGTGGTCAGAGCATGCATTGAAACCACGTTCTCATGTATAAGAGCAGCGCACACTAACTATTGCACCACCGACGGTTTCATACACCCAGCGAAATAATTATAAAGGCAGTCAATTTTTTCTCGGTACTTTCAATGAACTGCGTTTGGTGTAGAATTTTAATGCATTTATGAGTTATTAAGTATATTATGTCATAGAATGTAACGATTTGATCTGTTTTACAAACTAATTGAAAAGTGACGTTGTTTTTACTGTTTCTGGTGCGAAATATATATAAAGGCAACATGGAAAAGAACCCGTAATCGAACAGTAGTAAATAGGAATTTAAACAGAAGTAAGTTTTCTTTTTTCTTTTATTATTTTAAAATTAACGTAGGTCAAATTAAAAAAATATCAATTTATATAGAATACCTGGTGGAAAGTAGATAAGTAAAGAAAAAAGGGGAAATTTTAAGATTATCATGATGAAGAGCTCTCCAATCGGGATTGAAAAGATGTGGCTGTGTCATTGACAATTTTATAAAATAGGGTGTTCAATATGGAAACACAAAACGACCAGGAAGGACACCACTGATGAGTGAAAGCGCCAAAAGTGACATCAAAAGGGTTGCTGTTAAAGAAAACTTAGGTGATAAGGAAATTATTGCTGAATTGAGCTTGGGAGCAAGGTTGGGTCGTGTTCAACAAGTAATGAAACGCGGCTTGAAACTGTCATATGGGAAAACGTATGCAAAACTAGGTCTCAAGCCAAGACACGAATTAGCCAGATTTAAATTCGCTGAAATATACAGATTTTTGGATGAGGAGTGATATTTGCCGATGGAAAAAAATTAAATTTGGATGGATCTGGAGGCTCGGACAAATATTGGCGTTCCAGAGATTTTTTCAAAATTATGCGTCAGCGGCGAAATTTTGGAGGTGGGTCCCATACGGTTTGGGCAGGTATGAGTTATAGAGGAACCACTCCAATATGTCTCATTTTCACACAAATGGACACCGTGTATTATATTCGACTATTGGATGTCGTCTTAGTTAATTCTGGAGAAGAAATTTGTGTCCCAGAATTTATCATCCAGCAGGACAGGGCAGCAGTACATCGGTTAAAGAAAACTCCAAAGTTTCTGGAGTCCAGAAATAATACCAACTCTTGACTGGCGTGCACTTAGTTCTGATCTTTATCCGATCGACCACCTCTGGTCTATTTTACCTACCCAAGTTTACTACCCAGGGCCCCAGTTGAAGAATGTCAAGGATCGAAGAGTAGCAATTCAAGAAAATGAGAGATAATTGATCCTACGCATATTTCTTCGTTGATATACTCAATGCCAAGACACTTAGTAGAAGTTATCAGCGTTAATGGGGATCATACGCCATACGAAACTTTTTAAAATTTTTAAATAAACCTTTTGCCTTTATAAATACTTCGCACTAGTAATTAGTTTATTTTTGTTGATTCACCTTGAAGAAAGAAGTCATAGTCAAAGTATTTTTGGTGAAAAGTAAATTATTTGTAAAGGCATAATACAATATAAAATAGCAACTTGAAAATTCATCTAAACATTTGGAAAAAAAACAAGTAAAAGTGTTAAATTCGTCTGTGCCGAATCTTTGATACCCTCCACCTTAGTGTTAACCAGCAAAATATTAAATTTTAAAAAGGACCTTTTTTAAGAAAATTTACTTTTTTAAAAAAAATAAAAATAAGTTAGTTGTTCACAAAAGCAATTACTTGTTCACAAATGCTCACAAACGCAGGATGCTCACAAATGCTCACAAATGCATTACTCACAATGCTCACATTGAAAATGTACGTAAGAAAATGTACATTGAAATGTACTTTGAAATGTACTTTGAAATGTTCTTAATGAACTTTATGTACTTTGAAATGTACTTTCAAATGTACATTTCTTAAGTACTTAAGAATAAATGTACTTAAGAAGAAATGTACTTAAGAAATGTACTTAAAAATAAATGTACTTAAGAAATATACTTAAGAAAGAAATGTACTTAAGAAATGTACTTAATGAAATGTACTTAAGAAATGTACTTAATGTACTGAATGTACTTTGAAATGTACTTTGTAATGTACTTAAGAAATGTACTTTTTTTTAAGAAAATGTACTTTTTTAAAAACAATAAAAATAAGTTACTTGTTCACAAGTAAAATAAAAAAAAAAATTTTAAAAAATAAAAAAGCATTTTTCAAGAACTGTTAAAAAAAAAAAGCATTTTTTAAAAATAAAAAATCATTTTTTGAAGAACTGTAAAAAAAAAAAACAAGCTGGGACGAGAGTTGAACCAACAACCCTCAGAGTCCAACACGCAGCCCTTCACCCATCAGGCCAAAGCGACCTTATATGAAGTGTGACAAAATTCATATAAATGTATGAACACATGAAATACATGTAAACATTCTAAAGTACTTATCTATTATAAAGAATACAAAGATTTTCAACATGGAAATTCACCACGCGACAAAAGGAGTAGTAAAAGTAAAGTAAAAAAGCATTTTTTAAAAATAAAAAAGCATTTTTTGAAGAACTGTTAAAAAAAAAACAAGCTGCAAAAAGATTTTTTTTTAAAAATAAAAAGTCATTTTTTAAGAACTATTAAAAAAACAAAATCAAGCTGGGACGAGAGCTGAACCAACAACCCTCAGACTCCAAAGCGCAGCCCTTTACTCATCAGGCCACAGCGACCTTAAGTCAGATGTGACAAAATTCATATAAATGTATAAACACATGAAATACATCTAAACATTCTAAAGTACTTACCTATTAGAAAGAACAACAAAGATTTTCAACATGGAAATTCACCACACGGCAAAAGTAATAGTTTAGTATAAAACTACAAAAATTAATGTGAAAATTCTGAGTTTTTTTACGTTTCCAACCATACAATTTTTGATGTGTTAACATCTATACGCGCGCCTCTAGGGCAGTAAACTATAAATTTAATACATACGCAAGTGTTAGGTTTGGAAGAGTAAATCATCGTTTGTTTGTTCGTTGCTTGGCAGTCGGTATTGAAAGTGATTATTGGGCGATTTTCATATAATTTTCCCACGCGATTTTCTCCGGAAATTCATAGCCGATTTTATTAATTTTTGGATTAAAAAGCTAGTGCGGGTTTCGACGGAGAGTTTAGGCCAAAAATTAAGGCGATCCGATATCGGCGAGCCGAGATTGAAGTGTTTTAATTTGGAGTAATATTAAAAAAGTGTTTTATGTTGATCTTCGGTTTTGTCTTATCATCGTTTGTCTGTTCGTTGCTTGGCAGTCGGTATTGAAAGTGATTATTGGGCGATTTTCATATAATTTTCCCACGCGATTTTCTCCGGAAATTCATAGCCGATTTTATTAATTTTTGGATTAAAAAGCTAGTGCGGGTTTCGACGGAGAGTTTAGGCCAAAAATTAAGGCGATCCGATATCGGCGAGCCGAGATTGAAGTGTTTTAATTTGGAGTATTAATTTGGAGTAATATTAAAAAAGTATTTTATGTTGATCTTCGGTTATATCGTACGAATATAACAATGTATGTATGTATGTACAAGTGTCTGTTGCTTCGCATTCTTTGACTTTTGTGGGAATAAAACAAAAAGTATTGAGCAAGAAAATAATGACACATGTGCTTGCACTGGGTCTTTAAATAATTTTAAGTATTAATATTATTTAAATGAAACGTCATAATATGATTGAACGCTGTTTTTTATTTTCCAATGTAACATTTACGAATGTGTTCATAGAAATCGAACAGGTACCGTGTAGCAACAAGGTGTTAACACATCGCCCGTGAGTTCGAACACTCATTGGATTTTTTTCCAATGGACCAATTTCGCTGATTTTCAATACCAAACTGCTCAGGAATACGTGGAACATTCTGGCCAAAAACCAAACCGCGTTATCGCCGATTGAAGTCGTGAGAATGTTTTCAACAGACGGACAGACGGACATGGCTATATCCACTCCGGTTGTTATAAGGATCAAGAATATATTTACTTTATGGGGTAGCAAAGCCTTATTTCTATATGTTACAATCAGAATGACAAACTGATATATACCCTCTATCACTTACAGTGGAGGGTATAAAAAATGATGTTGCCTTTAAATTTATTTCACTGGGTGTATTCTCTAAAATTCCTTTGGCATATTTTTTATACTTTAATAAAAAGTGTTCCTTTTTAATTGTGACTTCAGGGAAAATTTCCCATTACATATTCGCAATCAATCCAAACATACACATTTGTAATGAGGCAAACGTTTCACTCAATAATCGTTTCAAGAGTTTTCGGTTTTGGTTTGGTACTACTTTTATATTAACCACCTCATTTATCAGCCCTGCTTTCAAATTTCTCACTGATTAATTCTCTTAAGAGTATAACGTACTCTTAAATTCATATAATTCATAGTAAGAGTTAACACCAGTCAAAAAGTAACAATAACATTGGTGTAAATATGTTATTTAGCGCACTGATAACAAAATGAACAAATAAATTGAATACCGACTCCATGATGCAAATATAAATAGGTACCTGCAACAAATACGCATTCAGTGTAAAATTGGAAAGTAACCTCATTAATCCATAAAAACTGAGTGTACTAGGAATTAAAAAAATATGATTGACTCCTCTAAGTATTAGTCCTTAAACAGTACAGTTCATAACAAACAAAAACATATGCGTGAATATTTTTCAAGGCGTTTGATTAATTCGTATCTCATATAACGTCCATAAATTGCCCTTACACCACCTACTTGCTCTCGCACTCATATAATTGCAATTGCTAATAAATTCTCGCAAGTATCTATTGAGTTTGCTGCTGATAAGATATTGAGGGAAAAAACTTGACATCGGAAAAAATCGAATGCGTGAACATTTAGAGGAGACAACAGAGGGAAATATCTCCACATAAAAACAGTACTTTGCAGCCAGTACCGAACGAAACGACTGTGTATTATCTAATCGTTCTTCCCAATTATTGCTCCAATGAAAGAACAAATTGCCAGATAACCAAAGAGCGAACCTTATTAAAAACTTTAATACATTCGGTTTAATAAAACAGTTCGATCCGCACATATCTCAGGTCTTTGTACTTGTACTATTACATACTACGCGATCGCACCGGCACCGGCATCGAATCGAATATAAGGTTTTGTTACCTTTTCTTTTTTAAGTTTTATAACGGATTAGTGAGTGTACTCTGAGTGTAAGCGAAGGATTCAAAATGTCAAGGTATACACACTACTTAGCTTTCGAAACAAATCATTGAAAATATAATAGAAAATTTTGTGATGTCTGCAGCAAAATGATAACTCAGTATGCTTGTACAAAAATATTTAAACGTATCTTGGTAAATAATGTGAAAATTACAAATGCTTGTCATAAACATAATATGGTTGGTTGGGTGCATTGTATTTCGCAAACCCTTTGTGCACCATGTAATTATACCCACACACTTGTACGAGTATATCACTTGTAGAGTTGGGCAAGAGTCACGTGATTGGCGTGATTCACGTGAATCAAGCGTGATTGACGCGTGATCGTGAGTGGAACCAAATTTTGCTCACGTGAGCGTGCGTGAACGTGAGTAGCGAAAAAATCTTCGTGCGTGAGAATAATCTTTGTGTAAGGGAGTGTGCGTGAGCACTATTTTCGCGTGAGTCACGCATATTTCCAAATGGTTGCTATCATTTAATTTCGATTTTCTTACTACTTTGTTAACCAAAGAATTTTTAAAGGCGTCTAATAGCATTTCCCTCTAACAAAGCATCGTTAATCATCTTCTGTATTTGAAGTAAATTTGATACAAGCGATGGAGTTTTTATACGTTTTAAAGAGGAACCGATTTCAAAACAGTGGTAATAATATCAGAACTTCCAAATCATAGGTCCGATTGTTTTAGAATTTACTAAGTATTTGTAGGGGAGGACTCAGGTTTTCAGAATATTGTATCTAAATGCACCCTGTTTCAAGGCACGTTTTGCTACAGTGTGTCAGGTGACAACATTTTCATGGCCTGTAACTTTTTAACTTGAAGCCCGATATAAATGATCTTTGTTTTTGAGATTCTACTAAGTCGCACAAAACAAAAACATGCAGTCGTGTGTCGTCTTTCTAACCGTTACAAAGATATTTGGAATCAAAAGTTTAAAACGTAAACTCCTTAGTTTTTTTGGTAATAACTTGGTCATTTTGAGTCAAATACCTAATGTATTCTAAAATAATCTGACCAATAATTTAGAATTTCTGCTATTATTACCACTTTGTTTTTGTAATTGGTCCCATTGTCCGTCTGGAAGAATACTAAAGGAAATGAGAGGCAAACTTCTTTGAGATAAAGGTGATAAAATGTTGTTCCTGTATAAAAGGGCTACATTTATTATAAACGACATTAAATTTAACTTAGGGATTTACATTTAAGTGTAGTAGTGCCTAATTCCTGAATATGATCCTAATTAATGTATTTAACAATTTAGTTTTTACGGACATTGTGTTGGATATATTTTTTAATATTGGTTTGAATATATAGCAAGTGGTTCATGTAAAAAACCTGTTTTATTTTTGTGAGTAATTTTTGCGTGATTGTCGTTAATCACATGAATCACGCATGATTCACGCGTGAATATGAGTATGATCATATTCTGCTCACTTGAGCGTGCGTGAACGTGAGTACCGAAAAAATCTTCGTGCGTGAATGACTGTCTTCCTTTCGTGAGCGTGAGTCAAAACTTACTCACGTGCCCATCTCTAATCAATTGTACACAATGTATAGCACTTGTAATGTAACCAGTATATTCGTCTCTGTCGGGGGAACCACTTAAACATACCCTCACATTAAGGTTCATGTTTCATTTAAAAAAGTTGTTAAACATTTTAGGATCATTTAGTAGTTGAAGACATTTTTTTGCTACCGTTACATATAATATCGTCCATTTAGACTAAAAATATTTCAATTGCATTAAGATAACCCCACTTTTGTATGGTAAGCACCAGAATGAATGTGGTAAAATTCCGGGTGCACTCACTGGTCATGGAAAAGTTTCTCCAAGCAAGTCACTTTGAAATTGCTGCAAGAGTCTAGTTCCCGATAATTGACCTTAAAGCTGATTTTTTTTTTCAATTCTCAGCATACTTATGAAAGTTATAGAGAAAAAGATTTATTTATAACAGGTTACAGCAGGAATTGTTACTATTACTATTGTTTATTGTAGTTAATTTAAAACCAATAAACAACATTTAAAAAAGGAGGAAGTGCTGTTGTTGTTGTGTTATTTTTGTTTGTAGCTCCGCAGCTGTCAATTTAACACTATGTTTACTAAGGTAACCATTCCATTAATCATTATCCGGTTAGTCGATTAATCGTATTATAAAATTAACCAAACATTTTAATAATTAATTTTTCGATTAACAATTAACTCGAACAATTCAGTGCGATTAATCGATTAATAAAATATAAGTGCGTATTTGTGGCAAGCGTCCGTCTTGAAAAACTCCTAAAATGTGTCGACTCATATGATAACGATTTGCGAACAAATTTCATAACTTTATACACATTTCGAACAGATTTGATAATTTGTTGAGAGAAAGCATCACATAGTACTTTGGCTCAAAGACATAAATAAAAAAAAAATTGGTTCATTAAATTCGATGTAATAGTCAGATGAAATTTCAAGACCCACTGGTCCAAAATGCCTGGTCCGATTCTGCTGAAACTGTGTACAATAAGGATAATAGTCAGAAAATTACGTTTCACAAAATTTGGTCAAAATTAATCAATCCAATTGGGTATTAGTCTAGTCTTTATGGGAGGTACCCGAAGGCGTCCAAACTTTGACATTTTCTTAATTTTGGCTTGGTACCAAGTCACTAATTTTCATGTTTCTGCAACTACGATTGGTGAATTCTACCTACATATATTTTATATAATGAAGTTGCTGTTGCTGCGTTTTGTTTTGTTTTAATAAATTTGCCTAGTACAATGTTTGAGCACTGTTTTCTTTTGTTTTGACGTAGAATACGTCTTACCTTACGGTATGAGGAGTCATGTCAGGTTTTTATTGTTGTAATCTTTATTTCATTGAATTTGAGGAAACGGCTAGATGAATTTTTTTAAAATTTTTTTGTAGGTAAATGAAGATGTTATCTTTCGTTTGATATACATTTCATATTGGTTGATATATTTCTAGTATTTTAATTTCTCAAATGAAAATTGTTTAAACACATACACTCAAACATATGTGTGGTGTTTGGTTGAGTGTTTTTGGTTGCTCAGCATTGCTTAGGAACATGTATCTAGTAAAAAGTGAAACGAACAGCAAGCTAATGTTGCTTGGCAACATGTATCTAGTAAAAAGTGAAACAAACAGTAAGCTAACGTAATAAAGCTTTTTTGCGAAAGCTTCAATAAAGCTGTTGTAACATTAATTTTGAATTGTAAAGCGTAAAGCTTTCACACAACGCTCGAATGCTAATGCGAAGACTCGATAAGGTAAACCTTTTTTAATATTAGGGCGGCCCTCTCAACAGTCGCAGAACTTATTTCAATAAAAATATTAATTAAAATACATAAATTAAATTAAGTTTAAAAAAATTGAACATAATATTTTTTTTTTAAACGGACTTGAATCAAATGCCGTTGGTAAATATAAAAATTACAGCAGACAGTTGTCCGAGGCCTTCGGCCACGGACTGTCCCTGCAGGCTGTGTCAGAGACACGCCCATTAAGTTTAACGTAGAATACGCCATCCGATAAGACAGAAAACATATATAACAATAAATGATAAATAATATAAGCAAATGAATTTATTGTTATATATGTTTTCTGTCTTATCGGATGGCGTATTCTACGTTAAACTTAATGGCCGTGTCTCTGACACAGCCTGCAGGGACAGTCCGTGGCCGAAGGCCTCGGACAACTGTCTGCTGTAATTTTTATTTTATTCGATTAATCGAATAATTTGATTGCGTTTTGTTCGGTTAATTGTCACATTGAAATTTACGACTAACGATAAACCGAATAATCAAAAAAACCCGATTAAATAGGGTACCCATTACCAACAATAAAACCGACCAATAAAGTACAAACCCAAACTACATCAGAATTTCACAGTTTCGGACCAGAACGACATGAACAATATGAAATCAGCTGTTCTAATGCTTCCACCTATAATTGATACATCTGGAGATAGAGCTTTTAATTTAAATCCCTAAAAACTGCAAACATTAACATTTAGGGAATTTCAAACTCTTTTCCTTTTTGCCGGCATTCAAAGAAGTTTTTTTTTTAAATTTTATTTGAAAACCCGATTATCAAATTATATAATCGGTGACGACAACAATTGTACTTAGCAATATACTGATTAATATTAAAGAAATGCTATAACTTTGTTTTATTGGTAACCACTTTAATACAATTTATTGCAATTTTAATACAAATTTATAAATCTATATATGTACATATGTGTGTAGATATAAATATTGCTTTATATACAAACAATGTCGTAAATCCAAACATATAGTACATACATACATACATATATAATGTTTAAACTCATGCAAGATAACAAGAGTGATAAGTGTAAATTATTTTGAACTTTATTTGGAAATGGAATGTGGAATCGATGTAAAGCCGGTGCAGAAAATTCGAACGTATAATGGCCAACATATGTAACGTGTAATTAATTTATATGTGTGACAAGAATTTAGTTATAAAAAATAAAATTATATTTAGAGAATCATAGAATGGGGCGTGGCACTCCTTGTCCATATTTTGTTCAGTGGTATGATAACTAGATTGTTCAAAACAGATAACCCGATTTTTACGTTTAAAACCAAATACGTGTGTTTCAAAAATTGGGTTTATTTTTTTGAATAACCGTCAATTAACGTTTTAAACAGGTTTTTCGTAACGCCGTAACCGAGACTTTTTCCAGGCAGTTGAGTTGATAAAACATGCAGGATAAAGTAAGAAAGAGATATAGCGATAGATGGCTGGAAGTATGTAGGGTTGCTCAGTTTGTTTTTCACACATTTACCTTTGTACATTGAAGCAAAAGTACAAAACTCATCAACTGATAGTAAAAAAAAAAATAAATGGTTTCCCATTACATCCCACGAAGGGACTGGGGAGAACTTCTCACAATCACTGAGCTGTGCGCTTTCCAGTTTTCACTCACTGATTGGGACCTACAGTTTTACACCGATTCCGAACGGTAATTTGAGAAGCTTTTTCATGGCTAGATACTCGATAGTGTCGCCGTTACTATGCGAGGTGACCGCCGCCGAAAGAAAATTTGAAGGTGGTCAGAGCCGGGTTCAAACCCAGGATCTCATGTACAAGAGCCGCGCACACTAACCATTGCACCACCGACGGCCACAATCAACTGATAGTATTGTTGTAATAATTAAATCGAGGAAAAGAGGGATAACAAGTGAAATAAAGCAAAATGTAATGAACTGTTAGAGTAGAATTATTTATAGAGTTCGCAATTAAACCACAAATTTATTGAAATAAAGAGTTTTCTCATTCTGCATGGGTTGCCAAGTTTTTATGACTCTGTACACAACTATTCCAGTGACTTTTCTTGGTTTCCGGTCCAAGAAAAACAGCTGTTGCAGACTCTATGTATATTACTCTATGGTTTAATTCATGAATTCCAGTAGCCTGCAGTTCTAACAGCGACATGGTATCGGTGATTCATTCAGAGTTAATTTTTTTCAGGAGGGATTTTTTGTTTGTTTGAAATTTCATCATAGAATGACTTAGCCCAGCATCAACCCATTTCAGTCTTTGGGGTCTTGAAAGCTGTTTTCGACCAACTTTTTATACAGCGATGAGGTCCATTTCTCGCGTAATGAGCACGTAAAGAAGCAAAATGGTCATATTTGCACTCAAGAGCAACCCGACGAGGTTCAAGAGTTGTTATTACCGCCAGACATAACAAAGGTTTAATGTGGTTTATCGGCCCATGTTTCAATATCCATATAGGCCGCCCACAACGCATCTGTGAATAGCGCCTATTACAGACTGCGATTTTGATGACATTTATTTCCAACAAGACGGTGATTTTGCCACGCAGCCCGTGAAACCATGGTTTTATTGCAAGAGATTCGGTCTAGTGGATTGTCCGCCTAGGTCGTGCGATATTACAACACTACACTTTTTCCTTTGTGGCTATGCAAAGTCCAAAGTCTATATCCCAGCGGCGGAAGTCATGCCCAGGAAAGCCTGAAATCATGACCATACAGGCCTTATTTAAAATACGGAAGGCCTTCCCTACACATTACCTCCTCGATTCTTTTTAACATTGCGTGAGATTGGGAGGCAAGGCCTTCCTTGCCCATTGCCTAAAGAAGGCCTTAGAAGGCATTTACTTTAATGTTTTTTTGTTAAATAAAAATAAAATTAAAATAATTTATTTTATCACAAAATCAATATCCACTTCTGCATATTTATTTATAAGTATGTTTGTATCTATCTTACAAAGTTTTACCACGCCCAACTTCAAATTGAAAATTTTAAAAATACCCTGAAAAATATTAACTAAACAATAGTTGTGTTTTGGTTACAAGCAAGCGATTATCGCTTGCGAAGTTGCAAAGAAAACGACTTTTTAGCGAGAAGTCATTTTATTCAAAAATATGAAAAATGGTTAAAAACGGTAAAAGATGTCAAAATTTGTTTATTTTAATCTAGCGAAAATGAATCTCGTTGCTAAGTTCTCGCTAAGTCTTCGCTAAGTGCTTCATACAAAACAAGCGAATATATAAGCAAGCGGTGTAATCAAAACACGCTTAATATAGTTTTAAAATTTGTATGAAATTTTCCACTTAAATTACGGTTACAAACAACCGGAAAAGAAATTTCTCAAAATTGTAAAAATCTTCTTCATGGTTTTTTCTGATGAAAAAATGCATGCATTCCGCAGGCCTTATTTTAGGAAGGCATTACAAAAGAACCATTCCGCATGCCTTATTTGTGAAAGGCCTTGCGACTGCCCCCGGTGGGATGGTTAAGACGTATACGATTGAGGAACTTTAAGCCTACATTACTCGCGACATTCACTCGAAATATGCAAACGCAACTTGGAAAAGTGAAGTCTCAGAATGGACCGTCTTTGAAAAAATAAATCTAAAAATGTTTATTTAATGTGATAATATAGATTACCCGATAAAATCAAAATATTTTAATTTCGTTTGAGCTAAACAGATCAGGATTTTTCTGCAATTGGAAAAGATGTAAGTTGTCGGAAACAGGATTTAAACTCTAGTTGGCGGCCGAATGCTAAAGCGCAAAGCGCTAATGAGAAAAGTCGCAAACTTCGAAATGATTGTCCGCCAACGTGAGTTCAAATCCTGTACCTCGTTTCTGTAGTTCTCGAATGGAATAAGTTTTCACATGAAACATGTGAATTAAAACAAAAACGCTACGAATTGGTACGCAAATATGACAGTGACTGTTTCTACAACATTTGTTTTGCGAGAACTTTTTGGGACGTACTGTTTTTTTCATGCTTATTGGAAAAATGTGCGAAAGGCTGTTTCTAAAAAGTAGGGAGTTGAAAAATTTAAAATTTGAAACGTCAAAAATACTTACAAATTAAAACGGTGCAATATTTTGATATTGTTTCTACAAAAAGGCTTTATAAAATATCAACAATCTTTTTGCTATGTATTTCAGTTAATTTCCCCTAAATATTATAGAGAAAGCAAAACTTTGAAATTTGCAAGAGATTACACGGAAAAAACAGAATTGTTGAAATCAAATAATTACAATTCTATGAATAAAATTTCTGGAATTCAAATATAAATTTCTTTAAATTGATGGAAAAATTCTTGAAATCAAAATTCTTTGCTTTCTAGGTTTTCAAATTATTTGATTTTACATCAAAATATTTTTGCTTAATCAGCTAAATGTTTCACAGTTAATTCAAATAAAAAAACTTCGTTAATGAATTAGTAAAATCAATTCAAACTTTAGAATTTCTAACCAGCTCATATTAGTTGAAATTTTATCTCGAAGTATATGATTTTTCAAAACATTCTGATGAGTTCTTTATGACGTCACAGCCTATAAGAGAATTTTGTTTTTGATGATACTTAGGGATCCTCGATCGATACTAATTCACATATGCAAATTGCACAATTCAATTTGTATACATACATATATGGCAATGTCTTTCGTGACATACGTAACATTCGCAGAGTTTTTACAACATTCAAATTATTCTATCTCGTGAACTGTTGAACATAGAGCTATAATTTTTTTTTGGAAAAATTATTTAGCTTAAGCTTAATTAAAATCAGTGATTTAATTGAAAAAAAATTACTGAATTTTGGCTGTAAAAATGGTGTAATTTGTCGTGACTGACGTAACGCATTTTTTCACCAATAATTCAGGTCACTTTTCCAAATGGCATTTCTCTAAAAGTTTCAATGTGAAGTTTATTTTTTTGTCCGGATATCTTCTTCTATGTCTATAGTTTAGAATACAATCAGTATAAATGCGTCAAAAAATTATGCTCCAAAGATGTTGAGGTTTGAGCGAAATAAGTTCCGTGACTGACGTAACATTTTTGGTATTGAACAATTCTAATACGTTAAGATACATTCTGAAGCCGGTGTACATGTAATTGTATATCATTGTGTTTGATTTTTTGTTAGTTGGTATGAGTTCCGTATTTTAGGGTATGTTTGGGCGGATGATCACCATCATCACCATCCATCATCTTCGTACGCTATTGTAAATTGTACGAAAATGAGGAATTATAAAAAGACATTGCCATATACGATTGATGATCAACCGATTGTACCAATTAAGGCACAGTAGTTGGGTGTGAACTTGTCACGCCAGTGAGTGTTCCTAACAGAAATGTCTATTATTCCAACAAAACCCCAACCATTTCTCAATTAGAGAAATGTTCCCCTGACCTTGTAAGCTTGTATTATGAATTTCTCATACATTAACTGAAAACTAATGCAATCGGTCATAAAATTCAATATAAAAACGGCACTATTTGCTCAAAAATATTCCAGAGAGCAAATTAAGTTTAAATTAACTTGTATGTATCCACCAAAAACACTTGAAAATTGTAGGAGTTAATTGAACAATTTACCAATTTTTTCTTCAATATTGAAAAAAGTTTTTTCTAAATGCCAGAAATATTTCTTTAATTTGAGTAATTTTAATTTTTGTTATTCGTTGAATTTTCAAAATTTATGAATAATATTTCTAATTGTAATTTGTTAATCAATACATCAAATTAATTAAACCAAGGAATGTTTTTGTTGAACCAGAGATTGACAAATATAATTCTTTCAAAATAATTTTTACCCATGTTTTTTGAAACCAATGAATTAATTTTAAGTTTTAACAAAAGCTGTAGGAGGAAAAACAACAAATCTTTTTTTGTTACATCAGGTAAACTACTGACTGAAAATCATACAAAAAATTAATGCTGAAGGCATTAGTCGCCAGTGCTATAAATCTTAATAGTAATCTTGTATTTGTTCGATATCATAGAATTTTTTTTTCTGTGTACTTTGGCGGTTTAATTCCAACACAAATTGTAAGGAGCAATGCGGGTCCCTTAAAACATCTTCTGATTTTGAGCTTTTTCGCATTAGCTTAGTTGGAATATTCCAATAAAAACGTCATCAGTGTTGCCTTTTCTCGCATTGATATGCAGAAACACTTTTTACTCACAAATCGAGAAACGATGGAATTTTTTGTTTCATGCTTAATGTGATACCTTCTTCGATACGACATCTACAGAAACGAGGTACTAGTTCCGACTGCTTACATTTCTTGTAATTGCAAAAAACGGTAATCTGTTTAGCTCAAAGAAAATTAAAAAAGATATGTGTAATTTCAAATCGAAATGAAAATAAAAATAAATGAAATGTGAAAAAATAATGAAAAAAAAAATATTTTTGAAAAAGTGACCTATAAATTAATCACCTTTTATTAAACGGTGTCTAAATTACGGTTTAAATAAAACAATCACCTGCATTCTTAAAAAATTCAGCAACCACTACCATAGATTTTGATAGAGTCTATTAATATACCTGGAGTAACTAACTACTACTCTCAGTAAATTTATGAGATTAGGCTTGGTTGCGTATGGACATTGCATGTTGAAAAGTATTTATTTAATAATAGCAGATAGAGGCATTAGTTCAAACTAACCAACAAGAAATCACAGCAACGGCATTTCATTTTGTAAGTTAACATATTTGTGTAAATACACCACAAATATATAAGCATTAACAATAAAAGATAGCAAAAAAGTCCAAAATACGTTTAAATTTCACAGTTCTCCAACTCCAGCTGGTTAAAGTAAATTTACGTCAAATATCTCTGTATCGCACCGACCTCACCTCGAAGTGTGTGGAATCAGATGTCAAATGATAAAGATGACACCTCTAGGTGATATTACTCCATGAATTGTCATATTTCAATGATATTAGTAATACTGCCATTCATAGAGTAATCATACAGTTAGGCCTAATTTTTGAGTGGAAAATCATCTTTGATCAATGATCAAACATAATTTTAAATCTGAATTAATTGTTTAGGTTCATAGTTGATTGCTGTTTAAACAGTTAAAGTTGGGCATTTAAACAATGATCAAGGGACCATATGATTTTCACAGACAACAAGAAGAAAAACAAACACAGAAAACTTCTTTAGTTGTTAATGTGAATAATTTTAATCACCATCCTAGTTGAAACAACAATTAAAACGTATCATTTAACTTGTAGTGCAGTTAGAACTTTATTTCTGCTCAAATACCTTCCAACTTCATTAAATATTTTGTATTTAATCACTTCACTTTTCCTTTGCAAATGGCGTCAGCTTGATGCATTGTAACTATTAGCCGATATACATATGTATGAATACCGGTAGTATGATGTTTTGACAAAGCACTGAAAACCACTTTCGTATTTAAAGTCAGATCAAACGTAAACCAAAATCAACTGATTACCAATTTAAATAACCAGTCAAAAACTGGTCCTTAATGTATCCACTTCTCGCAGTAAATTTATAAGATTAGGCTTGGTTGCATATGGACGTTGCATGTTGAAAAGGTATTGCTTTAATAATAGCAGATAGACCAATTAGTTCAAAACAACCAGCAAGGAAACAACAACAGCATTTCGTTTCGTATGTTAAAATTTGTGTGTTAAATACAATACAAATGTATATATGTATATTAAGATTAAAAGATAACAAAAAAAGTCCAAGCTGCGTTTAAATATCACAGTTCTCAACCAAAACGATATTAATTCTTAATTGACTAATCGTTGAAATCCCGTCGCTATTATTTAGAAACTAAATTCTTTTAATACTTAAAATAATAGCAGTGATTTTCATGTAAACGCGCAAGACCTCGAAAACCTCGAAACTTACACTGCAAACGTCAAAACAACAATGTTTCTTATACATTTCGACTTGTAAAAATTTAGAAAAGTTTCGAGTCAATTTTGCTGACCATACATTGAAAAAGAAACGAGAACATTTTTGTTTTGTTTTGACGTTTGCTGTGCTAGTTTTCGAGATTTCGCGTTTACATGAATACCACCAGTATTGTCAAAAAAGCTAAATTTTTCAATTCGTTGAAAAATTAATTGTTAAATAATTTTTAGTTATTTCTTTTTCAAGTCATAAAATCATTTTGAAATTTGATTAAAAAAATTTTTTTGGAAATGCCGTTTAGAACTGTTTGGAACATAAAATCATGTTTGAAAATAGAAATCATGTTTCTTAATTCCAAAATTTTATTAAAATTCGAAAAACATATAATTTATTATTAATTTGTTTTAGGATATGAACACAAATTAAGTAAAACCCAGTTAACCGACGTCAAACTACCGGTTTCCGGTTTGAGCAAAAAACCGGTTAACTGGTTTTTAGTTTTCGATTTTGACCACTCTAACGTAGAATTGTATCAAAATGACAAGACAAATCGGACTAAATTATAAAGATTATCACAATGCAAAGGGTTGTTTGTTTTTAATTTAATTTATCCAATCTTTGTGATGCTTTCCTAGATTATTTCCCTGAGCATGACATTTCCAAATAATATTAAATTAAGCGAATCAATTTACTTATATTTATACCACTCTATTAGAAACCACTATTACACGATGAATTTATCCACCCCAGAATATTTTTACGTTCGTTTGGAAAGAGGTGTAGAGAAGTAAGAGAGGAGGAAAAAATTCCCTGGCATTGTGTTTCGGGGATTTTTTTAATTTCTCTTTGTGTAGTTTCCGTTTTTGACTTGATTGTGACAATTCATAGTTACATATTACGTTTGTGATAATTTTAAAGGGTTTTTCAACAGAGACGCTACAAAAGTAAATCGATAGGGACAGCAAACGACGCCATTTTTTTCCCGCTCTTTTAACATTTCTCTTCAGTAAGGTTTGCCATTTCGTCATGGAAAGATATACGAGCCAACAACGAGTCGAAATTATTAAAATCTACTACCGAAATTTGGAGTCAGTGGCCTCAACTTTAAGAGCGCTACGTCCAATTTATGGTCGTCATAATTTCTGGCTGAATGTCTTTGTCAATAAGCAAAATATGCGTTATTGGTCAGACAGCAATCCACACGTAATCCATGAGTCATCATTGCATCCCGAAAAAATTAAACCGTAATTTTAATTTTTTATGGGCCGGCGCCGTCATTGGGCCGTACTTCTTCCGTGATGATCAAGACCGGCACATTACTGTGAATGCGAATCGCTACCGTTCAATGATAACCGAATATTTTTGGCCCCAATTGGATAATATGGACTTGGAGGACATGTGGTTCCAACAGGACGGCGCCACAAGCCACACAGCGAATGCCACAATCAATTTATTGGAAACCAAGTTTGGTGAACGTGTTATCTCACGAAATGGCCCAGTCGATTGGCCGCCTCGGTCGTGCGATTTGACGCCGTTAGACTATTTCCTGTGGGGCTACGTCAAGTCTATGGTCTATGCCAACAAGCCAGCGACGATTGATGAACTTCGTACGAATGTCGAACGTGAAATTGCAGCAGTATCGGCCGATTTATGCTTGAAAACCGTCGAAAAATGGGTTTAGCGTCTAGAATTCTGCAAGCGTGCCCGTGGTGGCCATGCAAAAAAATCGAGTTCCATACATAATTATATCGAAAGTACTTTCACAGGAATAAAGAATTTCATTGGTATCTAAAACCGGTTTTTTTTATTTAAAAAAATTTTTGTAGCGCTCTTATTGAAAAACCCGATATAATTCGAATTTTGAAAAATTCAACGTGTAATAGCTCGATGAATTACGTAGGAACTTTAAAAGAGAATTGAAAAATATGCCCGCAAGAAATGTCATCGTGTAATAGAGCTTACTATGCATATAATACATACATATATAAATGTTTTTGTTACTTTTAAAAATTTTTTCTATTTTGATCGGTTATTGGTAAATCGAGATACAAAAAAGGTCTGTCTGTTTACTCAATGATTTACTCCAAAAGCTCAAAAAAACTTACAAGTTTTTACTTCCAGTAAGAATTTTTTTTCCCAGTAAGAATTTGCTAGTAAGAAAACTTATGTTTTATGGAAGCAGCTGTTTTATGAAAACATATGTTTTATGCAAATAAACAAATTAAAGGAAAATAAAATTGAAATTTAACAATGGAAGTTGTAAATAATAGGTCTGAGAAGTGTTTTTTGTGCATTTTCGAAGGTTTCATTCGCCGAAGGTTTCTGTTCCCGCAACTTCCGCAGCAACAGTTTCCCGGTACTCTTTATCTATTAAATTACAACCGTTGTAATTTCCTTTAAGGCTATAAGAGATCATGTTTTCTCTGGTTAGTGAAAAAAAATTTAAATTTCGCGGGTGGGATTCGAACTCACATTCGCTGGACGATCGTTTCGATGTTTGTGAAGCATCATCTTCAGCAGCGTCTAGCCCGTTAAGCCACTGCGGTGTGTATTTACACAAGTCACTAACCGAAGACATTTATTGATTGTGCAGAGTGATTGGTTGTCGCTACTTACACATTGATTTCCTACTTACAGGCACTGATGCAGAAGTTTTTATATATTTTATATATATTTCTAAGTTTCATTACTTACCACCCGAAACCCTTTGGAATGTTCCTGGTGAACATTTTACATTTAGTTTTTTTTTGGTTGCTCATTTTTTAATTGCTTATTTAATGAAACAAACAACGATAATTATTTGTATCTTTGGAATCAAACACTTTTTGAATCTTTAATTATTTACATCAGCTGTTTACAAATCAGCTGTTTTCGTTTCTTGCAACTTTTTACTGAATGTTGTCTGTTTACTTTTTCGGATATTTTCAACTTGAGAGTATACTCTTACTCTCTCAAAAATAGTTACTGAGTAATTCTTACTGGGAAAGTAAACCAGAGTTGCCGGAGACCGACTACAAAATTATGCCAAACGTCCTCAAAAATTGTGCCGTTTGCGAAACCATTATGCTAAAATTGGCATTTTAGTCTTTTTGTAATTCTGTTGTCCAGAACACACAAAGTCACTCCAGAAAATGGGAGCTAATCTGCATTTGAAAATTTAAACAGCTGTTATAACTAACCTGACCAATTGGTTGCAACCAGAAAGCGGGACACAATCGGAAAAATAAAGATTTTTTTGGTTTTAAATAAAATTACATGTATTCAGTTAAAATAAGACTAAATTTATAAATAGAGCGATTTATTTTCTATATAATCATTTTGTTATAGATTCTAGTCAGGCTGCGACACCCAAAATGCGGGATATTCACGCAAAATGCGGATTAATCGGGTTGGTCAGATTAGTTATTCCTTAACTCTTCCACTTAACAATTATGATTTAAATTTGCTACAGCATGAATATTAATTCCATTAAAAAAAAAAAACTAAAATATTTTTCAAATTTCTACAACATTAAAATCTAACAATTTTCTGCTCCTAAATATCACATTTTTTAAATAAATCGTGGGAAAAAATCCATTGTTTTTAACAATTCTTTTCAATCTTCTTGGAATAGAATTTTCCAAGTTGTGGATAATTGACTTTGGAATCCGTTCCACTTATTCAAGAGAACAGTGATCAAATCATCCACTTCGCGGAGGAATCATAGTTGCATTGTGCGTATTTGACGAAAACAAGTTGACGCAATAAATATTAGACGTTTCGATGTGGGGTAATGCATAACAAACAATGTGCCCTTTTTTGTGAAGCCGTCGCCTTGCCGAAAATACGCTTACATAGGTGTGTAGGACAATCAAAATTTGAAATTACACCACAAGATACCGATAAATATTACAGCTATAGATTTTCCAGAAAAATTAAGAAAATTTTAATACGAAACATTGTGCCGTTAGCAAAACTATTGTGCTAAAAATTACACTTAAATTTTAAAAATTTGCAAAAATGTTCGGTAAATTGTGATAAACGGCACTTGACATAATTTTTCAAAAAAAAAAGTGCCAAAACCAAAAAAATTATGCCAAAACGGCACAAATTATGCTAACGTGGTAACACTGAAGTAAACAGACAGACCTAAAGTCATGGCGATTTCGTTTCTACAAAATAATGTTGCCCTTGTGTATAAGGCGACATTTAAAAAATGTTGCCAGCTCCCCTTCAAAGTTGTGCCTTTTTGGTGGTGAGAAAAGAACAAAGAAATGTTGCATTTTCTCACAACTGTAATTATCCTCTTTCTTTTTTAACAACTGTAATTATCCTCTTTCTTTGTAACATGTCACTTATCTAAAAAATTCGACCAGTGTATAGGGAGACTCTTCGTACAAACTGCTCGACATAGTACCAGTACAATTGTTATTTTTTGTTATTCCCGCTAAACTAAAGTTCGGCCACTACTTTTCAGCAGTTAAATATTTTTAACTGAAGACGCTTAAAATAGCTTAGCGCCCCATACAAAAGGTGGAAAATTAGCTTAGCAAGGACAAACAACACATATAAAAATACAGAAAGTTACCCTAATTTATCGGGCAACATTCTCCCCCGTGACTCCCTCAGAGGGCCGAAAATTAAAAATGTTTGTACTTTTTGAGTGCAATATTCTCAGTAAGGAAACACAAACCCTTGAAATAGGGCTGCACTTTTCTCACAAACGAACACAAAAAAACACTTTTACGGCAAAGGGTAGATGAAATGTTGAATTTTTTCTCAGAAACGAAATCACTATCAGATTAAAAGTTATGTGTTCGTAAACCGGATTTCTGAAAAATTCGAGTATAACCTTTATATACTTAAAGAACAGTAAACATTTTGGAGACATTTATAATACATATGACATATTTCAAAAAATCTATTGTTTACCAAATTTAAACCTATTTCGTACTTGGAACACAAATTATTATATTTTTCAAAGGAAATGCAAATTAAAGATCAAAATTTTTAACTGCCGACAATGGCGTGCCCAATCTCATCCTTCTTTTGTTTGATATTAGAACAAATTTTTAATTACGAAATTTATTTTCATTACAGCTCCTCCAAACCAGCCATGGAACGCGGACTTCACGATCGTGACCGTGTCGGCGTACAAGATTTTGTCCTACTGGAGGACTATCAGTCGGATCATGCATTTATTGACAATTTACGCAAGCGGTTTCAGGAAAATATAATCTATGTAAGATGTGTAAAAGGGAAATATTTTTAGATCGCATATTAAAAACAAGTCTGTTAATGTAAAAAAGCTACTCAAAACACCGTTCAGAACCGGTATAAAACTGTAGGTTCCAATCAGTGAGTGTTAAACTAGAAAGCTCACAGCTCACTGATTGTGAGGAGCTCTACCCAATCCCTTCATGGGGTGTAAAGGGAAACAAACTATTTTTTGTGTTTTATTAATTTATTATTAAAACTTTTGATTTAATGTAAAAAACTTATATGATTTCATTTTTACGTTTTATCTGCAGACATATATTGGTCAAGTATTGATATCGGTGAATCCTTATAAAGAATTACCCATTTATACCGAGAATCATGTAAAAGAATATCGCAACAAACATTTCTTTGAAATACCACCTCACATGTAAGTCAACGAGGGTTACTCCTATTGGAATATCCGCTGCTGTAATCAATCAATTTATTTAGTGTTTTAATGTCAATGTTGTTCAATGTGTAAATATTATGTTCTTTTGTTTTAATTTACAGTTTTGCCGTTACTGATAATGCGTTTCGTTCGCTTATTGAGGAAAATAAAGGCCAATGTGTTTTAATCTCGGGTAAGATTTTAGTTTAACCTATTTTATTACTGTATTACCACCCACTATTTACTCATATACATACATACGTATTTCAATTCCATTCACATTTATTTTCCACTTCGGACGTCAATATTTGCCGAATCTGAAAGGGAGTGTTGTTATATTACACAGATCACCACAGTAATTTATAATATGCTTGAATGCATTTATTTATTTTAATGATAAAAATTGTAAAGTGTTTCAATTGAAAGTTTCAATGAAACTCAAGTATCCCATAGTGACAACTACATGCTGGCATACAAGTATTGTTGCAATTTCTTAAATACAATAAACAGTTTTTAAAAAACCGTTGTTGTTTTTACAAATATTATTATTATTTTTACAATATGGACAGACTCATAGTGGTGAACAATATGTTCTTTGACATTTAAACTTTTCGGCAACAATTGTTGACCAATTTGAAAAATTTAACTGGAGGAAATGGGCGAGATTGTCACGCCCATTCTGGTACCTCCCATAAAAAACAGGGTGTTCGTCCGGGATGTCAATACGATAAATCGCGTGAAACACTTCCGACCTTAATGAAATTAGGTACAAGGCTTCACGTTATCAAAGGCCAATCACCGATTAAAACAAGGGTGATTTTGCCAAGCCCATTTTGGTAAAACCCGAACCAGTCTTTATTAAAGTTTGTACTAGACAATATTTGGTCAAATAAAACTCTCCTATAGAAACTGAGCTGTTGTGCCACACCCACTCTGGTACCTCCCATATTTAAATTGGGCGGATGACCGGTTAATCGACACGATAACTCTCGCAAACTTCAACCAATCTTAATAAAATTCCCCAAAACCTAATTGGGGTATACAATAATATTTAGCGCAATGTCAATCTGCTTTTGAATATGGACACTTTTGAGAATGGGCGTTTTTTATCAGAACTCCCATGCAATGGATGACTTAGTGTTAGGGTATGATGAAGTCTGTTCACCTGACTGAAACTTATGTACTGGTTTTCTCTATGCTATGCCGTTCCCGAAATATTTGAATCCGATATTTTGCGCCACCGTTAAAGTGTACTTCAAAAATAATATAAAATTTTTTAAAAATTGGAGCATTTTTAGTTTTGTTAGAAAGAAAAAGTTTGGCCTCCTTCTCCTTAAATTCAAATTTTCACCAGAAATACGTACGTGCCTGCTTTCAGTTCTTTAGTTATTAGTCACCATTCTCCGAATCCAAGTCAGTTGCAAACAATTTGTTACTATCCGGTCTTTTGTGTGAGTAAGAGGCAATCCGGCATGCGATGAAAATCTCATGGAGTTAAAATCGAACACGATTTGACTATAATATAACGACCAAATGGCATAATAATCCGCTTCGTATTCACCAAAAATCCGAAGTTGATTTGTCATTGCCACCCTAATGCATATGCACATTATTTAATGGCAGAAAAAAAAAAAAAATTAATTGATATCATAATTATGTCAAATCGTATTCGATTTAAATCGATCGATTTCCACAACATGCCGGAATATCTATTATCTTACTTCATGCTGGATCTAACAGAAATTCAGGGGAGGTAAGCTGAATGATCTTAGGACATTTTTGCAGAGTACTAATTCGTTCGCCGTGGACTAATGTACGGCTCTTAATGGAATATCATATGGCTTGAACGTCTCTTAACCATACCAGATCAATTTACAGGTTTAAAGATAGGGACGCAATATGACGTTCCGTGGTAGCACAATCCTGCTCATTGAACTACCTAGCCTACAGTTATTTTATAAATGGCAAAATAAAAGTTAACGTAAACATCAATGAGTGTTCGAACTCACGGGCGATGTCTTAAAACCTTTTTGTTACACGGTACCTGTACGATTTCTATGAACACATTAGATAGTAAATGTGACATTGTAAAATAAAACAGAGAATAGTTTTGTGCTGAAGGCTCTTTTACTCTTGCACTTTCTTTTTTTTTACATCTGCTTTAACATTAGAAGTAATATTGTTAAAATAAATAAAGCAATATTTAGCTCACTGAAACAATTGTTTTTGTTTTGTCATAAACAGAGCGACGACAAAAAATATTTAATAGTAGTATGCATATGGAACTTATTGCACTCTTTTTCCGCTCTCATGTAGAGAGTCTGAGTAAAAGAGCATAAACAAATCTTATTCTCTTTACAGAATATTTCAATATAAATGCACCATTTCGACAATGTTATTACATAAAACAATACAAAAGGCATAAATGTTTTAAAAGGCATCAATGTTTCACATCAAAATTATGAATGGACCAAGTTATGACAAGAAGAGTGTACATAATACGTTTTGAATCATTCATCAGATGTCGCCAGTGATTTTGAGTCATACAATTCGTTCCATGAGTTCTCTATACTATTGAATACTCTATGGCGACGGCGACCTGCTTGTTTGTTCGCTGCCGCTACATCAATACCATCATACTTATTTTCAGGAAGAGACTATTGTTGTACAACAACCACGTATGTGATGCTAACGTTGTGTGTTGTTTGCATGTGCTCACATTGATAGATTGTCCTACCCATAGACTAATACATACCTAGATAAACTTATTCTCTCATCTGACGTTTCATTTCACACTCTTCGTGATGCGGTCGGTGTGATAGAGAGATGTTTGACGAAAAGTGATATACACCAGGTGGAATTACAATAACTTCTTGCTTTAATTTTTCATGCCATTTTGGTGAAAAACTGTGAAATTTAAATGTGTTTTAAACTTTTTTATTGACTGTTATTGTTAGCATACATTTGTGTTGTATTTAACACATTAATTTTAACACACAAAACGAAATGCCGTTGTTGTTATTTTGTTCGTTGTTTTGAACCATTGCCTCTATCTGGTATTAGTAAAGCAATTCTTTTCAACATCAAACGTATACATCACACGAGGACAAATGTCAGAAATTTGGTGAGTGAAAGATTTTCTCTACTCATATTTACTCTATGGTCCTACCCGTGCCTATAGATTTTAACACATCAAAAACTTTGAACCTAAAGCCAAAATATTTTTTTGAATTCAGGTCTATCAATTTCGAATTAAATATTGTAAGAGCGAGTTTCACACTCGTCATTTATCAGTTCACAGACATTTTTCATATTAAGTTACATTTAAATGACAAGCGTCGGGCATTTAAACTACATTTAAATGGAAAATTTTCAACTGTGAAATTGGCCATTAATATTTTCGAATAAAATAGTCACCCTTATTACGGTTGTCGACGTCGACTCAAAATGACGTCGTCTTGTGTCGGCGGTTGAAAATCATATTTGGTATTATGTACATAAGTAGAATTGACGTCGATGTTGAATTGAAACGACTTTATTCTGTCGACAGGGTTTTTGATAGCGACTTAAAGAGAGTTTGAAATTTTTACTTTTAATTAAAGACATTCCCGAAGTTTTATTTTTGAATTATGTATTAAAGAAGACTGGAATTTAGAGTGCAAAACTTTTGAATTTTGAGGGAACACCCGGAGGACTTTCTGAGAGTAAAAGGCTGTCGGTGGTGCAATGGTAGTGTGCGCGGCTCTTGGGCATGAGAACGTGGGTTCGATCCCTGCTCTGGCCACCTTAAATTTCTTTCGACCGCGGTCACCTCGGTTAGTCACGGTGACACAATCGAGTACTTAGCCATGAAAAAGCTTCACAAAATTCCGTTCGGTCCCAATCAGTGAGTGTAAACTAGAACGCGCACAGCTCACTGGTTTGTGAGAAGCTCTCCCTAATCCCTTCATTGGATGTAACGGGAAACCATTTTTTTTTTAAATTCAATGTACAAAGGGCTAATTTTCTGTTTTTAATCATTCTAACTTATACAAACACAAATATTGGGTATTTTATTGTTATGTGAACGACCTCGGATATCGCTACCACCAACGCCCCTGTTGGGGTAATTGTTTTTGAGGTGTTAACACGGCCACTGCCAGGAATCAAAATTTAGCTCCTGGTATTGAGTTACTTAAGAGATGACTTAAAACTACTCTGCGCGCTTTCAGTCCAGCAGATGATGTCTCTATGTTACTGTCACATCTTGCAAACAAGAAACCGGTAACAAAACGTACAGTTCAAATCCTTTAAGATACGTCAAATGTTTCAGGGTGGATTTGATGAGATCATTTCTTGCTCACCATTTCGTTCTTTCTCTGACATGTGCCTCCACCGAGTGCTCGTCACAATTCACTGCTTCAATGCGGAATATAGCATCTAGATACAATAGTCGTGTTTTGGTTACAAGCAAGCGATTGTCGCTTGCTAAGTTGCAAAGAAAACGGTAATTTAGCGATAAGTCATTTTATTCAAAAATATGAATAAGGGTTGAAAACGATAAAAGATGTCAAAAATTTTTTTTTTAACTTAGCGAAAATGATTCTCGTCGCTAAGTTCCCGCTAAGTCTTCGCTAAGTGCTTCATACAAAACAAGCGAATATATAAGCAAGCGGTGTAACCAAGACACGCTTAATAACTTCCAAATTTGAATCCATACTGTTGCAAAAATTAACTAAAAGTACTTTTAGGAAGTACTAATTACTAAATGAAATAAATTAGTTGAAGTACAAATAGAAAAATGTTCTTATTCTTCCTGATGTCATTCACTAAGATTGTCAACTTTGTTTATGTTTTTGATAAGTTATCGATAAGTAGTCGTCGTCGTCTCAATGCAATTACAGCATACTAAAAAAATCGTTGATGTGACGACGATGTTGAAACGAAGCGATGGTGACAAAACCGACAACGACAACCGTAATAAGGACAATTGTTAGTAACCGGTCCTCGCTGCTGAATGTCCATTGCAAGAAGTTTGATATGGGTTTCAAAAGTCGAACGAAATCACAAAATGTATCTGCATCGCTTGTGCTGTCATTTGTGAACAAATATGAAGTCAGTCAGTGTCTTAGAGGAATCAACTCGACAAACATTGACATCTTTGACACTTATGAATTGAACACGACCTTCGGTGGCGGCGACTCTTGAAACATCATTACGAGGGTTCTACCAAAGCTGTGAATATCATTCACGGGGTGTAATGGGAAACTGAATATTTTAAAAGAAATTTCCCACTTAAAAACTGATTTGTATACCCTACATCACCACCACGGTGTTGCTGTGTATTATAAGTTAGTGCTCAAATACTGACGTTTGTAACACCTTGAAATACTGAATATAAACGGATCTTAATATATACGAGTACCGGTATGTTCTGTACTACTTACTACCTGTATCTATTAAGTGATGTCCGTCTGTTCGCTCGTCAGTTTGCTGTTTGTCGGTGGTGCAATGGTGGTGCTCTTGTACATGAGAACGTGGGTTTGATCCCTGCTCAGACCGCCTTACATTTCTTTCGACGACGGTCACCTCGCTTAGTGACGGCGCCACTATCGAGTACTTAGCCATGAAAAAGCTTCTCAAAATACCGTTCGGAACCGGTGTGAAACTGTACGGTTTTTTGTGAGAGGATGATGTTTTATGAATGTCTGAAAATCTGCATCATATTCATAGAGAAAGATGAAATTGATTCCTTGATAAAGATGATTCCATAGATAGCAACTAGATAATTTTTTTTGTGATTTTATCCAAGTTCTGAGATTGGATGCATTACAGAGCTACTACAGCTGGTATGGGCACTTTAATCCATTATCATTATCGGAATACTAGCCTATTTTTTGTTACTGTCGACGTTTTTGGTCGCTTGCGGTTCGTTATATTTATCACTTAATTTCCGACTGCTCGAGTAGTCTACTTTAATTTGAACTCGTAGTTTACCCTATAGTTAAACTATGTATATTGGAAGTATTTTTTGTAAGAATATTGTGTCCTGCCATGTAATTTGATTGATGACTCGTATCAATATAGGGGTCTCCAACAAACATTTAAATATACAATTCAATCTCTGGGTAATATGTAATTAATCTCTTCTTTTTTACCTTTCTTCTCAAGGTGAAAGTGGTTCGGGAAAAACTGAGGCTTCAAAGAAAGTCTTACAATACATTGCTGCGTGTTCCGGACATCAGCAGACCGTTGAGGGTGTCAAGGATAAACTCTTGAAAAGTAATCCCCTATTGGAAGCATTTGGTAATGCAAAAACCAATCGCAATGATAACTCATCGCGTTTCGGCAAATATATGGATATACAATTCGATTTTACCGGCACTCCGATCGGTGGTAACATTTTGAATTATCTGCTGGAGAAATCACGTGTTATCGATCAAAGTTCAGGTGAAAGAAATTTTCATATATTCTATCAACTATTGGCTGGTGCTTCAGATGATCAATTGAAGGATATGATGTTGAATAGATCATTAAAGGACTATGCGTACTTGACTGATGGTGTGAGTATGGATTGCATAAAAGTTTATTCGAATTATTGCTTAGTTAGAATTATCGAATTGTTTCGTTTAGGACAATGGCTTTGTAAAGTCCATTAATGACGCAGAGAATTTTCGCCAAGTGCAACAAGCCATGACTGTTATAGATTTCTCCGATCGTGAGCAAAAGAACATTTTAAATATTATCGCCAGCGTTTTGCATTTAGGCAATGTGCAATTTACGGAAGAGGAGGGTAAAGCCAAAATTTCGAACGACCAAAATATCAAAGCCATCGCTAAACTGTTGGGAGTCGACTTGCAAGAATTGAAGGATGCGTTAACTCATCGTACTATTGACGCTCGTGGCGATGTTGTCACTTCACCACTGAGTCGTGACATGGCTATTTATGCTCGTGACGCTTTGGCCAAGGCTGTCTACGATCGTTTGTTCTCTTGGCTGGTGACACGACTTAATGTTTCTCTACAGGCCAAAGATTTGCGCACGGCCCGCAATAATGTTATGGGTATTCTTGACATCTATGGTTTCGAAATTTTCAAAACGAACAGTTTCGAACAGTTTTGTATTAATTTTTGCAATGAAAAATTACAACAGTTATTTATCGAATTGACTCTGAAATCAGAACAGGATGAGTATAGACGAGAAGGTATCGAATGGATCCCCGTGGAATATTTCGACAACAAAGTCATTTGCAATTTAATAGAAGAAAAATATAAGGGAATCATCTCCATACTAGACGAGGAGTGTTTGCGCCCCGGTGAGCCTACTGATTTGACATTTTTGTCCAAGTTGACAGATTGTTTGGGCGACCATCCTCATTATCTGTGCCATGAAAAAGCCCCCATACAAGTACAAAAAACCATGGGACGAGATGAATTCCGTCTGGTTCATTATGCTGGTGATGTGACCTACAATGTTAACAGCTTCTTGGATAAAAATAATGATCTACTGTTCCGCGATTTGAAGGAAGCAATGAGTAAAGCTGACAACGCTGTGGTACGTGATTGCTTCCCAGAAGCTGAGTATTTGAACAAGAAGAGACCAGATACGGCTGTTACGCAATTTAGAAATTCCCTTAATAATCTAATGGACATTTTGATGTGTAAAGAACCCTCGTACATACGTTGTATTAAACCAAATGATCTTCAATCACCCGGTGTGTTTGACGACCAACTAGTATTGCATCAAGTCAAATATTTGGGGCTTATGGAGAATCTACGAGTGCGAAGAGCCGGTTTCGCTTATCGTCGAACGTATGACCTATTCCTGAACCGTTATAAATGCCTTAGCAAGCAAACCTGGCCCAATTACAATGGACCAGCCAAAGAAGGCGTCAAGGTTTTGGTTAAGGAACTTAATTTCGGTCCTGACGATTATCGATTTGGTGAAACCAAACTTTTTATACGTTTCCCTAAGACTCTATTCGATACCGAAGATGCATTCCAAGAAAAGAAACATGACATTGCAGCCATTTTACAAGCCCGCTGGAAGGGACGAGTACAACGAAAAAAATTTTTGAAATTACGCGAGCAAGTGATTACATTACAATCATTCTGTCGCCGCTATATGGCCCAACAGGCTGCAAAGAAACGCCGCGTGGCAGCCGATAAGATAAGAGCCTTTATTAAAGGATTTATTACACGCAATGATCCACCCAATGGTTACAACGAAAAATTCATTGCAAATTCTAAGCGCATGTGGTTACTAAGACTTTCAAAAGAATTACCTAAAGAAGTTTTGGTAATGAGATGGCCTTCGGCTCCATCGCACTGTCAAGAAGCCTCAACCTACTTGCACCGTTTACATAGATTACATTTGGCTCGGAAATATCGTTTAGCTTTATCGAAAGAACGCAAGAGACAGTTTGAATTAAAAGTATTGGCCGAGAAGATTTTTAAAGGTAAGAAACCTTGGTCATATCAATGCATTAATTTAAGAGGGAAATATCTCATATAATCTATGATAAAAATTTTGAATTGATTACACTGTGAGACAAAATTAGATTGTTTTCAAACGGATTCTGGTAGAAAAGTCTAAAAAAATATATACGTGTATCGGCGTTTTGCCAGATCTGATCAGAACTTTTTTAGGGCGGGTCATAGTTTCCGCCCCTCGGAACTTTCCTGCAACATATCGGCATGCAAAATTGTGTGTTCCTTACTTCTGAGGTACAAAACATGTTCAGAAGTTTTGTAGAAAAGATTCAGATAAACATTTTTGTGGAACAAATTAACCCTCTGTCACGTATAACCATAATTTTTACTTTTTTTTTAAACTCGCAAAAAAACTGCTCCAAAATGACGGGGAGCGTGGTCAAAATGCTCTACAAAAATTATCGTCATAAAATTTCACTATATGTGTCCGAACACTCCAAAACACAAATCTTAGCCCAAGTGCTAGATAATAAGCAAAAACTAACTACCTTCTAAGGGTTAATAATAAATTTTGTCATTTTGCTGTTTCCATTAAAAATAGTCCACATAATATAATGAATTTTGTCATATTTCATCTTTTATCGAAAAAACGAAACGAAATTAAAAAGTTAAGTCAAAAGTTCTTGTAACTCCAGAGGCTGTAAGTTAATTTTCATCGAATTTCTCTCATTTGCACAAACCTAAGAGTGTGAAATGAAACGTCAGAGGAGAGAATAAAATACTCTATTCTAATTTGCTTTATGGATATTGCCTGGTTACGTCAAAAAAGCCAGTAACGAGAGAGCAATAGAGATTAGTTTGACAGTTCGATGATAGAGAATTTACAAGCATGGTACAATAATATCTTCATGGTAATAGCAGCAGGCATTTTGTTTTTGTTCTATTCGCTTCAGCTGTCAAACTCTACACAAACACATACCAACAACACAAGAATGCAAAAGAGTACAAAAACAAAATACATTTGAGTGTGACAGCCGAAGCGAAGAACCTCATGAAAAAAATGAAAACAGCTGTTCTTACGACTTTACCATGAACATATTATTGTTCCATGTTTACAAGTTTTTACTGCAGAAATTTTTGACAGTAAGGATTGTTTGTTTTAAAACATATGTTTTGTGTAAACAAACAAAATTAAGAACTAGAAAGTATATAAAATAACAAAATAAACATTGGAATTATATTTTTTAAGAGAAAATATGATTTTTTAATCCTCTACAATTAACCTTTAACCATTTCTTTAAAAAAAAAATCCAATGAGTGTTCGAACTCACGGGCGATGTGTTAACACCTTTTTGCTACACGGTACCTGTTCGATTTCTATGAACACATTCGTAAATGTTACATTGGAAAATAAAAAACAGCGTTCAATCATATGATTAAATAATATTAATACTGAAAATTATTTAAAGACCCAGTGCAAGCACATGTGTCATTATTTTCTTGCTCAATACTTTTTGTTTTATTCCCACAAAATTCAAAGAATGCAAAGCAACAGACACTTGTACATACATACCTACATTGTTATATTCGTACGATATAACCGAAGATCAACATAAAATACTTTTTTAATATTACTCCAAATTTATACTCCAAATTAAAACACTTAAATCTCGGCTCGCCGATATCGGATCGCCTTAATTTTTGGCCTAAACTCTTCCTCGAAACCCGCACTAGCTTTTTAATCCAAAAATTAATAAAATCGGCTATGAATTTCCGGAGAAAATCGCGTGGGAAAATTATATGAAAATCGCCCAATAATCACTTCCAATACCGACTGCCAAGCAGCGAACAAACAAACGATGATTTACTCTTACAAACCTAACACTTGTGTATGTATTAAATTTATAGTTTACTGCCCTAGAGGCGCGCGTATAGATGTTAACACATCAAAAAAAGAACACCGTTTTAGTGATTTGTAATGCTTCATACGAACTGCAATTTTTGGTTCTTCCAATGTTTACATTGCAAATCAGTTGTTTACATACAAAGTTCTTATTTCTGGAAGTATATACTGGATGTCGTCTGTGTACTTTTTAGGTCTGTTTCTTTACTTGCACAATTTTACACAAAGTTACACAAATTTACACAAACTTACACAAAAGCGTTTCTTTACTCCAAAATTGTGTAAATGAGAGAGATTTTTGTTTTTTCTTAACCCAAATTTACACAGACTTTTTCTTCGGGTATGTTTGTGTAAAGTAGTGAATAATCAGCTGTTCGAAACGTCAAAATAAAAAAATACAATTTTGTTTGTGACGTAAAAGTGTTAAAAGTGTTTTGTAATTTGATCGTGTTGTTAATCGTGTTGTAATTAGTTTGTGAAGTTAAAATTGTTTTTGATTCAGTTTCAGTTCATTTCCATCCATTTTTATTAACACAAAATATCACTTCACACAATTTTACGATGAATGTTCAAACATAAACAAATGTCAACAATATGTTTTGTGTTTTGACATGTGTTTGCGTGTAACAAAAGTGGCTTTTTGCGTTTCTTTACTTTTGGATAAATGAGAGTAAATTTGAGTATATGACAGCGAATTTTGCTTTTACTCTCATTTACCCAAACTTTACACAAAAAGTAAAGAAACAAACCTTTTGTGATATTTGTACTGGAAGTGTAAAATCAATCTTACTCTCTCAAAAATAGTTACTGGATATTTTTTACGGTAAAAGACCTATTGTAATTAGTTAAGCACGCCCCAAAAACGTTGCGTTTCAATCAGGCCGCACCCAAATAGCAGCGTGTTTTATTGCTGTTACACTAACAAGATATTTCGGTGCGGCACGAATTTCGAATTTCAAAAAAGCATTAGTTCCTAAATATGTAGATATGACTAGTATATGACACTACTTCTGCTTTATTTTTTTCCGGGATTGTTCCGCATTTTGGTGTCGCATAATGACGTGAATTTAGGGATTGGGGAAATCTTCTCACAATCAGTGAGCTGTGAGCTTTCTAGTTTTACAGCCACTGATTGGGACCTACAGTTTAACACCGGTTCCGAAAGAAATTTTGAGAACCTGATTCATGGCAAAGTATTCAATAGTGTCATCATCCCTAAGCGAGGTGACTGTCGTCGAAAGAAGTGTATGGTTGTCTGAGTAGGGATCGAACCCACGTTCTTATGTACAAGAACCGCGCACACTAACCATTGCGTTGCATGAGCAGCAATAGTGTTATACTAAGTGGTTTGGACGTTGTTTTAAGTATCAGTAATTCACACGGAAAACCAAAATGAAATATATAAAAATCGTTTAACATATCAAAATCTAACATCTCACAATTTTATATCTCTTTACAGATAAGAAGAGTAGCTATCCTGCCAGTGTTCCGAATCTATTCAAAACTGATCGCATACCGGATGAACATAAACCACAAATTAACAACTTTCACGCAAATTCATTAAATGGAGAAACTTTGAAATATTCCTCTTCCTGCATTAAATACGATCGTCATGGTTACAAATCCCGCGATCGATTTATCTTATTGACTAATAAGGCCATATATGTGTTGGATGGCAAAAGTTACAAGCAAAAACATCGGTTACCTCTTGAGAAGCTTGATTTCGATATAACGAATCACAGTGACGAGCTAATGGTTATACGCATTCCCTTGGATTTGAAAAAGGATAAAGGGGATTTAATATTGGTCATACCATATATCATTGAGTTCTGTACTTATATCATCGATACTGTGGGTACGGCCGATGTACTGAAAATGGTTGAAAGAGATTCGTAAGCATCGATTTGATCGAGCAGATAATACAAATTATAATGTATTCTATATTCTAGATTGGTGCACAATATGGCCAAAGGCAAATCAGGTGTTATTGATATCCAAACAGGCGGTGGTGAGCCAGGGGTTGTACGTGATAAAAGTGGGCATCTCGTTGTTGTAAGTATTTCCTGGCGACACTTCATACGATATCATTGCTCAATTTTCTTATGTTTAATTAGATTGCTGGCCAGTAATGATGTGCTCCTCCACCTGCAAATCATATGTTAACGATTTTACCTAAATGCATATAGTATGTAACCATGGCTTTAAATTTAAATTTGTTATGTATATTATAATATTTAAAATATAATCTTTTACGTGCAAAACGATGCAAATGATATAAAAAAATTAATTTATTATTCTGGTTCTATTGTTAAAGAGAGAAGGCATTTTATATACATACTTATATTCATAAAGTAAAGACCATAGAGTAATGACGGTAAATTGATGATACTTGGTGTGTTGTAGGTGGGCGGCTGGATATTGGAAAGTATTGCTTTAATAATACCAGATGGAGGCAATGGCTCAAACCAATCAACAATAAATCAGGAACGGCATTTCGATTTGTGCGTTAAAATTTTTGTGTAAATACACCACAAAACATCACAGTAGCATGCAAATGAAATACAACTAAACCAAACTAATTCCTGCGCCAAAAATTTTACTGATTTCATCGAGTTCGACTTGTTACTCTTTGGCTGGACGTAAAACGTACAAACATAAAACATACATAAGTTAGCTCCCATTAGTATCAATCAAACACTATTTAAACTTAGTTTGTTGCATGGTTTGCTTCTGGTTGCTTATCGCTCTCTCGCATATCTACTGTTTTGTATCAATTTCCTACTTAATAGTCGACCAGCTGCGTCATGGATACCCCCTGGATTAATGCCTAAATTAACATTAATATTAAAATAATGTTAATGTGAATGCTTTACTTATGTGGCTTAGTTAACATTTGGGTTAGAATGTAAATAACAGGGCGATTAATGTTAATGAAAGTATACCATGGTTACAACATACCAGTTCGCCAAACCATATGTGATGAATTAAGATTTCACTCGGCTAGTCGCGAAAGAGACGGCAGTTCAAATGGTTCTGGAAACGGATGGAAATTTCTAGATATCCTGGTGCCAAGTAGTAGAACTGACATAAATAGATTAATCGGTTAAAGATACAGTTCGTCGGCAATAGTGATATCAAGTAATTATTTGTTGTAAAGTGTTAAGTAAAATGAAGACAACTGTTGCACCTATCGTAATTTGAAAATAACCTTGATTATTAACGCAAAATAAAACAGTGCTAAAAAGGACGATTAGAAAATTAGTAACAATATCAACTAAAGCACAATAGGTCAGTGGAGAAGTTTGATTTGTTTTAAAAATTGTCGTTTTGCACCAATCGGTACATATTTTATTCGAACAATTTAATCAATAAAAATTGGGTGGCTAAATTACTGATAATCGTCGACTTAGAAAGACAATTCGATGTTTAACCACAATTTGACTAAGGGCCAATTTTTGACTGGTTATTTAAATTGGTAATCAGTTGATTTTGATTTATGCTTGATCTGACTTTAAATACGAAGAGTTTTTCAGTGCTTTGCCAAATAATCTTACTACATATTTGACTACGAAATGCTACGAATAATATCCGGTAGTCATACATTTATCGGCTAATCGTTACAATCCATCAAGCTGACCCCGTTTGCAAAATAAAAGTGAAATGATGAAATTCAAAATATTTAATGAAATTGGAGAATATTTGAGCAGAAATAAAGTTCGAACAGCACTACGAGTTAAATGATACGTTTTTATTGTTATTTCAACTAGGATGGTAATTATAATTGTTCACATTAACAACTAAAGAAGTTTTGTGTTTGTTTTTCTTTTTGTTGTCTGTGAAAATCATATGGTCCCTTGATCATTGTTTAAATGCCCAACTTTAACTGTTTGAACAGCAATCAACTATGAACCTAAACAATTAATTCAGATTTAAAATTATGTTTGATCATTGATCAAAAATGATTTTCCACTCAAAAATTAGGCCTAAGAAACCACGACCCTATAAAAATTATCGTTCATGTCATTTTTCGTTTCAGATGTGAAACTCATATATATGTATGGAATGGAAAATTTGGAATTTGAGCCCCACCTTATTTTGAAGCAGATGGCATTTATGACATTTGCCATTTATGAAGTAGCAGATTATTAGTTAAAGGTTAGAAATTTACGAAATGAATTTTAAATGGCTTTACCATACAACAATTTAGGATAGAGTAATTTATTCTCTTAATATTTATACCCTCACCCATAAGGATAGGGGTATACATCATTTAATACGGAAAAAATTTTAATGCATAGAAGGAGCCATATTAGTATCTTTAGACGAAATTCTTTTTAGGACTTTTTAAGACGATTTAGCCAAGTCCGTCTGTCTGTCTGCCTCGCTGGCTGGTCAACGCGATAACTGCCGTAAATCTTCCCCTATCACAATGAAATTTTGGTAGTGACTATTATTTGTCCAAACTTAGTTTGGGATTGAAAATGGTCGGTTTGACCACTCCCCTTCCCATACAAATCGACACATGTAGTACAAATTCATATTTCTTCTAAAACTATTTTCTAGTACATGTGATTACCATAGGCTAATTACTTACTAGACTCAACATTTCTCTCAGCAAATTTATGACATTTGGCCTGGTGTGATATGAACGTTGGATGCCGAAAAGAATTGCTTCAATGATACCAGATATAGGTAATGGTTCAAAACTACGAACGAACGAACAAAAACGGCATTTCGTTTTGTGTGTTAAAATTATTGTGTTAAGTACAACACAAATGTATGCAAACAATAACAGTCAATAAAAAAGTTTAAACACATTTAAATTTCACAGTTTTTCATCAAAACGACATGAAAAATTAAAGCAAGAAGTTATTGTAATTCCACCTGGTGTATATCACTTGTCGTCAAACAGCTCTCTATCACACCGACCGCATCAAGAAGAGTGAAAGGAAACATCAGATGAGCCAAATATTCTCTCTAGTATGAGATTACTCTATGGGTCTTACAAATAAAATCATAATTTTGAAAAAATGTGTATTAGTATTTTTTTATAGCACAATTACTTATAATTTCCAAATTTTACACGGCCCATCCTTTATTTTGGTTTTTGTACATTTTGTATGCTTGTAATGTTGGTATACATTTGTGTTATAAGTAGTTGTCCGGGGTAAATGGTTTATATATTCAATTGTTTTCGGTTACAAGTTAGATATTAGGCCACTTGCTTTGTTTATCACTTATTTTGTATGGAGAGCTAAAAGATGTTTAGCGGCACTCTAAATTACCGCTTACATTACTGTCTTAAGCAGGCACAAAGTTGTCAATATGAAAAATTCACCAAACCCACGGTAGATATCGGTATTAGGAATTACAAAATAAGAAGAAAATACACATTTGCAAGAATGGCCAGATACTATGCGTTAGAGTAAGATGATAATAAGTGTGCTTTTAACTTTCTTGCTTGCTAAGTTGCAAAGAAAACGACTTTTTAGCGATAAGGAATTTTATTGAAAAATATGAACAAGGGTTGAAAACGGTAAAAGATGTCAAAAAATATTTGTTTAAACTTAGCGAAAATGATTCGCGTCGCTATGTTCTCGCTAAGTGCTTCATACAAAACAAGCGATTATACAAGCAAGCGGTGTAACCAAAACAAGCTTATTGCTTCGCTCCCCATACAAAGTGGTCGAAAAATTTGTTTTGCAGGTAATGCAAAAACAGACCATATATGTATGTATAAGTATATAGCGCCAAATCATCGCTTGTTTGTCGTTTTCGTTACTAGCAAGCAAGCGACAATCGCCAGCTTGCAACTGAAACAAGGTTCAACATTACCCTGCTCAGCATTATTCAAATAACAATCTAAATGTATTATGAAAATTGCGCTGAATTTGAATTGGGTTTGTTGAAAGTATAAACGAGTTTTTTTATTTCCCACTGCAAGAGGAAACAATTAAAGCCGCTTAGCTCTCCATACAAAGTGGTCAAAAATTAATTTAGCAGAGAATACAAAATCAGTACACCGAAAAAACGGCATGGACACAATATATGTTTACAAACTTTGTTTTCGTGAATTTAAGATCTGCCGCTTTTTTGTTTCTATGATGTTTGTCACATTTTTGTTTTCATCACTTTTCAACAAACAAAGCTGCATTTGGGTCACAAAAACGTATATTAATCTTTGTGTCTCAAACATGTAATATTGAATATCAAACACAATGTGTTTGGACACAATTGTGCTATATTTCTGACAAGCTACAAACACGTTATACTTCTATCCAAATAACAAAAAAAAATACCGATTTTTCAGAATGTAGTTAAAAATACTATCCTGTTTTTTTATTCTCTACTAAACTAATTCTTTTTTTGTGGCTCCCCATACAAAGTCCTCGAAAAATTGGTTTAGCGCGAAGTAAAGAAAACAATTACTTTTAATTTTAAATTACAATTAGAATACCTATCACTTTTCCCCGTTAAGTAGTTGAAACCAGGCACCGTAATTGCAAGTCCTCCCTCCTCCTTCTCCGCGCTATGTAATCCATAGCGTGAGGATGAACAATACTTAAACATACAAATGATGAGAAGTACTGAGCAAGCGGCTCTGTACTCATCGCTTACGAGATATACAACTTAATTACTTAGGTGGCCTCAAACAACCCAGAGGGGTCAAGGGTCTTACAATATGAGAATAACATGTTTCTTCAACCGGCTCGATCTTCAGCTTTCCTTCTCCTATTGGTAACACCAAGCTCTCGCCTGGTCTTTCCAGCGAAGTCTTAAGCCACATTCACAATGCCAGCAACAATTTTCTAGTTCATACCCTCCCGTTCGCATTCACGGTATTTCACATAATGGCCTTTCGGTTTCTTTCAAAATATGTATTTGAACTCTGGCGCAGAAATTGATCTACTTCTACTCACACAATTGATACCTAGATGGCGCTTCATCTTGAATTTCATTTTAAAACTAAGAAATATTAATGGAAATGTAAAACATTTGGTTCAAAACTGTATTTTCCAACAGAATTTTATCTGTAGGATGTGTTAATTGTAAATATAATTGTAATTGTAATTGAAATATTAATGGAAATGTAAAACATTTGGTTCAAAACTGTATTTTCCAACAGAATTTTATCTGTAGGATGTGTTAATTGTAAATATTTCATGTATATGAATATTTTATTAGTATTCAAAATACAACACTGTATGTGGCATTCGAAGAAAATTGTTTGCATTCGAAGTCGGTACTCGTTATCCTTTATTATAGGACCATATAATTTTTCGGATCATTTTTCTCTCCATGACTCCTAGTTATGTTTCATCAGCATGCAATATGACCCAGAATTCTCTGCTATAAAGCAAGACAGATTGTATCTCATAGAGTTTGATCTTTGTTACTCAAGAGAGGGTCTTATTGCTTCTGTTTTTTGACACGTCCAAGTCAATGAATAGTCCACTACCTCGAAATAATAACGGGTATCAACGTTCACCCTTTCCTCCAAACGGCCGGATGTTCTTTTCGTCGAAACCATTAATTTAGTCTTGTCGTCGTTTACTGCCAACGCACTTTTGCTGATTCCTTCTCAATTCTCGAAAATACTGCAGTAACTTCTCGTAGATATCGCCCAATGATGTCTAAATCATCGGCATAATCGAGCAGCATGTGACTTTTGCTGCTGATAGTTTTATTCGTGTTGATTTGCAGCTTTTCTGACGATGATATCAATTAATATGTTGAACAGATCGCGTTGTAGAGTATCGCCCTGTCTGAGGCCTCGCCTCGTACTAAATGGTTCGGTGAGATTTTTACCAAACTTTACTGAGGATTTCCTGTCGGTCAGTGACGTTATGGTAAGACTCCAATTGTCGGGCATGCATTCGTCTAGCCAGATTTTGCATATGTGGTGATGCATGCACCTTTCCACCAGCCTTAAACAGCTCAGCCAGTAGACTTTCAGCATCAGCTGATTTGTTGTTCATAAGCCGAGAAATTACAGCTCTAACTTCGCTTTGGCTAGGAGGTGGTGGGCGACGCCACCGTCGTATATGTGCTGTATTGAAATCTCCTGAGACAAGTAAAGAAGAGAAGTGATCTCACCATATTCCCAATATACTTTGCACATCTGCGACAATATTCCCATCCATATCTCTATAAAACGCAGGGCCTGATCCATGGTCGTTGATTTGACTTTGTACTTTTCAGTAAAATTTACGGGCCTCATTCTTCCTTCTATAAGATTCGATTTGCTTACTCTTGCGCTTTCTCCACATCTGTTTTTTCTTCTTAAACAAACGAGTTTTCTCTCTCCTTATACCGCTCTGTCGCGGCTACGTTGCAACTGACTTAATCATTATCATACGTACAGCGTTCTTTGCATCTCTTGCCATGTGATACACTTCATCTTACCACAATTTATCTTTAAGCGGTTTTTCATAACCAAGTACAGTTTCTGCAGCAGTTTTCATTGAGTAGGAAATGTACTTCCACTACGCTTTAGGATCATGAAACTTTCGTTCACTTTTCATATGCTGGGTACTAAACTTTTTGCAAACATTTCGTAAACAAAATTTATTATGTCGCGGACCAAAATGGCCTGTTTATTATTCCCCGCTAAACTAATTTGTCGACCACTTTGTATGGGAAACTAAGCGATATTAAGCGGCCCCTCATAAATAGTCGTCGAAAAATTAGTTTAGCATGGAATAAATAACAGGCCTATTGTATAAATTTGGTTATCTTGACCCACAGATGTCGACCACAAAAATAAAGGTACCATTAAACCCTTGGGAAGAATACATATAATTTCAGTACCAATACCTGTTCTTACCCGTCCTTCGGTGGAGCCGCTTAAAATCGCTTAGCTCCCCATACAAAGTGGTCGAAATATTAGTTTAACAGATAATACAAAAACAGGTCTATTGTATAAATTTGGTTACCTTAGCCCACAGATGAAGCACCACCAAAATAAAGTTACCATTAAACCCGTGAGAAGAATACATTTAATTTGAGTAAATGAAAACACGCTTACTGTTATAGGTGTCTTCAGAATCGGAAAACCCAAACCACGAAGTGTGGCTACTCAAATTAAGGGGGATGATCAATTTTCACTTATTATTTGCAGTTTGTAGAATTTAAAGAGAAATATTTTTATTAAATCGAGCGCCCTATGGGTGCCTCTTCCTTTCTATTATTTTCGTGTTCTTATATTTTTCTATAAATTTGAATTATTTAAACAAAAAATTGGGGGTGGTGCTTCCAGGCACTAAAAGCGTGTTTTTTATTTATTTCCCGGTAAACAAATTTTTGGACATTATATTGGGAGCCTTCACCTGGAGTAACAACCTTGTCGCGATGTGGGGGCTTAAGTGTGGCCGAGGCTGCCTAAGTGTGGCCTGGGCTGCGCGAACTATAGGTTACTCCGGGGGAAGTTGAGTCTCGTTGTAGGTCTATCTGTTGATCAGGCCTACTTAAATAACGAATGTCAATGAAGCTTCCCCGACATGGCGATTCTTGCGATTTTGGCGCCATTAGAATATCCAACGTTGAATTCAAAAACACTTTTAAGGTCAAGGTGGTTGGAAGCAGTGCCGAGGACCTAGAATGGCCAGGTAGTGTTTAAACAAACTGGTTCCTAACAGCTCCCTCCGACGCCAGGGCACGGGTCGGTAGTAATGAAATATGTTGTCCGGTCCAACTCACGCCGTCACTGGGGTGGACTGTAGTATATTTACTGGCATACTCGTGGGACTAACATGAACAAAAAAGAAGAACTAGTGAAAAAACTAAAAACAGGAAAACAAAACAATGATAACAACACTGCAAACGAAACGATACTAATACGACATTTGAAACGGAACACAGGCTAATCCACGATAGCATTGTGAAACAACACTATGAGATCGTTTCGATGATGATGAAAACGTAGAGTCGGGTTCATCATACTCATGGTTCTACAGGGGGTGGTGTCTTGACCCCTGTAGTAGAGTCTGTAGCAAGCACACAAAAAGCCAATGGCAAACAAAACAAGGATGATGACGCGGACGAAACCACGCGGGGCTGCATAAGCCCTCAGCCTTCAATAACAGGTGGTGACTCCAACTTTGATTCCCAAGGCGATAATAATGAAAACAACATTACCATTTTAGCAACTCCAAAAAATGACGAGGTAAATAGATTGGTCGATGAAGTAAGCGAGAGCATAGCGAAGCTATCTACACAAAAGAAAAGACTCTCGGGGGCTCAACGCAGGAAGATTGCAAAGAGGAACCGCTCAGCCAAACAAGCCGAAAAACAGGACGTTCCTAAGGACCTGTCGGTGCCTCAACAGAGGCTGAGAAGAGAAACCGATCACCTGAAGAACAGAACACTCAAAATAATGGCAAAGAGGAAAAAGTGTTCCCCGTCATCTAGTAATTCGGAGACGCCCAAACCCCATATTACCCAGGGTATGCAACAGAGCTCCAGGGACAATAGGAGCAAAGCCGATGCGATTACCGGAAAAGCGAGCACATCAGCCAAATCAACCGAGAAGGAAAGGGTGCGTAAACACGAACCCTATCCAACTCGGAAGACGAAGCAGAAGGCGAACACAGGCAAAGAACCGCCATCCTACGCAAAGGTAGCAAGAAGGCAACTACTGGACGATCTCTGCTATGCAGTAATTGACAGCGGAAACCTAACTGGCTCAATACCGGATAACCAGCACCCAACCGTGGAGGACCTCGTCAACACGAAGGTAATGGACCACATAATGAAGGCCGAAAGTGGACCTCCCATAGAAGTCGTCAGTAGCGGCTTCAAAGGGGAGGTACTCACTTTACAGCTGGCCTCACAACACTGTGCGGAGACTTTAAAGAAGCTGGTGGATGAAATCTCTGCCCCCTGGAAAGGCGGTAAGCTAGCCCTCGTAAGCAGGAAGGACATCCCAAGGCTGACGAAGGCTACCGTATATATAAAAGGATGGGGCAGCAAGTTTGCATCGGACGCCATACTTAAAGTCATTGGCAAGCAAAACGCAGGATTAACCGTGGACAAATGGGTCGTTTTCCACAGGGAGGAGGGGCAGGAGGGCACACTCCTTGTGATCGGAATAGACCCGGCATCCATGGCTGGTCTTGCCAAGCCTAAAGGTATGGTGTTCTTTGTGACCAAAGCTGTCTACATCAAAGTTGGCAAAGTGCCAATCGGCATGACGACCGGAGGAACACAGCCGGAGGATGCGAAGCATGACGAAGCGAGTGGAGGCTCGGCGGAGCAGACACCGCAAAACAAGAAGGAGGAAGTGGCCGAATGCATCACAAACTCCCAAGAAGACCGGTTACTGGAGGACCAATGTTAGAGGTCATCCAGATTAACCTCCACCGGAGCGAGACGGCAACCCACGCTCTGTTGGATAAAATTAATAAAGGTAAAATACACATTGCTTTAATACAAGAACCTTGGACCACTAAAGACAAGGTTATTGGATTAAATCATATTAATTACCAACTATTCTATACGAAGACGGATTCCCGACCGAGAACATGTATCTTACGCCATAAAACCCTTGTTTTCTCTTCTCCCCAGAGTTCTCAACATCGGATGCAACAGTACTGAAACAGGGAGATGGGAATATATACCTGGCATCAGTATACTTGCCATATGATTCGCCGACACCACCACCTTCGTCGGAATTACAGCTACTGGTAGAGAGGGCCAAACAGACAGGTAACGAAGTATTAATAGGTAGTGACTCTAACTCTCACCACACGTCGTGGGGTAGTACTAACTGTAACCGTAGGGGTAATGACCTAGTAGAATATTTGAATACTAACGACCTTTTCACACTGAATATTGGGAACAAAGCGACTTTTGTCAACAAGATTAGGGTGGATGTGTTAGATATAACAATCTGTTCTGAACACCTTATAGATGAGATTCAAGAATGGAGGGTTTCAAATGAGCACTCATTCTCGGATCACAGATATATTAGATTCAGGATAACACGGCCACCACCGAAACCGATATGCTTCCGAAATAGGATCAAGACAGACTGGACAAAGTTCGGAAACCTACTTAAGCATCGACTAGTTCACCCTCAGCTTGAATACTCTAGCAGGGACGAACTAGACGACATAGTGACAAAGACAACGCAAGCACTAGTAAATTCTTTCGAGGACAGGTGCCCACTTCGGGAAAGGACATCGGCCCAAAAAAAACCCTGGGTTCCAGGGGAAATACGAAATCTAGGGAAGAACGTCCGTAGACTTTACAACAGGGCCACGCGTAAGAAATCACCAGTATACTGGGAGGACTACAAGAGAAGTCTCAGTGAATACAACGCAATATTGAGAAAAGCGAGACGCAACTCCTGGAGACTATTCAATGAACAGGTGGATAGCATCAACGACATGTCGAAGATAAAAAAATTCCTCTCTAAGACCCACGTACAGGCGGAAACGCTAGTAGATGACACGGGAAAGAGAATGGATACAATGGAACAAACACTTATGCACCTGATGGATACACACTTTCCAAATGGGAACGCGGAACCCACAGGGGAATGGTCACAAGGTGAGAATGTAGTACATCAGTCGCCAATCATTACGGACCAAATGGTCAAAAAAGCTATAAAGAGCTTCTCCCCATATAAAGCGGCGGGACCGGATGGTATTTTCCCGGCTATCCTACAGCATGGGGTTGACCAAGTAACAACCCATCTGGCAGGAATTTTTACCGCATGCTTAAAATATGCCTACACACCGAGAAACTGGCAGGAGGCCAGGGTAGTATTCATACCCAAACCTGGAAAAGCAAGCTATGCAACGGCAAAGGCTTATAGACCAATTAGCCTCACCTCGTTTCTACTCAAAACCCTGGAGAGAATAGTGGACGACATGTTAAAAAGTGGAATACCGAGCGATATGCTGAAGTTTAGACAACACGCCTATGTCAAAGGCAGATCAGTGGATACCGCACTTCATGAGGTAATCTACTACATAGAGCAATCTCTCAATGACAAACTATACACACTCGCTGTATGCATAGATATTGAGGGTGCGTTCAATAATGTCCGGACCGAAACACTTATCCAATCCTTAGACCAGTTTATGGTGGACCGGGCATTAAAAGACTGGATCAACCATATGCTAAGGAATAGATGGATAAACTGTGGTTCCCATGATGTAAATATTAGAGACAGAGTACAACGTGGAACCCCTCAGGGACGGATTATATCACCACTCCTATGGGTCCTCACAATACACAGTCTCCTAAGGAAACTTACCGACGAAGGACTTAAACCAATCTGCTACGCAGATGACGTTATAATACTTCTTAAGGGAAAGAACCCAAACCAATTATGCAGAGAGGCCGAGAGGGCACTGAGTATAGCGTATGAATGGGCACAGCCAAGGGGCTTAAATGTAAACCCGGACAAAACGGAAATATGTCTATTCACAAGGAAGACGAAAATCTCAGATTATGAAGAGCCACGATTCTTGGAAAAGACGATTAAAATATCCGATAAGGTTAAATACTTAGGAGTAATCTTAGATCGGAAACTGAATTGGAAGCACCATATTGAGGAAAGGGCTAATAAGGCCTACAGATGCTGGTCGCCATGCAGAAGGGCTATAGGGTCCAAATGGGGCCTCAACCCGACTATGACACACTGGCTCTACAGAAGCGTAATCAGGCCTGTACTAACATATGCTTCTGTAGTATGGTGGATGGCAGTTGAGAGGAAATGTAACATCGCAATACTGCAGAGGGTTCAGAGAATGTGCTGCATTGGTATCAGCGGTGCAATAAGGACAACCTCGACAAGAGCCATGGAGACTATTTTATGCATCCAGCCAATCGAGATTAGAATCAAATACGAGGCTGCCCTTGCGGCAAAACGCCTACAAGCTACAGGTGAATGGATCAACAGGGATCTCACGTCAAAACACCAACGGATAACTGGGGCCTTAGTCGGGTACACGCAAAATACGAGTGAATCTGACCGAATACCCGAGATAAGGGTTAAGGCGAACTGCGTGATCCTAACGCCAACTAGAGACGCCTGGCAGAATGGGACCCTGACACCAATGCCAAATGGGACTTGCTGCTACACGGATGGCTCAAAGCTAGGGGAAAAAACGGGTCTGGGATTCTTCATTGAAAATCCAGCAACCGAATCCCACCTACGCCTCCCGGATCATAATACGAACTTTCAGGCGGAAGTTCGGGCGATTACGGAGTGTATCAAATGGCTCGGCGATAATACAATCCCAGCCGAGGCAAGTATATTCACAGATAGCCAAATGGCAATAAAGGCAATATCATCGGAAACTGTCAAATCTAGGACGGTCCTTGACTGTAAGAAGGTGATAAACGATTACTCTATGCACGGCAGACTCAACATCATCTGGGTGCCGGGGCACAGCGGAGTATTCGGCAACGAGAGAGCGAACCTCCTGGCAAAGAAAGCCAGGGAACTCCAAACGGTGAGCCTAGATGGAGCGAAACCCTTTGAGGTGACGAAGGCTGAGTTAAGTAAATGGGCGGAATCGGCACATATAGCCCAGTGGAACCGGGAACCGAAATGAGCAAAATGATGGCAGTCTTAACGGGACATTCGGGATTACGAGCCCACCTGTACCGTATTGGACTAGTGGCGAACAGTGAGTGCAGGGCATGCATGGAGGACGATGAGACGTTGGAGCACTTCTTATGCCACTGCCCGGCCTTCACACAAGCTAGATCCAGATATCTTTCGGATAGTACGATACCGGACATGACCACACTTGTGGGTATGGACTGGAACAAACTAAGGAATTTCGTGAATAGCACGAAAAGGAATAATAGGGATATAGTGAAGTAGTAGGATAAACTTAGAGCGCACAACAGGTCGAACTTAGCGGCTTAAGTGTACGTCTTACTGACATGGGAAGGTTTAGAGTGCTCCTCTGAACACTCAACACCGCGCCCCTCTTTTCAAACTAACTAACTAACTATTGGGAGCCGCTTAAAAACGCTATCAATATTGCCTTTGGTAGGGATCAGCTCAGAAAAAAGGAAACAGAAGCAAAAATAAAATTAAATTAGAGAAAACGAAAAACAAACTATCGTAGGCGTCTATGGCGCCCAATTAAAATAACATCGATTTTATAGGAAGGGTCAAAATAAAAGCAATTAATAAATATTTGTTCCAAACTCTCTTAGTTATCGAGAGATAAGTTCATAAATGTACAATTATGATTTTAAAATTGTTTTTTGTAGAAAGATTATAAAAATAACTTCAAGTTATCGGAATTTAATATATTCTATTTGGTCCTCTTATTTTCAAAATTGTTGTGCTATAAAGGTTTTACGTGACCGGCCTTTTGCCGGGCTTAGGAAGTTCTCCCCTGTGGTAGGTCCAAACTCAGTTGATGTGATGATGCGCTGCAGCAGAAGAAGTCACCTATCACCGTTCGTCTTCTCTATTTGTTCTCCAAGTACTAAATTGAACAGCTGTCTCATCGATACCCCCTGGGTATAACTGCAGTTTTAGTTTAGCTGGAAATAAAAAAACCAGCCCACAATTTCTTCCCCGACACTATTCAAATACAAAATCATATGGCATCATCCGGGGTTAGTTTTCAGCCAAACGATCTGGCATCTTCATTTTGGTTTTTCTTGCGATACTCCGGTTGCCGGATAAACGTCTCTTGCATATCCATCCTACGTGTCCACCAGCAATAGTACCCATTCTGCTCCAATATGTCTTCAGCTGAGAATAATCAAAATGCTAACACAAATCCAATTCAAAAATTCAATGAGCTTCATGCTCGAAACATTGAAGTGGCAAAAAAGATGGTCGAGAATTATGCATCATCATCGGAAGACGAAGAGGAATTAGACGAAAAAACAATTATAGGTAAAACTTGTTTAATAAATTCCAACAGAACGGAAATAGTTGTTGAATTTCGAGTATTTCCTTTTAGAGACTTTATACAAACACTATGATAAACGTAAGGAGGACGAACATTTACTGGCAAAAACTGCTGGTTTTTTGGAGAATGCGCTGCGTTCAGGAGCCGCAACATGTCTCATCTGCATAGCAAGCATCAAGAGGACCGATGCTATATGGTCTTGCAAACATTGTTACTGTTTCTTCCATTTAAATTGCATTCGACGATGGTCTAACGATAGTATGGCGCAGATCAAGGCACAAACGCAAAATGAACAGCAGGGTTACTACAGCCACATGGGTGAATATGTGCCGCCGAAAAAAACCAAAGCAATACATTGGTGCTGTCCGCAGTGTAGGAAGGATTTTACACCTGAAGACAGACCTTCCATGTACGAGTGTTTTTGCGGCAATGAAATAAATCCTCCATCACAACCTTGGCTGGTGCCTCACTCGTGTGGTGAAATATGTGGCAAATTACTGCAGCCCAATTGTGGGCATAAGTGTACTTTACTTTGTCACCCTGGACCTTGTCCCCCATGCGCTCAATACGCCAGAACATCGTGCAAATGTGGGAAATCTGCACCAAAGTCGGTACGCTGCATAGATAAGCAATGGGAATGCGAACAGAAGTGTGATCGGCTGCTGAAATGTGGAGAACACGTATGTGGTTTCACCTGTCATAAGGCTGGACAATGTCCACCCTGTAATCAAACAAGTATGCAAAGTTGTGAGTGTGGCCGCGCGACAGCCAAGAGGCAATGCTACGACTTGGAATGGCATTGTAAAAGTGTTTGCAATCGAAGCTACTCATGCAGCTTACACAAATGTAAGAAAGTCTGTCATGCTGGAGAATGTGGACAATGTCCGCTGAGTTTACCACGCACTTGTCCATGCGGTAAGACAGTATGTATCACATTATAATTGTCGAAATTTGAGCTCCATATAAGTCGTTTTGTTTAATTAGAAAAAAATTGGGCCCTGTTCGGAGGTGATTGACACTTGTGGCGACACTTGCCAGAAAGTGTTGCCTTGTGGTCTACATACTTGCACTCAGAGGTGTCATAAAGGAAACTGTAATTTGGTAAGCTATTTGTACACATAAACACATAAGTTATAGTATTAACCATAAATATAAACAGACTATAGATAAAAAAAAAGCTCAACAATAATTCCAATTTTAAACACCCGTTTGAAAATTGTTTACACTTTCCTTAAAATACATGTTATGGAATTTCTGTTTATTTAAACGAATTTTATGTATTGTAACTTAATTTTCTGCAACATTTTTGGCCTGTTCGGAAATGCATCAGTTGATGCAGAAGCTTGTTAGTTGCGCATTTTGTTTTCATCAATTCCCAACCCACAAAACACCTGCAAAGTTGTTAGATATTGCATTTACGAACGTGCTGCGCATCCGACGCAGAACATTGCTTTATTTCGGAATAGGACCTTTTGTCAGATTTCATTATAATCATGCCTGATCATCCATCATTCATTTATGACGATGTTTGTGAATATTTGAATGTAAGTCACATACATTTTAATTTGTTGTAATCAACGCCACGAAGTGTGTAAGGTTGCAGTAAATGTCGATATATTGTAAAATGTAAATCAGCAAGAAAAATCAGGAACTAAAATGAAAAAGAAAAATTACTTCAATTTCACAAAACCACATACAAAAGGTCTTGCGAGATGCGACAGAAATTACCAATATCATCATTTCCCATTCAATATATCAAAGAATGAACGGACGTCGTACCAGCCTTAGCACTCAAAACAGAGCTTGCTTTGAATTTAGAATACCAGGAAAGCATTGATGATGTTTAATTTCTTACAGTGTTTAGTTATAATTAACAAGAAATGTCGTTGTGGAATGCATGAAAAGGAACTACCATGTTCTAGGGAATTCACATGTGAAACCAAATGCAAACAAATACGAGATTGTGATAAGCATCCCTGTAATCGCAAGGTAAATTGAATAGTAACTATATTAATGTTAAGCCATCATCCGAACCTATGCTGAAATACTTTAGTGTTGCGATAAAAATTGCCCACCTTGTGATAAAGTATGCGGTAAACCGTTGTCATGTGGCAAACACAAGTGTCAATCTGTATGTCATAAAGGACCCTGCTATCCATGCCAGCAACAGTCTCAAATCAATTGTCGATGTGGAAAAACAAGGAAGGGCGTGCCTTGCGGTCGAGAACGTACTGCCCGTGTTGTATGTTTGGAACCATGCAGGTGAGTTTTGAAGCTTTTAAAAAGTTCGATTGGTTTTATATGTGCCAATGAGTTTTGAAGCTTTTAAAAAGTTCGATTGATTTTATATGTGCTGGGGTTTTTATCCATTTGCAGAATTCCTTCAAAATGTCATCACACCAACAAACACCGTTGTCACAAAAACGAATGCAAAGCCTGTTCTCAGCCCTGTGGTTTACCTAATGATACCGCAAAATGTGGCCATATTTGCACAGCAAAATGTCATGCATCAGTAAAATCGGTTAAGAAACCGAATCCAAATACTGCCAGCATGTGGGAATCTACAAAACAAGTAAGTGTATTTTAACTCTTGCGCTCCTCACGTCATTTTCCATGAGCTTCTCCCAATCAGTTCCAATTTGTACTCGAAAGTTCTTACACTAAATACCTCCGACGTAACCGTCACGAAAGAAATATTCTCCTCTTACACCTACTATCACCATCTCTCCAGTTATCTAACTAAAATTTTGACTGGAATTTAAAAATTATAACTGTTAGCTTAACTAGTTTTTGTGATAATGCCCCTAAGTGATTATGGGTACGCAGTATATTTTAAATAGTATTTTGTGGCATATTTTAATGAATTTAAACTATCTGAATTTTTTGTGACTATTTGATTCTTAACATGGCTTATTTATTGTGGTTTCTTAGTTTGAAGGCGTAAACACTCCTATTGGGTTTAATTGACATAATTTTAGAGAAATTATGGAAAAAATATTGGCCGGAGGCATTCAGCATTCTAGAATAAACCTCCGATTCGAAAGGGGATTTAGTGTAGACCATGTTTTTTTTAATACACCCATTTCATTTTTTTCTTAATTTCAGTTTGAATTCAAATGTTTACCCCATCCGCGTTGTGAACAAAAAGTAATGGTTACATGTATTGGTGGCCATGAAGTGGCCGAATGGCCTTGCTGGAATTCAAAACCCACTTCGTGCCAACGCCGGTGCAAACGGCAATTAAAATGTGGCAACCACAAATGTGCCCTCGTCTGCCATAGCGTACCAGACCAAGAAGATAAGAATGTAAGCATCTCTTAATAAATTGAAATTATGTCTAATAAACAATTAAATTATAGCAACAAGATGGATGTTCCCCTTGTCAACAAGGTTGTCACATGCCACGCCCTGAAGGTTGCACCCACAATTGTCCACGACCTTGTCATGCACCGCCATGTAATCCCTGTACTGTGGTCGTAAAAACGAAGTGTCATTGTGGTCTAATGCCCATTGGATATAAGTGCAGTGATTTCTACAACAACGACGGAACCGATAATGATGTTGTGGAGCGACAAGAAAATTTAAAAAGTTGCGGCAATCGATGTTTAAGGAACGTAAGTTTTTTTTACAATGTCATAGCACTATAGCTTATTTATACTGTGTTTGGTTCATTCGCAGTATCCTTGTGGTCATCGTTGTTCGGCTGTGTGTCATTCGGGGCCCTGTCCGTACCCAGACTCGTGCCGGAAAAAAGTCCGCATTTATTGTGGTTGTAAACGTTTGAAATTAGAGATATCTTGCGATAAAATTCGTAATGGTCTGACTACAATAGAATGCGATAAGAATTGTGTAGAAACCATAAAGAATCTAGAGTTGGATCGCAAGCGTGAGCTGGAACTCTTGCGACAACAGGAGGAAGAGCGTAATCGTCTAGAGGTAGAACAATTTGAAAAGAAATTTAGCAGACGCAAGCCAAAAGAACGTAAAGCCGTTGAAGTTCAGCCCAAAAAGCCCATCAATTGGAATCTTGTTGGAGTATATGCTGGCATTTTCGTGGCAATTATATTAGCTGTTGCTTTAGCGCTCTACGATGACCATTAGACAATTTTAATTTTTAAAGCCAAATATAACATTTTAAATATGCGCAGGAATCTGATAATTTATTTCATTGTATTCATATTTTGCAATAAAGTCTTATAATTATAGAGTAAATATTAATTTTTGTTTGGTCAATTAACAAAAGTTCGATTATTAAAATCTACGATTTCCTCGTCCCCCACCAAATCGACCCCAGTTGCCAGTGCCACGGTTTCCGTACCCACCGCCACCGCCGCCCCCACCGTATCCGCCATTACGGTTTCCTCCTCCAAAACCACCACCACCAAATCCACCGCTGCGTCCTCCTCCAAATCCTCCACCACTAAAGCCTCCACCGTCAAATCGACCTCTTTTGTTATCACCACCACCTGGAGGACCACGGCTTTGGAATGGCATAATGCCCTTTTCTCGTTGTATTTGGTAATCACCGGCTGTTGCTACCGCCAAATCCTTAATCAGCTGAACAAATTTTCCCTCTGTTTCACCCATGTTTAGGATCTCGGAAGGTTCTTCACAGGCTCTGGTAATTAAATCTTCAATAGCTGGCTTCAAAGCGGCCAACATTGCTGCCAAATGCGAATCTATTTCGAATACAAGCCAATTGTCAAGCCTAACTGTGTTCTGTTTAATTAGATCGATTTTACGGCTACCAAAGAGAAACAGATGCAGTGGAGACACCATGGTCATTTGCTTACATGACACAGCTCTAGTACGTATTTTCTCACCAAAAATAAAGAAGGGGTATGGGAATGTTACTGCCAAATTACTACAATTCACAGAGGTCTTGTGAATCAACGCAGCTGTAGATTCTGTGGTAAGGACCTTCCTCTTTTCCTTGTGATAACATATGTTGGGATACAGTCCAGTGCACAACAAGCCTGTGGCTATATCCAGAACGGGGTCGTCGACATTGGCATTGACGTTCAATGCAATCATGCATTCTTCGGGAAATCCAGCCTGCTGCAACAAGTCCAGAAGTTGGTTTTTAGCTTCCGTTAAAACGCGCATAGTAGATAATTGCAGACCCTTCCATTCACAGAAACGGATCTCCTCATCTTCTCCCTTACGACGAGCATTCTCCCACATTTGCTTGGCCACAATCATAGCAATATGATCGGAGCATTTACTACCTCCCAATGCCTTTTGATGGTTTTGTAAACGTCTTTGACCCAAGTCCAAAGCAAAGATTTCCGAAAATGTGCTCGAGTATGAGGCCATAGTTGCTGTAAGATCAGTGCAGCCGAACACGGTGCTCAGAATCATCATTTTGCCCAGTTTGGGCTCGATTGGCAATCTAGCTAAGATGCGGCCTAAAGGTGTCAACTCGTCACTGTTGTCCAAACAACGCATTTCGCGCAGCAGCACTTCAGCCTCAATTACTGCATCAAGTGGTGGCGGTTCCAAAGCCTTTGATAAGAATTGATGAATAGATCCCAATCTTAACAATTTGATACTCAAAGCCATTTCATGCAAAGGAGTACGAAACATTTCCGGTGTCAAATTTTCTTCTAAAGCTTGGAAACGTGCCTTGGAACAGAGAGTGAAACAGAAACCAGGACGAACACGACCAGCACGACCTTTTCGTTGTTCCAAATTCGTTTTACTTGCCCAGACTGTGGCGTAACTGGTGAGATTGTTGTGTGAGGTAAACATCTTCATTCGAGCCTTACACAAATCAATAACAAATACAATATCATCAATTGTAATTGATGTCTCAGCGATATTTGTAGACAGAATGATCTAAAGTAGAAAATACAAAAATTTAATTAATATGTACCCGGTTGTGTGACACTTTTTTGTAGTATCCTTTTAGACTGATACTCCACTTACCTTTGTAACACCATCGGGAACTGGCTCAAAAACTTTACGTTGATCTTCTCGAGGAATCTGTGAGTGGCATGGCAGGATGCGGTATTGTGGTCCACCAAACTGATTTGAATTCTGTAGGAATTTCATTAGGGCGAAAATTAAATTCCATCCCGGCAGAAACACCAATATAGCCCCAGGTATATTCTTTGACTTAATGTGAGACAACAGTGACTCGATCAATTCGAATGAACACTCCGATTCTGAAATTTGTGCCATAACATTTTTTGTTTGTTGTGTGTAGGTATTATCAACTACTTTATTGAGGTTTTGGTCAGACGCATCGTCGCCATTTTCTTTTGCAAGAGCAGTATCATCGTCGTCCTTTTCCTTGTTTCTCTTGCGGGAATCTGGTGGCGGCACAAACTTTGTCATTTCAATACAATCTTCCAAAAAGAACTGCTGTACGGGATGAGCTCGACCTGGTACTTCTATTACAGGACAATTGCCGTAATATTGCGAAAAGAGAGTCGTGTCAATAGTGGCCGACATAAGAATGATTCGTAAGTCTGGATAGGTATGTATCATATCTCGCAAAATGATCAACAAAAAATCGCTGTTGACATCACGTTCGTGAATTTCGTCAACAATTATGTGGGAAACGCCACGCAAACCAGACTCCAACTTCCTCAATAATACACCAACAGTACAAAACAGAATGGCACCATAGGGCCGAGGTATAGCAGACTCAAAGCGTACTGAATAACCGACAGACTCGCCCAAACTCTCACAAGACTCGTTCGCGACACGTTCAGCTACAGATATGGCCGAAATACGACGCGGCTGTGTAACGTAAATGTTACAAAACGCTCCCTGGCCAGATGACACGTAATCCTCTAGAATATATTGGGCAATTTGGGTAGTTTTACCACAACCAGTGTTACCACGTATAATGACAACAGAATTATCATTAATAGCGTCCATGATTTCATTTCGCATCGCAGAGATAGGTAATGTGTGACGAAATTGCAAAAACTTTTGATATTCCGAGTTGAATTCGCGTTTATCTTTCGCTGAAGATTCAAGATCATTACATAAGTTTTCCAGAGAAGTTGTAGCCAAGTAGCCTTCATCGATGTTGCATGCATTCCAAGCATTCCAATTGGGCTGGGGAGGGGCCCACGGTACAATCGATGCTTGCATTTGTGATTCGACACGTTGGCGGTTGCCTTCTTTATTAGTGTTAATCTAGAAATTATAAAATCGAAAAATAAGTGGTTTTCGATCAATAAATAGTATGTAATATAATAATATTATAAAGAGGAAATGTTTGTGAGTTTGATAGATTGTATGTGGCGGGTAATCTTCTAAACTACTCATCCGATTTCAAAAATTCTTTCATCAGTAGAACGGTACGTTAACGGTATAAAAGAGTTAAACACTGGAGTTGGACGCTTGAGGATCATAACGCTCACGAATTTGGAACCATAACAAATTCTTTCATACGAAACAAGTCTTCACAACTTTCACAAACAGACCTGAAATTAAGTTTGTTTACGAAAAGAGCGAAAATTTCGTTACTTTTTATACATGTATTTGCTATGAGAACGAAAATTTAATTTGAGCTGTATATGAGAGTTTAGTATTTTAAACTAAAAACTAAAGACTTTAAAACTCTTTTTTTATATTCTACCTACATTATTTAGGTTATACCCACCTAACTATATTCTACCTACGAGGGCGGATCAATAAGTCCCGGACGTTTTGCAAAAAAAAAAAATAATTTTCAACATAATCTCCTTTTAGCTCAATATACTTAGTCCAACGTTTCTCCAATTTTTGTATCCCTTCCATAGAATAGGATATTTCGAAGTCCATAAAAAAGGAATTTGTTTGATCAATAACTTCAACGGTGGAGCTAAATCTCTTTCCACCGAACCATTTCTTTAGGTTTGGAAATAACAAATAGTCACTGGGGCTAAATCCGGAAAATATGGCGGATGAGGTACCAATTCGTAGCCCAATTCATGGAATTTTGCCATTTCGACTACACACGTGTGCACCCGTGCATTTATGGTCAATTGAGAGCAAACGCGGCATCCATCTTGCAGACAGCTTCCTTAAACCCAACTGATCATTTAAAATCGAAACCATACTGCCATATGAAATGCCTATGGCATCAACAATCTCACGCACTTTTACTGTTCGATCGGCCAACACCATATCGTGGACTTTTTCGACATTTTCGGGTGTATATTGACCTCAATTGGTCGTCCAGAACGATCAGCGTCATTTGGACTTGTGTGACCACAACGAAAGTCAGTAAACCACTTTTTTACCATTGAAATCGATGGTGCAGAGTCCCCATAGCATTTATCAAGACTTTCCTTGGTTGATTGACGGTTTTTTTTCCCAAAAAATAATGTTTAATAAGCACTCGAAATTCACTTTTTCCATTTTTAAAAAAATGCACGAGGTTGCATGTTTTTAACAGCTGTTAAAAGTAAATGACGAAACTTGCTCAAAATTTTACAGTAGTCTATTAACAGGTGGTACTTGATGGGAGCAGTGTTGCATTTCATATAACTACGAGGAAAGTTCTGACATTAAAACCAAAAACCCCAAGAAATAGTGACGACAATTTTCGAAATATTAAGGCAGTTTAGAGAATCGATACATCGTCCCGATGCTGGACTTTGGTAGAAAGTTTACCACGGAGATTGGCCGATGTCATAATAAATAAGGTCTACCCTGCAAAGTATTAAACGCCTTTTGTTATTTTTCTGTAAAATTGCGAATAAAATATTGTTTTTCTCGTCGTTTTTATCGAAATATTTGTAGAAAGTACAGCAATAAAATGAGTCTTACAATACTGCATATTTTTGTTAATAACTTTCGTTTTATGGAAGTAATTCTGTTATATGTACAATACAAATTCTGAAGTGGCGTTTCTAATTGTATAAAATGTAGTCTCGTGATCATAACGAAAAGTGAAGTGGTTGAGAGTTGATTTACGTACAACAGTTTTCTATTTGCTGCCTGACTCTAATATACACATGTCTGTTTTAGCTACCATGAATGTCACGATTGCTAGTAGTAAAGTGACAGTTGTTCGCCAAAAGTTAGTACGTATTCGAACGATTTGTAGACAATCGTTGGACAGTTTAAAATACTATAGAATAAAAATCGTTATTCAGGATCCCAATACTACCTTTTATATTGAATGCCATCGTTTTAGAATATTTTATATATGTATATGAAAAAAAAAGGTTTTTTAATCAATATTATGGTTTATATTACCTGTAAACTAATCGCACTAGATTCTGGTTCTGGTTTAACATTATTGGCATTTACAATTGGTAAATTCATTTCATTGATAATCTCTTGCATCCGATCCATAAGTTCCGGTTCTATCTTAACTTGGTATGGTGGTAGATCATCATCGGTCTTCCTTTGTTTTAAAGTTCCAGTGAAAGCCTCAATAACTCCCAAGTGATACAGTTGACGAACAAGCGAAAGAGCGCACGACTTACTGGCCGACTGTTTGTTAGATCCTGTTTCACGTGCCGTAATTGTACGTTTCAATTGTTTTACAAAAATGTGCATTTCAGCCATAAAGCTCCTATAAAGTAGAATAGTATTTGTTAGTCGACATCTAAGATTTTTAACATTCTGTTGTACATATCACAATAAATACTCGTATTATTTTTATTCTTACCACTATCATCAAATGGCATTGTGGCGCTTCATTACATTTGCTATGACAAAGCAAATCTTCCATCAATTCAGCTGCTTTATGTGATGGTTTCGAGAACAAATTACCATCTGTTAGATGCACACTGGAATATATATAGAAATTTCCTGTTAGTTCTTAATTAATGACAGTGACTTATCTCAGCTTATTAGTGAAATAGTAGCTCTTGACCATATATTCCATTGACGTTCCTCATTCTTGAATGAAGAACATAAACGGAACGAAAAGAGCTCGTATACATTGTTTGCTACGTGGATCTTTGTTGCAACATACTTCGTCACTGTCAATGAACTAAGAACCCGTGAAATTCATATCACATGTAAGTTCGTCGAATTATTCTTTGTTCTCAAAACCATGCACGTGTCACAGGACTGTGTCATAGAACTATAGACCATACCCTTATTTCGGGTGTGATCTAGTTCCGCAATTGTGTCTGATATTTTCATATACTCGAAGCACCATAACACCATTTACGATATATTCACTGGGGCACCATATATTCTTAACATAAATAAATCGTAGGGATACAGTGGAATACTTGAACAAGTTAATTACTAAGTGCTTTCAATTTTTGTTGTCGTGCAAGTTATTTTACTATGGGCAAAAATGTATATGATAATATATGGTCAATCTCTGAATTCTGTTGCTAGTTCCGAAACTCCTATTTTGGGTTTGGGCCAAGGATCCCGCCCGGGAATTCCAGCAATTTTTTGTATAAACATCTACAACTACAGCTGGAATTGTGTTCTAAACTAAGAAGTACAATGATAATTGAAAAAACTTAGTTCGAAAACTCAATGATCTGTAGAATATTTTATTAGTAAATATCGTATATACAAATCCATGTAATCTTGTGCAGAAAATTACGGAATCCCTTATTTCCAGAATTAAAGAACACTACCAAATTTGTCGATGACTTCTACAAAGTTATGAACTTTTGCATGCTGAAGAGAAAGCTTTATTTTGTGAGTGACTTGATGAAGAACTAATATATTTGTATGCCTATAAACTTGAATCCAATTTTATTTTCGATTGAAAATAAAATTTCAATTAACGTTTCACAACAACTCGCGGCATATGTTATATTTGTTGGTAACCAGAGGTTATATTTACCAACCCATGTGTAACCCATACACATCGCCGTGGGGAATGGGTAACAATCGTTGACCCATTAACAACAGGGTATGGGGACAATAATAATATGTAGATACCCACGGCGATGGAGGATTTCGATTCAAAATGCCATGTTACATAAATTTTATTGGACACACCGTTTCAGAGTTATAGCCATATTTTTATTTTAGCAATTTTCTGTTTTGGTGATCTGTTGAAAAAAATTCTTCCATACATATTGGACCACTTAATCAAACCCCATTAGAAACCCGCAGACATTGGATATTTATTGCTCCGTTTTCGACTTTGTTTCTAAATTTGTCATACTTTCTATCAAAAATGGGGAAGGGTTACTCTGGGTAATGTGTAAAAGCAGATTACTACTCTGGAGTAATTAATGAATGGGTAAATCCCCATCGTCGTGGGTAGCTACCCATTATGTTCCCCTTATGCGGGATGAGTTATGGATAATTCACAATTGCTGTGGATGACTACACATTATTTTCCCCATACCATGTGGGTACTTTATAAACGATCGTTACCCCAATCCGCACGAGAATGGTTACTGGGTTACCCAGGGGGGTAACACATTTGGTTTGATAAACGCTCCCGAAATTGTTACTGTGAATGTGAAAAATGAACATCGTGAATGCACAAAATTAAAAATGGTGGATTTTGTTCGATGTTAGATTAGATTAAACCAGCTGATAAACTATCAAAACGACAAAAGCAACGCAAAGTGACCAATTCACGACTTAGCCGGCTATTAGATTATGACTTTTCCCCTGGCACCCAAACATCAGTTTTAGCTTTTTAGCTGAGAGGAGTTAAGATGTTCGCGGGGTAGAATGATAGACACGAAACGAAGTTTAATGGGTATTTTTTGGCGTTTCTCTTTCTTGTCATTCGAACTTGCGTTAAGTTGCTTCATATAATTTCAAAGTGAACACTTCGGGCAACAAACAAGTGAAATTTGCATAAATAAAATTTATAAAATGGAAAAGGTGTTTTGGACAACAGAACTAGTGGGGAAAGTCTCCCATCTTTTGTAAAAAATTACTCATTATGAATGCAAAGAGAAGCAACTGATTAAACCTCAAAAATCCCTAGCTACAGATGCAAAAAAAAAAGTCATAATGTAATAGTATGATGGCTTACGAAGGGTGTTTAAAAGAGAATTCAATTAAAAAGCCTGGCGGAAAACCAATAGTGTAATAGTGCTTTTATAGAGTAACACCCTTAACTTTTTTTCTTACTAGTGTTTCTTTTACGTCAACTTCGCCTTTTTTTTATTAATTTTTTCTTTTATGGTTGGGGTACACATGTACTGCATTTGATAGAAAACACACACAAAATATTATTCATTGTTATTGTATTGGCTGTTGCACTGCGTTTACTGAAACTTCTCTGTATCACGAATAAATCGGCGTATTTAATGCATGCATATTGTAAATTGCTTTAATTGCCTAAAAGGATATAAATTACGATATTGGGCTTATACCTAGTTTAGCTCGGAATCTCGTATCGGCTCCAAATGTCTATCACTGGATAGAACTTGACATCCAGAAAAAAGTTAAATTTTTTCAGAGGTCCGAGGTCACCACAGTTTTAACATATATTGACGGACTGCGAAATGATTATCATTGGAAAGCTTTTGAAAATACCTTTAAAGCTACATACAAAAATTTAGAATCCATCAGCCCGTTGCGGCCCTATCTCCAACATTCGACATTTGTAATCCCACTTTTTGACAAAATTTTCTCAGAATATTGCCGACAATAGGGTATTTATTGTTCGTATTATTGTAGCTTTTTTAACACGAAAATACTCTGCTGAAGCCGGTGTTGGACCTACCTCAAAGAAGAAAATACCAAAGACCGACCGCAGAAAGCTTTATAACACAAAAATACTATGCCAAAGCCAGAGTTAGACCTACACTAGAGGCGAAAATCCCTAAGCCCGTCTGGAAGCCGGCCGCGCAACAGCTTTTCACCACAAAAACACTATTAAGACCCATATTTTTTTTTCGTGAAACTTTTTGATAAAAAAGAAGTGGTCACATCGGTCTCATAAACGGCACCAAGCTCCTAATACCATCGCATCTTGCCGAACTTCGGGGCACATAACTTCGAAAGGGGTTTTCTCGATTTAGTTTTTGTTTTGTTTAAAACGAGTTTTACCCTCCCCAAAAAAAATTCGATTGTCGATTCCGACATAAACTACGTATGTTTATTTCCAATATTGAAATAAAGTAGCAATTAAAAGTATAAAGCATTCTTAACATTTTAATGGTCACATAAAGCAATTTCGGATGAAATGCATGAGCCCGGTTCCGGTTAAAAAAAAACACACCGAAAATCGAGTTAAATACATGGGGCCCCTAGGTTCCAAAAAAAACGGGTGAACCTAGATACATCTACGACCAAGCAATTGTGGATACTCAAATTTTTGCCGCAATTACTCTATTTTAATTGTTGTTGACAACCATAAGAGCTCTCAATTAGTCATATCCCAATAAATGGTAGATATGCTCTGGATTAATACAAATTTATACACAAATCTTACCTTGCATGATCTGGGCCCACTGGAGCATATTTATAATCGGCCGATATTTTATTCATTTGCATAAACTGATGTAATTTTGCTTTTGCATTTTCTATGGTCCAATTACCATGAATAGCAGCGTTTACATCAATCGATTCAGCCTCTTTCATGTCTAATTTCTCTTGGGCACGATCAATAGGGTTATAATCATTGCGATTATCTATCGGACGATAGGCCTGGCCCAAATCTTGTGGACCAGAATCCTGGCCAAAAACACGATTTTGCTGCTGCATCCCACCACCTGAATAGTTCGCAGACGGTGCAGCTGCGACGCCGGCATCTGCTGGAACATCATTTGGATTCAGAGTACCACTTCGTACAAGGAAATTTACAAAATCCCTTGCGGCATTACGTTCAGCATCCTTTTTATTAGTGGAATTGCCGACAGCCACGTAGGGATAGTCATTAATGCGAATTTCACAAAGAAATCGTTGTCGATGTTTAGGGCCTACAAAAATTATTGAAGGATAATGAATGATGTGCAGTAACAGACAAATCTGAACCTTACCTGTGGCTCTCACACCATACTGCGGCTCAGTTTTAGTTTTCGAGCACCATTCGTGCAAAAATGATTTAATATCGGTCATAATTTGAATACGATTCAAATTCTATATTAATCAAAAGTTTTTCACGGACTTTTTCGTCGTGTGACCAAAATTTTCTGTATAATGAAGCCGAACAAAAATCCACATTGCCACATGTTTAACGCTTTACTATATATACAAAAGCTGAATTATTTGTTATGTTCTGTGGTTGCAGTGTTCCCAGATTTGATAAAATCTTAATTTATTCATTTCGAATACATGTTTAACCCATAGACTAATACCTACATAGATACTTTTATTCTCTCATCTGACGTTTCATTCACACTCTTCGTCGTAGGTTTGTGGAAATGTGAGAAATTAAATTTAAAATTAACTTACACCAGGTGGAGTTACAAAATATTTTCACTTAATTTTTTTCATGTCGTTTTGGTGTAGAACTCACAAATTTAAATGTTTTTTCACTTTTTTGTTGACTTTTATCGTTGGTATACATTTGTATTGTATTTAACGCAACTAGTTTGCCACAAAAACACGAAATTCAGTTGTTGTTCCTTTGTTGAACGTTGTTTACTATTGCCTGTATCTGATATTATTGAACCCATATTTTCCACCATCCAATGTTTACTTTCCACCGTACCTGTGATGTTTAATTTATTGAGAGAATAAAAGGGCAAAAATTCACTTTGGGCCCCAGCTCTGATCTACACCAAAATTTCACCAGCGACAAAACCTTCTGCGCTGAGTTAAAATGGGTATCATTACAAAGCCCTTTTGAAACTCTATAACTCTGTCTATAAATATATTTCCTTTTTTAACCTCACTTTTTTCCTTTAAAATGTACTATTTTAAAAAATCCTTAGTGACTTATTTTTTTTGCTTGACTCCGATAATAGGTCAGACTGTAACCTTTTTTTTAAAGTATAATACTTCCCTTTAACTCTTCAAAGACCAGACATATTTAAGGAAAATTAAAAAATTATTTCAAAAAAATCGCGCAATTTTTCTGATTTTGCCACACATCGACTTAAGTTACAAAGGGAATTTGAACCCCCCTGCCTGAGCGACTATGTGGAATATAAATTTAACGATTTTCAAAAATTTATTTTAATTTTTTCATTTCAACGTTACGGAACTTTTACTCGAGCCGAACATGTTACATATCTGAACTTTGAAGGGCCATAACTCGGGAAATATGGGCCTCCGGGAAAATTTGTTGTTTTTTTGTTTAAAAATAAATTCTATACACCCCCTAAAAAAATTAAAACAATTGCTCAATTGCCCTAATATTGAGTTGTTCCCGAAAAAAATTTGTTTAATAAAAATCTTGAAAATAAGAGAAAAAACTTAAATAACTTTTTTCGACTTTAATATTTCAGGTCTTTGAAGGGTTAGTGTTGAGTATTATACAATAAACGAAAGACTGAAGACTTGCCTAATATCGGACTCCAGTAAAAATATATGTATACTAGGGCATTTTTTGGAAAAAATAAATTTTTATCAAAAAAGGGAGGTTAAAAAATAGTTTTTTTCCACCAGCCCCCAATGGGTCAATAAAACGAAATTTATTTATACACAGAGTTATAGAGTTTCAAAAGGGCTTTGTAATGATACCCATTTTACTCAGATACGATAATAACTACCCGAAATATGAGCGACTATATACTCAAGCTTTGGAGGCCTATATTTCGGAAAATATGAACTTGCACCGGAAATCTTTTTTTGTTTGTTATCAGCTTTTAATGCCCTATCAGGTCAAAAAACGAAAAAATAGGACCATGGGTCCTAAAGTGAATTTGTTCCAATAAAAGTATCTATGCATGTATTAGTCTATGGAAGGATCAATTAAGTCTATTGGGATGAGCTATACACATACCATAACCCATATAATTAATAAATTTCCAGTAGTTTTTGTAGAAACAGTGGGTTGTGTGCCAAATTTTGAAGTAACTCTACAATTAAGAAAACATGCTAAGCTAAAAACATGCATGCTAAGTTTTTCAAAGAGCGAGAAGTTCCATTCGCCCTTCGGGATCGTGTCGAAAAAGAGTCTGATGACTTGGAATCAGCTGGAATTATATCTAAGGTAGAAAGGAGTGATTGGGGATCACCCTTAGTAATCATACCAAAATCAGACGGTGGTGTTCGACTGTGTATCGATTATAAAATTGGTGTTAATCCACAACTTGTTTCATCCAGTTACCCAATACGCAGAATCGATGACATTTTAAACAATATCAAGGGTGCAAAGTACTTTTGTCGACCTATACAACCTATACAAAGCGTATTTGAATCTTCGAGTTGACAAAGAATCCAGCGAAATCCAGACTATATCAAAACACAGAGGGACATATAAAATTAATCGTCTTTCAATTGGAATAAAAACGGCACCCTCAGAATTTAACCGCATCATTGAGCAAATTTTGTCGGGTTTGAGAAACACCATGTGTTGTGTTTTCTTCTCTTCTATATGGTTACCGGTGGAGCTAAGTAAATAAAACCCCGTTTCTTAATATACAAAATACATATAAACAAGACTTTATTATTACAACTTAAACAACGACTTTACTAGACAAGATCAACTGAAAGAGTGAGCGATGAGAATCAAAGAACGAATAGATAAAATAATGATGCCAGATTTGATGACTTTTGTGGCTATTGCCAACATCTCCCCTTTTTTAATAAGGAGAATATCTTCTTGGAGCATGACGTCTTCTTCCAGATCTACGCGGCTCGACAGCTTCATTCTCTTGTACAATAGGTTCCGCTGCCGACAGTCGTGATGACGGTTCGGCTTCGTTCAATAACAATTCACTTGATTGCACAGGTAGTGAATCAGGAGGTTCACCTATATCGATTGATAATGGGGAAACGGGCACATAAAAATCCAAATAATTAAGAGGTGTTACGCGATCATTTGAAAAACGTTGTCGCATTTGGTTTACATGTGACCTGATGAGTGTATTACGGCGACCCGTTGATATTAAAACATTGTAAATGACTTCGCCAACTCTTTCGACTACTTCGCCTGCAATCCAGGACATTTTATTCTTGTGATATGATTTGGCATAGATTTTGTCTCCAGCTTTAAAACTACGCGCTTTGGCTCCGTGCTTTTTGTTATAAGCTTCTTCCATAACTGCATTACGCTTGTTGTTGGCTACTGTTGTAGGTTTCAACAAATTTAGTGGTGTTTGAATACGCCTCTCGATAAGTATTGCAGATGGTGACTTGCCCTCTGGAGCACTTGGGTTTGGAGTTGCTCTATATTGTGATAAAAAGTTTAACAAATTTACCTTATCATTTGGGGTGGCATCACAATACGATCTTTCAAGCGCTTTTTTGATAGTTTCTACAAAACGCTCTGCTTGTCCATTAGACTGCGGATGGTATGGCGGTGTTCTGATGTGCTGTATTCCTTTCCCTTCACAGAATTGTTGAAATGTTGAACTCACAAATTGTGTACCATTGTCTGATACAATCAGCTTTGGTTGTCCAAAACGCGAAGTGAATTCGTAAACGCAATTTGTAATTTCATTCGCTGAAATTGTTGATGTTTGCATCACCTCAGGCCACTTTGAATACGAATCAACCATGACCAAATAGTATTTGCCTCGTAGGGGCCCTGCAATATCGATGTGTACCCGATCTAATACACTTTCTGGCACTGGCCATGAACATAATAATGACTTTGTTGGAGAATTTGCTACTGAGGCACAGTTTTGACATTGTTTAACAAATTGTGATATTTCCGCATCAATATTAGGCCAATATACATAGGATCTTGCAAGACTCTTCATACGCTCGATACCTTGATGTCCCTTGTGGAGTTGTTTTAGGATTCGACGTCTGAAAACTTTTGGAATAACGACTCTATCTCCAGTCATGATGCAATTGTTGACAACAAATAACGATTCTCTGCGATTGTAGTATGGCTTGACATCGAGTGTTATGTTTTTCGGTTGTGGCCAACAATGCTGAATAAAATGGAAGAGTTTTTGTAGCACCGCGTCTTTTGATGTTGCAATACGCACCATATTTTGTGTTACAGGCATATGATTCATGTTGTCTTCAATTATGAAATTCAAATCTTCTTCCGTTTGAACAACCGCTATTACAAAATCGTCCATTTGTGATTGGTTTCCAATAAGTCGTGAAAGTATATCGACATTTCCAAATTCATTTGTGTTTACGTATTGAATTTGAAAATCGTAGCACATTAAAATTAAGGCCCAACGCTGTAATCGGTTTGCGGTGTGCGTTGGTATCCCTTTTTTAGATCCAAAAATTGAAAGTAGAGGTTTATGGTCAGTTAACAGCGTAAATTTTCTGCCATAAATCATACGGTGGAATCTTTTAACAGCAAACACTAATGCCAATCCTTCTTTTTCAATTTGGCTGTATTTTTGTTCTGCTGACGTTAGGGCGCGTGAAACGTGATAAAGTGCTTTTCGAGATCCATCGGGCATATCGTGAAAAATTTGCGCACCAATACCAACCGTAGATGCGTCGGCTGCTACAAATATCGGTAATTTACTGTCGTAGTGGGTTAAAAGTAAATCTGACTGTAGCATCTTCTTAAATTGTTGAAATGAAGATTCACATTTAGAGTCCCACTTCCATTTTGCTTCGTTTTTCAGCAGACAATCAAGCGGATGTCTAAGATCACGCATACGCTTGATAAATTTACCATAATAGTTGATGGCACCCAGAAAAGAGCGAAGTTGAGAAATGTTTTCTGGAGGTGGCATATTTAATACAGCTTCTATCTTAGTATGATCAGGATGGATACCTTGTGCATCCACGATGTGACCAAGATATTTTATTGAAGTTTGAAATACATAACATTTTTCCCATCGAATTGTCAGACCATGATTGTGAAAACGTTTTATAACTTCCGTAACTTTCATAAAATTTGCTTCTAGTGTTGGTGTTGCGATGATCAGATCATCTAAATACGCTAAGACACCATCAAATCCTGCCAATATTGTGTCCATAGCCTTTTGAAATGCACCAGGCGCAGATGTTATTCCTGGAGGCAAACGATTGAACAAATACAGACCTTTATGCGTGTTGATAGTCAGCAAATTTTTCGATGTTTCGTCCACTTCGAACTGTAAATATGCATCAGAGAGATCAATTTTGCTAAAAACTTTGCAGTTTGACATCTTTGCAAAAATCTCGTCAGCATGTGGTAGTGGATATAAATTTGGTTCCATACACTGATTTAAACCTGTTGAGTAATCTCCACAAATACGAATATTGTTGTTTGGTTTTCGCACGACTACTATTGGTGCTGCCCATTCGGAATGCGTTACAGGTGTGATGATGCCTTCAGTTTCCAGTCTGGTTAATTCAGCTTCTACCAACGGCAAAGTTGAAAAAGGAACTGGTCTCTTCGCTTTAAAAATTGGAGTGCAGTTTGGCTTGATATATAATTTAACAGAAAATGTTGTACAATGACCCGTTTTGTCTTGCATTACCGCTGGAAAATGTTCACGAATTTCATTTAAAAGTTGATTTCTAGTCTGATTTCAAATATGTTAAGATTTTCCAATTCAGTCACACAAATTGTTGCTGTTTTTGTTTGGTTGTTGTGTTGTACTTCAGTACTAAACTCTCCAATGATGGGCAATTTGTTGTTTGAAGCATCTGCTACTTTTTGGAAACAACGCTGTAACTTCGGCACAAAGACGATTTACAATTAGACGACCAGAAGATGTGCGTAACTTGGCAACCCTGGTAAAAGAGAACCAAAAAGTACTAGGAGTTCACTCAAACGCATTTCTCTCTCGCGTAATATCTTGCTTATTTCATACTTTTTGCATAGTTTATGTAATTTTACTTCAACATGGTTGGAATTTTTATAGTTATATACAGTAACACTATCAAAAAGCTGCTCGTGTATTGAAATATTCAATGAAGAGAGTAAGAGAGAGAGTAGAGAAGTACTAGGGTTTCACTCGTTTTGTTTGTCGGCATTTGAATGAAGAGAAATTTTGACTGTCTACTTGTACATCGTTTTTGTTCGGCATACCAATTTTCATCCAGTTGCATTTAGAGATGATCGTTATATCCGCAGCTGTATCCAATTGTAGTTCGATTTGTTGTTTTTGTATTTGCAATGAAACAAATTTTCTGCGAGCTACATGGTTTTTTACCGTTTTTACAGTCTGTTGGTGTGTTGGTGTCGCTGCTACAACGTTTGTGCGGTGTTCGTCGTTGTTTCTGCTGCCGTTATTTTTATCATTGGTCTTTTTCATGTTTCGAAATTGTTTATTGTTATGTTTTGGCGTGATGAGTTTTTGAAAACATCCACAATACCCTTCCTTGTGTCCTAATTGACCGCAAGTGCTACATTTATGGTTTGTGTAGGTGCATTCTTTAACAAAATGCATCAATCCACATTGCCAACACGGACGTTTTGGACCATCGAAATACTTCTTATTGGGAGTGGACTTTCCGTTTTCGATGATTTTATGTCTTACCTTGTTGCTCTTGTTAATCGATCTTACATGTGGTGTTTGTGCTTCCACCAGGTTTGTGTCGTTCTTGAGGGTTGTTATGCGTTGTATCTCTGCTGTGAGCCTCTCAAGTGAAACGTCAGGAGCACTTTCTAGCATTGAGACCAACTTGCTCCGAATTTCCGTGTGAGAAGATGACTGTAGACCAATAACGAAAATCAGACATTTTTATTGTCTGCCGGCGTACATAACAATGTCTTCGTTGTCTCCCTTCAGGATTCTTAAGCAATTGTAACGAATACTGAATAATGACTCTTTACAATCAAACAATGTTTTAAGTTGCGTTAAGGTTTCATTAAAGTTCAACTCTTGAGGCTTCCTCGGTAGTAAAACATTTGCATATTTATCATAAACAGCTTGGCTCAATTTGCGAAGAATCAGGCGGACTTTCGATGCATCGTCTAGAGCTTTTGCGTCTTCAACGAAAAGAGCTTCGTACCGGTTGTACCAATTAGAAAAAAAAATGTCGGATTCTGGATCGTATCGAAATTCGCCAATACTTTTGGACAAAACATCCATCAAATTCTCATGCCCTGAATGTGCGGACTGCTGTTGTGGAATTTGATTTGTCTATAAGACTGGCAATTTTGTCTATTAAAGTTTGCTGGCGCTCAGCGGCCTCTGTCTGTTGAACCAAAAGTCTTGATACGACAGATTCCAAAGATGGGTTCATCTTTCTTTTGTTATTCCGATTTGTTTTATAAAACAAATAAAATTGTAGCCACTAAATAGTTTTTTTTTTTTATATTAACCGAAAATAATAATAAATAAATAAATGGTTTCCCATTACATCCCATGAAGGGACTGGGGAGAACTTCTCACAATCACTGAGCTGTGCGCTTTCCAGTTTTCACTCACTGATTGGGACCTACAGTTTTACACCGATTCCGAACGGTAATTTGAGAAGCTTTTTCATGGCTAGATACTCGATAGTGTCGCCGTCACTATGCGAGGTGACCGCCGCCGAAAGAAAATTTGAAGGTGGTCAGAGCCGGGTTCGAACCCAGGATCTCATGTACAAGAGCCGCGCACACTAACCATTGCACCACCGACGGCCACAACCGAAAATAATGGCTTCCGCAAATCCTCGTCGCCACTGTTGTGTTTTCTTCTCTTCTATATGGTTACCGGTGGAGCTAAGTAAATAAAACCCAGTTTCTTAATATACAAAATACATATAAACAAGACTTTATTATTACAACTTAAACAACGACTTTACTAGACAAGATCAACTGAAAGAGTGAGCGATGAGAATCAAAGAACGAATAGATAAAATAATGATGCCAGATTTGATGACTTTTGTGGCTATTGCCAACACCATGTCATACTTTGACGACATTATAGTATATGGAGCTACAGACGTCGAATGTAAATATATTTTAAATGAATGTCAACACCGATTAAAGGAACACGATTTGCATCTCAATTTAAAGAAATGCTCATTTCTTCAAACTCGAATTGAATATTTGGGTCATGTAATTCAACATAATAAAATTTCTAAGTCAACAGCAAAACTTCAAGCAATTAATACCATGCCACGCCCATCTACAGCAGACGAGGTAAGACGGTTCTTAGGCATGATAACTTACTACGCTCGATTTATTCCTGAAATGTCTTCGATAACATCTCCCTTGCGTCAACTGTTACAAAAGAACAGAACATTTTAATGGGTCATCAAATTGCGATGCCGCTTTTTTGAAACTTAAGAACATCATTACTAGTGACCAAGTATTAATGCCTTTTGACCCGAAATTACCCGTAATAGTTGCAAGCGACACCAGTCCCACTGGGATAGCAGGTGTGCTGTCGCATATAGTTGATGGGAAGGAGCGCCCAGTTGCTTTTGCGTCCCGATCGTTAACATCTGCGGAACAAAATTATAGTCAATTGGACCGCGAAGCTTTGGCAATAATTTTTACTATAAATCATTTCTTCATGTACCTATATGGTCGAAAATTCAAGGTCCTGACAGACAATCGTCCTTTAAACCGGATATTTCATCAGCACAATAAATTGCTAGCAATGACATCAGCTAGGTTGTTACGCTACGCCGAGTTCCTCTCGAATTTTGAATATGACATTATTTACAAAAAGGGATCCGAAAACACAAATGTTGATTGTCTCTCACGAGCGACACAATTATTGGGAAAGCCATCTACAGATCAAATAATTGATGAAATAAATCAATTATGTATTTTGTCGATTTTTGAAATTTCAAATGAAGTCATCAATGCTGATGTATTAGCGTTGGAAACAGTAAAAGACCCAGATCTATCCAGCCTTTTACAAAAACTACTTAATGGTAATGAAGATGATGAGATTCACACTTTAAATAATGGTATAGTATTTAAAGGTCAACGCGTGTTGGTTCCGAGAAGTCTACAGTCTCAAATATTACAAGAACTTCACCATACACATTCTGGCATAACCAAAATGAAGCAGCTTGCGAGAAGATATTGTTACTGGAAAGGTATCGACGGCGATATTGCAAAATTAGTGACTTCGTGTGAAGCTTGCGTACAAGTTCAATCAAAAGCACCACTTCATCGGTGGGAGGAACCAGCCAGGAACTGGGATAGAATTCACACCGACTACGCTGGCCCTTTCCAGAATAACTTTTCCTTAATCGTAGTTGATGCAATATCCAGATGGGCAGAAATAAGAATTACCGGTAATGCACCTACAACGGGAATATCGATCAAGCATCTCTCTGATATAATTTCCAGTCATGGGTTCCCGGTTATAATGGTATCCGATAATGCAACCATTTTTACGAGTGATGATTTTAAAACATATTGCAGCAAGAACGGAAAACTAATAGCACCAGGCCATCCTAGCACAAATAGATTAGCAGAACGCAACGTTCAGACCCTTAAACGGAAATTGAAGGCTATGTCCGGAGGATCTCTTCAGAGTAAAGTAAACGAAATCTTGCAAAGATATCGCGCCACAACCCTTTCATGCGGAAAAAGTCCTGCAGAAATGTATTATAATCGACGTATTCGAATCCGTCTCGATGCAATCAAACCAGCAATAAAATTTCAATCAACAAAACCAACACCGGGCGTGCGCCAATTAAGTGTGGGAGAAAGGGTCCAAGTTTTGCACATGAAGAACAACAAAACTGGTTCAATTCTACAAAAATATGGTCAGCTCCACTACCTTGTTAAACTCGATGATGGATATATGCTGAAACGTCATATTGACCAACTCAAGGCTACCAGAATTCAACCACGTAAAGTTCATTTCGATCCAGCTATTGAGGATAGCTCAACAAAACTACCGGATGAAAATAATCAATATTATTTTGTACCAGCGGCTGCACAAAATCAAACTGGCCAGGGATCTCAAATTATTCAAGAACCTTCTCAACCTCCTCCATCTCAGCAGTTTCAAGGGAATTGGCAAAATCTTCAAGATGTAAAAACAGCTCCTCCAGAAAATCAGCCATCTCAAGAGGGTCAACAACAAATTGTATCAAATCTCATTAAGCGTGGGAGATTCTTGTGTCTATTATTCTTTCTTCTTATGCTAGTTTCTGATCTAATAAAGTATTCAACTTATTTCAAGATATAACAATGTTATAATTTATTTCAATGTTATTATTGAAAGCAACAATCAATTGAGGATGCAATAAATTTTTCTTTAAGTAAAAACAAAAACAAAATTTGTTTCTGTAAATATGAAACAATGGTCTAAGCATTTGGTAAGATTGTACACGGAAATGAATCTAATTCACCTCCAATATACGAGTATTATGTACATTGCCCTTTTTCCATTGGACAAATCTATAAATGTTTTTTACTTTTTATTGACTATTTTACAACCTCGTGAGGTCAGATGTCTTACACATATTAATTAGACAAACAAATTAAACAAATTTCAACATATTCCTCCAACTGGCTCCATCTTTCGTCTTTTCTCGTCAGTTGGTAACACCAAGGGTACGGAGGGATTCTTCTGCCTTGTCTTTCCAGCAGAGTCTTGGTCGTCCTCTTTTCGTGCTTCCATTGGATACGTTATCGAAAACCTTTCACGCTGATTCATCTTCATCCATTCTGATAACATGGCCTAGCTAACGCAATTGGCCTAATCTGATCCGCCTAGCTATGTCCACGTCAGAATATAAATTATACAGCCCTTGGCTCCAACAACGTCGGTACTCGCCGTTATCTCTAACAGGACCATATATCTTACGGAGAATTTTTCTCTCGAATACTCTCAGGTGTTTTTCATCCGCTTGCGATATGACCAAAGTTTCGAAGCCATATGTCAAGACAGGAAAATGAGAGTCTGGTATAGCTGGACTTTTGTCCGTCGAGAGGGCTTAGTTCCCAAACTGCTTGCTGAGCCCAAAATAGCATCTATTTACAAGCACAATTCTACTATTTATCTCCATCTACCACTTCAAAAATAAATCGGTTGTCAACGTTCAAGTGCGGACCAAGTCGAGAGGTTTCCCTAGTCGTTGACCCCATCTTTTGCCCTCACCAACAGCAAGACCCACCTTCGCTGATTCTCTTTCGATTCTTGAAAATACTGCAGTAACCTCTCGTAAATTTCGCCCAATGATGTCTATGTCGTCAGCATAGGCCAGCAACATATGATCTTGTCCGTATTTACTGCAGTTTTCTCATTATTATCTTTTTGTTGTTGAAGAGATTGCTCGAAAGTGTGTTGCCTTGTCTCAGTTCTCGCTTGGTACAGAAAGGTTCGGTGAGATATTTCCCCACATTCACTGCTAATTTGGTGTTGGTCATCGTCATTCCAAGTTCAGACATAGTTTCGTACAATTGGTATGTATCGATTCGCCTTTCGTTGGCCTTTTCCTGGATTTGGCGTAGCGTGAATATTTGGTCAGTCGTGGACTTGCGGTCTAAAATCACACTGATAAGGTCCAATCAGATTTTCAATAATTGGATTTAGTCTTTCACATAATACGCTCGATGGATTAAAGACTGATACCGCGATAGCCGGAACAGACACACGGATCATCCTTTTTGAATACAGGACATAATACACTGAGACTCCAATCGTCAGGCATATATTCCCCCAGCCATATACCGCATATAAGTTGATGCATGTGGGCTAGCAGAAATCGCCACCTGCCCTGAAAAGTCCAGCGGATAGCCCATACGCACCAGCGGCTTTATCATTCTCAAGCCGGGAGATCGCCGTTCCAATCTCGCCTTGGCTGGGGAGTATAATCTACACTATCTTCCACAATCATTATGTCCTGATCATCAGTGGAAGAATCTGAGTGGAGCAGTGCTGAAAAGTGGTCTCTCCACATTCTAAGCACACACTGCTTATCAGTCACCAGATTCCCATTCTCGTCCATGCGGGAGGGCAGCACATTATTAGGCCCGTTATTCGATCCTCTTACCCTTTGGAAAATTTTCGGGATTCATTATTTATCCTGCACAATTCGGTCTTTCACTCTCCCTCTGCCACCGTCAGTTTTTCCGCCTAAATAGTTGGGTACCCTTCTCAGCCTCTTATACCGCAGCACACGTTGTAACTGACTGTTCCGTTTCCACACGTGCAACGTCTTCTTCATCAGTAGCAATGCGAAACTCTCCGTAGTACGATGGCTTATCCTTCTGGGGTCTTTGATAGCCAAGTTCAGTCCTTGCAGCGGTTTCCAAAGAATGGAAGATGTGCTTCCACTGCGCATCTGGGTCTTCAGGAGGGGGTATTCTGCCCTAGCAGGAGAGAGAGCTTTTGTTGATAGGACTTTGATATCTCCGGTATTTGTAGCTTGTCAATATCTAGCTTTTCCCGCGTTCGGCTTCGTAAGTTTTCGCCCTGCTCAGCCTTGTGAGTTGATATTGGCACCCCGAATCACACGTATATGATCAATCTGGTACTTCGTTCTCTGATCAGCTGATATCCAGTCCGCCTTATGTATGTTCCTACTTACTATCATGTTTTTTGCAGCGGCGAAGTCTATCAGTCTTATTCCATTATCGGAGATGGTATCTGTGATTACAGATGGTTGGTCGAAAGACATTTTTCTTTCCTAATTTGGCATTAAAATGGCCTACAATAATCTTAACGTCGTGGTCAGGGCAGCGTTCATATACTTCCTCCAGTCGCTCATAAAATATTTCGTGCACACAAATTAACGAGATGTTGAAATATTTCGCTTTGATGCGAATTGTGGCTATGTGTTCACTCACTGGGTTGAACCTTGAAATTAGGTGTCGCAGCCTTTTTCCAACTATAAATCCGGACCCGAATTCGTGCTTCCGCTCATGGCAGCTGTAGTAAATATCGCAGTTTTTCTTTCTGGTGCAACCATATCCTGTCCATCGCATTTCCGGGATTGCTGTGATGTCAGCTTTACATTTTTGGACGACATCCGCCAGTTCGAAAGTGGCACCCGTGGCACAGGGATAATTTTTTAATTATTTAGATTAATTTCATTAACTTAATTAGAATTTTCCAAAAAAGTTACCAAAAATTACCAAATTTCTTTTATTTAGAACATTAAATGTTAAATGTCATTACAGAAAATCATATTACATACATACACACATCAATATAAAGATTAAAAAAACCAAAACATAAAATATGGTATAATAAAACATAATCTTAATTTTATTGAATTTTATTGCCTTTCAATATAATCAGACCAAAAGAAGCACAAAGAGTTCGATAGTGCGAAAGAGACGAATATATATGGGTTATTTAGTTCGAACGACGACAAACTCGTATTTTGGGTAGGCCCATAACCATTCAATTCTCCCAAATGGTGTTGCCACGGCTTCATGATTTCTTCTGTTTATAAGTAACATTTTAGATCACATTTCGTCAAATTTTCTAATAAAAGTATGAAATCAAATGTTTTTTCTTATACTAATTATTTCAATTATAAAGGTTACCAAAATGAATAAAATGTTACCATGTTACCCAGCCGTTTAAATTTTACCACTTTTGGTTGGATATTACCAACCGTGGCAACCTTGATTCCAGGAAAAATATGCGAGGCAAATTTTCATATTGCTGGTGAAAGTAAAATTGCCCATGTTTATGGTAATATTTACCTTGTTTATACGGCACTAAATACATATGTACGTATCAAATAAACTCGTGTCAGTGTAGGACAGGGAGAATGCATTAAAAAATGACTTTTACAAAAGCAAGATATGACACGAGAGAGAAATGTGTTTGAGTGAACTCCTAGTACTTTTTGGTTCTCTTTTATCAGGGTTGCCAAGTTGGGCACATCTTCTGGTCGTCTAATTGGAAATCGTCTTTGCCTTTTACAGACAGCATTGTAACAAATAGTAGTTAATGCTAACCGGATGTAAAATAACAGCGTTTCATCAGACCATCATCGCAGATTCTGGCCCATTTGAGCGAAATGTAATAAATTTATAGAGATTCCAGCACTGTGAAAATGTATGCAGAATTTCTGGATTTCGTTGCCATTTCGGCCGAAATCTCAAAAACTGCGAAATCTCGGTATACCTGAATGCCGCTTAAGAAAAAAAACTTCGATAACCCCGAAAATGCTATAAGCTACCCTACAAGAAGTGAATGATGGAAACTAAGCCACACAATATTTTTTCACTTACATACTTGCAACTATATTATACTGGGTTGCATGTGCAAGAGTGAAAACAACCCTACAAAAATAGTTTCGGTCATTTGACCGTCAATGTTGATAGAAACTTGAATTTGTTGACGTTTACAAAGTAAAAGCAATAGCAACAAACAATAGCAACAAACTAAAATTTATGGTTCGATATTTTACTATTTTTATATTTATGCTTACTTCTTCACAGAAAATATACTGAAAGAGGCGTCAGAGGATGTCACCAGTGTCAGCCCCTCCAAATGTTCACGGATAACCTGCTTGATAAATGCAGTTGTGATGGGAGGTGGGAAAATCATGCGATAGGGAAGCTTATGTGGATTAAATAATTATTAATTTATATACATTCATATATATTTATTATTATTAATACATATATTTATATATCTCCTGCTAAAATTTTAGATGTATTTCAACTCCAAGAAGCTGTGCAGTTTGAAAAAAGTGTGAAAAGGCAGTTGAACGAATTGAACAAATTGTAAATAAGTACTTTATTTTGCCCAGTTTAATGTTTTTTTTTATTAACAGAAAATATTTAATTTTTATCATATTATTTTATTCATTTTGAATCGTTTATTCTTATTCATTCATTCTCATTCTTTCATTTCATTCATTGTTTGTACTTCAATCATTTATTATACAATAAGATATTAAAAATATATAAAAATAATAAAATTATACCATAAAATCATTAACAACATCGTCTTTTATTATAAAAGGAATACCCATCACCTTTGATTGATGTATCCATCAAATTTGATTAGTCAACTGTGATGGATATATCCATCATCTATGACTAAAGGCGGCTACACACGTGCAGTCAAAACTCTCCGGCCGGCCTGTTCAGGTGTACCTGAACCTGTGTATGATAAAGTTGTCAGTTATTTTGGCCTGAACGAAAATTCAATAGATTTGCCTGTTCAGGCCGCCTGCTTGGATAACCGGAGTGTGTGTAGCATCAGGCCGTCAGTTGATATTGAATAAACAGTGCCTGGAAGAATTTATTGACCTATATCGCAGTGAACGTTGTTTGTGGAACGTAAAAACAAGGAATATCACGAACGTGGGAAAAGACAGGCTGCATATGGGCATTTCCATTTTGACGTTACGTGAAATTTGTACGAAAAATATATAAAAAAATATGAAAAAGTTATATTTTTAAAAAGCTTTTTTTATATTTCCGTAGTAATTAAGTAAAACTTTATTCATTAAAGAAATTGAGAACAATCGACACGGATGATTCAAAGATAGAAGCAAAAATATGAGCGGGCGTGACGTTGCAAAAAACAGAAGTGAGTGTTTGACTTGGATTACAAAATTTCAAAACTCTTCGAATTTGGCAAGACTTTTTTTAGTAGCATTTAAATCAATATAGGTTTCTTTTCCAAGTTATAAAATTTAAAAATGTTTTTTAAGTTTTTTTTTATTTACCTTAGTATCTGACGTGATGTTACATGACGTTACGTTACTTAAGTTTCCACTGGAAAATTTTTTGTTAAAATTGTTATTTAAAAATTACTTAACGCAAATAAAACATGAATTTTAGCTTTTATATGTATATTTTAACTTTTAAGATATATTTCGTTTGTTGAAAATACATTTTAAGCGAAAAATGTTTTTTTTTGTAAAATAATGACTAAACTAAGGAAACCTAGGAACTCTTCTATTAATTAATTTTGAATACTTTAATAATATATTTAAAAAAAAACTGGTGGATAACTTTTAATTTTTCGGCCAGGGTGGTGGAAATATTAAAAAGAGTTGAACCATCGGCCAAGTATTAAAAAAAAACAACAACATCCGTAGCAGTTATCGGAAAGAGGTAAAAAAAGTAGAATCTTCATCGAAGTCGTGGTCGGGTACAGATGAGCTATATATACCTAAACTGTGTTACTTCAATCTCTTGACTTTTTTAATCGATCAATGCGAACTTCGGAGCTCTCGTTCAAACATTGACAGCGAAGGCAAAGGAACAGAATTTGAGGTGAGTATCTTAATATATATGTATATTTACCCTTATCCCTGATTCACTGACGCTGTCACGCTTTGTATATTTACACGAATTATTTTTTTATTTATAATTAAGAAGTATTTAGCATCGAATAATTTAAAAAAAGTAAATTTTCTTAAGAAGTTACTTTTCTTAAAAAAGTCCGTAGATACCATGTTTACTGCACGACGAAAACACAAAAACTGATGTGCCTCACGTCAATACCGGAGCGTGTGTATACGCTATGGCGCTACGGTATAACTGAACAGGCGGCCTGAACAGGCCGGCCGGTAGTTCTGCCTGCACGTGTGTAGCCGCCTTAATACTCATATAAACTTTGGTTAGCGAATAGCAGTAGAGTGAGCACCTCAGATATATGTTTTATATGCGACCGAATTCATAAGTTCGATGGAGATGCAAAATCACACGAACGCAAAAGTTTCCATCAACAACTGTCTTGAAGAACGTAATAAAACGTGAACGTGATACCCCCGAACCACAACAGGTACGCTGACCTGGTCTCGGATAGGGACAAACAGAAAAAGACGAAGAAAAACAAGCGCACCCGTCTTGATCCCGATTTTTTTGTACCGCTAACTACCAACACACCGAATTATGATGACCTACCAAGATTTTTAATTGCTTCAGTGCTGGCAACGGATGCTGTAACTCCAGCAAAGCCATTGGCTTCCTTCAACGAGGTATTAAGCATATTTGCCGCGATTATGTGGAAGTAAGTGAATTGAAAAATGGAGGCCTTTTGATCAAGGCTAAGAATTTAAAGGCTGCAAACAAATTCTTAAGTGTCAAATATATTGATATTGTGCCTGTGAAAATTGTGCCACACAACACTCTTAATTCTTCGCAAGGCTTGATCTTTTGTGATAAAATTATACCAGTCACCGAGGTGGATTTTCTTACGGATCTAAGTGAACTTAAGGTTATCGGAGTTCGCAAATTTATGAAGAAGCAAGGATACAATCTTATTGCAACAGGCGGTGCAGTTATTACATTTGATTTGATTCACCCCCCTAAATGCCTGGACCTTGGTTGGCGTACTGTACCAGTCCACGAGTACATTGCAAATCCCTTGAAATGCAAATCCCTTGAAATGAATTTTATTGCCTTTCAATATAATCAGACCAAAAGAAGCACAAAGAGTTCGATAGTGCGAAAGAGACGAATATATATGGGTTATTTAGTTCGAACGACGACAAACTCGTATTTTGGGTAGGCCCATAACCATTCAATTCTCCCAAATGGTGTTGCCACGGCTTCATGATTTCTTCTGTTTATAAGTAACATTTTAGATCACATTTCGTCAAATTTTCTAATAAAAGTATGAAATCAAATGTTTTTTCTTATACTAATTATTTCAATTATAAAGGTTACCAAAATGAATAAAATGTTACCATGTTACCCAGCCGTTTAAATTTTACCACTTTTGGTTGGATATTACCAACCGTGGCAACCTTGATTCCAGGAAAAATATGCGAGGCAAATTTTCATATTGCTGGTGAAAGTAAAATTGCCCATGTTTATGGTAATATTTACCTTGTTTATACGGCACTAAATACATATGTACGTATCAAATAAACTCGTGTCAGTGTAGGACAGGGAGAATGCATTAAAAAATGACTTTTACAAAAGCAAGATATGACACGAGAGAGAAATGTGTTTGAGTGAACTCCTAGTACTTTTTGGTTCTCTTTTATCAGGGTTGCCAAGTTGGGCACATCTTCTGGTCGTCTAATTGGAAATCGTCTTTGCCTTTTACAGACAGCATTGTAACAAATAGTAGTTAATGCTAACCGGATGTAAAATAACAGCGTTTCATCAGACCATCATCGCAGATTCTGGCCCATTTGAGCGAAATGTAATAAATTTATAGAGATTCCAGCACTGTGAAAATGTATGCAGAATTTCTGGATTTCGTTGCCATTTCGGCCGAAATCTCAAAAACTGCGAAATCTCGGTATACCTGAATGCCGCTTAAGAAAAAAAACTTCGATAACCCCGAAAATGCTATAAGCTACCCTACAAGAAGTGAATGATGGAAACTAAGCCACACAATATTTTTTCACTTACATACTTGCAACTATATTATACTGGGTTGCATGTGCAAGAGTGAAAACAACCCTACAAAAATAGTTTCGGTCATTTGACCGTCAATGTTGATAGAAACTTGAATTTGTTGACGTTTACAAAGTAAAAGCAATAGCAACAAACAATAGCAACAAACTAAAATTTATGGTTCGATATTTTACTATTTTTATATTTATGCTTACTTCTTCACAGAAAATATACTGAAAGAGGCGTCAGAGGATGTCACCAGTGTCAGCCCCTCCAAATGTTCACGGATAACCTGCTTGATAAATGCAGTTGTGATGGGAGGTGGGAAAATCATTCATATATATTTATTATTATTAATACATATATTTATATATCTCCTGCTAAAATTTTAGATGTATTTCAACTCCAAGAAGCTGTGCAGTTTGAAAAAAGTGTGAAAAGGCAGTTGAACGAATTGAACAAATTGTAAATAAGTACTTTATTTTGCCCAGTTTAATGTTTTTTTTTTATTAACAGAAAATATTTAATTTTTATCATATTATTTTATTCATTTTGAATCGTTTATTCTTATTCATTCATTCTCATTCTTTCATTTCATTCATTGTTTGTACTTCAATCATTTATTATACAATAAGATATTAAAAATATATAAAAATAATAAAATTATACCATAAAATCATTAATAACATCGTCTTTTATTATAAAAGGAATACCCATCACCTTTGATTGATGTATCCATCAAATTTGATTAGTCAACTGTGATGGATATATCCATCATCTATGACTAAAGGCGGCTACACACGTGCAGGCAAAACTCTCCGGCCGGCCTGTTCAGGTGTACCTGAACCTGTGTATGATAAAGTTGTCAGTTATTTTGGCCTGAACGAAAATTCAATAGATTTGCCTGTTCAGGCCGCCTGCTTGGATAACCGGAGTGTGTGTAGCATCAGGCCGTCAGTTGATATTGAATAAACAGTGCCTGGAAGAATTTATTGACCTATATCGCAGTGAACGTTGTTTGTGGAACCTAAAAACAAGGAATATCACGAACGTGGGAAAAGACAGGCTGCATATGGGCATTTCCATTTTGACGTTACGTGAAATTTGTACGAAAAAATATATAAAAAAATATGAAAAAGTTATATTTTTAAAAAGCTTTTTTTATATTTCCGTAGTAATTAAGTAAAACTTTATTCATTAAAGAAATTGAGAACAATCGACACGGATGATTCAAAGATAGAAGCAAAAATATGAGCGGGCGTGACGTTGCAAAAAACAGAAGTGAGTGTTTGACTTGGATTACAAAATTTCAAAACTCTTCGAATTTGGCAAGACTTTTTTTAGTAGCATTTAAATCAATATATGTTTCTTTTCCAAGTTATAAAATTTAAAAATGTTTTTTAAGTTTTTTTTTTCTTTACCTTAGTATCTGACGTGATGTTACATGACGTTACTTTACTTAAGTTTCCACTGGAAAATTTTTTGTTAAAATTGTTATTTAAAAATTACTTAACGCAAATAAAACATGAATTTTAGCTTTTATATGTATATTTTAACTTTTAAGATATATTTCGTTTGTTGAAAATACATTTTAAGCGAAAAATGTTTTTTTTTGTAAAATAATGACTAAACTAAGGAAACCTAGGAACTCTTCTATTAATTAATTTTGAATACTTTAATAATATATTTAAAAAAAAACTGGTGGATAACTTTTAATTTTTCGGCCAGGGTGGTGGAAATATTAAAAAGAGTTGAACCATCGGCCAAGTATTAAAAAAAATCAACAACATCCGTAGCAGTTATCGGAAAGAGGTAAAAAAAAGTAGAATCTTCATCGAAGTCGTGGTCGGGTACAGATGAGCTATATATACCTAAACTGTGTTACTTCAATCTCTTGACTTTTTTAATCGACCAATGCGAACTTCGGAGCTCTCGTTCAAACATTGACAGCGAAGGCAAAGGAACAGAATTTGAGGTGAGTATCTTAATATATATGTATATTTACCCTCATCCCTGATTCACTGACGCTGTCACGCTTTGTATATTTACACGAATTATTTTTTTATTTATAATTAAGAAGTATTTAGCATCGAATAATTTAAAAAAAGTAAATTTTCTTAAGAAGTTACTTTTCTTAAAAAAGTCCGTAGATACCATGTTTACTGCACGACGAAAATACAAAAACTGATGTGCCTCACGTCAATACCGGAGCGTGTGTATACGCTATGGCGCTACGGTATAACTGAACAGGCGGCCTGAACAGGCCGGCCGGCAGTTCTGCCTGCACGTGTGTAGCCGCCTTAATACTCATATAAACTTTGGTTAGCGAATAGCAGTAGAGTGAGCACCTCAGATATATGTTTTATATGCGACCGAATTCATAAGTTCGATGGAGATGCAAAATCACACGAACGCAAAAGTTTCCATCAACAACTGTCTTGAAGAACGTAATAAAACGTGAACGTGATACCCCCGAACCACAACAGGTACGCTGACCTGGTCTCGGATAGGGACAAACAGAAAAAGACGAAGAAAACCAAGCGCACCCGTCTTGATCCCGATTTTTTTGTACCGCTAACTACCAACACACCGAATTATGATGACCTACCAAGATTTTTAATTGCTTCAGTGCTGGCAACGGATGCTGTAACTCCAGCAAAGCCATTGGCTTCCTTCAACGAGGTATTAAGCATATTTGCCGCGATTATGTGGAAGTAAGTGAATTGAAAAATGGAGGCCTTTTGATCAAGGCTAAGAATTTAAAGGCTGCAAACAAATTCTTAAGTGTCAAATATATTGATATTGTGCCTGTGAAAATTGTGCCACACAACACTCTTAATTCTTCGCAAGGCTTGATATTTTGTGATAAAATTATACCAGTCACCGAGGAGGATTTTCTTACGGATCTAAGTGAACTTAAGGTTATCGGAGTTCGCAAATTTATGAAGAAGCAAGGATACAATCTTATTGCAACAGGCGGTGCAGTTATTACATTTGATTTGATTCACCCCCCTAAATGCCTGGACCTTGGTTGGCGTACTGTACCAGTCCACGAGTACATTGCAAATCCCTTGAAATGCCAAAATTTTCAAAGATTGGGACTCACTAAAAACTATTGTAAAGGAATTGAACAATGTAAAGAGTGTGGAATGCCGCCACCACATGAGGTTTGCTCTCGTAAATTTTGCGTTAACTGCAATAATGAGTCTCATACCTCCTATGGCCCAACTTGCCCTAGCTTCCGTACACATAAATCGGTTAACAAAATGAAAGATAAACGGAGATGTACGGCTCGTGAAGCGTGAAGACCCAACTACTAACCATATTGAACCACATATTCCCAAAGCTTCTTATGCTCAAGTTCTGGCTAATAAAAATGCTTCAGTTCAGAAACCCGTTACTTTAGAAAATTTGAATAGTATCAAGTCAACCTCATCATCCAAAGTCATTCAACGAACGGCATCTATTCCGTTATCACTCTCTCACTCTCTCATACTTCATCAACATCTATTCCGTTATCACACTCTCATACTTCATCATCACCTCTCTTACCCTATCGTCATCTCCATTTGTTTCTACATCTTCGCCCCCGTTCTCTTTCACTACTTCATCAAATTTCAAACGCTCTCTCCAACACAATTTCAAAAAATCTCCCCGCTCTATCGTTTTCACCAAATCCAAATACAAACAAATCTTCAACTACAAATTTAAAACTATCTAAAGCCAAAACTAAACAAAAGAAGAATCTTAGCAAATGCAGCATACGTAATGAAGAAATCAGAAGATATGTCAGATGATTTTTCTACAGATAATAGCTCTGTTCGAGTACTCGAAAATTTGTGGAAATTTGTACAAATTTTTACTGAACTCTGTTCGTTTACTCCAAAAGTCCAGTAAATGAGAGCCAGAGAGCGACAATTTTGACAGTTCGATGTTAGAGATTTTGCAAATTTTGGTTGGAGAAATTTTAGCCAACATAAAATTGCAAGATGAACAGCTGTTTGAAATCAGCTGTTTTATGTAAAGAAACAAAACACAAAAAAAAATTAACAACGACAGAGGGTAAGTACAAATTATTTTGTTTAATATTTTATTCAATATATTTGTGAAATTTAGAAACAAAATGGAAAACAATAATGTGCAGTGGCATTCAGGAAATTCTGGTGAACCGGCGACGTCATTATTGGACAACTGTGGCAGTAGCAAAGGTATGGAAATACACGCCAGAATGTATGTATGTGGCAAAGGATAAAATTTCTTTCAATTCTATTGGAACTTGTGGTAACTTCCAAAAATGTATTTTTTGGAAGAATTTGTAAGTACAATACATTTTGTAGTGAGGTTAGCATGCGCAAACTACTTTTGGGCGCAACTCCTTTACCCGGGGTATTAACAGTTTGGTTGTCGCCTCTAACCAGATACTTTTCTTGGGCTCCGCAGCAGAACTACAGCATTGAGTTTCATCATCCAGATTTGTTTCCATTGTAGCATCAGGAGTGTTAGAGGTGAATATAATTTCATCGTATGCCCCCATACTCGACACCTCCTGTGTCATCAAACCCCTGAAATCACCATCTGCAACGATCATTTAATTTTGCCCTTTTTATTAGATACATATATGTATGTGAATACTTACCACTTGTACGTTTTTCGAACATTCCTGGCGAACACTGTATATCCAGTTGTCGTGTACTTATTTTTTTTAATAAAAATTTCTTCCAAATAAAAATTACAGCTATTGTTTAATGAAATGCAAACAGCAAAATCAGCTGTTTCCTTGCACACATAAACATCAGCTGTTTCATTGCAAATTATTACTGGAAGTCGTTCGCGTACTTTATTTGCAAATTTTCATAAAGAGAGTAAAATTGTTGTTTCTCTCTCAAAAGTAGATTCTTGCAAATTTTTACTGGGAAAGTACTCGAACAGAGCTAATACTTCGAACTACAACACAACAATCAAATCTATCAACAATCAAAAAACTCCCCCGGACTTCTCTGAAGCCGAATAACTGGTTACACCACCAATAATGAACGCGGAAGATCTGGATGGCGATACATCTCCATTCAGTCAATCATTTAAAAAATTTCCCCAGCTCAACGTCTTAATCACCCCGGAAACTTAAAAAAAAAACATTACCATCGCATACTATATCTATTTCATTAACATAATTTTGTTAATTACTTCTATTTCTTTTTTTAGTTTTTCTCATGTTCTTCGGTCTAAATATCACGCTTCTTCAATGGAATATCCAAGGCTTTTTGTGTCATAAATATGCCTTGGAGCTCCTTGTATCTTTACAGAAACCGAATATTATCGCCCTACAGGAAACTCATATGACGGAACGGAGTAAACATCTGTTGCACCAGCCAGGTTATAAAGTTTATCATCATAATAAGCAGTTTTCGTATGCTAAATCAGGTATTGCGATATTCGTCAAAAATAATATCAATGTTGCTCAGCACGCAGTATCCACTGGTCCATTACTTTTTCAGTCCGTAACGATTGGCTGTGGCACTCCTTTGACTATTGTAAACATTTATAAGGAATGTGATTTGTCTCTGAACATTGATATGATTTCTCACATCAGTTTTTCGAGCACGGGTCATACCCTTATACTCGGTGATTTGAATGCACGGAACTCGCTATGGGGTTCTTCTGATACTTCTCATGATGACCGAATCTGAGAGGAGTTTGCGAACGTACATGGTTAGGTTATCCTTATTGACGATTCTCCTACTTTACTGAATACTTGCCACACACTCACTGCAGTGGATGTATCCATGAGTAGCCCAGATTTTGCTTCTGGTTTAACCAGCAATGTGTAATTAAGCTAGCAATGTGTAAGTAGCGACAAACAATCACTCTGCAAAATAAAATAAATGTCTTCGGTTAGTGACTAGTGTGAATACACACCGCAGTGGCTTAACGGGCTAGACGCTGCTGAAGATGATGCTTCACAAACATCGAAACGATCGTCCAGCGAATGTGAGTTCGAATCTTTTCGAATTTTTTTCACTACCCGGAGATAATATAACTTAGCCTAAAGGAAATTACAACTTTAAAAATAACGAGGATCTAAGACAACTTAATTTAACCTGGAGATGTTTACCTCTACCTGAGGTTGGGGATCATTTCCCAATTTTGATCTTGAATGACGTGAGTTCTAATGAAAAATTGTTTACTCCTCGCTTTCGGGATGGTAGGGCCAATTGGCCTCTTTTCTAATCAAAGATTATGGAGTTCAATGACGAATTTTGCGAGTCGGGCAATATTAACAGAGAGGCAGCTCAGATGAAACGTCTTTTTCGAAAGGCTGCAAATGAGTCTATTCCCCTCAGTCGCAAACCCAGGAACAGGCATAGACCAGTTTGGTTCAATAGTTATATAGCTAAGTTGATCAAACTTAGACAATAGGCATGGAAGTGCTTTAAGAGACATAAATCAGGAGAATGGTTTAAACTATAGGAAGATGTGTGCGAAGGTGAAAAGGGAATGTAAGATTGCTAAGCGGTAGACATGGGTCAGATTCGTTAACTCGGTTGATCCACTTATGGACGTCCGTTGTCTCTGGAGCAGGGTAAATAATTTAAGGATTTCCAGATCAAATAGCTTTTCCACTATCTGTGTTATTTCGAATCCAAAGGATATAGCTAATGAGTTTGCTACTTTCTGGAGCTCTCTAAGTTCGGACGATGCATTTGCTCCGGTAATTATCTCCTTTGAACGTGATTTGATTATTTCGAATATGTCTTCCGTTAATTTGTTTCCTGACTTAATTCAGTGAATTAATGTTTCTGAACTCGATGAGACTCTAGGGACCTTAAATAGTTCAAAACCTTCCTTGGATAAATTAACATATTCATATGATTAAGATTAAAGACAGGCTGTGCAAATTGTACAATAATATCATCTCTTCTGGCATATATCCTCACGATCGGAAGATCGCCATTCTTTCACCCATTCCAAAACCGGGGAAGAATTCTTGCCTTTTGGAGGGTTACAGACCGATTTCATTGCTTCCTGTTCTCTCTAAGGTATTAGAGAAAATTTTGGCTAGGCGCTTTTTCGTTATACTAGAGATTGTTTTGTAAAGATACAGGATGCTTTCTTACCTCGCTATGGTGTCCATAGCTTGTGCCATCATCTGGGGGATGTCTTGCGGTATAATATAAGTAGAAGTAAACATAGTCTGATCCTTTCAGACGATTTGGAAAAGCCTTTCCACCGTGTCATATCTTATCATATTATAATGGAACTAAATAACTGGGGTGTACCAAAACAGATGCTCGTTCTTTTGAAATCATTTCTCTCAGATCGTCGAATGGTTGTCAAGGTCGATGGTTATCTGTCTAGGACATTACCATTAGACAATGGGGTTCCTCAAGGTCCTCCCCTTTCTGTAGTTTTATATAATATATGTGTTAACTCTCTCGCTAGGGCTTTGAATACCATTCCAGGGATTGATTTTGTCGGTATTTTTGCAGATAATATTTTTACAGTCTCGTGCGGCACACCTGAGGACGTGGTGGACGTTCTTAACAGCTTCAATAGTGCAATTCAGGATTGGGCGAATCATTCCCGCAAACAAGACAGAGGTTCTCCACGTCTGCAGAAAAGATACTGTATGTATGAGTCCATTCGCCTTGGGGTTGTTGGTATCAAAATTAGGCAAAATTAATAACCTACTTAGACTTATCTGTTCTAGAGCGAAAGGCCCCAATATTGATACCGCGATAGACATTTGTAGGGCCCTAACTATGGGTATTTTATCACATGGCATTACAGTTTATGGCTGGACGTCGAGGTTAATGTTAACAAATTGAACATTGAGCTTAGCAAATACTTCAGATCAGCCACAGGTCTCCTCCGACCCACCCCGTGGAAGCTTTGAGAATCGAGGGAAGATTTTCGTACTATCTTGGAGAAATTTTCTATTAATCTTGCGTCTAGATCTATCACTCTGTCCTCTGATGTTCTTCATTACTGGCTTCATATAGATAGCCATAATAGAAGGTCAACATCATCTATCGATCACATTTTGCAGCTTTTTTCGACCTTTAACATTTCTCTCCCCTTAAGACCTACCCCTTATGCTATCGATAGGCCTAGTGTTCTGGTTGACGATAGTATGAGCGCCCATAGGAAGGATTCCATGAATCCCGTTTATTTTATTCATTTATTGGTTGACAAGATTTCAACATATGGTCCGGAAATGATTATTTATACTGATGGATCCTTTGACGGTAAACTGACATCATTTTCCGTGGTCAGACAATTATCGGAGGTCCAATATGGGACTGTTTTTGAACGCCGTATTCCGGATCGTACTGGTATTTAGTTTCGCTTACGAACAGAAACAGAAGACTATAATTTGCACTGACAGTCTCAGTGTTACCAGGGCAATCCTTAAGAACTATAAGAACATATAGGGTGGCATGCTTTCGTTACCCGATTTTTGTGATAGGATTGTGATTCTTTGGATACCTTCCCACCTAGGTATTGCTGGAAATGAATATGCGGATGAGATTACCAGGCGAGCTTTGCAGCTGTCCCACATATGAGAAATGCCATGTTTTCCTAATGCTTATGTTAGTGCCTACCGATCCTTGCAACGTTCCAATGACCTAGATCTCTGGAATCAATCCCTCGTCTTTCTTAGACAGGTTAATCAGCTATGAGTAGACCGCGATACATTGTCAACTTTAGTAGATCTGAGTGCATCTTTTTGGCGCGATTGAGAATTGGTAAAACTATTTACAACACACAGCATTACTATAACAACTCGGAACCTGGCAGGTGCAGCTTTTGTGATGCTGTGCTCTCTGTTTTCCATATCTTCGATGAATGTAATTCTTTTAAGATTGAACTGACTATTGATAAGATCCTTGATTGTTCCTTGCATATTATGCTGCCGAGGATTAGGTCGGCATTGGGCATACACAATCTGCGTGATGTTTAGACCGATTTCTATGGAAATTTATTCACTTCATAGATACACACAAAAAAAATTTTAGTAATATTGCCCATAAGTGTTGTATAATATCAGCTATTGGCATAGGCAACATGGCATTTGCTATGTTTTGTAGGCAATAATACCAAAAATTATAGGTGGTTTCAGTGTTCGAAATATTATCTACATTTTTTGGTGAACTAGTTAGTATACATTGGAAATTTTCCTAATTCTGAGGCGTACGTTTTCCTATAATGTTTTGGTAAATTTACCTATAACGATGTGGTAAATTTACCGATAATTTCGTAGCAAATTTGTCATTTTGTACGTTTCGATAACCATTTTTAATTGGTTTAATTTCGCATTGTTTTTATAGGACCAACCCTTCTGATTTTGAGAAATTAATATTCATCCAAATGAAGTGAATTTTACAAAAACTTAGTTTTTATTACCTATATTTATTTTATATAAACATATTTATTTTTTATATGCAGATTGCAACAAATTATATAATATACACACAAAGAAAATTGTTGGTAATAGTGCCTATAAATGTTGTATAATATCAACAATTGGCATAGGCGACATGGCATTTGCTTTGTTTTGTAGATAATAATATCAAAAATTATAGGTGATTTCTATGTTCGAAAAACTACCTAACATTCTTGGTAAGCTGGCTAGTATAGATTCCAAATTTACCTATTTTTAATGCGTAAACTTTGCTTTAATTTTTGGTGAATTTATCAAAACTTATTTGATCATTTTGCTATTTTCTATAGCAGAAAGTTCATTTTTGTTTGTATTAATTAACAATAATCTAATGAATATGTTTCTTACAAAAATATATAGCTATTTTTATTTAATGTATTTATTGAATATGACAATATAAACCAGAGTAAGTTAAAGGTCTTTCAGTGTTCCGAGTGATTTTCAACACCTTACAATCATTGGGTTTTGTGCGCTGTATTTATTTTATTAAATTAAACAATATGAGCATTGCATCCACATCTTGCACTGATAACGTCCCGTATTAAATGATTTTGATCATTGTGTAGAAATCTTCTCAGATGTACAAATCAAACATAATACGATTTTGATCAAAAAACGGATTTGTTTTAGACCATCCCACATCGGTAATATCAACCACATACCACAGTCGTCGCACACATCCTTTAAATTATTCGTATCATTTGAGAAATCGCAATTATCTGAAAGAAAATGTTTGAATTAGTTCATACTAGCTATATATTTTATAAAATTTGTGTCCATTTACCTTTTTCACAATTAATTTGTGTGACCATATTGCCTGAAAATTTTAATTTTCAAAAAATAGCACTACTTAGGCAATATATTGTATTTTATTGAATTTCATACAAAAATAAATTAACTATGCCGGCAAAGGCAATAAAACTGCTACTATTTTTTTGTGTGTATGTATATGTAAACTGCAGTACATTATTATCAAATATTAAATTATAATTTTAAGAAAATAAGGAATATGTTATTATTTATAGTTTTTATACAGTTTAAACCAAAATACATTAACATCAAGTTTTTATTATTTTTATTAATTCCGCATACGTTGCTTATGGGAATTGTTTGCAAATAAAGTATGTTGATTCCATCTTCTGTATTGTTATTCGTATATATGTATGTATGGATTAAGATTCCATAACATGTTGCAAGTATTTCGTTTTAGTTCCATCTTGTTATTTAGTCGAATTATCTCCTAGCATTTGATATCGACTTCACGCCGCTGCTTCTCGAACTTATTTCCTTTGTCTGTTTTTTTAAAGAGGTAATATCAATTACTATTATTATTGTGTAGAGAATGTATGAAATTATTTTTCAAAACTTTGAAAGTTATCCAAATTTTCCTGATTTACCGTTTTAGTTTGGAAATCTGAGGTTTGGCTGTTGTATTTAGGTTGGGGAAGGAGTAATGGCTTAATATGTGTTTTTGGAAGTTCATTCATGTACTGGTGTAACACGCTTTGAGGACTCTTTAAAATGTTTGAATATAAGTATGTATGCGTCTTATGTGACGAAGAATTGGTAAATTTTTGTTTGTAAAAGCGGTGTGAACATGTGTAGTTTGAGTGTTTGGCAAGCCCATGGACGCATTTTAAATGCCCACAGAGGACGCTTGGAGAGGTAAAACATTTTTTACAAACAAAACAATCCATACAACTGTTCTTAACTGTTTTCTGTATTTGATGTTGTAACTTATTGCGTCGGTCTATTCCTTTCCACAGATATCGTTCTTGAATAATATCCTTGCTGAATTCTAAAATGTAAAATAATTTATTATAATTGTATATTTTATACAATTTCTATCCACTTACCTTTTCACAATGAAAGCTATTATTTGACAATTTTGATTAATAGAAAATATTTTTTATCGAAATCATTGCAACTACAACTTGTATAAATGAACAACCCCAATAGGTAAAACTGAGCTGGATAAAACACCAACTCATATAGGCAATATATTGTATTTTATTGAATTTCATACAAAAATTAATTACCTATGCCGGCAAAGGCATAAAACTGCTGTTATTTTTTTTGTGTGTACTTTGTTGCGTGGTTGCACAGCAGTCTTGAGAACTGGAGACAATCGGGTAAATGTGTGCCGGAAGAACACATCCTAGGCTGTCTTTGGTTTTGGCGGGAGTCATATTTGTGGCATGCGCGTGTCGTCGAAAATTTAATTTTTTTTTATAATTTTGCTATTTTTTTGCCGCTAATTCTATTTTTAATTGTTTTTGGCGGTAGCTGTGCTGTGTGATAAGTAGAGACTGCAAGGCGAATGAATGAAATGGAATGACATTAGCAGTATGTCGGTAAGGCAGTCACATACGCGGGTTGCTAACACTAGTCACATTATGTTGAAGGGTTTTATACACTATGCAGGAAGATGGAGTAAATTTCATTGATAATTTTTTTAACCGTAAGCGGGGTTTAAAAAAACCAAATCATAAAATTTGTAGCATATTTTACGGTTGAACTACAGCGAATATTATGAGGGGAAACGGTGTCTATGGAAGTTTCTAGAGAAATAATGTAGTTGAATCGGCGCGTAAGGAGAATTTAGAAAGGAACAGGCATAGTTTGACAAATATGGCTGATTTTGTAGCTTAGGACGTATATTGAGGTTGCGTCATTATTATGGCGATCTAGGAACATAATTGTTAGTTGTGAACAGTGTATCAACCTGTGAGTGTCGGGTTTAAATTACTTAGTGTCCATATAAGTGTAGCCACAGAAAATAAAAAGTGAGTGAGGATAATGATTCCTCAGTGAATATAGTGAAAGTGAGTTTTATTTAAATATTGTAGGATAACTTTCGTGAGCAATTGGTAGAGGTGACAACTGCCCAGGAATTTTAATTTTTATCGAAAAGTTTTGAGAGGAGGAAAGTAAGTTTTTTTTCCTATGGTTGTGTAAAGTTTTTGTCACTAAATAGGGTTCATAAATCCCGGACGACGGACTGCCCAATTCAGGAACTATTATCCGATTGGAGAGTGAGAAATCCTTCGGGGAACCGTGTGAGCAGTGCCACCTGTTGGAAACCTCAAGACTTGGATCTTGGGTAGTCGTTAAGCGCCCCGGCAACGCACAAAAACAACCATCAATGACATCATTGTGTGCATGCGGTCGGTTTTCGTCGGCTATACCTACGCGCTTTCGGCTATGCTTGATGGAAAATCAAATGATTTTGATATTTTTGTTGATGGCAAAAAAAACAATACAAAATTCTTCTAGGAGTATACCGTGAGCAGTACGCAAGGACTAATGTAGACGATGTGGAGAAAAAAATTAACGTTTTGCTTACTAACTACCGACTACCGCACACAGCAAAATCTATCAATGACAAATCTTGCGACGACGATAAGCCAAGCGCACGCGGCAAAATCAAAATACAAATGATGATTGTCGTATTTTGTTGAGCGTTTGCGGGTAATGACACACCTACACCTCACGCACACAATGATGCGATTGATGTTTTTTTTTGTGCGTTGCCGGGGCGCTTTATATCTACGGGACACCAGGTATTGTACTTATATACGGTATTATCAACCAAACTTACAAAAGGGGAAAGACACCCCAGACAGTGATTATCTGTGACCGGACTATAAGTACCGGAAATCGCTGAAATAATCAAAATTAGGAATTTTTAAAACCCGACACGAAACCAATTACCAAATTTTGGAGAGGTCAAGCTTCAGCGCCAAAATTCGACATCACCGAACCACCATTTTTTGCGTGTATCGCGCCATAACACCTAATCTAACGGCTACTAGATAAAACGACAAAACTACAAGCCATTTATGACCAGATAATTGATGATGAGGACAATTTTCTTATTGCTTTCATCAACAGTTAACTGATAAAAATTCGTTTTTTTTCCTGTCCTCTACCTTTTATTAAATTATATCCATTTATTTCTTTTTTTTTTTTGAATATTTATTTTCTTCCTGTTGTGAATTTTTGATATGTTAACAAATATGATTTGATTTTATGAGTTTTTTTTTATTTTTATTTAGTTTAAGATTCTTAAGTTTTTTTTTGATTTTTAAATTCTTATTCATGATTGTTTTTGTATGGGTCCTTGTTTTTAAAGTTTTCTTGTATAATATTAATGACAATTTTTTTTTGGCTACCATATTTCATGTTCGGTTTTTTGATTATTTGTTTCATATTTTGATTAGGGAAGTCTACAAAGACGTGTTGTTTTTCAGTTTCGTTGTTTTTTTATATAATTGTTGGTAATTTGGCCAATAGATCCACCACCTAGCCAGCTCATTAGGTAGACGAATAGGTAGTAAATTCCACAGGTGCAAAAAGGCGCCATTTCAAAATAAACTTTGTAGGTTTCTCCTGAACGTTTTCTTTTTTTTTGTTTTGCCAAAAGATTCAATCTAAGATTATAGAAAAATAAAATATGTATTAGGTTAATAGAATTCTGTTTAATTTTTAAGTTTTTTTATAAATAAATATGTGTGAGTTATATTAAGATAAAGACAATGGATTTGGAGTAATTTTTTTTTTGAGAAAAAAGGGTAGGCTTGTGATATGTGGTAAGTGTTGTGTGAGTGTGTGTTACAGGGACCATAGGAAAAAATTATCCTTGGAAATATGTGGTCATGGTAGGGAGGGCGGTGCGGGAGAATGTAATCTCTCTCCTCTCGTCTGAGTGTCGTCTAGTGTAATGTCTGTTATAGTGTTTTGTTGTGATTTATTTTAGTTGCTACTTGTCCCAGGCTGGAGTGACGGTTGGAACCCGTCCAGAGATTCCGCAGAGCTAGCCGCGATGACCCGTTTTGGGTCTATGTATATGTATACAATAATATAATAATTTGCATCATAGTATATACTATATCTAAATATACATGCAATAGTCCATTAGAATTGACAATAGTCCATCAAAAGGCGTTCAAATTATGGCATATCTTGTACTGACGTCACAACCCGAACAGACAATGTCGCTACTCGGTGGTGTGACAGTTTAGTAGGAGAAGTTAATAATTTTAATTCAGTTTTGTGCAATACATAAGCGGAATAGTGAAATAGCAAGACAATTTTAGTGCAATATTTGTCTTTTGTATTATCACTGTATACGTTTGATTTGTTATTTTAATGTTAGTTTCAGTCTATTTGTTTGTTGTAGAATTAGTTAGGGAATCTTTTATTAGGAAATCTGTACCAATATCCTCTCATGGATCAGATCCAGAGGTCAGTTGTATTGCGAAGATGATTCTACAACCGGTATCAATCATGATTGAGATGAACAATCAGATTTAGTGCAGGTGGACATAGATCCGGCAAATTCTAACTTCCATTTTTGTTTAAAAGTAATGTTGAATTACGGCACTCATGAGGAGATCTGTTTTCTAGCAGATGCATCTTATTTTCATATAATGAAATATTCAATAACACACTCAATTATATACCAAGCCATACAGAAACCCTTTTTTCTTACTATATATAAATAAATTTTGTAAAAAGTTTTGCTAAGTGTCCTCGTGATTATTGTGATTTGAGTCAGAAATTTGAATCGATATATTTGTAATTGTATGTTTCTTATATTTCTTTTTATTTTATTTATTTTTGAAATTTTTAGTGGGTATAAAGTTAAAAGATATTCGTCCAGCGAACTATCAAGTGCTGAGAATTCTTTTTTTTGAAATTTTGGCGTTCTATGGCCGGAAATAAGGATCGAAAAGAAAAAGAAAGCTCGAAGAAAAATATAAATAGAAAACGGGCAAGACAACTTTTATTTGACACTTCGAGGAATACTCCAGTACCCAGTAAACGTCAATCACTTAGATTGGTAGAGAAAATGGCGAATGCTCAAGTTAATGATCTTTCCATGCAAGATCTGACACATGGCAGACCTGCGACTTCCCAAAATGACCCACCGGTCGAAGCTGCTGCACGCCCTATATCGAACAATCAAAATTTTTGTGATATTTCAAATACTATAAGCACTGCACGTGCTATAAAAGGGGCAGTACCGAAGTTGCCCAGGGATAATTTAATAGATATCAACCCATATATAAGGACTGTTTTGTCCGAGAGTGTAGATCAATTGAGAAAGTCATTGGAATCAGGTGTTAGAGTTGAGTTAGACAATATTACGAAATCCATAGATAGTCTAACCAGTTTAATACATCGTCTATCTGTAAGGGATATAAATCCCAGTCACCCAACAGCAGCATACAAACCGACTAACCCTGTTTCTGAATCACTGAATATACCTCATAGCTCTCATGGTGCTACTGGTGGACAACCACCAATGCCACCATTTAATGAACCTCCATCGAATTTTGAGCAGAATAGGGGTACCTCAAGCATTTGTTGCACCAACACGTCCGAATGTGGGCAGACCAATGCAAGAACAGTCCTCACAGCGCTATGTGCGACAACAAGCCGCCCAATACCAATTTCCTACTAATTTATCATTGCCGTTTCGACAGAATATGTCGAGGCCTAATGATGTAGCTAACCCTATTCGTGATTATGATCAAGTCTATTTCCGACAAGCTCCACCGATAAGTGCCGATCAATTGCGTTCCAATACGGTCAGTGCACAACCTCCAGATGTCCAATATAACTGGAATCCTAATCAACTTCAACGTAATGTTGAAGCGGAAAAAATTAGGGTTGACACATTTTGGCTTCGGTTTGATGGGAATGAGAAAAATATATCAATAGAGGATTTTGTCTTTAGACTTGAATATTTGCAGTCCCAGTATCGTATTCCCTGGTCCGAAATAGTCAGGGACTTCCACGTTTTGGTTACTGGAGCTGCAAGTAATTGGTACTGGCTGCATCTCCATACCAATATAGGTGCCGGATGGCTGGAACTGAGGCATGCCTTACTACAACAATATAGGACCCCACGGTCACATCTGGATGTGGAGAGAAAACAAATGCCAGGTGAAAGTGTAGATGCCTTTTTCTATAGCTTCAACTTACTGCGGTCTAAACTAACCCACCATGTCGGGGATGACGAAATAAAAATCCGCGAACCTATCCGCTGGATAGTATATTCAAGGCAAGTATCGTCTCTAGAGGAATTGAGGCAAGAATGCTTGGGGGTGGAGAGGCACATCCCTCGGAATTGGACAGGAAACTTTATGCGACCAGGGGCAAGATTCCAGAGACAGGCAAACGAAATCAGTGCTGAACAAATATATGTTGATGATGAAGGGGATGAGGCGGAGGTAGAGGAGATACGGGAAAATTGCCGTGAATTGGGTCACATGTTCAGAGACTGCCCTTCGAACGAACGAGCCCTCTTTTGCTACAAGTGTGATAAGCCTGAAGTCACTAGTCGTAACTGTCCGAATTGCAAGACGGGAAACATGAAGAAGAGCGTGATGGCAAAGGGGGAATCACGTTCCATAGACAAACCCCTGAAGTAAACATACAGTCAAAGAATACTGAATACTCTCGAAAACGCCATTATCTGACATTGGAACAGAGAGAGCATAATTACAACATGGCACGTCAACGAATATTTTCAAATCAAGACTCCCTAACAAATGAAGAAGACCAACCTCAACTGGAAAACTCTTATGCACCCGGTGTGATTTCGAATAGAATCCGCAAAGCTAGGGACAATTTTAGGAAACGGAAGATATTGCGAAATAGTATATGTGAATCACTGAATAGAATGGATCTAGTCAGATCCGAGGCCTTATTTGAAAATAGAATTAAATGGAAGGCCATACACGGGACTTCTAGATTCTGGTGCATCTGTGAGCCTGTTAGGGAAGAATTGTAGAGAACTTGCGGACGAACTTGCGGTTCCAATTCTGCCACTATATATTAGCGTTAAAACAGCTTCCGGTCTAAATCACAGAATTCTTGGTAAAGTGACATTAGAAGTTAGACTCAAAGATGTAATTGAAAATATAATTTTTTATTTGTGCCCAGATCTGACCCAAACAATGTATTTGGGAATAGATTTCTGGAAGACATTCAAACTAGCATCAGATATTTTTAACCTAGCGGCCATAGAGGAGAAAATGGATAATGATATAAAAGAACCTTGGGAAGAGCACATTCTTAAGATGCATGAATTGTCGGAAGAACAGCAACAAGATCTTCGTAAAGTGGTGGACAAATTTCTATCATATGAGAAAAATGGTCTTGGTTGTACTACATTGGAAAAACATGGAATTAAACTAATAGAAGGGGCAATGCCTGTAAAGGATAAACATTACCCATTATCTCCAGCTGTGCAAGATATCGTTTATGCTGAAATCGATAACATGCTTTCCCTGAAAGTTATTGAAGAAAGCGGCAGCCCATGGAGCAATCAAACCTCCGTGGTAAGAAAGCCGATTCTGTCTGGATGCCCGAAAGTTAAATGCGTTAACGATTAAGGATGCATATCCATTACAGAATATCGACGGAATCCTGAGCCGCATAGACCAGACGCATTACATAAGTAGTGTAGACCTCAAGTATCCATTTTGGCAGATTGAACTGGAAGAGGAAGCCAGGCCATACACGGCCTTTACTGTTCCAGGGCGACCTCTTTACCAGTTCAGGGTGATGCCATTCGGTTTATACAATGCGGCTCAACGATTATGCCGACTAGTGGGTAGGGTAATTCCTGGCAGACTCAAGTCAAATGTATTTATATATCTTGACGATATTTTAATAATCACCGATGAGTTCGATGCCCATTTGAAAATACTGGTTGAGGTAGCGGATTGCCTACAAAAGGCCAATTTGACGATTGGGTTAAAAAAATCAAAGTTTTGTTTTCGCGAGTTGAGATACTTAGGATTTATAGTCGGAGGCGGAATAATTCGAACTGATCCGGAGAAAGTGTCAGCTATTCAGAAAATAAGAATTCCGAAAACGCCGCGAGAAGAAGGAGTTTTTGGCGTAGAATACGTCTAACCTTACGGTATAGGGAATCATGTCAGATTGTTATTGTTGTAATCTTTATGTCATTGATTATGAGGAAACGGCGAGATAACTTTTTTTAAAAATTTTTTTGTAGGTAAATGAATATGTTATCTTTCGTTTGATATACATTTCATATTGGTTGATATCTTCCTAATATTTAAATTTCTCAAATGAAAATTGTTTAAACACATACACTCAAACATATGTGTGGTGTTTGGTTGAGTGTTTGAGTTTGTAGCGTGAACACAAACTATGCTGCTGTTTCAGTGTGGACACAAACCTTCGGCTGTTGTTTTGATTGATGAAATATTGAAATTTCGTATATTTACTTATGTATTTAAGTGAAACAAAATGTTAAATGTGCATTTGAATTTAACATGGATATATAATTATAAAAAATATAAATCAAATTGATTTGCATCTGTTATTTATCATTTATCCTTACTCTTTTAATTTAAAAACATATTTATCCTATTTTTCCCACCATAAGCTTATGTATATTATCAAAAGTAACTATCAAATAAATAAATTCATTTGCTTATGTTATTTATCATTTATTGTTATATATGTTTTCTGTCTTATCGGATGGCGTATTCTACGTTAAACTTAATGGCCGTGTCTCTGACACAGCCTGCAGGGACAGTCCGTGGCCGAAGGCCTCGGACAACTGTCTGCTGTATTTTTTAGGTACTGCGGGTTGGTACCGCAGGTTTATTAAAAACTTTTCAACCATATCGGCAGCCCTAACACATACCTTAAAAAAGGGACAAAAATTCCAAATGCCACCAAAGGCTATTGAAGCTTTCGATACATTGAAATATGCCCTCACAAAAGCCCCAGTGCTACGCCATCCAGACTTTACTAAACCGTTTTTCATTCAGTGCGATGCATCGAATTACGGAATCGGCGCTGTTCTATTTCAAAAAAATATTGATGGTGACGAAAATCCGATTGCCTTTTATTCGCAAAAACTAAATACATGCCAACGAAATTATTCCGTAACGGAACAATAATGATTAGTTGCAGTACTGCACTGAAAATATTTCATGCTGCATAATACGAAATTTTATTTCGTAAACTTTTTTTCGTACATTGTACAAATTTTTTGTAGATAGTACAAAATTTTCGTAAAATTGTTAAATGGTTAAATTTCGTACATTTAAACATTTCGTATATACTACAAACACGCTTTCGTAAAAGTTTATTCCGAAAGATTATTACCTTTTTGTATGATTTACAATGTTTGTTAGTTAACGAAATTATGTAGCTATTTTTTTTTTAAATTATAAATTCTAATAAACATAAAGCTAGAGCATAGTCCCATATACAAATATCAATTCCAACGGAGTACACCAACAAATTTTTCATAACAAGGAGCAAAGCAACAACAATTTCATAAGCGCAGTAAATACGAGAACAAGAAGAAAATTTTAGTTTGTTTTGTTGGTGCAAATCAAAGAATTTTGTCTACACCAAGTTCTAAACAACAACACTTCATTTGCACAGAAAATAAGGGAACTTTCGTATAGCCAGATTTGTTTTGTAATATTTACGAAAGTTTCGTACAATGTACCATATTTTAGTTTTTGTCACCAAAGTTCCGTTATTTCGTTCTGACTCCACCCCTTACACTCTTTGTATTAGTTATGAATGATGCAATTTTTCTTTCAGTTGATAAAGTTCGTTGCGCGTGTAAGAAGTGTTTGTTTAAAAAAAATTTTTAATTAGTGTTTTTTAATAGTAAATATAAAATGGAGTGCTATTTGTGTCACATTTTTCTTCCAAACGAAGAAGTTATTTCAAAACACTTTAGACTTGCTCATAATAAAAAAAAAGATAGCACATTTCAGTGTACATTTAAGAACTGCAAGAAATCGATTGCTTGGCTTAATCATTTTAAAAAGCATTTCCAGGAACATATAGCTCAAGAGCAGTCTTCAGCAACTGTACCTGTGAAAATTTCAATGATTTCTCAAACATCTTGCACGTCGGGTATAGATGTGACCGACAATGAATGTGATTTAAAAGAATTGAATGAGGGTCAATCGTCAGGTTTAGCGAGGAATGGAGTATTGTTTTCGTTATGGTGTCATAACAAGTCAAATTTTACAAGAAAGGACGTGATGGACATTCAAAAGAGTATAAGCAATAATATATTAACACCAATTATTGAAGAAATTGATAAATTAGCATCTGAAAATTGTGTTAAAGAAGACTTAGCAACAACATTGAAAATATCCACACTTAAAAGCAGTATTTCTAATTTGTTTTCACAGTGTAATAATGAAACTACCTTGAACCATTGGTTAGACTCTAATGACTATAAAAATAATATAACCGAGTTTACAATCAACAAAGAACTTGATGAAGTTTGTCGAAAAGGTATTGTTTCATTTGAAGAAAATTCCGTAACTGGAATGCTTTTGCCGCTATCTTTTCAAATTCGTAGATTTTTTGAATTAAATGGGATGTTTTTGAAAGTTGTGGATGATATTAATCAAATGCCGAAATCTAATACACATTTTATACACAGTAAACTATGGATGCAGAAAGTTGAAAAATTGAACAAATCAGATGGTATAATTTTACCGCTGTTTCTGTATATGGACGATGTGGAAATTAATAATCCTCTGGGATCTCACTGTGAACCCATCAGTTTTGTGTACTACTCGTTTCCGTTCATAGAAAATTGCGAAATTTTTTTGGCGTCCGTATTCAAAAGTAAAGATTACAAAAAGTATAATAATAAAAGGTGCTTTGACGAGCTTGTGAAGGAGCTGAAAACTTTGGAGACTGAGGGCATAGAGATCAAAACGTCAAATGGAATCAGAAAAGTTTATTTTGTTCTCGGTCTAATAATTGGTGACAACTTAGCATTGAATCAAATTCTTGGGTTTACATCATCCTTTAACCATAGCTACTATTGCAGGTTTTGTAAGATGGATAAATCGTCATGCAATCAATCGAGTCAATTAGACAAATGTTTTTTACGAGATGAAACTAATTATGCTGCTGATATTGCATCCAATAACTCTCGTGAAACTGGTATCCAATCTGAGTGTATTTTTAACAATATATTGAGTTTCCACTGCACTAACAACTACTCTGTAGATATAATGCATGATATATTTGAAGGAGTGTGTCATTATAATATGTGTCATATTATTAACAATTTTTTAGAGAAGAAATACTTCACATTACATGCATTAAATCACAGGAAACATTCCTTTAACTATGGGGAGAAAGAAGTTGGAAACGTGTCTGGTAACATCACAATCGCACATTTAAAAAGAAAACATTTTAAAATGTCTGCGAGGGAAATGATGACTTTTGTCGACCTTTTTCCATTAATGGTAGCAGATCTCGTTCCGCTTGATGATGAAATATGGATTTTTTTTCTTCAGTTTTTAGAAATTTGTGAGATTTTACAACTTTCAAACATTTCTCAAGACTTATTATGCCATTTAGACAATCTTATTAGAAATAATTTAAAAGATTATACATTTTTCTTCAAGGACAATTTAAAGCCCAAACATCATTTTATGTTACATTATAAAGATATTATTTCATATTCCGGCTCTCCCAGATATTATTGGAGCTTCCGATATGAATCGAAACATCGGGAATTTAAAGCATACACCAAAAATATAACATCTAGAAAAAATATTTGTATGTCCATCGCTAAAAAGTTTGAATTGAAATTCGCGAATATATTAATAAGTAAACCACAGAAAAACTATGGTATATCTTCTCGCCATACCGTTTTGACAAAGCATCAATTCGAACTTGATCGTTTTTGTAAATCATTTCCGAATGAATCATACAATTGCTTTTCTCAATGTAGATATAATACAACATATTTAAAATCTGGGTTTTTTCTTACACAATATTTCGATACACATATTGAAAATGCAAAAGTATTAAAAATTTTAGAAATACTAGTTTTTCCTAAAATAGATAAAGTATTCTTAATTTGTGGAGCAGTAAAAATTAAACGATTCATAAAACATGTAAGATCATTTGAACTACATTTAGATTTTGAGTCCGAACTTCAGGTCTCTATTTTAGAAGCTAATAAACTTGCAGGACCACCATCTAATATTCATAAAACATGTGATGGGAAAAACATGCTTCGCCCAAAACAATTCTAATTTTCAAATATCTTTCGATTTCTGTCGAATCATTTTTCTTTTTATTTTCATAACGTTAAACAGAAACCAAATACGAAATTTAATTACATACTTATTTAAACACATTTAATATCAGCAAATTACAAAATTAGTAATTAACGATTAAAATCATAATATCAACTAAAGCCACAATAAATAAATATAACAAATATGGAGGATAAAATAGAAAATTATATATTACAACCTGTAACAATATGCAGTAAACACATTGAAGAGAAGTACGGAAATAAGGTGGAATTACTTACACTTCTACAAAAATGGAATTTGGAGGAATTGTACGAATACTTCATGGGTAAGATACGGCATATTAATTGTTAATTTTTTTTTGTTAGATATATCTCTTCCATATTCATATATGCATACAGAGCAACAACTTTATGTCGAAGTACTGCAACATATGGATGCAAATATAGCAAGGAATATTTTAGATAAAAGTAATATGTCGTTGGGAATACGAATTGAATTTTATCACCAATGGTCAACTTGGATTAAAGAAACTCCCTTAACTAAATGTCCTGAATCTACAAAAGACGTAGCTTCGCAAGAGAAACCTGACGGAATGAATTTGAGCGTAGTTTTAAACTCTAATGCTTATGGTCAAAGTGTTATGAAATTGTATGAAACGGAAAAATCTCTTAATGAAAATTCGCGAAAACTTTTATGCGAAGCAATAATTCATTTCTGTATTGAAAATAACCACTCTTTAACAGTTAAAGACTCAGAAACTTTAGCTAAGCAAATAACAGAAGTTTTCATTGGCGAGGAATCGGTAAGAATAAATCATAAACCTCTAAATTATGTATATATGTATTTTAATTATATTTTTTAAATTTTTCAGGCGTACTATCATATAAGTCGCCCTAATGCGGCACCTTTAGGTAAATTATATAATAAATATAGGAACTGGAAAAGCCATGTCAACAGAAAACCGAATATCGCAAAAGGAACCAATACAGCTGAAATTGCTGAGAAAAAAGCTAATGAAACAGAAGAAGAGGGTCATTTACGAATTCTACAACACGAATTCCATGTAATGGCTTTCGATGAATTAATAAAGCATTGGAATGGATATTTTAATTTTCGTCAAAAGTCTTTCAAAGACCTTTGCGATTTGAATTCTAAAAAGAATTTAATTGACTTATGGCCAATGCTTAAAGACGCCTTAGGATTTCGCTTGGTATGTACATATAAATATTCAAAATTTAATAATTTTAATCATTTTGAAATATATTTCAAATAGATTACAAATGACTATGAACATATGTATGGAAATGCTAATAAATTATTGGATACTTTTGATGAATTTTCTAACATAATGATTAAAACCGTATTTCCCAATCATGCTTCAAATTTCAAAGATGAGAAGGATCTAAAAATATGGCAATATGTTATTGAAAACAATTGCATAGACTACAGTAAGTAAACTTTATCACAATTGTTGCTATTGTCTAAAATATAATTATAATTTTTTCATAATAGACACCAAATTTTTAATAGTTTTGACGCTGTTACTGCCATTGCTCCCACCGTCCAGGACGTCAAAAATTTCCGAAAAAGCTGGCAAGTTCTATACCCAAAATGAAGTACGACGAAACTTCATTTGTTACGCGCCTACAGAAGTGGCATATAAAGAGCAAATTGACGCAAAAGTGATTGTGGAAGGTTCTATTCCACCACTTATAACAGTAATTGGATCAATATATAAACCTGAAGGTTTCTTTTGCGATTTCGACAATATACGATATAAGTTCTTCAGTATAATAAAAGCAGTTGATTTGTGTTTCAAAGCATACCATGTCTTTGGTATCAAATATCCTAAACCATCCACTCATATCTGGAATTTCCTAAACGCCCAATTTTATGTTGTAGGAAAAATACCTCTGACACCAAAATTGCAAATGTTAGTTAAGGACATAAAAGGTATATATGCAAAAATTTTAAAGTATAGGAGTCTAAGATAACATGAAACTTTATTTTGCAGACGCAGGCAATGCTGAGCAGCAGCACAACACCAACAACCACTAATTTTATTTGTTTTTGGCTACTATTTTTGTTTCCTGCAAAAAATTAACAAATATTTGTATTTTCCTCTCTTTTTAATTATTTTTTCTTTATGTTAAATGAATTCAAACTAAAACTGAAATTAAATAAAAATGTTTTTATTACATAATGTAAGTGGTGTAGTTTTCTAATATTAATTAAAAATATTAGCAGTTTTCACTCTTGAGTGTATATGTATAAGGGTGTAGATCTTGTAGACATTGTAAACGGATTAAATTTACTAGCATTTAAAATCTCTGTTGCTAAAATACAATACAAAAAGTAGGTGTAAACATGAGGTGTAAATGTGGTAAACAAAAAATTCAATCGCATTGCCTTCAAAATAATTTTTGAAGGAAACATTTTTAGGAAAAAATAAATAAGTAAATTCAAACAAACAATGCCAAACGTAATTTAAAGCGAAACTGGAAAAAGTTTGCAAATAAACGGTGGACAGATTTTAAATTTAAACATGTTTACAAGAAAAGAAAGAGTTTGATTATTTTGTAATTTCGTAATTTAACTCCGGTATTGGTACTTTTTACAAATAGTTTTGTAATATGTAGAAAATCAATTTTGTACTTTCGTAAATAAACCATGACATTTGTACATTTTACAAATAGATTTGTAATATGTACGAAAGGTTTTTATTGATTTTGTAAAGAAAGCACGATATGTGTACAATTACAAAAAGTTTTGTTCTACCTACAAAATTGTTTTGTTTTACGTACAAAATTGTTATGTACTTTTGTAATTTTACCATGCTTTTTCATGAAATATTACAAAAGACTTTTCGTATTTTTACAAATATTTGTAATATAAACAAAACAAAATATTGTAATATGTACGAATGGTCTTCCGTATATTTTACAAAATATTTCGTGCCGCTAAAATAACGAATATTTTTGTAGAATGAACCACGATTTTCGTGTATTTTACCTATGAAATATTTTGAGTGTGGCTGTGAAACGTTTCAGACCCTATGTTGAAATGATGCGGTTTACCGTCATAACATATCATGCGAGTTTAAAATGGTTAATGTCTCTTAAAGATTTAAGTGGACGACTTGCTCGCTGGTCACTTCAACTACAGGCGTTTGATTTTACAATCGAACATAGGAAGGGTTCGCAGAACGTAGTTGCGGATACACTATCACGTATACAAGAGGAAAATGTTATTGAAGAAATAGATGAGTCAAATCTATTGTATTTTGAGACCATATCCTTCGAAAGTCAAGAATATTTGGACATGGTTAAACATGTTCAGGATAATAAGAGAATTTTCCCCGATTTGACTGTTATAGACCGTAAAGTGTACAAACGAACAATATTTAAAAGACCCGAGGAGCTTGACCAATTCGCATGGAAACTGTGGATACCTGAAGAATTGACATATGAACTAATTCGAAAGGCTCATGATACTGTTACAGCCGCACATGGAGGGATATCCAAAACTCTATACAGGCTGAGGGAAAAGTATTATTGGCCCAAAATGACCCTACAGGTAAAACAGTATTTTAACAAATGTGTCAAATGTAAGGAGTCAAAATCATGCAACCAGAATATGCGACCGACAATAAGTAACGAGGTTACAACAGAGAGGCCATTTCAAAAAATATACATTGATTTTTTTGGGAAATATCCTCGTTCCAAAAACGGCCATGCCTATATTTTTATAGTTGTCGACCACTTTACAAAATTTATGTTTTTAAAAGCGATGAAAGACGCCACGGCAAATAATGTTATTCGATTCTTAGAACAAGAGATATTTCGTAAATTCGGCGTACCCGAAATAGTTCACAGTGATAACGGTCAACAATTCGTAGCGAAATCTTTTCAAGAAATGGTAGATGCCTACAAGATTATTCATATAAAAACAGCGTACTATTCACCCCACTCTAACGCGTCAGAGAGGGTGAATCAGTCGGTACTGACAGCTATACGGACATACCTCAAGGATGATCACAGAGACTGGGATATGTATCTTACTGAAATTGAGTGCGCTTTGCGGACATCAATACACACCGCTACGGGTGTATCACCATTCTTTGCATTATTTGGTTACAATATGTTTATGAACGGGGCAGATTATAAGTTAGCCACAAAACTGAACTCGATTAATGACCACCGAATGGAACACTTACCAGCCGAAGACCGACTTCAGCTGATTAGGGACAAGATCAAGTCGAATTTGCACGCGGCATATGAAAAGAGCGCTCGGAAGTATAACGAACGGGCTAGAGTAACACGATTTGTTCCTGGTCAGGAAGTGTATCGAAGGAACCAGATATTAAGCAATTTCAAGAACAGCATCAACTGAAAGTTTTCCATAAAATACATAAAGTGTCGAATAGTTCGACCTATCGGCAATAACATGTATGAACTGGAAAACTTGCAAGGTAAAGCTATTGGAGTCTTCCATTCCAAGGACATAAAGGTATAATAAGACTTTGGAAACAGTAGTGCGATATTGCTTTGGATGTATTTTGTTCTCGTCCCCTATATATAGTGCAATATTTACTATAGGCTGCTGTGGGAAAGTGCAATCTAGATCAGTGATTATACTATATATTTATACAATGTGTTTTATAGAATTCATATACATAGATTAGGTTTTCTTGTTAAGTCAACTAGTAGTAATAGTTAGCTAATTCTGTTCCCTAATTGATGTTTTAAATAAGAACGAACTGGTGACGTAGATTTTAAAACATATTTATATTTATTGTTTTATACCAGAAGTCAAAGCAAAATAAATTAGTAGGAAACCCTACATTCGTTGATAATAAGTAAATTTTGAGAAATAAGTCCCACGAATGATATACCGCCATACGCATATATAAAGAGTAAAGAAGATTAATAATTTATATCGCGATCGCGATATAAAGCAATTGCTCGTACAATCGTGATGAGTACTATATCATGCAATGGTTACCTGTCGAGTAGCCCTTCCACTATAATGAGCCAAGCTTTGGATAAAACCAATGATAACAAGGCAACAAACTTCAATAACAGGAACAGAAAAAAAAAGCCACAAGTTGAGCATAACATAGAAAACTTCGTCCCAAGATAACTTAACACAAGCTTTGTTCTGAGCAAAGTATTGAGTGCATAAGTTTTATTGTCATTGGGTGAAATCTATAGAATAAGTATGGTATAGTGTAACAGAATTTGGGAAACTAGACCACGGCAACTTGACATGTCGTGTTGAAAAGCCAATATGTAGTGGATGTACTGCTTATACGACTTGAAGCTAAGCTACCAGGACAATGAGTGCAATTAAATGTTTACGAAACTCTCGGACGTTGGTGTTTGTACGCTAATGCTTAGATGTAATCAACGTACAGTTATTTGTGCCATGACTAACATCCGTATCTTCCTCAATAGTGAAAGGCTCAAATATTGAATCGAAAACTCATAATCCGAGTGTTAGGTGTGAGTGCGGAACAATAAATCCAAATCAATAGCGTTGTCTCTTCTTTTGTTAAAGGAGAGAAGAAAAATTAACAATTCGTAATTATTAGTATCAAGGGTTTATAAGAACACCTGGGTATTGTCGGATACACAGGAATGTGGTCATGTGTTCCAAGGTGAGAATTAAAATCGAAAATACTTACAGTTTTTTTAAAAAATTGGGTTTTGTCACCATTAGCCGTTTAGTTAAAACTCATTTTTTTCAAATAACCGGATATTGGCTTTTATATCGGTTAAACGGTTTCCCATTCAAAATTCACATTCTATTAAATATGCCTATATTTGTCAAAGATATATACTGTCTTAACAGCGATTTCCCAATTCAATTAAATTAAACGGATAAATTAAAATCAACGCAACTAAATTAAATTATACTAAATTCAAATTATTTTAATTAAATTGAATTGAATCAAATTAGTGTCAATGCAATTCAATTCAGGCCATTCGTTTAATTTAATTCCATTACTTGCTTACTTATCCGGTCTCGGACAACCCCGGGGGGTCAGCGACCTTACAAAACGAAGATAACATATTTCGCCAACCAGTTCGATCTTTTGCCTTATCTCTCCAGTTGGCAATACCAAGTGTACGCAGGGATTCGTTAACCTGATCCCTCCAGCGGAGTCTTGGTCTTCCTATTTTTCGTCTTCCTTCGAGTTCGGATTCGAAAACCCTTCGCGCTGGTTCATCTTCATCCATTCTACTGACATGGCCTAGCCAGCGCAATCGCGTTATCTTGATCCGCTTAACTATGTCAATGTCAGGATAAAGCTCATACAGCTCATGATTCATGCGTCGCCGATACTCGCCGTTGTGCACTATAGGGCCATAAATTTTTCGGAGTATTTTTCTCTCGAAGACTCCTACAGATGTTTCGTCTGCTTGCGATAGGACCCAGGATTCTGCGCCATAAAGCAAGACAGGTTGAATGAGAGTCTGGTACAGCTGGACTTTTGTTACTCGAGAGAGGGCTTTATCTCTAAAGTGCTTGCTTAGCCCAAAATAACATCTATTCGCAAGCACAATTCTCCGCTTGATCTCAAGGCTGACGTTGTTGTTTTTGTTCACGGCAGATCCGAGGTATACAAATTCGTCCACTACCTCGAAGTTATAACGGTTATCAACGTTCACGCTTTGGTCTAATCGCGTGGAGGCCCTGTTCGTTGAAACCATTAATTTTGTCTTGTCCTCATTCACCGTCAGACCCACTTTTGCTGACTCCTTCTCAATTCTCGAAATAACCGCAGTAACTTCTCTAATTGTGCGCCCAATGATATCTATATCATCAGCATACGCGAGCAGCATTCCATTCCATTAGCAATTCATTATACAATTATTTATCGCACTTCACTTCATCACTTGAAAACTGAAACCCGGTTTCCAAAACCAAGATTTTGTTGGATTAAACCGAAACCAAAAAATCTGATTTTTTTTGAAAACCCTACATATATGTAATATTCCCACCCCTACCGATTTCAGCGCGAATTAAAAACAACCAAAGCAGTAGGATAGTGATTTTTCCTTTCTAGTACGGAGTACAATCCATCAAATATAAAATTCAGAACGACGCAGCTGTTGTAATTTAATTTTTATTTTTTCTGGAATATTGATACACTTACCTTGAAGCTAAACTGCTCGACCAATGTTCTCGGGACAACAATCAGTAAGGATAAGGTACATACATAATGTGGAGTATCTGTTGGCCGGAGGACATCCGTGGATTGTGTATTACCACTTGCTTAGATCCTTGAAGCCTTTCTCCAGCCTGGTTGTATCGATTATCAGTCTATCTAAGATCATATGAGATACAGAGGTTAACAGTTTAGCCTATAGACGTCGCTTTGTGTTTATTAAACATACACAACACCCAAGAACAGACAGCTTATTTCCGAATACCCGGCCGAGACTCTGCAGGGCATGGGAGTTCCCCACGTGGCATACTACTACTGACATCGCGAACGACACCGTCAAACCCGTACGTTCCATGTACCACACCATCGCACACTGTTCCTTCTGGCGGCAACTTAGAAGGTACGGAGTTTTGTTGCGTGGTGGTTGCCTATTTGTTGTTGCCTGGTGTACCTGCGCACAGCAGTCTTGAGAACTGGAGACTATCGGGTAAATGTGTGCCGGAAGAACACATCCTAGGCTGTCTTTGGTTTTGCCGGGAGTCATATTTGTGGCATGCGCGTGTCGTCGAAAATTTAATTTTTTTTTATAATTTTGCTATTTTTTTGCCACTAATTCTATTTTTAATTGTTTTTGGCGGTAGCTGTGCTGTGTGATAAGTAGAGACTGCAAGGCGAATGAATGAAATGGAATGACATGTAAATGACATTAGCAGTATGTCGGTAAGGCAGTCACATACGCGGGTTGCCAACACTAGTCATATTATGTTGAAGGGTGTTTATACACTATGCAGGAAGATGGAGAAAATTTCATTGAAATTTTTTTAACCGTAAGCGGGGTTTAAAAAAACCAAATCATAAAATTTGTAGCATATTTTACGGTTGAACTACAGCGAATATTATGAGGGGAAACGGTGTCTATGGAAGTTTCTAGAGAAATAATGTAGTTGAATCGGCGCGTAAGGTGAATTTAGAAAGGAACAGGCATAGTTTGACAAATTTGGCTGATTTTGTAGCTTAGGACGTATATTGAGGTTGCGTCATTATTATGGCGATCTAGGAACATAATTGTTAGTTGTGAACAGTGTATCAACCTGTGAGTGTCGGGTTTAAATTACTTGGTGTCCATATAAGTGTAGCCACGGAAAATAAAAAGTGAGTGAGGATAATGATACCTCAGTGAATATAGTGAAAGTGAGTTTTATTTAAATATGGTAGGATAACTTTCGTGAGCAATTGGTAGAGGTGACAACTGCCCAGGAATTTTAATTTTTATCGAAAAGTTTTGAGAGGAGAAAAGTAAGTTTTTTTTCCAATGGTTGTGAAAATCCCGTGTAAAGTTTTTGTCACTAAATAGGGTTCATAAATCCCGGACGACGGACTGCCCAATTCAGGAACTATTATCCGATGGGGGAGTGAGAAATCCTTCGGGGAACCGTGTGAGCAGTGCCACCTGTTTGAAACCTCAAAACTTGGATCTTGGGTAGTCGTTATATCTACGGGACACCAGGTATTGTACTTATATACGGTATTATCAACCAAACTTACAAAAGGGGAAAGACACCCCAGACAGTGATTATCTGTGACCTAGATGGCGTTGGCTTATCCGGACTATAAGTACCGGAAATCGCTGAAATAATCAAAATTAGGAAATTTTAAAACCCGACACGAAACCAATTAACAAATTTTGGAGAGGTCAAGCTTCAGCGCCAAAATTCGGCATTACCGAACCACCATTTTTTGTGTGTATCGCGCCATAACACCTAATCTAACAGCTACTAGATAAAACGACAAAACTACAAGCCATTTATGACCAGATAACTGATGATGAGAAAAATTTTCCTATTGGTTTCATCAACAGTTAACTGATAAAAATTTGTTTTTATTCCTGTCTACCTTTTATTAAATTTTGTCTATTTATTTCTTCTTTTTTTTGAATATTTATTTTCTTCCTGTTGTGAATTTTTGATATGTTAACAAATATGATTTAATTTTATGAGTTTTTTTTTTATTTTTATTTAGTTTAAGATTCTTAAGTTTTTTTTGATTTTTAAATTCTTATTCATGATTGTTTTTGTATGGGTCCTTGTTTTTAAAGTTTTCTTGTATAATTTTAATGACACTTTTTTTTAGGCTACCATATTTCATGTTCGTTTTTTAGATTTTATTTGTTTCATATTTTGATTAGGGAAGTATACAAAGACGTGTTGTTTTTCAGTTTCGTTGTTTTTTTTATATAATTTTTGGAAATTTCGCCAATAGATCCACCACCTAGCGAGCTCATTAGGTTGGCGAATAGGTAGTAAATTCCACAGGTGCAAAAAGGCGCCATTTCAAAATAAACTTTGTAGGTTTCTCCTGAACGTTTTCTTTTTTTTTTTGATTTGCCAAAAGATTCAATCTAAGATTATAGAAAAATAAAAAATGTATTGGGTTAATCGAATTCTGTTTAATTTTTAAGTCTTTTTATAAATAAATATGTGTGAGTTATATTAAGATAAAGACAATGGATTTGGAGTAATTTTTTTTTTTGTGAAAAAAGGGTAGGCTTGTGATATGTGGTAAGTGTTGTGTGAGTGTGTGTTACAGGGGCCATAGGAAAAAATTATCCTTGGAAATATGTGGTCATGGTAGGGAGGGCGGTGCGGGAGAATGTCATCTCTCTCCTCTCGTCTGAGTGTCGTCTAGTGTAATGTCTGTTATAGTGTTTTGTTGTGATTTATTTTAGTTGCTACTTGTCGCAGGCTGGAGTGACGGTTGGAACGAGTCCAGAGATTCCGCAGAGCTAGCCGCGATGACACTCCAGGGCAGTGTAAGGATTCGTAACAACTTATATATAGTACATACACAAACCAGATGAAATAACTATACACTCATTTTATCCTTATCTTTTACTTTTTTTATTCCTTAATATTACTCCTTAGTCTTAGTCTTAATTATTATTATTTTTTCGTTTACTTATATAGTACTTAGGCACCCTTACGCTTCATGAATACGAGTACTATTTTGTTTTTCATACTTGTGCGCACATGGTCTTCGCTACCCAGCGCCTTCTTTTGTACTTTATAAATTTATTTTGTAAAATATACTATAAATAAATAAATATCCATCAACAATGACAGTCAAATGACCGTCACTGTTCTTGCTTAAAGATTAGAGATCAAGGTTATCGCTAACTTGACCGTGATAAACGTCGGTGTAAATGCATTATAATGGACTAAAAAACAGCCATATAATCAAGCCCATGTTTAGCCCATTTTTTCATATTTACAGACACAAATTTTGTTTTTATCATGACGAATTACAATGCTCCACCAATGTAGTATCAGCTCTTGTTTGACACTGCCGAAGACTCCAGTCACGTTCCCTGCGAATACATATATTGATGATTGGATTAGATAAAAAATGTTTTAAACACTTGGGTATCAAATTTGTTCGTTTCTACAAAGGACACATTTCTATTCTTAAAGTGGCTAAGAGATGTACATTTTCCAGTGGCTTATTATTATTATTATTATTACAAAAGTTCTACATTATAGACTCTCGGCCAATATAAATGTATTCTTTGTTAATAACACTTGCAGAATACATTTTTACTTACATTTCTTTATGAAATTGTAAATTCACACATCTATTTAAGAAATTAAATAAAATATTCTTAGAAAATTTTAGAAAACTCCATTCTTGTTTTGGCTTAACTCTAGTTTAAATTTGTAAGCTGAGCTGGAATATATATTTTTTTGTACGATCGGCCCAAAGCTTGAGAGAGAAATATCTCCGAAACTACTTTCCCGACCTGGTCATTAGAAAAGTCTTTTTAAACTCTACAAGTACGGTTAAAAATATTTTACTTCTTATTAATTTTCATCAAAATATCAAAAATTATTTTAAAAAACTCGCGCGATTTTTCTGATTTTGCCACACATCGACTTAAGTTACAAAGGGAATTGGAACTCCCTGCGTGAGCGACTAGGTGGAATATAAATTTAACAATTTTCAAAAATTTATTTTCATTTCGATTATCATTTCGACGTTACGGAAATTTTACTCGAACCGAACATGTTACATATCTGAATAATAATAACTCGGGATATATGGGCCTCCCGGAAATTTTGTGTTTTTTTGTAATAAATTCTATACAGCCCCTAAAAAATTAAGAAAATGCTCAATTGCCCCTAAAATAGAATTGTTCCCTTGTTTTTCTTTTCACAAATTAATGGTTACATACATGTGTACATAGCGACACAGTAGTAATACTAATTCCTAGATGTTTATATTATAATACACGGTGTCTAGTCAGAATGCTGCTATCTCGTCACAGTAAGAAGCAGTGAATTTGCCAACATTCATATGCAAGTTCAACATTAAGGCTGTTTTTTTATTCCATTAAGCGACTTTCCAAATAAAACGATCCACACTTAACACTAAGCAAGGTGGCAACATTTGCTGTAATGGGTGAAAAAAATGCGATACGGCAACACGTTTGTAGCCTGAGCCAACAAGCACATGGTAGCAGTAGATGTTGTTGTAATTGTAAGCAGCAACAACAGACATTGTATTTTCTTTCATTCGCTTCAGTTGCCAAACTCTACACAAATATATACTAACAATACAAGAATACAAAAAAAACACAAAATACATAAGATTTTGAGAAGTGAAACGAAAAATGACATGGAAACAATGTCATAACCTGTTTAAGCTACTATACCTTGTAGATAATTCTACCATGATCGATATGTACAACATTTACCGAGCGTTGTTGTGAACAATTTAGTTCCAATTTTGTTTTCTATCGGAAATAAAAGTATCTTTCAAATTTAGAGTTATAAAAGTATATGTAGTTTTCCATTAAACAAAATAACTTTAATTAACTTAAAATGTGTAAGCCATTTTGGAAATTTCTGCTTTTCAGTCTCCTTGATAAAAATTTCATTCGCAAGAAATGATAACAAAATTTATCTAAGATAACTTTTTGTTGCCATTTCTTGAAATTGAACATGTGGCAACATTGCCATTGCTGAAGTCGGAATTTAAGTGGGAAACTGAAATGCCACTTAATATCGCTTAGCTGTCCCGTACAAACTAAGCTATAATTAACTTTAGCGGGGGAAAAAACACACTTATTATTGTTGGTAGTGTGTTTTGCACTTTGATTTTCTTGTCTTCATATAAAAAAAATTACCAAAGGCAATATTACCAGTGTTTATTTTTTCTGTGTACGAGGGTAAAATAGGAGAAATTTTACGTCTCTACCTGTACATCCTCTTTGTGTACCCACATTCAATGGGTTTTGATAACCCCGTAACATAAGTGTGGCAACACTGTTGGTTAATTTTTTGGTTTAATATTTTACCGCGTCCCTTTGACAAACAACTGTTCAAAATTAACTGATCGATGGAAAATAGTTTTTTTAGTCTGAAAATTGGATAAAAACAACAAAAAAAGGCAAATTATAAAATAATTTTTGAGAAAAGAGCAGTGTAGAATGAAATCAAAGTAAATTTATTTGGAATATGTGTGAGATGTGTTGAAAGTTTTATTTTCTTTTTCGGATTTCAGCGCAAGGACTCCAATGAGAACCCCACTTCAACAAAGAGAAATGCGTTTGCGCGCTCAAATTTCCACTGAATCAACTGGAAGTGAGAATGGTTGTCTCCGTCCCAAAGATCCAGTCAGTGTTTTCTGTCGTGTAAGACCATTGCCATCCGAAGGCGATCTGTCCTGTATCCGTGTAAAAAATTCTACGACCATAATACTGACACCTCCCGAACAAGCATTGGCCAACAAACAGGGCGTCCAGAAAGAAACACAATACATATTCAAACATGTTTTTGAGTCAAAGTCATCGCAGAATGATGTATTTGCTGGTGTTGCACAGCCTTTGGTCGAAAATTTGATACGTGGCCGTAATAGCCTGCTGTTTACGTATGGTGTAACCGGTAGTGGCAAAACTTACACTATGACGGGTGACGTCAGACATCGTGGCGTAATGCCGCGTTGTTTGGACGTACTTTTCCGCACAATTTCCGAATATCAAACAAAGAAATATATTTTTAAACCGGATCGTTTGAATGGCTTTGAAATTCTTTCTGAGACGGATGCTTTGATGGAAAGGCAGCAGGAAATGAACCAACGTTTTGCCGGTCGGGGAGGCATTAAGCGTAAAGATTCTGATCCAGAAATAGCATCACAGGCATCGTGTGATATGGCCTCTTTGCAAGGAATCGATGAGGACAATATGTATGCAGTTTTTATAACATATGTGGAAGTATACAACAACAGTGTGTATGATTTATTGGAAGAAGGCGGAATACAGAAGTAAGTTGGAAAATATAATAGTTTAGGTTTAGGACACATAACAAGAGGAGGCCGTCGATGCGTTCATTGTTATCACTACACTCGGGCGTCAGTTGAGAAGCCGAAAGAACAGAAAAGATCGATAGCTTTTTCGATAGATTTATAATAGATAATGGACATTAGGAAATAAACCAAAATTATACCTATACCAAGTACCAATGATTCATTCTAAATACTATGGCATAACGACGTGAATTATTTTAAATATGCGCTTTTATGAAATTACGATTTTATGGATACACGATGTTTCCTTGAGTTAAAAAATATAATTTATTTTTTTTGCTTTTATAACCAAATTAGGACATTGCAAAGCAAAATTATTCGCGAAGATGCCAATCATAACATGTTTGTACACGGTGTCACCGAGGTCGAAATCAAGTCCGTCGAAGAAGCCATTGAATACTTTCAGACTGGACAGAAGCGTAAACGCATGGGACATACGTTGCTCAATGCCGAATCAAGTCGCAGTCATTCTGTATTTAATATTCGTTTGGTCCAGGCTCCCACAGATTGTCAGGGTGAAACGGTTGTTCAAGACAAACGTACCATAACGATAAGCCAGTTGTCTCTTGTCGATTTGGCTGGCAGTGAACGTTCATCGAGGACAAAAAATACGGGAATGCGGTTGAGAGAAGCGGGAAATATAAATAATTCTCTGATGACACTTCGTACCTGCTTGGAGTATTTGCGTGAAAATCAATTGAATTTTGGGAATAATGTCCCATCAAAGAAAGTACCGTATCGTGACGCAAAAATAACACATTTATTTAAAAATTATTTTGACGGAGAGGGTCAAGTCTCGATGATCGTGTGCATAAACCCGCGGGCGGAAGATTTTGATGAGAATTCGGTAAGTAACCCAATTGTTTTCTATTATTCTTTTAATTATAATTCACTATTGCTTTTGCAACAAAAAAAAATAACAGCAAAGTCTATTTGTAAACTGCATTTGTTTTTCTAATACATATACGTCATGCCAAAATTACAGAAGGTAGAAAAAGGTATGCATTGTAATCATGGGAACAGAAACAGACTTTTTGTTTTTGTTATGCACTAGGCATCTGTCAAACTCAACAAAAATGTATACCAACAGCAAAGTACAAAAATAAAATTAATATGCATTTGACAATTGGCAAGGAAAAAAATCAAGGCAGCTCATCTTATAACACGACCTAGACAAGTTCAACCATGTTTCCAACCATTTTACCACGATTTACATAGTATACCGTTATTTACTGGTAATGTTGATTATATTTATCTGCCGTTAACCTGATTCTATTTTTAATGTGAAAGAATTTGGGGGTGTTTTGCGTCAAGTTAAACGAGACCTAAGTCGAATTCCCCTCCTATGTTGTAAATGAAAAGCTAAATTGTAAATTGTAAAGTAAATTAAAATAGCCAGTCCGAATATAGCATAGCATTGGAGGAGGATTTAATTCTAAGCATTTTTATTCGTAATATCTTAACTATTCGATACTAATAAAGGGACAAATTTTTCTTCTTTATAGCAAGTAATGAAATTCGCTGAAATGACACAAGAAGTACAAATAGCCCGGGCCACACCAATAAAAGCCGATTTAGGTTTGACACCAGGTCGACGCAAAGCAAATAAGCTATTTAAAATTGCTGTAAATAACCTCAACGATTTGGGATATTCAGATGCTAATAAACTGGATGTCGATGTTGGTCTAGTCTATACTTTGGGTCCCAAATTTCCAGAATACAAACTTGATGGTCCCGAAGCTGAAGCGACTGTTAAAGATCTCATGCAATATCTATTGCAACGTATTGAGAAAAGAAAACTACTTTGTAGTGATTTAGAAAGCAGGTGTAAGTATAAACAAATATTCATTTGAAAAACTCCTCATCTGTTGTTATTTTTCACATTCAGTTGATAATTTCCGTTCACATTTGATGCAAATGGAAAAGGAAAATTTCTCGCTGCGCTCAGAACTTTCCTCTTTGAAGGCTGTCTACAAGCAGGAAAGAGATCGTTCTTTAGCATTGGAAAATAGAATACGTGTCCATGAGAGTTCAATCGATGTGCTCAACAATAAATTGAGCAATCGCGAAAGACAAATTGATGAGCTTACGCGTAAACTTAGAGATCATCAAAATCTTTTAAGTAGAAAAGAGCAAGAAAAGGAGAATCAAAAAAAGAAATTCGATTCCAAACTGGCTGTTGAAGTTGATAAACGAGATCGTCTTCACGAAATGAAACATGCTAAATTACAGACTAAAATACGTGTCAAAGATGAAAAACTCAAACTTTTGTCTAACATCATACAATCCGAGGATGTGGCTGTGAAATTGCCCAGATCAAGAAGTATTGATAATCTGTCCGAGGACAAGGAGATAATACCTCGACAAGTGGAATCAATTAGGACAGCTACTGCAACTGGAACTCCTCGAAACGAAGTATACAGCTCTCCAAGAGTGCCTAGAGTAAGTATAAAGTTTAGAAGTAAAAATAAATATCAAAACATCTGTAGAAAACCCTCACTGGTATTTCTCCCTTTTTTTTATACTTTTTGTTTCGCGGTGAAGGGTATGGCTGCTGCTAACAGACGTCATCGTCGTTCACGCTCCGCGGGTGAAAAATGGATTGAACATCGCGCAATCAATCCAGTACCTTTGGGCACGGTGTTGCAACCTTATCTAAAAAATCGTAAATCTGTCACTAAACTTACAGATATGAAAGATTTAACAGGCCACAATGCAAACAAGTACATACTTGTGTCTCAAGACGCCGACACAGACGGCGACGTAGAAACAAAATTGTTCAAAGGCAACATTATACCCACATGTGGCGGTGGTGCTCAAGTTGTATTTGATGATGTTGAGTGTTTGAAGCAAAAGTCTCCAGTACCTTCGCCAAATCGCAAAAGACCCATTAATGGACCCATGAATGGTATTCTCAGCAATATCGGTACAACGATGTCAGCAATTTCAGCTGTCAACAGCTTGAACACTGCTGCTGATGTAGTGTCCCGATGTAATGTGGGCATTGAGGGGCATACTGTTAAGCGTACTAAAGTGTAGGTCAAATACATCACACGTTCAATTTGTTGCAGTAAATTTGACTTTACAGTGTAAGAGCACTTCGGTTAACAAATGTATTTTTTAAATAGTATTTTATATTGATTTTGTTATTGGATTATTATTCTTATACATCTAATTTACTTCCTATGGCTCAGTGCTTAAAGCTGGATTTTTGATTAAATGAATTAATTGACTTTAAATATGAAATTTTCGTTATAATGATCATCACTTTTTGAATTAACGGTTTTAAGATATAAATATTTATATCCATCTATATATTTATATGGTATTTAGATCTTTCACTTTAATTAATAAATGCCTACCGTTTGTAAATGTATAGCCGCCCATGAAGTTTCAATTGTTTTGCGTTTTTAATTTGCTCAAAAAATGGCCACTTGGAACGGGATATGTTTTCAATTTTTTCTAATCATTTCAGCTGTCAAACTCATATGTACTTTGTTTTTGTAGTTTTTTGTACTCCTGTGTTGTTGGCATACTTACGTGAAAAGGTTGACAAATGAAGTTGACAACAAAAACAAAATGCGTGTTGTTGCTGCCTACAACAACGTCTACTGCTACTACTTGGTTATTTACTATGACAAATAACTATTTATATGTGCAGTGTTTTATATTCACCCTTATTATGTACTATGTCGTAGTCGAATTGTGACAACTGTCGTAGTCGAACCCGAATTTACATTTTATTGGTATTGTGTAACACTTTCGACTTGAGTGTTTTTGTAATAGATTGTGGGTGCATAATTTTTACAATTTATGTGTCACCCAGCCACCAAGACAGATCAACTGATAGAAAAAGTTTTTGTAATCGCGGTTGTGTGTTTCTTTAGTAAATTTTAAAATAAATAAAAAAGATGCATAGTGTGGCTCATTTTTCATCTTCTAATGAAGAACTCATAAATTATAGGATACAATTATGGTTCCGGTCTAATATATTTACCCTACCAAGTTCCATGTAAGATTATTGTACATTTATCTGAGAATTAAAATGTAAGAGTTCTTCAAATTTATGAACAACTTTAGATTGAGCAAGGGAGCTTTCCGGTACGTGCTAAGAACAATATCACGTAAACTTTCAGAAACGTTGAAGGCAACGCGAGTAAGACATTTCGACTAGCAGCAACAATGCGAATCCTTGCTGAAGGAAGTTATCAAAGGTGGTGGTGGGAATGATTTCAATGTAGGCCTTGCATGAGAGCATTAATGCCATGTTTACGGAACTTTGTGCCAAGTGGATTTCGTTTAAAATGACTGAGTAAGAAGAGACGGAAATAAAGGAATATTTCTATGAAAATACAGGATTTCCTGTTGTAATTGGGCGTGTAGATGGAACACACATTAAGATTAACCGAAAAGGATTTTATATAAAAATCAATGATATTTTCATTTTCATCATATGATGAACTTTAATTTTCCTGATTTCTAACAGGCTTGTAATCATGAACTGAGGATCCGTTACCTTTTATCACGTTATCCGGAATTGAAAGAAATATATGGCTTTTAGATATATTAAGCATTCATATAGTTCTCTAAGTCAATAATTATTACATTCCTAAACTTAAAGGTTATGCAGGGTACCTCCTTGACCCATACATGATTACCCCTTTTAGAGCAGCAGCAGAAGAAGACAGTTCTGAGAGCCGTTTTAATACCATTCATTCACAAACAAGGAACGTACATAGAAACAATCGGTGTTTTAAAAAATAGATTCCGTAGTTTTCTTGGTGCAAGGCAGCTCCACTACTGTCCACAAAAGGCTGAAAAGATTACGGCAGTGTGTGCAGCCTTACACAATATATGTATGTATTTATTTAACAATCGGTGTTTTAAAAAACAGATTTCGTTGTTTGCTTTGTGTAAGGTTGCTCCACTACTGTCCACAAAAGACTGAAAAGATCACGGCAGTGTGATAAAAAATATTAAGAAAAAAAAAGTTAATATTTTGTTGCTCCGCCTTTTTGGTTCTCTACAGCTTGTAGGCGACTTGGCATTGATTGAACAAGTTTTTTGCAAAAATCTGGATTAATATTGTTCCATTCTTCAAACAAAGCATTTTCAGCTGATCTTTTGATGAACAGGGCCTGGCCAGTCCTGCATCCTGCGTCCTAATTCGTCCCATAAATGTTCAATGACATTGAGGTCGGGTCTTTGTGCAGCAGTTTTGATCACCTTCGGACTATTATATAACAACCAGCTCTTAACATCGTGTGCCGAATGATTCGGGTCGTTATCTTGATAAAATTTGAAGTTTGATTCAATGCCAATTTTTTTTACGCTATCTTTCAGATTTGTCTTCAAAATCGTCAAATACACATTCTTGTTCATTATTCCTTCAATAAAGTGTAAGTTTCCAACTCCTGAAGCCGCCATACACCCCCAAACCATCACGTACCCACTGGTACGTGCTGAAGGAAGTTATCAAAGGTGGTGGTGGGAATGATTTCAATGTAGGCCTTGCATGAGAGCATTAATGCCATGTTTACGGAACTTTGTGCCAAGTGGATTTCGTTTAAAATGACTGAGTAAGAAGAGACGGAAATAAAGGAATATTTCTATGAAAATACAGGATTTCCTGTTGTAATTGGGCGTGTAGATGGAACACACATTAAGATTAACCGAAAAGGATTTTATATAAAAATCAATGATATTTTCATTTTCATCATATGATGAACTTTAATTTTCCTGATTTCTAACAGGCTTGTAATCATGAACTGAGGATCCGTTACCTTTTATCACGTTATCCGGAATTGAAAGAAATACATGGCTTTTAGGTATATTAAGCATTCATATAGTTCTCTAAGTCAATAATTATTACATTCCTAAACTTAAAGGTTATGTAGGGTACCTCCTTGACCCATACATGATTACCTCTTTTAGAGCAGCAGCAGAAAAAGACAGTTCTGAGAGCCGTTTTAATACCATTCATTCACAAACAAGGAACGTACATAGAAACAATCGGTGTTTTAAAAAATAGATTCCGTAGTTTTCTTGGTGCAAGGCAGCTCCACTACTGTCCACAAAAGGCTGAAAAGATTACGGCAGTGTGTGCAGCCTTACACAATATATGTATGTATTTATTTAACAATCGGTGTTTTAAAAAACAGATTTCGTTGTTTGCTTTGTGTAAGGTTGCTCCACTACTGTCCACAAAAGACTGAAAAGATCACGGCAGTGTGATAAAAAATATTAAGAAAAAAAAAGTTAATATTTTGTTGCTCCGCCTTTTTGGTTCTCTACAGCTTGTAGGCGACTTGGCATTGATTGAACAAGTTTTTTGCAAAAATCTGGATTAATATTGTTCCATTCTTCAAACAAAGCATTTTCAGCTGATCTTTTGATGAACAGGGCCTGGCCAGTCCTGCATCCTGCGTCCTAATTCGTCCCATAAATGTTCAATGACATTGAGGTCGGGTCTTTGTGCAGCAGTTTTGATCACCTTCGGACTATTATATAACAACCAGCTCTTAACATCGTGTGCCGAATGATTCGGGTCGTTATCTTGATAAAATTTGAAGTTTGATTCAATGCCAATTTTTTTTACGCTATCTTTCAGATTTGTCTTCAAAATCGTCAAATACACATTCTTGTTCATTATTCCTTCAATAAAGTGTAAGTGTCCAACTCCTGAAGCCGCCATACACCCCCAAACCATCACGTACCCACCACCATGTTTGACCGTTTTTCTCAAATTTTTTGATTCTAGTTCTTTGCGCCATATTTTACCCCTTCCATCGCATCCAAATAGATTAAATTTACTTTCATCAGTAAACAGTACCTAATAATAGATTGTTAAAATCATAAAGCATTATTTTTTTGTCCCCACTTACAGTGCTCCAGAAGTCAAAGTACTTGGCCATATATTGATGGTGCTTCTTCGGTGCAACTCGGCCATGAAAGTTATTTTTTCGAAGAAGTATTCATACTGTTTCTGGGTTAACCTCTGTCCCAGAAGCTTCTTCGACCATCGCGGTTAGATTTGGGTCAGAAATAAAGGGATCATTCTTAACTTTTCTTAAAATCATACTCGCATCCCTAGAGAGTTTCTTTAATCGGGGTAGGCGTTGTTTGTTGGCAATCAACCCATCTTTTTTATATCTAGCTTTGATGTCATGAACCGTTGATTTGCTTTTCTTCACTAGTTTCGAAATGCTGATCAATAACTATTTTGCGTTCTTCCAAGGTGTACTGTTTAATATTACGTGGCATTTTTACAGAATATTTTAATTGCCTTCACTGAGCACTTGAGAAGATAACAATGACCGATAATTTTAAAAACAATTACAGAAAACGAAAAATTAACGGTATATTTACTGACTTCTCGCTCAAAACATTGCTTGCCCGACTTTCAATGTGAGGCAAAAAAGAGAAGAAGTCTTAGTTTAGACTTCATGAGCATTTTATAACGGTACTTAGAATATTTCATTGTAGTTGTTTTTAAAGTCAAGAGTTTTTGTAACAAAAGGGATAAAAAATAAAATTTATTTATTTTTACTGCCCGACTTTAAATGTGAGTGCCTGTATGTATTTATTTAAAGCTCGACATTAATGAATATGATGTCCCATTAGAAGAACAGAATTCTGATGATGATACCCAAAAAAATTATGCTGATAACACATATACAGTGTTGGTCACGTAATTAGCACACACCCCAAATGATATATTTTACCTAAAAAATTTAAGTCTATTTTTCTTTAATTATGGACATAATTATTGTAAAATATTCACATTGGTATTCTTAAAAAAATTAAGTAATAAAAAAACAAAAACATAACAATTCATTTAAAAAATCGTTAAAATTAAAAATAAAGCCTTAATTTATTGGGCAAGTAATTAGCACGCCAATATAAAATTAAAACAATTTTAATATTAGTTCTTAATTTTTTTAATATTTAGTTGGATATCCCTTCTGCTTGAGCACTTGTTCCAATCATCTTGGTACACTCTCAACCATTGACCGACATCTTGCTGGTAAAATGGAATTCCATGCGGCCCGGACCGATTCCAAGATTTCGTTCAGATTTTTTGGTTTTTTTAGCTGGACTTGCTTTTCAACATCATTCCACAAGTTCTCAATTGGATTGAGGCCTGGACTTTGTGCTGGCCATGGCAAAGCTTCCACGGATTGGTCATCCAAGAATTTTTTTTACCAATCGTGAGGTGTGCCTAGGATCATTATCGTACATAAAAATCCATTTAACACACATTTTCATCGATAAATGGTATCATATGATGCTCTAAAATCATTTTGTATAAATGCTGATCCATCTTTGTATCAATTTTGAAGATTGGCCCACTCCATGCCATGTAAATGCTGCCCATACCATTATACACCCTCCTCCTCGTTTAACGATTTTCATAGTGTAGCGAGGATTGAACTCTGGTTTCGAAGGACGCCAAACATGTTTCTTTCCATCATATCCAAATCGCTTGAATTTTGATTAATCACTCCAAAAAACATTTTTCCAAAATGAAATTGGTTTATTTCCATAAAAAAAAAATAAATGGTTTCCCATTACATCCCATGAAGGGACCGGGGAGAACTTCTCACAATCACTGAGCTGTGCGCTTTCCAGTTTTCACTCACTGATTGGGACCTACAGTTTTACACCGATTCCGAACGGTATTTTGAGAAGCTTTTTCATGGCTATATACTCGATAGTGTCGCCGTCACTATGCGAGGTGACCGCCGCCGAAAGAAATTTTTTTTTTAGGTGGTCAGAGCAGGGTTCGAACCCAGGATCTCATGTACAACCATTGCACCACCGACGGCCACATACAGTCTAGAAAACTTGAGACGAGCAGAAATATTATTGTTTGGTACTAGAGGCTTATGCTGTGCAACATACCCATATAAGTTATGTTCATTCAGTCTTCGGCGGATAGTTTTTGTACTAATGGCTATCTGATGTTCCTCAGAGATCCTTCTTCGCATAATTTCTTCCGCACTTATGGTCTTTCTAGGTCGAGGATTTCTTCTAATGGCTTCGCGCAAGTTTCATGTTACGTTTGATACTTTATTGCATTTTGACAATCTTCCGCGATCTGCCAATGTTTCTAGCAATTTCCGACACGTTTCTACCTTTATTTATCATATTTATTACGATTTTCCGAAGGTCAGGTGTACAAGAAGAATTTTTTCCCATTTTGATAGAAATATAATTTCATCTTGCTCAAAATCGCGTGCACATTACACTACCTACTGCCACCACGTGCTTTTTAGATTTCTTTTTAAAGGTTACCGGATTTAACCTTAAAAAATTGTGTGCTAATTACATGTCCCTTTGATATTGTATTTTGCTTTTTTAAAACCATTATTTAAAAAGAACCGAAGATAGTTTTCTTCTCTCTCTCCTTCAATATATTAAGTATAACACAGCACATGATTTTAAACAATCAAATATCAAAAGTTATTCCAAATAAAACCTAAACTCAAAAAATAAATATGGCGCACGGGGCTGTGCTAATCATGTGACCAACACTGTATAGGGCAACATAATAATATATTCACTAAATTTATAATATTAGTAAAATTGAATATATTTATTTAATTATAAAAAAAAACGTCAAATAACCGAACCTGCCACCGATTCTTCTAAGGGCGTCAACACCTTTTGTTTAAAGGTACCATCGCCAGTGGCTTGACTCTCTGCTTTGTAGAAAACGAGCTTTTGGCGTAGAATACGTCTTACCTTACGGTATAGGGAGTCATGTCAGATTGTTATTGTTGTAATCTTTATTTCATTGATTATGAGGAAACGGCGAGATAACTTTTTTTTATCCTATTTTTCCTATCATAAGCCCATATTATCAAAAGTAACTTTCAAATAATCAAATTGATTTGCGTCTGTTATTTATCATTTATCCTTACTCTTTTAATTTAAAAACATATTTATCCTATTTTTCCTACCATAAGCTTATGTATATTATCAAAAGTAACTATCAAATAAATAAATTCATTTGCTTATGTTATTTATCATTTATTGTTATATATGTTTTCTGTCTTATCGGATGGCGTATTCTACGTTAAACTTAATGGCCGTGTCTCTGACACAGCCTGCAGGGACAGTCCGTGGCCGAATGCCTCGGACAACTGTCTGCTGTATTTTTTTTTCTTAACACCAGTCTTTAAATCCGCCCAAACTTTCACCCAACCTTCAGATCGTTCCATTTTTCTTTAATCGTTGCTCTCACCTTGTTTTTATGGTATCCCGTTGCCAATGGCTCGTTTTACATCATAAAGTTGACAAGAGTTTCAAATTATTTGGGTGTAGTTTTTTCATCCTTAAATGTGTACTAAATTTTTTTTTATTATATATCTGATATAAAGCTAATAATTGAACTTACATTTTGATATTATACATTTTTTGTATTCAAATTTTGCGCTCTTTTCCATTTTTTTAAATTTGTCGACTTTGTCACCAGTGAAATTCACTACGTCTGTTTTCCTTGAATTTCGCAGTCATAAACGACATACAGAATACCAAAATTGTAATAGATCTACGACAGAGTCGAATTTCGACATCTGTAATGCCGTATTTAAAAAACGACAAACATTCGACGTGACTACGACATGCATAATAAGGGTGAAGAATATTTCTGGTAGTTACCAACTATGTTGTGTAGACCTTGTAGACCTCTCATATCTGACATCTATATTTATCAATTCGTTTGTTTAACCACGTCGAACTAAGCGTAACTGATTGGAGAACACTGATGATATTTTTACTCAGCACGAACTTCCTATGGAAAATTTGAGGTTCTCCTGAGAACACGAAAAGAGCATAAACCGTAGCACCAATGCTTCGAATCCCCGTTCTCAACCTAACTTCAATTTTTTTTTATTTTGAGGTCGATCGATAGGCATACTTTTAAGACCAGCAACTCAGAAGTCTCTTCAAATACTTTTCGATCTGAAAAACAAAACCGTTTCCCATTACATCCCATGAAGGGATTGGGGAGAGCTTCTCACAACCAGTGAGCTGTGCGCTTTCTTATTTTTCACTCACTGATTGGGACCTACAGTTTTTACACCGATTCCGAACGGTATTTGGAGAAGCTTTTTCATGGCGATAGTGTCGCCGTCACTATGCGAGGTGACAACCGCCGAAAGAAATTTTTTTTTTATTTTTTTTAAGGTGGTCAGAGCAGGGATCGAACCCAGGATCTCATGTACAAGAGGCGCGCACACTACCCATTGCACCACCGACGCAATGAAACCCTATTATTAAAACGAATATATCGTTCGACTCGCCATAATTTCTGAATACTTGGTTGATTGAAATAAATAAAGGACACAATTTTTTTAAGGTAGTAGAGATATATGTATGCATTTGTATTTTAATGTAGGCTTTTTATTTTTATTATTATTATTATGTATTGTATTATTAAAATATATAGATTAGTTACTAATAAATCAGTCTATAATTAAAATATTTTGTAGTATTTATATATTACTTTTTAACTTATTTTATAAACATTTAAATGAATTTGGGGGCGTTGATTTTCAGAACTGCAACAATGGAGCCGTTTTTTTTTTGGGGAGGGGGATTATTTTTTTTTAGTACTTAGCAATCTCCAAACGGCATAAGAACATTGGAATAACCTGGCTGAAGTTGTTAAATTTTTAATTTCTAAAATGTAATGTTTTATTGGGGAGGTGGTGTAGTTATGTGGGATTGTGTGGGACAGTTTGGGGTACTTTTATTATGCATATTTTGTACGCTTGTACTTACATTGTATAGAGATATTTTGTTGTTTTCTGTTTTTTACGTTTTATGATTAAAATGAAAGCTATTTATCATATGGTTCTGTTTGCATAAGGGTTAATAACACCTTCTAAATATCGTCTATTCTGTATATATATTTTATATATGTTCAGTTGTTGTTTTAATTGAAATGGAATTATATGTTTATACTTATTTTCGCACAAGAGTTAGTTTCTTGTATTTGTTATGTGTACAATATTGTTTTTTTTTTGTACAGGCAATATTTGGGGCTTTGTTTCCTAATTAAACATTTGTGGACGCCTTTATTTGAGAAAGTAAGGAATAAGAAAGATTGTTGGGCCTTCAACGATATCGCAGGAAGATCTGAAGTACTACATAATTCAAGAGTAAAATTGTGTTAATTTAAAACTAATATGACAAATTTAAACAATTAAAAATTGGGTTTAAGATAACAAAGGAAAACAAATTCATCTATAAGGTTATATAACTGTTTTGGACATTTGGAAGCTTAATTGATTTGTATATTAATTAATATTAAGAAAACATTTGAAACAATATTCCATAAAAAGAATGTAACAGAGGGACATAGGCAAACAGAACAAACTAAATCTATGCTGGATCAGGGCGCCAAATAATTAATCATGGTATTAGAGAATCATGTTTTTGCTTCATTCTTGAATACTTCTATTATATTTTTTTAAGATTTTTTACTTTTTCAATTAGTTATTAATTAAACATAACCATAAAACTAACATTTTCTGTTGTTTGTTTCTAAACTTTGTTCCCTAACAAAAAAAAATTATCAATATCAGTTCTGTTGTTAGCAAAAAATATTATTTTCTTGTGTATAAAACAAAAGCAATTCAAGACAAAAAAAAAGCAATAATTAAACATAAAAATAATTATAGCTGGGATAATTAAACTAAAAAAGGCAACAAAGTATTTCAACATAATTTTTCATAATATTTCAACATAAAACTCCTTAACACACAAAGTATTGAATGAAAATGAACAAATCGTTTTCTTCACACAACGGACATTGTATTCGAAGTTCATCCACAGTGTGTCGTTGGTAGTATATCAATATATATCTTGTATATATCGATAGATATTACAGAATATGTCTGGATCTGTCTTCTTTATGTTGTGGGAAGTTCGATGCCTTTATAATTTTTGAGAGGGATTAATTTGAAGCTTATAAAGCTTTTGTTTAACCATTTACTACACATACATACTTTCCATAGAAAACAAGTGTTGTATTACTCAATATTTATGCGTACAACTCAAATTGGCGTTTTTTCAGTAGTTGTATATAAACATCTTCAACAACCGCATTTTCATTATTATAGTTACCTAAAAGGACACACACATAATGCATCATCGTCGTCACGATAACTATAATTAATTCCGTGTGGTTTGATTTTCTTTCCTATGAGCATTTGACACAAGCTCCTTCAACATCAAAGTCAAGTACCATAAGTTTTGTTTCTTCGGTTCCATTACGGGATCCAACGGCGCATATTAATTTTGTGTCGTTCGCTCTGTGTTAAGAAAAAGAGTTTCGGTAAAAGAAATTATAAAAATTGAAAAACTTGGAAAGAGAAACCATGTAAATGATATAGTTATCCCCTCTACAATGACGTAAATTAAGCAAAAAAATAATAATACAATTTAGAACACATAAGTGGTTTCTTTTAAAAATGTTTCCAAGGGCATGTAACAAAATTTTATTGTCGTCAAATTTATGATAAATTAAAATAAAGTCGCAATACTAGATATAATCGCCGACGAAAAGACAAAAGTATATATTTGTTATCTCTTACCTTATGCGCCAAACGACACCTCCTGAACCACCAGATTCCAGAGATACTAAATTTCGAATAAACTCTCCAGTCTTAACATCCCACAGTTTAACGGTACCATCATCGGAACTGGTTACAACAAAGCGGGAATTAAATTGCAAACATGTAACAGCGGATTGATGTTTATTGGGGCCTATGATAATTTCAAGTGAACACAGGTTGTGCATGATAGAATGCATCTAATCAAAAAGAGGGAAAATATTCTTACCCGACAAGGTTTGTAAGCATTGTCCTGTGGTAATGTCCCACACTTTTACAGTGGAATCAGCATTACCGGATACTAAAATGTTCTCTCTTAACTCCATGCCAGACGTTAGACTTTGATGGCCCATCAAAGTGTGTTTGCAATTGCCGGTCTCCACGTCCCAAACGCGTATGGAAGTGTCCAACGAACCACTTACCACATGAACGCCATCAAACTTAAAGATTTCGTATTCATTGTTAGCTATTGAGTATTTGATTATTTCACCCATTTGAAATTGGTATAAATTTACCTGTAAAGAATATACCCGATTTGTATGTCCTTGCAAAGTGTGTAAACATTCGGATCTTTCTGGATGCCAAATCTTAACCATGTAATCGTAGGCTCCAGAAACAATTAATTTGCCATCATATTGCACACAGCGTACGGCAGCTAAATGACCCACTAGAACTCGCAGACATGTTCCCTGTTCAATATCCCACACACGTAGTGTGGCATCCCTAGAACCACTAACAACTCTGTGAAAAAACCAAGCATGATTCAAAATTACATAACAGAAGTGCCAAGGACTTACTTGTTGCCATGCAGATGCATACAGCGCACTGTCGATGTATGCCCCAAAAGTGTATGGACACACTGACCCGTTTCCATGTCCCACACTTTGAGGGTGCGGTCCGTACTACCGGATATGATAATATTGCCAGACATCTGAGACGACCACACACCTCCAGTATGACCCACAAGAGTACGTAAACACTAAAATCAAAGCATTATTTAATTATATTCGTGCCAATTGGTTTAATATTCTAGGAAATCTTACTCTTCCAGTTACAGCCGACCACACCTTTAATGTATTATCATCGGAACCCGATACAATACGATTACCAGAGAACTGTAAACATGTTATAACATGTTCATCATGCCCCTTGAGTACTTTAGGTTGACGTATTGGCCTCGATCGCCAGTTCATTTCAATAATATGCTGTCGCATGAAGGCGGCCTTCCACGGCGAAGCTATTGGTGGCATATTTCCTGCTCTTCCACGTTTAGGACGATCCGTTCGAGGTTCGGTTAAGATTTGACCTGTACGACACTTTTCTTTCCACAACAAATTGTCATCGCATAAGAAACGCCAGCTGCGGCATGTTTGTGCAGCTCTCAAAAGATCCTTAGGATCTAAATAGGATAAAACTTGTAAAGCCAGTTCACGAGGTAGTAATGAAATGAAGTCACGCTGAAACTGAGGTTCGATGACTTTCATCATATGACGAACTTGAGTGGGTTCACAATGTTCGATGAGTCGATCTACTGCCAAGAGACGTTCAACATGTGACCACCGTTGAAATTGCAAAAGCCATTGCTGCAGCTCCGGCGGAGGATTATCTCGTGTAGGAATCAATGATCGAGGTGTACGTCTACCCAAAGGCGAACCACTTACCGTCGTTGACAAAAGTGCAGCAGCTGATGGCGTTGAAACATGCACTAGAGCGCACGAGTTGTTTATTTGTGAAGATCTTGGCGTTGATGTAAAATCGTATGCTATGCGTTTACGACTAGTTGTTTCCACCGGCAATGCAGCACCACCACTACCACTGATGGCTGTTGAATTGTAGTCGTGGTCCATTAAACGACTATCATTGTATTTTCGTTTCCTGGTCACATTACATTCGGCCGAAGCGGTGAGATCTTCCGATATCGAAAGATTTTGCATAATATTATACGATAGATCACCACCACCATCTTTCGCGTAGACGTGGGAATTGTCTAAATCATCAACATCATTCAGATCACTTATGCTACCACTATGGCTGCTACCATCACCGATCGAACTTTGGTGACAGGTGCAAATCTCTTCAATGTCCGAGTTGTTTTCTTCACAGTCAACCCAAGCTGAGCTTTGATGATTAAAAGGAAAATTATTATCCAAATGATCGTTAAGCATTCTTAAGCCATTCATTAAATTCTGTGACAGTTCAGAACGGCGACTGCCGCCACTATTTCTGTTTGTACAAACAACTATCTCATTCGCTCCCGCTTCCGATACATTTACATTGCTGCCGCTTCCATTTGCACGTGATGTTAGATATCTTTCGTTGGTTTGAGCACTAGCATTAACTTGTCTATGATTTCTTGGCGGTGGGGCGTATTGGCATCGAGCAGAAGAAGTCGAAGGTTGAATTTCCTCGTCCTGTTGTTCGGTGTTTGCAGATGAATTACTGTTATGATTAGAGTTATGAACAATTGGTTGTATAGCGCTGGTGCGACTGCATCCATTTTCGAATACACGAAGTACCACCGTTGACGAAGATGATGGTTTTGAAGCTGCTACTGATGATGATGTAGATGGACCTGCTACATAATCTGGTTGAGTTCTTGTGTCTTGGCGTTGGACATTTGTTTGTTTAGTAGTTATTGCCGAACTTGTTGATGATGGTCTGGATGTAAGACTGTCATTGGAATTGGAATTCGAAAAGATTTCGGAACCCACTGAGGACGCTGGTTCAACAATAACTGATGTCGAATTAGCGGCGGATGGTGACGATGATGTTATGGACGATGCCGATGATGCTTCAGAGGAGGGATTATGGGAGGACGTGATAGACTTATTATGGGATTGTTCAGTGCTGTGATGTAAGGTCTTTAGTTCCTGCTGGTGCTGCTTCTGCTGACTATGACTTAGAGAGTTGCACAGATTCATTTTGGCAGTTGATTTGGTCAGGCGTACAATTAATTTACGACTACTTGTGGGCGTGGCTGATAAATCTTTGTAGGTACATTTGCTATCGGAAGAAAATCCCCTTGTGTGGCTACTAGAAGAAGGATATTCCTCTACATTGTACGATGACTTGTTGTCGTTCATTTGTTGCGACTTTAGCAAACCCAAGTTTAGCATATCATCTTTAATCAGAGAACTTGATTTTAATATAATACCTCCCGTTAAGCGCTGTTCATGTTCAAAATCTCGACGTTCTATTAAATCCATTGACTCGATCTCTGTCAAGCTGGACAAAACTATCGATGTTTTAGTTGCGGGCTTTGAACTACTAGAAGGTAAATCCTGAGTGTTTTTACAATTACTATTGTTTAGGTTCATCTTTTTTAAGCGAGATGACATGCGCTCATTCTCCGAACATATTTGAGATTCCGACAAATCGTACATCACATCATTTCCATGTTTTTTTTGGATAATTTGTTTGCTCGTTACAGCAACAGTTGAGGACGAAGTTGGGGTCTCATTGTCTCCATCACCCGAATCTTTCGAAAACTCATCACTTAAACGCTTAGGTGTGATATTGTCATCAGCCACGAACTCATGGGTGCTACCTACAGACGTGTTACTCATCTGGGAATGATGATGCATGTGGTGTTGCAATTCTTCAACAACAGGCGTTTCCAAAAATATCATAGCTCCATTGGTGCTCATTATAACACCATTGTTTATGGCATTTGTAGAATTTCCAGATGCGTTAATTTCTGTATTTCTGGTTGATGATTGATTGGTGGTATTCATGGCATCCTCCTCTTCTTCTTCGCCCTCCTCAATATCCTCCTCGACTATACTTTTAATGGCATTATCCAAGTTATTGGCACCGATCTCACCAATATCGTCCTCGTCTACGTCGCCGTCGTCAACTACGTCATCATCGTCGTCATCATTAATGACATAAACTTCGGAGGTATTGAAAAATTCATTATTACTTGCTGATGAGCCAGTAGATGAATCAGACACTTTAATTATTTGTATAACGTCCGTAGAGGAACTATCATCAGCAACAACCACCGCCTCCGATGTAACATCATCGTTGGTCGTTGAGGGATGTATTCGATTGGATGAGCTTATTTCATATGCCTCCAACACACCGGATGTTGTGGTCTCATCATCATCTAGGACGACTTCAGCGAAAGCATGTTGTGAATTTGTTTCGAATTCCTCCTGTAGCAACGACATGGAGCCACGACTTGTTGCTGGTTTATCAATATCTTCAGCTTGTCCTATATTAGAATTCGAAGAAATTTTACGGCAGTATGTCCTTGTTGGTGGTTTTGCTGATGGTGATGACAAAAAATATGATTTTAGACTCTCCACAGTTAACAGGGGTGCGGTTGTTACTGAAGAAGTGTTTGATTTTGTTAAATTAATTGCAACTGTTTCAAATTCTTCCACACATTTTTCTTCCATAATATTCCTTAAATGTTAAGGTTTGTTAATTTGGCTTATGAATGTGAGTTTCCTTTGATGGATATCTAGATGATAGACAAATGAAGAAAATTAGGTAAATTAGATTTGTATATTTATGTAGTCTTAAATATTCTTGGTTTTAACCCCCCGTCCGTGAAACTAGTACTCAGTGTAGCAGCAGTCAAGATTTTTAATATATCCTAACGAAAACGGAGCAGACTAACTAACCTGATTTTATGCAAATGAAAGGGCAGAGATAGTAAGTTTTGGAAATAAGTAAATATATCGGTAAAAAGTTTCAAAAATATAAGATAGAGAAGTTTTAGCATCTCTTTTATGACTGAAGTTTGCGAAGATAGATGGATTACGATTTTTTGTTCGGACTTTTCCACGTCAACAAAGGCTAAGGATTACATCATTGTATGCTTTGAGGATATCCGAAGTTTGACTTCGAATGAAGTCATATATTTGAAAAAGTGGGCCGCTAATACTTCATTGTACGTTGCAACATTAACATTTTGCTCTCGATTGTTGGTTGAAAGCCATAGAACCATTTTTACACAGTGAAGGAATTTACAGGTTTAATGTTTAATTTGGTGATGTGTCTGCATTGTCGTTTACCAAAATGGGTTGATCTTAAATCTGTGGGAAGATGATACAAATCTGTAGACATAGTAAGTAAAAATATGAGTATGACGTGTATTGACTTCATCGGTTGGGTTTCCTTGAATTCCATGTACGTTTATCTGGCAAATGATGAATGAATGAATAACTGTATTGCAGCTGTGCGACTGACAGTACCAAGGGTCTCTGACAGATCGAATAATTTTACTTCCTGGCATTTAATAATTCCCTCACGTGTACAGCCAGTGGGACAGTATATCCTATCTACATTGTACATATTTAACCTGAATAACGACAACTCCTTTTAGCGCCCCAAATGATTTAAGATTTCCTACACACATGCATTTTCAGCGTGTATTTTGAATATCCATTGGATTTAATAACTAGAAATCGTAATTGTACACTAATTTTAATGTGAATCAACAGAAAAAAACCAAACGAAGAGCTATGAATGGAACCAGCGTATACAACTTGTAATAACTACAAACTAATCGACAATATTGAATTAATCGGCGTATATAGTTTGAAATGAGAGAAAAATACATCCTCCGTCGCAAGAACAAGAACTTGAAGTTCACTTACTTTACTATGATGAACGAACGAGCATTGATGACGATCGTTGGAGTCTGCTAACCAACCAGTACAAATCCACAACAGAAACTGCCAACATTCCGCAATGAAATGGAAAAAAATGGCAAAATTCCCATAGTGGTGGAGGCATTCAACACAAAAGACAACAGACAGACGGACAAAAGATACAACAGCAAACGAAACAGAAATAAATAAGACGACAACGGCCAGCGAGCAAACGAATAAATGGAAGATGATGATAATTATGATGCTGTTACAAAAACAACAACTGCAGAACAGACAATACAGAAGAGCAGCAGCAGCTTTAGTGTTTTGTTTTTCTCTTCTTCGTTTTCTTCTTGTTCAATGAAGATACACAGCAACGCCAAAGTAAACTAAGATCACAACTGACGGACGACGACGACGGCAGTTGCTATTCTCACGTAGAAGTGGTTGTAAGATACAACTGACAACAACAAACCAAAAAAAAAACGGCAAACAAAACGATGGGAAAATACACACACATTGAAACAATCAAACGCACACAAACAACTGCGAGCATACCCCATACCATTTCTGTGTGCATGTACATACATATGTATGTACATTTTAGGTAGGTCCTAGCTAGTTACAAAGTTATCAAGAAAACAACCCGCAAGGCTCATGCAGCACCAGCCAACAAAATAGCCAGTTAAAATTATATACATTCACAGGTGATGGAAAATGTGTCAAAAATGTACCATATTTAGTACAAGTGTACTATTAGGCCGGGGTCACAGTTTTATATTTATCTGGCGAAATGTATGATATGATGAATATCTGTGTCTGACAACACTTGCCATTCGACGACAATATTCAATTTACATTGGTTTATCGATAAAACTGTGGGAACTGTATGATATGATAATATCTGTGTCTGACAACACTTGCCATCCGACAATCGATAAAACTTAACGAAGAATTTTGTAACTTAAAGAGGTAATATTAATATATTTTCCCAGCGTTTTCTACCAAAGTGATCAGCGATTTGCATGGTCATGGTTTAATACCATGATACAGATTCCTAACCACTTTAGAGATTTCACTATGCTAACTACTGCCTCCGTCCTATAAGTAATTTCGCTACCTTCCACTCTAAAACAAAGATGTGCCACAGAGAAGCGCTACATAATGGTGCATAAGTCGGCAGGCATATCCAGTAAATAAATACCTCACATTACAAAACAAAAATTTTTAGCTGAGTTGACCGGCTCTATGAGAGTGGGAATACCATTCCAAGTTTCCAAATTTGTATTATTACATATTTTAAAGAAAGACCGACCGACCTTACACTAAGGTTAATTTTATCATAATCAAATTTAAAAAATCACTTTTAAACCAATAGCATTTCTCCCAATCCCACCACTGGTTTACACATGCACAGACACATTCACAAAACAACAGAGTCCACCGCTCCGTTTGGTTCAACTTACACACTCTGAGAATCACAATGAAAGGAAATCTCTTAAGTGCAAAATCAACAGAGGGGGAAAAAACTAGAGGCTGAGATTTGAAAGAAGAAAAGACCAACAACAACAGCAAAATTTTGTAATAAAGGCCAACGTTATTCGATGGAATACATTGCACGTTGAACACATACCTATGTGCACATATTACTTTTTCCCCCTAAAAATCACCTTGCAAAATATGTTCAAGTCAAAAATGTTTTAATACCATGGACCCACAATCAGCCAGCCAGCCAGTCAGTCATTCAACTAGACAACAACTGGTGTATGACTAATATTACAACCAGCAATACAATTACTACCGATTCTGACGGCTATTACTTACTACAGTGCTTGCACTGAACTTTAGCCATTTTGCGTGAGAACATATCCAAAAAACCAATTCATTTTCTCTGTACTTATGCAACACAAAACATTCGAACGGTTCTCAGGCATGAAACGTGTGACGCAGATTGTTTGTAGTGGATGTGGTGATTTCATTGACAGACCTGGGTGGCGTAAATATAAATGTTTATCTTGTGAACGCTGCTACCATTTGTCCATTTGGTCACCAATTAAATCCGTATAACAACAAAAAGTAAATATTCCATACTATTGGCTGTTAGAAATAAAAAAATTGCGCCCTAGAAACCAGAAAGCCAATTGTAATAATGTACGACCAACCAAAGCTTATTTAGATCTTACGACCTTATTTGGATCGAAAGAAATAGGACATTAACTTATAAAACAATTATTGTGTTTAACAAAACTAGTTAAGAAAAGTGAAAGGGACAACATTTTTTTAGGGAGGTGAATTGCATATCGATGGCTTAAAACGTGAGTACTGTTAATAATTAATTATTATTATTCTTTCTTTTTTTTCTCTCTTAAGTTAAAACTGTACATATTATATATACATTTATTTTTCTTTTTTTTTTAAATATTTTAAGTTTTTTTTTTTCCTATTTTTTTATTTTTTGTAATCTTGTTAGACGTAAGTCAGGTTGTCAATAATGTTGCCTCTACAAAGCCTTCAAGGCGCTGAGGCTTAAATTAGAATATTGTTTATATAATAAAACATGAATTATAAATAAATAAAAAAAAAAAAAAAAAAAAAAAAATAAAAAGGTCGTATCTTGCTTTTTTACGATATCGCGTTTTTTGCATATTCTGGTTAGGGGACTCTCAAAAAAATCGTGCGTACAAAAAATATTTTTTAATGTTAACAAATAAAGAATTTGTTTTGCTAAAAAACTGCGTCTAAAAACAAATGTGCCAAATAGCTACGATTTTATTCAGTTTTGTCCCCCCTTATCTTGTGAAGTAACAACAAAATTGAGATACGTCTTTTCTATATTAAGCCATCGATATATCCTATCCTCCTATTCCAGCAACGAAGGTCAGATGCTGTTGAAATGGCGGTATAAAATGAGTAGTAATGTTTTTAATGATTTAAGTCCCATTCACGGGGAAAAGTTAGTCCCTAACTAAATATTTTTTTATTGTTAGTTACTCGTTAGTTAAAGAGTCATTATAGTTTCCTATCTACAGTCTAATTATATCATGAACATGTCTGTTTTATTTAACTACAACTCTGATAGGTCATGGTTGTTGCTATTAAGACGACAGCTGTTTATCAAAAGTTATATAAATTTGTTCGCTTAGTAGCGTTAGTAAAAAAACTACTGACATATAAAGTTCACTTGCACAACAATATACGATGACTGTATAAATCTTTGACTGTCTCCGAAACTTCTTATAAAAAAGCTGACTAATAAAACCATAAAAGCAGGTAGAATCGCAAACATTGTATGTGCACAACTGCAGGAAATTTGTACATATTTATCTGAAGAGGTGTTATTATGCAGCCAGGTGTGTCAACAGCAAAATCATCTATACACACTGAATTGACTTCTGCTTGAAAAAGAAATTTGGAATAGAAAAAATAAGGGATATACATATGTATTCTAAGAATAACCCCCGAAGTGTGTATCTCTTCCCAAATTAGCAGAGATGCAGAACAAATTTGCAATCATTGTGAAAGGTATCCTCAAACAATGTATATGTCTTTTTACATAAATATCGTATAGTAAAGTGAACAAAAAACTCACACAAATCCTTATACATTCAGAAACATGTTATGTTAGTGTTCACACTTTTTGAATAAAACGAAATAATTATCGTAATGTCGTTTCAGCTATGTACGCCACGAGGAGTCATACTACTGGAGGGATTCGTACTACAAACAAAACGAAGAAATTCTCATTTCGAAGAAAGAAATTCTCAAACTATAGTGATGATCTTTAATGAAGTAAATACAATATGGCATGTGGTAGCAACTTCAGTCACCAGTCACTTCAGATGATTTTAAAATTAATTCATAAAATTCTCTCAAACTGGTTTTGTAAAATGGGTTTCGATTCGCATAGTACTGCTTATGTCTCACCAAAAACACTAGTTAGTTAGTTTGAAAAGACGGATGCGGTGTTGAGTGTTCAGAAGGAGCACTCTAAACCTGTCCATGTCAGTAAACCATACATTTAAGCCGCTAATTCGACCTGTTGTGCGCTCTAAGTTTACCCTACTATTTTACTATATCCTTTATAGCAATTCGGTGCTATTCATGAAATTCCTTAGGTTGTTCCTGTCCATACCCACAAGTTTGGTCATGTTCGATATCGTACTATCCGAAAGATATCTGGATCTAGCTTGTGTGAAGGCCGGGCAGTGGCATAAGAAAAATACTATATCTACCTACAAATTTAACTCTATGTTGCACAGGATAAAATTGTCATGAAGCATCTAGCAGTTGCACAATTTTACACAAAAACTATCATAAAAAAAGGAAAATTATTTTTATTGCATAAATAATAATGACACGGTGAATAGAAAACTGTATTTATCTGTCAGGAAGACTCGAGTACCAGAGTACCTTCATCAACGGAGCCGTATTCAGTTCTCATGCAAGTTCTAAAAGATTTTCACAATCTTTTTTCTATTTAAATGTAATAACAAGCGTTAAATAAGACATAACACGAGACAGTAGTGGTGATAACGCCGTGATGTTAGTTTTACTCTGCCATTTCCTGTACGGTTTCTCCATATGGAAGCAAGATCAATAATCAACTAAAGGAGTTACAAAGAGTATGTACGTATGTACACAGTAACGAGTAGAGCTCAGCAAACTGTTGTTCAGACAATTTGTATTCAATTTAATTTGAAAAAAATTAATCTTGTATTACATTGCTATCACTCTTGTACACTTTAAAGAATCATGATTGAAAAGATATTACTGTGTTGACAATTTAATAGTTTTAGGGCGATCCTGTGGTTGTGTAATGAGATGGGCTTATAGGTTTACGACCCAATGATATTAATACACCTAAGAACAAAGTTAGTCCCCAACGTTTGTCGGTAAGTGTTTAGAAACAGCGTTCGAATGTGTCAGCTATTTAAGCACTGACAGTTACACAATATCTGGAGCTTTTCTGTTTTGGACGTATGTTAAAGAACGTTTATATAGTTTTCTTTTTAATAATTTGTCCACAACCAGAGGAAATAGTAACGTTTCTTCAGCACTGAATTAGAATCGTACAAACGGTATATTTTACTAAACCGGTCCCCTTTCTTATTGAACCACGTTTTTGGGATACTGTCGCATCCGGTATACACTGTGTAAAGTAATTTAGCTTGAAAGCAATTCTTTACATTTCAAAATACACTGTCAATTAGAGTGAGGCGGTATACAAATTGGATATTGTATTAAATGGTGTTTAGTATTAACTATTCTAGTCTACAAATTACAATTCAGTTATATGGTCTGTCCATTCTGCCCATACAAATTATCACTCACACTTCCAAAGTTCTGTAACTCAACTATCAATAGACACTTTGGTATACACACAAATCTCCCTTTAATAACATTTTCAATTGATCTAACTTAATTTTTAAATGCAAAAAGCTAAGAAAAACAATGGACACTGAGCACAAGTATGGGTTTGTGATGAGTTGCCCATAACCTTAGAAAATGTTCATTACTCCTCATCCACAAAACATCGATGGCCGACGACACCTGCAATGCAACACTGCGTCTATGGTAAACATGAACACTACGCAACGCGACAAAAAGCGGACAGCTCCGTAGCAGCAACGTTCTCTGCCACTGCACACAACCAACTACACATACGGCAAACGTCACGACACCCAGAAATTTAGTATTTTTTTTTTTCACAAAAGTTACGTTTTTATAAGTTTGTTAAACTTTTTTTTTACTTCTTTCAAATCATTTTTGGTATTTTTTTAACATTTCCTTCTCTATTAGCACCGTTTTATTGTTTAACAGATCAAAAATATTCTTGAATTATGAAATTTTTTCACTGCAAATTTTTCTTTTTCGAGTATTAAGAAAGCGAACCACTCTTTCTTACCTCAAAACCAATTAAGTATGTCTTATGTGCTGCTCCTATCTTTTTTTATGGAAATTCTTTTTTGCCTTGTTTTTCACCGTGATGAAGCAATTTCAAAATATTTTTTGTAAACTTATCCAATATTTTAGGGAATTTTTAAATTAACCAAACTAGCAGCAGAATCGCCAGCTTATTAAAAAATATTACTTCGACAGATTTCGTTTCTTCGTCCGAGTTGGAAAAAAATAACAGTTGCAAAATTTAGGTACACGAATTGTTGCCAGCTTAAAATGTTGTCCAGAATTTTTATGCATTGTTCATGTTGCCTCGAAATTAGCAATTTCGGATTGGAAATTCTAGAACGAGTTTGAAGTCGTATGCCTAGTTCACGCTACTGCGAAATTGACAATTTCGAATTATAATTGTCGAACAAAATTTAAATCGTTCAACTGTGTGTTACAAACATTACCATGACTCAAATTTTTGTGCCTGGACATAATAACCAACATTTCATGAGGAAATGAAAGAAAGACATAAAATACATGAATGGTGCATGAACTTTAACATGAAGCACTGATTCTACACGGTTTATAGTTGATGCACAATAGTGCAATGTCGAAACTAAATTTAATGAATGATTGCTTGTTTTAGTTTTTTAATAACAATTATCGACGGCATTGAAGAATCAATAAAAATGAATCGACGGCGGCAACTGAGTTTTTATTAAATGTAATTTACTTTTAGGCTCATCTCGTTAGTTGTGTAACAAATTTAGTTTTTTTTAGTAAATCAGGTCTAACATCGACTAACATTTTAAGTCGAAGCGTGCCTAATGACGGCGGCGTGAACTTCAAAAAAAATTATCTACGACGGCGGCACAGCGGTAAATTTTAATTTTTAATTTTGTGAAGTAAAAATAGCTTGTATACGACAATTTCAACGAAGTTGTCTTAAATGTCTCAATTTCGTAGTTGTCAAAATTTGTGCGAAATTTATCAATTTCAACTCAATTTCATTCCAAATTGCAAACGACTTCAATTTTGCGCAGCGTGAACAAGGAGTACCGGAAATTTGTGCGCTTCCGTTGCAAAATGGTAACTGTTTGTTTAATGTCTTGTTCATGCTGCAGCGAAATTTAAGTCTTTTGCAATTTGTGCTGAAACTGAGTTGAAATTGATAAATTTCGCATACATTTCACAACAACAACTAAGAATTTCTATAGAAGAATTTTCTATAGAACAATTTTAAAACTTTTCTAAAGAAAAATTTTAAAACATTTCTATAGAAAAATTTTATAACTTTTCTATAGAAAAATTTGAGAACATTTCTATAGAAAAAGATCAAAAAATTTCTATAGAATAATTTTAAAACAATTCTATAGAAAAATTTTAAAAGCTTTCTATAAAATTTTACAATTTTTAAAATATTTCTATAGACAAATTTTAAAACTTTTCTAAAGTAAAATTTTAAAACATTTCTATAGAAAAATTTGTCATCTTTTCTATAGAAAAATTTTAAAACTCTTCTATAGAAAAATTTGAAAAGTTTTCTAAAGAAAAACACTTAATACTTTTTGCTCCGGGTAGTGGTACAAATCTAAGGTCCATGTCTCACATTTAATTTTTCTATTTTTTACTGTTTGCTTTTTCGTTTGTATTGCAATTCTCCATGGTTTTCAATCCCCAAATATGTATACTGCTGTATAATGTAAACAATGTTGCCAGTCAGCTGTTTTTTTCGAACTTATTCGAACAAATTTGTTGCTTGCATTGTGAACGCCTGTTGAATTTGTTGCTATCATTTTGATCGAGCCTTTAAAGACGATCAAGAAGTGGACGACCAGAAAATGTGAGCAATTTATCAACCCTCGTAAAAGAGAACCGAAAAGTGGTTACAATTAACTCAAACGGATTTTTCTCTCGCGTTATATCTTGATTATTTCATACTTTTTGGATAAAAATAAATAAATGGTTTCCCGTTACATCCCATGTCGGGATTAGGGAGAAATTCTCACAACCAGTGAGGGTATATATATAGTTATATACAATAACACCATCAAAAAGCTGCTCGTGTATTAAAATATTCAATGAAGAGAGTAAGAGAGAGAGCAGAGAATGATTAACCTTTCACTCGTTTTGTTTGTTGGCATTCGAGTGAAGAGAAATTTTGACTGTCTACTTTAGTACATCTTTTTTATTTGCTCTATGGAATAATCATTTTTCCAATAAGCCTCGTATTGAGTTCTTATGAAATTTTCGTAAGAAATTTTGTCATTTATCAGTAAACGTAAAATTTTGTTGCGGAGTGGTACCACCTAACTTTGATTTATGTACCTGGCAAATATTTTATTAATAATTCCTCTTCGCACTACATTAGTTTTAACTCATGTGGTTTACTTTCAAACAATTGATTTCGTACGAAATAACATTGGCGTAACAACCCTGTACTTGATTTTGCTTACGAAATTTTCGCAAAGAACCGACTACTAGGCAAATGAACAGTGAACGAAATTTTCGGTTCATGAAATTTTCATTAGTTTTATACACGTACTTCCTACGGCAACGGAAATGTCATAAAAACTGAATACCAGGCTAAAAGCGGAAATGAGAAAAAAATCCTAATGTAATATTACCCAAATTCATTATCTGATATCAGCCAATACACTGGGCAGCATAGGGCCAGCTATTTAATTGGACAATATTACCAATAAACGTAGGCAATTGTCGTCGACAAACCACTCCGAAATCTGCCTGGCATATTTGTAGATTTGCCTAATGCAAAAAGGCAATGAAGAAAATTTACTGTGGGTGATTTAAAATGTGCATTTGTGCAAAACATACAGTGCATTTACAAGTATATTAATACAAACAACATTTTTTCTTGTTAATTTTTTATTAATGTACGTTTTAGACACCGTTTTATACATACATATCTTGATGTTAAGCTTTTAATCAAAACGTAAGACAATCAGATGTAAAACTTTTGAAATAAAAACTTAATTAAATCAAATTCACAAAATATCAATACGATTTAATTTTCATGCTGCTAAAACATATAGCCGCAACGGAAAAGGGACATTTTAGTACTTTGTTTCTTCCATCTTCGGCATAACAGAGAACCTCTGTCCGACTGTGACCGCTGCTGCACCAATAGTGGTGGGTGATTTTCAGTTTCACCTGGCTACTTGTTAACTATGATCTTCTGCTGGGTTTGGCAAGATTTTTAATTTAATATTCTTGTTGCTATTTACAGATGGGGATATTATCTTACCATGGTAATCTTACCATGGTTCATCTTGGAGTTGGAACTGGGTTTCGCCACAATAGTGAGGGTCACCGTGCTGTAATATGATGGTGGTGGTACTAGGTGGATCTTCAGACATTTTATCCACCAAAATTCTTCAACAGGAGAAAAATTATATGAGAAGATACACCCTGGAGATGCTGCACATTATCAATACACCCACACACTCACAAATATTTGACCCAACATTACATTAGTTAGATGTCGGATGCGCTTTGCGAGGGAAGTTTTTGTAAATCGGTGCAAATGTTTATGTAATGTAGAAGAAGAAGAATCTCGTAATTTATTTGGAAAAGACGCCTAAGTTTCTTTAATTGTTATTTGTTACTATTTTTGTGCATCTTACAATCAAAATGTAAAAGACAATTACATATACAACTTTTGAATTAAAAACGTATTTAAATTAAATTAACAAAATCACATAAAACTTTGATAGATTTTTTGTACATTTGTATTCCGTAAGCGTTCGATAAACGTTTGATGTTTCTAAAGTTTAAGGATCAATACGATTTAATTGTCCACTTAATTTTAATGCAGCTAAAGTACTTTTGTTAATGCTTTGGTTTGCTAGGAGTTCTGGTAGTACTTTGTTTTCTTCCCTCTTCGGCAAAACACGCAACCTCTGTCCGATTGTGACTGATGCTGCACAAACACTGGGTGGGTTACCAGTTTCAGCTGGCTCCATCTTCACTATGATTTTTTTGTAGGTGAACTTGTAATATAATCTTACCACTGGTCATCTTGGAGTTTGAAGTGTTTTTCACCACAATGCTATCGTGATTTACAGGGCTATCGTGATTTACTATGATAGTGGTGGTACCAGATGGATATTCCGACCGCTGTTATGGATGTTTGAATGGCAGCTGTAGTGCTTGATAGCGCGGTGGTATCATCGCCCATAATACCTGCATCATAGTGCCCATTATCCCCAAATACGGCGGAAATTGTTTGCTACTCAGCAAACTATTTAGCATCTTACTTTGTTGTTATTGTATTCCTTTTAAAGTTGTTCAAAAGTGTATGTATCGATGTGGTACTACTGTTGAGTTGACTTCTTTAAGAGATTATAACCACCACCAACCTTCTCATCTTGTTTAAGCTCCAGTTTGATAAGCGTAAATGTTGTTCAGCTTACCTGATTTTTCACGGGTGTAAGGCGTGTCGCCGCCATACTGGACGAGGTAACACCCGTATACATACATATTGTGCTGTACACTATGCTTTTGCGTTAAGGTTGTTGCGAAATATTGTCACCTATCACAATACGTTTTTATTGCTGTTGCTGTATTAAGAGCGACGTGCTACACTGACAGGGGCACCGGCATTGTTTGAAGCGGCTGCTTTCCGGTGTATTTAATGCATTTAATGCTCTACCAGGAAAAAAAAACGAAAAAAATCCAATTTGCTCCATAGTGTGCTTTGCACTTTGGATTTTGGCAATATTACCCAAAAAAAAAATCACCGCACCCAAATTAGGCAATATTACGAATGAATATTTTTTCTGTGTATAGGTACCCCTTAGTTACCGTCCGTGTGAACGCCGCATTACCCACCATGGTTTTATATATGAAGCAACACTGTCTGGCAACACTATGATGGTTTAATTAAGGTGCTACAATGTCCAACTCTGAATTTTTGTTGCAATCAAACCTTTTTGTATTACCTATCAAACCAACTTAATTATAGTATTTGTTGTTTTTAGTGACCAGATGTGTGAACGGGTGGTGGTGTTGTTGTTTGTTTAGATTATTTATAAAATATTTTTGTTGACTATAATATACATATGACCTGGCCATCTATGTACATATTTGAAATTATTTAATTAAAAGTGGTTGGAGACAAAGCACCTGTTTGAACAAAAACCCAAACAGTGCGGCTGCTGCAATATCAACAATACACAAACCTCATAAATATTTGTGCACACCCTTTATGGTTATTTATTCTAGTTAAATTATACATGCGAAGTTAGGTAAGTATGTTAATGTTGTTGTTAAGTTAATGTCGTGAAAATAACGTATATATCAATTTAAACTTTACAGTGTTAATTTTTGGGTACGAATATGGATTCCTTTGATGACATACAGGAGGCTGTCCTCAAGTACATGGACAAGGGCATCGTATTAATGGTAGCCGATTTGTTGAGTTTAATAACAGTCTCGTCATGTTTGGTCATCAAAGTACCGCAAATAAATACTATACGGGAGAATAAGTCATCCAAGGGTGAGTGGAGTTTATTACCACGAAATAGTACTACATACCACTATATATTTGCATACCCTCACCAAAAGGGAATGGGTGTATTTATCATTTAATACGGAAAAAATGTAACGTATAGAAGACAATTGAGCCATGTCCATCTATCCGGTTGGCTGGCTGGTTGGTCATCCCGATAACTGGCCCATATCATTACCGAACCCAATGAAATTTTATCAGTGACTGTTATTTGTCAAAACTTAACTTGAGATTGAAAATGAGCGCTTTGACAACGCCCGTTCTGGTAACTTCCATACAAATCGACACATTTATTACAAAATGTGGTTATGCAATGGTAGACCACTTACAATTTCTTTCGACAACGTTCACCTCGCATAGTGACGCCGACACTATCGAGTACTTAGCTATGAACAAACTTCCCAAAATTCCGTTCAAAATCGGTTTAAAACTGTAGGACCCAATCAGTGAGTGTAAAGCTGGAACGCGCACAGCTCACTGGTTTGTGAGAAGTTCTCTCTAATCTCTTCATGGGATGTAAAGGGAAACCATTTATTTATTGGAACGAAGTTCCTTATCGCACGTTGCGGGATAGGGGCTAAATAAAAAAAAAATTAAACAACTTTTTTTAACAACTTTATTACAACCCAGTATTATCAACTATATTGCGTGCTTTTGCTTTGGTTTGTGTCTAGACTAACATATGATGGCAAGAAAGAAAATGTACTGTTTTTTAAGCAAAGGTACTTCTTTAAGGTATTTTAGTTAAGAAAATGTACTTTGTATTATTTTTGAGAAAATTAACTTTTTTTTTAAGAAAAGGCACTTATTTAAGAAAATTTTCCATTTTAACTTTTTTCACTTCGGCTTTTCTAAATTTACTTTTTATTGGGTTCAAAACTACAATATTTACTAAATATTGGTTACAAAGCTCCACCTAGAAAACTTCCCATTAAATAAGAAATTTCCCAATATATGTATGTTAGTCTAGACACAAACCAAAGCAAAAGCACCCTATATAGTTGATAATACTGGGTTGTAATAAAGTTGTTTAATTTTTTTTCATTTAGCCCCCATCCCGCAACGTGCGATATTATATTATTGTTAACAAAATTATATTATTGTTAACATAATTACTGCGGCGGGTGTGTTAAATTAGCTATTAGTTATTGTACTATATATAAATAAAAAGTAATATAATCTCCTTAGTAATATACACAAAATTATTTCAAATGTAATTTGGTCCCTATGATTCAGGGAAACTAAAAAATGTAGTGCCAACCATTACTAAAATAAACTTTACTAAACTAAATTTCTAAGGCTGTATAATTGCGAGATATACGATTTTATTCAGCCGTCTACATCTACAAATCTATATTGTGTCGGCATAAACAAGCCCAGTTTGATTTGTGATGTACTAGATGACCCGGCAGACTTCGTCCTGCCGACAGAAGTATTCAATGATGTCATGACCATTAATGAATTCATACATATTATATGGGAAAAACACACCATCACAAAAGTGTATGTAAAACGCATATGCGGAGACATTTTTCGATGGTTTTTTAAAACCATCTGTGAAAGAAGACCTTTCCAACGTATGTATTGGTTTGTAAATCGGTTGAGTAGTTCTAGAGTTATAAAATGACGAACATAGGACAACTTATTTTTATATATGTATATAGATATAAACTAAACTTTTTTTCCGCAAACGAACAACACATCGTTTCCATAATATTCGCATCTATAGTATCCTTGGTTAATATTTAGAACTATTCGTTTCACAAAGAAACAATTAATGCTTTTTATTGTTATCCTTCTTACCTCTATAACTAGGCATTAGTATCCTTGGATTGTGTTTGGAACTATTCAGTTACACTGTTATGATGTCTTATAATTACACAAATGGCTACGACTTCCTTTCCTACATGGAATACCCAATATTACTGTTGCAAGAGTATGTCCTGATATATTTTGCCTTTAAATATCAAAATTTACTCGGTATACGCACCAAAGTCATAGCTGTATTGTATGCGATTATTGCTGCGTTGATCTACCTAAAGCTGTTTCCTTTAGTTGTGTTACAATTTTTAGTGGTAAGTAAAGAAACGAATTATACTCTTTTTTTGCTTTTACTTATTTCGTTTACATATTGGCCTTCAATTTATTCATTTGACCAAACATTCTGCCGTCATAATCATTGACTATTATTATGATTTTATCTTGTAGTCGCTTTGCGCTGATAACACTTTTGTTGCGTTTGCATGTGTATGTTGGGGAAGAACTACGAAGTTTTGTTTTATTTTGATGACGTTCGATGATAACATGTTGTTTTCAGTTTTTAATGGGTCTAGCAGGGAAACTGGTTTCTTTTAAGAGTTTGGTTTGGTTTGTTTTTTTTTAGAGAGAATACGGAAATATTTTTACAGAGGTTCATAAAATTCATTTAATTGTGATTGACGCACCTGTTTGAAATGTTAACATAGCGAGTTTTAGAATATTAAAGATTCATGTAATTAAAAAACATAATTTATGGTGTCGGAAAAGAGCATAATTTCCATATGAAATGGAATTACTATTGGCACAGAAAAATAAGTTGATTAAACCCCACAGAAGCGTAAACATAATATAACCCTACCAAAAAAAAAAATAACGGATCAAATTTTTCTCTTATTCTTTTATTTATAAACAAAATATTATTTATTCTAGACCTTATCTGGGTCTCTGGTTTGGTTTTCCATTCTCTTCTAAGAAATGGACATCAAATTAAAACTATTCTCTATAGCGTATATTTATTTGAGAAGACACAAAAAATATTCAATTCAAATATACTTGGGACTAAAAAAGTACATATTTAATGAGTACGTGTAAAAATCTTAACAATTAAATGATTATATTCTCAGAGGAAATTATGTATCTTGTGAAAATTACCGAAGGAAATTAAGACTGTTTAAGAGTATATATTTATCAGCTCCGATTTATAGAAACAGTCTTGTGGCCTTAAATTATTTCCTTTCTCCGTTCTATCATGTTTAATATTCGACCAAATGTCAATAGAAAGTATTTAAAAAAAATTTCTGCAAATGAGTTATTTTTTAGTCCCATTATTACCATGGCTAATTATGTAAAAACGATATCGAATTCGTTATTGTTTTGTTGGTAGTGCAGGTTTATGTACGCATGTATTTTAAATGCTGCTAGGAACAGCACTACGACACAACGATATCGTTTGGACGATTATCGTTATACATAATTAGGCCCCAGATTTAACATAAATCAAACAGTCAATAATTCATAAAACATTGCGATAATTTTATGAATTTTGCTATTAAATTATAAATACGTGGATACCCAACATTTAAACGAGTGTGCTAATTTGGAGTGACACAAAGACCGACAGGTACAGTTACTTTATTGACGGTCTAGTCTGACAATATAAATTCATTTTTCCCACTTCTTGTTTCATATGTTGAGAATTTTTAATGGTGGTGAATAAGATTATGTGCGTCGCAATATTGTTAACTGACACAAGTAAATATGGATTCTACATTCGTATATCTGTGTAATTTAACTCGAAATAAATTGAACTACATGCTATGTGATTGAAATCGATCGATTCAAATTAAACACGATTTTACACTTGGATCGATTATTTGTGGTAAAAATAATATTACAACATTTTTGAATTAACTTACATCTAATTTTATGGCGGGAAAAGACAAACTTATAAATTATATTGCAAAGGACATCTATATTATTTCAAATCCAATTTGAATTAAATCGATTGATTTCTATTACAAACATGGAATAAATTATTTATATGTAAATTGGTATTGGAATATAAAGCCTTCAGATTTCATTTAAATTAATGCAAATCAGTATTTCGCACAGGCAATAATCATATCTACATTGTTTTTCATATTAAAAATCTGCTGAATACATATGTCTTGTTTCGAATAAAAAACCAGGAGAATATGCATGAGTAATAAGTTATCGGTCACGTAGGATACTTTCAGGAATTTTCAAATAATCTGCTACATAATCAGAACTTGTTTGCATTAACAAAACATTCATATTGATATGACGTCATGTCATTCCAATAAAAATAATTTAACTTAGTACACATTTCGTGACTTTCCTGCAACGCCATCTATCTCCCTCGCTTTAAAATATTATATAACAAAATAATAGAATTCGCTTTTGCTTTCATTCATTAACTAGCATGCATGCAAGTAAGTACGTATATGAATGTACATACATTGAAAATCATACTACATATTCTCTAACATACGGATTAACTAACAAAACAGAAACGAGACAGTATCATATGAGACATTTATAATATTTGATTAATTCAATATTTATTAGCCATTTTGTACCCCCATCGGAGCGACAAGTAAAGTTTTACAATTGATCGCTATCTTGAGAACAAAAGATGCCAGTTCTGTCAGCCGTACCACATGGGCTTTATCAGCCTTTACTAACATGAGTAAGTAGCAAAATCACTGTCCAGTGTTAGACTTATCCATTTTATTTTAATACAATTATATTTAATCTATTTTCAAGCTCGCATCTATACAGTTTATGTACAGTCCCATGATTGGATGCTATTGTCGAATTTCTTGATATCGACGTTTTTAAGCTCGTCGGTATTTGTGGCTGCCTGTATTTTTAAGAAGAAATCGAAGAAAGCTTGAATCCGAACAGACAAACGCTTTATATTCAAAACGAAGAGATTATTTTTTGTATTTATATATACATATATAAGTATATATAGAAAAGTTTATATAACATTATATATTTTTTGTTTAAGATTATAAAGTATAGTATACTTATAATGTTTTATGTAAAAGTACTATACAACATTTATGTTTTTAATACGTTGTTGTTCATTATAAATAAAATTTAAGAACAAACTTAGTAATGGAGCTGATATTAGTTTACGGCATTGTTGTTTGGTGGCCGATACTGTAAAAATGCACTTACCTAAGTCTGTTGACAAAAGTCCAGAGAATGGCAATGGTGTGTATCACGGATGTCCTTCGCTCAACCCCTACCGAGGGTTTGGGGATATCCTCCACCTGTTACCACTATATTTGCTCGGAAGGCAAATGGCTGCAAGATCAGCAATTCGCCTAAGGCATTCCTCGCAATGGATCACCAGCGCATATGGTCATGGGTCGATTTTAAGGGGTCTGGGGCAATGCACAATGAAAGACGACTACTTCAAATTTTGAGAGAAACTTAACCACTCATATCCCTGACAGGGAGGGCTGGATGGGAAGCATATCAGGTTATATAAGCTATTTAGGCTTCTACACTGATGCCTCCAAACTCGATTGCAAAGTAGAGTTTGGAGTCTAATCTGGAGAGCTGGGGCCAGGCCTACCGGATCATTGTACTGTCTTTCAGCAGAAGTCATGGCAATCGGAGAGGTTGCCATTTGGCTGGGACGAAATGTCATCACCGTCTGGGATATTAATATCTAGTATGACAGTCTGACTGCTACCAATCTGTGTTCCTGACTTCAATGACTGCCAACAACTGCCGCGCTTCTGTAAATGAGATGGCCAAGCAGTTCGATATTCATCTTTTATGGGTGCCGAGCACAGTAACATTCCACCATAGAACAGATGGCAAGATTAGGAACTACCTTACCTGTTCCACTGGATATGGAGCATGTGGGTATGCCCTCTCTGCATGCAAGCTCGTGCTTAAAACGGAAGCTCTCAGACATGCGAATGATAGATGGTCTCGTGGCACAAATTGCAGGATCACTAGGCAAGTGTAGCCAAGTTATAACCTAAATCGTACGCAGAACCTGGTATCCATTTCTAGACAATATATCTCTATGCTAATAGTTGTGAACGCTGGACACTTTTTAATAGGCAGACGCGCATCTAGACTTGGAGTCTCAACTCATGATTACTGAGGAATGTGTAGATGAGTAGGAAGAGAGTGTCAAACATTTCATATGCTACTGCCCGGCCTTTTGTATAGGTAGAAGGAAATATCTAGGATCTTACTTCATGTTGGATATGAGTTAAACTTAACATCCCATGAAGGGATTGGGGAGAGATTCTCACAATCAGTGAGATGTGCGCTTTCTAGCTTTACACTCACTGATTGGGACCTACAGTTTTACACCGGTTCCGAACGGTATTTTGAGAAGCATTTTCATGGCTAAGTACTCGATAGTGTCGCCATCACTAAGCGAGGTGACCGTCGTAGAAAGAAATGTAAGGTGGTCTGAGCAGGGATCGAACCCACGTTCTCATGCACAAGAGCCGCTCACACTAGCCATTGTACCACCGACCATTCAGGATCTTTCTGCAGAGTACTAATTGGTTCGCCAGGGACGATCGTACGTCTCTTCTTCGGCCACATCCTGGTATATCCAGATGAGGTATCATATTGCTCGAACACCCCATAACCATACTGGGTCAATTTACAAGTTCAACGATCACAACGGTTATCATTCGACTAAGTGTGTCAATAGTGACAGACACTTCTACCTAATATAGTGAAGGAGTTTTGTACATACCATGTACCATCGTGCTAAGTTTGCTTATAAAAATTCATTAGCAAATGATTTTACATAATCCTCAAACCATTTAAAAGAAATTAACAGTTTTGTAACTATTTGATCAGCGTATCTTTATTTTTTAGCACGTTATTCGACTGTATAAATAGTATAAATGGCTTAAATTAACAGTTTCTATATATATTTTTATTGACTTTCTATTGCACATCATTTACTTCTTTCCAAATTTGAATACGGAAAGAACATTACGCATTAAAGCCGGCCCATTCCAATAGCCATTCAGCATAACATGCCAATACAATAAGGGCATTAAATCCTTTTTCATATAGAACATGGAATAACGTTCTTTATCTTGTGGTATGGGGAATGTTTCCAATGGATTCAAATCATAATCGAATTCAGCCAAAATGCAGGTGTTGTAACCGGTTACCAGTGGGCAAGAGGCATAACCATCATAGATCTCTTTGCAGGGCTTACCTTTTAGAGCAGCGAGCATATTGCCGCACACAACGGGTGATTGAGCAGCTAGATAAAGAAGAAAAATGAAACGAGTTTGAGTAATATAGAAACATTTCTAATTTAATTACTCTTTACCGGCTGCCGCTGCAGTTTTCGAATTGGGAGATGCAGAACAATCACCAATAGCAAAAACATTACTATACTTTACATGTTGCATGGTACATTTATCCACATCAACAAATCCGGATTCATTAACCAACTCTTTACATTTTGCCAATTCGTCTGGGGATCCCATGGGAGGAACAACATGCAACATGGAATACTGGAATTTGAAAAGAAATTATGCTATTTCTGTTGCCTCGCTTTACAAGATTTAAAATCTATTTCAATACAATGTACATCCCTAGATTTTTGGCAAACATGGAAAAACGCAATTACCCTCTACTATTAATAATGTATCCGTATATTCTTAAATCATAAATTTAATTAAAAAAGATTGGTTGAAACCGTTTTTACTTACTCACCTTTTCTTCAAACTTTTGCTCTGGTTGATCAAGATTCACAAATACGGCCGTATCACTTTCTGGTTTGACTTCAATTAAATTTCTGCGTGTATTCACTTGTATATTACGTGCCTTCACAATGGGCCACAAAGCATTGGCGTAGTGTTTAACACCAAATATTACCGGAAGAGCGGTATTATAGGTAACATTTATGCTATTACGCTTGTTCATCTGAGAAAGTTTAATCAAAAGACACAAATAAATTAAAGAGTTAACAATAACAAATTAGTGTCATACTTTACGGAAATAGTGTTCAGCTATATACACGATTTTTTGAGGTGCACCAGGGCATTTAACCGGTGAATTGGGGAAAGTAAAGATGGCATTACCTTCCTTGATATTACGCAAACAGTCATAGGTGCGATCGACGTACAATGGGGAATAAATCGAACAGACTTTCCCACTGGGTATAGATAAGGCTTCAGTTAAACCAGGTATCTGATGAGGATGGAAAATGTTGCAATATAATTGCAATATTTTTATTTGCTTTAATTTTCTTTTACCTTATTGTAATTTAATTGCAATCCCGTGGCTATTAAAAGCATATCATATTTAACTTCCGTACCCGACGAAGTAGTCACTGTGTTATTATTGGGATCGAAGTTTGACGCCTTCTCTTTAATCCATTCGATATTTTTGGGTAGAACCTGCGCCATTGGCTTATAGGTTTGACTCACACTCTTCATACCTCCGCCTACCAATGTGAACATGGGCTGATAATAGTGTTTCTGAAAATTTACGACAATGAAATAAGGCGGTTTTAATTACAATATACAAAAAATTCTTCACTTACGTCCGCTGGTTCTACAACAATCACTTTATGTTTACCTAATTTTGAGGATAATTTGGCAGCCATGGCACAGCCACCAGAGCCTCCACCCACTATTAGAACTTTGCATCTGTAAGAAATAAATAATTTCAAATCAATTTTCAGATTAAGCTTATAACTGTTAAAGTTTGTCTGCAATACATGCACATAAATCTGTTGCTGTATTTATTCCCTTCCAAGAATGATAACAAAATCTTTAGATTACATTCGATATTAATACAACAAATTATTAATCTTCCAATATAGTATGTATACATATGTATGTATGTACGTTTGTCATTCTATGATTTGACATTAAAACAACCTGTCAAAATCGAACGGAGTAAATCAGTTAAGGGCTTTAATAACACTGTGCAACGAAATCAAAATGAATTTGTGAGATTAAGAAGCCTCTATAAATAATTTAATTAGTTGGCTTGTTGAATTAGTTTGGCTTGAGGTCATGATTTGAAAATTTTTCAAAACTTATTAAATATTCCCATCCCCAGGGTTCTACAGGGGTGGCGCAAAAGACTCGAGGGTGTTTAAATCGTATATAATTTCTTTATATAAGAGTCAATTATTAATTAATTATTATGTGGTATATTAATTATTAATTTATTTTTTATTATTGGTCATTAAGTGAAATTTTGCTAATTTAAACGTAAAAAATGGCGACGCATAAGTTGTGCCTATTCTCAGCTTTGTATAGTCGCGCCTTTTCTCAAACGTTTTCCATGTCTCCATAACTTTTTTCAAGAGTTTCGAATTTCGTCTCTAATATTATTTTTTAGTTTTCAAATACCACAAAGGAAAATATCGAGATCTATTAAATCCAGTGAACGCCGCGACCAATTAAAATGTCTGCCTCCTGAAACAATGCGTTCACCAAAAATGCCCCTTAACAGTACCATTGTTTCTCTGGCTGTGGCTCCATCTTGTTCAGTAGTGCACCTTTCCATTTTCAATTTCCCAAGTCTTCTCTATAACAATCTGAAAAGTAAAGGAACAACATATGAAAATACTGCAGTTATAGACTATTGACAACCCTCGTATCTTTTGCCCCACTCTGTATATACAAAAAATATAACATTAAAAACGATTGACAATAATTACATGTATTATAAATCACAAAGAACAAATTACTCGTACGCAGAGTGCAAGTTTTCGTCCACTAAAGTTTGATATCCCTGTGTTTGCTTATTGTGTGTCAATATATTTGAGCGCATCGGTCAAGTCTTTTCTCTGAGGGAACGTCAGTTATGTGCAGGATTTCGAGGGTAAAACGTCGCGAGTAATTGATTTCCTCCGCTAACATGTCAACGAAGTCAACGTTAGGATTGTGAACCGTCGAGGCACAGTGGGCTGCTAATGCTGTTTTCTATTACATAGGTTTATAGGGGGCCCTTAAATCTAATTTGTGGGAAGATAGTCAAGTCTTTAATTTCGTCATCGTGGTGCCAACGTATATCTTTTGGCATACGTCAGTGTTGTCTCCTGTTATGTCAATGTAAAGTCAAGTAGCAGCACCATCTGTACTTTATACGCATAACGCGTATAAAGATACAAGAGGTATGGTACCTTTTTTGTTCTTTTCGTGTTCAAACAGAATCTGATTTGGTAACCCTATGCTAAAATGACCGCACATATTCTCCTGTGGCTGAATTACAAACTCTTGGCTTACAACGCACTTTTTTAACCCTCTACGGCATATACAGGAATTACATGAGCCAATTTGCAAAACGAGTGAGCAAGTGAACGGTTGGTTCTCCCTTGACATCTAGTCGAATTGGCATTTTGTTCCTTTCTTTGGGCGCTAGGGAGTGCAAGGTGATAACCAGGGTTTTTATATTGTTTCCGTGGTATTATATAAAATAAAGTGGAAAGGCAAAATAATCGGCGATACTAGTTGTAAAGTACGAAAGACCACGTGCCGCCTGGCCTCATCACGTTTGATAATTGAGCGATACCGCAAGCTAACGGGATACCACTTTCTTACAGGCCGACACCTCAACCCTAACTCGGCGATCACGCAACTTTTGGTACAGCAAACACCAGCTTTAGCGGGAGCGACCGTGCAATTTCATATGACCGCGGCCACCAACACCAACGGCATTGATACGAGTAACATTTGGATTCCCAATGGTCTACGTTTCCGTGTTTTAGAATCCAGCAAAAGCGGGGTCGCAACGCCACAATTATTTCCAAGGTACAATTAACCACGACTCTACACACCTAGTCAACATCGGCCAAGAACATCAGCGGCCAACAACACTGGCAAAGGCAACATCACAGGTAACACCACCAACTCAAACCCCGACAAGCGATTGGACGTCCCATATCTTTCCAGAGCGGGTAAGTCCTATTGTACAGGCAATGATAGCCGTCTGAACATAGAGAATTTCCACGAACGCGGTAAGATCCGGCCAGAAAAATAATTATTCCTCCTTGAGTGGCCCTGGCTTTATGGAAACACGTTTTTTTTTATTAATTTGGGTCACCCAGGAGCTACGCCTTCGTGGTGAACCTGTTATCATCCTAGCGGATCAGGGAAAATTAAATATAGCTTGTCAAAGGAAATAGTGAAACATATTGTGGAGAATTAAGTTGTTAAAACAATAATATCGCATATATAAGCGAACTTAAATTTATAGTCATATAATAATTTGTTTTTGTCATTAAGTAGCATAATCTACATACATATAAGTATCGATTTTTTTTGGACAGTCGACCCATATTCAATTTTATGTGAACCCGTTTTCACACTGTTTGATGTTTTGGGGTTCAAATAATAACCTGTGAAGGTCAACCCTTAAAACTCGAGCTCGAATTTTAGGTAGGTGCCTCCTTTCTTCCGATTAGTAATATACGCAATGGTATCTAGTGTGACAGCGGGCCCCTTTTGATATATATATATATATATAGGTATATAGTATAGGACATTTTTTATATTCTTAATATCATATCTATGTAAGTAAAGAGATACCTTTAGCATCGGCGAGGGCCGTACTTTATAAAAACTTTTATCTTCCGTTGTTGAATAGAATGACAATATCCCTATTAGAATAGTTCGTTAGATGTAAGCTTTGAGCCCCAGTAATAATAAATGATAATGAATTTTGAATTATAATGGAAACCCTGTCTATATTGTGCTGTCATGAAGGATTGAAGGAGTAGCGGTAGAGGTAAAGGGGGGTAGGGGTCATAACGTTTTAGGGGGCCGTCATGTAGACGATACATGATTGGTCTATTGGGGATTGCCCTGTCGGCTAATCCAATTGGGAGGGCGAAACAGGAATCCACTCCATCTGGATTCAAACTACCCGACGATCCCGTCAACTATCATTACTTCTCATAAGACTCAACAGCTAAGTGTGGTACTAAATATTCTTGTTTTGTTTTTGTAATTCGTTGTGTGGTGTGGGCGTTATGGCGAAAGGACCAACGTAGACTGAGCTACAGCCGGAAGGAAAACTCGTAGTACCACGACCAGCAATAACGTGCCAACAATATCAGCCAACGCGAGGCTTCGGCCTCTTGGAATCCGAGCAATCATCATCGGAGCAACTCGACGAGGTACATTACAAAGATGGCGCCCAACGTATAGCCTTTAGAAGTCGCGTTCAGTAAGTCTTGAGGTGTTTTTAATTTTGGAGACGGTCAATCGCAACTGAGCACGCTTCTAGGATAATTTTAATTTTTAATATACAACGTATGTCGTGTCGATTCGGTAACATTATCGACGGCAAATGCGACGTTGTTTTAACGCTAATCATAGGTCGTGAGTGCAGTATATTACGTACGCCTCAACCGCAATGATTTTTTTATGGTTGTTGAGATCGTTGAAATGTTTTGATGGTTTGGAGGAATCTTGTCGGTAGTAACGGTTATGGCCCTGAAGTAACCCACTTTACTACTGCATATATCTTGTAAATTATCATCACCCTTACCTTTGTTTGGTTTATATATTTTCTTTTTTTAATTTTTCAGAATAGTCTGTAACGGGAATTTTTGATTGATATTGAATTTTTTTTTATAATATTCCTGATTCATTACTATATACGTAGTTATTGTCAAAATTTTCCTTTTTGGAGGGTTTATTTACTCATAGCAAACGACTTTGAGATTTCCTTGCCGACAAGCCAGCAATAGAGGTCGGTTACGAATTACACCGATCATTGCATATTGGTTGAGTTTACCATCTTGCGTGACGACAAGTACACTCATATTTAGCAGCTGTCTGCTCAGTTAGCTTATATAAATTTTATATTATCATCCGTTGGAAGTAATTGCAAGGTTAAGGATTATGACAAACCCGATACCTGTGTTCACTGGCCTCCCTAGGGCCACAGACGACGACGGTGTACGGGTTAGAGCGTACCTTCCCGATATGGAGAATCAGAGAGATCCTTCGACGAGTCAAGCAAATAACTCGGCTTTAAGCCACCCGGCCGGATCAGCGAATACAGTGAACCCCGGGACAAGAAGTTCAGAGGACGATGACGTGCGAGGGGTGATAAATGCGGCTGTGGGCGCTTCGCATTTGACCATGCTGCAAATCTTGCGAAATGAATTGAGGTCGGAAGTGCTAGGGGCTGTGAAAGAAGCTCTTTCAGGAGCATCAGGTGGCAGCAATGAGTTGGAGAATACACCAAGCGCGTCTGGATGGCCGCATACATTACCACGTGGAAGCCCCGAGAACGATGTTATTCACGGTGCGGGTGCAGGTCAAGGGCAGGCTGCGACAGGACAGAATATACAAGTACCTATACAGACCCGCGTACCCGGATATCCTAGGCTGGATAAATGGGGACTAAAGTATGATGGCACTATTAAGACAATGCTCGTCGAGGATTTTATTTTTCGGGTGCAGAGACTGCAGCACAGTTATGGTTGCCCATGGGAAGAGGTGGTCCACGAATTCCATCACCTGTTAGAGGGGCAAGCTTCAACTTGGTTTTGGACACACATTCGTGAAAAACCTAACATTAACTGGCAAAATCTGCGATTGAATATGGTACGAGAGTTCCAGCTGTATCAGACAGATTTTGACGTGTTGCGCAGGATAATGGATAGAATGCAGGCCAGAGATGAGAAGGCCAATGAATTTATCGATGCAGTGTTGAGTCTCAGAACCCAGTTGCGAGAACCTTTGGGTAACAGCGAGCTGATAGATATTCTCAAGAGGAATTTAAAACCCCGGTTAGCGTCATTGCTTTTCGCCCAGACCATTTACTCAATAGAACACCTACGAAATGAATGCCGGAAAGCGGAAGGTCTATTAAGCATAGAGTATCAACAGAGAGTTCGGACAAATACTACTAATAGATTCGTGAACGAAATACAAGACCCAGGTTTTGAAGAAACTCCTGTGCAGTTGGAGGAGTTACGCCCGAGAACAAAAATGAGGCCCACGCCTCATAACCAAGTAGTCAAATGTTGGAATTGTGGGGCAAGAGATCATACTTTTAGAGATTGTGGCGCAGATCATACCAATATTTTATGTTTTCGTTGTGGTACTCCAAGAGTCAAAGCTCCAAAATGTGACAATTGCAGGCGGGGAAACCGAGTGGCGAACGTGAGCAGCGGGGAATCACGTTCGACGCAGACGGTAGATTAAACCCCGCGACAGTCGATAAGTGTGTTGGGACTTCAACAACCATCCCGGTTCCCGTCGTTGATCATCGAGAGCCTTTGTTAACCGCTTGCAATACTCATAAACCCAATCTGATGTTACCTTTTCATATGCGCTTGCAACGATATATGGAGGCTAGAAGCCGAATTTTTAACAGCGAGACCCCAACAAAGCCTTCGGTTTCTAATCAAATTTTGAAAACCCGGAACAGGTATAGGCAACGGCGTTTGCAAAGACAATACATTTCATCGTCGAGAATTATTGGCATTGCTAGTACAGATCCTAGACCTTTTCGTAATGTTGTAGTAAACGGTACGAATGTTTTAGCACTCTTCGACAGCGGCGCCACGGTAACATGCCTTGGTAAAAATTGTTTCTCTCTAGTCGAGAAGTTGAAATTGAAAATACATCCCGTCTATAAATGCAGTGTAGGTACAGCGAACGGTCAGCAAGTAGCATGTGCGGGGCGAGTAAAGGCAGATTTGTCGTTCGAGGATCAAGTACACACGCTTGACGTTTATTTGATACCCGATTTAGAAAACGAAATGTATTGTGGTGTAGATTTTTGGAGGACGTTTGGCATAGCTCCACAGTTGATTGGCAGTGTGAATGTTAGTACGAATGATACTGATCCCAACAGACATCTTCTGACCGAGCTTCAGGTGGAGATGTTGGACGAAGTTAAGAGACATTTTAGGGATTATGATAAACATGGACTGGGCAAAACCTGGGTGGAGGAGCACATCATTGATACTGGCGATTCGGCTCCGTTCAAGCAAAGACACTATCCAGTATCTCCGGCGGTAGACGCATTAATTTACGAGGAATTAGATCGTATGCTGAATCTAGGGGTAATCGAAGTCAGTAACAGCCCTTGGAATTCACCGGTGACTCTCGTCCGCCGGGGTGAGAAGAAGCGGCTTTGCCTAGATGCCCGCAAACTCAACGAGCGTACTATAAAAGACGCTTATCCACTCCCCTATATCGACGCTTTGCTTGGACGTCTCCAGGAGACTTACTATATTTCTAGCATAGATTTAAAGGACGCCTTTTGGCAGATTCCTCTTGCCAAGGACAGCAGGCCAAAAACTGCATTTACAGTACCCGGGAGACCACACTATCAATTTACCGTCATGCCGTTTGGTCTGTGTAACGCAGCCCAACGGTTATGTCGATTGATGGATAGTGTGATCCCCTCGGAACTGAGACAAAGGGTATTCGTCTACCTTGACGACTTGCTGATTGTGTCGCCTGATTCACATTTGACCTTACTACGAAAAGTTGGAGATCTGCTTTCTCATGCCAACCTGACTATAAATCTACGGAAAAGCAAGTTTTGTCAAAAAGAGTTACGATATCTTGGCTACATCAAGGCAAGCTTAAGGCAGATCCAGAGAATATAGAGGGAATTACGAAAATACCTATCCCTAAATGTCCACGTGACGTGCGTCGGTTCTTGGGAATGACCTCTTGGTTTAGGAGGTTCATTTATGATTATGCTACAATTTCGGCTCCTGTTACTCGAACTCTGCGTAAATCCAAAACCTTTTCTTTTGACGAAGAGGCAATAGAGGCATTCAAGGGACTCAAAACTGCCCTGACTACCAGTCCGGTTTTGTCACATCCAACGTTTGATAAGCGGTTCTATGTTCAATGTGACGCATCGAACTTAGGAGTCGGTGCCGTCCTGTATCAACTCGACGCGGAGGGTCTAGAGAGGCCCATTGCTTTTCACTCCGCTCAATTGTCTAGGGCGGAACAAAATTACAGCGTCACGGAGCGAGAATGTTTGGCAGTCATCAGCGCCGTACGGAAATTTAGGCCCTATATCGAACTGATGCCATTTACCGTGGTGACGGATCATAGCGCACTTAAGTGGCTAATGGGTCAAAAAGACTTGAGCGGGAGACTGGCGCGTTGGAGTCTGAAGCTGCAGGGGTATCAGTTTGATATACAGCACCGAAAGGGAAGTCAGAACGTCGTTGCAGACACTCTATCCAGACTGCACGCTGACGAGATTGGAATGTTTGTAGAAGAAAGGCCAATCATTGACATGGAGTCCCCTGAATTCAAGAGCGAAGATTACGTCCAACTTATCGAATATATTAAAGAGAATCAGGGCCAGTTACCCGATCTACAGGTTCAGGACGCCTTGATATATAAGAAGACTGTTCCATCGGATGGCAATGTCGTTCATGAAAATTTTATTTGGAAACTTTGGATTCCACCAGGTCTCACAGGCCAACTAATAGCGAATGCACATGTGCCTACAGTAAAGTCCCACTGTGGAATCGGGAAGACAATGGCTTCCTTAAAACAATATTTTTATTGGCCGAAGATGGCAGTTCAAGTGAGGGACTATATCAACCGATGTGTTGTGTGTAAGGAGATAAAGGCCCCGAATAAGGTTTTGCGTCCGCGAATGGGAGCTGAAACCGTTACACATAGACCTTGGCAAAAACTTTACATCGATTTTATAGGGCCGTTTCCAAGATCGAAGCTGGGGAACACTTTTATTTTCGTGGCATTGGATCATTTAACAAAATTTGTTATATTGAAGGCGATGCGGAGGGCGACGGCATCAAACGTTGTGCGATTTATGGAATGTGAGATTTTTCCATAAATTCGGCGTTCCACAAATCGTACATTCGGACAACGGGAAACAATTTGTTTCCGCGGAATTTGCAGCGTTGTTGTCTAAATACGGTTGCAAACACCTTCGAAACGCAGTATATTCCCCGCAAGCCAATGCTTCTGAGCGTGTTAATCGCTCGATCATTTCGGCTATACGTGCTTACGTAGCGGATGAACAGAGTAACTGGGATCGTCATTTATCGGCTGTGGAATGCTCCTTGAGGTGTACCGTTCATTCTTCGACTGGTTTCTCGCCGTTCTTCTCCCTATTTGGACTCAACATGGTCACGCATGCCAGCGGGTACGAAATAGCGAGCAAATTGGGAGTATTAGAGGAAGGGGAGGTGGAAGTACTGGCCAAAAGTCACGTCCTGGAACTAGTCAGGGACTCGATCAAGAATAATTTGCATCAGGCCTACCAGACTTCTGCTACTAGATATAACATTCGGTCGCGAGAAGTTCGATTCCTACCCGGACAGGAAATTCTGCGACGGAACTTCATATTGAGCGACGCTTCAAAAAAATTGAACGCTAAACTGTGCAAGAAGTTTGTCAAATGTCGGGTAGCCAAACCAGTGGGTGGAAACCTGTACGAAATCGAAAATTTAAATGGTAAGAAAATAGGAGTATACCACGCAAAGGATCTCCAGCATATGACTCCCGCAAAATAACTGGAGGATTTCGCCCGGCTCTATAATCTCAGGGAGTAGTTCTTCCCCACGCGCGAAGTCTTAACAAACATTTGACTTCCCGATTCAGTTGACCGTCGTCGGGACTCTAGCAACTGATCGGGTTTGTTATGTCAATGTAAAGTCAAGTAGCAGCACCATCTGTACTTTATACGCATAACGCGTATAAAGATACAAAAGGTATGGTACCTTTTTTGTTCTTTTCGTGTTCAAACAGAATCTGATTTGGTAACCCTATGCTAAAATGACCGCACATATTCTCCTGTGGCTGAATTACAAACTCTTGGCTTACAACGCACTTTTTTAAGCCTCTACGGCATATACAGGAATTACATGAGCCAATTTGCAAAACGAGTGAGCAAGTGAACGGTTGGTTCTCCCTTGACATCTAGTCGAATTGGCATTTTGTTCCTTTCTTTGGGCGCTAGGGAGTGCAAGGTGATAACCAGGGTTTTTATATTGTTTCCGTGGTATTATATAAAATAAAGTGGAAAGGCAAAATAATCGGCGATACTAGTTGTAAAGTACGAAAGACCACGTGCCGCCTGGCCTCATCACGTTTGATAATTGAGCGATACCGCAAGCTAACGGGATACCACTTTCTTACAGGCCGACACCTCAACCCTAACTCGGCGATCACGCAACTTTTGGTACAGCAAACACCAGCTTTAGCGGGAGCGACCGTGCAATTTCATATGACCGCGGCCACCAACACCAACGGCATTGATACGAGTAACATTTGGATTCCCAATGGTCTACGTTTCCGTGTTTTAGAATCCAGCAAAAGCGGGGTCGCAACGCCACAATTATTTCCAAGGTACAATTAACCACGACTCTACACACCTAGTCAACATCGGCCAAGAACATCAGCGGCCAACAACACTGGCAAAGGCAACATCACAGGTAACACCACCAACTCAAACCCCGACAAGCGATTGGACGTCCCATATCTTTCCAGAGCGGGTAAGTCCTATTGTACAGGCAATGATAGCCGTCTGAACATAGAGAATTTCCACGAACGCGGTAAGATCCGGCCAGAAAAATAATTATTCCTCCTTGAGTGGCCCTGGCTTTATGGAAACACGTTTTTTTTTATTAATTTGGGTCACCCAGGAGCTACGCCTTCGTGGTGAACCTGTTATCATCCTAGCGGATCAGGGAAAATTAAATATAGCTTGTCAAAGGAAATAGTGAAACATATTGTGGAGAATTAAGTTGTTAAAACAATAATATCGCATATATAAGCGAACTTAAATTTATAGTCATATAATAATTTGTTTTTGTCATTAAGTAGCATAATCTACATACATATAAGTATCGATTTTTTTTGGACAGTCGACCCATATTCAATTTTATGTGAACCCGTTTTCACACTGTTTGATGTTTTGGGGTTCAAATAATAACCTGTGAAGGTCAACCCTTAAAACTCGAGCTCGAATTTTAGGTAGGTGCCTCCTTTCTTCCGATTAGTAATATACGCAATGGTATCTAGTGTGACAGCGGGCCCCTTTTGATATATATATATATATATAGGTATATAGTATAGGACATTTTTTATATTCTTAATATCATATCTATGTAAGTAAAGAGATACCTTTAGCATCGGCGAGGGCCGTACTTTATAAAAACTTTTATCTTCCGTTGTTGAATAGAATGACAATATCCCTATTAGAATAGTTCGTTAGATGTAAGCTTTGAGCCCCAGTAATAATAAATGATAATGAATTTTGAATTATAATGGAAACCCTGTCTATATTGTGCTGTCATGAAGGATTGAAGGAGTAGCGGTAGAGGTAAAGGGGGGTAGGGGTCATAACGTTTTAGGGGGCCGTCATGTAGACGATACATGATTGGTCTATTGGGGATTGCCCTGTCGGCTAATCCAATTGGGAGGGCGAAACAGGAATCCACTCCATCTGGATTCAAACTACCCGACGATCCCGTCAACTATCATTACTTCTCATAAGACTCAACAGCTAAGTGTGGTACTAAATATTCTTGTTTTGTTTTTGTAATTCGTTGTGTGGTGTGGGCGTTATGGCGAAAGGACCAACGTAGACTGAGCTACAGCCGGAAGGAAAACTCGTAGTACCACGACCAGCAATAACGTGCCAACAATATCAGCCAACGCGAGGCTTCGGCCTCTTGGAATCCGAGCAATCATCATCGGAGCAACTCGACGAGGTACATTACAAAGATGGCGCCCAACGTATAGCCTTTAGAAGTCGCGTTCAGTAAGTCTTGAGGTGTTTTTAATTTTGGAGACGGTCAATCGCAACTGAGCACGCTTCTAGGATAATTTTAATTTTTAATATACAACGTATGTCGTGTCGATTCGGTAACATTATCGACGGCAAATGCGACGTTGTTTTAACGCTAATCATAGGTCGTGAGTGCAGTATATTACGTACGCCTCAACCGCAATGATTTTTTTATGGTTGTTGAGATCGTTGAAATGTTTTGATGGTTTGGAGGAATCTTGTCGGTAGTAACGGTTATGGCCCTGAAGTAACCCACTTTACTACTGCATATATCTTGTAAATTATCATCACCCTTACCTTTGTTTGGTTTATATATTTTCTTTTTTTAATTTTTCAGAATAGTCTGTAACGGGAATTTTTGATTGATATTGAATTTTTTTTTATAATATTCCTGATTCATTACTATATACGTAGTTATTGTCAAAATTTTCCTTTTTGGAGGGTTTATTTACTCATAGCAAACGACTTTGAGATTTCCTTGCCGACAAGCCAGCAATAGAGGTCGGTTACGAATTACACCGATCATTGCATATTGGTTGAGTTTACCATCTTGCGTGACGACAAGACTCATATTTAGCAGCTGTCTGCTCAGTTAGCTTATATAAATTTTATATTATCATCCGTTGGAAGTAATTGCAAGGTTAAGGATTATGACAAACCCGATACCTGTGTTCACTGGCCTCCCTAGGGCCACAGACGACGACGGTGTACGGGTTAGAGCGTACCTTCCCGATATGGAGAATCAGAGAGATCCTTCGACGAGTCAAGCAAATAACTCGGCTTTAAGCCACCCGGCCGGATCAGCGAATACAGTGAACCCCGGGACAAGAAGTTCAGAGGACGATGACGTGCGAGGGGTGATAAATGCGGCTGTGGGCGCTTCGCATTTGACCATGCTGCAAATCTTGCGAAATGAATTGAGGTCGGAAGTGCTAGGGGCTGTGAAAGAAGCTCTTTCAGGAGCATCAGGTGGCAGCAATGAGTTGGAGAATACACCAAGCGCGTCTGGATGGCCGCATACATTACCACGTGGAAGCCCCGAGAACGATGTTATTCACGGTGCGGGTGCAGGTCAAGGGCAGGCTGCGACAGGACAGAATATACAAGTACCTATACAGACCCGCGTACCCGGATATCCTAGGCTGGATAAATGGGGACTAAAGTATGATGGCACTATTAAGACAATGCTCGTCGAGGATTTTATTTTTCGGGTGCAGAGACTGCAGCACAGTTATGGTTGCCCATGGGAAGAGGTGGTCCACGAATTCCATCACCTGTTAGAGGGGCAAGCTTCAACTTGGTTTTGGACACACATTCGTGAAAAACCTAACATTAACTGGCAAAATCTGCGATTGAATATGGTACGAGAGTTCCAGCTGTATCAGACAGATTTTGACGTGTTGCGCAGGATAATGGATAGAATGCAGGCCAGAGATGAGAAGGCCAATGAATTTATCGATGCAGTGTTGAGTCTCAGAACCCAGTTGCGAGAACCTTTGGGTAACAGCGAGCTGATAGATATTCTCAAGAGGAATTTAAAACCCCGGTTAGCGTCATTGCTTTTCGCCCAGACCATTTACTCAATAGAACACCTACGAAATGAATGCCGGAAAGCGGAAGGTCTATTAAGCATAGAGTATCAACAGAGAGTTCGGACAAATACTACTAATAGATTCGTGAACGAAATACAAGACCCAGGTTTTGAAGAAACTCCTGTGCAGTTGGAGGAGTTACGCCCGAGAACAAAAATGAGGCCCACGCCTCATAACCAAGTAGTCAAATGTTGGAATTGTGGGGCAAGAGATCATACTTTTAGAGATTGTGGCGCAGATCATACCAATATTTTATGTTTTCGTTGTGGTACTCCAAGAGTCAAAGCTCCAAAATGTGACAATTGCAGGCGGGGAAACCGAGTGGCGAACGTGAGCAGCGGGGAATCACGTTCGACGCAGACGGTAGATTAAACCCCGCGACAGTCGATAAGTGTGTTGGGACTTCAACAACCATCCCGGTTCCCGTCGTTGATCATCGAGAGCCTTTGTTAACCGCTTGCAATACTCATAAACCCAATCTGATGTTACCTTTTCATATGCGCTTGCAACGATATATGGAGGCTAGAAGCCGAATTTTTAACAGCGAGACCCCAACAAAGCCTTCGGTTTCTAATCAAATTTTGAAAACCCGGAACAGGTATAGGCAACGGCGTTTGCAAAGACAATACATTTCATCGTCGAGAATTATTGGCATTGCTAGTACAGATCCTAGACCTTTTCGTAATGTTGTAGTAAACGGTACGAATGTTTTAGCACTCTTCGACAGCGGCGCCACGGTAACATGCCTTGGTAAAAATTGTTTCTCTCTAGTCGAGAAGTTGAAATTGAAAATACATCCCGTCTATAAATGCAGTGTAGGTACAGCGAACGGTCAGCAAGTAGCATGTGCGGGGCGAGTAAAGGCAGATTTGTCGTTCGAGGATCAAGTACACACGCTTGACGTTTATTTGATACCCGATTTAGAAAACGAAATGTATTGTGGTGTAGATTTTTGGAGGACGTTTGGCATAGCTCCACAGTTGATTGGCAGTGTGAATGTTAGTACGAATGATACTGATCCCAACAGACATCTTCTGACCGAGCTTCAGGTGGAGATGTTGGACGAAGTTAAGAGACATTTTAGGGATTATGATAAACATGGACTGGGCAAAACCTGGGTGGAGGAGCACATCATTGATACTGGCGATTCGGCTCCGTTCAAGCAAAGACACTATCCAGTATCTCCGGCGGTAGACGCATTAATTTACGAGGAATTAGATCGTATGCTGAATCTAGGGGTAATCGAAGTCAGTAACAGCCCTTGGAATTCACCGGTGACTCTCGTCCGCCGGGGTGAGAAGAAGCGGCTTTGCCTAGATGCCCGCAAACTCAACGAGCGTACTATAAAAGACGCTTATCCACTCCCCTATATCGACGCTTTGCTTGGACGTCTCCAGGAGACTTACTATATTTCTAGCATAGATTTAAAGGACGCCTTTTGGCAGATTCCTCTTGCCAAGGACAGCAGGCCAAAAACTGCATTTACAGTACCCGGGAGACCACACTATCAATTTACCGTCATGCCGTTTGGTCTGTGTAACGCAGCCCAACGGTTATGTCGATTGATGGATAGTGTGATCCCCTCGGAACTGAGACAAAGGGTATTCGTCTACCTTGACGACTTGCTGATTGTGTCGCCTGATTCACATTTGACCTTACTACGAAAAGTTGGAGATCTGCTTTCTCATGCCAACCTGACTATAAATCTACGGAAAAGCAAGTTTTGTCAAAAAGAGTTACGATATCTTGGCTACATCAAGGCAAGCTTAAGGCAGATCCAGAGAATATAGAGGGAATTACGAAAATACCTATCCCTAAATGTCCACGTGACGTGCGTCGGTTCTTGGGAATGACCTCTTGGTTTAGGAGGTTCATTTATGATTATGCTACAATTTCGGCTCCTGTTACTCGAACTCTGCGTAAATCCAAAACCTTTTCTTTTGACGAAGAGGCAATAGAGGCATTCAAGGGACTCAAAACTGCCCTGACTACCAGTCCGGTTTTGTCACATCCAACGTTTGATAAGCGGTTCTATGTTCAATGTGACGCATCGAACTTAGGAGTCGGTGCCGTCCTGTATCAACTCGACGCGGAGGGTCTAGAGAGGCCCATTGCTTTTCACTCCGCTCAATTGTCTAGGGCGGAACAAAATTACAGCGTCACGGAGCGAGAATGTTTGGCAGTCATCAGCGCCGTACGGAAATTTAGGCCCTATATCGAACTGATGCCATTTACCGTGGTGACGGATCATAGCGCACTTAAGTGGCTAATGGGTCAAAAAGACTTGAGCGGGAGACTGGCGCGTTGGAGTCTGAAGCTGCAGGGGTATCAGTTTGATATACAGCACCGAAAGGGAAGTCAGAACGTCGTTGCAGACACTCTATCCAGACTGCACGCTGACGAGATTGGAATGTTTGTAGAAGAAAGGCCAATCATTGACATGGAGTCCCCTGAATTCAAGAGCGAAGATTACGTCCAACTTATCGAATATATTAAAGAGAATCAGGGCCAGTTACCCGATCTACAGGTTCAGGACGCCTTGATATATAAGAAGACTGTTCCATCGGATGGCAATGTCGTTCATGAAAATTTTATTTGGAAACTTTGGATTCCACCAGGTCTCACAGGCCAACTAATAGCGAATGCACATGTGCCTACAGTAAAGTCCCACTGTGGAATCGGGAAGACAATGGCTTCCTTAAAACAATATTTTTATTGGCCGAAGATGGCAGTTCAAGTGAGGGACTATATCAACCGATGTGTTGTGTGTAAGGAGATAAAGGCCCCGAATAAGGTTTTGCGTCCGCGAATGGGAGCTGAAACCGTTACACATAGACCTTGGCAAAAACTTTACATCGATTTTATAGGGCCGTTTCCAAGATCGAAGCTGGGGAACACTTTTATTTTCGTGGCATTGGATCATTTAACAAAATTTGTTATATTGAAGGCGATGCGGAGGGCGACGGCATCAAACGTTGTGCGATTTATGGAATGTGAGATTTTTCCATAAATTCGGCGTTCCACAAATCGTACATTCGGACAACGGGAAACAATTTGTTTCCGCGGAATTTGCAGCGTTGTTGTCTAAATACGGTTGCAAACACCTTCGAAACGCAGTATATTCCCCGCAAGCCAATGCTTCTGAGCGTGTTAATCGCTCGATCATTTCGGCTATACGTGCTTACGTAGCGGATGAACAGAGTAACTGGGATCGTCATTTATCGGCTGTGGAATGCTCCTTGAGGTGTACCGTTCATTCTTCGACTGGTTTCTCGCCGTTCTTCTCCCTATTTGGACTCAACATGGTCACGCATGCCAGCGGGTACGAAATAGCGAGCAAATTGGGAGTATTAGAGGAAGGGGAGGTGGAAGTACTGGCCAAAAGTCACGTCCTGGAACTAGTCAGGGACTCGATCAAGAATAATTTGCATCAGGCCTACCAGACTTCTGCTACTAGATATAACATTCGGTCGCGAGAAGTTCGATTCCTACCCGGACAGGAAATTCTGCGACGGAACTTCATATTGAGCGACGCTTCAAAAAAATTGAACGCTAAACTGTGCAAGAAGTTTGTCAAATGTCGGGTAGCCAAACCAGTGGGTGGAAACCTGTACGAAATCGAAAATTTAAATGGTAAGAAAATAGGAGTATACCACGCAAAGGATCTCCAGCATATGACTCCCGCAAAATAACTGGAGGATTTCGCCCGGCTCTATAATCTCAGGGAGTAGTTCTTCCCCACGCGCGAAGTCTTAACAAACATTTGACTTCCCGATTCAGTTGACCGTCGTCGGGACTCTAGCAACTGATCGGGTTTGTTATGTCAATGTAAAGTCAAGTAGCAGCACCATCTGTACTTTATACGCATAACGCGTATAAAGATACAAAAGGTATGGTACCTTTTTTGTTCTTTTCGTGTTCAAACAGAATCTGATTTGGTAACCCTATGCTAAAATGACCGCACATATTCTCCTGTGGCTGAATTACAAACTCTTGGCTTACAACGCACTTTTTTAAGCCTCTACGGCATATACAGGAATTACATGAGCCAATTTGCAAAACGAGTGAGCAAGTGAACGGTTGGTTCTCCCTTGACATCTAGTCGAATTGACATTTTGTTCCTTTCTTTGGGCGCTAGGGAGTGCAAGGTGATAACCAGGGTTTTTATATTGTTTCCGTGGTATTATATAAAATAAAGTGGAAAGGCAAAATAATCGGCGATACTAGTTGTAAAGTACGAAAGACCACGTGCCGCCTGGCCTCATCACGTTTGATAATTGAGCGATACCGCAAGCTAACGGGATACCACTTTCTTACAGGCCGACACCTCAACCCTAACTCGGCGATCACGCAACTTTTGGTACAGCAAACACCAGCTTTAGCGGGAGCGACCGTGCAATTTCATATGACCGCGGCCACCAACACCAACGGCATTGATACGAGTAACATTTGGATTCCCAATGGTCTACGTTTCCGTGTTTTAGAATCCAGCAAAAGCGGGGTCGCAACGCCACAATTACTTCCAAGGTACAATTAACCACTACTCTACACACCTAGTCAACATCGGCCAAGAACATCAGCGGCCAACAACACTGGCAAAGGCAACATCACAGGTAACACCACCAACTCAAACCCCGACAAGCGATTGGACGTCCCATATCTTTCCAGAGCGGGTAAGTCCTATTGTACAGGCAATGATAGCCGTCTGAACATAGAGAATTTCCACGAACGCGGTAAGATCCGGCCAGAAAAATAATTATTCCTCCTTGAGTGGCCCTGGCTTTATGGAAACACGTTTTTTTTTATTAATTTGGGTCACCCAGGAGCTACGCCTTCGTGGTGAACCTGTTATCATCCTAGCGGATCAGGGAAAATTAAATATAGCTTGTCAAAGGAAATAGTGAAACATATTGTGGAGAATTAAGTTGTTAAAACAATAATATCGCATATATAAGCGAACTTAAATTTATAGTCATATAATAATTTGTTTTTGTCATTAAGTAGCATAATCTACATACATATAAGTATCGATTTTTTTTGGACAGTCGACCCATATTCAATTTTATGTGAACCCGTTTTCACACTGTTTGATGTTTTGGGGTTCAAATAATAACCTGTGAAGGTCAACCCTTAAAACTCGAGCTCGAATTTTAGGTAGGTGCCTCCTTTCTTCCGATTAGTAATATACGCAATGGTATCTAGTGTGACAGCGGGCCCCTTTTGATATATATATATATATATAGGTATATAGTATAGGACATTTTTTATATTCTTAATATCATATCTATGTAAGTAAAGAGATACCTTTAGCATCGGCGAGGGCCGTACTTTATAAAAACTTTTATCTTCCGTTGTTGAATAGAATGACAATATCCCTATTAGAATAGTTCGTTAGATGTAAGCTTTGAGCCCCAGTAATAATAAATGATAATGAATTTTGAATTATAATGGAAACCCTGTCTATATTGTGCTGTCATGAAGGATTGAAGGAGTAGCGGTAGAGGTAAAGGGGGGTAGGGGTCATAACGTTTTAGGGGGCCGTCATGTAGACGATACATGATTGGTCTATTGGGGATTGCCCTGTCGGCTAATCCAATTGGGAGGGCGAAACAGGAATCCACTCCATCTGGATTCAAACTACCCGACGATCCCGTCAACTATCATTACTTCTCATAAGACTCAACAGCTAAGTGTGGTACTAAATATTCTTGTTTTGTTTTTGTAATTCGTTGTGTGGTGTGGGCGTTATGGCGAAAGGACCAACGTAGACTGAGCTACAGCCGGAAGGAAAACTCGTAGTACCACGACCAGCAATAACGTGCCAACAATATCAGCCAACGCGAGGCTTCGGCCTCTTGGAATCCGAGCAATCATCATCGGAGCAACTCGACGAGGTACATTACAAAGATGGCGCCCAACGTATAGCCTTTAGAAGTCGCGTTCAGTAAGTCTTGAGGTGTTTTTAATTTTGGAGACGGTCAATCGCAACTGAGCACGCTTCTAGGATAATTTTAATTTTTAATATACAACGTATGTCGTGTCGATTCGGTAACATTATCGACGGCAAATGCGACGTTGTTTTAACGCTAATCATAGGTCGTGAGTGCAGTATATTACGTACGCCTCAACCGCAATGATTTTTTTATGGTTGTTGAGATCGTTGAAATGTTTTGATGGTTTGGAGGAATCTTGTCGGTAGTAACGGTTATGGCCCTGAAGTAACCCACTTTACTACTGCATATATCTTGTAAATTATCATCACCCTTACCTTTGTTTGGTTTATATATTTTCTTTTTTTAATTTTTCAGAATAGTCTGTAACGGGAATTTTTGATTGATATTGAATTTTTTTTTATAATATTCCTGATTCATTACTATATACGTAGTTATTGTCAAAATTTTCCTTTTTGGAGGGTTTATTTACTCATAGCAAACGACTTTGAGATTTCCTTGCCGACAAGCCAGCAATAGAGGTCGGTTACGAATTACACCGATCATTGCATATTGGTTGAGTTTACCATCTTGCGTGACGACAAGACTCATATTTAGCAGCTGTCTGCTCAGTTAGCTTATATAAATTTTATATTATCATCCGTTGGAAGTAATTGCAAGGTTAAGGATTATGACAAACCCGATACCTGTGTTCACTGGCCTCCCTAGGGCCACAGACGACGACGGTGTACGGGTTAGAGCGTACCTTCCCGATATGGAGAATCAGAGAGATCCTTCGACGAGTCAAGCAAATAACTCGGCTTTAAGCCACCCGGCCGGATCAGCGAATACAGTGAACCCCGGGACAAGAAGTTCAGAGGACGATGACGTGCGAGGGGTGATAAATGCGGCTGTGGGCGCTTCGCATTTGACCATGCTGCAAATCTTGCGAAATGAATTGAGGTCGGAAGTGCTAGGGGCTGTGAAAGAAGCTCTTTCAGGAGCATCAGGTGGCAGCAATGAGTTGGAGAATACACCAAGCGCGTCTGGATGGCCGCATACATTACCACGTGGAAGCCCCGAGAACGATGTTATTCACGGTGCGGGTGCAGGTCAAGGGCAGGCTGCGACAGGACAGAATATACAAGTACCTATACAGACCCGCGTACCCGGATATCCTAGGCTGGATAAATGGGGACTAAAGTATGATGGCACTATTAAGACAATGCTCGTCGAGGATTTTATTTTTCGGGTGCAGAGACTGCAGCACAGTTATGGTTGCCCATGGGAAGAGGTGGTCCACGAATTCCATCACCTGTTAGAGGGGCAAGCTTCAACTTGGTTTTGGACACACATTCGTGAAAAACCTAACATTAACTGGCAAAATCTGCGATTGAATATGGTACGAGAGTTCCAGCTGTATCAGACAGATTTTGACGTGTTGCGCAGGATAATGGATAGAATGCAGGCCAGAGATGAGAAGGCCAATGAATTTATCGATGCAGTGTTGAGTCTCAGAACCCAGTTGCGAGAACCTTTGGGTAACAGCGAGCTGATAGATATTCTCAAGAGGAATTTAAAACCCCGGTTAGCGTCATTGCTTTTCGCCCAGACCATTTACTCAATAGAACACCTACGAAATGAATGCCGGAAAGCGGAAGGTCTATTAAGCATAGAGTATCAACAGAGAGTTCGGACAAATACTACTAATAGATTCGTGAACGAAATACAAGACCCAGGTTTTGAAGAAACTCCTGTGCAGTTGGAGGAGTTACGCCCGAGAACAAAAATGAGGCCCACGCCTCATAACCAAGTAGTCAAATGTTGGAATTGTGGGGCAAGAGATCATACTTTTAGAGATTGTGGCGCAGATCATACCAATATTTTATGTTTTCGTTGTGGTACTCCAAGAGTCAAAGCTCCAAAATGTGACAATTGCAGGCGGGGAAACCGAGTGGCGAACGTGAGCAGCGGGGAATCACGTTCGACGCAGACGGTAGATTAAACCCCGCGACAGTCGATAAGTGTGTTGGGACTTCAACAACCATCCCGGTTCCCGTCGTTGATCATCGAGAGCCTTTGTTAACCGCTTGCAATACTCATAAACCCAATCTGATGTTACCTTTTCATATGCGCTTGCAACGATATATGGAGGCTAGAAGCCGAATTTTTAACAGCGAGACCCCAACAAAGCCTTCGGTTTCTAATCAAATTTTGAAAACCCGGAACAGGTATAGGCAACGGCGTTTGCAAAGACAATACATTTCATCGTCGAGAATTATTGGCATTGCTAGTACAGATCCTAGACCTTTTCGTAATGTTGTAGTAAACGGTACGAATGTTTTAGCACTCTTCGACAGCGGCGCCACGGTAACATGCCTTGGTAAAAATTGTTTCTCTCTAGTCGAGAAGTTGAAATTGAAAATACATCCCGTCTATAAATGCAGTGTAGGTACAGCGAACGGTCAGCAAGTAGCATGTGCGGGGCGAGTAAAGGCAGATTTGTCGTTCGAGGATCAAGTACACACGCTTGACGTTTATTTGATACCCGATTTAGAAAACGAAATGTATTGTGGTGTAGATTTTTGGAGGACGTTTGGCATAGCTCCACAGTTGATTGGCAGTGTGAATGTTAGTACGAATGATACTGATCCCAACAGACATCTTCTGACCGAGCTTCAGGTGGAGATGTTGGACGAAGTTAAGAGACATTTTAGGGATTATGATAAACATGGACTGGGCAAAACCTGGGTGGAGGAGCACATCATTGATACTGGCGATTCGGCTCCGTTCAAGCAAAGACACTATCCAGTATCTCCGGCGGTAGACGCATTAATTTACGAGGAATTAGATCGTATGCTGAATCTAGGGGTAATCGAAGTCAGTAACAGCCCTTGGAATTCACCGGTGACTCTCGTCCGCCGGGGTGAGAAGAAGCGGCTTTGCCTAGATGCCCGCAAACTCAACGAGCGTACTATAAAAGACGCTTATCCACTCCCCTATATCGACGCTTTGCTTGGACGTCTCCAGGAGACTTACTATATTTCTAGCATAGATTTAAAGGACGCCTTTTGGCAGATTCCTCTTGCCAAGGACAGCAGGCCAAAAACTGCATTTACAGTACCCGGGAGACCACACTATCAATTTACCGTCATGCCGTTTGGTCTGTGTAACGCAGCCCAACGGTTATGTCGATTGATGGATAGTGTGATCCCCTCGGAACTGAGACAAAGGGTATTCGTCTACCTTGACGACTTGCTGATTGTGTCGCCTGATTCACATTTGACCTTACTACGAAAAGTTGGAGATCTGCTTTCTCATGCCAACCTGACTATAAATCTACGGAAAAGCAAGTTTTGTCAAAAAGAGTTACGATATCTTGGCTACATCAAGGCAAGCTTAAGGCAGATCCAGAGAATATAGAGGGAATTACGAAAATACCTATCCCTAAATGTCCACGTGACGTGCGTCGGTTCTTGGGAATGACCTCTTGGTTTAGGAGGTTCATTTATGATTATGCTACAATTTCGGCTCCTGTTACTCGAACTCTGCGTAAATCCAAAACCTTTTCTTTTGACGAAGAGGCAATAGAGGCATTCAAGGGACTCAAAACTGCCCTGACTACCAGTCCGGTTTTGTCACATCCAACGTTTGATAAGCGGTTCTATGTTCAATGTGACGCATCGAACTTAGGAGTCGGTGCCGTCCTGTATCAACTCGACGCGGAGGGTCTAGAGAGGCCCATTGCTTTTCACTCCGCTCAATTGTCTAGGGCGGAACAAAATTACAGCGTCACGGAGCGAGAATGTTTGGCAGTCATCAGCGCCGTACGGAAATTTAGGCCCTATATCGAACTGATGCCATTTACCGTGGTGACGGATCATAGCGCACTTAAGTGGCTAATGGGTCAAAAAGACTTGAGCGGGAGACTGGCGCGTTGGAGTCTGAAGCTGCAGGGGTATCAGTTTGATATACAGCACCGAAAGGGAAGTCAGAACGTCGTTGCAGACACTCTATCCAGACTGCACGCTGACGAGATTGGAATGTTTGTAGAAGAAAGGCCAATCATTGACATGGAGTCCCCTGAATTCAAGAGCGAAGATTACGTCCAACTTATCGAATATATTAAAGAGAATCAGGGCCAGTTACCCGATCTACAGGTTCAGGACGCCTTGATATATAAGAAGACTGTTCCATCGGATGGCAATGTCGTTCATGAAAATTTTATTTGGAAACTTTGGATTCCACCAGGTCTCACAGGCCAACTAATAGCGAATGCACATGTGCCTACAGTAAAGTCCCACTGTGGAATCGGGAAGACAATGGCTTCCTTAAAACAATATTTTTATTGGCCGAAGATGGCAGTTCAAGTGAGGGACTATATCAACCGATGTGTTGTGTGTAAGGAGATAAAGGCCCCGAATAAGGTTTTGCGTCCGCGAATGGGAGCTGAAACCGTTACACATAGACCTTGGCAAAAACTTTACATCGATTTTATAGGGCCGTTTCCAAGATCGAAGCTGGGGAACACTTTTATTTTCGTGGCATTGGATCATTTAACAAAATTTGTTATATTGAAGGCGATGCGGAGGGCGACGGCATCAAACGTTGTGCGATTTATGGAATGTGAGATTTTTCCATAAATTCGGCGTTCCACAAATCGTACATTCGGACAACGGGAAACAATTTGTTTCCGCGGAATTTGCAGCGTTGTTGTCTAAATACGGTTGCAAACACCTTCGAAACGCAGTATATTCCCCGCAAGCCAATGCTTCTGAGCGTGTTAATCGCTCGATCATTTCGGCTATACGTGCTTACGTAGCGGATGAACAGAGTAACTGGGATCGTCATTTATCGGCTGTGGAATGCTCCTTGAGGTGTACCGTTCATTCTTCGACTGGTTTCTCGCCGTTCTTCTCCCTATTTGGACTCAACATGGTCACGCATGCCAGCGGGTACGAAATAGCGAGCAAATTGGGAGTATTAGAGGAAGGGGAGGTGGAAGTACTGGCCAAAAGTCACGTCCTGGAACTAGTCAGGGACTCGATCAAGAATAATTTGCATCAGGCCTACCAGACTTCTGCTACTAGATATAACATTCGGTCGCGAGAAGTTCGATTCCTACCCGGACAGGAAATTCTGCGACGGAACTTCATATTGAGCGACGCTTCAAAAAAATTGAACGCTAAACTGTGCAAGAAGTTTGTCAAATGTCGGGTAGCCAAACCAGTGGGTGGAAACCTGTACGAAATCGAAAATTTAAATGGTAAGAAAATAGGAGTATACCACGCAAAGGATCTCCAGCATATGACTCCCGCAAAATAACTGGAGGATTTCGCCCGGCTCTATAATCTCAGGGAGTAGTTCTTCCCCACGCGCGAAGTCTTAACAAACATTTGACTTCCCGATTCAGTTGACCGTCGTCGGGACTCTAGCAACTGATCGGGTTTGTTATGTCAATGTAAAGTCAAGTAGCAGCACCATCTGTACTTTATACGCATAACGCGTATAAAGATACAAAAGGTATGGTACCTTTTTTGTTCTTTTCGTGTTCAAACAGAATCTGATTTGGTAACCCTATGCTAAAATGACCGCACATATTCTCCTGTGGCTGAATTACAAACTCTTGGCTTACAACGCACTTTTTTAAGCCTCTACGGCATATACAGGAATTACATGAGCCAATTTGCAAAACGAGTGAGCAAGTGAACGGTTGGTTCTCCCTTGACATCTAGTCGAATTGACATTTTGTTCCTTTCTTTGGGCGCTAGGGAGTGCAAGGTGATAACCAGGGTTTTTATATTGTTTCCGTGGTATTATATAAAATAAAGTGGAAAGGCAAAATAATCGGCGATACTAGTTGTAAAGTACGAAAGACCACGTGCCGCCTGGCCTCATCACGTTTGATAATTGAGCGATACCGCAAGCTAACGGGATACCACTTTCTTACAGGCCGACACCTCAACCCTAACTCGGCGATCACGCAACTTTTGGTACAGCAAACACCAGCTTTAGCGGGAGCGACCGTGCAATTTCATATGACCGCGGCCACCAACACCAACGGCATTGATACGAGTAACATTTGGATTCCCAATGGTCTACGTTTCCGTGTTTTAGAATCCAGCAAAAGCGGGGTCGCAACGCCACAATTACTTCCAAGGTACAATTAACCACTACTCTACACACCTAGTCAACATCGGCCAAGAACATCAGCGGCCAACAACACTGGCAAAGGCAACATCACAGGTAACACCACCAACTCAAACCCCGACAAGCGATTGGACGTCCCATATCTTTCCAGAGCGGGTAAGTCCTATTGTACAGGCAATGATAGCCGTCTGAACATAGAGAATTTCCACGAACGCGGTAAGATCCGGCCAGAAAAATAATTATTCCTCCTTGAGTGGCCCTGGCTTTATGGAAACACGTTTTTTTTTATTAATTTGGGTCACCCAGGAGCTACGCCTTCGTGGTGAACCTGTTATCATCCTAGCGGATCAGGGAAAATTAAATATAGCTTGTCAAAGGAAATAGTGAAACATATTGTGGAGAATTAAGTTGTTAAAACAATAATATCGCATATATAAGCGAACTTAAATTTATAGTCATATAATAATTTGTTTTTGTCATTAAGTAGCATAATCTACATACATATAAGTATCGATTTTTTTTGGACAGTCGACCCATATTCAATTTTATGTGAACCCGTTTTCACACTGTTTGATGTTTTGGGGTTCAAATAATAACCTGTGAAGGTCAACCCTTAAAACTCGAGCTCGAATTTTAGGTAGGTGCCTCCTTTCTTCCGATTAGTAATATACGCAATGGTATCTAGTGTGACAGCGGGCCCCTTTTGATATATATATATATATATAGGTATATAGTATAGGACATTTTTTATATTCTTAATATCATATCTATGTAAGTAAAGAGATACCTTTAGCATCGGCGAGGGCCGTACTTTATAAAAACTTTTATCTTCCGTTGTTGAATAGAATGACAATATCCCTATTAGAATAGTTCGTTAGATGTAAGCTTTGAGCCCCAGTAATAATAAATGATAATGAATTTTGAATTATAATGGATACCCTGTCTATATTGTGCTGTCATGAAGGATTGAAGGAGTAGCGGTAGAGGTAAAGGGGGGTAGGGGTCATAACGTTTTAGGGGGCCGTCATGTAGACGATACATGATTGGTCTATTGGGGATTGCCCTGTCGGCTAATCCAATTGGGAGGGCGAAACAGGAATCCACTCCATCTGGATTCAAACTACCCGACGATCCCGTCAACTATCATTACTTCTCATAAGACTCAACAGCTATGTGTGGTACTAAATATTCTTGTTTTGTTTTTGTAATTCGTTGTGTGGTGTGGGCGTTATGGCGAAAGGACCAACGTAGACTGAGCTACAGCCGGAAGGAAAACTCGTAGTACCACGACCAGCAATAACGTGCCAACAATATCAGCCAACGCGAGGCTTCGGCCTCTTGGAATCCGAGCAATCATCATCGGAGCAACTCGACGAGGTACATTACACTCCATTGCATTTTATCCGAAATACAATATTAGACTTACCTATTCTTTTTTTGACACTTTAGACTTTGTCCGGCTAAATAACCTGCTCAGGGTATTGTGTGATTTTAACGCCAGCTCAAATGGCTCTTTGTCATAGATATCGGAGTGGTTTAGTCTCTCGGAATAGTCAGGTGTATATGTATGTGTAAATTGTACAGCTCAAATGGCTCTTTGTCATAGATATCGGAGTGGTTTAGTCGCTCGGAATAGCCAGGTATATATGGATGTGTAAATTGTAATTGTCGTGTAAAGTGTCCTGTATGCCTATTACGATTCAGTACGTCTTTTATAGTTCTGGCCGGGAAATCATTTTCATGAAGAATTTCCTTTATTCTCTTTTTATTGTCCACATGAAACTCCCTGTCGCTGATGTTTAGAACTCTATTCACGAAATTTGTCTCCGTGTTGACAATAATTCTCCCAGGGTGGTTAGAGTTGAAGTAAATTAATCTTCCAATCAATCAAGTTTGAGCAGGTTGACTTGTCGAGTTACTACCGAGTCCAGGTATGGTAATCTGTTTTCCTTTTTCATTTTGGCAAGTTAAACTAAACCGTCGTATTGTAAACCATTATGGCAACCCTTATATTCTTACAAAGAATTCTTATTGGATATAACATCTCTTTTGGGCTGAATACCAAAACAACAAAGAGGAGCAACGAAATGGAATTCTGTAATGTAATAAATGAATAAAATCGAGACATTTTCACAAAAATTTATAAAACACTGTAGGTGCAACAATTTAATGATCTAACATCAAAGAATATGTACAAATATTAAAATTTTTATACAATCTTACATTTCTCATATTGACAATCAGTAATGTGTTCTAACTAAAAGTTAACCAATCAACATTGGGTGGTTAAATTATTGTTAACCGCTACCTGAAAAACAAAACTCGATGTTTAACCACAATTTGACTAACGGTGCGTTTACACGGGACAGTTTGAGACAAGATAGTTGAGAATATGTATTAGTTGTCATAAAGAGAACAACTGTTTGTGTGACGTACGCGTCCAGCCAGTTATAAAGACAGTACAGTTTTAAGCAACCGCCGACAGTGTCGTTTCGTTAAATTTCGTGCTCTGATTTTTTGTTTCTTCGCTCTTTTGCTATTGTATTTTGTCTTACTTCTCCAAATTTCAATGGAACTGATGTACTCTGCAAACTTAGACATGTATTCATGTTTATATGTTTGTATTGTCAAACAATATTTCAATAAAAATTAGCAAAATTTTCAAATACAAATATATTTTCCAATTTGTAAAGTCGTTTGCGATGTTTTGCTTTTTTCACAAATTACTACGAAACGTCACCGATATGGCCGATGGCTGAACTAGTAGAGGTTGACGCAGTAGGATTTGTTGTATTTGTTTGAACCAACAACAGGCATTTAGTTGTTGTTTCATGACTCTAATAAAAAAGTACAATAACAAAATACACTGAATTTAACAGATGGAGTCATAAGAAAGCAAAATCAGTTGTTCTATTGCGCCAACCTTTACTAGTTCAGCCATGAACTGGCCGCTTATGTCAAATCTCTTGCCGAAGTTACTGTCATTGAAAAATCAGAGACAGTGGCGAGGCAAGTGAGAGAAGTGTAAGTGTGGTAGTAAAAATGTGTGAATGTATTTCTACTGTCGGAGCAAAACTGTCCCGTGTAAACGCCAGGTAAGAAACGAAGATAACAACTGACTGAAAAACTAGCCTTAATGGCCCACAATGTCCACAAAATGTTGTTCATCTTCGATCTGTAATCTTCCTTGTACATTGCCACTGTTTTTCGACCATTGTCAGCACTCAATATCACTATGGTGTCATTTTGATCCAAAACTTTTTTTTGTGGAGAATAAAGGAAATTCTTCGTGAAAATGATTTCCCGGCCAGAACTATAGAGGACCTATTGGATCGGAATGGGTGGTACGGCACGGGGACAAAGTCGACAGGACGAAAACTCGCCGAAAATTTGCAAAACTCTGATGTATATAATTCCGAGTCCCAACTTGAAGCCGATTAGAAATGTGTGATTGCTCAACATAAGTACAAAAACCTGGATGACCTTTGGACTCGATTCAAAGCATGTGCCGTAGACTCCAAGCGGTACTTGAAAATAAATGTTACACTATCTACTAAATATGGACCAGGTAAACTAAAATCATTAATATTTATATTAATTATTAAAATATATCCTTTTAATTCCAGAAATTTAAATTTGTGATAGTTTACTGACTGTCCACCCAAAATCTGGCGTATGAGATATTGCTGGCATTAATGAGCAGACGATTGGAAATTTCGTCTAAGTTTTGTTTTTTTTTTAAAGAATATGCAATTTTAGTTTTTATGTTACAGTTTTTGTTTCTAGAACGAAAATACAATAAAAAATATGATGGTTTTGACGTAGAATACGTCTTACCTTACGGTATGAGGAGTCATGTCAGGTTTTTATTGTTGTAATCTTTATTTCATTGAATTTGAGGAAACGGCTAGATGAATTTTTTTTAAATTTTTTTTGTAGGTAAATGAAGATGTTATCTTTCGTTTGATATACATTTCATATTGGTTGATATATTTCTAGTATTTTAATTTCTCAAATGAAAATTGTTTAAACACATACACTCAAACATATGTGTGGTGTTTGGTTGAGTGTTTTTGGTTGCTCAACATTGCTTAGGAACATGTATCTAGTAAAAAGTGAAACGAACAGCAAGCTAATGTTGCTTGGCAACATGTATCTAGTAAAAAGTGAAACAAACAGTAAGCTAACGTAATAAAGCTTTTTTGCGAAAGCTTCAATAAAGCTGTTGTAACATTAATTTTGAATTGTAAAGCGTAAAGCTTTCACACAACGCTCGAATGCTAATGCGAAGACTCGATAAGGTAAACCTTTTTTAATAATAGGGCGGCCCTCTCAACATTCGCAGAACTTATTTCAATAAAAATATTAATTAAAATACATAAATTAAATTAAGTTTAAAAAAAAATTACAGCAGACAGTTGTCCGAGGCCTTCGGTCACGGACTGTCCCTGCAGGCTGTGTCAGAGACACGGCCATTAAGTTTAACGTAGAATACGCCATCCGATAAGACAGAAAACATATATAACAATAAATTCATTTGCTTATATTATTTATCAATTATTGTATTATATGTTTTCTGTCTTATCGGATGGCGTATTCTACGTTAAACTTAATGGCCGTGTCTCTGACACAGCCTGCAGGGACAGTCCGTGGCCGAAGGCCTCGGACAACTGTCTGCTGTAATTTTTATGACAACGTTTTGTGCTGATTTACTGTCCATGGCTATACGTTTGCAAATGTGTGTGCCTTTTATATAAAATGGAATACAACATACCAAATAAAAAAGTTGTTTGTCCCATTTTTGCGGCGGAGCTATTATTAAGGGTAGTATTCTAAAAGTCCCGATAGTGAACCTAAACGTAAAAGCAAACGAATTGCAGTCAATGAAAAAGGTTAGAAAATATAGCTCTATTTCAATAGATCAACAGATTTTAAAAATGCTATTGTTTATAATACTGCAAATAACAATAATATTTAAGGAAATGCACATAAAGGGTGTAAAAAACGTATGTAGGTTCTTTTGGGTTGCAATGTCGAATAAATTTTCCAATATATATTAAATTAGTTATCTTTGCAAAAACATGTGTCAATTGGCCGTATTTAAAATGTTTTGATTCTTATGTTTAATAATGTCCCTTAACCTCAGCTGATGTCTTGAATTTTTTTTTAATATAATTATAATAGTTTTGCAACCCATTATTTATTTGAACTTTCCATTTCTAATTTTATTATTGTAAAGTAGAATTTCAGTGAGTAAACCATATAATTTTGAATTATTTTTATGAAAAATTGAGGGCTGTCCGTAGATTACATTTTAGCCAAAATTGACAAGTATGAATAAGCAATGAAGTGCAAACTACTCTTCCTTCTGCCCATCCGCGATCGACAATTTTCTTTAAATTTGTAATTTATTCAACTAACGCGAGGAATTGTGGCGTGCTGAATTTGACAGCTGAAGTGATCAAAATTGTTGCGCTGCGTTTTATAAACTACCAATTAAATAACGTAACCCAACGCTGGTAGTCACGGAACAGCTGTAACGTTTTATAAACTACCAAATCGACAAAAGTAACGCAAAGTGACTTATTTACGACTTATGGCCAGTTTTTCACTCAGTGATCTTCGTTTCTTTGTTAAATTGTGGTTAAACATCGAATTGTGTTTTTTAGTCATTGTTTAACTATGATTTAACCACCCAATGTTGGTTGGTTAACTTATATAGTGAGAACCATATTATTTTGACAATCAAATTACTGACTGTCAAAGCGAGAAATGAAGGTTGTATAAAATACATGTTCCAGATTTGCGTATTTGTACACATACCTTGAGTCTAGATTGTTAAATTGTTGCGCATATATAGTTTTTTACACATTTTTGTTAAAATGACTTTGATTTTATGCATATATTTCTTATTTTACATAATTCCATTTTGTTTGTTCCCCTTTGTTGTTTTGGTATTTATCCCAAAACACACTTTTTTCAATAAGAATACAAGGGTTGCAATATTAGTTGACAATATGGCGACTTACATTAACTCACCACTGAAAAACAAAATGCAAAGTTAACCTCTAATTAAATTAGAAAATTAAGATTAAGTAATCCGATAGTTAACTACCCACTTAAAAACTGGCCATTAGAGAATAACACCCTTATGGCCAGTTTTTCAGTCAGTGGTGATCTTCGTTTCTTAGTTAAATTGTGGTTAGACATCGATTTGTGTTTTTTAGTCATTGTTTAACTATGATTTAACCACCCAATGTTGGTTGGTTAACTTATATAGTGAGAACCATATTATTTTGACAATCAAATTACTGAGTGTCAAAGGGAGAAATGAAGGTTGTATAAAATACATGTTCCAGATTTGCGTATTTGTACACATACCTTGAGTCTAGATTGTTAAATTGTTGCGCATATATAGTTTTTTACACATTTGTTTTAAAATGACTTTGATTTTATGCATATATTTCTTATTTTACATAATTCCATTTTGTTTGTTCCCCTTTGTTGTTTTGGTATTTATCCCAAACACACGTTTTTTCCAATAAGAATACAAGGGTTGCCATATTAGTTAACAATATGGCGACTTACATTAACTCACCACTGAAAAACCAAATGCAACGTTAACCTCTAATTAACTTAGAATTAAGATTAAGTAATCCGATAGTTAACTACCCACTTAAAAACTGGTCATTATTAGTCATAGATCACGAAAATAATCATAAAAATTGAATCGTTTCGGCTGAAAATGTATGGTTGCCAAAGGGTTAAAAACTATTTTTGTTTGCTGAAAACAAAAAATTCCTCTGATTAATTTGTTTCTGATGTTCTTTTTATTTCCTAATTTTGGTTGTTCACATAAAACATGTTCGTGATTGGACGCACCCGTTTCCGAATTATAACAATTTTTTATTTTAGCGATTTTATTATTTCGGCGATTTTTTAAAACAAAATTCTTCCATACGGATTGGTCCATTTTATGAAAAACCCTAGAAACCATTAAAAATTAGTTCGTTTTTCGATTGGGCGCTCCGTTTCCGAGATATTGGCACAATGAAATTTAAGGGATTTTTGATTCGAGAAATTTTAGTTTTAGCGTTTTTTTTTTTAAATTATGCCGTATTCTTGACATCCATAAGTTAAAGCCTCCGATGATGATTTTTTGAAAAAAAAATGTCCATACAAATTGACACACTATATGGAAACCCTTATGGAGGTTTTACTTTTTCGATTGGACGCTTCGTTCCCGAGATATAGAGAAACTCTCATTACCCATTCTCCACGGTGATATAATACCAACAGTTATAATTTAAAAATATCATATGCAAATTTTTAGTTAATTTGTGCCATCCACAATAATGTTTCCTCGAGTGTCCACAATTTAATAGTTCAAATATAGTTTCTCGTTTAAAGCAAAGCCTCTTAAGAAGAATCGAATACATAACTTGTTAACAAGTGTTTGTAACAGAAATTAAATAAATTTCATTCGGGTGAACCGACTTAATCATACCCTCACCCTAAGTCATCCATTGCGTGGGAGTTGTGTTAAAAAACGGCTATATTCAAAAGAGACCATATTCAATAGATTGACATTGCGCTAAATATTATTTAATACCCAAATTAGTTAGGATCCTAAGTGGTTTTGGCCATTTTTTGACTACCAACCAATTGCCCTCGCAATATTTATATAGGATGTACAAAAATGGATCAGTACCAAATTTTATTAAAATCTGTTGTGATTTATTGAAGATATCGAGGCGGCAGAACGGAAATACGCCCAACTTTTGAATGGGAGTTACGAAGTTGAATGGGAGTTACACAAATTTACCGTATGTGGAATATTTCGATCTTGAGATATGCTCAAATATGTAGCAACCCACTCTTTTCAAAAGCTGGAGAAATCATAATGATAACAATTTTCACAGTTATGCCTTGTGCACGCTGCCCCGAATTTGAGGTCTTTCGCAATTTGGGCTGAAATTGCTCAATTTCGCATATATTTTGACAGCTACAATATTGAGATATTTACGACAATTTCGTTGAAATTGTTGTATACAACGCTGTTTTTACTCTAAAGTAGAGAAGAAAAAACCGGCGCAATGTGGCAACCTTAGGAGAAGAGACCCAAAAAAGTCGAAGCAATTCACTCAAACGCATTTCTTTCCAGCGTCATAACTTGTTTACTTCATACTTTTTACATACTTTATGTAATTTTATTTAAATATGGTTGGAATTTCTATAGTTACCCAGTGTGCCAAACGGATCCGTTTCGGATCCGCAACAGATCCACTTCTTCGTGCTTTCTATCCGTAACGGAATCAGTTACGGATCCGCAAGCGGGAGAAATTCCTCCCAAAAAACGGATCCAAAAATGGATTTTATGTCCGTGTTTCGGATCCGTTACGGACATCATATTAAGATCCGTTGCGGACCCGAGTATTTTAATAAAACGTATCCGTAGCGGAATCCGTTACGGATCAGTTTCGGATCCGCAAGCGGTAGAAATTCCTCTAAAAAAACGGATTCCAAAACCGACTTTATGTCCGTTTTTCGGATCCGTTACGGACTCGTTACGGACATCATATTAGGATATCACATTTTGTTGAGTAGTATTTTACATGAGTGACATATTGTACTTGTTTAATTGGCCAATATGCTTTAAAGTTACAATTTTGTATAATAAATGACATGAAATGAAATTTGACTAAATGCCTTTCTCCTATTCTAAAAAAATTGATTTCAATTGAGTTGTAATTTACGAAAAAAATTATTAAAAACTGATTTTTCTGGGTCCCACATAAGGACCTTAGCGATTACACTGATTCCTTTTCTTACTTTTTTACGGAAACAAATCGGAATTGAAATGGATTATTCAATACGCGGTTACACTGATTCCCTTTCCAAATTTTTTATGGATCCGTAAATTCGCGATTACACTGATTCCTTTGGTAAATTTTTTACGGATCCGAAATGGGTCCGCAACGGATCCGAACATTCGCGATTACACTGATTCCTTTTTTAAATTTGATTCCTTTTTTTAAGTCTATTACGGATCCGGATCCGCATCCGTTTTTGTGCACATTGGGTAGATACAATAACATCATCTGAAAACTGCTCGTGTATTGAAATATTCAATGAAGAGACCAATAGCCTGTTTTTGTAACTTAATTTTTGATCATTCGGAAACGGAGGGGCCAAATTTAACGTTAAGTATGGGAAACTTATAAGCCATATGAACATTTAGTAAACACAACCCTCCATATGTTGGCGAGCTCTTCGATAGTGTCACTAATCACAATTTATGGGTATGCACCTGAAATGTCTAACAATTCCTTTTTAATAGATGACGATATGCATGTTTAGACAACAAATTCTGTTGAGACTACGTAATGGCGTTTAATAGACCTGTTATTTATTTCGTTAGTTTCATTACCGGATCATTTATTTATAAAGTCCTAATTCGTATCGGCCCCAAACGTATTATTTATTGGGTTCACACACAAACACACAGTTAGCGCCCTTCTCTTATAAGTTATCTACAGTTAAATATATTAATGATTCGGGAACATTTTATGGTTAATTAATATATGTAGTACGTACATATGTATGTGTTGGTTTGTATGTAGATACCAGCTGATGTCACGATTTCTATTTGTCTCTAGGGCTTTTGCAAGTTAATTATTTAGATTATAACATGAAATGTAATGCGTGAAACTATATGAATTAGCTTGTTACCAATTGCTCTACATTTTGGAAAACGTGTAGAAAAAGGTTATTTGTTTCTGATCTAGTTAGTTCACGAATGTGTTTAAAACAAAAACAATATTCACGATCTGTTGTAACTGAGCAAAAGTTCGAGGAGGTCGAGGTGAAATTTAAAAATTATGTGAGTGAATTGCAAAGACAAATTAATAATCTCCAGTTACTAGAGGGGCCAGTGCGAATAATTTTCAAACGTTACACCATTTAATGTCTTGTAATTCCAATTCGAAATGGTCCTTATGAAGAACGTGTGAAACAACAACGAAAAAGCAATAAAGCTTAATTTGGCGTTGAAATGTAGACCAGCGGAAGTTCTTCGGAGCTTCCAGTCAATTCCAGAAACAACAACGAGGAGATTCGCTACAACGCTAGTATGGAGACGGTCACAAGAAATGGTTATGTTGCATGGAATTAAGAGACCGTGTACAGAAGCATATCAAAACGCTACAGGATTTCTCAACCATGGTGGAACATTTGGTGTTGAGGATTTATCCTGTGCAGTCCCACCCATTCTTGCATATATTTAAGATCAAGGCATTCGGCAACGGAATTTGTGATCCTGATATAAAATATGTGACTTCTGTCACTCAAAAGATACAGAAAGTTCGAAATAGAAACGGAAGCAGGCGATTTGAAGGGAGCCTGACCAAAGTGCCACAATTGTGACAAAACGTGTCATATTACACAGACCTTCAGAGAGCCACGAAAAAACGATCAAGATCGAACTCAGCCCCACGTGACAACAAACGAGCGAAATATACTTCACCAAATGAATCTCCGTTATACTAAAAAAAGCTAGCGAAGAGGGGCATAGATTGGCTCCCACAACTGTGGACCCATCGATATCCATCTCAATAATTCACCAGCAAAGCAACAGAACTTTAATTTAATAAGTGGTTTCAAAACTTAAATTTTACGCAATTGGGGGATGCGACAACCCTGTCAACAGAGAGGACTGTTTTATCAGTGGCCAGAAGCGCATATTAACTATGGACACAGGCGCGTCATAATCTTTTATTAGATCTGATTTTATAAATGTACCAAAGGGATCATTACATGTCTTAAGACTCCGCACACCAACGGCTGATCCAGCCTCTGTACACGGTAAAGTCAAATTGAAGTTATTGTCGCCGGCATTGTAGATGAAGTGATAGTGGCGAGACTTCATGATTGTCGAGTTCTGTGGTAGTTCCGATCAATGTGGTGTACGACAATAGAACACAGATTAGAAGGCTGATCGCTCAGAAACATGTTAAATTGCCACCAAACTCTGAAGCCACAGTTGAACCGCCAAGTATAAAAACAATAACATCATCACCGCCAAAGGTCCAGTAAAATCGAATAACGAATAATACTTGCCTGTACGAGTCTTAAACCTGTCCACCAACGTGATCGGCAACCGCACAAAAATTGCGGAATCTACTCCACCCGAGGTGATCCGAAGTTAATCTTGACCCAAACTATCACAAATCGAGCACAAACTCTTGGAATAGCATCTGACCACAGCCACAGAATATCCATTAACGCCGCAGTTTTCTGGGAACTGCACGTACTATACACGTTTTGTTCCAGGTTTCGCCACGGTAGCCGCAAGTCTTCACGAGTTGACAATGCAAAATTGCCCATACGGTTGAGAGAAAAACTAGAGGTCATTCCTCCTCCTTAGTTTGCATACCCTGTTGCTGGTGAGAAATTGGATTTGGTTACGGAACAGGTGGTTTGCTCTCATAAGTAATAAATGGCCAGGAAAATGTTATAGGATACTAAAGTACAGCCGACTTCTCAAAGCCAGAGATAAACTATTGTAGAGTGTGCCAAACACTACCACAAGTATCTGTACGGACAGCTTTTTCAGTTAAGAACCGATCATGCAGCTCTAAGGTGGCTGCCATAATTTAGGAAGCCTGAGGGGCAACTTGCTCGTTGGATTGAAGTGCTACAGACCTATGACTACTGCATTGAACACAGAAAAGGAGGAAAACACGGCAGTGCTGATGTCCTGTTACGTCGTTCATGCAAGCTGGAATGCAAACACTACTCAACAGCTGAGGTGAAAGAAAACATCATTGACGTCCGTTTGCTGCGACTGGAATCCAAAGAATAGCGGCCAACGGCACAAAGAATCGATCCTACATTGGTAAAAATTATTTGGAGCGTATAGCTGTCCGATTTGTAATCAGTTGCTCAGGAAACCAGTACGTCTTATTGGTTATAAACTACTTCAGTAGATGGCCCGAAGAAAGAGGAAACAAAAAATTGTATACCAATCACCAGAATTTCCACCAGAACTACGCGGTATGAGGTAGTGTAAATTTGGTTGCTGCACCGTCGATTTTTACATTGTGTTGGCCTTGGACGGCAGTGCTCCTAATTTGGACACTTAAGTATAATAAATGCTGCCCCCTTTCAGCGACGTTTTCAGTAAATAGCAGCTGGTGCACGTAAATTTGGTTGCTGCACCGTCGATTTTTACATTGTGTTGGCCTTGGACGGCAGTGCTCCTAATTTGGACACTTAAGTATAATAAATGCTGCCCCATTTCAGCGACGTTTTCAGAAAATAGCAGCTGATGCACGCCCTAGGTTCGAATACAAAGCAAAATTGGCCAGTACAAATTTTATTCGCCTGAAAGTGTACCATACAAATAACGTGGCGCGTTTCACCCGAACTCAACCTACTCGAAAATTTGTTGGACCGTCTTGATCGACAAATAAGAAAGAGAAATAAGTAGTAAAGATTCTCTAAAATCAGTAAGAATGGAAGTAAGTTTCGTCAGAAATAGCATCAAACTTAGGGTAGTATTCTGGATGTCCCGAAAGTGAACGTAAACGCAAAAGCCAACGCGAACGCCAAAGTAAAAAAATGGTAGTTTATATATCACTTCGCGCTTGCGTTTGTTTACGAAAGCTGTCACTGACATATGCGGGTTATAGAGTTGCCAAACTAAAATAAACAATTATAGATCAGAATAAGTTATCTTGAGTGAAATACTCAGAATGAAAACGATTAAAAAATGCAGCTCTATTTCAGTAGATCAAGAGATTTTAAGATTGCTATTATTTATAATACTGCAAATACCAACAATATTCACATAAAATGTGTAAAAAAACTGTTATTTTGGGGTTCAATGTCCAATAAATTTCCCCATCTGTATTAAATTAGTTGTCTTTTCAAAAACACGTGCCATCTGGCGGTATGTATTGATTATAATATATTGGTTGCTTTGTTTATTATTATCAACATCAACTGATGTCTATAATTTTTAAATATAATTATAATAGTTGTGCAACGCATTATTTATTTGAACGTTCCATTTCTAATTTTATTATTGTAAAGAAGAATTTCAGTGCGTAAACAGTATAATTTTGAATTATTTAAAAAAAAAAGTTTGAGCTCTATCCGTCGAATGCATTTCAGCCAAAATTGGCAACTACTTATAAGCAATGAAATGGAAAATACTTCCGTCTGCCTATCCTCGATCGACATTTTTCTTTAAATTTGTAATTTCTTCAACTAACGCGAAGAACTGTGACGTGTTCAATTTGACAGCTGAAGTGATCAAAAACGTAGCGCTGCGTTTTAATAACTACCCATTAAATACCGTAACTCAACGCAGGTAGTCACCGAACAGCTGTAACGTTTTATAAACTACCAAAACGACAAAAGTAACGCGAAGTGACTGATTCTCGCATTATAGAATACCACCCTTAATAATCTCAATGTCCAGAAGATTGGAGGATGCAATCAAAGCAAAAGGCAAACAAACAAAATACTAAAACCGCAATTTGATAATTCCTTTAATGTTTCGAGTTCTTATGTACACATTCTTTTGACGCGACAAAAAAGGAGTATTTAAAATTTTTTCTGGTTTTTACCTAGAGATTGTGAAATATTTGTTTTTGTTCTTTATAGACTGATTACTAATAAACAACCTCTTTTAGAAAATATAATATTTTGTTGTATTAAAATTATTCTGTTGTATTAGTACAAAGTTTTTTAAATGCTAAAAAAACTGTACACTATCTTTTGATGCTCACAGTATGTGCTGACATTTCAAACGAGAAAAAATAAATTTGTTATGTTTATGTGACATTGTGAACTAGGCAAATACCTACATACATATGCATGTAAAGGGTTTTTCAACAGAGACGCTACAAAAGTAAATCGATAGGGACAGCAAACGACGCCATATTTTTTCCCGCTCTTTTGACATTTCTCTTTGCCATTTCATCATGGAAAGATATACGAGCCAACAACGAGTCGAAATTATTAAAATTTACTACCGAAATTTGGAGTCAGTGGCCTCAACTTTAAGAGCGCTACGTCCAATTGATGGCCGTCATAATCGTCCTACCAGATCAACAATTGAGCGTCTAGTGGAAAAATTTGAATCCACAGGCACAGTACAAAATGTTCCCGTGCCAGTCAGACAAAGAAGTGCCCGTAGTGCCGAGAATATTGCTGCCGTTGAGGCTTCAGTTCAAGAAAGCCCAAATGTGTCTCTCACACGTCGTTCTCAAGCGTTGGGCATCTCTCTGACGTTGTTGTGGCGAATTTTGCGAAAAGATCTTGGCCTACATCCTTACAAGATCAAATTGACGCAAGAACTGAAGCCGCTTGACCACCATAAGCGTCGTATGTTCGTGAATTGGGCTGAGCAACAACTTGAAAATGATTCGGATTTTCATCGGAAAATCATCTTTAGCGATGAGGCTCATTTCTAGCTGAATGGCTTCGTCAATAAGCAAAATATGCGTTATTGGTCAGACAGCACTCCACACGTAATCCATGAGTCATCATTGCATCCCGAAAAAATCACCGGTTTTGATTTATTTAAAAAAACAGGACGGAACGTGAAATTGCAGCAGTATCGGCCGATTTATGCTTGAAAACCGTCGAAAATTGGGTTCAGCGTCTGAACTTCTGCAAGCGTGCCCGTGGTGGCCATGCAAAAGAAATCGAGTTCCATACATAATGGCATCGAACGTACTTTCACAGGAATAAAGAATTTCATTGGTATCTAAAACCGGTTTTGATTTATTAAAAAAAAACTTTTATAGCGCTCTTATTGAAAAACCCTTTATATTAGAGTGTTCAAAAACCAGCATTATCGAATAATCGGTTTTCAGGTTTCACTTTTTCGGAAAATCGGGATTCGGTTTCGCAGAATGGGGGAAATCGGTTAATTTTCGGTTTTATTTATGGTTCTTTTTCGGGGTTTCCGTTTCGTAGGGAAAACAATATGTTAAAATTTTTGTAAAAAAAATGTTGTTTGCCCGTAAAAAGAGTCATTATTATTCTGAAAATAGAGCAGCATTTGTCAGATTTTAATATTTTTAAATTTTCCGTGAAAGAACACATCAGTTAATTCAATTCAATCAAATTAATTTAATTCAATTCAATTAAATTCTATTCAATCCAATTTAATTAATTTCAATTCAACTCAATTAAATTAAATTAAATTCCATTCCATTCAACCCAAAAAATTTAATTAAATTCTATTCAATTCATTTCATTTCATTTCATTTCATTTCATTTCATTTCATTTCATTTCATTTCATTTCCTTTCATTTCATTTCATTTCATTTCATTTCATTTCATTTCATTTCATTTCATTTCATTTCATTTCATTTCATTTCATTTCATTTCATTTCATTACATTTTCAATTCAATTCAATTCAATTCAATTCAATTCAATTCAACTCAATTCAATTCAATTCAATTCATTTCAATTCAATTCAATTCAATTCAATTCAATTCAATTCAGTTCAGTTCTATTCAATTCAATTCAATTCAATTCAATTCAATTCAATTCAATTCAATTCAATTCAATTCAATTCAATTCAATTCAATTCAATTCAATTCAATTCAATTCAATTTAATTCAATTCAATTCAATTCAATTCAATTCAATTCAATTCAATTCAATTCAATTCAATTCAATTCAATTCAATTCAATTCAATTCAATTCAATTCAATTCAATTCAATTCAATTCAATTCAATTCAATTCAATTCAATTCAATTCAAATCAACTCAACTCAATTCAATGCAATTCAATTCAATTCAATTCAATTCCATCAATTTAGTCCAAGTCAATTCAATCCAATCTAATGTAATTAAGTCGAATCTAGTCTAATTCAGTTCAATTCTTTTTATCTTTTTAATTGAATTGAACTGAATTGAATTGGTTTTATTGAAATGAATTGAATATGTTTTTGTATGTAAATTATATTGTATTTATATTTTTAAAATAAACTGTGAATCGTATTCCGGCATTGCAACCGTTCAATGTAAAATTGACAAGTTTAATTCATATTCACATTAAACCTATTTAAATTCGAAAATCATGTTCGATTTTTCGCAATTTTCATGAATAATAATCTTATAAAGTGTAAAAAATTAATTGATATACTAATTCAAATTATTTAATTGCTATTCGAATAATGAAATCATTGCGAAATTAAAAACTGTTTAAAATCTTATTTGTATTATATTTCATAATAGATGGATGTCGTGTTACTTAATTAAAAAAAAAATAATTAATATATGAAAATTATATATTTTTTTGTTTAATTATTAAAAGTTTGTAAGAACTTGTAAATGTAAAAACCGGCACGAATTGCACGAAACCGGTTTACCGGTTTTTGGTTTATGAACACTCTAATGTATATTCATTTAAAACATTTACATTTAATTTGATTTGTTTAATTTAAAACAACTGTTAAATGTTCCCCTTTCGTAGTGTAAACTAAGAGCATCATTACACTATGGCTATCACGCGCGTGTTCGACGCGTGCATAACGCGTTTTGTGGGTGAGAGGTGTGGTGTTGCTGACGAGGTATACGTACACTTTCTCGCACGATACGAAAATTTGTGGGGAGTTTTGACGTTTCTCTTTCTTCACTTTCGCATTTCTGCCATTTTTTTCATATTAATTCTCATGTCGAAGTGAAAAGGTAAAATCGATCGGTACAAATACTTAATTTTTTAATAAATTAACTGAGAATACACCACTTTTACAAATTGTTACTAATGTAAGAATGAGGGAGATCCGCCGTCAAAAACTGAAGGGGTGGGGGTCATTAAAAGTTTACATTTACATTACATTGTATTACATTTTTTGATTTGATTAAATGATTAAAATCCAAAAACATTTACTTCATCGCTATCTAACAAAAACAAAAAACAAACTTATATTCCATATACCACAAACGAAATAACTGCTGAGAGGTAATGACTTGTGTGGTTGCAAGCCAGAACGCACTATGTAATGTAATCGTGCTTTTCCCAGGGGGTTTCTATAGCACAGCTGATCGAAAAGATACTAGGAAAATGATGTAGAATGAGAGACCAAAGAAGACATACAGATTACAGACCATGAAGCAAACTAAGTTTAAAAGTGTTTGATTGATACTAATCACAGCTAAGTTATGCTTGCATCGAACGAAAATACGCATTCCCTTTTATTTCTGTCCGTATTATGCCAACCAAAGAGTAAATTACCAAAGCAGCTCGAACTCGATGAAATGGCCAACTACCTCGTCGTCATGAAGACGCATCGAAGAGTGTAATGGAGGCTCGTTAGTATTGCTCTGTGGATTTACCTAGGCTTTTTGAAAGGGAAAAGCGTCAAGTTGAAGCCTGACAAGCAAAATCTAAATGCGGACTAAGAAACAAACAGACGCTCACGTATTGACGTTGGTAAATGGAAAATATTTCCCATATTGGTAATTTACCCAGCTGGAAGATTTACCCAATAACGGTCGTCAAAACCCTAATCAAGAAAAAACAGTAAACAAAACGCGTCAAAACGAAAAAATGTGCAAGCAGCGTTTTTTGGCGTCGCTGCATGAAATTCAACGCACGATTTTAAGAAATTTCGATATGATAGGACACATAAGCATATTTGTTCACACTTTTTGTCATCGATGTCAAGCGAAAAATACGCCTCGATGTGCCCAAGCCTTAAACTCGAAAAACGTCGAATAGGAAAAACCCATATTTTGAATCGGCGTTTTTGTTCGGTCATTAAAGGTATAAATATTGGATGTTAATTAATACGGATGTTCAACAACGTCCAGAATAATTAAAATCGAGTACTCGTATTGGTTTAAAAATAGAGTTTTCATTGATAGATTGCAGTGAAATCACTTGATAAGTGAAGTTATGTAATAATGAAAGTGTTACGCCTGGATGCATATGCTTTGGAAACATTTCCAAAACAAACTTGTATTCAAAAAAGCAGCATTTTTTTTTATTTTAAAATACATTGTAGAGAATACATGGTGACCTACCCCGCCCAGTACTTCAGCTTTTCTTTGTGTGTGAGATGCATCCGAGTAAACAAAAGTGATAAATAAAAACAAAAAGAAAAGCACAATCAACTCACTCTTTTTTCTCTGATAATACGTGAGAAACTGAGAAATTTCTCAGTGTGGTTAAACCAAGATTTGTGTTTTTCACAATCGAGATTAATTTCATGGAAGCCCCTTGCAAGACAATCATGTTTATTTTTGTATTAGTTAATATTTAAAAATTGTGTTTTTGTTATTTTTAACAATTATTTCTTATTAGATAATTTGTTCAAACACTAGTTGCGTTGTTTTTGTTTCGTTATTTTAACTCGTTTTTTGTATTTGTGAGGATTTATCTTTTTTTTTTTCGTACCGTAGACTGCTTTTTGTTGTTGTACAAGTGAAGGCACTATGACGACTGCACTCGTGTCAGCAACAACGCAATGATTTTGTGGGCACTCGGCCTTGGTTATACCGGCGCGTGGACTGCCTCTTACTCAACTCTCTCTAGGAACTGAATTCATACCACCAACGTACTAGTGTTTGTTGATTATAAGCAATCATATGTTTGACATAAAAAAAGGGTAAACTTTTTGTTCGATTAATTGCTAAAGTCCGATACTAAAATTGTTAAGCACTTTTAAGAGCTTTTGCCTTTGTACATGTATACAGCAACAGATGGCTCTGCCTAAAAGTTCAGTTGACCAGCAAGTGGTTCAGTCAAAGATTATATCGTCACCTGAAATCCAAAAAGACGTAACAACATTTTCAACACTGTACAGGAGTGGCAGGAGAGGCAAAAACTGGTTTGATGTAAAATGGAAATTTTGCAAATAATTTTCCAATTTTGAACGTAAAAGTCAAAAATTTTGTAGGAATATATAGTTTAATCAATTCTAAATACATAAGCATTAAAATTACATATAAAGTTTTTATTAGGAGAAAAAAAACGTGACCGTTACGAAGTTTCTTATATTTAGCGCTGTTTTATTAACCGTTAATAAAACAAGATTCTCTTTAAATTACAATAAGTTTTGATGAAATACCTAACTGTTAGACTTGGTAGTTAGAGTACTACCCTGCAGCGGTGGCAGTAACCAGTGATCGCAAGTAAGTACTTCAATAGTATACGAAAAGCATGAGTACTTACTTTTGATACCACTGGTAATTCCAAAGTTCCACTTTTATATGAAAAAAACAAAAAGACCATAATTGCGAGAATCCAAAAAAAAAGAAGGTGACGCCAAGTTATATTTATAGAGGTAATAGCAGGACTACATCTTAATGTAATGCCAAACTACTACTTTGCTGTGTTTGTTGTTCCTTTGAGGTGTTTATTGTGTACAACAACTGTTGCTACTATCTCTATAAATACATATCCATACATACATATGTATTTTAGGTGACGCCAATACGATTTAGGAGAAAGAGAGAGAATGCAAAAAGGTGCCGTTATCCCACGCAAATTCTAGTTGCGGCTGTGGCATAATTTTGTTTGGTGGCGTCAGTTATCATTAAAAGTTTACATTTACATTACATTGTTGTTATTTTTTACAAATTGATAAAGGGCCCAATACCATGTTTAGAAAATATAAATTGAATCAATTATTATTTTTTAGCATTCAAATAAATTTGAATACACGTTTAACAAGCGTGTAAACTTTCTTTTGACGCTCACAGTAAGTGCAGCCAACTCCGGTACGACGGTTTTTGTACTACATCCAAATTATGGCAGAAAATTCTGACATAAAAAAACTGTATCAAAAATGTCGTTAGCCCAGTGACTTTCGGCGAGAATTTGGTGGAACTGAAACACTCATGGCTTCTCTTTAGTACTTCTCTATGAAAAAGTTTCTAGTTCAAGAAAAACAGCTGTTGCACCATCTATATTACTCTATGTGATAAGTACACAGTATTCTTTATTTTACTTATCACTTTACAGTAAGACTACTTGATACCACTATTGCCGACGAACTGTATCTTTAACCGTTTAATCACAGACTAATTCCAAGAGAAAAACACATCAGCTACACCGAGCGAAAAAACACAATGCAAAATCGTAGGGCAATTTTAAAAATTTCAATGTTATTTTGACTTTGACTTCTCAAACAAAATCTCCCCTCCCTTGCCCAACAAACACAAAAACCGATGTAAAAACGGAAAACAAATAAGCAATGCATTTTGTTTTCATTCTCTTTCGTACGCAAGTGTAAAGCCGTCGTGTGCCAACCACGTTGTTCAAATTAAATAAGAATTTAATAAAATTAGATCAGGTAAGTAAATCAAGCCATTATAAATAAATGGTTTCCCATTCTATCCCATGAAGGAATTGGGGAGAGCTTCTCACAACCAGTGAGCTGTACGCTTTCTAGTTTTATACTCACTGATATTAGGACCTACAGTTTTTACACCGATTCCGAACGGTATTTTTGAGAAGCGTTTTCATTGCTAAATACTCGATAGTGTGCGAGTAATTACAAAACCAACGTTCATTTTAAGGAGGTTGGGAAGTTACGAATTGCTTATGTTACGAATCGTCACCGTTGTAATGTAATGTTCATGAACCAGCGAAGATTTTATCGTACAATGGAAAATTTTAAATTAAATTTGAAACAGCTTCAAATTTGTATTGTGGCCAATGTCAAAAATCAACATTGAATAGTGACGGCTTTGAATTTTTCCCACGTTACGTCAAAATCGACAACGTTTAGTGGCAATTAAATATTGTTTCTTTACAATTTTGCATTTTTTCGGTGTGTTTATATAAGTTCAACTACTTGGCACAAGGTTCTCTACCATTTTCCAAATATTTCTTTTGGCGTTGCTACTATTCGTTATCGTTATACTCATTATCAGTGATGCCAATTTAGCTCTTTTGGGGCTAGATTTAGCACTTTTCGATCTTGCAAAACGAGAAAAAAATTAGTTTTTATTTAGCCCCTTAGCCCGTTTTGTATGCGACACCGATTTTTATAAAGAATAAAAATTTTTTTTTGTATTTTGGGGATTATATTACATCGGATATGAAATTTTTGTTGCTAATGGTCTTGAACAACTGTTAATTTATATTGATGCATTACAGTGAATGGCGGGCGAAGTATTTCCAAAAATATATTCATCTTCAGTAACCACACATGCTAGGTTTGTTGCTATTTTTGTATTGGTTATCGCCCAAGATATGTGAAGCTGAATCCACTTTTAATCCTGTAGATGCAAGAGAAAAATAAAAATGTCAGACAATGCTGGTTCTGCACTCCAAACATCGTTGTCTTCGCTTGACCATCTATACGATAACGAGAAATTTTCGATAACTGGCGCATAGATCAAGCTGAATTCTGGCTTATTGCCATAGATCTGCGACTTATGGAAACCCCACAAGAAAAAGTCTAACTTACTAAAATGCACGGCATCTGTGGCCATTTCAAGTCGCCATTGCGTGAGATAACCCTAAAATCGATTTCGCAGAATGCCCATTGTAGCATAACTGTGTATAAAGTCGCTACTTGAAGCTGTTGGAACCACACGCTCTCATTTGATGGGGATAGTAATGCCATGTACTGAGCGAGGATGCCTTGGATCCTAAATGCGGCAATGCTTGTTTATGTACCGGTTGATTCAAAAATGGGTGTCGTCGCCACAAGGGAACACCCATTTTGATAACAAAGTTTTATTTTTCGCAAGTATTGCTCGGCGCTATAACCTGTCATGTTGCGTTGTCCCTTTTGTCTGAAAAATAATTAACAGGAACTAACAATAGATAAAACAACGTAACCGCCATGGCCGTCGGTGGTGCAATGGTTAGTGTGCGCGGCTCTTGTACATGAGATCCTGGGTTCGAACCCTGCTCTGACCAACTTCAAAAAAAAAAAAAAAAATTTCTTTCGGCGGCGGTCACCTCGCATAGTGACGGCGACACTATCGAGTATATAGCCATGAAAAAGCTTCTCAAAATACCGTTCGGAATCGGTGTAAAACTGTAGGTCCCAATCAGTGAGTGAAAACTGGAAAGCGCACAGCTCAGTGATTGTGAGAAGTTCTCCCCGGTCCCTTCATGGGATGTAATTGGAAACCATTTATTTATTTTTTTAACCGCCATGGACTGTCAAAATCTAGCGATCCCTATTGGAAACCACTTATTTATTAAACGCGTTTTAGCACTTTCGGGAGTTTTCTAGTTGTTTTCGTTATTTGGCGCGTTTTAGCACTTTTTTGGTAGTTCGACGACGCGTTTCGTTCCTGCAGAGTTGGCATCACTGCTCATTATTGTTATATTTCGAACTTATCGAACGCCGCAGAAGGTACCGCCATCTAAAGTATTTATCGAATAGTCGAGAGAGATCTAACCGAATTTAATCGGTATTGAAAGGAATTTATCCAACTGGTTTGGCGAGCTGGTATGTTGTAGCAACTTTACAGTAAGCCAAATACCCATTACCTTGACATCATTTAAGCATTTAATCGTTAAACTTCCCCATCACGTATGCCTGTTCGTGATGGGAGCAGGCTCAACTCCGTGTTTTACATACATGACTTCCCAGTAAAACCAGCTGACAATCATCGAAATCTTCTGCATTTGCCGCTCGGCCGTATCTGGATTTCATTTATTACTGACCATCTTTATTTTATTGGACAATTAAGATCCTAATTGTCATCGCCGTTCGCAAGGCCAGATGCTTGCTTAGTACCGAACTCCAAATCTCCATTCAGCGTTAGCTCAGTTCCTAAAAGTACTCTAGCGGGTGTTCGAGAGGTAGAGTCATGGGTGGCTCACCTATATGCCAAAAGGAACTTTGATATGTACTCATCCCAATCTCTTTGATCTACGCTGACCACTTTCATCAGAAATTCTTCAAGAGTTCGGTTGAATCTTTCAACCATGCCGTCAGACTGGGGATGCAATGTCGTTGTTCTTGTTTTGCGAATCCCGAACGAATAACACATTTCCTTGAAGATGATAGGTTTAAAATTTCTACCCTGTTCCGAATAAAGTTTTGATGGAACACCAAAACGGCATATATAATTATTCACGAATACGTAAGTTATAGTCTGTCCTTTCGGGTTGGTATTTTATCTTCTTCTTTTGCAGAAATACATTTTGCCAGTGTAGGGTCGCTTCTTTAGGACTCTTCTTTGAATTCCAGTCGAAGCAAACGGACGTCACTGATGTTTCCCTTCACGTCAGCCTTTGAGTAGTGTTTTCATTCTATCTTGCATGGACGAGCTGACAGGGCATATACCAATACATACATATACACTTTTATTCTCTCATCTGACGTTTCATTTCACACTCTTCATCGTAGGTTTGTGGAAAAGAGAGCAATTAAATTTAAAATTAACTTACACCAGGTGAAGTTACAAAATATGTTCACTTAACTTTTTCATATCGATTTGGTGTAGAACTGAAAAATTTAAATATATTTTGCACTTTTTTGTTGACTTTTATCGTTGGTATACATTTGTATTGTATTTAACACAATAAGTTTGTCACAAAAACACGAAATTCGGTTGTTATTCCTTTGTGGATCGCTGTATACTATTGCCACCATCTGGTATTATTGAACCCATGTTTTCCACCATCCAATGTTTACTTTCCACCGTACCTATGACGTTTGATTTATTGAGCGAATAAAAGTATCTATGTATGTATTGGTCTATGTGACAGGGCATCAGTATTAGCTTGTTTCCGACGTTGTCTGTGCTCAATGCTGAAGTCATAGCTCTGCTGCCTTTCAATCCAACGAGCAAGTTGGCCTTCGTGGTTCTTAAATTGCAGCAACTACCTTAAAGCTGCATAATCGGTTCTTAACTGAAAAGGCTGGCCGTACAGATACCAATCATAAAGTAGACAGTCAAAATTTCTCTCCACTCAAATGCCAACAAAGACAACGAGTGATGCGATAGATTTCTCTCTCTTACTCTCTCCATTGAATTTTTCAATGCACGAGCAGTTTTTTGATAATGGTATTGTATATAACTATACTTATACATAGATGATTCAGTTGGTTAATCACCATTTTCACCAGAGGGCACATACTGTTTCCGTACGACCATTTTTCACTCGGATGCGACGAAAAAGTACTCAAACGTAATTTTTATTTCGATTCTACTGTTTAAAGTTGAAAATTGAACATAAATATTAGAAAAGCATATCGCTTTTGATATTTTTTCACAATACAAAAGGCAAACACCCGTGGTTATATAGTTTTTTAAATACTTTTTGTGTCCAGGGAAATTTTCCCATATCTACCACTCCGGCGACATCTAGAAAATTTCCTTTTACTTTCAAATCCACCACTTATCTTTCACCATCTATGATGGTTTTTTATTTATCTATTACTTATACAAACTCCAACCATGTTTAAGTAAAGTTATTTAAAGTATGTAAAAAGTATAAAATAAATAAGTATGAAATAATTAAGATAACGCGAGAGAGAAACGTATTTGAGTGAATCGTGTCGATTTTTTGGTTGCCAAATTACGAGGGTTGCCAAATTGCGCACTTCTTCTGTTCATCTACATCCTCTCTCTGGCTTTGAGAGTATTCGGCTGTAGTACGTACCCTATAACTTTTTCGTGGCCAATGATTACCTGCGAGAGCACCCCACCTATTTCGTAAACGCTTGCATCAGTATCCAGCATGAATTTTTCACCAGCAACAGGTTATGCGAGCAAAGGGGTCGTACAAAAATATTCCTACAATTTGTGTAATTACTCATGCTATTTTTCGCTCCAAAAGTATGCCCGTCAGTAGTACGTGTAGGGTCCAAGAAAACTACGTAATTCATGGAGATTCTGTGGGATTTTGTCTTCATCGGTGCAGACACTGTGAGGATTTTGTCTCCATCGGTGAATTTCGGATTTTTTCATCATCATCTGCTGTTATTTGATGTCCCAAGTATTTGGCTTCCTTCTGGAACACAGGACACTTCTTCGGACTGAGTTTCAATCCAGCCGCGGGCGGATAAACGTTGAATGACTTCTTCAGGTGTGCATCGAATGTCTTTTCACGACGTCTAGGTAGACAAGCAAGCTCGTCGATAAAGTCCTTTCAAAAAACTCCATTAATCGCTCAAAGGTGCCTGGAGCGGTACAGAGTCCAAATGACATAACTTTGAATTGCCACACTGAAAGAATAATGCTTCGTCGTATGGATGAAACATTTTCGTTAATGTTTTTGTATTGCTACAATGAAAAGTTTCGTATATCAGACAATTTGGTAGTCGCTGCAGCGAAAAATTTCATACATGATTTCTTTAACAATTTTTCATTTCGTTGCTGCAAGAACTTACTTTTCGTTCCTGCAACAATTTTATTTAATTTGAATTGTGTAGAGTAATGAGTTCAAAATTAAAAAAAAGGAAGTGCATGAAATTTAAACTATTGATATTTGGTGTATATCTTACTTTTTATTGATTATTTTTATTAGTTATTTATTTTGGAGTTTTGCCAACATTTATAGTTGACGAAACAATTTCGTTAGAGTGAGCGTAAAAAAGAGGCCAGCAAGAGGAAATTATGAGCGTGAGTGATGGGTCACGTACACATCTTAAATCAGTTCATTTGCAACAACCGAAAGTGGTAGACATATTTCTCCGCCGGAATAATTTAAATACATTTTTTAAACAGACTAATTAGTTCAACTTAGTAAAGTAATAATATTTTATTCAGAAAAACAAATTGTATGTATTTATGTGTTTGCTGTGATCGTTTGTGTAAATTGTGTATCTATAAATGAAGTAGATAAACAAACAGAATGGAAGGAGCAGCACGACAGCAAATAAAGTGACGCATCGATAGCAGAAAAACTACCCCGAAATATGTAACTGAACATTTGTGTGTGTGTATAAGCGTGACGGTACAAATCGTAAGAAAATGTTCGTGTTTTGGTGTTTTAACCACAATTCGGTCGCTTCTGTTTCGTTTTTTTGGTATTTGGGTTCGAAGTCAATGAAAACGAAGAAGTGAAATGAACAAAGTGTTTCAAGTAAGATGATCATAAAAAATAACAATATAACGTACAATTTGGTTGAAATAGATAAAAGAGCAGTTGAAGAAAATGCTTACAGAGAGCGACCCCTGGCTTAATGACGGGGAGATTTGGCGCTACAATTGAATATCAAAACCCTCATCACAACAACAATTGCATGATTTAACAAAACAATGATGTGGTTCTATGTTAAAGGAGTAGAGCATAGGGGAGTAGAGCGTATGTTCATTGTAAGTACAGACATAGATATGTACATTAATATGGGTCGGACCCCATATATAAAAAAAAAAGTTCACCCGGTCACCCCCTAGTTTTAAAGATTGTCGCATTACAATTTCAGATCTGTGCAACCTTCGGCCCCCTGAAATGTTTTTTTTTGCGCTATGTTGGCATTTGACATCTGATCAAAACAAGATGCATATCGTTGTTCATGTTTAATTAAGGGCCACATATTTCTTTATGAACACTTTTGACTCCGACGTCAATTTTGACAACTGACTTCTTGTAGCTCGTTTTCATTACCCAATTGTTGCCTATTTTTTCAAAACGTCCGTAAAGAACTAAAAAATATATGAAAAATTTTTTTTTATCAAAACACCTCCAATTTAATACTAACTGTATGTTAATGTACAATTATCAATAAATAATTTTAAACACACTTCAAAACATTCATTGCAGCAATGAAACAAAATCATTGTAGTAATGAAACATATTCATTACATCAATGACTCACTAATGAAACATATTCATAGCAGCAATGAACAAATTCATTGCAGCAATGAAGCAAATTCCTTGCATTTCGATACCTATTTATTGCGACAATGAACAAATTCATTGCAGCAACGAAACAAATTCGTTGCAATAATGAAGCAATTTCGTTGTAGCAACAACCATACTTTCACCACAATAAAGAACAATTTGCAGTTGATGAACACATTTTCATAGAGGGAGTGAAAAGTTACGTTAGCTCACTTTCGATGACAAAAGTTGTTGGGGTGATGAACATTTCCATTCGTGTGACGATGCTTTTCCGTTCAGTGCAGAGACCTTCCCCTACGCTGAATTAATTTTTCTCCTTGTTTCCACTTCCCAATAACCATTTTGCAAATCCAGTGTGGAGAACCATTTTGTCCTTGACAATGTATCCAATGTGCCAACAATTCTTGGTAATGGATATCTGACATTTTTGGTCTTTCTATAGTCACGCAATATCGGGTACTTCCGTCATTCTTTTTAACTACTACCTCCGGCGAGCTCCATGGGCTTGAAGAGGGTTCGATTACTCCATCCTTCTGCATTTCAGATACCAGTTTCTTCACCTCATCTCTTTCCAAGTGGGAAACTTCTGGGCGCATGTTTCATTGGTCTTGCTTCCCTGTGTTGATTTCATGTTTCACCATTGATGTTCTACCTTGGCATTGTGTCTTTGTGGCGAAGGCAGACGCTGGCTTCCACAGTAATTGTTTTTCTTTGTTTCTATCAGATGGTTTTACTTGCCGTATCCGCTCACTCAGTTGTGACTCCACTAGTTTGTGAGTAATCAGCTTTCTAATCTGTGTAGTATTTTCATATCTCACATGGAGTGGAATTTGCACATTAGCCAACGTCATTACTTGCTCCCCCATATCTTGCTTAAGACCCTGGACAATCGTAAAATCTGCACCAATTATCTCTTCAACTACAATGTCGGCCACAATAAACACGTGATCGACACTCAGGTTCGCAACGACTAACTTCAATTTGACTTTACCATGTAGAGTGGCTGGCTCACCCTTTGCTGTGCGGAGTCTTACACCATCTAACGATTCTATTGGTACATTTATCAAATCAGATCTGATAATAGATTAAGACGCGCATGTGTCCATAGTCAATATGCCCCTCCGACCACCGATAACTCCGCAGACAGTGAGATTGTTGTTTTCCTGTTATATTATTGAGATGGAGATCGTGAGGCCCTCAGTTGTTGGAGCCAGTCCATGTCCCTCTGGGCTAGCTCGTTTTAGTTTAACGGAGATTCATCTGGAGTAGTATAATTTGCCCTCTTGTTGCCATGTTGGGGTGAGCTCGATCTTGATCGTTTCCTGACTCTGCAGTTTCGCGCAATACGACCAGGTTTGTCGCAATTGAAGCTCTATGGGCTTGGCTTACTTGCTCCTGATATCGCTTTGGTGACAGTTTGGGTCACATTTTTAAGATCGTTTATGACACCCTTCAAGTTTCCTGCCTCCAACTCCATTTGAATTTTTGTATTTGAGGCTGGGACACAAATTTCGCTGTCTCTTCTGCCAATGTAAATGAAACGGTTTCGGCGAATGTAGCTTTTAGAGTGTCACAAGTCACGAACTTTTGGTCAGGATCACGGATTTCGTTGACGAATATCTCGATCTTAAACTGATCCAAGAATGGGTGCGACTCTCCCGGATAAGTCATCAATACGAAGCGCTCCACCATGTTCATTTTGCGTCTGCACACGGTCTCTTTCTTGTGATCGCAACCATACTTGCGTTGTAGCGCAGCTAATATTTAATCGTAGTGGTTTCTGGCACCGATGGGAACGCTCTGAAGGACTTCTGCTGCGCTGTCTTTAAGTGCCAAAATCAGCTCTATTGTTTTATCGTTACTGCTTCACAAGTTTTTGATTGCAACCATTTTGAATTGGAATTAGAAGACATGAAATTGGGTAGAGCCATCCAAACTGGGAACTTTCAGTCCACTAGAAACTTCGGAAATAACTCGCACTGGCCCCTTTTGTAACTGAAGTTCATTAATTTTTCTTTCCAGTCCGGCGAATCGTTCATCCACATTCTGTTTGACTTTCCCAAACTTATGTTCGATCTTCTGCTGAACTTCTGTTCAATCTTTTCGAATTGCTCGTTGACTTGTGTCTCCAAGCTGTTCACAACTTCCACAATTACTTGCAGTTTCTCATTATTTCATGTATACTTCTAGAATTCTCGCTTAATTTCTTGTCCACAATTGTGGAATTTTGACTTATTCATCGTCCATAATTCTAGAATTCTCGCCAAATTGTTCATATATCTAAAATTTTCATCCATTTTTAAATTAATGTTAGCATTTAAAAGCCTAAGGTTTTCGTCCAATTTTGCAAACTTTTTCAGGCCACAAACATTGTAGAAACATGTGCATACATTACCAGTTGATTCTTTTGCAGATACCTCCATTTCTTTTTTGCACTCAAACTATTATGTGTTATTGTCAATGTTTCGACACTTACATTCTTCTATCAGACTCTTCTGAAGCTCTACACTATTTCCAGTCGTTGGTAGTTCCAAGTTGCTCAACTTCTTTTTTAGTTGTTCGACTTTAAGTTCATCAAACTTCACCGTTGCCCTTTATACGTAATTTCACTTCTGACCCCAATGTATTTCTCCTGCTATATCTTTGCAGATTTGTCTATCAAACTTATAATAATTTTCCGAGTATATCTGTATAAGTATAATTCTATGAACTATAAAATTTCTATCAGCGGGACATAATATCCCAGCAAAAGGAATGCATCCAGAGAAGAACAAAATCAACAAGATGTCACAGTCAGAAGTAGTGAAATAGTGCGTAATCTTACTTACTTATCCGGTCTCGAACAACACCGGGGGGGTCAGGGACCTTACAAAACAAAGATAACATATTTCGCCAACCAGCTCGATCTTTTGCTTTATATCTTCAGTTGGTAATACCAAGTGTACGCAGGGATTCGTCTACCTGATCTCTCCAGCGGCGTCTTGGTCGTCCTATTTTTCGTCTTCCTTCGAGTTCGGTTTCGAAAATCCTTCGAGCTGGTTCGTCTTCATCCATTCTACTGATATGTCCTATATCAATGTCGGGATATAGCTCATACAGCTCATGGTTCATGCGTCGTCGATACTCGCCGTTGTGCACAATAAGGCCATACATTTTTCGGAGTATTTTTCTGTCGCAGACTCATACAGATGTTTGGTCTGTTTCCGATAAGACCCAGGATTCTGCGCCATAAAGCAAGACAGGTTGCATGAGTATGGCTGGACTTTTGTTACTCGAGAATGGGCTTTATCCCAAAGCTGACGTTGTCGTCTTTGTCTACTGCAGGTCCTAAGTACATACATAAATTCATCCACCACCACGAAATTATAACGGTTATCAACGTTTACACTTTGGTTTAATCCAGTGGTAGGAAAAACGAACGCACGCACACAAAAATATTATGTCGAATTTAATTAGTTCTTAATTCTCATGGCAGACGCATAAGGTGTTGTTGTAGTTGATGATAAATAGATGGCAACAACAACATACATTTTGTTTTTGCTTCTCACTTACGTTGTGTCAAATCCAACCCATACGCAAACCAACATAAATGTGAAAAAACACATCCAAAAATAAAATATAAAAAAAGAAAATTAGCTGTGCTTATGCGTTCACCATCTATACAGCGGAGACTGATGCTTTGAATCAAAAATAGTTGTTGTGAATTGCCGATCGTGTGTGTGTGAAATATACAATTATTGTCTGCCTCGCGAGGCTATGGGTTAGTTAACGAGGCTATGGGTTAGACTGGTCTAATTGCATGGAAGCCCTGCTCGTTGAACCCATTAATTTTGCCTTGTCCTCATTTACTGTCACACCCACTTTTGCTGACTCCTTCTCAATTCTCGAAAAAAAACCCAGTAACTTCTCTAATTGTGCGCCCAATGATATCGACATCATCAGCATACGCGAGCAGCATGTGACTTTTGCTTCTGATGGTTTTATTCATGTTGAGTGCAGTTTTACTCATAATCATCTCCATAAAGATGTTAAAGAGATCGCACGATCGCTTAGTTTCGAAAGGTTCGGTAAAATCGTTACCAGCTGTCACTGCGAATTTGGTGTTCGTCAAGGTGATTCTGCAAAGGCGTATGCATTTTGAAGGAATACCAAGCTCAGACATTGATTCGTAGAGTTTCTCCCGTATCGGGCTATCGAAGGCCGCCTTATAATTGACAAATATATGATAGATGTGTATTTGTTTTTCGTGGGTCTTCTCCAAGATTTGGCGTAGCGATTTTCCAGGCCTAAAGTAACACTGGTATGGTCCAATCAGGTCAGCGATAATTGGTTTTAGTCTTTCGCACATTATACTTGATAGAACCTTATATGCTATGGATAAAATGCTTATCCACGGTAGTTGGCACAGAGACTCGGGTCACTTTTTTTTTTAAATATGGGACATAGTACACTGGGACTCCAATCTTCAGGCATGCATTCATCTAACCAAAATTTGCTACTGAACTGATGCATGCACTTTATTAGCTCATCGCCGAGAGCCTTAAACAGCTCCGCCGGTAATCCATAGGCTCCTACGGCTTTGTTGTTCTTAAGCCGGGTAATAGCTGTTCTGACCAAGTACGGTTGTTGCGGCATTTTTTATAGAGTCGGAAATGGGTTTTCACTGCGCTTCAGGATCAGCGTCGGGAGGGGGTGGGTTATGTGCCAAACGTTGCGAGAGCTTCCTTGAGTAGGCTGTGGTTATATCTGGTAATTGCAGCTTTCCGATGTCTAGCTTTCTCTGCGTCTGGTTTCGTTTTACGATTTTCGCTCTACTTAACCTTTGCTGCTACCAGGTAGTGATCAGAATCGATGTTCCTCTGATCACTCGTACGTCAATTACACTGGATGAGCGCCTTCCACCAATTACCACGTGACCAATTCGGTTCTTCGTGATTTGATCAGGGGATACCCATGTAGCCTTGTGAATGTCTTTATGCTGGAATCTTGTATCACTTACGACCATGTTTTTTGCCGCGGCAAAGCCGATCAGTTTCATAATAGGGATTGTTTATGTTTTCTCTTTCGTTTCGTGGCGGGAGGCAAACCCAGTCCACCAGGTTTTTGCATTTTACCTACTTCCAGGATATTTGATTGCAGCCACCCATTACGGATTAGACGCTGACCAGGATGAAATATGTCGAACCTGGATTTTCTTCTTTTGGTTTCTATTCGCCGTTGGCCCATATGTTGGCTCATCCGCCTTCCAAGGACAAAAGAATTTTGATGAGCTTCTGTGACAGGGTCACCTAATAAACCTGAGACGTGTCAGTGATCGCATAAGCAATCAGGCTGATCATTTGTTTCGCCTTCTCACTCTAGCTAGCTAACGGAGGCGCAACATTAATCGCCCTAATATTTTAAAATAAATAAATAAAAATCGGGGAGAGCTTCTCACAACCAGTGTGCTGTGCGTTTTTTAAATTTATACTCACTGATTGGGACTTACAGTTTTACACCGGTTCCGAACGGTATTTTGAGAAGCCTTTTCATGGCTAAATACTAGATAGTGTCGCCGTCACTATGCGAGGTGACCGCCGTTGAAAGAAATTTAAGGTGGTCAGAGCAAGGATCGAACCCAAGATCTCATGTACAAAAGGCGCGTACAGTACCATTGCACCACCGACGGCCTGTCATTTACATTATTTTAATTTAGGCATTAATAGTAAGTAAAAGCTTTTACTTACTCACAATATTTTATATCAAAGCTATTTCCTCCATTTCCTCATTTATTTCTGGCTCTTCGTGTCTTTAGATATTTTAATTTTCATTTTGTTTCAGGTTAAATTTGTGAGGAAGCGTTTTCTTTCGTAATATATGTTCCTTAACTTTCCTCTCCTGTATAAAATATGCGTTCTAAAAGGATATACAAATATTAAATACATATTATTATATAATTACATTGTTTTTAACTTCTTACCATTGTTTCACATGGGAGTATTTCTAGTATTTCTCCTGCTATTTCTTTGCAGATTTGTCTATCGAACTTACAATAATCAACATTTCTTGTTTGGTTTGTTTCAATATATCTGCGACTCTTAAATTCTGAAATATTCATGTCTTGTTTCAGTATAATTAAATAGCCACCTTTATTATTGCTTCAACATTTACACTTCTTTAAATAGAGTTATTCCAATATTTTGGTTTCAGGTTGCAGCTCCGTTCCCGTACCTACTACAACTTACTAGAATTACCACTTTTTCGATATTTACTCGAAAAAAGGTTTCCGTACTCAGGAAAATAGTAAAGTAGTAAGTAAGTAAGAGAGAATAAAAAATATGGAGTTCTCTTTTACAACTTTTTACTAGTTCTTACTCGAAGAATTTTATCGAGTCGAGTTATCGCGAATTCAAAAAACACTCTCGGGTTTCGATTTTTGGGACTTTTCTTAGCTTAGAACCTATTTTCTAACTTGTTTGACTTTCAACTGGTTTTTTACTTTACTCACATTAATACCAGCAAACAAGTGTACAAAATGGTACAAAAACAAAGTACATGTGAGTTTGAAAACTTAAACGAACGTTGGGATGAACAAAATAAAATCAGCTGTTCAAACGACTTTACCTCAGAAATAATTGTACCATGTGACAGACAAACTTAATAGAAAGTTTATTTAGTTAGTTTTGAAAATTCGATTGTTGTTTGAAAAGTCATAGAAAACTCTAGGTAGCGAATTTTTGGGTAGTGTAAAGGGCAAAAATGTTAAAAATGGATAATAGTACTATTCAGGAAAAATATCAACTAGTTCATTTGCGCCAGTATGTGCTAACTCGTGCTCTTGAAAGTCAGAATTTTAGCATGTTTTATTTACTTTTTTGACTTTGAGGTCCATTTTCTCGATTTCTGTTAAGCCCTTGTCAAAGCCATACTTAAAGATTATTTCAACGTTAATAAAAGCCATACTTAAAGATTATTTCTTGTACTCAAAGTTTTTTTACGGAATTGAAAAATATTGAGCCTCTTAAAAGTTATGATTTTTTAAGTGAAAGTCTAAATTCGAAACTCCACGAAACAGACATGATATCGAAATTGGCTTCGGCGACAGTTTTTTTAAATCCAAAAAATTGGAAAAAATAGGTTCTAAGCTAAGAAAAGTCCCAAATATCGAAACCCGAGTGGTTTTTTTACGTTTCCGAAATTTGCAAAATTTTGGAACAGCCTAATGTATATGGAAAACATATTTTAATATCGGCAAATAAATTGTTTTATTGTAAATAGAACACCTTAAAAACATTTGTTCGGCGGCGGTCACCTCGCATAGTGCCGGCGACACTGTCGAGTATATAGCCATGAAAAAGCTTCTCAAAATACCGTTCGGAATCGGTGTAAAACTGTAGGGTCCCAATCAGTGAGTAAAACTGGAAAGCGCACAGCTCAGTCATTGTGAGAAGCTCTCCCCTGTCCCTTCATGGGATGTAATGGGAAAAACAATTTATTTATTTTTTTACTTTTTTAAAGCTTGGTCTCTCAGAACGAATTATCATTGTTGTTTATGCTCTCTTTTACTAGGTTTACTATTAAAAATGTACGGGAACAAACCTTGTATATACCCTAAACATTTTTAAATAAAATTATTACAAGCTAAAAAAACGGTTTCTGTAACATATTTGTCGTGTTTTGGTTACAAGCAAGCGATTATCACTTGCTAAGTTGCAAAGAAATCGGCTATTTAGCGATAAGTAATTTTATTCAAAAATATGAAAAAGGATTGAAAACGGTAAAAGATGTCAAAAAAAATTTTCTTTAAACTTAGCGAAAATGATTCGCGTCGCTAAGTTCTCGCTAAGTCTTCGTTAAGTGCTTCATACAAAATAAGCAATTATATAAGTAAGCGGTGTAACCAAAACACGCTTATTGTTATGAATTTCCTTAATTGTTTCCTTAATTCCCAATAATAAAGTACGGTTCGTTTTAAATTACGGTAATTACAACAGTTTTACTTCGTTTTATTTTACTTTAGTTTACTTTATTTATATCACTTAACATTCACGTTTGTCTATATTCAAACTTTATACTAATACTTAGCGTTGCTTACTTTCCGTTGTTTAATCACAAACTGACTATAATGCCAAAAACCTGGGCTATTTATACGAGTTATGCTTCTCGTTATTTACTTTATGTTAATTTGGTCATTAAGAGCAAGTAAAAGCTTTTACTTAATCGTAACAATATTCTCTCAAAAACATTCTGCACAAATCATGTACATTAGACCGACTCACATTAGGGGAAAAAAGTGTTTCTTGTCCTCAAATCAAAATGTACCTGGGTTTGTTTTCTGATGATTCCCAAATTATTTCGTTGTCTAGCATTAAGATCCAGCGGACCGTTTTAGCTAAAGATAAAGTATACAATAAGCTTGTTTTTTTATTCCCTGCTAAATTAATTTTTCGACGAATTTGTATGGAGTGCCGCTTAAAATCGCTTAATATCGCTTAGTTCCCCATACAAAGTCGTCGAAAAATTAGTATAGCAGGGAATAAAAAAACAGGCTTAATATTAGTATCGTTTGAAAGGGGTTTCTATGGCGCGTCCAACGGTATATAAAACATGTCCTGGCACATCCTTCTTTCAGGGATATTCTAAAAAAACTCGTGTTTTAGTTTTTAGTACGTAGATTTGTTTGATTTAAATGTCAGATTGGAGTAATTCTAAATATTCAAAATTTGGTCCGGAGCACCTCGCAAAATGTATTAAAAAATAAAAAAAGTATACCTATACAACAATGAGGGGTGGAAAAAAGGATATTTTTTTGTGAGTCGGTTTAATGTACATGTTTAGAACACACTCCAAATATTCATATATTTGCAAGTCCTAAACTCACTTATATTTAAGTGCAAACATTAGCACGTTTACTTGAAAATATTTCTACTTTGACGTGGAGCAATTTGCATGTTCCATTTTAAACATCCATATACACGGATCAGATTTGCCTGAATACCAAGTTCAGACATAGCTTCGACAAAAAGGTGGTATGTATCGATTTGCTTTTCGTGGGCGTGAATATTTGGTCAGTCGTGGTCTTGCCTGGTCCAAAACCACAGTGATAAGGTCGAATCAGGTTTTCAATAATTTCACATAATACGCTCGACAAGACCTCATACGCGATGGATAAAAGACTGATACCGTGATAGTTGGAACAGACACACGGATCACCTTTTTTGAATACATGACACAATACACTGAGACTCCAATCGTTGGGCATATATTCCCCCAGCCATATACCGCATATAAGTCAATGCATGTGGGCTATCAGTACTTCGCCGTAAAAAGTTCAGCGGGTAGCCCATTCGCACCAGCGGCTTTATTATTCTTAAGGCGGGAGATCGCCGTTCTAATCTCGTCTTGGTTGGGGGGAGGGGGTGTACAATCTACACTATCTTCCACTATTATTACCTTCTGATCTTCAATGGAAGAATCTGAGTGGAGTAGTGCTGAAAAGTGGTCTATCCACATTTTGAGCACACACTGCTTATCAGTCATCAGATTCTCATTCTCGTCCTTACAGGAGAGCAGCTCATTATTAGCACCGTTATTCGATCTTCTTACCCTCTGGAAAAGCTTTCGGGATTCACCATACATCCTGCACATTTCGGTCTTTTCACTCTCTATCTGTTCCCACTGCCATTTTTTCCGCCTAAATAGTTGAGTTTCCTCCCTTGTAATTGACTGTTTCGTTGTCATACGTGCAGCGTCTTTTTCATCGGTTGCAATGCGACATTCTTCGTCGTACCATGGCTTATCCTTCTGCGAAGTTTAGTCCCTGCAGCGGTTTCTCGGCGATTTCACTTTTTTAATTCTGAAAGGTCTCTTAAAGGTCTTTCCAACAAGCCCAAAAACAAAAAAATCCGACCACTGGTTCAGAACTTGGCAATTTTACCCTAGTACCCTCCGTCCACCAATCCGAAAATATTCAAACTGCTGCCATTTCGCCCCCTTGCAATTTCGGGGATGGTCGTAGATGGACATATTTTCATGAAATGAGCCAAGGAATACGCTGGTGAAATTTGTCCAGTCGTGACTGAACCACCCTGCTTGTATATTAGGGTGGGTCAAATTTTTTTGCGACAAAGGCTCATCGTGATTCTTGTTCTATGGGTCATTTGAAGAAAGTTTGCCGAAGAAAACATAGTTTTAAAATGAATTTCGAACCCCGGATTTTTCGAAATAAGTTTTTTTTTAAATATTCAATAATCGAGCTAGATATTTGACTGAAAAGGCAAAAGAACATTTTATTTCCTCTAGTAGAATGTGTATTTGGGCGGTTTTTGGGTCGACGAATCCATTTTTGACATTTATTTTTATTTTTGAGTACCGCATTTTTTGGGGAAAATTGACGAAACTATTGTGAATATATACTTGTATACTGTATATAAATAATATATTACTATATGAATAATATCAAAATTAGACACTTCTAACAACAAAACTTCCAAAAAGGTCCCATTTTTACAGTGTTTTATTTAAATTGCTTTGTTGTCTGTCAGTCTGTATTGTTCAAATCTAGTAACTCATTTTTAACACAGTTGCAGTTGACCAAGCTTTTACTTACTCGTAACACTGCCCCCCACTTAAGCCTGTTCGTCCCGAGCAGGCTCAACCCTCCGTTTTCCATACAGAGCTAGTCTTTCCAAATGCACGACTTTCATTTTAGCTCTTGGACTTTGGCTTTTCTGGATTCTATAAACAACGTCATTTATTAGTTTGACAACCTTGTAAGGGCCTTCCCAGTGAGTCTGAAGTTTTGGAGATAAACCCTTCTTGCGCTGTGGGTTGAACAGTAAAACTAGCTGGCCTTCATGAAATCCTTCTGAATTTGCCGCTTGGTCGTATCTGGCTTTCATTTTGTCACTGACCTTTTTAAATTTGTTGCGCATAAATTCATGGAGATCATTAAGATCCCCCGTATCATGGTAATTGACATCACTGTTCGCAGGTCAGACGCTGGTATGGTACCGAACTCCAAATCTCCAGGCAGCTTCAGCTCATTTCCGAAAATTACTTTAGCGGGTGTTCGCGAAGTGGAGTCACTTCGAAGTGGAGTCACTTCGGTATGAGTTCATCACAATCTCTTTGATCTGCGCTGACTACTTTTCTTAGGTATTCTTCAAGAGTTCGGTTGAATATTTCAACCATTCCGTCAGACTGAGGATGCAATGGTGTTGTTCTTGTTTTCCGAATACCGTATGACTCACACATTTCTTTGAAGATGGTCGATTCAAAATTCTTACCCTGGTCCGAATGGAGCTCCGAGGGGACACCAAAACGGCATATCCAGTTATCCACAAACACTTTAATTATAGTCTTCGCTTCCTGATTTGGAACAGGGTATACTTCGGGCCATTTACTGAAGTAATCCATAACCACTAAGACGTACTGGTTTCCAGAGCTACTGACTGGAAATGGACCAGCCACATCCATAGCTATACGCTCAAAGGGTGCACCTGAGTTGTATTGCTGCATGTGGCCATGACTTCTTTGCGTTGGTCCCTTAGCTGTCATGCATTGGGTGCAATTTGCTATCCAATCGGCTACCGCTTGTTGACAGCCAATCCAGTAGAACCGTTGCTTTAGCTTTTCAATGGTCTTGGTTATTCCTAGATGTCCTCCACTCGGGCCATTATGGAATTCTGTCATTATCTATTTTTTCTTGGAGGAAGGTACAACTATTAACTTTTTGACTATTTTACCATCCTCACTTTCCCATAACCGGTATAGGCAACCATCCAATAATTTTAGGCTGTTCCACTGGGCCCAGTATGCTTTCATCAGGGGGCTATCTGAGGCGATGTCATTGCGTGTTGGTCTTTCACCTTTTTCTTTTGCAGAAATGATTTTTGCCAGTATAGGGTCGCTTCTTTGTGCTGTTGACCAGTCTTCGTTGGATTCTAAGCAGACGTACGTCAATGATGTTTTCTTTCACCTCTGCTTTTGAGCAGTGTTTGCATTCCAGCTTGCATGGACGACGTGACAGGGCATCAGCATTACCGTGTTTTCCTCCTTTTCTATGTTCAATGCTGAAGTCATAGCTCTGCAGTCTTTCAATCCAACGAGCAAGTTGGCCTTCGGGGTTCCTAAATTGCAGTAGCCACCTTAGCGCCGCATGATCGGTTCTTAACTGAAAAGGCTGGCCGTACAGATACTTGTGGTAGTGTTTGACACACTCTATGACTGCCAGTAGCTCTCGTCTCGTAACACAGTAATTTTTCTCTGGCTTTGAGAGTATTCGGCTGTAGTACCCAATAACTTTTTCCTGGCCATTGATTTCCTGCGAGAGCACGCCACCTATTCCGTAACCACTCGCGTCAGTATCCAACACGAATTTCTCTCCAGTAACAGGATATGCAAGCAAAGGAGCCGTGCATAAATATTGCTTCAGTTGGTGGAATGACTCTTCTTGTTTTTCGCTGCAACAGTACGGCCGATTTTTCATTGTCAACTCGTGAAGACTTGCAGCCACTGTGGCGAAACCCGGCACAAACCGTCTGTAGTACGTGCAGAGTCCTAGAAAACTGCGTAATTCATGGAGATTCTGCGGTCGTGGCCAATCCTTCACTGTCAAGATTTTGTCTTCATCGGTGGAAATGCCATTTGCTGTCACTCGATGTCCCAAGTATTTTACTTCCTTCTGGAACAGAGAACACTTTTTCGGGCTGAGTTTCAACCCAGCCGCGGTTATACGTTGAAGGACTTCTTTAAGATTCTTCAGGTGTTCATCGAATGTTTTCCCCATGACAATGATGTCGTCTAGGTACACCAAGCATGTTCGCCAATGAAGTCCTTTCAACACGCACTCCATTAATCGCTCGAAGGTGGCTGGAGCGTTACAGAGTCCAAATGGCATTACTTTGAACTGCCACAGACCATCCCCTACGCTGAATGCAGTTTTCTCCTTGTCTTTCTCGCTGATTTCTACTTGCCAATAACCACTTTGGAAGTCCAGTGTGGAGAACTATTTTGTTCCTGACAACGTATCCAATGTGTCATCAATTCTTGGTAGTGGATAACTGTCCTTTTTGGTGACGTCGTTGAGCTTTCTATAATCCACACAAAGTCGAGTACTTCCATCTTTCTTCTTAACTAGTACCACCGGCGAGCTCCATGGACTTGAAGAGGGTTCGATTACACCATCCCTCTGCATTTCAGCTACAAGTTTCTTCACCTCATCTCTTTTGCAAGTGGAAGACTTCTGGGCGCCTGTTTTATTGGTCTCGCTTCCCCTGTGTTGATGTCATGCTTTACCATTGATGTCCTACCTTGGCATTCTTTTTTTAGGGCGAAGGCAGACGCATGCTTCCACAGTAATAGCTTTGCTTTGTTCCTATCAGATGGCTTTAGTTCTCGCACCCACTCACTGAGATGCGACTCCAGTACTTTCTGCTCCTTTTCTGATGGTTTGCTGAAGTCCGAATTAACTTCACAGTTGATGACCGCCTCGGCTGGTGTACATTCTGCAATTTCTGTGCGGTCGCTGATCACCTCCTCGTTGTTGGACAAATTTAGAACTCGTACAGGCAAATATCCTTCATTATTATTAGTCTTTACTAGAGCTTTGGCAGTGATGATGTTATAGTTTTTTATATTTTCCGGTTCAACTACCCACAAACCGCCGATCTCACAATCTCCCTCCATTCGGGCCCAGACTATGGTTTCTGAGTTTGGTGGCAATTTTACATCTTTGTGAGTGATCAGCCTTTTAATCTGTGTTGTATTGTCGTATCCCACATTGAGTGGAATTTCCACATTAGCCCATGTCAAAATTTGCTGCCCCATATCTAACTTAAGGCCTTGGGCAATCATAAAATCTGCGCCAATTATCACTTCATCTACAATGTCGGCGACAATAAACACGTGCTCGATGCTCATGTTGGCAATGGCTAACTTCAAATTAACTTTACCATGTACAGTTGCTGGCTCACCCGTTGCTGTGCGGAGTCTTACACCATGTAATGATTCCATTGGTCCATTTATCAAATCTGATCTGATGATAGATTGTGACGCGCCTGTGTCCATAGTCAATATGCGCTTCCGACCACCGATAGCTCCGTCGACAGTGAGGTTGTTGTTTTTCTGTTGTATTATTGAGATGGAGATCGTGGGGCCCTCGGTTGTGGGAGCCAGTCCATGCCCCTCTGGGCTAGCTCGTTTTAGTTTAACGGAGATTCATTTTGTACAGTAAAATTTGCCCGTTTATTGCCACGTTGAGGTGAGCTCGATCTTGTTCGTTTTCGTGGCTCTCTGCAGTTTCGTGAAATATGACCAGGTTTGTCGCAATTGTAGCACTTTGGTCTGGGCTTACTTCCGCCTGGTAACGCCTTGCTGAGGGTTTGGGTGATTTCTTTAAGATCGTTTATGGCACCCTTCAAATCTCCTGCCTCCGACTCCATTTCAATTTTTCTAACTTTTTGTATTTGAGGCTTGGACACAAATTTCGCTGTCTCCTGTGCCAATGCGAACGAAACAGTTTCGGCGAATGTAGCTTTTTGTGTGGCACAAGTCACGTATTTTATGTCAGGATCACGGATGCCGTTGACGAATGCTTCAATCTTAAATTGATCCAAGAATGGGTGGGACTCACCAGGATAAGTCATCAACACCAAACGTTCCACCTCGGTTGCGAAGTCCTAAAGCGTTTCATTATGCTTTTGCACTCGGCCTCTCAATTCCATGCACTGACGGAAATGCTCTGAAGGACTTCTGCTGCGTTGCCTTTCAGTGCTAAAATTAGCTCTACTGCTTTGTCGTTGCTGTTCCACAAGTTCTTAATTGCGACCATTTCGAATTGAAATTTAAAAACATCGAATGGTGTAGAGCCATCGAAACTGGGAGCTTTCAATCTACTAGAGCCTTCAGAAATTACTCGCACCGGACCCTCTTGCAACTGAAGTTCACTAATTTTTCTTTGCAATTCGCTTACATAATTTTTTAGTTCCCGTTTAACTTCCTCGAACTTATGTTCGACTTCTTCAATCTTCTGCCCCATTTCCTCGAATTTTTCTTCAACCTTTTCGAATTTATCGTTCACTTGAATCTCCATATTGCTCACAACTTCGGAGATTTCTTGCAGTTTCTCATTTGTGGCATTTGATGGTTCTTGAATAATTCTAGAATTCTCGCTTAATTTATCGTCCATAATTCTAGAATTCTCGCCAAATTTCTTTTCAAGTTTTTCGTCCATAATTCTAGAATTATCGTCCAGCTTCGCGTTAATAATTCTAGAGTTTTCGTCCAATTTTACAAACTTTTCCATCATGGCCGCAAACATTGTAGAAACATCTACATTACCAGTTGCTTCATTTGCAGATATCTCCATTTCTTCTTTGCACTCGAACTGATATCTGTCAATGTCGATGTTTCGGCGTTTAAATTCTTCTATTAATCGCCTCTGCAGCTCTACCTTATTACCAGCTGTCGGTTGATCCAATTTACTCAACTCTTTTTTTAGTTGTTCAACTTTGAGTTCTTCGAGCTTCATCGTTGTCCTTAATTCGTAATTTCACTTCTGACACCAATGTTACGAATTTCCTTATTCGTCCTTTTTGCGTTGTTTTATTCCCAATAACAAAACAAGGTTCGTTTTAAATTATGATATTTACAACGGTTTAACTTCCTTTTATTTTACTTACATTGTACAACAGTTTACTTTATTTATAACACTTCAACAAGTCTTATATTTTACTATCAATTCGCGTTGCTCACTTTACGGGGTTTAATTACAAACTGAACTCTCCACTCCAAAGACCTCCGCTATTTATACCAACTCACCATACTCAAATGAAGGTATATCTAGCGAATTCAAGAACCTTCTAGAATCTGGATGTTGTTGTTGTTGCTTATCTTTGTAGAACAATCTCGAAGGGCGGAGAGTTATCTTTACTGAGGTGAATTCATGCTACTGGTTTAGCGAGCTGGTACGTTGTTACAATGCATACTTTCAGGCGCAGCACTAACCGCCTGTTATTTACATACTATTAGTAGAGTCATTAACAGCAAGCAAAAGCTTTTACTTATTCGTAACAATAGGATAAATATGTTTTGTTTTGTTGTTGTTGTCGTATTACCTATACCTATTTACTTATACCTACTTACTTATACCTATTTACTTATACCTATTTACTATTACCTATACCTATTTACTTAAATCGACTATTTGTTGTTGTTGTTGCCGCTATAGGAACTGTAAATTAAATCCATTATTAGGAATTTATACATTACATTAATATATACATATGTACATATATGTATATGTATGTAGGTATAAAACTTACCTATTTGATTGATATTGGATGCTGCCGCTGCTGTTGCGATCTGTTGCATATTTGTTGTTGATGTTGCGCCTACAAATTAATTAACATTTTTAATAAAAATATATACATATAAACAAGGGAACACAAAACTTACCTGAGTATTTATTTATCTGCATAACAACCACTCGTTGCTTTCTTGTATTTCGTGTAGGTGCCATTTTGATTAGTAGTTTTTATTTTAATTTACTAAACGTCAACTGTTAGCTGCTGTCAAACAGCATCAAGCAGCATTGTTATTTTGCTTACTTGGCAGCACTTTCATTTAACATAAAAATGTATGAATTAATTTTTTCATATATTTTTTATACTTATATATCCATGTTAAATTCAAATTCACATTTAACATTTTGTTTCACTTAAATACATAAGTAAATATACGAAATTTCAATATTTCATCAATCAAAACAACATCCGAAGGTTTGTGTCCACACTGAAACAGCAGCATAGTTTGTGTTCAGGCTACAAACTCAAACACTCAACCAAACACCACACATATGTTTGAGTGTATGTGTTTAAACAATTTTCATTTGAGAAATTTAAATATTAGGAAGATATCAACCAATATGAAATGTATATCAAACGAAAGATAACATCTTCATTTACCTACAAAAAAATTTTTAAAAAAAGTTATCTCGCCGTTTCCTCATAATCAATGAAATAAGGATTACAACAATAACAATCTGACATGACTCCCTATACCGTAAGGTAAGACGTATTCTACGCCAAAAAAAAAACGCATACCGGTGAAGCATACATGACTTGGCAGCACTCTACTCTGGGGTTTTTTTTAAAATTTATTTTCCTGTCAGAAGTCATTTGTAAACAAAATTGAAATAAATTTTTTTAAATATTTGAGTTTATGAGAAATCTATTTACAGACACAGGCGGACAAGTCTGCTAAAAACCATTAGCGCCTTCGAAGCTCTGAAGGGAAACCAGCCCCATTTGAAGCATGCCAATGTAGGTTTAGGCTAGGATGATTGGACCGAAAATCGCACAAGCTTTGGTCTTTACAATTGCCGGAATTTGTAGTATCTCAACTTTCGAATATACTGCGATATTGCAATTCCCTCTGACCCCTCCTCACAATCGTTTACAGGGCTGGATATGCCTAAATACAATTTAAACCAATTGTTCATCAATACAAGAAACACATTTACTTATTTTTTGTAGTTAATTATTTCGGTAGTCGTCCATTAATTAAAACAATTTACCCATCTTATTATCAATGAAACGCCGTTCTAAAGATGCTAAGGAGCCACACTAAGCTAACAAAATTCACTGTTATCTAAAATGATTTCATTCATCAAACTGCTCCTAGGATCCTATTATTAATATATTTTAAGCCAAGAAAGTCGGAGGAAAGGAGTAGATACGAGGGCGGATCAATAAGTCCCTGACTTTTCGACCTTCCCTCGTAGTTATATGAAATGTAACACTGCTCCCATCAAGTACCACCTGTTAATAGACTACTGTCAAATTTTGAGCACGTTCCGTCATTTACTTTGCGTTTAACAGCTGTTCAAAACATATAACCTCGTGCATTTTTTTTAAAAATTGAAAAAAAGTGAATTTCGAATGCTCATTAAAACCAAGGAAAAGCTTGATAAATACTATGGGAACTCTGCACCATCGAAATTTCAATGAATTTTCAAAATGTGGTTTATGTCGGTTATGTCGAAATGTCGAAAAAATCCACGATATGGTGTTGGCCGATCGAAGAGTAAAAGTGCGTGAGATTGTTGATGCCATAGGCATTCAGTTAGTTGGGTTTAATAAAGCTGTCTGCAAGATGGGTGCTGCGTTTGCTCTCAATTGACCATAAACGTAATCTTGTGACAACTTCAAAGGATTGCTTGGAGTTGTTTAACTGCAATTCAAAGGAGTTTTTCTGGCGTTTTGTAACTGTGGATGAAACATGGAGCAACAGCCTAAACAATGGGTTTCTCCGAGTGAACCGGCTGCAAAGAAGGCCAAGGTAATTTTGTCGGCCAATAAGGTAATCGCAACAGTTTTTTGGGATGCACGCGGGATAATCCACATAGATTACCTTCAAAAGGGAAAAACAATAAACGGCGAATATTATGCCAGCTTATTGGACCGATTTAACGAGGATTTTAAAAAAAGCACACGTGTGTAGTCTCAATGGCAAAATTCCATGAATTGGGCTGCGAATTGGTACCTCATCAAACAAATGCCTATTTTATGGACCTCGATAAATCCAATTTTTTTTGGAAGGGATACAAAAATTGGAGAAACGTTGGACTAAGTGTATTGAGCTAAAAGGAGATTATGTTGAAATATAAAAAAAACTGTTTAATTCAAAAAGTCACGACCTTATTGATCTTCGGTAAGTGGGCCTGCGATCGACTTACAGAAGATGCCGATTTTGCTAAAAAAATCATCTTTTCAGATGAAGCTCATTTTGATCTTGGCGGGTATGTAAACAAGCAAACTTGTCGCATTTGGGGCACAGAAAACCCGCACGCATACATTGAAAAGCCGATGCACCCAAAACGAGTCACTGTTTGGTGCGGATTTTGGTCCAGAGGCATAATTGGGCCATTTTTCTTCGAAAATGAGCAAGGAGTGCCCGTTACAGTCAATGGCGATCGTTATCGGGCCATGTTGAACGAATTTTTGTTCACAAAAATTGAAGAGGATGATATTGGCAAAATTTGGTTTCAACAGGACGGCGCTACGTGCCACACAGCCGAAGCTACACCCGATGTTTTGCGCCCTGTTTTTGAAGATCGCATTATCAGCCGCAGAGCTGATGTCGTTTGGCCACCTCGGAGCTGCGATTTGACACCGTTGGACTATTATTTGTGGGGTGCCCTCAAAGATAAGTGTTACGCCGACAAGCCAGAGACAATTGACGCTTTAAAGGACAATATTCGTGAAGCCAGTGGTGAAATACAGCTGCACACAATCGATAATGTGCTGAAAAATTGGACCGATCGTGTAGGCTACTGCATGGCCAGCCGAGGCAGCCATTTGAATGAAATTATTTTCCATTATTAACCGGAAGGATTGTACTTTCAAATAAAAAAAGAAATTTGAGAAGATATTCAGTAGTTTTTTTTTATAGCATTTTCAAAAAAAAAAGTTATTTGGCGGTCCCGTTAGTATAATCTGCAACTTAATGGTGAACGTAAGTTATAAAATGAAGATGTCGCTAAATCGTAGATAACGAAACAGAAGCTGTGTTCGGACCTTTAACTAAAATCGTACATTTTGTTTTCTGGGCTTTGGCCGTTAAAATAAAAGATTCGCTGAAATTCATCATCAGGCAAATAAATTAGCGAATATTTTACATTACAAAAAGCATTTCAATATATTTATAAAAGCTTCCTCCGCCACGCCCGTCCGTCATCTAACGTTAGATGATGGACGCGCGTTGATGACTCAGCGAGTGTCGAAATATTGCAAAACAAAAAGAAAAATAGTACAAAAATTATTTATCTTTCCTTTTAACGGCCACAGCCCAGCAAACAAAATTGAATACTTACTTAAAGGACCGAAAAACAACCTCATTTAAAATCAGAAATGTCGAAAGGGAAATTAAAAAATTTCCCGGGAATCCCGGATGAATTTCCCGGGAAACCGGGAATGAAAAATGACCGGGATTCTCGGGATTTCCCGGGAGAGAAACTCTAATCAAGTATATTGTGCGAAAGACTAAAAGCAATTATCACTGACCTGATTGGACCATACCAGTCTGGCTTTAAATAAAATAAATGGTTTCCCATTACATCCCATGAAGGGACTAGGGAGAACTTCTCACAATCACTGACCTGTGCGCTTTCCAGTTTTCACTCACTGATTGGGACCTACAGTTTTACACCGATTCCGAACGGTAATTTGAGAAGCTTTTTCATGGCTAGATACTCGATAGTGTCGCCGTCACTATGCGAGGTGGCCGCCGCCGAAAGAAAATTTGAAGGTGGTCAGAGCCGGGTTCGAACCCAAGATCTCATGTACAAGAGACGCGCACACTAACCATTGCACCACCGACGGCCACACCAGTCCGGCTTTAGGCCTGGAAAATCGACAACTGACCAGATTTTCATTCTACGCCAATTCCTGGAGAACACCCATGAAAAACAAATCGACACCTATCACCTATTTGTCTACCCTACGAAGCAATGTCTGAGCTTGGTATTCCTGCAAAACTCATACGCCTTTGCAGGATGACCTTGCCGATCACCAAATCTGCAGTGAAAGTTGGTAAGGATCTTACCGAACCTTTTGAAACTAAGCGAGGCCTCAGACAAGGCGACACCCTGTCGTGCGATCTCTTTACCGTCTTAATGGGGATCATTATGAGAAAAGCTGCAGTCAACATGAATAAAACCATCAGCAGCAAAAGTCACATGCTGCTCGCCTGTGCTGATGATATTGATATCATTGGGCACACAATTAGAGAAGTTACTGTGTTTTTTTTTCGAGAATTCAGAAGGAATCAGCAAAGGTGGGTCTGACGGTAAATGAGGGCAAGACTAAATTAATGGTTTCAACGGGCAGGGCCTCCATGCGATTAGACCAAAGCGTGAAAGTGGATTACAGTTATAATTTCGAGGTGGTGGACGAATTTATATACCTCGTGTCTGCCGTAAATAAAAGCACCAACGTCAGCCTTGAGATCAAGTGGAGAATTGTGCTTGCGAATATATGATATTTTGGGCTAAGCAAGCACTTTAGAGATAAAGCCCTCTCTCGAGTAACAAAAATTCAGCTATACCAGACTCTCGTACAACCTGTCTTGCATTATGGCGCAGAATGCTGGGTCCTATCGCAATTAGACGAAACATCGGTATGAGTTTTCGACCGAAAAATACTCCGAAAAATGTATGGCCCTATAGTGCACAACGGCGAGTATTGGCGACGCATGAACCATGAGCTGTAGGAACTATATCCCGACATTGTCATAGTTAAGCGGATCAAAATAACGCGATTGCGCTGGCTAGGCCATGTCAGTAGAATGAATACGAACCAGAACGAACGAACGAAACCGATCTCGAAGGAAGACGAAAAATAGGAAGACCAAGACTTCGCTGGAGGGATCAGGTTGTACACTTGGTATTACCAACTGGAGAGATAAGGCAAAAGATCGAACTGGTTGGCGAAATATTAGTAATGCATTCGTTTCGTCAACTTTAAATGTTGACTGACCTTCATAATAAATAAATTGTGTTGTATGATGAATGACAAGAGCTATTTAGCTTTTTTATTTTATCCAAAACTACAGCTGAAACTACGAAAATTGTACTTTTCATCTCTGCGACGAAACGTTTTTCTTTCAGTGTATGTTTTGTAGTACATACAATGTTTACTGCAAATATATTGTGCAGATTTGTTTTAAATCTCCGCATTTGATAATAAACTTTATTTGTGAGATTAATTTCTGTTTGTAGAAAACATTTCAAGCCCATATGAATCCCTGGTAGGTCGTCTGCAATTCAATTGGTATTGAATAAATAAACATTTATTCAAATCGTTTTCGATTGCATGATATTATTTTTTACTACTGAATTATTGACAATGAAATGCATTTCGGTTACCTTGAAATTATCCAATAACTCAATTTTTTTTACGTTTTTTCTCTTGCAGATAAGATGGAAGGAAGGAGGAACACTTCAAACGAGTGTCAACAAATGCATGCGCGAGATAAGGCAGCAGGCAGGAGGTAAATAGTAGTTTCGTTTTTTATTTTGTGTGGCAAAAATTAATATCGTTTGCCAATTTGAAATGCACACACTCCATTTGTTAATACGAGAAACCAACACAAAAAAGGCAAAATTAACATAAAATTGGTAGAGTACGATTACTGTTGTTGTATGACATGGAAAAGGTTGTTATACTAAGAGCAATACTTGGACATCAGACCTCGCGCCGTCGCTTTAATTAAAATGTACAGTAGTTCATAGCTAATACAAGTATGTGAGAAGTAATATTGGCCTATTAATTTCTTCTCACTCCGTCGTATTTTTTTTGTCGCTTTTCTTTATACCACTTCACAACAGTCTCGTCATAATTGCTAAATTTTTATCTAATTTTTCTTAATATAAAACGAATTGAGGAAGGAGACACTTTCATATCGAAGATAACAGGCTTTTCCAATTGGACCGAGATTTTGAAATATTATCTAACTCCCAGTGTAATTAGGATCTGTTGTGTTTTGGAGATTTATCATGACTGCCAGCTAATTGACCGCAAAACAAAAATGGTCGTGGCGAAGTTGCCCATTTGTAATTACACAGAACATTGCCCAGTATCAAATTTGATTAAGATCGGTTGTGGTTTACAAGATTTATTGTGTCGATCAACCGCCACCAGAATGGGACTGGTAACATCACACAGTTTCCATAGCAGAGTGACATTTGACTATACTGTTACGATTAGTTAAAAGGTTTTAGTAATGCCTAATGCCTAAACTAACATGAATGTCAAATTAATGTTAATCTGACTGCTTTATTTATTTGGCTTAGTTAACATTTGGTTATAATGTAAATAACAGGGCGATTAATGCCACGCCTGAAAGTATACCATGGCTACAACAAACCAGCTCGCTGAACCATTTTTTATTGAATTCGCTTCAATACCGATTAAATTCGTTTAAGATTTCCCTCAAGAGACGGCAGTTCCACTGGTTCTGGAAACGGGTGGAAATTTCTATATAACGAGTATAATGATATCGAAAGATAACGAGTAGTGAAATTATCGAAAAACTGGAACCTCGTGGCTAGTAGTAGAACTGACATAAATATCAGATGAGCAGCGTTTAGGAGTTAGTCTGTGAGTAAACGGTTAAAGGTACAGTATCGCATCGGCAACCTGGTCTGTAGGAGCTACCACAATTTGCGTGCTACCCTCGTAAATTTTCTCCAGTTATTTAAACATTTACAGATTATTATTACTTCTGAGTTCAAGCTAATCACACATACCAGAAAATGTTTTAGAAGAAACACGGTTTGGCACAAAATATGTCGATGTGTATGGCTATGTGTACCGGTTAAAATTTGTTAACCGGTTTTTAAAAAAACATAACTTTCGAACAAATCAAAAACGGTTATTTGATGACCATTAACCGGTTTTACTCAAATACAAATTTTAATGATTTTCTCGAATTAGGATTTCAATTTTCAAATGTGATTTCATGGCATGAATAAGTTTTTCAAATTTCCCAACGATTTTAAAATTTGAATAAGATTTAAATACATATTTACCCTTAATCACCCCAGAGGGGTCAAGGGCTTTACAGAATGAGGATAACATGTTTCTCCAATCGACTTGCTCTTCAAATTTTCTCCTCCAGTTGGTAACACCAAGCTCTCGCAGGCAATATTCCACCTGGTCTTTTCAGCGGTCTTGGTCATCCTATATTTCGATGTCCTTCGAGTACGTCTTCGAATACCTTTCGCAATCGTTCATTCTGATCCTTTCTACTGACATGGTCTAGCCGGTGGATACGCCCTATTTTGATACGCATGACTATGTCGATGTCGGGATACAGATTATACAGCTCATGGTTCATCCGTCGTCTAAACTCACCATTTTTTATTTTAGGACCATAAATTTTTCGGAGCATTTTTCTCTCGAATGCTCCCAATGATGTTTCATCAGCATGCGATATTACCCAGGATTCCACGCTATAAAGAAAGACAGGTTGTGTCTTCATTTCTCGAGAGCGTCTTATTCCTGAAGTGCTTGTTTATCACGAAATAGGCTGACGTTATTAGTCTTCCATCACTTACCAGGTGATCAATCTGTTATTTTGTCTGTTGATCAGGGGATATCCAAGTAGCCTTGTGGATGTATTTACGCTGGAATCTCGTACCAACCATGTTTTTTGCAGCGGCAAAATCGAACAGCCTCATTCCGTTATCGGAAGAGATAGCGTGTAGACTGAATTTACCGATGGTTGAATCAAAGGCATTTTCCCTGTCCACTTTAACATTAATATCACCTAGAACAACCTTAATATCATGGTCTGGGCGTGGTAACGGTTTTTTATATTTCCTCTAGGCACTCATAGAACATGTCCTTGGTGTCATCGTCTTTTTCTTCCGTCGGGGTATGTACACAAATTGTGTACGTTATCGTATTTCCATTGCCAATATAATGGTGGCGGAAGGCAGACCCAGCCCACCGTGGTTTTTCATTTTACCTACTGCCAAGGTGATTATGTTTCAGCTGCCCATTATGGATCAGATGCTGACCAGAATACAGTGTGTCGAAACTGGACTTTTTCGCCGTTGGCCAGTAGTGTTGGCTCTTCCGCCTTCAAAGGATAAAAGAATATGTCCGCTAGTTCGAAGGGCTTCAGTGACAATCACTATTTAACCTGAAACGTATCAATGATCGCATAACCAATGAGGCTGCTCATTCGTTTCGCCTTCTCACTCTAGCTCACTCTAACGGAGGGTTCCGATAAAGCTATTGCTCGGAACATACTTCTAGGAAGTAGTGAGCTGCTTGGACTGCCCTACGAAGGAATCATTCCATCTTCACGGTCAGTCCCATGTCCCAAGATTTAAATACGATTTTCAAACAATTTTTTTTCCAAAGTTTAAAATTGAAATTAGTACAAAATTAATTTTTCAAACTTCTGGCGTTTTCGTTTCTAAAAAATAATGTTTCCCTTGTACTAGGCGACATTTAATTTTGAAGTTCAAATTATGTTTGCATTCCGCTTTTTTGTCCGATGATTACGAATATTAGTTCGTATGTAGATATATAGACCTGGGTGTATGGATGTTTAAAAATGTGTGTTATTTCTTTTGGACGTGTTCGTAGATGGGTTCGATATGTATATTTTTCTCGTTGTGTCTGTTTCGTTTTCTTCGTTGATATCGTAATGAATTATTTGCCGTTTGTCTTGTACAGTGAGTGATTGTATTTACAAGTGCATGCCAACCCAACCAGTATATTATTGGTATATCAGATGTTTCTGCAGTTTCGTTGTTTTCTTCGTTGATATCGTAATAAAATCGTTGCCGATTTTATCTATTAATCAGCAACTGTAATTGCGGCTTCGTTGGTGTTTTCATCGCTGGTATCGTAATGAAATCTTTCGTCTTGTACAGTGAGTGATTCTGTTAGTAACTCCCAACACGACCAGTCTAATATTGGTATAGCAGCTGTGTTACCCGCAGCCTAGCAATTTTTTAAAAATAAAAATCAAACTTGATTGATTCAGATTCGCTGCACTCCACTGTATATGCAGTTTGAAAAAAATGTGACATACTGAATTATCATATATGTATATGTGTACAGCCACAATGAATAACGAACAGACAGTTGATGCCACCCCAGACAACTTGGGCAAACAATATGGTTTCTCTATCACTGGCTGTCGGGACTGCCCAACTAACTAACATCTTGAGCAGAGTGGTTTATTCTGGTATACTAATATGTTCGGGTTTGTTTGAATTGGTTTGTACCTATAACGTTTTATTCAATTTCATCGAATGCAGTGATTTACAAATGCATCATATCGGTATAATTGTCTGTCTTTTTATTTGAATGTACAATTTTTGTTTGAGCTCTTGGGCAGAGTAAAATCTATTGAAGGGCCTTGCTAACGGCTTCCAATAGGTACGGGTAGATGTTTAAATTTAATAAAACAAGTTGAATAAGAGATATTAATGTATTTTTTTGGAACGAGAATTTCGTTTTCCGAACCACAATCCACACCAAACAGTGGATGGACTTCATACGGATTGGTATCGTCCCAAATCAGGCAGTTTTGCTTGTTGATGTACCTGTTCATCCAAAAATGTGTCTCGGCACAAAATGGGCGCAACGATCGCATTCGTTTCCAGAAGAGAACACCAATTCTGATAATAAAGTGGTAGCATTTTAACGTATTGGTTGACACTGCAACTAGTCTGAAAAATAAAAAAACGCCATAATTAACAATATATAAAACAACTGTCAAAAAACACCCGTCCCTATTTCAAACTCCTTTACATGAAAATAAGTATTGTTCTTTCTGGCTCATCTAGGTTTTCGGGGTCTGTAATTTAAAATTTAAAAATAATATTTGTTCAACGGTTCGGCTGTACGTCTTCATACACCTTTCAAGCTATAAATCCTACAGCTCATGGTGCATAGGACGACGATACTCAGCGTTATCGATAACAAGTCTATGTATTTTTTGCAGGACTTTCCTCTCGATTCCCCCCAGTGTTGTTACATCTGCTTGCGTAAGACCTGGGTTTCCAACTCAATAGGAATCTTATGTAGCTGGACTTTTGTTGCTCGACAGAGGATTGTACCTTTAAGCGAACCACAAACTTGAGCATGAGCTTGGTCGATAACTTTCTATCTGACTGATGAATTTGAAATAATATTAGCGAAATGTTTTGTGAACAACAAACAACAACAACGGCAATAAACTTCAACGATAGCTGATGTTCATGCTCATGAATGAAAAGTCTGTGGTTCGCTTTGTTAAACTTGCGGAGCCCGTAGAAACAAATCTCTGTAAAAACAATTCTCCATATGATTTCTAGACTGACATTGCTCCTCTTGTTTACAGCGAAGGTTATCGATTTTTACGTATTGTTACAGTCGGGAGTAATCTCTGTTCTACGAAACCATTTACACTGCTACTCCCACTTTCGCCAGTTTTTTGACGATGCTTGAAAATACTACAGTAAGATCCCGTAGTGTTCGCCCAATAATTTCAATGTGGAAGATATCGTACGATTCAGCAAGATCTCTTCCTCTCCCTTCTCTTCTCTTCTTGGAGTTAATCTGTGTGTGTAAAGCTGTATCAGCTTAGTAGGAATTAGAGGTGTGCGCGTGACGTGATTTTGTCGTGTCATGCTGTACTGCTGTAAAACTCAATCACGTATTCGTGATCGTGCGTGAGTTGTAAATTAAAAACCGTGTCATTGTTCGCTCATACCCAAATAAACCATTCCATTAAACAAAAACCTTTTTTCTCCACGGTGCATACATTACGTTTTCAGAAAATGTAATTGTTTTTGATGAAATCAAATTATTCGTTCCTTAATAAAATACGACTATTTGCTTCTTAATAAAATACAAGTTTTTGTTTCTTTTAAACAAATATTTTCCGTGAGCGTGCGTGACGTGAGTATTTTTTTCGCACGCTCACGGAGAACGTGAGAAAGTGAAAAATAATATTTCGTGAGCATGCGTGAAATGTGGGCTGGGTTTGCCTCCCGCCACCGTTCATAATGGCAGTGAAAATACAAAAACGAAACAGAAAACATAAACAACCCCTATTTGTTGACGACCCCCGCAAACGTTATAAGGACCACGATTTACGGATATGCACTTGGAATGTAAGAACTCTATATAGATCCGGTGTAAGTATCCAACTGGCAGATGTCCTCGAAAGTTATAAGGCTGACATTACCGCTATCCAGGAAATGCGATGGACAGGACATGGATGCACAAGAAAAAGAAACTGCGATATATACTACAGTTGCCATGAAAAAAAACATGAATTTGGTTGTGGATTTGTAGTTGGCAAAAGACTGCGACATCTAGTCTCTAGGTTCAATCCTGTGAGTGAACGTATAGCCACAATCCGCATAAAAGCGAAATATTTTTATATTTCCCTAATTTGTGTGCATGCCCCGACAGAAGAGAAAGATGATGATGCCAAAGACATATTCTATGAGCTCCTAGAGGAAACGTATGACCGCTGCCCTGGCCATGACATTAAGATTGTACTAGGAGATTTTAATGCCAAGTAGGAAGGGAGAATGTGTTTAATTCAACTATTGGCAATTTCAGTCTTCATGCTGACAGTTCCGACAACGGTATGAGACTGATTGACTTTGCCGCGGCAAAAAACATGGTCATTAGTGGCACAAGATTCCAGCATAAAGACATCCACAAGGCTACTTGGGTATCCCCTGATCAAAGAACCAAGAACCAAATTGATCACGTGGTAATTGATGGAAGGCACTCATCCAGTGTAATGGACGTACGAGTGATCAGAGGAGCTAACATCGATTCTGATCACTACCTGGTAGCAGCAAAGGTTCGCACAAGATTAAGTAGAGCGAAAATCGTACGAAACCAGACGCAGAGGAAGCTGGACATCGGAAAGCTGCAATTACCAGAGGTAGCCACAGCCTACTCAAGGAAGCTCTCGCAACTTTTGGCACAGAACCCACCCCCTCCCGATGACGATCCTGATGCGCAGTGGAAACCCATTTCCGACTCTATAAAAACTGCCGCAACAACCGTACTTGGTTTCGAAAAACCGCTTCGCAATAAACCGTGGTACGATGAAGAGTGTCGCATAGCAAATGACGAAAAGAACGCTGCACGTATGGTAATGCTTCAGTCAATTGCAACGCGAGCTGCAACTGAGCGGTATAGGGAGAAGAGAAAGGAGGTAAACCGTCTCTTTAGGCGTAAGAAACGGCAGTGGAGAAAGCGCGAGAGTGAGAAAATTGAGACATACAGAAGGAAGAACGAAGCCCGAAAATTCTACCGAAAAGTTAAAAACGGTACTAATGGACATGGTTCAGGGCCCCCCTTCTGTAAAGACAAGGACGGAAATCTCGTCGCAGATGTGCAGAGCATGTTGGGAATATGGAGAGAGCATTTCTCCGCGCTACTAGTACCTGAGATATCCGATGACGATGGGACAATCGATCACAATATGGACGACGACGTCGATTGCCCCCCTCCTAACCAAGACGAGGTCAGAACAGCTATTGCCCGGCTTAAGAACAACAAAGCCGCAGGAGCCGATGGATTACCGGCGGAGCTGTTTAAGGCTGGCGGCGATGAGCTGATAAGGTGCATGCATCATCTCATTAGGAAAAATTGTGTTAGATGAATGCATGCCCGGCGATTGGAGTCTCAGGGTACTATGTCCCATATTTAAAAAAGGTGACCCGAGTATTTGTGCCAACTACCGTGGAATAAGCCTTTTATCCATAGCATATAGCTATCAAGTATAATGTGCGAAAGACTAAAACCAATTATCGCTGACCTGATTGGACCATACCAGTGTGGCTTTAGGCCTGGAAAATCGACAACTGACCAGATTTTCACGCTACGCCAAATCCTGGAGAAGACACACGAAAAACAAATCGACACCTATCATCTATTTATCGATTATAAAGCAGCCTTCGATAGTCCGATACGGGAGAAACTCTATGAAGCAATGTCTGAGCTTGGTATTCCTGCAAAACTCATACGCCTTTGCAGGATGACCTTGACGAACACCAAATCCGCAGTGAAAGTTGGTAAGGATCTTACCGAACCTTTCGAAACTAAGCGAGGCCTCAGGCAAGGCGACACCCTATCGTGCGATCTCTTTACCATCTTAATGGAGATCATTATGAGAAAAGCTGCAGTCAATATGAATAAAACCATCAGCAGCAAAAGTCACATGCTGCTCGCGTATGCTGATGATATAGATATCATTGGGCGCAGAATCAGAGAAGTTACTGCGGTTTTTTCGAGAATGGAGAAGGAGTCAGCAAAAGTGGGTCTGACGGTGAATGAGGACAAGACAAAATTAATGGTTTCAACGAACAGGGCCTCCACGCGATTAGACCAAAGCGTGAACGTTGATGACCGTTATAACTTCGAGGTAGTGGACGAATTTATACATCACGTATCTGCCGTAAACAAAAACAACAACGTCAGCCTTGAGAACAAGCGGAGAATTGTGCTTGCGAATAGATGTTATTTTGGGCTAGGAAAGCAATTTAGAGATAAAGCCCTCTCTCGAGTAACAAAAGTCCAGCTGTACCAGACTCTCATTCAACCTGTCTTGCTTTATGGCGCAGAATCCTGGGTCCTATCGCAAGCAGACGAAACATCTGTAGGAGTCTTCGAGAGAAAAATACTCCGAAAAATTGATGGCCCTTTAGTGCACAACGGCGAGTATCGGCGACGCATGAATCATGAGCTGTATGAGCTTTATCCTGACATTGACATAGTTAAGCGGATCAAGATAACGCGATTGCGCTGGCTAGGCCATGTCAGTAGAATGGATGAAGATGAACCAGCGCGAAGGGTTTTCGAAACCGAACTCGAAGGAAGACGAAAAATAGGAAGACCAAGACTCCGCTGGAGGGATCAGGTTGACGAATCCCTGCGTACACTTGGTATTGCCAACTGGAGAGATAAGGCAAAAGATCGAACTGGTTGGCGAAATATGTTATCTTCGTTTTGTAAGGTCCCTGACCCCCCGGGGTTGTCCGAGACCGGATAAGTAAGTAAGAGCATGCGTGACGTGAGCAGTTTATATCGTAAGCGTGCGTGACCGTGAGCCGAAACACCAAGCTCAGACAGTTTTTTCTGTATAGATTGCTTCCCGTGGATTATGTTGGCATATAATAAACTAGCTGGACCCGGTAAACTACGTTTTGCCTTCAAAGTTTTTGTATTGCCAAAGGATGAACAAAATTTGTTGTCCCATTACGTTTCAAACTATAGTTATGGCTATTATACCGGATTCTTTCAAAGTGGGCATGGCATATCGCCCTCTTCCACCCTGGCTGTAAATTATACTGTTCTTCATATCTCGGACAGTTTCAAGTTGTATGGCGGTTCCACGCCCCTTTCTCCAATCACAACCAAGTATAGCCAAGTAGTATCAGCAGGTCGTCAGTACCACATTGTGAAATTTGCATAACTATCGGTCTATTGGTCTATTAGAAAAGCTGTCAGAGCGATTTTTGAAAAGGGGGCGTGGACCGCCCACTTTCACTCTGGCTGTATAGCCTATGTCACCCGCTAGATGATTCTGAATATTGTCTGAAAATTTCATCAAAATCTGTCCAGCCGTTTTCGAGTCCATTCGTAACATACCCACGTAGATACATACATACATCCATTTTTATATACATATATAGATATCTAGATATAATAGATATCTAGATATATAGATATAACTGATAATTTCCGATCAGGTATGCAACAATTGGATTTAGTTTTTCACACATTACACTTGAGAGGACCTTGTATGCAATGGATTAAAAACTTATCGCAGGATATCTGTCACATACTTTTGGATCTCCAATTAATAAGATCCCGAACGCAGAGGCTCAACTCCGGTATTTGCAGCCCTAAAGTTGAAGCCTGCAATTTATCAGATCTTCGCCACCGCCCTTAAAGTTTCTACTGGTAGCCCAACGGCGCCCGCAGTTATATTTTTGTAAGGCAGGAGATTGAAGTGAAGAAAAATTGCTATCGTCATCTTCAATAAGCCCTATTTCGAAGTCTTCATTGTATCCACGCTGAAAAAAAGCCTCTGTAACATATCCTCCCAAACATATTATGCAGGAACCATGTATATATTTGCAACACACTTCAAACATTTATATGTTTGTAAATCCCGAACTCACTTGTGTTTAAATACAAACAGTTGCATGTTTACTGGCAAACATGTATGCTTTTAGGTGGACACATATGCGTTCTTCACCCAAACATCCATATACATACGTGGAAGCATTCACGCATTTCCCCCAAACATCCATATACATTTGTGGAAACATGTTCGTATTTCCTCCGAAACATAATAATATTTAGAAACGAATTTTATTTTGATTTCAATTAGTATATGTTTTATTTATTATAATTAATTTTATCAATATAAATCCACATTTGTAAATAATTAGTACCAAAAAATAACAGATTTAAAAAGTCCCTTTTTACATTTACTTGCTGTTATTTTTCATGAAATGAGAATCTGCTGCTCTTTTGCTTCTCCTTTCTTTGTTGTCTCTCACGGTTTTGATTTCAGAAGGTTTCAACTATTCGTTGGTGATGCGTTGGTACACAAACCGTACACTTATATACAAATCTAGTTCATACAAGCCAAGCGTGGATTAATTACTAGTGTTTTGTTTATAACATTTCACAAATGGTCCGCCGTTCCGATTTAACCAGTATAGGCTCGGACCGACAAGGGGCTTCACGTTATTGCCCTTGCCAGTTTCTTTCCTCAAAATCGTTTCTCACTTTGGTAGCACACATAAATATATATATACGACACACACACACAAAAACCCAAGCAACATCAAAAACCATTTATTTTATTCACTTCCAAGCGCTTTTGATATCCTCTGTCCGATGAACCATTGACGACTGAAACTAAAACGCAATACATCAGCCAAAATAAGAAACACTGAGTTTATCTACAATTTACATGCACATTCAGGCATATTATGAATCATTGACTGAGAGAATAATGCAAAAATACAGATACACACTTATAAGATAGACTCTCTCGTTGTCCCTCTTTTATTATCTTGCTCTCGAGAGAGCATAAACAGAGCAACAAACATATCTATTTGTATCACAAACACAGATATATTTGGGTCTCGAACACATATTAATCATTGTGTCTCAAACATGTAATATTGACTAGCAAACACAATGTGTTTGGGCACAAGTATATTATATTTGGGACAAGCTCCAAACACACATTATATTTGCATCCAAACAACAAAAACGACAGATTTTTCAGCGTGCCCTTCTTGGAGAAGTCATTTTGGGAAATGTACTCTCCACATCCTCAACACAGGATTAGCAGGATTTCCATTCTCGTCTTTATAGAATGGATTTTAACTTTCTGGTAGAACTTTGGGGTTTCGTTCTTTCTCCTGCATATGTCATATTTTCGCTCTCGCGTTTTTCCCACAACCGCATTTTTCGCCTAAAAACACGGTTCTCCTCGCTCCTCATCAAATTATACCGCTACGTCCCAGTCCACACTGCAACTGACTGTAGCGTTGCCAAATATGCAGTGATATTTTCATCAATTTTAAAATTTTTGGGACATGGGACTGACCGTGGAGGTGGAAAGTTGCTGATAGGCATTTACTTGGGAGTGGCCGGAAATTAGGACACACCAATTTTAGACTAAGTATGTCCCGGACAATGGCGTTATCGGAACCCTTCGGTAGGTAGCTAGAGTGAGAAGGTGAAACGAATGAGCAGCCTGATTGGACATATTCTTTTGGCGGAAGAGCCAAGACTACTGGCCAACGGCAGATCAAAACGAAAGAAACAAAAATCCAGTGTCCGTAATGGGCGGCTGAAACATAATCACCCTGGCAGAAGGTAAACTACAAGCTACGGTGGGTTGAAGTTCAAAGGCAAGGACTTCAAATACGCAAGAATAACAATAAACGAACAAGCCCCTATCTCTTGGCGGCCCTCTTTAAGGATATGTACCTGGAATGTAAGAACACTATACAGGACGAGTACCTCTTTCCAACTGGCGGATGTCCTCGGAAAATATAGAGCTGTCATCACAGCCATCCAGGAAATGCAAAGGACAGGATATGGTTGCACCAGAAAGAAAAACTGGGATATTTACAACAGCCGCTATGAGCGAAAACACGAACTAGGGATCGGATTTGTAGTTGGAAAGAGACTGCGACATCTAGTCTCAAGGTTCAACCCAGCCACAGGCGAAATATTTCAACATTGTATTCACACATCGACTGAGGATAAAGACGACGAGGCTAAAGAATCATTTTATGAGCGTCTGGAGTAAATATACGAACGCTACCCTGACTACGACAATATGATTATTCTAGTAGATTTTAATCCCAAACTGAGAAAGACAGTTTGTCTTTCGGCCAACAATCGGTAGTTTCAGTGTACACGATACCACTTCCGATAATAAAATTGATAGGCTTCGCTGGTAGCATGGTAGTTAGTAGTTAGTAGCACACGAATCCAACACAAGGACGTGCATGAGGTTATCTCCTGATCAGAGAACGAAGAACCAGGTTGATCACTTGGTAATAGATGACAGCCACTTTTCTTGTATAATGCATGGCCGTGAGAGCCGAGGGGCCAATATCGACTCGGATCTTTATCTGGTTGCTGCCAAAGTCCACACAAGACTGGGCAGGGTAGGGTGAAAAATGTACGAATCCGAACACAAGAAAAGCTGGATATTTACAAGCTGCAAATACCGGAGATATCAAAGGCTTATTTATGAACGAAAGCTCTCTCTATTATTATCGCTGACTACTAAACCTTCCGACGAACTATAAACTTCAGAAGTCGCTGCGAGAACTGAACTTGGCTCTCAAAAACCGCGGCAACATAAGCCATGATACGACGAAGAATGTCGCATTGCAACTAATGGAAAAGGCGCTGCACGTATGACACCGAAACAATTAGTTACAACGCGTGCAGTGAATGAGCGTTACAAAAGGCGTTAGGGGGAAAAAGCAGTAGTGGGAGCAGAATGAGAGAGAGAAATTACCGAAATATGCAGGATAAACATTGAATCCCGTAAATTTTTCAAGAGAGTAAGAATATCGGGCAACGGGCCGAATAATGACCTGTAAGGTCGAGAATGGGAATCTGGTGACAGATAAGCAGTGTGTGCTTAAAATGTGGAGAAAACACTTCTCAGGACTACTACAGTCAGATTCGGAAGACTATGATCGTGGAAGATAGGGCAGATAGTCATCCACCCAGCCATTACAAGATTATAACGGAAATCTCCCGGCTTAAAAATAATCAATCGGCGGGTGCGGTTGTGTATTATTATACATAAAGACTAATACGAAGATAATAATGATATGAATGGAATAGGATTGATAAAGCAGGGACAAATGAAGCTGCAACAGATGCAGCAGGATAGATAAAGCAGGAAGTGATAAAGTATGTGGAGCAGGAACAGATGAAGCAAGAACAGCTGACACAGGAACAAATAAAGCAGGAACAGATGGAGCAGGAACAGATGTAGCAGGAACAGATGTAGCAGGACTGAGGATGCAGGAACTGATGAAGCAGGAACAGATGTCACGGAAACAGGTTAAGCAAGAATAGGGTGAAGCAGGAACTGTTGAAACACGTGAAGCAGGAACAGATAAAGCAGGAATAGGTGTCACAGGAACAGATGAAACAGAAACAGATGCAGCGGGAATCTAATGAAGCAGGAACAGATGAAGCACGACATATGAAACATGAACTGATGATTTAGGTGGAGCAGGAACAGATGAAGCAAGAACAGATGATACAGGAACAGATAAAGCTCGAATAGAGGGAGCAGGAATAGATAAAGCAGGAACAAATGAAGCAGGAACTGTTGAAACACGTGAAGCTGGAACAGATAAAACAGGAATAGGTGTCACAGGAACAGATGAAACAGAAACAGATGCAGCGGGAATCTAATGAAGCAGGAACAGATGACGGTCGAATAGATATAGTAGGAACAAATGAAGTAGGAACTGGTGATGCAGGAGAAGCAGGAACAGGTGAAGCAAGAACAGATGACACAGGAACAGATAAAGCAAGAATAGAGGGAGCAGTAATAGATAAAGCAGGAACAAATGAAGCAGGAACTGTTGAAACACGTGAAGCAGGAACAGATAAAGCAGGAATAGGTGTCACAGGAACAGATGAAACAGAAACAGATGCAGCGGGAATCTAATGAAGCAGGAACAGATGAAGCACGACATATGAAGCATGAACTGATGATTTAGGTGGAGCAGGAACAGATGAAGCAAGAACAGATGATACAGGAACAGATGAAGCGAGAACAGATCACACAGAAACAGATTAAGCATGAAAAGATCAATAAGGACAGATGAAGCAGGATCTGTTGAAACAGGTGAAGAAGGAACAGATAAAGCATGAGAACAAGTGTCACAGGAACAGATGAAGCTGGAGCAGATACAGCAGGATGAGAATGAAGCAGGAACAGATGAAGCAGGACATATGAAATAGGAAATTTAGTTCGGCGAAAAGGAACCAGAATTTATTCACATGATTTCTCGAATGAAATCTTAAATCAGTCAATTCTAAGCATTATCAGTCATTAAAAAAATAATCGCTCGTTTAATTACTTCAATCGAATCCGATAGAGAGAATAGATGGTGGAACTCATTAAAAGTATTGCAAAGACTAAAAACTGGATTAAAGGATTCGTAGTTATGTTTGAACGCGGAAAGAAAAAATGGAACATATTGTCTAGAAGCTCTAAAGGAACATTAAAATTTAGTGAAGAGACCAAATATGCTGAATTACATTCTCCATTGATTCGTTTAACCATAAAACATAAATCAATGAGGTGTAATCTATGAATATTGGGAGGTAGGTTCGAAGATGAACTCCAACCAAGATTGCATAAAGCTAAAAGTAAGAATCATGGTTGGGGGAATCTATGCCCGACGATTGAAGTCTTAGCATACTGTATCCTGTTTTCAAAAAAAGCGACCCGAGTATATATACAAACTATAATGGAATAAGCCATTTATACAGCGCATACAAGGTCCTCGCGAGCGTAATGTGCGAAAGACTAAAACCGTTTGTTTTGCAGATCTGATCGGACCTTATCAGTGTAGCTTTCGGCCTGGAAAGTTAACTATCGATCAGATATTCACATTACGACAAACCCTGGAGAAAACCCACGACAAACAAATAGATCTTTGTAGATTATAAGTCTGCCTTCGATAGCCCGATACGGGGAAAACTGTACTCCGATATGTCGGAGCTTGGTATTCCTGCTAAGCTGACACGCCTATTTAGAATGACAATGACCGACATTGGTAAAGATTGGTAAAGATCTCACCGAACCATTGAGTACGTGGCGAAGTTACAGCTAGGGCGACACTCTATCATGCCATCTCTTCAACATATTAATTGAGATCGTCGTGAGAAAAGGTGCAGTCAACAGGAAAAAAAAACTCTCAGCAGCAAGTCACATGCTGCTCTCGTATGCTGATGATTTAAACATCATTGGGCGAAATCTGCGATACGTTACTGCAGTATTTTAGAGAACTGAGAAGGTATCAGAAAAAGTGGTCTTGGCAGAAAACGAGGACAATACAAGCAGAACATACACCCAATTGAATGAAAGGGTGAACGTTGATAACCGTTATAATTTCGAGGTAGTGGACGAGTTTATTTACCTTGGATCTGCCGTGAACAGAAGCAATAACGTCAGCCTAGAAATCAATCGGAGAATTGTGCTTGGAAACAAGTGTCTCGGGAAACCAAGATCAAACTATATCAGCCACTCATACAACCTGTCTTTCTTTATGGCGCAGAATCCTGTGTCATATCGGGTGCTGATGAAATGTCACTGGGAGTCTTCGAGAGAAATGTGCTCCCAAATATATATGGTATATATATTGTTGACGACGCATGAACCACGAACTATATAATCTGTGTTCCGACATCGACGTAGTTATGCGTATAAAACTAGCACGTTTCCGCTGGCTAGGCCATGTCAGTAGAATGGATCAGAATGAACCAGTGCGAAAGGTATTCGAAGATGTACTAGAACAACATCGAAAAAGAAGACCAAGACCAAGAATTCGCTGGAAAGACCAGGTGGAATATTGCCTGCGAGAGCTTGGTGTTACCAACTGGCGGAGAGGCGGTTGGAGAAACATGATATCCTGATTTTGTAAGGCCTTTAACTCCTTTGGGTTGTTTCAGACCACCTAAGTAAGTAAGGCATCTAACCTCATAAGGTGGTAAACAACACAATAAAAACAAATTTCAGTGATTGGGATGCGTCTTCCTTCCTCATCATCAACACTGTATACACCGAACTCACATTGGCGGACTATGGTTTCGAAGATTGCGAGTCTTCTCCTCAGGTCCTTGGTGTTCTAGGCCAGTCACCATCTTGTCAGTAATTGCAGTTTTTCGATTTCGATGTCTCTCTCCTCTTTCTCTCTTACTTATCTAAAGAACAAATTTCTATACCGTCAACATTGGGGATACTGGGATAGACTTTTTCTGGTAACTGGAATCTCTCGACTATTTTTCTATAAAAGGAACTACTTTATAGAATCCATCCACCAATTTATCGAAACTTTCAGAAGGCCCCTTGATCCAACAATTTTTTTTTGTTGTGGAACAGCGTAAAATAATCCCTCAAAATTAAATACAAATTATCGTAAACTAACAGGAAGAACACTAACTCTGAAGTGGATTTGAATTCTTTATTGGTTGCAGAATCTCCAAGGATCTGTTGTTATAATTGATATTGAGCAAAAAACGATAACTTCTTTATACAATTAGTTAAAAAATAAAACCAAAATAAGCCTTTTTTCGAGTTATTGTCGTTTTGACCATATTTATGTTTTCTACCTGCTACATGAAAGTTTTTTATTTAAATTTTTTTACATTGTCAGATTTAGATGATCTTCAAACGCCATATTCCCCAAAAGGCCTCTTTTGCTAAGGCATTTATAATTTTTCCCGCTGTGATGAGAATATTTTATATCACTTAGATTCCCATCACCAACACAGTGATGGAGAATGAATTTGTAATACAACAAATTGCGATTGAACAAACGAAGCCGCTAAAATTTATGACGCAAAATCATACAATTATTTATCTTTAAGTGCTTCTTACTCGTATGCATGCGAAGGAACATCACATATGTTCTCCTTTGATCCCCCACTCTTTCATCTCTCACTCTGTCGTTCATTCTTACGCGATTCATTTCACTTCGCAATTAGTTAAAATTTCGTATCATTTTAGTTTAAATTCCTATACAAAATTGAACTAGCTACATAGTATGTCGAATGAAAATGAAATTTAAAGTGAAGAAGAGCAAAAGTATTTTCCGATTTTACACATGCAGATGCATATTGACTTTGCGGTAGTTGCACTGTGGGACGTTCAAATTCTGGCAGAAAATAACTGTAATAAATAACTGTATCAAAACCTATTCCATTTGTCAAAATCGTCCTAGATGAAGTAGTCATCAACGATTTCTGTTAGACATTTTGATTTTTGTCACTCACCACTCTTGTCGTTTAAACTGTCTTTGATGAAGTTGTAATGGTAATTTTGGTTAACGACCAGCTGCATGACAAAATATTTAGCTCGTCGCGTACAAAACACCGTCGCACTGTGTTTATGACATGCTGAGCGATAATCTCTTTATGTTGCCACTAGAGGAATGCATCGCGGGAAATCCCGGGTGGGAATTTCATTCATTTTCCATTCCCGACTTCCCGGGAATTTTATCCGGGAATCCCGGGAAATTTCCAAAAGAATTCAATGGAAAATAAAACATAACTATCAGTCTTTTTTGCACTTGGGTATTCTACTTACATATGATTTAAATTGTTGTATTTTCGTAAATACTGGTATCAGTTCACTGAAATAAAAACGATTATTCGTAGGCATATGATAGTTTCGTTAATTAGTTTACATTGCTACAATGAAAGGTTTCATACTCCCTACGATGGTATAGATGCTGCAATAAAACATGTTCTACAAGATTTTTTTAATATTCATAGTTGCGTTGCTCAAGCAACTCGATTGAGGTTGCTGCAACGAATACATCAATTGTGCATTTGGGAGAAAGGTTAAGGTTTGGGCATCTTATGCTTTTTCAATATTTTATTTGTTTATTACTGTATTTAGTCAAACATTTGAAGTTATCAAAACGAATGTGTTACTTCAAAGTGTCAGTTATTAAAGCGACGAAACTGATTTGTATCAAATAAGAACAACTCTGATTGCACACCAATTTTTACTAGTACCTTTTTAGCATAGAATAATACATACCATAGAAGTTTTTATTCGCTCAATAAATTAAACGTCATAGGTACGATGGATAGTAAACATTGGATGGTGGAAAATATGGGTTCAATAATACCAGATGGTGGCAATAGTATACAGCGATCCACAAATTAATAACAACCGAATTTCGTGTTTTTGTGACAAACTTATTGCCCAGTGGAACTTAGCGAAATTGGTTACGATTGCATGAGTTCTGAAAGTAGTAGTCTGACTATGGAAAAAGTAAGAAGTTACTTCGTAAATTGGTGGTAGGCCAATTACGAAGGAGCGTTGTATTGTTTGGTGAGTTATATCAATCCCATTACCAACCTGCTTACGATTTCAGTGAATCGTATGCTTGTACAGATTTTTGTTGTTGTTATTTAATGTGTTGAAATACTTATGTTCGTATACGTATAAAAAGTAACGGGAATTTGCAAATTCGCCATGGCGAAGAATTTACTGAATCATGCTGTGCAGTTGTAAAATTATTTATCATTTAAAAGAAAAGTTTGTGTGCAACAGTTGTGCTTTTAATAAAAGAGACATAAAATACAACATACAATAATTTTCAAGGTAAGTACCAACGTGAAATACATATAGTGAAACTAACATCTCTAAGTGAAACTCCAATAATATATGTTGCAATAAAATATTACCAGATGATGCGTGGTTTTGGAAAACGTCATATAAAAAGATTAGCCGCGCAAATAGCAACAGCTCAAACACCAAATGACCCATCAGAAAATGAGGCAGTAGAGAATACTCAAGCTGAAAATGCGCAAGCAGAAAATATTTTTGTGAGAGACATTTCCAATGAAAATGATATTAGTAAGTTAATTTTTTTTATACCAGTGATGGCCAGCGTTTTATACCCTCCGCCTTACTGCTAATTATAACTAATAATTTTAAATGAAAATAAAATTATATTACAGATGTCTTTATTTACGTCGCAAATCACCGGTGGAGACTATACTTACATACATTACTAGCGAATTTGCCTCTCCTAATACGCCTAATTTAGCAAGCAACGCTGACCTTGACGACAAATATAAAAAATTAGAAGGTAATAACATAATAACAACGTAATTTTAATTTTTGTAATCCAATTTTCGTTATTTTCTTAGAAAAAGTCGATATTTTAATGGCCAATCAAAAGGTCATTATGAGACAACAAGCAGAAACGTTGGCGATCCTGAAACAGCTATTACATAAAGATGTGGGCTCCTTTAAAAATAGAAGTGTGTTCCCATTGAATACTTTAGAGGCTTTAAAAGCACTAAACGAAGAAATTTTGGCGGGGTCCAGTGAAAGCTATGTAAGTTACATATATAATCCAGTCCAGTTTCGATATTACATTATTCACTTTTTTTCTATAGATAAAGATCATAAAAAATATTATAGGCAAATCGGGAATTGTCAAATCAATTGAGGGTATTTTCGAGAGGAGTCTCATTGTCGACATCAATTATGATGGTATCCATTCCAAATTTGCACTCAAAGAATGTAAGGGACTAATGGACTGTTTGTATGGTACGTGAATTTTTGAAGAAAAAAAAATTGCCTTTACTAATATATAATTCTTTTGAATCCAGAGGCTTCGCGAAAGGACGGATATTGTCATGCCGATTTTATAAAGGACGTGCGACAGGCATTGAAATTAGCAAAAAACCGCCAACATAAGACTAATTGCTTAAAAAGCAAAATACCAAAAAATTACAATTAAAAAACACACATATACATAATAATAAATGAAGTAAAATTAAATATTTGGTTATTTTGTGCGTTAAAAGTAGGGAATTTGTAGGTACCTACATAGCTAGTAGGAAGTAGCTATACTGTAAGTACTTCCAAGTTCTTGAATTTGTAATAGCAGGGTAGGTACCTACATAGCTAGTAGGAAGTAGCTATACTGTAAGTACTTCCAAGTTCTTGAATTTGTAATAGCAGGGTAGGTACCTACATAGCTAGTAGAAAGTAGCTATATTGTAAGTACTTCGAACTTCTTGAATATGTAATAGCAGGGTAGGTACCTACATGGCTAGTAGAAAGTAGGTGTGGGGAAACTACGCTCAAGCTTATGAATTCGTAAGCGAAATGAAACTACTTCGCTCTAATGACATTGATCAGAAAAAAGAAGTGAGATGGTATAATTGTTGGAAAGTACCGCTGGTTGCTATTTCAGTAGGAAGTATCCAATGAATGACTACTGACATGTACCGCTGGGTGTGTTAAATACAATACAAATGTATACCAACGATAAAAGTCAACAAAAAAGTGCAAAATATATTTAAATTTTTCAGTTCTACACCAAAACGACAGGAAAAAGTTAAGGGAACATATTTTGTAACTCCACCTGGTGTAAGATAATTTTAAATTTAATTGCTCTCATTTCCACAAACCTACGATGAAGGGTGTGAAATGAAACGTCAGATGAGAGAATAAGTTTATCTACGTTTGTATTATTCTATGCTTTTTAGCAACAATGCTCAAACACATAACCATAGACGAATATAGTATAGACACATTTATTCTCTCAATAAATTAAACGTCATAGGTATGGTTGCAAGTAAACATTATATGGTGGAAATCATGGGTTCAATAATACCAGATAGAGACAATAGCAAACAACGTCCAACTAAGGAATAACAACCGCATTTCGTATTTTTGTGGCAAACTAGTTGTGTTAAATACAATACAAATGTATACCAACGATAAAAGTCAACAAAAACAGTACAAAATACATTTAAATTTTTCAGTTCTACACCAAATCGATATGAAAAAGTTAAGTGAATATATTTTGTAACTCCACCTGGTGTAAGTTAATTTTAAATTTAATTTCTCTCATTTCCACAAACCTACGACGAAGAGTGTGAAATGAAACATCAGATGAGGGAATAAATGTGTCTATACTATATTCGTCTATGGTGTCAACGACTAGAGAAACCTCTCGACTTGGTCAGCACTTGAACCGATTTAATTTTGAAATGGTAGATGATAAATAGGAGCCTGGAGATAAATAGGGGAATGTTGCTTGCAAATAGATCCTATTTTGGACTCAGCAAGCAGTTTAACAACAAAGCCCTCTCTCGACAGTCAAAACTCCAGCTATACCAGACTCTCATTTTACCTGCCCCGGCATATATCCGAAGCTTGGGCATAACTAACCTGACCAACTATTTTTGATCGAAAAGCGGGATTTTGACCCAAAAAATGGGATTTTGTTATTTTTAACCATACATGGGGTTTTTTAATTTGCATTTCTTTATCTAATGCAAATGAATTACCATTGTTGCTCAGGCACTGCAAATGCAGGTTGTGGAATCGGATGCCAATTGTAATGAGATATGGGAATGTATTGAATTTGTTTGTCTGCTGGCAATTCTGTTTTTAAAGTATTTTATATATAGAGGTTTGTGGCTTTCATAGGCATTGCCTCATATGACAATTATAATTTGTAGTTTAATTTGAATTACCTGTTCAAATGAAAATTCAAAAAAATTTCAGTACCATTGGCAATTGTACTAATTTCCAAAGCGTTTCCTTCATATCTGGCAGCTGTGGTTTTCAAATATTTTACACAGTACAGGTTTATGAATTTGAAAGTCTACTATACAATACCTATTGAAGCCACAAACCCCTCCATATAAAATACTTTAAAAATAGAATTGCCAGCAGTCAAACAAATTCAAAACAATTAAAAGCATTCCCACATTTCATCCATCCGATTCCACAACCTGCATTTGCATTCCCTGCGCAAATTCAAAATTTTGTAATTTCCATTGCGAACAATGGTAATTCTTTTGCATTTGAATTTTTTTTTTTAATCGAGCGAACCCGTCGCCGCCACTCTTACCCGCCCCTACCGACCGAGAGGGCCACGTCCCCATAACGTGAGGACAGCGTACACATTATAGACCGGTCTATAACGGGAGAGCAAGGATCATAAGTTCACACGTTGCAACCAACTACAGAAATTCTTCACCAGTTGGTATTACACTAACATAAATAAGTATAAAAGCACATCACGAGATATTAACATAACAGACTTCATAATATATAATAATTACGAGCAAAACGAAAACCAAATTATAAATCAGACCAGATAGTAGGGATAAATTAAATTAAATTTACATATGTATGTTAATGAATATACAGCACTAATGCAATCGGTTCAAATGACAAATTATGCTAGACTTTGTCGTTTCTCAACTACCTGTGAAATCAATAAACTGATATAGCTCATTAAAGTCACGACACATTCTCCTAACTGGATCAAAGGACGCATAATTCAAACGCTGAAACTCGATGTGAATGAGTTTATAGTACCTCGTTGGTCTCAATGGGACATTTATGAAAATCTTAGATAACAGAAATTCAGAACATATACATCCATCAATTATCTTCAAAACTGTAATAGAGTTTATCATGGTACGTCTACTACCAAGAGTCGGCAATCTGATCAATGCTAGTCTACTGCTATACGAAGGAAGATTATGGTTCGGGTTCCATTGAAGATTTCTCAGACAAAAAATGAGAAACTGTTTCTGGACCGATTCAATCATATTAACATACAAATTGTACTGGGGGTCCCAAACAACTGATCCATATTCGAGAATAGGGCGGACTAGTGAAGTAAAAAGATTTTTCGTAACGTAGGGATCTGAAAATTCCTTTGCCCAACGTTTAATAAAGTTCAGAACGCCATACGTCTTGTTTACCATCGTAATTATGTGGGAGTTGAAATTCAATTTTCTGTCCAAGAGAACACCAAGATCAACAAATGAATCCACCGATTCAAGAACATTGCCACCTAAAATGTATTTTGCCGAAAATAATGATGACCTAGAGAACAGCATATGCTTACATTTCGTAAAATTAACCTCCATCAAATTGGTTTCGCACCACGTCTGGAAAGTAGACAAATCCCTCTGAAGTAAAGTATATTGACAAGGATCCTTGTAAGAAAAATAGATCTTCACGTCATCAGCGTACATTAACAATTTAGAGTGCATTATGGAGGCGGGTAAGTCGTTAATGAATAACAAAAATAGAACCGGCCCAAGATGACTGCCCTGAGGCACCCCAGATGACACAAAAATAGATCTTGAGAATGATCGACCAAATGATACCATCTGTTCTCTGTTCATTAAGCAAGAACTAATCCAATTCAGCATGTTATAATTAAAACCCATTGCCCCTAGTTTATATAATAACAAATTGTGGTTAACTTTATCAAAAGCCTTATTAAAATCGGTAAAAATCACATCAGTTTGATCTCCATTAATAAAGCCGTCAATAATAGAAGAGGAAACTGAAGCAAATTAGTCACGGTGGAACGACCCTTCCGAAAGCCATGTTGACATGGATCTAAAATAGAGGAAACCTGATGAGAAATTACCTCTGTGACTAACTTCTCAAAAAGTTTAGGAATGACACTCAATTTTGCAATTCCCCTATAATTTGCAACATTTACTAAACTACCAGATTTGTGGAGAGGGATTATATAAGAGCTCTTCCACTGTGCAGGAAAATGACCGAACTTCAACGAAGCGTTAAATAAGAGAGTCAACGGTAAGCTGAGAGAATTCGAGCAGTATTTCAACATAGAGTCCGGGATACCATCAGGACCAGCTTTATTCGAGGCTTTCAAGCTGATTAAGCTACCTAGCAACCACGAAGAATTTACGACAGGTGCATCAAACGGAATGGTAGAGCGGACATTGTACGGGTATGATTTGGAAACATCAATTAGCAATAGACTCTTCATCGGAATATTCAATACAGTGCATTTTGATCCTACAAGGTGTGGAAGACGAATTACGCTTCAAGTTAACAAATCTAAAGAATGATTTGGGGTTCCGTTTAAAATTAGCCTTCAACCTATCCAAATTTAATCTGTAACTCTCACGACATTTAGAGTTGTATCTACTCCTAGCAACAATATACCTAGCATAGTCTGCTAGCAGCCCAGATTTTTTATATTTTTTCGAACATCTATTCCTTACATTCTTGAGACTATTTAGAGCCCTTGAGGACCATGGGGGACCAGTATTACCCATTATTGGCCTCTTGGGTACAGACTTAGAAATATAGCCATTAATAATATTATAGAAATCATCCAGGGCGATTTCAAATTCAAAAGAATTATCACACTGACAAATACTATGCCAGTCGGTATCAAAGATAAGATTATTCAAAAGAATAAAGTTCGCACGCGAAAAGCATAGGCCAACATAGGACGAAGAGCAATTGCAACCAACCTGCATGGTATCATATGTATAATTAATTCCCAGCGTTGGATGGTAACTATCCTCAGGAGAAATTAACGGATCAATTCGAGAAATATCAAAGTTGTTAGAATCATCCACTTAAACTAGATCAAGGACTCGATTCATAGAATTGGGAATGTCGTTCAATTGAATCAACCCAAGTTCGGAAATATGCGTAACAAAATCAGATGACCAAGATGATAAATAAGCAATTAGATAAAGTAATGCAAATTAAAAAAACCCATGTATGCCTCATAGTACTTTCAAATTCATAAACCTGTACTGCACTTATACAACGTGGCGCAAAAGTAATCCTCCTATCAGAAAATGCTATAAATTTTACGATTGGCCCCTAATGTCAGTTCTGTTTTGACATTTAAGTAGTAAACACATGCGAAATACACGTTAATAAACAATGTTACGCTACACTGCTCCAGAACGCGGAATATTGCTGACTATTTATTTGACCAATAATCGGTCGGTGACTTTGGCACAACGTGAATTTCGTCGCAGATTTCCTGGCCGTCCAACGCCTACTGGTGAAACACTGCGACGTTGAGCCGCTCGCCTCGAAGAGACTGGCACAACACGAGATGCTGCCAGGCGTGGCAGACCCCGGAGTAGCCGTTCTGTAGAGAATATTGCTGTTGTAGCCGAGGATGTCATGGAAGCGCCGTCGACATCGACCAGACGACGTGCCACGCAAATGGGTATCAGTCGACGGTCTTTACAGCGAATTTTGGTACAAGATTTGAAGATGTTTCCGTACAAAGTCCAGACGGTGCATCAGCTGTTAGCTGCTGACCGCCAATCGCGTCTAACGTACGCTCAAGCCATCCTTAATCACCACCAAGAGGAAGATGATTTTTCATCAAAAATAATCATGTGTGATGAGGCCCATTTCCATCTTAGCGGGTACGCAAATAAGCAAAATTTACGCTTCTGGGGCACTGAATCCGCGTGTAATCCACGAAGAGCCATTACACCCGCTCAAAGTCACTGTATGGTGTGCTGTTTTCGCTGGAGGAGTCAAAATGCCATAAAAAGGGCTCAAATGACAATCAACTGTGGCGGCGGCCATTTACATGACATCATATTCTCGACTTGATGTAAAAAAATTAAAAGACCAAATAAAAATAATCCACAAGAAGAATCAAAGTTTTTCATTTTTTTTAAATTACAGCCAAAAAACATCGGAAGTTTACTTTTGCGCCACCTTGTATAACATATTTGAAAACCAAAAGTGCCACATATGAAGGAAATGCTTTGAAAATACTTTAAGTACAATTGCCAATGATATTGAAATTTTTCTCAATTTGCATTTCGAAAGGTAATTCAAATTAAACTACATATTAGAATTGTCATGTAATTAATTTGCCCCATGTATGCTTCCAACAAATTAGTTAACATTTAAATAAAATATAAACATGATCTCTTATAGCCTTAAAGGAAATTACAACTTTAAACATAACGAGGATCTAAGAAAACTAAATTTAAAACATATGGTAGGGCCAAACCAAAACAGAACGAGACAACTACAATTAGAATAGTTCGTTCTATAAATAGAAATTTCGAAAACTTCTGGATCAGTGCGTGTAAGTAGGAAAAGCAATGTGTAAGTAGCAACAACCAATCACTGTGCACAATCAATAAATGTCTTCGGTTAGTGACTTGTGTAAATACACACCGCAGTGGCTTAACGGGCTAGACGCTGCTGAAGATGATGCTTCGCAAACATCGAAACGATCGTCCAGCGAATGTGAGTTCGAATCCCACCCGCGGCATTTACATTTTTTCACTAACCGGAGAAAACATGATCTCTTATAGCCTTAAAGGAAATTACAACTTTAAACATAACGAGGATCTAAGAAAACTAAATTTGAAACATATGGTAGGGCCAAACCAAAACACAGGACAGTAGGGTATCCAACTCTATTGCCTCCCTTGAGCATCGTCGAAATGTGGGTTGCGTGTCACTGTTCTATCGATATTTCCACGGTATGTGTTCCTCGGACATCCGGCAACTTATGCCGGACGTGAGGATATTTAGCCGAAGTACGCGGCTTTCCAGGAACTCTCATCCGTTTTTTATCGAGTGGCCGATTGACCGCACTACACACTATAGAGAAAATTCGTTCTTCAGCCGTACAGTCCGTATGTGGAATAAACTTCCGGCTAGTGTATTTCCCACCAATTGTGACATACAAACATTCAAGGCAAATATCAACAGACACTACTCCCTCTTTCCACCCTCTACTACCTCAATTTTCCTTCGCCAACACAATGCACTGCATTTATAGGGGGCATCCCCTGAGTGTTGGTTTGATTAAAAAAAAAAAAAAAAAAACGCAATGTGTAAGTAGCGACAACCAATCACTCTGCACAATCAATAAATGTCTTCGGTTAGTGACTTGTGTAAATACACACCGCAGTGGCTTAACGGGCTAGACGCTGCTGAAGATGATGCTTCACAAAGATCGAAACGATCGTCCAGCGAATGTGAGTTCGAATCCTACCCGCGGCGTTTACATTTTTCTCACTAACCGGAAAAAACATGATCTCTTATAGCCTTAAAAGAAATTATAACTTTAAACATAACGAGGATCTAAGAAAACTAAATTTGAAACATATGGTAGGGCCAAACCAAAACAGAACGAGACAACTACAATTAGAATAGTTCGTTCTATAAATAGAAATTTCAAAAACTTCTGGATCAGTGCGTGTAAGTAGGAAAAGCAATGTGTAAGTAGCGACAACCAATCACTGTGCACAATCAATAAATGTCTTCGGTTAGTGACTTGTGTAAATACACACCGCAGTGGCTTAACGGGCTAGACGCTGCTGAAGACGATGCTTCGCAAACATCGAAACGATCGTCCAGCGAATGTGAGTTCGAATCCCACCCGCGGCATTTACATTTTTTTCACTAACCGGAGAAAACATGATCTCTTATAGCCTTAAAGGAAATTATAACTTTAAACATAACGAGGATCTAAGAAAACTAAATTTGAAACATATAGTAGGGCCAAACCAAAACAGAACGAGACAACTACAATTAGAATAGTTCGTTCTATAAATAGAAATTTCAAAAACTTCTGGATCAGTGCGTGTAAGTAGGAAAAGCAATGTGTAAGTAGCGACAACCAATCACTGTGCACAATCAATAAATGTCTTCGGTTAGTGACTTGTGTAAATACACACCGCAGTGGCTTAACGGGCTAGACGCTGCTGAAGACGATGCTTCGCAAACATCGAAACGATCGTCCAGCGAATGTGAGTTCGAATCCCACCCGCGGCATTTACATTTTTTTCACTAACCGGAGAAAACATGATCTCTTATAGCCTTAAAGGAAATTATAACTTTAAACATAACGAGGATCTAAGAAAACTAAATTTGAAACATATAGTAGGGCCAAACCAAAACAGAACGAGACAACTACAATTAGAATAGTTCGTTCTATAAATAAAAATTTCAAAAACTTCTGGATCAGTGCGTGTAAGTAGGAAAAGCAATGTGTAAGTAGCGACAACCAATCACTGTGCACAATCAATAAATGTCTTCGGTTAGTGACTTGTGTAAATACACATCGCAGTGGCTTAACGCTGCTGAAGATGATGCTTCACAAAGATCGAAACGATCGTCCAGCGAATGTGAGTTCGAATCCTACCCGCGGCATTTACATTTTTTTCACTAACCGGAGAAAACATGATCTCTTATAGCCTTAAAAGAAATTACAACTTTAAACATAACGAGGATCTAAGAAAACTAAATTTAAAAATAGTTTAAATTAGATTTAAAAATAAAATTTATTTTGTTCGATTTATTAGTCTTTATTTCATATATAAGTTTATATCGATAAAAAAAATATTTTGTTATATATATTTTTTTATTTTTAAAAAGCCAGACTAACAAATTAGCCAATTACAATAAAAACAATTTTCCTTTTATCGGGCATTTGAAGTCGCCGAATTCGGAGTAATTTGAAATTAGTTTGCTTTGAAATCTGTTCACATATTTTGCCCATAATAAGCACCTAAATATGCAACTTTTATTACCCAACCGTCGGTAAAAAAAATAGTTTTATCCAGGGAGTTTCGATGACACAGCTGGTCGACTTCCTAGCTGCAAATTTGATACAGGACAGAATGTGCAAGAGAGTGAGCCATAGACGAATTGAAAAAACTGACTTTAAATTTGATTTTGTCGGCACTTATGACTTTTAAATTCACTTTATATACAATGAATTAGTTTTGATTTGAAGAACAGAAAAATTTTCATTCATTTTTACTTGTATTACATCTATATTCTGGCAGAAAAAAATCCAATGAGTGTTCGAACTCACGGGCGATGTGTTAACACCTTTTTGCTACACGGTACCTGTTCAATTTCTGTGAACACATTCGTAAATGTTACATTGGAAAATAAAAAACAGCGTTCAATCATATGATGACGTTACAGTTAAATAATTACACCAGTGCAAGCACATGTGTCATTATTTTCTTGCTCAATACTTTTTGTTTTAATCCCACAAAAGTCAAAGAATGCTAAGCAACAGACACTTGTACATACATACATACATTGTTATATTCGTACGATATAACCGAAGATCAACATAAAATACTTTTTTAATATTACTCCAAATTAATACTCCAAATTAATACTCCAAATTAATACTCCAAATTAAAACACTACAATCTCGGCTCGCCGATATCGGATCGCCTTAATTTTTGGCCCAAACTCTTCGTCGAAACCCGCACTAGCTTTTTAATCCAAAAATTAATAAAATCGGCTATGAATTTCCGGAGAAAATCGCGTGAGAAAATTATATGAAAATCGCCCAATAATCACTTTCAATACCGACTGCCAAGCAACGAACAAACAAACGATGATAAGACAAAACCGAAGATCAACATAAAACACTTTTTTAATATTACTCCAAATTAATACTCCAAATTAAAACACTTAAATCTCGGCTCGCCGATATCGGATCGCCTTAATTTTTGGCCTAAACTCTTCGTCGAAACCCGCACTAGCTTTTTAATCCAAAAATTAATAAAATCGGCTATGAATTTCCGGAGAAAATCGCGTGGGAAAATTATATGAAAATCGCCCAATAATCACTTTCAATACCGTCTGCCGAGCAACGAACAAACAAACGATGATTTACTCTTACAAACCTAACACTTGCGTATGTATTAAATTTATAGTTTACTGCCCTAGAGGCGCGCGTATAGATGTTAACACATCAAAAAACTGGCATAAAAAACTGTCTTTAGCCAAGTGACTTTCAAGGGGAATTTGGTGGAACTGAAACACTCATATCTTTTCTTTAGTATTTCTCTATGCTGTCGCTAGGGGGTTTCGATAGCAAAGCTGGTCGATCTCCTAGCTACAAAATTGATACAGGACAGAATGTGAAAGAGAGTGAACGATGGGCGAATTAAAAAAACTGACTTTGTATTTGATTTTATTGGCACTTATGACTTTTAAAATAAGTTTATATGCAATAATTATGATTGAAGAACGCCACAAATTTCAAGTTTTTGCGCGCAACTTGGTATTTCAACCCATGATGAATGCAGGTGCTGTGGAAATACTTGGAACAAATTTGTTGGTCAGGGAATAATCTTACTCACTTTTTCAGCCCACAAATGGAAACGTTGACTTCAATTCACTTTAACTCCAATAGGCAAATTTCTAGGCTTAACTATGTGAACTGAACATGATGTCCCGTAGTAACACAACAGCCATCAATAGACTAAACGTGTCTATAGTGACGTACACTTATACGTATCTTAAAACTCCGAGGTTTTTAAGGATAAAATAAGCTATAACACGATACGGCGCCTTCATATTGTAATACAGTAGTTTTCCGATTTAACGAACATTCGTTTTAACGAACATCGCATTTAACGAATTGACAAATTGTTTCCATTTTGTACCTTATATAGCGAACAAAAAATATTTTTTGTATTGGATTTAACGAACAAATAAAAATCAAATCAATTGCAAGTGTGTATGTATGTAAATGAAATGATATTTAAGAAGAAAAGCTAATAACATAGAGAGTGAGTAAACATATACCGTTAGTTTCGTCGCTGCGAGGCTGCGCGCTGTCTCTGTTCAGGTGTTTTGTTTTGAAGTTGTGAGTTAGTTTTGTGAATTATTTCAAAGTGCTAACATCAGAAATGGGAACGAGAAAAAGATTATGCTTAAAAGATAAAATAAAAATTTTCGATGACTATAAAAAGGGTCCATTCCAAAGAAACTGTCATTGCTAGATCAATTTTTTAAATAGAATTTCCTTTTTTTTATTGAATTATTTTTGTTTATGTTTATTTAAAATTGTTTTTCATAAAATTTGATATGGATTGTTCCTTTTTTATGTTTTTATGAATTATTCTTTTTATATTTAAGTTTTTTTTACCAAACAATATTTGTAAGAATTATTTTCTTCAATAAAATAAATATTTAAATTATTCTTTGTTTTCTACTAAATGGCAAAGTCGAAAAAACCGACTTTTAAGCTAGTACCGGGTATAACGAACTTTTCAGTTTAACGAACCGGCCTGACAACATATAGGTTCGTTAAATCGGAAAACTACTGTATATCCTTATTGGGCAACTTAAATATTTGCTGTCGTACCACATCACTTGTTGGAAATTAACAAACTGTTATGAGAACTTAACCTGCTTTTGACTCAAACCGAATATGTTTATTTTGCCACTTTGTTGCCAACTGACAAAATATGATTTCTCTCTCACTCTCTCTCTCTCTCTCTCGATAGTATCAAAGAATCAAAAAGACGACAGTGATAGCGAACCTAATAAGGATTCATTCATACGTATGTTTGACAGCTTGACATTAATTGAACCAATTGTTGATATCTGGATATGTATCAAGGCGTCTAAACACACATGTTTATTTGTAATTGTAAATAGATATGATGAAGCTATCGCGGACTAAAAGCCATTGACGATTTAACAAAAGCATATCTAATTGAGTTTGTGTCTACCCACACGTATCCATATATCACACAATATACAGTTGTGTCCTTTTAAATAGCACAAACTACACACATGTTAAAAAATGTAAAACAATAGAATGGTGTATTAATGCATTAGTTGCGTAGTTAAAAAACACTAGTTGATTTCTAAAAATATGTATTATTTTTAAATAAATAAATTGGTTAATGAAAAATTAAAATTATTAATTATAAATTCTAAACACCAACTCCTTGCTAGTTGAATGCTAGTAATAACTACAAATATGAAATTTGAATTGGCAAAATAATTAAACATTAAATATAATTCAATTTTAAACCCAGGTTTTCCTTAAAGATACATATAAATCTTTTTTTTTTAATTTCGTAAATTGTTATTATACGTATTATTAAATTATCTAATCCTAATCCTAATCAGTGAGTATAACACTGGAACGCGCACAGCTCACTGGTTGTGAGAAGCTCTCCCTAATCCCTTCATGGGATGTAACGGGAAACCATTTATTTATTTATAATCCTAAATTATTTTAATGTTTCATTAATGCGTTAAAATGACTGATTTAGAAATTGAAGCAGGCACGTGATTTTGGTGTGCGCTTGTCCCAATCTTATCGATCCGCAGTGATGACCTTCCTTCTATTCTTCAACTGACCAATTAAATCTCCTTACATTTCCATCGGTCGGATTACGCAATGATGTTGACCTTAAACCACAGGCCCATACATACATCTCCTACACTGCTCTGAATGCAGTTCTAAAGGTACACCAAAAATACTTACTCAGTTGTCCACGACAGATTTACTCATCGTTTTCGCTTCTCGATTCGGAATAGCGTAGATCTTGGGCCATTTTCACAACGACTAAGGGCCTGTTTATGTAACATCTTTTTTCACTCATCACACTTCAAATGACGAACGAATTTATTTTTTTGTTTTTGTGGACTAAGTTTTGAGGGTAAACGAAAAGAGCTTTTTTTGCTGAAAATTTTGTTTCGACAAACTGATAGATTAATTTGTACATAGATTTGTTATCCGTCTCATCTGACGTTTCTCTTGGCGCATCTTCAATGAGGAAACGAACTTCTGTCAGCAACGTGGAACAAAATCCTCCATTTTTAGTTTTGTGCATTCACGATGTTCATATATTTACATATTTTGAACATTCACAGTAACAATTTCACCAGTGTATTTGTCAAACCTCAGTGACAGAATTCTTTCTTGACGTTCAAACACAAGTTCGCTTCCCTTCAATCAATAAACCATAGAGTAAATCTTAGTACAGAAAATATTTGGCTCATCTGACGTTTTCTTTCACACTCTTCGTGATGCGGTCGGTGTGATGAGAGAGATGTTTGACGAAAAGTGACATACACCAGGTGGAATTACAATAACTTCTTGCTTTAATTTTTCAGGTCATTTTGGTGAAAAACTGTGATATTTAAATGAGTTTTAAACTTTTTTATTGACTGATATTGTTAGCATACATTTGTGTTGTATGTAAAACAATTATTTTAACACACAAAACGAAATGCCGTTGTTATTTTGTTCGTTGTTTTAAACCATTGTCTCTATCTGGTATTAGTAAAGTAATTCTTTTCAACATCAAACGTAAATATCACACCAGGCCAAATGTCATAAATTTGGCGGGAGAACTATTGGGTCTACTATAAGTATTAGTCTATGCAATAAATCGATGGGCGAGTTGAAAAATCTATGTATAAATCATAGACGAATTTAGTATAGACACATTAATTCTCTCAATAAATAAAATGTCATAGATATGGTTGCAAGTGAACATTGGATGGTGGAAATCATGGGTTCAATAATACCAGATAGAGACAATAGTACACAACGTCCAACAAAGGAATACCAACCGCATTTCGTGTTTTTGTGGCAAAATAGTTGTGGTAAATACAATACAAATATCTACAAACGACAAAAGTCATCAAAAAAGTGCAAAAAAAATTTATACGAAAACGAAATGAAAAAGTTAAGTAAACAGTTGTTTTACTTCCACCTGATGTAAGTTAATTTTTGTCGAATTTCTATTATTTGCACAAACCTACGACGAAGAGTGTGAAATGAAAGGTCAGATGAGAGAATTAATGCGTCTATACTAAATTCGTCTATGGTATAAATTAATCTATGGACAAACTCAAACACGGCCGAAACAAAATGTCAAATTAATCTTTGACTTGTAACATTTCATACAAAATAAAATATTTTGCGGTCGCTGTTTCTGTTTTCCGCATTATTATTTAAAACGGGAAACCTCAAATCGTACGGACGCAATAATTTTAGAAACACTTGGTGCACAACTATAAACAAATTAATACAACTTTACCACTTTGAATTTTTGTTTATTTATTTTTTTCTGTGTCTGAAATCAGCTGTATTCACTAAAACAGCTGATAAGACAGGGTTGCCTTCATTTTGGAAAAATTTTATATATTAAAAAGTTTTTGAAATTATTAAAAATAAAACATTGACAACAAAGTACTTTGACAGAAGTGCAATGAGGAAAATGTTATTTTCTACCTGAATCGCCTGGGTAGCAATCGCACGTCTGCTTAAACAAAAAGTTTGCTGAACAGGCTATAAGACATATTGGTTCCCAGAGTACATGTTGCAAATGGACTCTCCTGCTGCTTTTGTTCACAGCTCCTCCGTTTTGGCCCCGTAGTTGAAATGCCAAGGGGTTTCGATGAAACTGCTGTTCGACCTCCTAGCTGCAAATTTGATACGATACAGGATATAATTTCAAAGCCAATGAACGCTAAACGAATTGAAAAAACTGACTTTAAATTTTATTTTATTGGAACTTATGGCTTTTTAAATATTTTTTTTTATGCAATAAAATCATAGAGTAATGGCGTATAGAGCTACCATTGTTCTCATCTGACATTTGCTTTTACCCGGTCGGTGCGATAGAGAGTTATTTGACGTAAATTGGCTTACACCACGTGGAATTACAAACATTTTTGACTTAAAATTTTCATGTCGTTTTGATGAAAAACTGTGAAATTTAAACGTATTTTAAACTTTTATGTTATTGTTTATTGTTAGTATATATTTGTGGTGTATTTACACAAAAATCTTAACGCACAAAACGAAATGCCGTTGCTGATTTATTGTTGGATGGTTTGAGCCATTGCCTTTATCTGGTATTATTAAAGCAATACTTGTCATCAATTTACTGAGAGAGTTTGCGTCTCTATACGTCATTACTTTCTGAATAAAATAGTTTTGATGTTAAAAACACAAAAATTTTCTTTAATTTTTATTTGTTTTACGTCCAAATTCTGGCAGAAAAACACTGACATAAAAAACCGTATCAAACCTGTCGTTAGCCCACTGATTTTCGACGAGAATTTGGGGTAACTGAAACACTCATACACACTTTTTATATCTAACTCTATGTTCAAAACCGTCGTTGTTAGCCCAATGATTTTCGACGAGAATTTGGGAGAACTGAAACACTCATGCACACTCTTTATATCTTACTCTATAAGTCATGCACTGAGTGCAACCTGTAATCCAATCGAATCAGGGGATATCCATGCCACAGCTGATCGATAATTAAGTTGGAAATTGATAGAAAAAGGCCTAGATAGGTGAAAGAGCGATAAGCGACCAGAAGGAAGCCATGCAGCAAACTAACGACCTTATCGTGCAATTCCCATTGAACAAGTCACAAGTGAACACCAACGTATTCATGGAGAGTGAAAAAATGTATTTTAAACTTATATATATATCACTTTGCGTCGGCGATAGAGTTTTTTAAACCGTAGTTGCCCAATCGGCAGGTTTTTGGTATATTTTCTGTCATGGTTGAATAAAAAGTAATTTTTTGTTAAATCGCATGTTCAACTGCCAAATTATGTGGACAACGATAGCAAAAAAAAAAAATTAATTGCACTGTGGAACAAAGTGAAACTTTTTCGAAAATAACAAGGATTCTGGTAGAGGGGGTAAAAAAATATAAGTATATCGGCGTTTTGAAAGTTTACGTCTGAGTTTTTGTGTTTACGGGGGGTGAAATTTACACGCTTTTGCACATTCTTATGATGAATCGGCGTAGGAAACCATGTTATCCTTACATTTTAGGTATAGGTATATACAATTTTATGTAAAAATGTACTAGAAATATTTTTGTGGAATACTTTGGTCCTTTTTGTGAAAAAGGGTAAAAACAAGGGTTAAAATGTTAAATGTACTACAAAAATATTCCTCATAAAATTCTACTACAAGTTTCGTAACACACAAAAGCTCAAAACTCAACTTGAATGCCAAAAATAAGTCAAAACTGAAAATCCATTTAAGGGTTAATTTCATATTTATTCCGAGTTGGCGCTAAAATGCCCCATAAAACTGCATTCTATGTAAAATTTCACTTTAAGTCACCGGACAAAAGAAGCATGTACTTATATATATGATATCTATAAATAAAAGATCACTATAAATGTGGGTATTTATGCAAGAATTTTATTTTTCGTCGTTATCAAGAGAACGTGAGGAGAGGGATAGCGGCTCTTGTCTATTTCTCTATGTTTTTGCCGAGGTGTCTACCTCACGGGTTATTATGGGACTACGCAATTACCGGTTTCACTTTCGAGGCAGGTACCACAATCAGAATCTTCTCCGTTTTGCAATCATGATTTTCCCATACACCGTATATACAGCCATCCATTAATCTCAGGCTATTCCACTGGGCCCAATATTATTTTATCACACTCACAGAAACAGCTGAATTAGCCGTAACCAAATTTAGAAGTTGTCGAAACTACACTAGACAGCCGAATCAGAGATTGTCTCAATCGAATTAGAGGTTATCACAACCGCATTCGAGGATATCACTATCGAATTAGAGGTTGACCCAACCGAATTAGAGGTTGTTCCAACCGAGTTAGAGGTTGTCCCAACCGAATTAGAAGTTGTCCCAAGCGAATTAGAGGTTGTCCCAACCGAATTAGAGATTATCACGGCCGATTTAAAGGTTGTCGCAACCGAATTTAGATAGTGTCACAACTGCATTTTGAGATTATTGTCCATTAACTTAGTGATGATTTATTTTCCTGTATTGTCATAAACAATACAAAGCGGGGAAACAATTTTTATGGGTAATTTTTAGGGTAACAAATTCATTTTACATCGATTTTTGAATATTTTTGAAGTCCTTGTCATCAGTGTCACCGCAATAATTCTGACGAGTTGTGTCTATCCATATAGATCCTTAATCATTCTGTAAAAAGACGATGGCATGGCATCTCAAACCACCGACCTTGGAAAACTGAACTGTTGACATCTACTTGTACTGCACGATAATAAATGTGAACATTTGCTGCAAAATATAACGTTTTAATGCAGAAACAATAATTACAATATTTTTAATTACCTTTCCTTAGTAGGACAAAATATCTTGGTGCCACAAAAATCTTAATATCACTGCGACCGCAACAATTGTAAACTGTTTTAGCTTATTTAATACATACAGGAATTTAGGATAGAGTATTTTATTCTCTCATCTGACGTTTCATTTCACAGTCTTCGTCGTAGGTTTTTGTATAAATGAGAGATAACTATTCAACGAATATTAACTTGCACCAGGCGGAGTTACAAGAACTGTTGACTTAACTTTTTCATTTCTTTTTCGTTTAGAACTGTGAAATTTAAATGTATTTTGCACTTCTTTGTTGACTTTTATCGTTGGTATACACTTGTATTGTATTAACACATCTATTTTGCCACAAAAATACGAAATGTGGTTGTTGTTGCCTTGTTGGACGTTGTGTACTATTGCCTCTATCTGGTATTATTGAACCCACGCTTTCCACCATCCAACGTTTACTTGCACAAAAATTAGCTCTGTTTATAATAGTGTAATTAGTAAATTATCAAGTCGATCTGAAAGAACGACTGCATGTAAACGCCCTATTTCTTTAGAAAACCAGTCGTAGCACATGGAATCGATATTTTTGCCGTCTGAATTCATGAAGATTATTTTTTTATTAATGTTTTCCGTAGACAGCCAACTCCACCGTATTGTCTCTTTGTCCAGAACAATAAGCTTCTCCTGCGTTTTTCCAATGTTAAATCTGGTTAAGTAAATACACATTGCCCCTTAAATTTCCATTTCATGACTTTTTCTACCTCTCTGGCTTCTTTTCCCCTTTAAGCTTTATAAGTCCCCACTGGTAGCAGGGTGGAAAGTCATCGTATGCATACAATCAATTGTTGTGTTCGAGAACTTGATAATTTGTACAAATTTCTGCAAATTTTTAATGAATCGTGTTCGTTTACTCCAAAATTACAGTAGGTGAGAGCCAGAGAGCGCAAATTTTGACAGTTCGATGTTAGAGATCTTGTAAATTTTAGTTGGAGAAATTTCAGCCAACAAAAATTTGCAAGTCAGAACAGCTGTTTAATATCAGCTGTTTTATGTTAACAAATAAAAGTGAAAAATAAATGAATATCGGTAGAAGTAAGTTCAAATGAAATCACTGCAATTTGGAAAGAAAATGGAGATCAATAATGTTGCAGTGGCATTCAGAAAATTCTGGTGGACTCCCGACGTCATGAATTGGACAAGTGTGGCAGTAGCAAAGCTATGTAACTACACGTCAAAATATACGTGGCAAAGGATAAACTATATCAGCTATTTCTTGCAAATTTTAACTGGAAGTCTTTCTCGTACTTTTTGTGCAAATTTTCATAGAGTAAAATCGTTCTTTCTCTCTCAAATGTAGATTTTTGCAAATTTTTACTGGGAAAGTAAACGAACAAAGCTAATGTAATTAGAATGAACTAGAGGTTTACGCCGATTGTTTCTGCTTTAGCGGTGGCGTAAGGAACTGGGAAAACCGGCGGCGGCGGCTTGGTCGGCTAACCTGGCGGCGGCGGCTATACCTAATTATTAGGAAATTGATCCGGCTGCTGCTGTGCTGAGTTCAATTCTTAGGAAAAAGTTGTAATGTGTGCTGTAACCTGTAAGGGAATTGGAGTGGTTGTTGGTGTTGTAGCGTGGTGAATTTCGCCTGACTGTTGTTACGCAAACTTCGAATTGTCGTTTAATCCCATAAGTTAATTCTTGGGAAATTAAGCTAACTGATATTAGGAAATATTCTGATTGTGTTTGTATAGGGGTTTCCAATTTGAGTGATATGATTTCTAAGTGACGTTTCGGCCATTTATAGTATGTCACGATCTGCCATTTGTATACCCTCCACTGTAAGTGATAGAGGGTATATATCAGTTTTTTTCATTGTATTCAGTAATGTTTACAATTTCATCATGGAGAGAACTGAAGCCATTATTGGCCCATAGACGAATTTAGTATAGACACATTAATTCTCCCAATAAATTAAACGTCATAGGTATGGTTGCAAGTGAACATTGGATGGTGGGAAGCATAGGTTCAATAATACCAGATAGAGGCAATAGTACACAACATCCAACAAAGCAACAACAACCGCATTCCGCGTTTTTGTGGCAAAAAAGTTTTGTTAAAAACAATACAACTGTATACCAAAGATAAAAGTCAACAAAGAAGTGCAAAATACAATTAAATTTCACAGTTCCATACGAAAACGAAATGAAAAAGTTAAGCAATAGTTATTGTACCTCCACCTGCTGTAAGTTATTTTTAGTCGAATTTCTCTCATTTCGACAAACCTTCGACGAAGAGTGTGAAATGAAACGTCAGATGAGAGAATTAATGTGCCTATACTAAATTCGTCTATACATTGGACTACCCTTAAACGTTATGAATTTGTTGATTTTGTCTTGGAAAAACTGGAAAACGATGACGATTTTTTTTAAGAAAATCATCTTCTCCGATGAGGCTCACTTTTATTTGAGTGCGAAGAAAATCCAAAAATTATTCGTCAACAACCATTACATTCTTACATTTTGGGATTTGTCTGGTGGAATTATCGGTCCATACTTCTTTCGAAATGAAGCTGGAAACACCGTTACTGTCAATGGAGAGCAGTATAGATCGATGATAACCAACTTTTTATGGCCGAAATTGAAAGAAGTTGATCTTGACAACATCTGGTTCCAACAAGACGGGACTACGTGCCACACAGCACGTGCAGCAACCGAATTATTGCGAGAAAAGTTTGGAGATTCCGTTATTTCAACATATTGTGACATTGAATAGCCTGCAAGAAGTTGTGATTTAACACCATTAGACTATTTAAAGTCATTTGTCTTTAGCAATAAACCAGACTCTCTTCAAGCTGTATAAGTCAGTATTGAACGTGTTATTCATGATATACGACTTGATTTAGTGGAAAAAGTGCTCGAAAATTGGGTTCATCCAATTCGTTTTTGCAAAAGAAGACGTGGTGGCCATTTGAAAGACGTTTTATTCAGAATTTAATTGTATCGATTGTACTTCACATTAAATAAAAAACATTTGAATTTCCTTAACAATTAGTGTGTTTTTTTGTAAAGAAATTATACCACTCAAATTGGAAAACCCTTTAGTTTATAGTTGTTTGCTTGTTGTGGTTGCAACGTGTGTTGTAAACCTGGACAATGCCATTAATTCTGTGGTCACAAACAATAACAGCCTAAGTCGATTCTAAAATTTTTCAGGGAGAGCCGTTTAAAGTTTAATGTCTTTACTGGAAATCAGGAGTCGGAGTTTTTGTGATAACTTTGTTACAGGTAACAAGGAAACGAATTCATTTAATTATTTCTTAACAAAAAAGAATTGATTATTTGAGCACGGTGACTTCTCAAAAATTATTTTTCAATTTTGTCCTAACTTGAGTTAGGCTGTTATTGTTTGTGACCACAGAATTAATCGACTATACGAAATATTAAACAAAATGTTATACACCGCCGACTTCTACGTAATCAGGCCGCGGCGCGGCAAGAAGCTCAAAAAACGGCGGCGTCGAAAAGGTCTAGAATGAACGGGAAAACCACAACTTATGTCATAATAAAAAATATTGTCCGCGTCCGGTTAAAATGGGGTCCGTCCAAGAGAGGTAAAATTGTTCCGAAAAATACAAAAAAAAAATGGTTTTAGAGGTATTGTCCGCGCAGCCTAATGGGGTTGCACGTTAAGAGAGTTTTCACTGTATTTTGATTTAATTTCTCAATTTTCGTTAAGCTTCTCATATATATTTTCTATAGTTTTCGTTCAGTTTCACCATCATGGCAGCCAACATTATAGAAACATCCATATTGCCAGTTGCTTCTTTTGCAGATATCTCCATTTCTTCTTTTCACTCAAACTGGTACGTGTCGTCGATTGCTCCAAAATCTTGGTTTGGTCACTGCAATGAAAACGTAAACGATTAAATCTGGATTAAAATATTTATTACCGGTTTCACTGCCGCTTTCTTACGAATAAATTCGAACTTTATGTTGCTGTTTTATTGTCCATCACTGCGTCTTATTAACCCATTACACTGTCCATGAATTCAACACAGTTGGTATCAATAGAGATGACATGCTGTTATAATTTATACGATTATAACCACAATGCGAGATGTTAGACTAAAAGTAGCAAATAAATGTCGTTATTCATAATAAATTGATAAATATTGGGGGCATTTTCGTGGAGTTCAAGGAATTCAAAACATAGCTACATACCTACACACCCCGGTTAAGGATAGTAATATCCTTATCTATGATATTAGTTGCAAATATTGAAATGTTACCACAGCGACTAGGTGGCAGGAGGGTGGGTGAGACATCTCTGTGTGACAATTATTTGGACAATATAGTATTTTGTATTGAATTAAACGAAAATTACGTCGAATCTAATTGCTATATTGGACGACCTCAATGTTCAAAATTAATAAAACACTTAGGGGTTATTATTGGAATTAACTTCCCCCTGTTTGGTGGTTAAAAAGTCCGTAAAATAAGATTTTTATCTTTTGGTGAAAGGGGAGTTAAATGGAGCGATTATGATTAGCATACGGGGATAATATGGTTAAGTAGTGGTGGATTCGGTCATGCTAGAATCAACAGTTTTATGTAAAGTTGTGGCAATATCTTACGAGTCCTATTAACTAAATTGTATTCTTATTCGTATGTAGTAGAACAACTCGAATTTCATAATTACACCGCATCAGCCCACATTTTCTTATAGCTTTATACACAATCTTCGTCACCTTGACGAATATTTTCAGTAAAAGTGATCTAAAAAAAGTTTTGTCACTGCAACAAATACATTCTGGAAAAAAGGGCACCAGCAACATATTGCAGGAACCATGTACATATATACTTGCAAGTATTGTTTTCATGAATTGAAGATCTATTGCTTTTTTTGTTCTTTGTTGTCCGTCACGTTTTTGTTTTCAGCAGTTTTCAACTAACAAAACCACATTTGGGTTACAGAAACATAAATTATAACGTATTATTTATTCTGTCTCCAACATTTAATATTGAATAACAAACACAATGTTTTTGTACACAAGTATACTATATTTGCGACAAGCTATAAACACATTATATTTGCATCCAAACAACAAAAACAGACAGATTTTTTAGCTTGTACATTTCGTTGTTGTGATGTCTATTTTTCTTTTTTGCAATTATACAAGGTGGCGCAAAAGTAAACTTCCGATGTTTTTTGGCTGTAATTTAAAAAAAATGAAAAACTTTGATTCTTCTTGTGGATTATTTTTATTTGGTCTTTAAATTTTTTTTACATCAAGTCGAGAATATGATGTCATGTAAATGGCCGCCGCCACAGTTGATTGTCATTTGAGCCCTTTTTATGGCATTTTCCATCACTTTGGCCAAAACTTCCGGCGAGAGGTTCTCACATTCTTGACGGATATTGTCTTTAAGAGCTGCAAGAGTATGAGGCTTGTTGACATAAAACCGTGACTTCAACAAGCCCCACAAAAAGAAGTCTGGAGCGGTCAAATCAGGCGATCTTGCTGGCCAGTGCAAATCGCCAAAACGGGATATTAGGCGCCCGGGAAATGCATCCTTTAGCATATCGGTTGTGGCACGTGCAGTGTGTGCCGTTGCACCGTCCTGTTGGAACCACATGTTTTCCAATCCCAATTCATCAAGTTGCGGCAAAAAGAACTCGTTGATCATTGCTCTATAGCGTGGCACGTCGTCTGGTCGATGTCGACGGCGCTTCCATGACATCCTCGGCTACAGCAGCAATATTCTCTGCAGAACGGCTACTCCGGGGTCTGCCACGCCTGGCAGCATCTCGTGTTCCGCCAGTCTCTTCGAGAAGAGCGGCTAAACGTCGCAGTGTTTCACCAGTAGGCGTTGGACGACCAGGAAATCTGCGACGAAATTCACGTTGTGCCAAAGTCACCGACCGATTATTGGTCAAATAAATAGTCAGGAATATTCCGCGTTCTGGAGCAGTGTAGCGTAACATTGTTTATTAACGTGTATTTCGCATGTGTTTACTACACAAATGTCAAAACAGAACTGACATTAGGGGCCAATCGCAAAATTTATAGCATTTTCTGATAGGAGGATTACTTTTGCGCCACCTTGTATATGTATTTCATTGTTGGATTGAGTTGGATTCTAATGTGGCTCATGGACTAATTACGTTTTTACACAAGTGACTGAGTTCTGTTAGAAGTACGATCTTGTTTTTCTTAACTGTAAAAGGTGACTCATGTTTGAGTTTATATTTTCTAGATTTCTGCAAATATACCGGCTTTCGAAAGGCTGTATAGGCCGGCACCACAGAAGTACATAATTTTAAACTTACTTTTCGGTTTCTATTTCGCAATGACGCTTCACAGAAAATAGTGTCACACCATCGCACATCCGCGTAACTTCTTTTCGGTACAAGATTTCCGCCGCTGGGGTACATCGTATTTGTCAACACAAGTAACGGGTCCGCCATCTAACGTTTTTTTTCAACTAGTGCTTATTTCGTGAATGGTAACACTTAGCTCATGTCTGATTTGACAGATAATTAGTTTTATCCTTCCTCTTAACGAATATGGTTGTGTATACGCTTGAACAACGCTGGGAAATATGGGGAAAATAGGCCTGCGATCGACTTACAGAAGATGCCGATTTTGCCACAAAAAATCATCTTTTCAGATGAAGCTCATTTTGATCTTGGCGGGTATGTAGAAAAGCAAAATTGTCGCATTTGGGGCACAGAAAACCCGCACGCATACATTGAAAAGCCGATGCACCCAAAACGAGTCACTGTTTGGTGCGGATTTTGGTGAGGCATAATTGGGCCATTTTTCTTCGAAAATGAGCAAGGAGTGGCGGTTACAGTCAATGGCGATCGTTATCGGGCCATGTTGAACGAATTTTTGTTCACAAAAATTGAAGCGGATGATATTGGCAACATTTGGTTTCAACAGGACGGCGCTACGTCCCACACAGCCGAAGCTACACTCGATGTTTTGCGCCCTGTTTTTGAAGATCGCATTATCAACCGCAAAGCTGATGTCGTTTGGCCACCTCGGAGCTGCGATTTGACACCGTTGGACTATTATTTGTGAGGTGCCCTCAAAGATAAGTGTTACACCGACAAGCCAGAGACAATTGACGCTTTAAAGGACAATATTCGTGAAGCCATTGGTGAAATACAGCTGCACACCATCGATAATGTGCTTAAAAATTGGACCGATCGTGTAGGCTACTGCATGGCCAGCCGAGGCAGCCATTTGAATGAAATTATTTTCCATTATTAACCGGAAGGATTGTACTTTCAAATAAAAAAAGACATTTGAGAAAATATTCAGTAGTTTTTTTTTATAGCATTTTCAAAAAAAAAAAGTTATTTGGCGGACCCTTTATATACGAACAAGCAAAGTAAGTAAAAGTAAAAATTGAGTCATAAGAAAGCAAAATCAGTTGTTGTAATGCGTCTCTTCATTGCATATTTCAGTACCCGTGCATGTTTTTCTTAATGTTGTTGTATGTAACTATAAAAATTCCAACTATTTTTAAGTACAATTATATAAAGTATGTAAAAAGTATGAAATAATCACGATATGACACGAGAGAGCAATGGGTTTGAATGAATCGTGCCGACTTTTTGTTTCTCTTTTACCAGGGTTGCCAAATTGCGCACTAATATTTGCTGCCTACTTCTTGATCGTCTTTGAGATCAGATGGGATCTACTTAGATCTGCTAGTATAACATTTTCCGATCTAATTACATCTAATTATGTATAGTTAGATCCAGACATATATATCTTCAGTTTTTTACACGAGGGGTAGATATTGATTCTTCTGCGCCACATGTAATTTCTTAGAACTCTAATTTTTCAATTCAAGCAAGATTAATTTTTCACTTCCCCAAAATGACATTCAGTTTCTTTCAAAATTGTTTGGTAACCAAAAATTTAATCGGTACTCGATACTGGGTTGGCGTACTCAATTCTGAGAAACATCGACATGTAAAGTATCGAGTAAAAAAGTATCGGCATCGATTGAATAGTATCGATAGTACAAAATCCATACGTGTGACATGTCTCTTATCCACTAAATTTCACTTCTTATGAACTTTCTGCACAAATTTGCGTCAACCAGGCGCAATTTCAACAGCAACCCATTTTGTGTGTTCTTTTATATTTTCTTCCTACTTTTCCACTTTGATAAATAATTTTAAATTCTTTATTTAAATTAATGAAAAAAAAATGGCATGAAGCTAATGTCCATGTGTTTGTGCATGGTTGCAAAAAGAAGCACATGGTACTTTTATTTGAGTATAAAACAGAATTGCATACGATTATTTCAGAAAAGTATTTTTTATAGTAGAAACGACTGCGTTAGTTTGCAGCATCGCATTCGTTTCATTTCGTCAACATTAAACTTAAAAACCATCAAATCACAGCTGATTTTGTTACATTCATTTCGATTGTACACTAATGTTGAAGTTTGTTGACATTTTTGTTTACATTATTTGTTTATAAAGTTTCAACGAATTTGGAAACATGTGAATTGATTTAATTGCGAAAATAACTGGGCAATTATTAATCAGCCCTGGAAAATTGACCATTAGATCGACCATATATTCACATTACGGCAAATCCTGGACAAAACCCACGAAAACAAATTGAGACATACCACCTCTTTGTAGATTATAAGGCTGCGTTCGATAGCCCGATTCGGGGAAAACTGTACCAAGATATGTCGGAGCTTGGTATTCCTGCTAAGCTGACACGCCTTTGTAGAATGACACTGACTGACACGAAATCCTCAGTAATGATTGGTAAAGATCTCACCGAACCATTTAGTACGAGGCGAACCCTCAGGCAGAGCCACACTTTATCATGCGATCTCTTCAACATATTAATTGAGATACTCGTGAGAAAAGTTGCAGTCAAACAGAATCAAACTATCAGCAGCAAAAGTCACATGCTGCTCGCGTATGCTGATGATTTAGACATCATTGGGCGAAATCTGCGAGAAGTTACTGCAGTATTTTGGAGATTTTTCCTCGGATCTGCCGTGACCCGAAGCAATAATGTTAGTCTACAAATCAAACAGTGATGCGGATATATCGTGACGCGGATACTCTAATACAACCTGTCTTGCTTTATGGCGCACAAATCTGGGTCATATCGCCTACTGATGAAACATCATTACTGGGAGTCTTCGAGAGAAATATGCTAGAAAAATATCTATATATGGTCCTATAATAAAAAACGACTAGTATCGTCGGCGGATGAGTCACGAGCTGTATAATCTATTTCCCGACATCGACGTAGTTATGCGTATCAAAATAGCAGAATGAACCAATGCGAATGGTATTCGAAGACTTACTAGAAAGATATTGAAAACTAGGATTACCAAAACTTCGCTGGAAAGACCAGGAGGAGAAAAGCTGAAGATCGAGCCGGTTGGAGTAACATGTTATCCCCATTTTGGAAGGCCTTTGACGCGTCTTGATTTTATTGACACTTGTGATTTTTAAAATGACATTATATGCAATAAATGAGTTTTATTCTATTTTTATTTATAAATATAACGTCCAAAATCCGACAAACTTTATCAAAGCTCTCATAAGCCCAGTGACATTCAACGAGAATTTGGTGGAACTAAACTACTCATGCACACTAGACTATTTATTATTTTTTTTTGTACTGATTTTCGTGCCGAAAAGGTTGGCATTTGGCCTACAAGCTTCCATTAAAAAATTAGGCGCCGATCGGATAACGCTAAGGTCTGCCCAAAGTTCATTGAAAAATTAAAACACACGTTATATGTTGAAATATGGGGGTTTTAATCAAAATGCGTATGTTTAAGCAAATAAAAATAATTTTATTTGCATAACTAGACTTGAAATCGTTTTTAAATACAATTTCCATTTCAACGAGCTGTAAATGATCAAAATCGGCAAAAAAAAAATAAAAAGGTGCAATGCTTTTCATTTGATTTTTACGTCAATTGGATGTTGTACGAGGCGGATCAATAAGCCCGTGACTTTTTGAATGAAACACAGTTTTTTTTTGCAGACAAAAATATTTTTCAACATAATCTCCTCTTAGCTCAACACACATAGTCCGACGTTTCTCCAATTTTTGTATCCCTTCCAAAAAATAGGATTGTTCGAGGTCCACAAAATAGGCATTTTTTTGATCAATAATTTCATCGCTGGACCTACATCTCTTTCCACCGAGCCATTTCTTTAGGTTTGGAAATAGGAAATAGTCACTGGGGGCTAACTCCGGAGAATATGGCGGAATTCATGTGCACCCGTACGTTTATGGTCAATTGAGGGCAAACGCGGCACCCATCTTGCAGACAGCTTTCTTAAATCTAACTGATAATTTAAAATCCCAACCACACTGTCATATGAAATGCCTATGGCATCAACAACCTCACGCACTTTTACTCTTCGATCGGCCAACTCTATGTCGTGGATTTTTTTCACCATTTTCGGGTGTATTGACCTCAATTGGCCGTCCAGAACGTTCAGCGTCATTTGTTTGTGCGACCACAACGAAAGTCAGTAAACCACTTTTAGTATTTATCAAGCTTTTCCTTGGTTTGGTTGACGTTTTAATGAGCAATCGAAATTCACTTTTTCCATTTTTACAAAAATGCACGAGGTTGTATGTTTTGAACAGCTGTTAAACGCAAAGTAAATGACGGAACTTGCTCAAATTTTGACAGTAGTCTATTAACAGGTGGTACTTGATTGATGGGAGCAGTGCTGCATTTCATATAACTACGAGGGAAGTGCGAAATTGTAGGTCCCAGTCAGTGAGTGTAAAACTAGAACCCGCACAGCTCACTGGTTTGTGAGAAGCTCTCCCTAATCCCTTCATGGGATGTAACGGGAAACCATTTATTTATTTTTATTTATGGGAATAATGTTATTCTTCACGGATTTCTATTTTATTTTTAATACGTAGATCACTAGCGTTCAGTCATTGGTTATTCACTGGGACGGAAAACTATTGCCGGACCTGTTCAGCAGAACGAATCGCAATTCTCGCCAGTTATGAAGGGACATCTACATTTTTTGGCGCTCCCAAAGACTCTGCTGGCATTGGAGAAAATATGGTTAAGGTCGTTCATGAAATTCAATAAAGTTTCCGCCATGGCTTTCGTTACCACTTCATCAAATACAGGCCAAAACACTGGCGTATGCATTTTGTTGCAGCACAAAATCGATAGGAAATTAATCAAGTTTGCATGTCGCCATTCCGTAACAAGTGGACCTGAAGTGATTATTTTTAATCGGTTTGCTGCCACTTGGTAAAATCTCGACCACAAATTGTTTAAAAGTGGACTCGAATACCCAATTGTAAGGTGTGCGAAGTTAGCCCCCCATTTTTGGAAATAAATATTTTTGAAGATTGTTCTGAATTGTTCTAGGATTGTTCTACATTGTTCCAAAACAATGATTTTCTAAAATATAATTTGTACCGGTAAATCGAAAAAAGCCAATATTAAACTTTGCACCCCATTTTTGGAAAAACGAAATTTTTGCGGTTGTTCTGGGTTGTTCTAGTTGTTCTAAACATTGTTCCAAAACGATGATTTTCAAAATTATATTTTGTACTGGTAAATCGAAAAAAACCAATTTTAAAGTTGCACCCCATTTTTGAAAAAAAAATTTTTTTGCGGTTGTTCTAGGTTGTTCTAGTTGTTCTAAACATTGTTCCAAAACAATGATTTTCTAAAATATAATTTGTACCGGTAAATCGAAAAAAAACAATTTTAAAGTTGCACCCCACTTTTGTAAAAAAAAATTTTTTTGCAGTTGTTCTAAGTTGTCCTAGGTTGTTCTAGTTGTTCTAAACATTGTTCCAAAACAATGATTTTCTAAAATATAATTTGTACCGGTAAATCGAAAAAAAACAATTTTAAAGTTGCACCCCACTTTTGTAAAAAAAAATTTTTTTGCAGTTGTTCTAAGTTGTCCTAGGTTGTTCTAGTTGTTCTAAACATTGTTCCAAAACAATGATTTTCTAAAATATAATTTGTACCGGTAAATCGAAAAAAACCAATTTTAAAGTTGCACCCCACTTTTGTAAAAAAAAATTTTTTTGCAGTTGTTCTAAGTTGTCCTAGGTTGTTCTAGTTGTTCTAAACATTGTTCCAAAACAATGATTTTCTAAAATATAATTTGTACCGGTAAATCGAAAAAAACCAATTTTAAATTTTAGAACATAATTTGATATCGCTCGAATAAAAACTTCCAGCCGAGTTTATTCTTCATTCAATGTTTTTTCAACTTTCAACGTATTCGTGACCAACCGATTCTAATACAAATCTAGTACAATCGTCAATAAACCAAGAACAACCAACGACGTCCATTTTTGTTTCCAGCAAAAGTTCGAAAAGAGTTGAATGGAAGACAAATTTGATCGAAATTTTCTGTTCCGGCCATATAAAGCTTGGTTTCGGGTTGTTCTAGTTCAGTGATGGTGAACTTTTGCCATAAGTGTGTCAAAAAATCTTTTGAAAATTTTTAAACAAAGTTCGCTTGTCACCCACCTATAAATTATAAAAAGTTGAAAATAAAATTCCTTTCGTACTAAACATATACATTTTTTATTATAATTAGTAAATATAAGTTTTTATTAAATAATTTTTAATTTATTGTGAAATTTGTTGTTGTTGCTCCGATGCGAATGTAGTAATTCTTGGTGAATATTTTGTAACTTTTAATGCCACACAAGCGGCAGATATATCATTTCCAAGACGATTTCTTGTAATGGACTTAATAAAATTCATTGCGGAAAATAACTGCTCACTATTATAAGTTGATCCAAACAGAGCGCTGTAGCAATTTTCATTGATGTGAATGAACTGGGAATTGAGTTCCATACTGTTAAAATTAAATTTTCTATTCTTTCTTCTGGTAATGATGATGATTTATCGGTATACTCATAACTTTCCTCTAATTTACAATTTAATTCCACGAATTTGTTTCTCCATATTACACTATTCCTGAACTCAACTAGTTCCATTTCTAAATTTTCGACATTAGTGTGAAGTCACTTATATAGCTGGCTATTACAAATGTGTGAAAACCAAGGTTTATAAATATGTGAGTACGTACGAATGTGTAAAAGTAACAAAAAAAGTAAAAATTTCCGAAAATATTCAAAAAAATCAACAAATTTCAAAAATTATATGTCCTGAAAACCCGAAAAGTGCGTGTCACGTAAATTCTGTCATTCTGTCAACTAGAACAACCGCAAAAAAATTTTTTTTCCAAAAGTGGGGTGCAACTTTAAAATTGGTTTTTTTCGATTTACCGGTACAAATTATATTTTAGAAAATCATTGTTTTGGAACAATGTTTAGAACAACTAGAACAACCTAGAACAACTTAGAACAACTGCAAAAAAAATTTTTTTTTACAAAAGTGGGGTGCAACTTTAAAATTGGTTTTTTTCGATTTACCGGTACAAATTATATTTTAGAAAATCATTGTTTTGGAACAATGTTTAGAACAACTAGAACAACTTAGAACAACTGCAAAAAAATTTTTTTTTACAAAAGTGGGGTGCAACTTTAAAATTGGTTTTTTTCGATTTACCGGTACAAATTATATTTTAGAAAATCATTGTTTTGGAACAATGTTTAGAACAACTAGAACAACCTAGAACAACTTAGAACAACTGCAAAAAAATTTTTTTTTACAAAAGTGGGGTGCAACTTTAAAATTGTTTTTTTTCGATTTACCTATATTTTAGAAAATCATTGTTTTGGAACAATGTTTAGAACAACTAGAACAACCTAGAACAACTTAGAACAACTGCAAAAAATTTTTTTTTTACAAAAGTGGGGTGCAACTTTAAAATTGGTTTTTTTCGATTTACCGGTACAAATTATATTTTAGAAAATCATTGTTTTGGAACAATGTTTAGAACAACTAGAACAACCTAGAACAACTTAGAACAACTGGCAAAAAATTTTTTTTTACAAAAGTGGGGTGCAACTTTAAAATTGGTTTTTTTCGATTTACCGGTACAAATTATATTTTAGAAAATCATTGTTTTGGAACAATGTTTAGAACAACTAGAACAACTTAGAACAACTGCAAAAAAATTTTTTTTTACAAAAGTGGGGTGCAACTTTAAAATTGTTTTTTTTCGATTTACCGGTACAAATTATATTTTAGAAAATCATTGTTTTGGAACAATGTTTAGAACAACTAGAACAACCTAGAACAACTTAGAACAACTGGAAAAAAATTTTTTTTTACAAAAGTGGGGTGCAACTTTAAAATTGGTTTTTTTCGATTTACCGGTACAAATTATATTTTAGAAAATCATTGTTTTGGAACAATGTTTAGAACAACTAGAACAACCTAGAACAACCGCAAAAAAATTTTTTTTTCAAAAATGGGGTGCAACTTTAAAATTGGTTTTTTTCGATTTACCGGTACAAATTACATTTTAGAAAATCATTGTTTTGGAACAATGTTTAGAACAACTAGAACAACCTAGAACAACCGCAAAAATTTTTTTTTTTCAAAAATGGGGTGCAACTTTAAAATTGGTTTTTTTCGATTTACCAGTACAAATTATATTTTAGAAAATCATCGTTTTGGAACAATGTTTAGAACAACTAGAACAACCCAGAACAATCGCAAAAATTTCGTTTTTCCAAAAATGGGGTGCAAAGTTTAATATTGGCTTTTTTCGATTTACCGGTACAAATTATATTTTAGAAAATCATTGTTTTGGAACAATGTAGAACAATCCTAGAACAATTCAGAACAATCTTCAAAAATATTTATTTCCAAAAATGGGGGGCTAACTTCGCACACCTCCAATTGTACGCTCAAGAATGCAGAAATACAGAAACGTTCCTTGGTGAAGTTGGCGGAAGCTTTCGCACACTTGATCCAACATCCCATGCAGGTTAATGGGAAAAGGCCTCTTTCAGGAAATGTAACTCTTTGGGGAAATATACCTCCTTCGGGAGCAGTTCACTTTAACACAACGAGAATTGAATGGACTACGCGATATATGTATTTTTCTCGTGCGAATTATGTCAAAGCGTGGTTTACATGAATAAATGCCATACGAGCCCCAAATCAAGATACACAGTTTTTGAAAGACTCCATCGCATATTCAGAAACCGACCCAGATGTGTCTGAAGCGGTTTTACGTAAATGGAAAAGCCATTTGTGGTATTTGGCACAGAAAACAGTGGCTTTAGCGTTTTTAGATTCGGATGTTTCACACGCAGAGAAACGAAACATGGTTAGGCGCCTGCAACCAACACAACCAATCGTAAAATTGGATGGTGATCGAAAATTCTCCGACCCAAAACTATTGCTGTACAATAATTTGAGCGATTTCGTGTCATACGAAACAAAAAATTGTTTCGATGCCTTCGGATTTACCACTGAATTCTTGAAGCATGAACCATCCATTTGGGAAACGAAAGAAGATTATCAAGATGCTCTCGATGTTTGTCGTGATCTGTTTGTTGTTAACGACACTACTGAACGCGGTGTACAATTTATGAATGATTACAATAGGATCCTTACGAAAGACGAAGAACAGAATTAATTTATCTACAGTGCATTGAAGCATATCGCCGAAAATGTCCCTCACACAACAAGTCGGATCTAATATAATCTTCAAATTGTTGTAACTTTTGTGTTTCTCTAACGATTTTAATCATTTATGGCCTGTTAGAATATAAACTGTATTTAAAATCGATGTTAAGTCTACACCATTTCCAATTGAAATTTAAAAAAATATCAATTTAATTTTGAAAAATATCAATTGAAATTTGAAAATTATATTTGAAATTTGAAATGCATCAATTGAAATTTAAAAATTCTATTTGAAATATGAAATACATCAATAGAAATTTAAAAAAAATATCAATTGAAATTTGAAACACATCAATTGAAATTTAAAATTCGTCACTTGAAATTTAAAAATTATTAACCGACTTTATGTATTAGATTTTTAAATTTCAATTTGTGTATTTTAAATTTCAATTTATGTGTTTTAAATTTCAATTGCTGTCTTTTAAATTTCAATTGATGTGTTTCAAATTTCAATTGATGTATTTTAGATTTCAATTGATGTTTTTCAAATTTCAAATAGAATTTCCAAATTTCAATTGATGTATTTCAAATTTCAAATAGAATTTTTAAATTTCAATTGATATTTTTCAAATTTCAATTGGAAATGGTGTAGTTATCAAAAAATAATATTTTTAGTTGCTTAAACATATGTACGTATTTTGATTAAAAACCCCATATTTTACCATATAAAGTGTGTTTTAATTTTCCAATGAACTTTGGGCAGACCTTAGCGTTATCCGATTGGCACCAAATTTTTAATTGGAGGCTTGTAAGCCAAATGGTAATTTTTCGGCGCGGAAATCAAGGATCGCAGCAACTTTCAGATTCTGTCTCATATGCTATAAACGGTCTAATGGACACTCTTTATAAATATATTACTCTATGGATTTGATAATTTAGATAATTCATAAAATGAAAAATTTAAAAATTTACAAATTTTCCCCAAGCCCTCGCATTGTAGTCTATGTAAATTGCAATACTTGCTAACAAACTTTATTTTCACTGTTTTCAAATGCATCAAAATCCAAAAAAAAAATATATATTTCAAAGAAACACATCAATTTCGAACCTTTTTCACATCGTTGTTTCGAACTTTGTCGTCAAGGAATATTCTCAAATAATCCATTGAAATTCAAATTCGATGTAAATTAAATTTGTTTGGCCGAAAAAGTCGAACCAACCAATGAAATACTAACCGGAATATCATTTGAATAATATTCATCTTAAAGTCGTCTCCCTCGACGTTGTTATGTGACTGAGAAAGCGAAATGAAGACTCCACTCAATCAATGACCGACCGGCAGGCAATACCATGTTGTTAATGTGAAGATAACAACGAACACATATCGACCCAACCAACAATTGGGACGGACAAGTGTTGTGTCGTAGTACTTCCTAAATACCTTGTTACACTATTAGATAAATTTTTGGATATGTCAATATTTTTCACTCGTGGAGAGCGAATGGAATAGTGTAAACGTGAGGACAACGATTTGCAAAAAAGAGGCAAATTTGTCAGATTTCACTAATTTTAGAGTTTTTTTTTTCAAAAAATTGCATTTACCATGAATAAAAATCAAAAAAATTACATGAGGTGTCAGGGTTCCTTTCCTAAGGCGCCCGTTGAAAAATACGACAATTTAAATGGATCATTAAGAAAAGATACTTTTTGGAAAATGATAGAAAGAAAAAATTTTTTTTGTTATATAATGCATTTTTTTAAGACATTTGTAGGTCCTTTTTGTAAGAATATGTATTATATTTTACCGAAAAGATCCACTTTTAAAGAGAGGTACTTCTTTTATTAAAACCTAATGTTTTTGATGTGTAACATTTATAGGGGCGGGTAGGGACTAAAACTCACAAAGTGAATACATCCAAACACAGTTTGTCCGACTGCGATCACAGATTGTTTGTCGTTAAACTCCTCCGAAACGGCTGGACCGATTTGTATGAAATTTTGTGTGCATATCGGGTAGGTCTCAGAATCGGCCAACATCTATTTTTCATACCCCTAAATGACAAGGGTGACCCACCCCTATATAGAACACATATTTGTCCGACTGCGAAACACAGATTGTCAGATTGCGAAAAAAACACACTCTGATGTAGCGGCAGCGAATAGTTGTATTGTGTGGGTGCGGAGCACTCTCAGAGCAAAGACAATAATGACGTGGATATACGTACATATATAAAAATGAGATAGCAAGAGAGCAACGAAAATTGTGTGAACTTGTGTAGCGTATGTACGAACATGTGTCTCTTGCTTTCTTTGCAATCTCTTTGTTTTTTTGTGGGAATAAAACAAAGAGTATTAAGCAAGAAAATAATGACACATGTGCTTGCACTGGTCTTTAAATAATTTTAACTATTAATATTATTTAAATGTAGCGTCATCATATGATTGAACGCTGTTTTTTATTTTCCAATGAAACATTTACTAATGTGTTCATAGAAATCGAGCAAGTACCGTGTAACAAAAACGTGTTAACACATCGCCCGTGAGTTCGAATAGTCATTGGATTTTTTTTTAAAGAAAAGGTACTAATTTAAGGAAGAAGTACTTTTCGTAAGAAAAAGCCATAAGAGTATGATTTTTTTGTACATTGAAGTACTTTTGTTAAGAACAGGTACTTCTTAAAGAAGTGGAAGTAGTACTTCAAGAAGTGGTAAAAGGTTATTTTTTTAAGAAAATGTACATATGTATGTATTTATTTTCAGAAAGGCTACTTAACTCAAGAAAATAGAAGAATAGGTATTATTTTATTTTTAAGAAAAGGTAGCTTTTAAGAAAAGGTAGTTTTCTAAGAGAGGGTGTTTTTTTGAAGAAAAGGTAGTTTTTTAAGAAATGTGGATTTTGTTTAGAATTGGTTCTTTTTTCAAGATTAGGTACATTTTTAAGAGTAGATACTTATCTCAAGAAAAGTTATTTTGTTTCACAAAAAAAGATAGTTTTTTTAAGAAAAGGCAATTTGTAGTAAGAAAATTTACTTTTTTAAGAAAAGGTACTTAGTTAAAAAAAAAATTAAAAGGTACTTTTTGTAAGAAAATTTACTTTTTTTAAGCCAAGGTACTTTTTTAAGATAAGTTATTTTTTTTAAAGAAAATACACTTTGTTTATAAGAGTATGAATAGGTATTTTTTTTTGATAAAATTTCCTTTTTTTAAGAAAAGGCACTCATTTAAGAAAATTTTATTTTTTTGAACTTCTTTCACTTTGACTTTCCTAAATTTTCTTTTTATCGGGTTCAAAACTACAATATATACTAAATATTGCTTACAGCTCCACCTAGAAAACTTCCCATTAAACAAGAAATTTGCCAACATATGTTAGTCTAGACTTAAACCAAAGTAAAAGTACCCAATGTAGTTGATAATACTGGGTTGAAGCATAATACTGTTACAAAAGTTGTTTAATTTTTTTTCATTTAGCCCCCATCCCGCAACCTGCGATAAGGAACTTCGTACCAAAAAGCGGGGATAAAACCGTAATACTTTTTTTCCGTATACTTACTGCCAAATAGCTAACCTAAATAATATAGGCCAATAGAGTCAATAATATAGAGTTATTTGTTTAGGATATTCATTCTCCTAATGACCCGTTAACGAATTTGTAAAATAATTTCCTCATTTGATCTATGAAATCCTACTTATACTATATGATTTAATTTTGGCCGATTCGTTCGTTTGTTCAAATTCGTTTTATGACAACAGACAGTTAATTTTTGTTCACAATTTACTTTTTGAGTATTCTTTTGTATTTTCTAACTGTTGTATTCTGTTTCCGACTTTGCAAACAAATATGTTTTTGCATTCTTCAATACTGATAGTGTAAATCACAAACAGAATGAGGGTATGTTCACCTTCAATTGCAAGAGCGTTTCATTTCATTTCACTCTCCGCGAATCGTTTCATTTGATCTAATAGTGTAACACACACTTAATACATTAAGCGCCTGGTTAGCCTATTCAAATTGGTCTAACAGTTTTCAAATTTTGTTGCAACTTTTAGAATGTTTTATTTAGCCTAGATGCATTTGAAATGATTTCCAGTCGCATTTTCTCTATTTTGTTGCATCTAATTTAGGGGTATTGACGTAAATACTAATTGCAGTTTACATTTATGACAGGTAAATGGGGAGGCTGGGGTTGATTGGGTAGAAAGTTCATTTTTATGTACGTCATCAAACTTTTAAAAAATGCACTTAACATTGGTTTCTAACAACATAAGGAGGATTGGAAAAATAACTGTGTGCAGACATATGTTTCGGCATAATAAGGGAATTCAGGTTAAAGTTGGGGAAAATGGAGTTTGTAGGTTGGAAAATTTTGTTGTAGCATTTGTTACTACATACAAATCTTCTTTACCTCGATGTCCCGTATTCGGCTGTTGCGAATGTTTCGTAAGGAATTCTGTCATTGAGCTCTACACAGGAATTTTTATTGCAAAGAGTTACCACATATTTGTGATTTAACTTGCCAATGAGCCTGTTTTTTTATTCCCTGCTAAACTAATTTTTCGACGACTTTGTATGGGGAGCCGCTTAAAATCGCTTAATATTGCTTAGCTCCCCATACAAAGTGGTCGAAATATTAGTTTAGCGGGGAATAAAAAAACAGGCTCAATATTTCTTGAATAATTTATCTTCGGACTCCATTTTCGCTTTGACGCATGTGGTGTTAGTTTTGTTTGCTAAAATCATCGAAATGTCAAAATATCGCTCCCAAACAATTATCAAACTATTATTTTCGTACAAAATAACTATGAATAACAACTCTGAAATAGATTTCGTTCATAAAATTTTCACAGAGCTTAATACCAAACATATGAAAAATTGCCGAAATTTCCAATTCCCAAATTTTCTTTATTTTTTATACAGGCTACTTCTCGTATTGAGCTTTATCGTGAATATCCTTAAGGTTAATTTTATAATGCAGTATGGTTTACTGTATTAATTAAAATAGCGTAAGTTGGGCATTTTTATTGGGGATATAAGCGAAGAATTTGGCCTGACCATTAATCCCACATTTTACTGGAATATTTAAAGAACTGTAAGGTTCAATTTCTCAATGTCCGGTTATCTTTTATCGTAACGACAAAGTACCGGTTAGCAGAATTTAATTTTCTCAAAGTAATCTTAAAATTTATCCGGCCGCTAATGTTGACAGGGGTCTAACTCCGGTTAGTAGTTTATGGGAACGATAAATGCATACATGATTGACAACATAGAGTAATTCTTTAAAGAGAGAATATTTGACTCATCTGACGTTTCCTTTCACAATCTTCGTGGTGCGGTCGTTATGATAGAGAGATGTTTGACGAAATGTGACATACAACAGGTGGAATTACAATAACGTCTTACTTTAATTTTTCACGTCGTGTTCTTTTGTTCTTTTTTATTGACTGTTATTGTTAGCATACATTTGTGTTGTATTTAACATAATAATTTTAACACACAAAACGAAATGCCGTTGTTGTTATTTTGTTCGTTGTTTTGAACCATTGCCTCTATCTGGTATTATTGAAGTAATTCTTTTCAACATCGTACGTAAATATCACACCACGTCAAATGTCATAAATTTGGTGAGAGAACTATTAGGTCTACTATAAGTATTAGTCTATGATATAAATATTGTTCATGTGTGTTTTAGTTCCTCCACATTCTCGTCGAAAATCACTGGACTAACGACAGTTTTGATACAGTCTTATATGCCAGTTTGTTCTGCCAGAATTTGGATGTAATACATATAAAAATGAAAGAAAATTGTTGTGTTCTTCAAACCAAAACCAATTTACTGCATATAAAGTTATAAACTTATTAGTCATAAGTTCCAACAATATTTAATTTAAAGTCAGTGCTTCAATTTGCATTTCGGTCATTCTCTTTCACATTCTATTCTGTATCAAATTTGCAACTAGGTGGTCGAACAGCTGTGTCATCGAAACCCCCTGGTTGTCTGCTTTCATAAAAAGATTGAACAGAAATCTATTGACAGAAGCAGTTAACGGCAGATAAGTTGCCTTTGATGTAAGAATGCGAGAGAATTAACAATGTCACTGCCTGTTTGATCCGGCCTAGGTGTATGCTAATGACAGCTTTCACTGTATACCTGTATAATCTTAAAAGAAAATATTTTCAGTCATGTTAACTGCAGCCATCTTCACCAATATTTCCATTAAGATGTTGAAGAGAACGCAGTATGTGCTATGTGCTTGCATTTTTAAGTTAAATTTGTTCTTGCTAAAGGATTTTTGCTTATAAAAGTCTTTCTAGTCTAGTAGGAATACCACACTGAGCTAAGCTTCAAAGAGATTTTCCGGGTATGAGACACTCAATTTATTTGCGAAATCACCAACCAAATACTCTTTGTCAACTAATCTTTAAACTTTTTAAACATCTTCGATGGAATATATTTTGTAAGAGATCGCAATGTTTACCTATTTAAATCCGTCTCCAAAACAATTTTGGATCAATACACGCAATGGAAAAAAGCTTTTAGAACTCCTTTGCCCCAAATAAAAATCTTTTTTCATAAAAATATTTCGTTGATACTTTTCCTGAAAATACAAAACTTTTATCGTAGAAGTCGCTTTTGGACTAAATGAAAAAAAATTAACCCTAGGATGTCTGACTACGTTGTAGGCGGTAAGTGACTCTACTGGGTCTTGCGAGGCCCAGTACACATTTTTACAAATTTTACCCCAGTTTAGTTTCCAATTGGCAGCTGCTATTGTGTAGTAGTGCTGTATCACACTTTAACTTCATGGAAGTCTGATTAATTGTCGGTACACCCAGAGAACTTGTTGTTTGAAAAGAGGTTGCAACAACCGCAAATTCGGCTGTTGATACCGAATTTCGGTTGCTATAACCGCATGGAGGTTGCCACAACTAAATTTAGTCCCCACAACTGAAATTCGGTTGAAGCAACCTCGTTTCATAATTGATTGGGTTGTGACAACTATATTCGTCCTGTCAATTAAATTTTCTAAAATTTTGGTTGGAGCAACCGAATTTGGAATTAATTCGGATCCAACAACCGAAATTGGTACTAGATTCTGTTGGAGTAACCGAATGTGGCACCAATTCAGTTGCAACAACCGAATTTGTCATCGTTTCGATTGTAACTATCGAATTTGGTATCAATTCGGTCGCAATAACCGAATTTAGCCTTATGTAAGTTACAACGACCGAATTTGGCATCAATTCGATTGTTGTAACAGAATTTGTAATGAATTCTGTAGGTACAACCGAATTAATTTTCAATTCCGTTACCACAATATAATTCTATGCATTTCAAACCTGACGTTTAAAATTATATATAGAAATATTATATCAATATCAAGATTTTTTTTAGTTATTAACAAAGGTGAGTTTGAATGTGAGTAGTTTGTCTTAAAACGGATTTTTTTTTCAGAAAATGCCCAATAAAATATCGACGGTTTTGAAATTTTTCAAGGTCGGTCGCTTGAGATGTTCTGCAATCGTCTGTATATAAAACGGTTTAGGTAAACCAACATATACTACACGACGGAATTGGTGCGATGGCCCGTGATGTCCGGGACTTCAAAAAAGTCCGGGACTTCAAAAAAGATTACCCTATATAAATGACTTGATTTTCTCCCTTTGTAAGTTTTTTATAAGAATTCAGGAAAATAAATCATCAGTTAATAATTAAAACATATGTCAAAATTCATTTGTGAAAATATCTAAATTCGGTTGTAACAACCTCTAATTCGGCTGTGACAACCTCTAATGAGGTTGTGTCAACCTCCTATGAGGTTCTGGCAACCTCTAATGAGGTTCTGGCAACCTCCAATGAAGTTGTGTCAACCTCCAATGAGGTTACGGCTAATTCGGTTGTCTCAACCGCATTTTTCTGTGAGTGTACTTATTAAAATTAGGAATGCATAATATTTTATTATGGGATTTTTTTAATTACTTACAATAACATTGAATTTCGCCATAGCTGCACTAATACTAGGTACGAAGTTCTTCAGTCAAATCCAAAGAAGTAAAAAAATTGTCACAGTAAATAGTAGGTCCAGTTCCTTGGAATTTTCGAGCCAAAGATAACACTACCTGCACATTCCGTAAGTTGCCTGCCAGTTTACCCATATATATCTCACCTTTCAATGGATTATAACTTTTGGCATCACATATATTCCATATTTCGCCGGCTTTCAATAGTGAGATTCGTTGATGGCACATAAGCACGCTCCAAATTAGTGTTTAGCATTATCCAAAGATCGGCGATAGCTGTAGGTTTTCTCAATGCAGCACGATCCTGTCGCGTGTTTCCATTGTCGAATCGAATGAAATGTAAGAACAGCTTGCACCGGTTGAGGACCATCATTGCTTTGTAGATGTCATGGTGGATTGGTCTCCAAAACTCTTTAGCTGGCGGTGTATTTCAATTGAACATACTAGCAAATACTACTAATCCGAAAACCGCGTACATCTCATTCTCGTTTGTTTCTATCCAAACTCTTGTAGATGAATTCGGATGGGCTATATTCCAATTCCATATGATGCCTAATGCTTTGCGATTTGCCTCTCGAACAATTACACTGACCATCTCCGGAGTAACGAATTTCTTGAATATATTTATCCGACTGTCAAAACTGAAAAACTATGGTAGGCCCACTTCTGGCAACAACTGCAACATTGTGCATTGATGTGCAAAATTCCAAACACATCTTCTTCAACAACTTCCTCCTCTTCTTCATTGTCACTGTCCACTACAGCATTCATCTCAATGTTCAACTCTTCTTCAGCATTGGGATATAATCTCTATGGTATCATCTCCAATGGACATCTTCGTCTACATCTTAGCTGTTCTCACTCGCAACAAATGCGGCAACTTTATTTTCAGTGAGGTGCTGTTGGTCTGTTGTCAATCTAGAAAATCGGTGACGCCGAGTTAGACCCACATCGAAGTCTTCCCACACCTCATCACTTATTCCAGACATTTCAAGTAGTTCAATTCAAGAAAGCCAAAGATCATAAAATAGGTAAAAATGCAAACCGCTTTGACTAAATCTCAAATAATGAAATCTCAATTGATCGATCATGTTGAAGTGTTTTTTGTATAGCAGCTTCCATACGTTTTCCATATATTTAACGGACGGGCCTCATGAGGCCCAGTAGGTACACTTACCATGTTTTAGCATATACATGTCAGTTTTGTCTACGAAATCAATGAAACTTATATTTTACTGGATTCATTATGGTCAGAAAGCAATAGCGGTAGTTGGCATAAAATATTTCAGCGCTCAGAGTCAAGAAAAAATTTGGGGACTATTCAAAGTCAAAATGGGCCTTGAAAAGCCCAGTTGAACATCATAGGGTTAAACAACTTTTGTTAACACTATTATGCTACAACCCAGTATTATCAACTATATAGGGAACTTTTGCTTTGGCTTATGTCTAGACTAACATATGTTGGGAAATTTCTTGATTAATGAGAAGTTTTTTAGACGGAGCCTGTAACCAATATTTAGTATATATTGTAATTGTGAACCCAATAAACAGTAAATTTAGAACAGCCAAAGTGAAAGAAGTTTGAACAAAGAACATTTTCATAAATAAGTGTTTTTTCTTAAAAAAAAAGTAAATTTTCTGAAAAAAAATACTTGTTCATATGGGCATTTCCACAGAAAGGTCAACCCTGACCAAAAAATTAAAAGTTATCCACCAGTTTTTTTATATGTATTATTACAGAGAAGTATTCAAAATTAATTAAATAGAAGAGGTCCTAGCTTTTCTTAGTTGCGATGATGTGTTATCTTCTTATCTTCTCTTTACAATTTACATTTCTAAGAGTAATTATGCAATTCGAATCTTCGAACATGCAAATAAAAGCAGTTCAAACTGAATTTTCAAGTAGAACAATAATTTAAGACCTTTATATAATTTTTTATCTCATCTTGTTCTCCTAATCATTATTTTACAACAAAAAAAAACATTTTTCGCTTAAAGTGTCTTTTCAACAAGCGAAATAAATCTTAAAAGTTAAAATATACATATTAAAGCTAAAATTCATGTTTTATTTTTTAATAACAATTTTAACAAAAAATTTTCCAGTGGAAATTTAAGTAACGTAACGTCATGTAACGTCACGTCAGATACTAAGTTAAAAAAAAACTTAGAAAACATTTTTGAATTTTATAACTTGGAAAAGAAACTTATATTGATTTAAATGCTACTAAAAAAAGTTTCATATACAAAGTGTTGCCAAATTCGCAGGGTTTTGCAATTTTGTAATCCAAGTCAAACACCCACTTCTGTTTTTTGTAACGTCACGCCAGCTCATATTTTGGCTTCTATTTTTGAATCCTCCGTGTCGATTGTTCTCAATTTCTTTAATCAATAAAGTGTTACTTAATTACTACGCAAATTTAAAAAAAAACCTTTTTAAAAATATGACTTTTTCATATTTTTTTAAAATATTTTTTCGTACAAATGTCACGTAACGTCAAAATGGAAATGCACATATTCTTAAACAATGTACCTTTTGTTAAAAAAAGTAAATTTTCTTACAAAAAGTACCATTTTTTAAAAAAAAGTATTTTATTTAAAATATTTACCTTGTCTTAAAAAAGTAAGTTTTCTTACAACAAATTGCCTTTTCTTAAAAAACTAAATTTTCTTTAAAGAGTACCTGTTTTGTGAAACAAAATAACTTTTCTTGTGATAAGTACCTACTCCTAAAAATTTACCTATTCTTGAAAAAATCCCATTTCTTAAAAAAAAACCTTTACTTCAAAAAAATGCCTTCTCTTAAAAAATACCTTTTCTTACAAAAATTCCTTTTCTTTAAAGTGCCTTTTCTTAAAAATAAAATAATATATTTTCTTTTCTTTTCTTGGGAAAAGTAGCCTTTCTGAAAATAAGTACATTTTCTTAAAAAATAAAATTTCTTAAAAAAATAACATAACAAAAGAAAAGTACCTGTTCTTAAAAAAAGTACTTCTTTGTAAAAAAAATTCATACTCATGGCTTCTTACAGAAAGTACTTCTTCTTGAAAATATTACCTTTTCTTGAAAAAAACCTTACCTTTTTATATAATACATATTTTTACAAAAAGGACCTAAAAATATGTTTTTAAAAAAAAATTCATTCTATAAAAAAGAAATTTTTTTTTAAAAAAAGCTATCATTTTACAAAAACTATCTTTTCTTAAAGATCCATTTAAATTATCGTATTTTTCAACGGGCGCCTTAGGCGTGTTTGAACTAACTAGTACATAATATATAGCGAAAGGAACTTCCTTCCAACCGGGTGCCCCTGACTCCTCATTTAATTTTTTTTATTGCTGTTTCATTTACACAAAAATTGTCGTAATTTTGTTTTGCAGCAAATAAAGAAAACCGTTTATTATAAAAGAAAATGTGATTACTGTGATGAATTGCTTCTTTCTTCTTCTCTCTCTTCTTTCCAAATGTGCAGATGCGGATCTGTTTCGAACTCGTAGCGAGTCCATAAAATCATAAAAAAGCGAAATGTGAGTTCTCAAATTCGTTTCGAACCCGTTACGAGTCCGTAAAAACATAAAAAGCGAATCAGTGAATTTGTGAGTTTGGCGGATTATTACGAGTCCGTAAAAACATAAAAAAGAGAATCAGTGAAATTGTGAGTTGGCGAATCCGTCTCCAACTCGTAACGAGTCCGTAAATCGTAAAAAAGCGAAATGTGACTTCTCAAATTCGTTTCGAACCCGTTAAAAAGCGGATCAGCGAAATTGCGATATCCAAAGGTAATATAAGGACCAGCCCATATCAACAGTGGAGGACGTCGCTAAGAATGATAGTATTTCTGAAAGAATCAAATATACCAAATAAATTAAATTTCAAATTTAGATAAAATGCACGTGCAAAACACTAAAAACTTAAATGAATTAAATAGAGAGAAATTCCTATTAATGCAAATGGCAACTCAGATCGAATCCGTTTCGAATGCGCAAAAATTGATAATATTTCCAAAAAACGAATCCGAAACGGAGTCGCCAATGAAGTTCGTTACGAGTTCGAGACGGATTCGAAAAAGTACAAAAACGATTCGCGGTTTCGAGAGGAATTTCCTACGAAAACGAATTCGTTATGAGTTCGTAACGAATGTCTGTTTCGGACAAAATGTCCGCAGAAACGGATCCATCTCGAATTCGTAACGGACTCATATGGCACATTGGGTTGAGAGAAAACAAGTGTATACGAATACACCCGTACACTGAACCATAGAGTAATCTCATACTCCACCCAGAGAACTAATTGTTTGAAGAGAGGTTGTAGTAACCGTAAATTCGGCTGTTGCCACCGAATTTCGGTTGCTATAACCGAATTGAGGTTGCCACAACCGAATTTAGTCCCCACAACTGAAATTCGGTTGAAGCAACTTCGTTTCATAATCGATTCGGGTGTGACAACTGAATCTTCAAATATATTCGTTCTGTCAACAAAATTTTCTAAAATTTCGGTTGGAGCAACCGAATTTGGAATTAATTCGGATCCAACAACCGAAATTGGTACTAAATTCGGTTGGAGTAACCGAATGTGGCACCAATTCAGTTGAAACAACCGAATTTGTCATCAATTCGGTTGTAACTATCGAATTTGGTATCAATTCGGTCGCAATAACCGAATTTTGCCTTAAGTCAGTTGCAACGACCGAATTTGGCATCAATTCGATTGTTGTAACCGAATTTGTAATGAATTCTGTAGGTACAACCGAATTAATTTTCAATTCCGTTACCACAATATAATTCAATGCTTTTCAAACCTGACGTTTAAAATTATATATAGAAATATTATATCAATATCAAAATTTTTTGTTAGTTACTAACAGAGGTTAGTGAGTGCAAATATTGTAATTATAGTTTGTCTTAAAACGGATTTTTTTTTGCAGAAAATGTCCAATAAAATATAAACGGTTTTGAAATTTTTCAAGGTCGGCATTTTGAGATGTGCTGCAATCGTCTGTATATAAAACGGTTTAGGTAAACAAACATATACTACACGTCGGAATTGGTGCGATGGCCTGTGATGTCCGGGACTTCAGAAAAGTCCGAAGTTGCAGGTATATCAAATGTATTACCGTAAAGATTATCCTATATAAATGACTTGTTTTTCTCCTTTTGTAAGATTTTTATAAGAATTCTTGAAAATAAATCATCAGTTAATAATTAAAACAAATTTCAAAATTCATTTGTGAAAATATCTAAATTCGGTTATAACAACCTCTAATTCAGCTGTGACAACCTCTAATGAGGTTGCGACAACCTCTTATGAGGTTGTGACAACCTCCAGTGAGGCTGTGACAACCTCCAGTGAGGCTGTGACAACCTCCAATGAGGTTGTGTCAACCTCCAATGAGGTTGTGTCAACCTCCAATGAGGTTGTGTCAACCTCCAATGAGGTTGTGTCAACCTCCAATGAGGTTGTGTCAACCTCCAATGAGGTTGTGTCAACCTCCAATGAGGTTATGTCAACCTCCAATGAGGTTACGGCTAATTCAGTTGTCTCAACCGCATTTTTCTGTGAGTGTAGAGAGAATATTTGGCTCATCTGACGTTTCCTTTCACACTCTTCTTGATGCGGTCGGTGTGATAGAGAGATGTTTGACGACAAGTGGCATACACCAGGTGGAATTACAATAACTTCTTGCTTTAATTTTTCAGGTCGTTTTGGTGAAAAACTGTGAAATTTAAATATGTTCTAAACTTCTTTATTGACTGTTATTGTTAGCATACATTTGCGTTGTATTGTTATTTTGTTCGTTGTTTTGAACCATTGCCTCTATCTGGTATTAGTAAAGCAATTCTTTTCAACATCGTACATAAATATCACACCAGGCCAAATGTCATCCATTTGGTGAGAGAACTATTAGGTCTACTATAAATATTAGTCTATGCACTGAACTGTCGTTTGAATTGATTCTGCGGTCATTCAACAAAAGCCAATAGCAAAAGATAATGTAAAGGTTTTGTGCGTCTTCGCGCAACGTAAGCGATGGCTCAGTGGAAAGACGCCCGGACCTGCAATGATAATGCCTGGATTCAATTAAATTTCAGAGAAAGTGGTTTCAGTGACACAACTCGTTTGCGTTAAACGGAAAAAACAGTTTATCGCAAACATTTTTCGTTTCTCGTAAAGTTTTTTTTGAGTTTGGGTTACTATAACTCCTTTGCTGCTAACGAAAGAAACATTAATGCAAATGTCTTTCAGTTATTTTATGAGAAGTTCATAATACAAGCTTACAAGGCCAGCATTATTTTTCCAAGTGAAAAATGGTTGTTTTGTGTTGGAATAATAGACTAGTTTCGAAGTCCGGGAGAAGTTTATCATCAGATGCCCAACTACTGTGCCTGAATTGGTACCATCGGTAGATCATCAATCGTATATATACAAACCCTAATATGCAATTTACATATGCGAATTAGTATCGATCGACGATCCCTAAGAACCAACACACACTGAAAAGTCGATAATTCCAACAAATAAATAATGTCTTTCAATTTTCGTAAACGTTTTTTTTTTTTGATTGGGGTTTATAGTAAAAGTTTTTCGGTTCTCGTAAACGATTTTATTTATTTATCACAAAGGAAATGATGTGTTTAATTTAAAAATTTTTCGTTTGCCCCAATTGCATTCCGCAATCGAAGTTCATTTATCTCAGATTTTGTCTTGGGTGTATATGGTCCCGTATGATTCCTAAAAAGGAGATGTCGTGTGTTAAATATTGGACACCTAAACCCTTTTATGCACTAAGTGTATTGAACTCCGGCTTGTAATATTAGATAAGTTTCATGGTAGTTTTTTTTTATTGTAATCAATTGCAACAATCAAACTGTTTCGCGATTTCGAGATCTTGAATTGCAGATATTGAAAACTCGCATGACGTACAACAATCACAATTAAATATTCTAATCGATTAAATTATTCTAATTACTCACTTGTTGAATAGGATACGATCGATGTGTGATAACTAACCGATCAAGGTTTGAAAGTTTCATTATTTATTCTGTTTTATAATTTTCAATTTAAATCAATTTATTTATAGTTGAAAATGTTCCGAAAGTTTTCTATGAAAATATATTAAAGTTGACATCGTAACCTGTTAAAATAAGACTCTTCAAAAAGAACGTAGAGGCCTTTATATTTGTTATCGGGAGATGAGATTTGTATTATTGGCAGACATTTTCCCCGACAATTTTGGAATTTCGAAATATCTTTCAACTATCCGTCGACAAATTCAGTTTACATGCCAGCACAATGGAATGATACTCATAGATTTTGCCGCTGCCGGAAATGTGATTATCAGTGGTATGAGATTCCAACATAAAGACATCCACAAGGCTACTAGGGTATCTCCTGATCAGAACACAAAGAATTAGATTGATCACCTGGTAATTGATGGAACGCACTCTTCCAGTGTAATGTGATTCGAGGCGGATTTGGATAATAACCTGGTTGTGAAAAGGGTTTCACCAAGAATACGCAGAGCGCACATAATACGAAAGCAGATACGTAGAAAGCTGGAGATCGGAAAGCTGAATTTACCAGAGCTAGCCACAGTCTACTCAAATAATGTCGCTCAAACTCTGGCTCCGAAAGCACCTACTTCCGATGATTCTGAACAGCATTGTGTCACATTTACTATATAAAAAACTATATAAAAAACTACTGCGAAACCAGTTATAAACACAGCCTCAAAATATGCTATGAAGACGAGTGTCGCACGGCACCTTTTGAAAAGAACGCTGCACGTATGGAATTGCTTTATTCATTCGCAACGCGATCTGCAACAGAGCGGTATAAGAAGAAAAAGAGAGGGATAATCCTCCTATTTATGTTAAAAATTCCGGCTGAAATCGTGAGAGTGAATAATTGAATCTTAGGCTACATTTCCACTTAGCGCATTTAACATGTTTCGGAACCGAAATAAGCTGATTTGGGCTGATGGAAAATCAGCTGATTTTAGCCTCAAAAACACTGGATTGGATGAAACATTTTTATCATTTCCCTTGCGGGAGTTTTTTAGTCGGTCTGTTTTTTAAAGTTAAAATGTTTTAAATTTAATCAAGCTCAAGACCTTTTTAATATAAACCTTATTTATTAGCTTTATATTATTTTCAAAGAAGTCGAGCACAAAAAGTGTTCCAATGATACCAGGGCTCTCTGTATAGCTATTTCGGATATTGCCAAGATATTCATCAGCAGACGTTGTTGGTATGCTTTTCGGTGAATTCATCAAAACTATATGTGTAGAAACACTCACCATATTAATGAGAATTCCTTTATACATATGTTCGAAGAATACCTAGCACTAACATTGGAAATACTCATGCACAACAACTGCAAAACCATCGGTTTTAAACAGGTATGATTTGTTTTTGTTTTGTCATTAGAAAACAACAAAACAGAGAGTTGCCATCAACAATATTATTGTTTCCAGGTCGCGGTGCTCTACGTCAACTTTCATCATTTCCCTTGTGGGAGTTTTTTAGTCGGGCTGTTTGTTAAACTTAAAATTTTTTTTAAATTTATTCAAGCTCAAGACCTTTTTAATATTAATACACTTATAAAGCTTTGTTTTATTTTTATAAAAAAAAAAAATTTACATAGAGTAATATATTTATAAAGAGTCTCATGCACACTAGTTTCAGTTCCACCATATTCTCGTCGAAATGCACTGGGCTAATTCATCAACACTAATAGTCGGTGGTGCAATGGGTAGTGTGCGCGCCTCTTGTACTGGAGATCCTGGGTTCGATTCCTGCTCCGACCACCTTAAAATTTCTTTCGACGACGGTCACCTCGCTCAGTGACGGCGACACTATCGAGTACTTAGCCATGAAAAAGCTTCTCAAAATACCGTTCGGAACCGGTGTAAAACTGTAGGTCCCAATCAGAGATTATAAAACTATAAAGCGCACAGCTCACTGGTTGTGAGAAGCTCTCCCTAATTCCTTCATGGGATGTAATGGGAAACCATTTATTTATTTTTTTAATAGTCAAAAGGAAGTTATGAAGGACGAAAGTATGGGAAATGTCAAATCTTTAGATTTTCGTTAATGCCTACGTTCACGTTGTAACCGAAATTTCTACTGCGAAATTGCTTATTTTTCTATGGAAAAATAGATGTTTGTTTGAGACTCAATATATTTCGTTTGCAATGTTAACAAGGCAATCAACAACAAAAACTGACAGTTTTGTGACAGTGTATATTTATGCCTGAATTTCGACGTAATATAAATAAAAATGGAAGAAAATAGTTGTGTTCGTTCAAATCAAAACTTATTTATTGCATAGAAAGTTATTTAAAAAGTCATAAGTGCCAATAAAATCAAATCTAAAGTCAGTTTCGTTTTTCAATTCACCTATTCCTCATTCTCCTTGACATTCTATTCTGTAACAAATTTGCAACTACACAGAAAAAATAAAAATCAATTTCAATTAAAAAACTTGTTTATTTGATTAATTTTTTAATTGATTTTGGTGTAATCACGAAAATAATAATATTAATTAAAGGTATTTGTAAATTTGTCAAAAAAAAACTTCAATTAAAAAATTTGTAATTTTGGTAAAACATTTATTGATTTTTTTCAAAAATATTGATTAGGTATGTAATCAAGTTAATTAAAAATTTATTGATTTTTTTTTCGCGATTTTTGATTAAATTTTGAATTGAATCAAATAAAACCGTTATTGCTTTTTTCAGCATGAAACCCTACAACCCTACAAAAAACTTGAAATGTTCTATTTTGAAGACGATTTTATTCAAGGTCTGACAGATACACATGTACTTATATCAATACAAAATTAAATTTTTTAGAATTTGGATTCATAATCGGAACGAATGTCCGGTTTTCTTCAACTATTATTATATATTAAACATTTAATATTTAAACGATTTGTATTAAATACAAAAAAATAGGTACATCTGGTGGTTCTGGAGAAACATTCAATTTATCTGCTCCTTCCGCAGCAACAGTCACTCCATTGTCGCATTCCATCTCTTCTGCATATTCACAGCTTTGTTGGAGAAATGTACTGCTTTTATCCAATTTATGGCACTCTTGTTTTACACGTTCAAAATGTCTAAGAATGTGAGTCTTAAAGTTTCTTTTTACGTGAAATTTTTGAAAACAATTTTCGTGTAAACAATTGTGTGTGGCATAAAAAATGTTTGGGGACAGCCACATTTTTCATTGCAAACAAAACACTCAACGCAAGCACTCATATCCAATAAAATTTATTCAAAAACTCTTGCCAATTAAACACATTTACAAAAAAAGCAGTTTTAATCACGAAACAAGATTCTTTAACTTTACAAAATAAACTCATTCAATCAACAATAAACGAATTACAAATAACAACAGTGTTGTATTTATATCAAAGACTAGAACCATACGAAAAGTAACGAAGACGGCTGGTGACTCAGCCGCCACACATATTGCCTCCCAACGGCGCTGTAAAATTCAACTTTCCGTAAAATACTTTATCACAACAATTTTTGTTTACAAATATTGTTTATATTTAAGGTTTGTTAAGAACATATAATGCATATTTTTATTAATTTAGAAAGATTCACAGCAAAAATTCTATAATGCACTCAAAAATTAAACATTTTTAGCGCCGTAGATTTGCGCCTTGCCAACTCCAAGTTCTGTTGTAAACTCAAAAAATAAATTGTAAATATGATTAAAAATTTAATTGATTCAATTAATTTTTAATTGCATTTTTTGAAAAAATTCAATTATATTTTTAATTGAAATTTACAGGTAAAAATTTTTTTCTGTGTAGGAGGTCGAACAGCCGTTGCGTTTTTGATTCATGAGACAAGGAAATGTATTGAAAATGTGTTTTTTCGCATTGTGCCATAAGAAACAATATATTGTTGTTTCTTGAATCAAACTAAAACGGTTAAACTGATACGATGTGTTTCAAGCCTTACACAATAAACAAACGAAACCCGAAAATTTTACCAAAAAGTTAAATGCCTAATTATCAGCCCTGGTTCAGGGGCTATTTCTTTTCGGATCCGACAGATTTTAAAATTTTAGGCGTCATATTGAATTCGAAATTTTATATTTTGAACCAACGGAGTGGATTATACCTCAGAGGTTTCGATGAAACAACTGATCGACCTCATAGTTCCAAATTTGATACAGGCTAGAATGCCAAGGAGAATTGACTTTAAATTAAACTTTATTAACCATAGAGTACTGACGTATAGAGACGCGAACTATCTCAGTAAATTGATGGAATTTGGTGTGTTGCAGATAGGCGGTTGGATGTTGGAAAGTACTGCTTTAATAATACCAGATAGAGGCAATGGCTCAAACCAACCAACAATTAATCACCAACGGTATTTCGATTTGTGCGTTAAAGTTTTTGTGCAAATACAGCACAAATATATATTAACAATGAAATATAACAAAAAAGTCGAAAATACGGTTAAATTTCACAATTTTTCATAAAAACGACATGAAACATTTTTTAAATTCCTCATGGTGTAATTCAATTTACGTCAAATAACTCTCTATCGCACCGACCACCACGAATAGTGTGAAAGTAACTATCAGATGAGAAGAATGACAGCTCTATATGACATTATTCTATTGTCGTTATCGCGGTGACTTTCGACGAGAATTTTGTGGAATTGAAACACATGCATACTCCTTATATATTACTCGATGACATTTCTAAACAAACTACCTCATTTGACCCGTGATTAGTACGTTTTAGTTTTGGGCGATTCGTTCAAATTCGTTTTATGAATACTTCTATACTGATGGCTCCAACCTAAATGACAAAGTACGTTTGGGACTTTGTACAAATGTTACAAGACCATTGTAGTAGTTTTCAGGCAGAAGCCATGGTAATCGGGAAATTTGCACTCTGGCTGGAACAAATTATTAAAAAGTATTAATTTCAACTCTGACAATCAGAAAAATAAATAAATGGTTTCCCATTACATCCCATGAAGGGATAGGGGAGAGCTTCTCACAATGACTGAGCTATTCCAGTTTTCACTCACTGATTGGGACCTACAGTTTTACACCGATTCCGAACGGTATTTTGAGAAGTTTTTCATGGCTATATACTCGATAGTGTCGCCGTCACTGTGCGAGGTGACCGCCGCCGAACGAATTTCTTTTTAAGGTGGTCAGAGCAGGGTTCGATCCCAGGATCTCATGTACAAGGGGCGCGCACACTAACCATTGCACCACCGACGGCCACAATCAGGCTGCCGTAAAATCTCTGCATTTAGTATAAACTAAATGGTTCCCATTACATCCCATGAAGAGATTAGGGAGAGCTTCTCACAACCAGTGAACTGCGGGCTTTTTAATTTTACACTCACTGATTGTGACCTACAGTTTTTCACCGGTATTTGGAAAAGCTTTTTCATGGCTAAGTACTCGATAGACGGCTACAATCAGTATTCCTGACTTCAAAAGCTTCTCACAACTGCTGCGCATCTACTAATGAGATGCCCAAGTAGTTCGATATCCACCTTATATGGGTGAGGGCAAGGACATTCGGTGCGAAGATAGAATGAATAAGCTGGCGAAACTACAGGCTGAAAAACGTGTCTTTTGGAACGAAGTTCCTTATCGCACGTTGGGGGATGGGGGCTGAATGAAGCAAAAATAAACAACTTTTTTAACACTATTATGCTACAACCCAGTATTATCAACTGTGTATATTATGTACTGTTGGTTTGTGTCTGGACTAACATGTGTTGGGCAATTTCTTGTTTAATGGGAAGTTTTCTAGGTGGAGCCTGTAACCAATATTTACGAGGGCGGATCAATAAGTACGTGACTTTTCGAACTTCCCTCATAGTTATATGAAATGCAACACTGCTCCCATCAAGTACCACCTGTTAATAGACTACTGTCAAATTTTGAGCAACTTCCGTCATTTACTTTGCGTTTAACGGCTGTTCAAAACATACAACCTCGTGCTTTTTTTAAATGGGAAAAAGTGAATTTCGAGTGGTCATTAATCATTATTTTTGCGAAAAAAACGTCAATCAAACCAAGGAAAAGCATGATAAATACTATGGGGACTCTGCGCCGTCGATTGCAATGGTAAAAAAGTGGTTTAGTGATTTTCGTTGTGGTCGCACAAGTTCCACCAATTTCGAAAAAATCCACGATATGGTGGTGGCCGATCGAAGAGTAAAAGTGCGTGAGATTGTTGATGCCATAGGCATTTCATATGGCAGTGTGGTTTCGATTTTAAATGATCAGTTGGGTTTAAGAAAGCTGTCTGCAAGGTGGGTGCCGCGTTTGCTCTCATTTGGCCATAAACGTAATCGTGTGACAACTTCAAAGGATTGTTTGGAGTTGTTATACTGTGTTTCATTCAAAAAGTCACAGACTTATTGATCCGCCCTCGTAGTATACTTATATATTGTAGTTTTGAACCCAATAGAAAGTAAATTTAGAAAAGCCAAAGTGAAAGAAGTTTAGAAGTTTAGTTTTCTTAAATAAGTGCCTTTTCATACAAAAAAATAGAAAATTTCCTCAAAAAAAAGTACCTTTTCTTAAAAAAATACCTTTTCTTAAAGAAGTACCTTTGCTTAAAAAATGTACATTTTCATACAAAATTACCTCTTCTTAAAAAATTTACTTTTTTTTAAATAATTACCTTTTCTTAAAAATTTACATTTTCTTACAACAAATTGCCTTTTCTTAAAAAACTACCATTTCTTTAAAGAGTAAATTTTTTGTGAAACAAAATAACTTTTCTTGAGATAAGTACCTAACCTTTAAAATGTATATATTCTTGAAAAAAGGACCAATTCTAAAAAATTCCCATTTCTTAAAAGAAATCTTTTCTTCAAAATATACCTTCTCTTAAAAAAATACATTTTCTTACAAAAATTCCTTTTCAGAAAAATTACCTTTTCTTAAAAAGAAAATAATACCTTTTCTTTTCTGTTCTTGAGAGAAGTAGCCTTTCGGAAAATAAGTAAATTTTCGTAAAAAATAACAATAAGTGATGATTTATCCGACCTTTCGTACCTTTCGTATAAAAAAATAACCTTTCCTAAAAAGAGCACCACTTGTTTAAAAAGTACCTGTTCTTCTTTGTAAAAAAATTCATAGTCTTATGGCTTTTTCTTTCAGAAAATACTTCTTCATAAAAATAGTAGCTTTTCTGAAAAAAACATTAGCGTTTAATAAAAAAGGACATTTTTGGGAAAATATAATACATATTCTTAGTACAAAAAGGACCTAAAGATATACTTTAAAAAAAATACATTCTATAAAAAAAAAATGTTTCTTAAAAAAGTTTATCATTTTGCAAAAAGTATCTTTTCTTAAATATCCATTTAAATTATCGTATTTTTCAACGTGCACCTTCGGCGTGTTGGAACTAACTAGTACATAATGTACTTTAGCGAAAGGAACTTCCTTCCAACCGGGTGTCCCTGACACCTCATGTAATTTTTGTTGTTGTTTTGATGCAAATATAACGTGTTGGTAGCTTGTCGCAAATATAATATACTTCTGTCCAAATGCAGTCCGTTTGCTGTACAATATAACATGTTTCGGGCACAATGAGTAATTTGTTATTATATATATATTTGTGATCCAAATGTGACTTTGTTTGTTGAAAACTGCTGAAAGCAAAAACGTGACAGACAATAAAGAAACAAAACGCAGCAGATCTTTTCTATTCACGAAAACAATGCTTGCAAACATGTACAATGGTTCCTGCAATATGTTGCTGGGTGTAGGGTTATGTTTTGAGCGTGTAGGGGTTACTTTACCTCTTTGTGTAAAGGAGCATGTGGTTATTCCCCTTTCTACGTGCTATATAGTCTGGAGGCACAAAATGCAGGATCACAAGACCAAGTTATAACGCGAGTAGTAGGAACAACTTGCTATTTACGCCAAGATAGGATATGTTTAAGTTAGTACCTGTGATCAATGAGAACTGTGTTGCACGCAGCCAAACTCAAGCTTGGCTTATGATTATGGATGAAGTGAAGTTGGATGAAGTGAAAGACGAGATTGTCGAACATCTTCTATCCTCCTAGTCAGTTTTTTTTTGTGTGAGTAGGATAATATTAAGGATCTTACTTCTTTTTGAATCTCCTAGACATTTTGGCGCTTAAACTGAATGACCTTAGGACTTTTTGCGGATTATACCTATTCTGTTTAAAAAAAAATCGGGAACAAGTGATGGGAATAACATCTGTCTTGAACGTCTCTTAACCACGCCAGTTCAATTTAAAGATTCAACGATGGGGGCGAAACATGACGTTCAGAACATAGTAACTGTTGAAAGGGATGAGTTGGAATGGAATGTCTGTCCGTAAATAAAATGCCCATTAAAGCCATTTCATACGATAACACCGGGTCAAATGATGTGCCAAAATATGCATGTGTGGTGTAAAGTTTATTATTACATATCATTTTATAATTTAATTATTTATTTTATTCCATTTGTTGTTGTTGTTATCCAGCATTTGATTCGCTTTTTAACAAAAAAAAAACAAATTATGTTGAATAATTTCAAAAGTGTAAAATTACTCGAATAACTCGTGTTATATAAAACTTCCTTCGATTGTTGGAGTAAGACAGTAAACTTATTTTCGAGTAACTCGAACAAGCAAACCCCCAAATAATAGAATACCCTGTTGGCAAACAAACCCCCAAATAATTGAATACCCTGTTGGCAACTTGATTAGGACGACATATATACACTAAACAACAAATTAAAAAAAATGTGTTCAGAAATGCCACTATACTTTGTGGTTTGGTGCCATAAATACAGAAGTAAATATACAACTTTTTTGAATGGCAGGATTTGCTCTTAATGTTTTTATATTTTTCAAAAAAATTATATTTAGTTTCTGTTTTTAATTTCGCAGATATTGGTCAAAAACATATTTTAACATTTATAATAAAACAAGCCATTAGAAGAAGTATTCTTGCGGTTGTATCAAACCAAAACTAATTTATTGCATATAAAGTTATTTTTAAAGTCACAAGTGCCTATAAAGTCAAATTTAAAGGCAGTTTTTTCAATTCGCCTATCGCTCTCTCTCTCTCTTTAACATTCTGTCCTGTATCAAATTTGCACCTAGGAGGTCGATCATCGAAACCCCCTGGGCTCATCCATTGCAAAATAAGTAAGGTAGAAGCAGTAGGAATTGCAGGCATATTGTTTTTATCTCAAAACCCAAACTCAGCTGATCGAAATTGCCAAGATTTGTTTATTTCAGGTTATATCAGGAGGCATTATTGTAATTGTGGGCAACAACCACAAGAACAAGAAAAAATTAATCGGCTGGTCTAACGCTTCCACCTGTACTAGATACATCTGGAAAATTGCTATAAACAACTTTTGACAAGGTCGGACCACAACGAAAAAGAAAAATTTTAAATTAGCTGTTCTAACGCTTCTTCCACCTGTAAAGCCAAGTGTCCACTATGTCTGAGTTTACACATGCAACTTTAAGTTTGCAACTTTGAAAAACTCTGCTGCAGCTCTTTACAATTCTCTTTTGAAGTTGCAATATGTGTTTACACGTGCAACTTGTCCGCGTTTGAAATTATGAAAATCTTGTGTTCAATGTTGTTACTTCTGACATTCGTACATCATTTTTCTGTATACAGACTAAAAGTGTTGTGAGAAATAAATAAGTGAAAACAAATTGTGCAAATATAGAAGTGTAAATAAATTGATATTAAATAAATAATTAAATAATGAGATAAAAAACTTGTTTTCATTTGCATTAAACACTTATTTATTTCTTTACACGGAGTTACACTTTTTTTAACAAATTACTTCGGCTTCGCTACACTTTATTACAAATCACTATTTTATTTTATTTATTTATTCACACCGCATCGTTGTTTCAAACCATAAAAAGAAACAACTTTTAAAGAAAAACGTCAAATTATTCTACAGCCAACTTCATTGCGAAAGAAAACAAAACGGAGTTGCAAAGCACTTGCTACTTTTTTCCCCCTCCGTTCTTCTTACCTCTCTCTCCTAAAAACTCAAGAAGGTCGGCAGAGTTTTTCAAAGTTGCAGACCTAAAGTTGCATGTGTAAACACAGACTATAGAGATTTTTGCGTAGAGCTAGAAAAAACTCTCGCGTAGAGACGAGTAGAGAAGTGTATACACCCTGTAGAACGCTCTACATGAACTCACTACAAACTCTATGCAAGAGTTCTCTCGCCCAGAAAACTCTACAGCTTTTACACTATTTTAGTGTGTGAGTTAGAGCTCTATATATCGTTAACTGCGTAACTGACCAAAAATTCAAAATCGAGTTTTTGATTGATTGTTATGACTGCCATTAAACTACATGCTTGAAAAAATTGTACACTTCTGCGATCAAAAATCTGTTTGTGTGCTTAAAGTGAAATTAGAAAAAACTTCGTTAAAAAAATATTTATAGTTTTCATTTTACAAAGTTTTTTGCTGCTCCTGTAAAATTATATTGTTGATAGTCACGCCTTTTTGCATTTTAGCTAACGATATGCTCTACGCACTCTCAAAACAATTTCATAGTTTTTTCTCTCTACAGTTCTCTCTACAGTTCAGCTCTTTGTATATTCAAACATATTTACATACATTCAAATTTGGTATTGTTTCAACTGAATGACTCTTTTATTAAAAAACTAGCTGACCTGGCAAACGTTTTTATTGTCACTAAAAATCTGGTTTCGTACGATTCTCGTTTCAATTCAAATCAGCATGAACGGTCACGGCAATATATGAAATTCATTGGAATGACAGTGGCGCCATCTGTCGGAAATTGGTCGTACCAACTCAGAAACCTTCGTGGGCTCATGCACAACAACTTTGCTAAAGATCATCACATGATCAAATGCATAGTTTACGATTGTTGATATCATAGAGTAAATCTTACAAGAGAGAATATTTAACTCATCTCACGTTTCCGCACTCTTCGTGCTGCGGTCGGTGTGATAAAGAGATGTTTGAAGAAATGTGACATACACCAGGTGGAATTAAAATAACTTCTGACTTTAATGTTTCATGTCGTTTTGGTGAAAAACTGTGAAATTTAAATGTGTTTTACACTTTTTTATTGACTGTTATTGTTAGGATACATTTTTATTGTATTTAACACAATAATTTTAACACACAAAATGAAATACCGTTGTTGTTATTTTGTTGATTGTTTTGAGTAATTGCCTCTACCTGGTATTATTGAAGTAATTCTTTTCAACATCCAACGTTTATATCACACCAGGCCAAATGTCATAAATTTGATTAGAGAAATGTTAAGTCTAGTATACGAGTAGTAATTAGTCTATGTTTGATATATTGTCTATATGTTTGTTGTCTTTATGTTTGTGTATATGTTTGTCGAACTCTGTCTCTCCGAGAGAGATAGAAACAAACCTAAAATGTCAAAATCGATGGCGGCCATTGCGACAACTGCGCTCTATCATGCGACTCTACAATAGAGAAAAATGTGTCGGCAGTGTATACAGTCTGTAGAGCGCTTGGTAGAGCCACTGTAGGAAGTCTGGGGACAAGTGTCTCCATGTCACCGCTTTTGTCTACTATTATGGTGACATTGTCGACAATTTGTCTACAAATATTTGTCTGGCTTTGATGTGTAGTGAAATTTATGAAAAATTGACGTCAATGCTTCTTCATTTCCATTGTTTCAATTTGTTTTGTTGTGAAAACACGTGGTGTCACGTACATTTAGTTGGAAATAATTTAAAAAGAAAAAGTGAGTTTTAAAAGACTGATAACATTTTTTTTAATGTAATTTAGATAATAAATATGATTTTCATTTTGAATTTTACGTCTTTTTATTTGGTACAAAAATGTCAAGTGTTGACAAAAATAGCGACAATGGACTACTGATTCACTGGTTCCAGTGTCTCCATATGGTTCCAAAAGTACCACCTAGTCAGTAGTTCTTGTGTCAGTAGTTCATTCTCAATGACAAGCATATGTTAAATGTGAATAGACTTTAACATTGCCTGGGGTATATTTGGTAAGTAGTGCTGGTGACACAGTCAATAGTAAGTCAGTACTGTTTCACTATAGACATTTCCTACAGGGGCTCTACTCAAAATTTCTCTATAGCGGCTCTACATAGTCTCTACAGTATACGCTCTACACTCTACCCAAAAAACTCTATAGTGGACACTTGGGTTAATGAAAAATGTATGTCATTTCTATTTATTTGACTTCCGATGTCTTTCAAATTTAATATTATTGTACTTTTGTTTTCGTAAATTTAAATTGGAACTTAAATTGAATTTGGAACGGACATTCTATCACGAAATAAGTTTTAGCAAATAAGTTTTGTTCACTTGTACTATTGAATATTGAAATATAAAATGTCAAAACCGATGGAGGTCTACCATGCGAGTCTACAGTAGCGAAAAATATGTATGCAGTCTGTAGAGCTCACGATAGAGCTCTTCTTAAATTTTCCTTATGACAGCTCTACGTAGGGCTCATATCGCTTCCACGACGTGTTTACAGTACCTCATTCGATCCACCAAATTTGTCAGTACATTTTTAGTTGTTTAGGCCTCTATCTAGTGTACGACAGCGTCGATTTCGTGTTTTAAGGCCTCAATTGTTTGCGTAACACTTATCTTTCGCGGTGCCCCAGATTTAATTGTCTAATCGGGTTAAATCGCAGCTGCGAGGCGGCCAATGGACTTTCAAGTTTTAAAATAACTTTATATTTATTTCAATTAGTTTTAATTTGAAGAATACAACAATTTTCATTCATTTTTACTCGTATTACATCCAAATTCTGGCAGAAAAACCTGGCATAAAAAACTGTATCAAAGCTGCCGTTAAGCCCAGTTACTTTCGGCGAGAATTTGGTGGAACTGACACACTCATGGCTTCTCTTTAGTATTTCTCTATGGTGTGGTCCTTACCAATAAAATCATAATTTTGAAAAAAGTGTGTATTCTAAAGCGAAATTAAATTAAATTAAACATTTTACATTCCACTAATATATACTAGGGGTATGACTTTCTTGGTTTTTTTAAGACTTCAAAACACCTAGAGATATATATAGTGTTTCAGTTCCACCAACATCTCGTCGAAATTAACTGGGCTAACGACAGTGTTGATACAGTTTTTATTTATGCCAGAATTTGGACGTAATACAAATAAAAATAAAAGAAAATCGTTTAAATTAAAACTCCTTTATTTCATGTAAAGTTACTTTTAAAGTCATAAGTGTACATAAAATCAAATTTAAAGTCGGTTTTTTCAACTGACCTATCGCTCATTTTCCTTCATATTCTACCCTGCTCCAAATATGCAGCTAGGAGATCGAACAGTTGTTTCATCGAAACCCCCCTTGTAAAAATACATGGCCATACCTTACGAGATATGCTTCTAAAATAAATAAAAAATCATTCTTGGTTAGTTTGGTGGAAAAACCTTTACCAGGGATGAGGTCAAAGTTTACGCGTTTTGGAATTTTAATTCCCGATTTTTTTAAATTGATTAACTAAAACCTAATTCGTCGTTGGTGCAACGGTAGTGTGCGCGCCTCTTGTACATGAGATCCTGGGTTCGATCAATGCTCAGACCACGAAAAATACTGTTCGGAATCGGTGTAAAATCTGTAGGTCCCAACCACTGAGTATAAGACTAGAAAGCGCACAGCTCACTGGCTGTGAGAAGCTCTCCCCAATTCCTTCATGGAATGTAATGGGAAACCATTTTTTTTTAATTATAAAATTCTGACAGTTTTATAAAATTCCACTAAATCTAAGGTTTCCAAATCTGAGCTTAAAAATAAAGCCAGTTTTTGAAATTAAAATTTTTCCAGTTTTTCCACAAGTTGAAATGCATTTAGTTGAAATGGATGCCGTTTAGCTGAAGTCTGTTCGCTTCCAATAAGGTATAACATGTCAAACGCGTTCATGGTGATATGGTGGGTCAAAGTTGGGTACCTGGATGAAAAAGCGCCAAGATGGCATAATATGGGTGAAGGATCATTAATTAGTTAAAATATGTATGAGACACAAAACTTATATACTTTAACCGATTTGCCAATGATGGCGATTTGGCGATGTTTTAACACCTTTTTGTTATACGGTACCTGTACGATTTCTATGAACACATTAGATAGAAAATGTTACATTGAAAAATTAAAAATGATGCCCGGAAAATCCGGAGAAACGTTGGAGAAAATTGAAATTAACATTGTTTAATTTTCATTGAAAATTGTTGACCAGTACAGCCAAGTTAAAAATATCAAAAAATGAATAGTTTTTGTGCTGAAGGCTCTTTTGCTATTGTACTTTCTTTTTTCTTACATCTGTTTTAACATTAGATGTAATATTGTTAAAATAAATAAAGCAATATTTAGAGCTGAAATAATTGCTTTTGTTTTGTCATAAACAGAGCGACGACAAAAAGTATTTGAATATTATAGAGAACTCATTGCACTCTTGTTCCGCTCTCATGTAGAGAGTCTGAGTAAAAGAGCATAAACGAGTCTTATTCTCTTTTAGAATATTGCGATATAAATACACCATTTCGACAATGTTATTACATAAAACAATACAAAAAGCATAAATTTTTCAAAAGACGTCAATGTTTCACATCAATATTATGAATGGATATAGATATGACCAAAAGAGATACGTTTTGAATCATTCGCCAGATGTCGCCAGTGCTTTTGAATCATACAATTCGTTCCATGAGTTCTCTATAATATTCAATACTCTTTGGCGACGGTGACCTGCTTGTTTGTTCGCTGCCGCTACATCAATACCATCATACTTATTATCAGGCAGAGACTATTGTTGTACAACAACCACGTATGTGATACTAACGCTGTGTGTTGTTTGCATGTGTTCACTTTGATAAATTGCCCTACCTGTGCCTATAGATGTTAAAACATCAAAAAATTAATTTGACGATTAGATACAATAATCGGGTACAACATCCATTTAAAAAAAAAACAGCAGACAGTTGTCCGAGGCCTTCGGCCACGGACTGTCCCTGCAGGCTGTGTCAGAGACACGGCCATTAAGATTAACGTAGAATACGCCATCCGATAAGGCGGAAAACATATATAACAATAAATGATAAATAACATAAGCAAATGAATTTATTTATTTGATAGTTACTTTTGATAATATACATAAGCTTATGGTAGGAAAAATAGGATAAATATGTTTTTAAATTAAAAGAGTAAGGATAAATGATAAATAACAGACGCAAATCAAATTGATTAAATATGTATATACGAAATACGAAATATACGAAATTTCAATATTTCATCAATCAAAACAACAGCCGAAGGTTTGTGTCCACACTGAAACAGCAGCATAGTTTGTGTTCACGCTACAAACTCAAACACTCAACCAAACACCACACATATGTTTGAGTATATGTGTTTAAACAATTTTCATTTGAGAATTTTAAATATTAGGAAGATATCAACCAATATGAAATGTATATCAAACGAAAGATAACATCTTCATTTACCTAGAAAAAAAATTTTAAAAAAAGTTATCTCGCCGTTTCCTCATAATCAATGAAATAAAGATTACAACAATAACAATCTGACATGATTCCCTATACCGTAAGGTAAGACGTATTCTACGTCAAAACAAACCGCCAAGGCATGTTGCAGCGACGAGTTACACGTGCAAATGGTAAATCTTTATTATCTAGGGGCAACGATGCACTGGTTGCGCCCATTTAGCGACGAGGCTCAGTTTTGGTTGAACGGGTACGTCAACAAGCCAAATTGCCAGATTTATGGCAATACCAATCTAGAGAAAGTCATTGCTTGTTGCGGATTATGGGCCGGCGGCATCATCGGTCCGTACTTCTTCAAGAACGATGATTACATTGCTAATATCCTCAACGGAGATCGCTACCGATTGAATGATATTGATATGAACGGCATGTGGTTCCAACAGAACGGCGCTACATGTCCCAGCTGATATCACAATGGGCAGTCTGCACGAGCAATTTGAGGGCATGGTAATTGCACTCACAGACGACGTGAACGTGACACCGTGAACTTACGATTTGACCCCGTTAGACCTTTTCTTGTGTGGTTTCGTTAAGTCGCGGTTATGTATGTACGAGTATATGCCAATAAGCCACAAACGACCGGTGACCTCAAAGTCAACATAACGCATGAAATCAATTAAACTCTGTCTGATATATAAAGGGTGGGCCATGTAAAATTCGGAATTTAATTTCGCTTTAAAAAAATACTAATAGACATTTCTTAAAAATTATGATTTTATTGGTAAGGCTCATCATTGACATTTATGAATGCAATACAGCCTCGTTCAAATAGCTTCCACTACTTGATTTACAGTATTTCGTGTTTTAAGGCCACAATGGTCCCGGTATTTATTGGGTAATATTTATCTTTCACGCTGCCCAAAGATATTAGTCTCACGGAGATAAATCGCAGCTGCGAGGAGGCCAATGGACTTCCGATTTTCGGCTGATTATGAGATTTTCGAACACTGTGCGCAAAAGTCCGATTGTAGTGTTGGCTGTGCAGCACATAGTGCCGTCCTGTTGAAGCCATGCGTTTATGGGAACAAAAAACAAAAAATCGCTCAGCAAGGCACGATAACGCTCGTAACTGACGGTAACGGCGGCTCCTTGCTCATTTTGAAGATGCCGCCATGCCAAAAACCGCACCAAACACCAAATCGTCGGCCACGGGTGTACCACATAATCCCCAAATCAAAATGCCCAGTTCAAAATCCCCAAACACAAAATCCTCAAACACAAAATCCCCAAACTCACAATCTCCAAAAAAGTGTGGGGATTATGTGTTTGGGGATTTTTTGTTTGGCGATTTTGTACTTGGAGATTTTGATTTGGGGATTGTTTTTCGTCTGGGGATTTTGTGTTTGTGGATTTTGATTTTGGGGATTATGTGGCACTCCCATAGGCCACTTCTCGACGACGTGTGGATTTTTCCGAGCCCCAAATGCGACAATTTTGTTTGTTAACGAAGCCACCCGAGGTGAAAATGGGCTGTCCAAATTATCGGCGTAAAACTGTAGGTGCCAATCATTGAGGGTAAAACTAGAATGCGCACAGCTCACTGGTGGTGAGAAGCTCTCCCCAATCTCTTCATGGGATGTAATGACAAATCATGTTTATTTTTTTTATGTTATGCTCATCTTTGGAACTCAGAAATTTGGAAGAAAATTTTTAATATTTCACAATTTTCTTAAAGCGTAAAAAATCCCGCTTCGTAAATGTCTAACCTTTAATTAATCATTTGTCACTTCCTAAATGTCACACTGGACATCTGCTTCGAAATAACGGAGGGTTGAAATTCCAAATTTTACATGGCCCACCCTTTATATATAAATATCTAACTAATATCCACTGGATACTGCTCTGACGTGACGTTTTACCCCCAATATGTTTGCGTTACCAAAAAAGGTTGCCGATCCGAGTTTCAATACCATCCTGTAAAAAGTTTCACTATTATTTCATTATGAAATTAACCTAAATTGTAAAATAACATTTCTAATTTTGTGATTATTTTATTCTGATTGGGTGATATTTAATTAATATTTCAAGTTCGAGAATTATTTTATTGATGTGCTAACATCTATAGGCACGGGTAGAGCAATCTATCAAAGTGAATACATGCAAACAACACACAGCGTTAGCATCACATAAGTGGTTGTTGTACAACAATAGTTTCTGCTTTGATATTAAGTATGATGGTATTGATGTGGCGGCAGCGAACAAACAAGCAGGTCTTCGTCGCCGAAGAGTATTGAATAGTATAGAGAACTCATGGTACGAATTGTATGACTCAAGAGCACTGGCGACATCTGACAAATTATTCAAAACGTCATAATATGGTGCATTCATAATTTTGATGTGAAATATTGATGCTTTTTGATACATTTATGCTTTTTGTATTGTTTTATGTAATAACATTGTTAAAATAGTGCATTTATATTGAAATATTCTATAAAGAGAATAAGATTCGTTTGTGCTCTTTTACTCAGACTCTCTACATGAGAGCGGAAAAAGAGTGCAATAGGTTCTCTATACTATTCAATACTTTTGTCGTCGTTCTGTTTATGAGAAAACAAAAACAATTATTTCAGTGAGCTATTAACAATATTACATCTAATATTAAAGCAGATGTAAGGAAAACGAAAGTGCAAGAGCAAAAGAGCCTTCAGCACATAAACAATTTTTTTTTATTTTCCAATGTAACATTTACTACTGTGTTTAAAGAAATCGAACAGGTACCGTGTAACAAAAAGGTGTTAACACATCGCTCGTGAGTTCGAACACTCATTAATTTTATTTTGGATCCGGAAAATTTCCTTAACTCGTGCCTTTGCTGTTAGAGAAATGGATATTCATAATTTCATGATTCAAACTTCAAACACTTGTTCTAAGCGAAAGTACAATTGTATCCCATTTTTCCTTGTTTTGCATCTAATAGTATGAATTACACTATTTATCGAGAGTCTACGACGTCAGAGGACTATACACTAGACCGATTCACATTGTAAGTGTTTTTTGTTCACACCTCAAAATATACCTTGGTTTGTTTTCTGATGATTTCCAAAATATTTTGTGTCCAGCATTACGATCCCGATTTGAATTTTATTCAAATACCGTTAGCAGAAGCAGAAATAATGGATTTTTAATTTGTGGTTTGTACCACCCCCCTTTGTCCAATTGGACCTAATAGTAAATCTAAACCACCCAGAGCGCCACCCAAACGCATACAAAAAAATTTATTCAAATCGGTCCAGAAGTTTAGGAGGAGTTCAGTCTCAAACACACGTGCAGTAGAATTATATATATAAAGATAAGTATCATATGAAAGGGGTTTTTATGGCGCTTCCAACGGTATATGAAACATGTACTGACACATCCTTTTTCAGGGATATTCTGCAAAAAATAGCATTTTTAAGATTTTAGTACAGAGATTTTTCTAATTTAACTGTCAGTTTGGAGTAATTCGAAATATTCAAAATTTGGTCCAGAGCACATCAGAAAATGTATCACAAAATCTATATACATATATAAAATTGTTGCGTTACTGACTGACTGACTGATTCATCAGCGCCCTGGCCAAACGGCTAATGGTAGGATAATGGAATTTGGACTGTATACTCCTTCTGGGGTAAGTATGCGAGATAAGGAGGATTAATAAGGATTTTTTGAAATTCGTACTCTAAGGTTCAAAACTGGTTCAAAAAGTGATAAAAATGGTACTACACTAAAATTCAATCGGCTAGAAACCGAATCACGAAACTTTGTGTGTACATTCCTCTTAACACATAAAAACGTAGGGGAAGGGACTTTTAAAAATTTGTACTTTTAGGGAGAAAAACGGCACAAAATTGGTACTACTCTAAAATCCATACGGCGAAACTTGGTGTGTACACTAGGGTGGGTCAATTTGTATGGAACCAAAAAACTTCACAAAGAGTATAGAAGAAACTTAGTCTACGGCAAATTCTAAGAAAATGTTCCTAAGAAACTATAGTTCTAAAATCAAAATCGAGCCCGCCATTTTTCACTTGAAAATTTGTATATTATCTTAAAAAAATCGAACCAAAAGCCATTCTTTTGAAAGTTGATACTCTGAATAAATTACACACAAATATTCTACTCATTGCTGCCGTTACAATTACGTTTATTTTAGGCCGAAACTCCTCACGGTTCATGTTTTATGTCTTTGTAAAATTGGTCATCTGCAGCAGTTTTGTGAAGAGTTAAAATAACTTTTGAATGCGATATCAGATCTGCCAGTTGTGTTTTTCATTCATAAAGAGAAAGTTAAAAGCTATCAGGTGATACCTTGATCTTTACAATCTGATATCGCATTCAAAAGTTATTCTAATATTAACACAGGTATCTCTTCACAAAAATGCTGCAGATGACCAACTTTACACAGCTATAAAACATGCACTGCTATAAAACATGAACCGTGTAAACGTCACGTCCTAAAGTAAACGTCATTGCAACGGCAGCAACTAGTAGAATATTTGTGTGACATTTCATAGAAATCGAAGAGTATCAAGTTTCAAAGGTATGGCTTTTGGGTCGATTTTTTCGATAATATACAAATTTTCAAGAGAACTATGGTTTCATGGGAATATTTTCTTAGAATTTGCTGTAGATTACGTTTCTGCTATACTCTCGGTCGGCAAAAAATTGATCCACCCTAGTGTACACTCCTCTTAACGCATACAAACGGTGGGGGAGGGGGGAGATAAGTGACTTTTAAATATTTTTACTTTTAGGAAGAAAAATAGGGCAAACCGAGGTGAAAATGGTACCACTGTAAATACCAAACGGCTGAAGGCCAGATCATGAAATTTGGGTTGCACATTCCTGTTATAATGCAGACAAAGGAAGATACATATGTGATTTTCAAGATTTACACCTTTAGAGATACAAATAGGGTAAAAAGGGGGAAAATATAGCACTGTCGATATAACCAAACGGTTGGAGATTGAATTTTGGGAACTACATTTCAAAATAAATGGTACTTTTTAGGTACTGTTTTGGTACTTGTTCGGTACTTTTTTGCGTACTATTTTTAGTACCGTTTGCTTCCTTCTTTGCTATTACTCTTATACTCTGTTTATAGTTATCTGTATCTTTTTTCGTACTTTTAACTACTTTTTTTGTTTCGTTTTTCAACATCTATGTGATCATACTTGGTTTTTCTGGGTATGTCCATTTTTGGTGTTAATAAAAATTGTTGTACTTTTTTACATTTTAGTACCTTTTTGGGGTACTTTTTTTTATTGGTTTCATCACTTTTTGATACAATTTGTCAGTTGTTATCACTTTGTTGGTACTATTTTTGGTACTGTGTTTGTATTGCTAGAAGCTCTCTGCAATTCCTTCATGGAATGTAATAGGGGAAAAAAAATTTATTTTCTATTGTATAGGAACAAAGTTGAGTGTTTATATCAAATTTTTCAGCTTTATTTCATCATTTACCCTAAAGGAAAATATTTGTCAGATAGATATTATACAGAGCTCGCAATAATTGGTCTCTCTGGTGCTTGTTGTCAGAAAAAAATAACTCACGATGCGAAACTGTCGCGAAAAACCACTAAAACTTCGTTCTTCTTTGGCTTGCTCTTCGCTCAACCGACGACCGTTTTCCTTTGCTCGCTCAGCTCATGTGTTTACTCGAAACCCTTTACTTCGTAAAAACTCGGCAAACGGTCTTCTGAGCATGCGCGTGGGGATGGTCATTATTAATTGTTAAACTTAATTCCTAATTTTTTAGTTATAAGCAAAAATACATATGACCCACAGTAGCTGAGCGACGAACGGTTCTGTTCGTATCGAGCGGTCAGTAAGAGATCGATTCGTGTGTTACGCTCAACCCGAAACCCGAGACCGACAACACGAACGAAAAGAAAAGAAGGTTGCTGTTCAGACACTGAACGATTCCGTTTCGTTTTTTTCGGTCTTTTAAGTGAGCAACACGGGCATATTTTGCATATTTTGCGAGCTCTGATATTATGGCTTTTGTTACAACTCAAAAAACTCTATTATTCTAAAAATTCTATCCGAACAGGATTTTTTCAATAACTTGAAGAAAAGGATTTAGTACTAAATATTAAACCGAATAAAACGTGAAATTTGCGGGTAATGATCTATTCAAGTGCATCACAAAAATATGCACTTTGATCTGATCGAATAAGATACTATCTAAATCAATACTTTTGTAGGCAGGACGAAGTTTGCCGACCCAGATAGTAAAACCCATATATCTATCATACATGGGACAAATTAATTATATGACAATTATAATTTGTTGTTTAATTAGAATTTCCTGTCCAAATGCAAATTCAAAAAACTTTCAATACCATTGGCTATTATATTTATTTTCAAAGCATTTCCTTCATATCTGGCAATTTTGGTTTTCAAATATTTTATATATTTGCCTGACCAAATGCAAATTCAAAAATTTGAAATTGCCATTGCGACCAATGGTAATTCTTTTGCATTTGCATTAGATAAAGTACTGCAAATTAAAATCCAATGCAAATTAAAAAAACCCATGTATGATATCTATACAACTATGATGTACTAGTATCGGCATTTTCAATAATAAAAAATAAAACAAAAACAGGTTTTGATACCAATGAAATTCTTTATTCCTGTGAAAGTACGTTCGATGCCATTATGTATGGAACTCGATTTCTTTTGCATGGCCACCACGGGCACGCTTGCAGAAGTCCAGACGATGAACCCAATTTTCGACGGTTTTCAAGCATCAATCGGCCGATACTGCTGCAATTTCACGTTCGATATTCGTACGAAGTTCATCAATCGACGCTGGCTTGTTGGCATTGACCATAGACTTGACGTAGCCCCACAGGAAATAATCTAACGGCGTCAAATCGCACGACCGAGGCGGCCAATCGACTGGGCCATTTCGTGAGATAACACGTTCACCAAACTTGGTTTCCAATAAATTGATTGTGGCATTCGCTGTGTGGTTTGTGGCGCCGTTCTGTTGGAACCACATGTCCTCCAAGTCCATATTATCCAATTGGGGCCAAAAATATTCGGTTATCATTGACCGGTAGCGATTCGCATTCACAGTAATGTGCCGGTCTTGATCATCACGGAAGAAGTACGGCCCAATGACGCCGCCGGCCCATAAACCGCACCAAACCGTAATTTTTTCGGTATGCAATGATGACTCATGGATTACGTGTGGTGTGCTGTCTGGCCAATAACGCATATTTTTCTTATTGACGAAGCCATTCAGCCAGAAATGAGCCTCATCGCTGAAGACCATAAATTGGACGTAGCGCTCTTAAAGTTGAGGCCACTGACTCCAAATTTCGGTAGTAAATTTTAATAATTTCGACTCGTTGTTGGCTCGTATATCTTTCCATGATGAAATGGCAAACCTTACTGAAGAGAAATGTCAAAAGAGCGGGGAAAAATATGGCGCCGTTTGCTGTCCCTATCGATTTACTTTTGTAGCGTCTCTGTTGAAAAACCCTTTACTTGTCAAAAGAAAAGATACCCATTTTGCCCTCTTTAAAACGTATTTTTCCCACCGTATTTTTGGTAAACTGCGAACTAGTGCGAATTTCCAAAAAAGCTGAAACACGTATTTACGTAAATCGACGAAAGACTAAAATATGTCAATTTGACATTTAAATCAGAAAAATCTGCGTACTATAAACATAAAAATGCTATTTTTTTTTCAGAATATCCCTGAAAACAGGATGTGTCAGGACATGTTTTATATATCGTTGGACGCGCCTTAAAAAAGCCGTTCATATGATACCAATATTAAGCTTTTTTTTGTAATTTCTGCTAAACTAATTTTTGACCACTTTGTATGGAGAGCCGCTTAAAATCGCTTAGTTCTCCATACAAAGTGGTCGAAAAATTAGTTTAGCAGGGAATAAAAAAAGCAGGCTTATTGTATACATTGTCCATTGTTAAAGTACAAAAATCTTCGAACAAAAAAAAAAACTTTTTTTTTAATTGGTCCAGCTCACGGAATCTTAATACTAGACACAAAATATTTTGGGAAACATCGTAAAACAAACCAAGCTGCATTTTGAGGAGTGGAAAAAATAAAAATTATTTTCGTGGTCGGCCTACTATACACTAGAATAACTTTAGTTGTTCGTTTTATGCGATGGTACAATTTGTTTCCCCTTTATTTACTGTTTTACCCGCTAAAAGTACGAATTTTCAAAAGTTCAAACCGAAAATTGGCACTGCACTTTAATGACAGGTGTATGAGGAACAGTGGTAAATGTGGACGTAAGCTGCTGAACACAGTGAATGCTCAATTTCGCGAACTCAGGAATTTCCATTATTTATAATACATAATTTTTGGTTTCTTCAGAACTCAATAAACAACTTGACTCTGAGCCGCTGTTAGGGTTTCGCAGTTAGAAGAACTTGAACTGCTTACAAACAAATACACAAATTTACCGAGATATGCATGTGATGTTCGACATCGGAATCTCCCTAATCGCCAATACTTCGGCTGTTATTTTTTGAAAATTCGGCTGTTACATCGGCTGTTATTTTTTGAAAATTTCACTTAGATACTCGTACAAAAGAGCCTATTTCGTTTTCTTAAATGCATTTAATATGGAAATTTGGGGTTATACTGCATAATCGAAGAGGGGTTAGGCAAAGATTTAACACAGCCGATTTCAACTTCATCTAGATTGTGCATATTTTATAGCTCACCGATATATTGTATCGCAATAATGTTCTCGTATTGGTCTCGGGTACACCAGTAATGTGAGTTGTCCTCTTTGTATGTCAATAATTTAATGGTCCGTCTTGCTCTGTGTGTGGTGTATCTGTGTGACGTATCTACTGTATCGATGGATGTGTCTATATCGTGTTTTTTCTTCTTCCCATTGATATCAACCAGTCACTTATTTCACGCACTGCCGCTGCTGCTGCCAACGCGAATTTGTGTGTGAGTGGACGCTTGTGTGCGATATATAAATGGCTGTTCCAACTGTTGATTGTCACATTCCTTGTTTGCCATACATCTGAAGAAGTCCAACCAAGTCTACTCCAAAACATTTCAAATCGCAATTGGGATATGACAAAGTGAATATTTGTTTACACGAGAAATTGTTCAAACACACTGAACAATAAACAAATATAAATATCGGAGCAAAGAAAATAAAAAAATAAAGAAGTAAACATAACCTCTTTTATTGGCAACGTGTTAAAATTGAAGAAAACATCTTTGCTGCAACAAAAATAAAAAGAAAACAACACAAAATATTTAAAAAAAATAACGTAAATTCTAACAAAACTTTGTGAAACTTGAAAACTGTTAAAACTCACTCACAATGCAACAGGTATGAAGTGAACAAATTTAAACATTTTACAGTTAAAAATTAAATTTAAAAACAATCTTAGAACTTCACTTCAGCGAATAACTGAGTTAAGTGGCTGTGTATTAGTGTTTGGAAGATTTTTTACTTACATCCTATAAGTATGCAACAGGTTATTGTACATTACTTGTGCGTACAGTGGGGCAATTTAAATGAATAGTGAAAAATGCCGTGTTTGTTAAATAACGCAATAAATTTAAATAAAATATTTAACTGTATATTTAATAGATTAAAACATCCCTCCAATATTTATTTCTTTTTCTGAACTTAAGAGAAAAATCTACAAATTTAAGAAAATAGATTGCCAAGAAAGCACACGTTCTAGCAGTTTGACTGTTACTTAAGCTTTTTGACAGAAATGTTATTATTTTAGCCAGTTTCGTTTTGAATACAAGCCAAATTCGTGTTAAAAGTGGAATCAAGGGAATTTATTTTCTTTATGTTTCATAGATCTGTTTAAATTTAATTTTGCCAATTACGCCAAAATTCTGGTGACTAAATTTATCAACTGTACCAAAAAAGGGAAACTAGTTAATAACAAAAATTCAACGGAGTTACCTTATAAATATCTCATCGTATTTAACCACAGCTGTATAGTTTTTCGTGCTTGCTAGTTGGTCATGGTCCCAGGATATGAAATTAACCAAACTTTATGCCTTCATTCGGCTGGAAAATTACTAAAGACATAATCGGTGACTAAAAAGTATTGACCTGTCTCCGTCCCTGGTGACTTGCGATGCCAGTCTCGTGTCAATGGACCTTTTGCTTCGAAATGCCGCGATTTTTGGGATCCGGTTTAATTTTTGTATTTTTACTAGTTTTATTGCAAGTTAAGGTGATGTCAGACTTCTGAACACATTCCTTGTATCTGAACACTATTTTATTTTATTTAAACTGATTTAGACAGATGATTCAGCGCAAATTGAATACAAAATGCTAACAATGATGGTACAGAAAATGGTCAAATATGCTGTCCATTCTGGAGGAACTATTTTTGTGGATAGATAAAATTTGTCTAGAAACATTTTCACCATCGCTAGTTAGAGCTAATCAACCGCTATGGATTTGAAACTCAATACAAACTGGTGGTGAAAATTAAGGGTTAAACAGATATAGAGTTATGGGACGTTTTTATTTAAGAAACAGATGTTGTCAGAAGTGCGTCAAGGCATACACAGATAAAGTACAGTATGTTGTTTTATGCGTCAGTTTTACGCTTCTCTTCCAAATCCAGTTGCTGAGTTTTTTTTTGTTTAAGGTGTAAACAAAATTTAATTTAAATTTAATTTTTTTATTTTGTACGAGTCAGAGTTGTAGGGTTTCCCTAAAATTTTGAAAAATCCGACTCTAACTCCACAGTTTTTTAATTCTTAACTCCAATTCCTACTCCAACTCCTCAAATATCGCAAGGAAATTTGTATGGAACATTTTTTACGCATTTTACCGCAATGTTCCGTTGATGTAAATCGTGTTACGTATAAAATGTCGATTTTTAAATTTGAAAAATTTAAATAAGAGTGAAATTTCCTAAAATGTTCAAATATTTTGTCGTCAAACATGACTGACGTCATTGCCTTATTTAGGTAAACAACATACCTTTGGGATCATGCAGAACAAACAATGCTTATTGACACTCTTGAAATTCTACACAAAATTAAGGAAAACTTTTAAACCAAACGACGTCAAATGCGACAAATACTATTTCAAAGTTATGAGACCTTCACAAAAGTGTGTAACACCAATCATGTTATGGTACCATATGGATATGCCAACATTAGATTACCCTTAACATGATTTCTGCATTTGAATACTAAATTATTTAAAATTAATAGCGTGAATATTGAATAACAAATTATATAGAAAAAAATCAACAATTTTTAAACTTGCGGTATTGAATTTAAATGCTTCTTTTAATGGTACCAATCATAGAGTAATATTTAAAGAGCGTGCGTGAGTATTTTAGTTCCACTAAATTCTATTCGTAAATCTCTGAAAATCACACACGCACATTCGACTTAAATTGGGCTCGAATTACTGCATATCTGAAAGTCAATATTCTAATATTGTACCTCCTTTCAGGAAAATGTATGTAAATGTTTCTCTAACTTGTATGAATCTGGAATCTGGAGATGATAATAAGTTTTTGCTAATGTTTTCTTGTGTGTTCTGCTTGCGATATTTTTCGAACACTTGCATAATGGGGAATTCTCAATTTAAATGGGGGTTCGTTTGCATTTAGTTTGATGTAATTTTCAATAGCATTATTCCAAACAATTTCTGAGGAAGATCTGAAATAGCTATACGGTTTGCCAGGAGAATGAGGCCAAAAAGCTCAAAAGCCATTTTTTTAAGGCAAAAACAATTTCAATATTTTTATAAATTCAAAGAAGAATCTTATTGTTTTAAATATTTTTATTTTTTACAAAGCATAAAGATTTGATTCTTCGAATATCAGATATGAGCAAATTTATTAGATTATTGGATATTTCGAGAAAGTAACACAATTTTCTTTCTACAATTCTTATTTTGTATTAATCTTCTAATTTAACATAACTTTTGGTACTTAGTATATTTTACATAAATAAATAAATGGTTTCCCATTACATCTCATGAAGGGACCGGGGACAACTTCTCACAATCACTGAGCTGTACGCTTTCCAGTTTTCACTCACTGATTTGAACCTACAGTTTTACACAGATAGCGAACGGTATATTGAGAAGCTTTTTTCATGGCTATATACTCGATAGTGTCGCCGTCACTTTGTCGCCGGTGGCTGCCGCCGAAAGAGATTTTTTTTGAAGGTGGTCAGAGCAGGGTTCGAACCCAGGATCTCATGTACAAGAGCCGCGCACACTAACCATTGCACCACCGACGGCCACAATTTTACATAGTTGTCAATAATGTTCTGGGTCACAATTAGAGGTTTACGCTTATTGTTTCTCCTTCGGCGGCTTTATCAGCCCTGCGGCTAACGGCGGCTTCGGCTATTCCTAAGTCTTACGAAATTGACTTGGCTGCTGCTGTGCAGAGTTCAATTCAAAGGAAATTTGACCTGCTGTGGTTCTAGTTGTAATGTGTTCTGTAACCTGATAGGTAATGTGACGGGATATTAGTGCTGTAGTGTGTGGAATTTCGCCTGGCTGTTAATGTGTAAAATTCAAAGTGTCGTTTGACTCCATAAGTTAATTCTTGAGAAATTAAGCTGACTGTTATTAGGAAATATTCTGATTATGATGGTTGTAACTTGTGTTGTAAATCAAGACAATGTCATTAATTAATCGATTATATGAAAGATTTAACAAAAAGTTATAAGCCGCAGCCGCTGCGCAGATTTCTACGTAGTCAAGCGGCGGCGCGGCACAAAACACAAAAAACGGCGGCGGCTTGGCACGGCGGTTTAAAGGTCTAGTCACAATTACTCCGAAGATACTTGTTGTGTTTTCACGACCATTTGACTGGTATTAGGTATAAACCACTATAACATTATTTAGTATGTTATTTAATGGATCACTTTTGATACTCACAACAAACTAAATGTAATTTTTGAAAAACAACAAAAAAAATTCCACCATTCAACAGTGTTTTATGGGAGCAAGAAATTAGATCCCACGAAAATACACCCCAAATTGAAAATGAATTTAGGCCCAAAATTGCATTTTAAAAATATGCCCCTAGAAAATACACCCCAAACTGTTTAAACTAGAAAATGAGAATGGGCCCAACAATTTTAATGGGGCCTAATTTTATTATGTTGCAAATAGACCCCAACAATTCGTAGCCCAATTCATGGAATTTCATAATTGAGACTACACACGTGTGCACCCGTGCGTTTATGGCCAATTGAGAGCACACGCGGCACCCAACTTGCAGACAGCTTTCTTAAACCCAACTGATCAATTAAAATCGAAACCACACTGCCATCTGAAATGCCTAAGGAATAAACAATCTCATGCACTTTTACTTTTCGATTGGACAACACCATATGGTGGATTTTTTCAATATTTTCGGGTGTATTGACCTCAATTGACCGTCCAGAACGTTCAGCATCATTTGTACTTGTGCGACCACAACGAAAGTCAGTTAACCACTTTTTTACCATTGAAAATGATGGTACAGAGTCCCCATGTATGTACCAAGTTTTTCCTTGGTTTGATTGACGGTTTTTTTCGCACTCGAAATTAACTTTTTTCCTTTTTCAAAAAATTCATCAGGTTGTATGTTTTGAACAGCTGTTAAACGCAAAGTAAATGACGTAACATGATCAAAATTTTGACAGTAGTCTATTTACAGGTGGTGCTTGAAGGGAGCAGTGTTGCATTTCATATAACTACGAGGGAAGTTCGAAAAGTCACTGACTTATTGACGCCAGACGCAGATAAACCCCGCAATTTATAGTTTATCAAAAATTTTAACTAAGAAAAGGAAAACTACATATTTTGTGGACTTAACGATTCCAGTACGCTTCCATTTTACATACATATATTAATAGCTTCGGCGATTGAATCCGGATTTAAAAGTGGGAAAGCGAGAGCTTGGAAAATGCGTTTTAGTCGAATTGACAACTCTTTCAGTTTTGAAGACTTCCAGTCATACTGGCAGAAATGAAACTAGCAAGCTTTTAATTTTGCTTGTGGAAAACATCAAGGCAATCACAGACTTTTGGAAATCTGGCGCAAGCGTCAAATTTGAAAATATTTGAGTCAACGGATTGTAACAAGTCTTGATAAGCCTTTTGTTTTTTATTGCCATTAGAGCATAACGTCACCTAAAATCCAAAATGACGTAACATCAAAGTTCGAAAATTGATTGCAATATATTCGACCAAAATACACGATTTTACAAAATTTCAGACTTCTACGTTCAAAAACCTAAATTTTATTAAAATGATGCAACAAATTAAGTTCATCATAAATCAATGTTTTATCTCCTAACTATAATTTTGTCAATAATGTTAATGCACATATATTTAAAATAGACAAAACTACATATCCCTACAACATTATGGGCCTCTGCGCGCAAAAATGACAAATTTATTGACAAAATTCAAATTTCATATCGAAATATTTTTTTGCCTCCCCTGTAACGTAATGAAAATGTTGTTACTTTTTTTTGGATTTTAGGTGACGATATCTTATTAGTTGCTTTAGGTATTTTCGCGTAAAAATACGTTTTTTAACAGATTGCATTTTAGTTTATACTAGTAATAAATCCAAATTATATTTACTGTATGGATTTGAAATGTATGATCGAAACGTTGTAAATATCTAATTTTTTGTTTGCGACATCTCGCCATTTTTTTTTTTGGGGAAAATATGCTTTCAATCACAGATTTTTTTGGCAAGAGCTAAAAGTTTTTCTTAATTTGCTTCCAACGACTAAGATAAAATATACATTTAAAATCGTTCGATTTTCGTACCGTACAGTTGCAGTCATGTTGTATTGAACTTGTGATGAAAATACAAACAATATAAGTTACATTAGATACCAAGTTGTTTGTTTAATTTAAATTTAGTTTAAAGATATACATTCGACAATGTATTTGTTGTATTTTCATAGAGAAATACTAAAGAGAAGCCATGTGTGTTTCAGTTCCACCAAATTCCGGCTGAAAGTCACGGGGCTAACGACAGTTTTGATACAGTTTTTTATGCCAGAATGTGAATGTAATACAAGTAAATATTAATGAAAATTGTTGTGTTCTTCAAATCAAAACCAAATCATTGCATATAAAGTTATTTTAAAAGTCATAAGTACCGATAAAATAAAATATAGTCAGTTTTTTCAATTCACCTATCCCTCACTCTCTTTCACATTCTGTCCTGTATCAATTTTGCAGCTAGGAGGTCGACCAGCTGTGCCATCGAAACCTCTTGGTATTTCTTGTGTTGGAATGTACTGGTATTAGGAGCATAAAGCGCAGCAGGCTAAAATTTCTTCCCTAAAACATCGCGCGATTTCTTTTTTCAACCTGATGCTTTGTGTAATTTTAAGCTCTTACGGTATTCGCCACTGTGCCAAATAAATTAAGTATCTTAAATGTTGTTAACAGTTACAGTATCAGCTTAACATTTGTATCAGCAGAAGCATCGTAACAAAATTTTGGCATAACTTTAGGCGCTCACATTGTAGCTACACACGCAAAGAGTTAAAAATAAATATTAATATTTATAAACATTTATAAACAGACAGTAAGTAGTCAATTATGTATGCATATTTGTTCAGAATTCTTTAAAAAGATTGAAATTCAATATATTCCCAAGAACCTCTTTAGGATAAACATTATATAATTCTCAAGAATTTCTTCCAAAATAAACACGAGCAAATATTAATTTCCGAATCATTGAAACTTAACACACTTGTACAGATATCAATCAATACATATTACTTGCATTGTATTCATACATAGTTACGAAGGCCGGCCTGTGATTCTGCATTTATGTGAGTGTTCTTAATTTAACCAAGTATCGCATTGTTTACGCAGTTAATTGACAAAAGGGGGCTCGTGTTATCTGCCTTACGCATCCCACTGCACCACCAACCAGTAATAATAATAATATGCAATGAAGACGACAACTGTTGATGGGTTCTCTGTTGGCCAAGCCGTCGCGTCGCGTTGTAGATGAAATTGCCTTCAATGATTTCTCAAAGAAACTTTTTAATTTGTGGTTTACGACAGTTGTCGCTTAAATTGTCATTGACGACGATGTAATGGAAATCTTCGTTAAAGCCCAACAAGTTAAGTTACAAAATGATTTATTTGCACTGGCTACATAGCAGACGTTTCTAATAATGTCTGACATCTAACTTCAATTTCTGTAGGTTCTTCTCCAAGCGACGAGTGTCGTGCGACAAGTTAATCGACAAGTGTCGTTCTTTTCAAAATGTCTAAAATAAATCTTGGACGAAAATTTCATCTACGACGGCTTGGCCAACTGGTATGTTAAAATAAGTCAATATTGTATTTTGCTTTGTTCCGGTTCAAGGACTTTATATATATGTATTGAAATTTCTACATAATGTATTAATATGTAAGAAAAATTACTGTGATTGTGTAAGATTTCCTTGTATATTCGTCATTCCCGCTTTGAACCAGAATAGAGTTGCCAGCTAACATGTGTTTAAAACGTTTTTCGATCTTTTATCTTTAGTTTTGTAATATTTGTAGTGAAAATAAATTCTATTCGGCATCTTCTTCTTCTACTTCTTAATTTGAAGAGAGCTTCTAGCAATATACCTGTTTTTAAGCGGCTGGTCTGGGCGGAAAATTAGTCTCGCAGGGGATACAAAAGTACTTCAATACGTTAAGTGTGATCTTATAGACTCATTGATAGGGTCTTGCAGTTTTAAAATGATACCAAAGGGTTATGCTTCCACATGTTTTATCCTGTCTAATTACTCATCATCAATATTATTCAGTTTCCTGTTAATTCTATCAATAATATGGCAACTCTACTACATCTATGGTCTGTTATGCAAACAATTTGTTTACATTTTCAAATTTACGTACAAAATTAACACAACATTGACAAATATGTTTTCTGTTATTGTACCCGGTTGTGTTTATTCAAACTATTTCCAATCGTATTCCCATTTCCCAACGTCACACCCATTGGGGTACGAGTGATTTCTTTGGGCTTGATCGCTTAATTGTATAAACAACATTGAACAATAATAATCAGTGATGGATGTGAGGCATCTAGTATACATAGTATTCAATGAAATTCAGATGATGACCAAGATGCAAATGTTTCGTCTAATATGAAAATAGTGTAAGTCAGTAAAGGCAAATATTTCAGAATGAATGGACCAAACCTTTGGTGGTGCAATAACACGGTTTATAGTCACGCAAGGTTATGGCCCCACGCTGATCCGTTTTCGGTGGCCGCCAACGTGCTACGTGAAGGCGTTCCTATCGAGTTGTGAACCATTAAAAATCTTGTCAACCATAACCATTCTGAATCAGTATAAAACTCTATATCCCGATCAATACTGTTTTTCATACTTACTTACTTATCCGGTCTCGGACAACCCCGGGGGGTCAGGGACCTTACAAAACGAAGATAACATATTTCGCCAACCAGTTCGATCTTTTGCTTTATCTCTCCAGTTGGCAATACCAAGTGTACGCAGGGATTCGTCAACCTGATCCCTCCAGCGGAGTCTTGGTCTTCCTATTTTTCGTCTTCCTTCGAGTTCGGTTTCGAAAAGCCTTCGCGCTGGTTCATCTTCATCCATTCTACTGACATGGCCTAGCCAGCGCAATCGCGTTATCTTGATCCGCTTAACTATGTCAATGTCAGGATAAAGCTCATACAGCTCATGATTCATGCGTCGCCGATACTCGCCGTTGTGCACTATAGGGCCATAAATTTTTCGGAGTATTTTTCTCTCGAAGACTCCTACAGATGTTTCGTCTGCTTGCGATAGGACCCAGGATTCTGCGCCATAAAGCAAGACAGGTTGAATGAGAGTCTGGTACAGCTGGACTTTTGTTACTCGAGAGAGGGCTTTATCTCTAAAGTGCTTGCTTAGCCCAAAATAACATCTATTCGCTAGCACAATTCTCCGTTTGATCTCAAGGCTGACGTTGTTGTTTTTGTTCACGGCAGATCCGAGGTATATAAATTCGTCCACTACCTCGAAGTTATAACGGTTATCAACGTTCACGCTTTGGTCTAATCGCGTGGAGGCCCTGTTCGTTGAAACCATTAATTTTGTCTTGTCCTCATTCACCGTCAGACCCACTTTTGCTGACTCCTTCTCAATTCTCGAAAAAACCGCAGTAACTTCTCTAATTGTGCGCCCAATGATATCTATATCATCAGCATACGCGAGCAGCATGTGACTTTTGCTGCTGATGGTTTTATTCATATTGACTGCAGCTTTTCTCATAATGATCTCCATTAAGATGTTAAAGAGATCGCACGATAGGGTGTCGCCTTGCCTGAGGCCTCGCTTAGTTTCGAAAGGTTCGGTAAGATCCTTACCAACTTTCACTGCGGATTTGGTGTTCGTCAAGGTCATCCTGCAAAGGCGTATGAGTTTTGCAGGAATACCAAGCTCAGACATTGCTTCATAGAGTTTCTCCCGTATCGGACTATCGAAGGCTGCTTTATAATCGATAAATAGATGATAGGTGTCGATTTGTTTTTCGTGTGTCTTCTCCAGGATTTGGCGTAGCGTGAAAATCTGGTCAGTTGTCGATTTTCCAGGCCTAAAGCCACACTGGTATGGTCCAATCAGGTCAGCGATAATTGGTTTTAGTCTTTCGCACATTATACTTGATAGAACCTTATATGCTATGGATAAAAGGCTTATTCCACGGTAGTTGGCACAAATACTCGGGTCACCTTTTTTAAATATGGGACATAGTACACTGAGCCTCCAATCGCCGGGCATGCATTCATCTAACCAAATTTTGCTAATGAGCTGATGCATGCACCTTATCAGCTCATCGCCGCCAGCCTTAAACAGCTCCGCCGGTAATCCATCGGCTCCTGCGGCTTTGTTGTTCTTAAGCCGGGCAATAGCTGTTCTGACCTCGTCTTGGTTAGGAGGGGGGCAATCGACGTCGTCGTCCATATTGTGATCGATTGTCCCATCGTCATCGGATATCTCAGGTACTAGTAGCGCGGAGAAATGCTCTCTCTATATTCCCAACATGCTCTGCACATCTGCGACGAGATTTCCGTCTTTGTCTTTACAGAAGGGGGGCCCTGAACCATGTCCATTAGTTCCGTTTTTAACTTTTTGGTAGAATTTTCGGGCTTCGTTCTTCCTTCTGTATGTCTCAATTTTCTCACTCTCGCGTTTTCTCCACTGCCGTTTCTTACGCCTAAAGAGACGGTTTACCTCCTTTCTCTTCTCCCTATACCGCTCAGTTGCAGCTCGCGTTGCAATTGACTGAAGCATTACCATACGTGCAGCGTTCTTTTCGTCATTTGCTATGCGACACTCTTCATCGTACCACGGTTTGTTGCGAAGCGGTTTTTCGAAACCAAGTACGGTTGTTGCGGCAGTTTTTATAGAGTCGGAAATGGGTTTCCACTGCGCATCAGGATCGTCATCGGGAGGGGGTGGGTTCTGTGCCAAAAGTTGCGAGAGCTTCCTTGAGTAGGCTGTGGCTACCTCTGGTAATTGCAGCTTTCCGATGTCCAGCTTCCTCTGCGTCTGGTTTCGTACGATTTTCGCTCTACTTAATCTTGTGCGAACCTTTGCTGCTACCAGGTAGTGATCAGAATCGATGTTAGCTCCTCTGATCACTCGTACGTCCATTACACTGGATGAGTGCCTTCCATCAATTACCACGTGATCAATTTGGTTCCTAGTTCTTTGATCAGGGGATACCCAAGTAGCCTTGTGGATGTCTTTATGCTGGAATCTTGTGCCACTGATGACCATGTTTTTTGCCGCGGCAAAGTCAATCAGTCTCATACCGTTGTCGGAACTGTCAGCATGTAGACTGAAATTGCCAATAGTTGGATTAAACACATTCTCCCTTCCTACTTTGGCATTAAAATCTCCTAGTACAATCTTAATGTCATGGCCAGGGCAGCGGTCATACGTTTCCTCTAGGAGCTCATAGAATATGTCTTTGGCATCATCATCTTTCTCTTCTGTCGGGGCATGCACACAAATTAGGGAAATATAAAAATATTTCGCTTTTATGCGGATTGTGGCTATTCGTTCACTCACAGGATTGAACCTAGAGACTAGATGTCGCAGTCTTTTGCCAACTACAAATCCACAACCAAATTCATGTTTTTTTTCATGGCAACTGTAGTATATATCGCAGTTTCTTTTTCTTGTGCAGCCATGTCCTGTCCATCGCATTTCCTGGATAGCGGTAATGTCAGCCTTATAACTTTCGAGGACATCTGCCAGTTGGATACTTGCACCGGATCTATATAGAGTTCTTACATTCCAAGTGCATATCCGTAAATCGTGGTCCTTATAACGTTTGCGGGGGTCGTCAACAAATAGGGGTTGTTTATGTTTTCTGTTTCGTTTTTGTATTTTCACTGCCATTATGAACGGTGGCGGGAGGCAAACCCAGCCCACCGGGTTTTTGCATTTTACCTACTGCCAGGATATTTGATTGCAGCCGCCCATTATGGATCAGACGCTGACCAGGATGCGATATGTTGAACCTGGATTTTCTTCCTTTAGTTTCTATCCGCCGTTGGCCCGTATGTTTGGCTCATCCGCCTTCTAAGGACAAAAGAATATGCCCGATTGTTTGATGAGCTTCAGTGACATCAGTCACCTACTATACCTGATTTGATGCTCATTTGTTTCGCCTTCTCACTCTAGCTAGCTAACGGAGGTTTCCGAAAAGCCATTGCCCAGGACATACTGCGTGCTGTTTTTCATAAATTGGAGAAAAAAAATCTGACCTGTTCGCTGTTACAAAATTACAAATCTTCTAATAATAGATTTATATTTTTTTAAATTTTCACATAGAACAATTCAAGAAACCATACCGAACCAGTGTAAAACTATTGGTCTCAATCAGTGAGCTTAATACAGCATTTACACCAAACAAGATTAACCATAGAGTAATATACATAGTCTGGAACAGCTGTTTTTCTTGGACCGGAAACCAAAAGTCACTAGAAAAGTTGGAGCAAGAGTTATACAGACTTGGTAACCCATGCAGAATGAGAAAAGTTTTTATTTAATACATTTGTGTGTTTAATTGCAATCCCTTCAAATAGTTTTACTCTAACACTTCATTAAATTTTGATATATTTCACTTTTCATAAAAATACTTTCAGTTGATGAGATGTGCACTTTTGGTTCAATGCACAAAGGCAAATGTGTGAAAACCGCATTGAGCAACCCTACACACTTCCATTCACCAATCGCTATTCATCTTTCTTACTTTATTATGCATGTTTCGTCAACGCTAAGGTTGATCAACTGTGGCATAGAACCCGCATGAGATCAACGCATTTCGAAGGCTAACTCCGTTAACCCGCTAAAAAAACGATGTACAAGTGACAGTCAAAATTTCTCTTCACTCAAATGCCAACAAACAAAACGAGTGAAACCCTAGTACTTCTCTACTCTCTCTCTTACTCTCTTCATTGAATATTTCAATACACGATCAGCTTTTTGCGAAGTGTTATTGTATATAACTATACAAATTCCAACCATGTTGAAGTGAAATTACATAAACTATGCAAAAAGTATGAAATAAGCAAGATATGACGCGAGAGAGAAATGCGTTCGAGTGAATTATTACCACTTTTTGGTTCTCTTTTTCGAGGGTTGCCAAATTGCGCACATCTTCTGGTCGGCTAATTCTTGATCGTCTTTGATATAACTGTACAAACTCCAGCCGTGTTTTAATAAAATTAAACAAAGTATGTAAAAAGTGAATTAATTCACTCAAACGCATTCCTCTCTCGAGTCTCACTCAAATGACAACAGACTAAATGAGTGAAAGCCTAGCTATACTCTGCTACCTCTCTTACTCTCTTCATTGAATATTTCAATACACGCACAGCTTTTTGAAAGTGTTATTGTATACAACTATACAAATTCCAACCATGTTGAAGTAAAATTACATAAACTATTCAAAAAGTATGAAATAATCAAGATATGACGCGTGAGAGAAATGCCTTTGAGTGAATTTCTTGCACTTTTTGGAAAAACGATCTACAAGTAGACAGTCGAAATTTCTCTTCACTCAAATGCCAACAAACAAAACAAGTGGAACCCTAGCCATCCTCTACTCTCTCTCTTACTCTCTTGATTGAATAGTTCAATACACGAGCAGCTTTTATAGTGTTTTTTGTATAAAGAAAGAAGAAATGCGTTTGAGTGAATTTCTATCACTTTTTGGTTCTTTTGTACCAGGGTTGCCAAATTGCGCACATCTTCTGGTTGTCTAATTCTAGATCGTCTTTGTTTTTGGTTCTCTTTTACCAGGATTGCCAAATTGCGCACATCTTCTGGTCGTCTAATTCTTCATCGACTTTGTTTTACTTCAACATGGTTGGAATTTATATAGTTATATACAATAACACTATCAAAAAGCTGCTAGTGTATTGAAATATTCAATGAAGAGAGTAAGAGAATGAGAGCAGAGAATGATGAAGGTTTCACTCGTTTTGTTTGTTGGCTTTCGAGTGAAGAGAAATTTTGAATGTCTACTTTACTATATCGTTTTTTCTGTATCGTACACATGGCACGAAATTCAAATCTTACGTGAATTTTCAAGCGCCCTTTAAAATGTCAAATACATATCTGAAAAATCTCTGAGATAGCTGGCTTTGACTCGAGGAATTGAGAAATTATATTCTCAGCAATACCCAGTGACTAGAACAGCATTAAAATCCATATGGATCGGGGGGGAAATGTACTACGTGCATTTTTGTGTTTCCACTTTGAAATTACTCTACATACTCAACCACACATTGAATACCTTATATTTCAAATATGTGACTTAGACTACTTTCTTGGTTAAGTACCTACTTCGGCAATAACTCAACCGAACTAATGTATGTACTTATGTGTGTATAACAACCATGTGCCACATTGTTCACCAAACCTGACAGAGACACATACATACGTACATGCACATTCTTATACACTACAATGTTTATTTTGGGGGGCTCGTCATTTCGAATGGGCTCGATTTTTCCAGCGTTAAAGCGCAACAAACACGCACACATGTAAAAAGCGCGATAACGTCCTGCTACGTGACGTTTAAATTGGACAGATTGATGTAGACTTGTCCATAGAAAGAATAGTAAAGTGAGTTGGTTTGTACTGTCAATGGCGCAATCTTCATTGACATGTAAATTGATTGACATACAAATGTAATTTTCACAATCCACCACAATAAGATCGTATACTTTTTCAACTCAATGGTAAATATATTTTTTATTGAATTAAAAGACAATGTACCCGCACCACAACGTATGTACTTATATGTATGTAGTTCTTGGACGCAATCAAGCCCCTGCCATATTATTTTCACTAATTGAGTGCGATCGGTGATGATTAAGCCGATCACTTGTTGTTCACTTACAATACAATGTATGTATGTATGTACATTAGACCGACTCACAAAAAAAAATTAATTTCGTTCACCCCACAACATGTACATTAGACAGTAAAGGTAATTTCAAAAAAAAAATTTCCCATGTTTTGGACCAAGGGCCATTGACGTCAGGTCCCCGTTGTAGCATTTACCCACCTTCTCTCAGTTCCTACCACCGCAATGTACCGCCCCAATATTATAAAATTACAGCTCGCGATAAATCAATATACTTTAGCTAAGGAAATATTTCGATAATTCTAGCAGAACAATTTTAAAATTTTTGGAACGAAGTTCCTTATCGCACGTAAATGAAAAAAAAAAATTAAATTACTTTTTTTAACACTATTATGCGACAACCTAGTAATATCAACTAAATTGGGTACTTTTGCTTTGGTTTGTGTCTAGACTAACATATGTAGTTATGTTGGGAAATTTCCTGTTTAATGGGAAGTTTTCTAGGTGGAGCCGTAACCAATATTTAGTATATAGTGTAGTTTTGAACCCAATAAAGGGTAAATTTAGAAACGCCAAAATGAAAGAAGTATAAAAAAGAACATTTTCTTAAATAAGTGCTTTTTCTAAAAAAAGTAAATTTTCTCAAAAAAAATATATCTACCTATTCATATTCTTAATCAAAGTACCTTTTCTAAAAAAATACCTTATCTTAAAGAAGTACTTTTGGTTAAAAAAAGTAATTTTTTTTTCAAATTTCTTAAAAAATTTTCTTAAAAAAATTAATTTTTTGTTTCAAATAAGTACCTTTTCTTAAAAAAGTACATTTTCTTATAATAAATTGCCTTTTCTAAAAAAACGACCTTTTCTTTAAAGAGTAAATTTTTTGTGAAACAAAATAACTTTTCTTGAGATAAGTACATTAAAAAATTTACCTATCCTTGAAAAAAAGATCAATTCTAAAAAAAAAATCCCATTTCTTAAAAAACCCTTATCTTCAAAAAAAACCTTCTCTTAAAAAAATACCTTTTCTTACAAAAATTGCTTTTCTTAAAAGTACCTTTTCTTAAAAATAAAATAATACCCTTTCTTTCATTTTCTTGAGATAAGTAGACTTTCTGAAAATAAGTAAATTTTCTTAAAAAAATAACCTTTCCCTAAAAAGAGTACCACTTCTTTAAAAAGTACCTGTCCTTAAAAAAAGTACTTCTTTGTAAAAAAAAAGTCATACATTTATGGATTTTTCTTACAGAAAGTACTTCTTCATTGTACCTTTTCTTGGAAAAAACATTATCTTTTAATAAAAGAAGTATGCACCTCGCTTTAAAAAAGGACCTTATCGGGGAAATATAATACATATTCTTACAAAAAGGAAAAATACAAAATACATTCTATAAAAAAAAATTTCTTGAAAAAAAGTATCTTTTCTTAAAGATTCATTTAAATTATCGTATTTTTCAATAGGCGCCTTAGGCGTGTTGGAACTAACTAGTACATAATATATTCATGCTGAAAATTTTGCAAATATAACGTGTTTGTAGCTTGTCGTAAATATATTATACTTCTGCCCAAACACATTGTGTTTGCTATTCAATATAACATGTTTGGGACACAATGATTAATACGTTATAATATGTGTATTTGTGACCCAAATGTGTTTTTTTTTGTTGAAAACTGCTGAAAACAAAAACGTGACAGGCACTAAAGAAAAATAAAGTATCACTTTTTCAATTCACGAAAACAATGCTTACAAACATGTTCATGGTTCCTGCAATAAGTTGGTGCTGCCGATATTTTTCAACGTGTAGCGAAAGAAACTTCGTTCCAACCGGGTGCTCCCTGACACCTCATGTAATTTTTTTTAAATTCTAACTATTTAGTTTGCGTTTTACCAAAAATTCAATACGGTGCGAACAATCTAAACAGGGCAAAATGGGTATCAAATCTTTTCTTTTCTTTTGGGTATCAAATCTTTTCTTTTATTGTTGCATAGATATATTGGTTTTAGTCTCTAATACATTTTCCGAGGTGATCTGGACCAAGTTTTGAATATTTGGAATTACTCCAATCTGACACTTAAATCAGAAAAATTTCCGTACTAAAATCATAGAAATTCGATTTTTTGCAGAATATCCCTGAAAAAAAGATGTGACAGGAAATGTTTTGACATGTTTTATATACCGTTGGACGCGCCATAAAAACCCCTTTCATATGATACTAATATTCCATACATTGTCTTTGGCTAAAGTACAAATTTCTTTGAACAACTAAAAAAATACATTTTTTAAAAACGGCCCAGCTTACTGGATCGTAATGCTAGACACAAAATATTTTGGTAATCAGCAGAAAACAACCAAGGTACATTTTGAGAGGTGGACAAAAAAACTACTTATTCCACCACCATTCAATGTGAGTCGGTCTAATATACATACATATGTATGTACGTTGGAGGAAAAGGCCAATACTTTGTTGTATTTTATACTGCAAATTTGTGGTCATTTCAAAACTTTGTTGTGGGTTTCAATTACGAAACGATTATTTTTAGGATTGTTGTCTTTTTTTAACATTTCAAACGAATGTAGTTAGTTCAAATACAATACATAAGAACTAGAGTATTCAAAAACTGGTCAATCTAAGAATAACCGGTTTCCACCGGTTTAAGCCCGGTATTCAGTTTTTATGAAGTTTTCTTGCCATAATAAATACGTGTATAAAAAATAACGATAATTTCATGAAACAGCTCTGCGAAAATTTTGTAAGCAAAATCAATTACAGGGTTGTTACGCCAAAGTCATTTCGAACGAAAACAATTGTTTGGTAATTGTTTGGGACCGGAATTTTTTACATTTCGGTTATTTTAACCCTAGAAGGGTAATCATATTTTACGAATCGATGAAGTCCTATTTTACTTCGAAATTTCTAACGAAAAATGTAGCGTACAAGTCCGGCTCAATACTTTTAACATAGAGAAATAGAAAATAGCAGCTATGCCTCTCTTCGTGTTCTCTTGATGACAACGAGGTAGTAGGCCATTTGATCGAGTTCGAGCTGCTATTGCAATTTACTCTTTGGTTGGACATAATACGGACAGAAATAAAAGGGAATGCATATTTTCTGTCGATGCAAACAACATAAGCATAATTTAGCTGTCATTAGTATCACTCAAACACTATTTAAACTTAGTTTACTGCAGGGTCTATAATCGCTATGTCTTCTTTGGGCTCTCAGTCTACAGCATTTCCCTAGTACCTTTTCGATCAACTGTGCCATAGAAACCCCCTGCATTTAAACAATAATAGACTTTAGCCATAGAGCAATACGTTCTCTCTTTACGTTCTCTCGATGACGACCAGATAGTAGGTCATTTATGGCCAGTTTTTCAGTCAGTGGTGATCTTCGTTTCTTACTTAAATTGTGGTTAAACAGCGAATTGTGTTTTTTAGTCATTGTTTAACTATGATTTAACCACCCAACGTTGGTTGGTTAACTTCAACTCAGAACCATATTATTTTGACAATCAAATTACTGACTGTCAAAGTGAGAAATGAAGATTGTATAAAATACATGTTTCAGATTTGGTTATTTGTACACATACGTTGAATCTAGATCGTTAAATTGTTGCTCCTATAGTTTTTTACACATTTTTGTTAAAATGACTTGGTTTAAAGCATCTATTTCTTATTTTACATAATTCCATTTTGTTTGTTCCCCTTTGTTGTTTTGGTATTTATCCCAAAACACACGTTTTTCCAATAAGAATACAAGGGTTGCCATAATAGTTGACAATATGGCGACTTACATTAACTCGCCACTGAAAAACAAAATGCAAAGTTAACCTCTAATTAACTTAGAATTACGATTAAGTAATCCGATAGTTAACTACCCACTTAAAAACTGACCATTAGAGTTGTGTCGTTCATGAACTATATAGTTCATTTAGGGTGACCAGAAAGCACCTATCGAACTTAATTAGACTTGTGTAGAACTCGTTCACTAGTTCTCGAACTCGTTCGTTTAAGGTGCCCGGTCGTAACAATAACAAACATACTCGCCGTATCGAACATGTGCATTATGTTCATGAGGGTGATGTCTGGTCACCCTAAATGAACTAGGCAGTTCATGAACTACCCAACTCTAAACTTAATGCACATGTTCGAAATGGCAAGTATGTTCGTGATCGTTATGTCTGGGCACCTTAAATGAACAAGTTCGAGAACTATTGAACGAGTTCGACACAAGTCTAAGGTCATTTCATCGAGTTACTGTTGTATGTTAATCTTTGGTTGGACATAAAAGAGACAAAAATAAAAGGGTATGCATATTTTCGTTCGATGCAACCAACCATTTCTGGCGCTCTAGGCGGTCAGTTCAAATCTGCAAAACGGGAGATCACTCGTCCCGGAAATTGGTGTCTCAAAATCTCCAACTTTGCTCGTGCTCTGTGGGCGATTGCTCCGTCCTGCTGGAACCACCAATTCTCGATACCCAATTCAGCAACTTTAGGAAAAAAAACTCGTTTAACATCTGGCTGTAACACTCACCACTTACGGTTACGGTGGTTGCATCGGCGTCCTCAAAAAAATATGGGCCAATCACTTTTGCATTGCAAATGCCACACCAAAAATCACTTTGAGGGGATGCAATGGCTCTTCTTGTATTTCATGTGGGTTCTCTGTGCCCTAGAAACGCATATTGTGTTTGTTCACATAACCATTTAAGTGGAAATGGGCTTCGTCGCTCATTAAGATTTTGGACACGAAATCATACTCCTCTTGCAAAAAGTTTAACAGAGCATGGGATAAGATAATCTCGTTTGACGGTCGGCAGGCAGCAACTCGTGAACGGTTTGCACTTTGTACAGAATATCTTCAAGTCTTTCACTAAAATTCGTTGCAACGAACGGCTGCTGATGCCTAATTGTGTGCATCGTCGTCTCGTCGATGTTTATGGATTCTCTCTGACGTCCTCCCGCAGCACTGATGTTCTCGGACGGACGGGCAATACGCGGCCGTCCACTTCCTGAAACACCTCTAGTGGACCCAATTTGCCCGAGGGGCTTAGCCAAACGCTAATTGTTCGTGCATATAGTACACAGCGACGAAGAAATTCACGCTGCGTCGAAACACCAGACCGAAAATTGGTCAAATAAGCAGTAAGAATAATTCCACTTTTCTTCAGGCTCCATTGCGTGTCATTAAAGAATTAAATATCTGTCTACAACATAGATGTCAAGATGTATCTATTACAGCTGAAAACGTTAGACCAGCTGATTTAATTTTTTCTTGTCCTTGTGGTGGTTGACGACAATTACAACAATGCCTCACGATACAACCTGAAATAAATAAATCTTGGCAATTTCGATCAGCTACGTTTGACAAGGTCGAACCTGGATGTAAAAACAAAATGCATGCAATTCCTACTGCTTCTTCCTACTTTACTTATTTTGCTCAATCACATTTGACGCCAATTGCAAAAATTAAAGCACATTCACCTTATGACTTTACTTTTGCACCATCTGTACAACGACAAGTCATTTTACTTAAGTTCTGAAAAATAAACACAATTTAAATATATGATGCTGATATTTGTGTGTCTGAAACATAGACGAATACATACATAGATAAATTTATTCTCTCATCTGACGTCTCATTTCATACTCTTCGTCGTAGGTTTATGGAAATGAGAGAAACTACATTTAAAATTAACTTACACCAGGTGGAGTTACAAAATATGTTCACTTAACTTTTTCCTGTCGTTTTGGTGTACAACTGAAAAATTTAAATATATTTTGCACTTTTTGTGGACTTTTATCGTTGGTATACATTTGTATTGTATTCAACACAATTAGTTTGCCACAAAACACGAAATTCGGTTGTTGTTCCTTTGTTGGACGTTGTTTACTATTGCCTCTATCTGGTATTATTGAACTCATGTTTTCCACCATCCAATGTTAACTTTCCACCAGTACCTATGACGTTTAATTTATTGAGAGAATAAATGTATCTATGTATGTGTTAGTCTATGGATCTGGCGCTCTAGACGGTCAGTTCAAATCTGCAAACCGGGATTTCACTCGGCCCGGAAATTGGTGTCTCAAAATCTCTATCGTTGCACGAGCTGTGTGAGCGGTTGCTCCGTCCTGCTGGAACCAACAATTCTCAATACCCAATTCAGCAACTTGAGGGAAAAAAACTCATTTAACATAATTTTCACAAGAGTGATGTTTTATGAGACATGATTCATAATTTTAATAAATTTATTCTTTGGTTGCTTTTTCATGGCAAAGTTCATTACGAAGATGTACTTTTTCACCAATAATATGTACCTATTATTTTGAGTGTTGAGCATTTCGGGTAAATTTCAGCGAGTATAAACACATACCTATATGAAAAAAACTAGTGTTTTGGTCCGTCATAGGTTTGGAGTAGGTACGTCATTGGCAGCATCTTAGATAAGTGCTGTTACAAATATCCCTGTACCCAAGTATGAACAAGTACTTAAGCTACTTATACATTGAGTAAACTATTGATGAAATATGGATGGAAGATTTACGAAATGTTCTTCATCAATTCAATGAAATGTGTCGTAGGTTGGAAAATGAGGAAATGTTTCATCAAATTGATAAAGGAATTCATAAATTTGATGAAGCTTTTTCTTTCAGTGTACTAAGTGACGCTCTCTGTTAGACCCATCGACCACATACCTACCTGATCTTTGCAAAAAAGTCTAGCTTATGCCAGCAACAAAACCGGCTAAATCAGAGTGAAAACTAGATTAATATCAGTAACGAGATTAGAAACATGAAAGAACTCATATTAATCCCAGAAAAAAATAGGGGAATCTGCTCATAATCAGTTAGATGTGTACTTCCTATTGTATACAATCACTGATAATGACGTAAGGTCGCACAGCAACGCGACATCGAAATGACGTCCACAGGTTTCTTATGGCTATGATTTATTACCAAGAGATGTTTTCGCCTGGATGATTATAAATAGCACAAAACTACAAGCTCTTTGGTTACAAGCCACGTTATTGAAGGTATCTTTGCCGCAAACATTTCTGACCGCAACGTTATAACGTTTCCCTCAATCAGAAAACTTTTATCGCCAATGTCGTTTGTATTGTTGTAAACGACACATTTCTCAAAATTGTTATAAATTGATTTTACGATGAATATAGAAACCATTTGGGAACGTGTGTATAATATACTACACAAACTTGCCTACATTCAAAAGTAAAGTCTGTTATAAACATGTTCTCTCTTCCTTCAACAAAAATTAACCAGCAAGTCTTAATATCGTATTAAGGTACATTTCGTCTTCGCGCATTGCCTGCGATAGCTCGGCGGAGAGACTCGGGGACTTGCAGTCATAGTGTAACTCCATTTCAGGGATAGTGTAAGTACAAAACTAAGTTTGCAGTTAAAATTCAAAAAAACTACTTCTATTGAGAGGATGCATGTTCCACCCAAAATTGATCCTATTCAGCGCAAATTTTATAAGTATAATAAATCAAAAAGTTCATAAAAAACAGGACAACTACTTAGGGAATTTAACCTGTTCTACTCCCAGACGGATGTTCGTTCAACATTTATTATACGTTTTTCGTTCCTCACAAACAAAAGTGTTTGTTTGCCGCAAATAAATACATTAAACTAAGTTGAGTTCTCCAGAATGTCGTTTGTGCAGAACATAATTTTTTTACGTGTAGCCAATTGTTAGTTTTTCGAATAGTGTAGCCGCTCAAATATTAAAAAGTCTAAACCCTTTTCTTTCGAATTAACTGCAAATATTATTTGGGTGCGATATTGGCCACTCATATTCGTCAAAAAATTCGTTCGTATTCAATGGCTGATGCAATTTGTTGCAAAATGTTAAGACACTTAAATTAAATAAATAAACTGCTTAGGTTATTTGTATGTTAGCCAATATATACTGGCGTGTAATTATATTCCCCCCATTGGGTGTCACAATCAAGTTCTAGTGTGCAACTTCAAATGCGCAATCAAATTTCAACTTTGAACTAATTCTCCGAAGGCGATTTAAGTTTGGATACGTGCATGAAGCAACGTCACTGATTTTATTTAATTGTTTCTCCCCAACTGACGACTGACCACAAACTGTTTATTTTATTTAACCACAAATGTAAAATATTATGAGAAAACAAATTGTAATACCATCATGGAAACCAACCAAACAATTGATAGATATTGCAAAATGGATTAATTTATAATTGATTTCATTTCAATAAGAAGAAATTGCAAGAACGCATTTTCTCCATGCTCCCGTTTAAAGGGTATCTCAGTAAGATTGCACTTTTTAAATGTAGTGTATTTTTTTGTGCAAGTGGCAACTCTCAAATTTGGCAGCTGTCAAATATGTATGTTTATGTATGAAGGAACAACCCGTTATAATTGTGAAAACTTATTACAAAAATTTGGAAAGTTATGCTGAAACCGCTCATAAAACCCCAAAGAAAGAAATCTCATGATCTTTGGTGGCCAGTTGACATCAGAATTTCTTGAGATAATTGGTTCTGGTAATCGTTACAGCGGTGTGGCAGGTGGCGCTTCTCGCTGAAACCACATGTCGTCCACATCCACGCCGTCCAGCTGAGGCCACAAGAACTACGTTATCATGTTCCTGTAACGAATGCCATTCACAGTCACTGCAATTTCGGCCTCATCTTCAACAAAGGTAATTGCCAATCACGCCGCCTGACCAAAATCCGCACCAGCCAGTTGCTCGTTGTTGGTGCATTTGGTTCTCATGGATTGCATGAGGATTTTCTGAGTCCAAAATTCTACAGTTTTGTGTATTCACGAAGCCATTCACATGGAAATGCGCTTCATCGGAGAAAAATTGGTATTGACTTCACCTTGCTGCATTACCCCTTGACCGAATTGCCGCCGCTTTCCATGGTCTGCTGGTTTGAGCTCCTGGATAAGCTGAATTTTCAACGCATGCAGGTCTTTTGTCAAAATTCGCTGCGTAGTGCTTCGTGAAATTTGAAGTTGTTGAGAACGATGCCGAATTGATGTTTTCGGATTTTCGGCGACACTCTCGTTTACAGCAGCAATGCTTTCAAGAGACCGACCGGTACGTTGACGTACAGGCGTCTTATAAAAAAATATCTTCGCGGGGGGGCGGGGGTTAACCCCCAACCCGCCACCCTATACACGAGCCTGACCACTTGCACAAACAAAAATTACAATAAATTTAAAAAGTGCAAACTTACTGAACTACCCTTTAGTACAGGGTGTCTGGTAGCAGATGTATATTTTCAAACTTAAATAAAAACATAATAATTGACACAAAGTTTTATTAAGAGCATTAACCGATAGAATGGAAATGGGGATTTTATTCTTTAAAGAGTATGTCATCCAGATGTCTTCTGTCGAGTTGAGCACACTGTTCAAAACGGAGCCTTGTGTTCTGCCCCACACGCTGCAGTAAACTTGGTTCAATTGAGCTGACTTCTCGACGAATATTTTCCTTTAAAGCCACAATAGATTGCGGATTGTCATTATAAACCATCTCTTTGAGATAGCTCCACAAAAAAATCCATCGGAGTTAGATCGGGTGGCCATGAGATGTCCCCAAACCGACTGATCACTTTTTGGGGGAAATTTTCCCGAAGCAAATTCATCGAAGCTCTGGCTGTGTGTGCAGTCCCCCCATCCTGTTGAAACCACGGGTGTGAAGAGTACGATGGATGAGCTCGCACGTTTGGCTAAAAGAATTCCGTAATCATGAGTCGATCATTTTCACCGTTGACATTCGTCGCCTGGCCTCGAGAATTTTCGAAAAAAAAATGGTCCAATTATCTCATTCGTGGATAAGGTACACCAAAGAGTTACCCTGCGGCAATGCAATGGTTTTTGATGTTTCAATCGAAGGTTGCGGGTTCTTGGAGACCAGTAACGGCAGTTTTGCTTGTTGACGTGAAAATGAGCCTCGTCGCTCCAAAAAATGGGGCTTACAGTGCGAAAATGCGCCAACATCGTTTCACAAATATTTTTGCCTAAATCAAAGTCACTTTCTTTCAGTTCTTGAACGATTTGAATTTTAAAATAATGGAACTTCAGATCCTTTTTTAAAATTTCATGAATAGTCGCTCTTGGAAGTCACAGTGAGGCTGCTCTTTTCCGTATTGAAAGTTGCGGATTTTCACGTAAACTGCTTTTCGGGAGTACTTGAAGATCGACTGGGCCCTGGCCGTGGGACATTCACAGTCGAAGCAGTTGCGCGGAATCTCTGCACCCACGAACGAATTAAATTTACACTCGGTCCATCACTTATTCGCCGAATACCGAACTATGAACAAAATTGTCGACGAGTAATTACGTAAGAATATCTCCACAGCGCACGCACGATGCTCACTCGACCACTGCGACATCTTGACTGACAAATCTGCATAATCGATAATTCCAACGGCGCCACCCTCTCTCCGCACCGTTTATTACTTTTTGAAATTATCGTATTTAAAAATATAAATTTGCAACCAGACATCCGGAAACCAAGAAAAGTCACTGGAAAAGTTGGAGCACAAAACTACCCCGATCGACGGTGAATATGGAAATTGGTAGAAAACAGAGTAGATAGAGGAGAGAGTGATAAGCAACCAAATGCAAACCATGCAACAAACGAAGTTTAAATAGTGTTTGATTGATACTAAAGACAGCATTCCCTTTTTATTTCCGTCCGTTTCAAACTAAACAGTAACATACAACAGCAACCCGAACTCGATGAAATGACCTACTACCTCGTCGTCATCGAGAGAACGCATAGACGATCTAGAGTTAGACGACCTGAAGATGTGCGCAAATTGGCAACCCTGGTAAAAGAGAACCAAAAAGTGCTAGAAATTCACTCAAAGGCAATTCTTTCACGCGTCATATCTTGATTATTTCATACTTTTTGCATAGTTTATGTAATTTTACTTCAACGTGGTTGGAATTTGTATAGTTATGTACAATAACACCATCAAAAAGATGCTCGTGTATTGGAATATTCAATGAAGAGAGTAAGAGAGTGACGAGAAATTTTGACTGTCTACTTGTACATTGTTTTTGGAGAACGTAAAGAGAATGATGGCGACTCGTATCTATTGCTCTATGGTTCTACAGCTCCACACACATACACGAATGTTATTTTTCAGAATACTGAAGAAAAGGGTTTTCAAATTTGAGTGATATGATTTCTTTAAAAAAAAACTCACTGATTGTTAACGAAATTCAAATATTTTTTATTTAATATGAAGTACAATCGATGCAATTAAGTTTTGAAGAAAACGTCTTTCATATGGCCTCCGCGTCTTCTTTTGCATCGAACGAATTCGATGATGATTCGGCACTTTTTCCACTAAATCAAGTCGTATGTCATGAGTAGCACGTTCAATATTGATGTGGCAAACTTGAAGAGAGTCTGGTTTATTGCGAAGACCAATGACTTCAAATAAGCCCACAATAAATATTTTTTGGTTAATGCATAAGAAATTCATACTATCGTACAAGCTTACAAGTCAGGAAATTTTTTTAATCGAAAAATGTTTGGTTTTTGTTGGAAATAATAGACAATTCAGTTAAGCCATAGAGTAATACTTAAGAGTTTCCATTACTTTCTTCGTTGCCTTTTCATGACGACGAGGTAGTAGGCCATTTAATAGAGTTTTATTTGCTGCTGTATTTTACCAATTTTACACTTTCGTTGGACCTAAAACGAACAGAATTCAAAGGGAATACGTATTTTCGTTCAATGCAAACAATATGAAACATAATTTAGCTGTCATTAGTATCAATAAACATTATTTAAAATTAGTTTCTGTCTTATTTGTTCTCTCATTCTCCATCATCGGCCTAGTACCTTTTCGATCAGCTGTGCCATAGAATCCCTCTGGTTAAGCACACTCACTGGCATGACTAGTTTCGAACTCCATGACAAGTTCATCATCAGATGCCTAACTACTGTGCCTGAATTAACACCATCGGTTGATCTAATGGTATTAAATCACAACTTCTTGGAGGCCATTCAATGTCACAATTTCTTGAAATAATCGAATCTCCAAACTTTTCTCGCAATAATTCGGTTGTTGCCAATGGCCAAGGTCCAATGGCTTCAGTTCTTGATTAATATCAATTTTATACGGATGCAAGCACAAATCCTTTCTCAAAATCCGACAGGTTGCGGCTTGAGACAGCCCCAATTGTTGACAACGTCTTGGAATCGATAAATTGCGGTCTTGCAGTAACACTTGCCTGAACGGCAGCAATATTTTCATTTCTTCGAGCGGTTCTTTGTCTTATTGGCACTTGAACATTACCCAGCAAAAAATGTGTATACCAATCACCAGAATTTCCACCAGATCTACGCGGTAAGAGGAAGTGCAAATTTGGGTGCTGCATCGCCGCTTTTTACATAGAGTTGTCCTTGCAGGGTAGTACTCCCAATTTGGATACTTTTAAGTAGAATAAATTCTCTTCCTTAGCGCTACGATTCAGCACAAAATTTAGTACGATGGTAGCATGTCCGACTTGAAACCGGCAGCTGGTGAAGGTCATGGGTTCAAATCTCACCAAATCAAACTTTGTTTGTTTGCAATGTGTCGATTAAATTTGTAGTTATTTAAAAAAAAATTGCCCAATGTGTCAAGTACAACGAACGAACATTTGTTGCCAAAATTTTCGGAAACAAATTGTATTCGCCTCAAAGTATACCATACAAATTACGGGGTTGTGTAGCGAGGGGTTTAAATAATTAATTATTAATTTTTCTGTAACAATTTTTCCCGACCGGGACCGGGATGCGAACCAAGCGTTTTGATTGCCAGCCGCGCATCTCACTATCGAGCTATCGAAGACATTGAACTTGGACGAACAATAACAGCATAGTGGCAGATAATCGTTTTCTTCCGACAAACAGAGAATGTACGCTCGTAATTTGCAACAATTCGACGAATAGCGAGCACAGGTGGACGATTATTACAACCATAAATTGGCAAAAGCGTGCGAAAAGTTGCAATTGGAGAACAATTAATTTGATAAAACAAATTTAATAATTTGTAAACGTTGTTCTTGCGTATATCTCTCCATGATGAAATTGCAAACATTATTGAATACAATGGAAAAACAAACAGATCATGACATACTACAAATGGCCGAAACGTCACTTAGAAATCATATCACTCACATTGGAAAACCCTTTATTTGGTTGCCGCAACTTCGTTATAGTACATGTCGTGAAAAAAAAGCAAATGTCTTGAATGACCATTCACGACGTCTTGTGCAGATGTCTACTAAGTACACATTGTTGTTTTGATACTTTTTTAATATTATCAATTTATCATTTGCATTAACCTAATATAATTCACCTAGTGTGAGGTAAAACAAAAAACAATACTTTGCTCTCCCACTGTACATACTACATACATAATAAACCAGATGATGAACGTGCGTCAAAGACCATCATAAGTATATTTATTTACCCTAATCATATGCAACCATTAATTGACTCACTATTAAAATAAAGTCCAAAGTACCTTCTAATTCACACGAATTTATATTGTCATGGTTGCAATTTATTCAGCACGGTAATTACTCAAACAAGACGTACATAGCGCTATAATTGCTTCCACCTAAAACATGACAATGTGACCGAAAAGACCATGTATGGACGTCAATTAATATCGATCGATTAATAAGAACAGATAGATAACAACAGATGTCTGTCTGAAAGAAACATTTTTAAAGCAAGTCATCGGAAATGGCGATATGTCGCGACAGTAGGGTTTCCAGATACTCTGGATTTGGCGGGAGTTTCCCGACTTCTCGAGTTCTGAAGTATTTTAGTTAAAAATCCCAACATCTTTAATTTACTCTTGTAAAAATACTTTGTCAATGTTAGCGAGAAAGTGTCCATACCATAGAGTAATGACGTATAGAGACGCAAACTCTCTCAGTAAATTGATGACATTTGGTGTGTTGCAGATGGGCGGTTGGATGTTGGAAAGTATTGCTTTAATAATACCAGATAAAGGCAATGGCTCAAACCATCCAACAATAAAACAACAACGGCATTTCGATTTCAACGTTACAATTTTTGTGTAAATAAACCACAAATATATACTAACAATAAAATATATAAAAAAAAAAGTCAAAAATACGTTTAAATTTCACAGATTTTCATCAAAACGACATGAAAAATTAAAGTCAACCGCACTACGAATAGTGTGAAAGGAAATGTCAGCTGAGAATAATGGCAGCTCTATACGTGGCCGTCGGTGGTGCAATGGTAGTGTGCGCGGCTCTTGTACATGAGACGACGGTCACCTTGCTTAGTGATGGCGGCACTATCGAGTATCTAGCCATGAAAAAGCTTCTCAAATTACCGTTCGGAACCGGTGTAAAACTGTAGGTCCCAATCAGTGAGTGTAAAACTGGAAAGCACACATCTCACAGATTGTGAGAAGCTCTCCCCAATCCCTCCACGGGATGTTATGAGACACCATGTTTTTTGTTTTCTATACGTCATTACTCTATGGTGAAAATAACTATATAACTCGAAAACTTCCAACAGACATGTATATTGTACAATAACGTTGAATATGTTAAATCCTGATTTAGTACCAAGGAATTCAGTATTGGGCAACCTACTCATGAGCGGCATATAGAGAATGCGCTCAAAACATTGTTGGTCCTAATTCAAGCTAGGGAATATAATATTCTGAAATATGAGAGACCTCTAATTTTATAATTTTGTGGCAACAACTATGTTAACACTATTTTTTTTACCACCCTATTTCATATCCAAGATTGTTCAATTTTCAATTTGTTAATATAAAAAAAACTCAAAACCCAAAATAATATGACATATTTACTTGTACAGAGAAAACCCTCATTTTAGTCATAGTTATCGCGACTTTTTTTATCCAGCATATGGCAACCCTACGCGACGGTATGAGAGGGTCGGTTGGCTTTTTTAAATATTTCATCATCAATTGCTAATAGAGCAATTTTTGTGATTTACGAGTCGGAATTTATTAAAAATACACAAAATTCGTTGAACTAGTTATTGAAAATATGAATGGAGCTCGTTTTTTGCCCACTTGAGTGAAATTCGTAGAAATTGAAATTCCTTTAAAATTACAACAAAAACTGTACGATACGTGTGATATGGAGTGTGGTAAAATTTAAGGTTTTTCAGTTAAATAATCATGACTGTCAATTTCAAGGCCATGATATCGATATACATGCATTCTTATGTATGTATGTATGTATCTATGTACCATAGCCTAATACTTATAGTAGACTTGACATTTCTCTCAGCAAATTTATGACATTTGGTCTGGTGTGATATGAACGTTGGATGTCAAAAAGAATTGCTTCAATGATACCAGATAGAGGCAATGGTTCAAAACAACCAACAAAATAACAACAATGATATTTCGTGTTATGTGTTAAATACAACATAAATGTATACTAACAATAACAGTCAATAAAAAAGTATAAAACACATTTAAATTTCACAGTTTTTCACCAAAACGACATGAAAAATTAAAGTCAGAAGTTATTGTAATTCCACCTGGTGTATAGCGGCTATTAGATGATCAAGCACGGCTTGCCAGCGCGGCTTGTCATCAAGCCATCAAGCTCGTCGAATAGGCAAAACTGAGTGCTTGACAGCATGGCTTGATGAATATCAACAATTTTTGATATTTTGGCTTGCCATCAAGCCTCGTGTAATAGCTCTGCTGTCAAGCCCAATACAAAATTTCATTTGAAGTTAACATTCGAAGTGTAAAGATGGCGTGGTTAGAACGCGGATTTTTGCAAGATTTCATCCAATTGTATGAAAGTTTCCCAGAAATGTGGAACATAAAAAGTGACAAATATCATAAGATAAAAAAGCCAAAAACTTACGAACAGCGTTTAGATAAACTAAAGCCAATTGAACTAGAAGCGACAGTGGATATATTAATACGAAAAATAAATATATAAAATAAAATAAAATAAATATAAATAATTCGTTGATGACCAAAGCAGCAACCAACTCGCGCGACATTATGAATGTAAACTTCACTGTTCATTTTTTTTACACTGATGCTTGATGTGTGGGCTTGCTCGTGTAATATCAAACCATTTTTTCTCATCAAGCCGCGCTTGATCGTCACTTATGTCACTTTTCGTCAAAAATCTCTTTCTCATACCGACCGCACCACGAAGAGTGTGAAAGGAAACGTCAGATGAGTCAAATATTGTCACTAGTATGATTTACTCTATGCTATGTACTTATGCATAAATGAAAATGATACTTACACTTCCTTAGAGTAATGTGACCTAGAGCTGCTATTCTTCTCATCTAACGTTTCATTTCACACTTTTCGTGGTGCTGTCGGTGCGGTAGAGAGTTATTTGACATAAATTAACTCACACTAGGTGAAATTACAAATATTTTTGACTTAAATTTGTGATGTCTCTTTGGTTATGAACAGTGCAATTTAAACGTATTTTGGACTTTTTTTTTTGTTATCTTTTATTGTTAGTATAAATGTTAGTATAAATTTTAACGCACAAAGCAAAGTGCAGTTGCTGTTTTCTAGTTGTTTGGCTTGAACCATTGCCTCTATCTGCTATTATTAAAGCAATAGTTTCCAACATGCAAAGTTCATATGCAACCACACCAAACATCGTAAATTTACTGAGAGAAATCGTTACTCTAGGTAGATGAATTACTCTATGTTTACACTAGGCAACACGATTTTTCTTCTAGAACAGCCACTATAATATTTTGATGAGGCAATATATAACAATTTAGAATGCTACAATTTATTTTTTGAATTTTTCGGGATTTGTCGAATATTGAATTTATCAAAATGGAGTGAATCTTGGTGGAACATTCAATGGTCAACTGTCATGGACTAACCACATCAATGTTACAGTGGGAAGAGTTTATGGTATGTTAAGAAATCCATGGGCTGTGCATATTCGAATGCTTTTTGCAAAAAGTTACTTAATATCAGTTCTTATGTATGGATGTGAGCTACATATATCAAAATTGTGACAGCCCTGATTATAATCAGAAGGTGAAAGTTACTAATAATATCAAAACCTAAATATTTGAATATCAAGTTATTCGTATCCGATTTACAATATGACTTTTGACGGTGTCCTTAAACTTAACTCAATTTTATTCTTTCATAAAATAGTTATTTTATAAACTCTTTCATGTCTAATTACACGATAGTGTTGCCATCACTAACTGAGGAGACTATCGTTGATAAAAATGTAAGGTGGTCAGGGCAGGGATCGAATTTACATTATCATGTACATGAATACATTATCTTACTACCATGTGGGAACGGTGGAAAATGCTACGAAAAATAACCGGTATGCATACATTTATCGGCTAATCGTTACAAAGCATCAAACTGACGCCATTTGCAAAACAAAAGTGTAGTGATAAAATAAAGGGTTTTTCAACAGAGACGCTACAAAAGTAAATCGATAGGGACAGCAAACGATGCCATATTTTTTCCCGCTCTTTTGACATTTCTCTTCAGTAAGGTTTGCCATTTCATCATGGAAAGATATACGAGCCAACAACGAGTCGAAATTATTAAAATTTACTACCGAAATTTGGAGTCAGTGGCCTCAACTTTAAGAGCGCTACGTCATTCTGGCTGAATGGCTCATTTCTGGCTGAATGGCTTCGTCAATAAGCAAAATATGCGTTATTGGTCAGACAGCAATTCACACGTAATACATGAGTCATCATTGCATCCCGAAAAATTACGGTTTGGTGCGGTTTATGGGCCTGCGGCGTCATTGGGCCGTACTTCTTCCGCTATGATCAAGACCGGCACATTACTGTGAATGCGAATCGCAACTGTTCAATGATAACCGAATATTTTTGGCACCAATTGGATAATATGGACTTGGAGGACATGTGGTTCCAACAGGACGGCGCCACAAGCCACACAGCGAATGCCACAATCAATTTATTGGAAACCAAGTTTGGTGAACGTGTTATCTCACGAAATGGCTGGGGCTACGTCAAGTCTATGGTCTATGCCAACAAGCCAGCGACGATTGATGAACTTCGTACGAATATCGAACGTGAAATTGCAGCAGTATCGGCTGATTTATGCTTGAAAACCGTCGAAAATTGGGTTCAGTGTCTGGACTTCTGCAAGCGTGCCCGTGGTGGCCATGCAAAAGAAATCGAGTTCCATACATAATGGCATCGAACCTACTTTCACAGGAATAAAGAATTTCATTGGTATCTATTTAAAAAGCGCTTTTGTAGCGCTCTTATGGAAAAACCCAATACAAACCATTTAATGAAATTGGAAAATATTTGAGCAGAAATAAAGTTCTAACTGCACTACGAGTTAAATGATACGTTTTTATGGTTATTTCAACTAGGATGGTGATTATAATTGTTCACATTAACAATTAAAGAAACTTTGTGTTTGTTCTTCTTGTTATTTTCTGTCAAAATCATATGGTCACATGATCATAGTTTAAATGCCCAACTTTGGCTGTTTAAACAGCAATCAACTATTAACCTAAAAAATGAATTCAGAGTTTAAATTATGTTTAATAGTTGGTCAAAGATGATTTTACACTCAAAAATTAGGCCTACGTGCTTCATACAAAACAGGCGATAATCTAAGTAAGCGATGTAACCATAGCACGTCAGTGTTGCCGTATCTAAGCGTCTTTCGCTAAAGCAAAAACGCTAAAGTAAATCAAAGGAGCGCATTGAGAAAAAGTCTCTAAAGTTGTCAAATCGCAGCTCGAGGCGGCCAATCATCGCTAAGAAGGCTGATAACACGATTACAGACGAGCTGTATGACATGCTGAGCCATCCTGCTGAAACCAAAGATTATCCAAGTTTATATCTTGTATTTCAGCCCATAAAAATCCCGTAATCAAGGCCGCCGTTGACTGAAATAGCATTTCCAGCAGCGTTTTCGAAAAATAATGTGCCAATGATGCCACCACTCCAAAATCTCAACCAAATTGTAACTCTCTGTGTTTGCATTGGCTTCTCGACAACCACGTGCGGGTTTCTCGATCCTCAGATGCGGCAATTTTATTTGATGACATAACCGCCGAGATGAAAATGCGCCGCGCCAGAAAATATGATTTTTCGGCCAAATTCGATGTCCGATTGGAGTTTGCAATATTTCCACACATTGCTCAGACGTAAAGTAACTCATTTTGGTCCGCGGAGGTAGAGGGCGGATCAATAACTCCGTGACTTTTTGAATGAAACACAGATTTTTTTAAAAAAAAAAAACATTTTTCAACATAATCTCCTTTTAGCTCAATACACTCAGTCCAACGTTTCTCCCATTTTTGTATCCCTTCCAAAAAATAGAATTTTTCGAGGTCCCTAAAATAGGCATTTGTTTGATCAATAATTTCATCACTGGAGCTAAATTTCTTTCCACCGAGCCATTTCTTTTGGTTTGGAAATAGTCACTGGGGGCTAAATCCGGAGAATATGGTGAATGAGGTACCAATTCGTAGCCCAATTCATAGAATTTTGCCTTTGAGACTACATACGTGTACACCCGTACTTTTATGGTCAATTGAGAGCAAACGCGGCACCCATCTTGCAGACAGCTTTCTTAAACCCAACTGATCATTCAAAATCGAAACCACACTGCCATATGAAATGCCTATGGCATCAACAATCTCACGCACTTTTACTCTTCGATCGGCTAACACCATATCGTGGATTTTTTTCGACATTTTCGGGTGTATTGACCTCAATTGGCCGTCCAGAACATTCAGCGTCATTTGTACTTGTGCGACCACAACGAAAGTCGAAAACCACTTTTTTACCATTGAAATCGATGGTGCAGAATCACCATAGTATTTATCAAACTTTTCCTTTGATTGATTGACGTTTTTTTTTTTTTAAAAAATAATGTTTAATGAGAACTCGAAATTCACTTTTTTCCATTTTTAAAAAAATTCAAGAGGTTGTATGTTTTGAACAGCTGTTAAACGCAAAGTAATTGAAGGAACTTATTCAAATTATGACAGTAGTCTATTAACAGGTGGTACTTGATGGGAGCAGCAGTGTTGCATTTCATATAACCACGAGGGAAGTTCGGAAAGTCACGGACTTATTTATCCGCCCTCTATAATACTAACTGATAGTCAATATTTCGAACAGAAAAAAATCTATCAGTGTCAAAATAACCATACCATACATGGGTTTTATTAATTTGCATTGGTTTTAAATTTGCAGTACTTTATCTAATGCAAGTGCAAAAGAATTACCATTGTTCGCAATGACAATTAAAAATTTTAGAATTTGCATTTGCGCAGGCAATGCAAATGCAGGTTGTGGAATCAGATGCCAATTGTAATGGCATATGGGAATGCTTTTCATTATTTTGAATTGGTTTGATTGCTGGAAATTCTGTGTTTAAAGTATTTTATATGTAGAGGTTTGTGGTTTCGATAGGCATTGCCTCGTAGTACTTTCAAATTCACCAGTACAATATAAAATGTTTGAAAACCAAAACTGTCAGATATGAAGGAAATGCTTTGAAAATAAGCACAATTGCCAATGGTATTGAAAGTTTTTTGAATTTGCATTTGGACAGGAAATTTAAATTAAGCAACAAATTATAATTGTTATATAATTAATTTGGCCCATGTATGAAAATAATTTATGATTTAAAAACGTGGCTGTATTTAGACCTCCCATGGCAAAATAAATAAGGTAAAAGCAGTAGGAATTGAAGGCATTTTGTTTTTATTTTAGGAGACGACCTTGTCAAATTCAGTCGATCGAAATTGTCGACATGTATTAAAAAAAAATTGTGTCCCATAACATCCTATGAAGGGATTGAGGAGAGCTTCTCACAATCAGTGAGATGTGCGCTTTCTAGTTTTTACCTCACTGATTGGGACCTACAGTTTTACACCGGTTCCGAACGGTATTTTGAGAAGCTTTTTCATGGCTAAGTAAGTACTCGATAGTGTCGCCATCACTAAGCGAGGTGACCGTTGTCGAAAGAAATGTAAGGTGGTCATGTACAAGAGCCGCGCACACTAACCATTGCACCACCGAGATGTATTTATTTCAGGTTATATCGGGAGGAATTGTTGTAATTTTCGGCAACAACCACAAGGACAAGAAAAAATTTCGTCTGCTATTTTAACGCTACCACCTGTACTAGATACATCTTGGAATTAGTATAAACAACATTTGACAAGGTCGGACCACAACGACAAGGAAAAATTGAAATCAGCTGTTCTAAAGCTTCCACCTGTAATAGATACATCTTGAGACCCCGTTACATATCGTATTTCTTAATCCAAAAAATGCATTACTGATTGAAAATTATTCGCTTTTTGTATAATACAACACTTTTTAAACGATATTTAACACAAATTGAGTAAAACCCGGTTAATTGCTAAAAACCAGGTTAAACGGTTTCGGATTTGAACACTCTAACATACAAAGCTTCTCCAAAAATTCAGCAACTCTAATTATGTTGATAACAGTAGTAGACGTAAAATATTAATTTCTAACTTGACCGGTCAATGTGGCAGAATGAACAAACACAAGACTTCTTCGCTCTCGGCATTCGGCTGATAGTCACGTAGAGTAACACAAACAGATAAACCGGCAGACAAAAAAGTCAAGCAACATGCCCTTTGTGGTACAAGGAGAACAAATGTATTGTGTATCTTCTGCTTTAAATAGTTTATGGCGAAGTTCTTGTTGCTAGGCGGTTTTTTTTCTTATAAGATACCCAATCTTTCTTGGAATTTATGTTAACACCTCTGTTGTCTGTCTACGCTTGTCAAAGCATTCAAAGACCTACCGACAGACCGATCTTTTATTTCCGCACTGTGTGTGGTGATCTAGTAGTACGGCCATATGTATGTATGAGTGCGTATAAATACTACGTTTTGAATTTCTTCTTCTTTGCTTTTATTTTCTATGTCGGCGCTCACCACCGGATGATTTATGTGTTATATTTCTGTGTCGTCATCTTTTTCCAACCGGTGAAGTGCGGTGCGGCGCGTATGCCTCAATATTCCATCGAAATTACATCAGCCAATCCGAATTGGTTTGCAGTGTTTGAACGCGTTTATTTTTGTTAATGTTAACCCAAAAAATATTATTTCTCATTTGGTGGATATTATCGTATCGTAGAAGAGATGCCGTTCTTTAGGGGAGAATTGAGAGGGCTATACTTGTGGTACCTACATACTTATGTATGTATGTATATGGTCGGTGTAAAAAAGAGAGTGTTTAGGTATGTGTGCATTAGTTTTGCAATATTTGAGAAACAGTTGTGTCTTAAATATCACTGAAGTGTGAGTTAATTGAGCGAGAAGAGTGACTTTGTGATTTTAATTGCCGATAAGTTAACAATTGCAAGAGATTTGAGAGTACATACTAGTAAACAATCATCGGACAATCGATTGCACTTCACTGCAAGTCAAACGATACATCGTCAATTTTGCCACTTGGCAAATTGTTTCGATAGTAGATTAAACTGGAATTTAATTGATAGCAAAATGTTTTAAAAGGATTCGCATGAAACTCTAGATACCGACAAAACCTTGTATGGGACATAAAGGCATAAAACCGCAGCATTTGACCCTTATAAAGGGTTTTTCAACAGAGACGCTACAAAAGTAAATCGATAGGGACAGCAAACGACGCCATATTTTTTCCCGCTCTTTTGACATTTCTCTTCAGTAAGGTTTGCCATTTCATCATGGAAAGATATACGAGCCAACAACGAGTCGAAATTATTAAAATTTACTACCAAAATTTGGAGTCAGTGGCCTCAACTTTAAGAGCGCTGCGTCATTCTGGCTGAATGGCTCATTTCTGGCTGAATGGCTTCCTCAATAAGCAAAATATGCGTTATTGGTCAGACAGCAATCCACACGTAATCCATGAGTCATCATTGCATCCCGAAAAAATTACGGTTTGGTGCGGTTTATGGGCCGGCGGCGTCATTGGGCCGTACTTCTTCCGTGATGATCAAGACCGGCACATTACTGTGAATGCGAATCGCTACCGCTCAATGATAACCGAATATTTTTGGCCCCAATTGGATAATGTGGACTTGGAGGACATGTGGATCCAACAGGACGGCGCCACAAGCCACACAGCGAATGCCACAATCAATTTATTGGAAAACAAGTTTGGTGAACGTGTTATCTCACGAAATGGCACAGTCGATTGGCCGCCTCGGTCGTGCGATTTGACGCCGTTAGATTATTTCCTGTAGGGCTACGTCTATGCCAACAAGCCAGCGACGATTGATGAACTTCCTACGAATATCGAACGTGAGATTGCAGCAGTATCGGCCGATTTATGCTTGAAAACCGTCGAAAATTGGGTTCAGCGTCTGGACTTCTGCAAGCGTGCCCATGGTGGTCATGCAAAATAAATCAAGTTCCATACATAATGGCATCGAACGTACTTTCACAGGAATAAAGAATTTCATTGGTATCTAAAACCGGTTTTGTTTTATTTAAAAAAAAATTTTGTAGCGCTCTTATTGAAAAACCCATTATTTCAAAAACGCCCTACGAGAAAAGTGGTGTCAATTGATGAAAAGTTCTTGTCGCGAAATAAGTAGGTAAAAAGGGGATATGTCACCACTCTGGTTCGAAAGTGTTAAAGAAGAGTCAATTAGACTGAAATTTAAATACAAATTGTAATTATTATTCGTGAAATTTACACACACTTAGTATAAAAATGCCTAAGTACACTGGTAGAATATATGACATTCTACATTTATGAAAAAAATTCGTGAATCTAGACTGCAAAAATCTTCAAGCTTCAATCTTAAATATTTTATTTTAAGATCGTATTCTTAAATTTAAGAACATATTCTTAATGTTTAGATTTCGTTCTTGATTGTTTTTAGAAATTTGACATTAATTAACGCGTTTTGTGCCATAAATTGCAAAACGCTGTCCCAAGCACAAGTTGGTTCTTTACTGAGTGAAATTCATATTATTAAAATTTCTGACTTTGTTAGTCCTCCTTTACATTTATATCCAATCAATAATGGAAAGATATATGTTAGACCTAAGTGGTTATAAGTTTAAGTATGTAGAATAATATTTTGCGTTTATTATATAAAAAACCAACCTGTAAAAAACATCGCCATTAGTTTGTCTGCAAAGTTTCTTGATTGGATCATGGGAAAGGGTTAAAAATCAATCCATAGTTTTTTCGGTGCGCAGGCAGGTGAAGTTAATATAAAGAATTTAAAAAAATAAACCATTGCGTTTTATTTCGACATTCAAATTCAAAATCAAATTAAGATTTTTAACAAGAATAAATTCTTAAAACCGATCTCAAATCAAGAATTTCATTAAGATTATATTCTTACATTATCAAGAACGTATTCGTAATTTTCAAGATTGTGGTCTTGAATGCGATCTGAAAATAAGAATTTTTTCAAGATTTTATTCTTGAATTAAGAATTTTCGTATTTAACAGACTATTAAGGTTGAAATGATTTGATTTTGGACGTAAAATATTAATTTTTCAATATTGGCTTCGTATAGAAAAGCCTTCGGGCAGTCTAATAGATTTTCTTCCGCAGGTATATCAAACCCCAGCTTCGACATAGAATATATTAAAGGTTTTATCTTATGGCTTATGTTATTTTGCGTAGTCAACAAGTCGCCTTGTATTTATTCCTCTCTTTCTTGCCTACCAGTATACAAATTATTATTTTGATTCATTGTAGTGTTACACATACATACCTACCACGGTAACAGGTCTTGTGGATAAAAAAGATTTTTGTCCCACAATGTAGATTCATGCTTAATTTTATGTTGATATACGGGCGGATCAATAAGTCCGTGACTTTTCGAACTTCCCTCGTAGTTATATGAAATGCAACACTGCTCCCATGAGGTACCACCTATTAATAGACTACTGTCAAATTTTGAGCAAGTTCCGTCATTTACTTTGCGTTTAACAGCTGTTGAAAACATACAACTTCGTGAATTTTTTTAAAAATGGAAACAAGTGAATTTCGAGTGCTGATTAAATATTTTTTGCGAAAAAAACCGTCAATCAAACCAAGGAAAAGCTTGAAAATACTATGGGGATTCTGCACCATCGATTTCAATGGTAAAAAAGTGGTTTACTGACTGAACGTTCTGGACGGCCAATTGAGGTCAATACATCCGAAAATGTGGGAAAAATCTACGATATGGTGTTGGCCGATTTAAGAGTAAAAGTGCGTGAGATTGTTGATGCCATAGGCATTTCATATGGCAGCGTGGTTTCGATTTTAAATGATCAGTTGGGTTTAAGAAAGCTATCTGCAAGATGGGTGCCGCGTTTGCTCACAATTGACCATAAACGCAATCGTGTGACAACTTCAAAGGATTGTTTGGAGTTGTTTAGTTGAGTTGCAATTCGAAGGAGTTTTTGCGGCGTTTTGTAACTGTAGAAGAAAAATGGGTCCATTACAACATTCCGGAGACCAAGCAGTAGTCTAAACAATGGGTTTCTCCGGGTGAACCGGTTCCGAAGAAGGTCAAGGTAGGTGTGTCGGCCAATAAGGTGATGGCAACAGTTTTTTGGGCTGCATGCGGTATAATCCACATCGATTACCTTCGAAAGGGAAAAACAATAAACGGCGAATATTATGCCAACTTATTGGACCGATTTAACGAGGTTATTTAAACGACCCCATATGGCCAAGAAAAAAGTTATTTTTCATCAAGATAATGGACGGGTGCAAACGTGTGTAATCTGAACGCCAAAATTCCATGAATTGGGCTACGAATTGGTACCAAATCCGCCATATTCTCCGGATTTAGCCCCAAGTGACTATTTCCTATTTCCAAACCTAAAGAAATGGCTCGGTGGAAAGATATTTAGCTCCAACGATGTTATTATTGATCAAACAAATGCCTATTTTGTGGACCTCGAAAAATCCTATTTTTTGGAAGGGATACAAAAATTGCAGAAACATTGGACTAAGTGTATTGAGCTAAAAGAAGATTATGTTGAAAACTAAATTGTTTTTTTTTTTGCAAAAAAAAACTGGTTCATTCAAAAAGTCACGGACTTATTGATCCGTCAGTAAATTTTAAAAATTTGTTTTCGAATTTCCAAAGGTTTACCAATTTGTATTTGTAAAATTTATATGACTAGAAAAACGTAATTTTACAAATTGACTGAGGAAAAAATTGTTTTTTTAACTTCATACAAAAATAATTTACCTAAGCTAAAGAAGGCAATACGAGGGTTGAGTTTTATGTTTCGGGATTAGAGAACAAAATTAAATATTAATCATCGAAAATCACTTTATTGATATTCAAAATATTCCCCATGAAAATTTATACCCTTTTGCATGCGTTTGAACCAATTGTCGAAACACTTTTGCCACTCTGATTGAGGTATCTCCAAAACATGCATTCTGAATGCAGCAACTGCTTCTTCAGGTGTCGAAAAACGTTGACCTCTCAGTTTGTTTTTTACGTACGGGAATAAAAAGAAGTCATTCGGTGCCTAGTCAGGACTATACGGCGGATGCCCCATCAAATCGATGTTTTGGGTGCTCAAAAATGCAGTTGTTTCAGCCGATTTGTGAGAGCTCGCATTGTCGTGGTGAAGAGTGATACTGATTTCTTGGAAGACATCTGGCAAACAAATGGTTGTGTACCACTCAGAATTCACTGTTCTGCGTTGTTCTAGTGGTACGGTTGCGACATGTCATCTTGAAACACCTATACAGTTGTCTGCTGTTTACTTTCGGGCTCATACGCGTAAATCCAGGATTCATCACCTGTCACGATGTCATAGACGTGTTTCGAAGCACCGCGATCGTATTTTTGGAGCATTTCTTTCGTTCAATCGACATGTGTCGACGAATGTGCCTAAGGTTGTATCAATCTCACGATAGGTCACATGACGATCTTGCAAAATCAGTTCGCGCACAGCATCAATGGTTTTCGGAACAACAGCTGATTTTGGACGACCTTCACGAAATTCTTCTTGGAGTGAACTACGACCACGATTGAATTCACCATACCATCGATAAACACTGGTGCTGGATGGAGCTTCATCGCCAAAAATTGAGTTAAGTTCATCCATGCACTGTTGCGGAGTTAATCCACGTCGAAAGTTGTAAAAAATAATCTTACGAAAATGTTCACGATTTAATTCCATTTTTGGGCCGAGATGAATCATGTAAGTTACTGTAAACAACACAAATAGCGCTCGTATGTCAAAACGTTCTGAGTACGCAGAACCTCAAAAATGTCCAACTTTACGATAGACTGTCAGTTGCCAGATTGCAACACTAGGGTTGCCAAATCCCGAAACATAAAATTCAACCTCATAGTACCCCTAGAAATTTTTCTGATAGTTGTAGGGAGACCATTTCTGTGACTGGTATATTTGGGACATAGGTGTGACGTGAAAATTATACCAAAGAGGACAAACCATAGTAAAAGTTATATGTTCCCTCCATATAAAGGTCAGTATCCGTAATGCGCCTATCACGTGACTTGTCCAGTTCCGGTTATTTTCCCCTTGCTTAAACTGTATAACAGTGGACGTCTAGATTTTACGAATTTTCGATTTAGCCAAAAATTTTCCATTGAACATTCTAAAGGGTGGCTGTTGAATTTTGCTACATTGAGAAACTGGAATGGATTTTTTTTGTAATGCATGGAATTTACTCAATCATTTGAAATTGTTTTAAAAATAGTTTAATTAGTTTTAAAGATAATCGAATTTTAATGCCCGCCCAGCTCGTTGATGCAGGTGCGGCATCTTAGCAAAACGTTGTTCATTACTGCCCGCAAAGTTGAGGCTGGCATTGCAACTATTGTCGCTCGAATTGATTGTTTTAACCCCATAAGAAAAAGTCCGGTGGAGTTAGGTGAGGCGACCTGGGGGCCAACGGAAGGTAGAGTTTCTTGAAATGAGCCTGTTAGGAAATTTTCTGCGTAATTCGGTCATAACTGGCAGAGCTATGTGTGCAGTTCCACCATCTTGTTGAAGCCATACAGAGTTGAAAGGAATTATCTTTCGGATAGAACAATTCTTTTAGCATGCTCAAGTAATGGTCACCATTAACGGTAATGCCGTGTTCAAAGAAGTATGGCCCAGCCTCATCAGACATGGAAAGACAATTCAGCAAGTTCTCGTCCTCTTCTACCTTTCCAAGCATCTTCCGGCGAAATTCCAAGCGAATCGGCAAGTCTGCTGCATTAAGTTTATGAGCCATTTGAATTTTGTAGGGGTGTAAGTTCAAATCCTTATGCATTATTGTCGGCAAAGTCTGCCTACTGACACCCATTTGAGAAGATAAGATAAGAAGATAGATAATCTCCTTGTTGAAATACTAGTGCTGCTTTCACAAGTCTCGTAATGCTCCATCTACTCGTAGGATCGCCGCTAAACGTGCGCCTATATTCTCTTTGAACCAAAACAACAGACTCCAATGCGTAATAGCGGTGGACAATCCAGGTTTTTTTCCAGTGTTCCGGTTTTCCAGTTTTATTAAATCCAAGGATCAATCTACAAAAAGAAATTCCAGATTACTTAGATGGCAATAAAGTTGTAAAGTTTTCTTTTGGTATTTCAAATAACACAAATTGATAGAGGCAACTTGTTCCTTTTGTGATTCTATACACACCTTGTATAAGGCCTTCAAAAGATAACGAGCCAATCTCACACTGTGTTAATTGCAAATGAAAATGGTATGCGGCTTGCACGTCTTACGCCTCCAAAAGAAGGCCTTCTAGGAGGCCTCTCAAGTTATGATTCCCGTTGCTGGGTTCTTAAGTGAAACGTAATTCTTTACATTTTACTACAGCAATTAATTTGTACGTGAATTCTGTTACATAAATTACTTTATTAAAGAGTTTCCGAACGCCACTTCATCGCCATCAAAGTTACACCTAAACGTTTAACTTAACCGCCTCCAACGATTCCGAGGCATTGTCTCTTTGTACTGAAAGTGTAGTATCTTTCCATTATTCGATTTCAAGGGGAATGCTGCTTTCAATTCAATACATTCGTACTATGTCGTGGAATCATAATGAACTCTGAGGCATAAATCCACTTACGACACACTAATGTATATAAACGACATCTCCAAATGTACGGAAAATTACCACAAGATCTCGGAAAGTTTTTTGATAATTAAATTTCTACATATGATACAGATGTTACTTACATAGATTTCGTTTTTGCCTCATCATCGTGACCTTATGGGGTTTTAGTGCTTCTTCTGCTCGCATGTTTGATCGCTTCTCCGCCATGGTTTTGTGTCACGTGCATGAGTGTCAGTCAGATATATGCGGCAACTAATGAAATTTCCACAATACACTGGTAAAAATTGGATTAGTCGTTTGCTGTAGTATAAAGTCTACAGTTTGTACTTGTAAACGAGATACATTTACACAGATATATATGTATCACTGAATTCAATTTCATTCGAATGTGAAACCAAATATGTTTATACCTTCTCAAAAAGCAACCTAGAATGCAAAAATCTGTCCGTTTCAATCCAATCATAAAAAACTAAAGTGACATTTATGCTTTATGTAACATAAACTTTAAGAAAAGTGTCGATTTTAGTTTTTTTGGATTCACAATGAGTTCTTTTTTGTCTAATATCAGTCAGCATTGGGGATTTTATAATTTCCATGAGATTTTAATTTACATTACTTGAATGAATTACCATTGTTCATATTTACAATTCAAGCATTTGAATTTACAATTTAAAACTCAGCTACTGCAAATCAATGGTTCTGGAATCTGATGCCAGTTGTAATAAAATATAGAAAAATGTTTCGAATTTCACTCGTAATATGTTATTCATATGTCCCAAGAATAATATCAAATTAAAAACAAGCAAATTTTAAACACCAAAATAAAATATTTTATAATTTGTAAACGAAATCCGAAGCCATATATGCCAAGATGTTGCAAATGGCAAATTGTTGATTCAAGATGGCCGATTGATGTAGATGGTGTTAGCGTCAGATGGTGAATTAACAGTGTGTTAATTCACTACAGAGAACGAAAAACATCAATTCATTATAAAACACATATTCTGTTAAAATCGGCAAGTTTCTTTTGGTTGTATTACCTAAAATTGCGTGTAATAGGTCGTTTACATGCATTCGATCTTTCAGATCGACTCGATAATCGACATATCACACTATTATCATGTGATTTCTCATACAGTTTTTGTACCCAAGATCGAGAAATTTACCTCGATAATGTTATTATCATGTCACAAATCATTTCAACCGCAGAGTTGTATTCGCACTTTTAGTATGAGACTGTGTGAATAGGAAATGGAAATGGGAATGTAAAGGACACGTACTTCACTGAACATGTACATTAATGCCACAATTAATATAAGAGGTAGTGTGTAAGATCAGCTGATTTTACATTCTTTCTTTATTTTCTAAATCCATAGAAAATATCAAGAAATTCTAATTAAATCCAACATAGAAATGTTAATTAAATAAAAAGTTATTTTTACAAACAAAGAAGGAAGAAAAAAATAACAAATGACTGACTTTGACAGAATTGTGTCTATCATGACATCATGAAATAAAAATATGTGAAAACTAAATCGAGTAAAAATTTTTGACGACGGCATGTAAACGTCCTCTAAATGTGTGAGACCACTTTGTTTTTCAATATTATTTATTCAACAACGTAATTTGTTGTTATCCGAAATTCTCTTTTTTTTTATCAATTTTTAGCACAATTCAAAGCTTGGCAACCCTAAAAGGCAGGCAACATAAAAACCACATATTGCCAACTTGTTAACAGAAATTCACTATCTACCCTTAGCCGCCAATTGAGAAGCATAATTTTCTTCTTGGAGCATCTTGGTATAAAGCGGCATTTACCCCGACAAAGATTATCGCATTTTCGGGATTATCGACGTTTTTTTCTTATGGAGTTTGTCATTTATAATCCCGAAAAGCGATAATCTTGGTAGGTGTAACTGCAGTTTAAATGTCTTTGGGAAAACAATTTGGTGTTGCGTTGCCACTTAAACGCCCATATGGCAACGTCATGGTATTTTCAAAAACGATGTACAAAGGTAGACCATAGACTAATAAATACATAGATACATTTATTCTCTCAATAAATTAAACGTCACAGGTACAGTGGAAAGTAAACATTGAATGGTGGAAAACATGGGTTCAATAATACCAGATAGAGGCAATAGTAAACAACGTCCAACAAAGGAATAACAACTGAATTTCGTGTTTTTGTGGCAAACTAGTTGTGTTAAATACAATACAAATGCATAACAACGATAAAAGTCAACAAAAAAGTGCAAAATACATTTAAACTTTTCTGTTCTACACCAAAACGACATGAAAAGGTTAAGCGAACATATTTTGTAACTCCACCTGGTTTAAGTTGATTTTAAATTTAATTGCTCTCATTTCCACAAACCTACGACGTCAGATGAGAGAATAAATGTATCTATGTATGTTCGAGTATTAGTCTATGATGTAGACAGTCAAAATTTCTATTGCCTCAAATGCCAACAAACAAAACGAGAGAAGCGTTAATCATTCTCTGCTCTCTCTTACTCTCTTTTTGAATATTTCAAAACACAAGCAGCTTTTGGTAGTGTTATTGTGTATTACTATACAAATTCCAACCATGTTGAAGTAAAATTACATAAACTATGCAAAAATTATGAAATAATTAAGATAAGACGCGAGAGAGAAACGCGTTTGAGTGAAATGTGACCACTTTTTGGTTCGCTTTTACGAGGGTTGCCAAATTGCGCACGTCTTCTGGTCGTCTGTGGGTGTCATAGGAGCTGTTCGGCTTACACCAGGAGGAGTTACAAGAACGGTTGACTTAAATTTGTCATGTCGTTTTAGTATACATTTGTCTTATTTTTAAAATACCAAAGAAATGCCGTGGTTGTCTTCTTGTTGGTTGGTTTGAAGCATTGCCTCTATCTGATATTATTAAGTGCGAAACGTGGAGAAACAAAAGTACAACATTAATGGCCAGTTTTTCAGTGGGTAGTTAACTACCGGATTACTTAATCCTAATTCTAAGTTAATTAGTGGTTAACTTTGCATTTTGTCATAAAGTACTATGTAAACGAGTGAAGCGTGTCGTTTCTCTGCTTGCTCTCTTACTCTCTTCGTTGTATATTTCAATACACGAGCAGTTTTCTGATGATGTTATTCTATCTGTCTATAGAAATTCCAACCATATTTAAATAATATTACATAAAGTATGTAAAAAATATGAAATAATCAAGTTATGATGCGGGAAAGAAATGCGTTTGAGTGCATCGCGTCGACTTTTTTGGTTCTCTTCTGCTAGGGTTGCCAAATTGCGGGGTTTTTTCTTCTCTACCTATACAAACTTTTTGGTTTTGTTTTTCAGTGGTGAGTTACAGCCTGTTTTTGTAACTATCTTCAAACAGCAGGCGTGCAATTGCTGGACAAGCAATCAGGTTATCAATTGAGTTCATTGTTGCTTTTCGCTTGGGCATAAAAGCTCTTTTTCTTGGTTGTGTTCCTGTCAAAGAACAATATTACCTACATGTTTTTATTGGCATTTCTTAAAGCTTTTTCATACTAATATATGCTAAACGGAGGCAACCCTAGCCATCAGCTCTAAAATCAACATCAGCTGATTGTAGGTATTAAAAAATATATAAACAAACGAAAATAAACACAATTGTTTGCTTTTTTACCAATTCCGTGTTAATAAGGAAGTATTTTCGAATCTGTTAGAAGATTTGGGACCGAGTGGCTAGTTCTGGGAACTCGTCCATCGAGTCTACCAAGGCACGAAAGTGGATAGAGTTGGTCTTTTTTACTCTGATAATACAATTGTTAATATCAATATATGCTGTTTCGTTTCAATGTTAAAAATACTTACATTTTTTTAGTCAAACAACCATTTTTATTTATTTATTGAAATGAAAACACATCAATATAACCCACACGAACAATTTTTTACGATTGTCTATTTTGACATTTAACATTGTACGTAGTTGACTTATGTGAACCTACATTTTGACGATAACTAAAAGATTTTGTCTTTACACTCAAATAAAAGTTTACAAAAACCAAAAATGAAATTCGTTTGGCTCTAGACGTGCGATGAGAGAAAAAACAAGTTACAAAAACAGGCCGTTAATGTAAGTCGCCATATTGTCAACTATTATGGCAACCCTTGTATTCTTATTGGGAAACATGTGTATTTTGGGATAAATACCAAACCAACAAAGGGGAACAAACAAAATGGAATTATGTAAAATAAGAAATAGATGCATAAAATCAAAGTCATTTTAACAAAAATGTGTAAAAAACTATATAGACGCACCATTTTAACGATCTAGACTCAACGTAGGTGTACAAATACGCAAAACAGAAGCATATATTTTATACAATCTTTATTTCACACTTTGACAGTCAGTAATTTGATTGTCAAAATAATATGGTTCTGGCCAACCAACATTGGGTGGTTAAATCATAGTTAAACAATGACTAAAAAACACAATTCGATGTTTAACCACAATTTAACTAAGAACCGAAGATCTACTCGACATCTGCACAAGACGTCTTTGATGTTCATTCAAAACATTTGATATTTTTCAAGGCATGTTGCAAGAACCAAGTACTTGGGGGTACTGCCGACAAAGTATTCATGTATATGGGTGTGCACAAAAAAACTAGACGATGTGAGGCGAAGCAGAAGTAGTAATATGCTTTTGAGCCCTACAGCTTCACCCACATACACGAAAGTTTTGTTTGGCTTGAAAAAAAGCAAATGGCGTGAATGACAGTTCAAGACGTCTTGTACAGATGTCTATTATCTACTACGAAATCAATCCACTCTTGCACGAAAGCTGTGTTATGACTGATACGTATATATTTGTCTTCAATTGCAACCTTTGGTTTTGGATTAATGTGAATTCATTTTGTAACTCCCATGAAAAGTTATATACACTAAATAGCTATCACAAAAATATACTACAGAACTTTCACAAGTAATGTTATATACAGTGTCAAGCAGATGTGGATACATCATAATCACATTTCACTTTGCCCAGTTGTAAACACCGTAAAAAGACAACAACTTCTACCTATTCTTTATTAATTCTAGAAAAATGAAACATAACTGGATTCTCCAATATTTAATGAAAAAAATAACATTTGGATCCTAAAGCGAAAAAAACCAATGTATCCACTTATGCTCGTTCGAAAGTTAATTGTTTGTAATCACGTTGTTTAGTATTTTGCCCAAAAATCTTTGGCTTTAACGACACATTTTATTCGTTTTATTCATTTAACTTTGTTTCTCGATGTGTTCCTTTGGAATATTGACCCACTCCGCATGTACCCGAGACTATTGTTCCTTCAAGTTCTGTGGTGCATTTTCGTATGTAGCCAGTCGTTTTTCAACAAAACCCATAAATTTGCGATCGGGTTAAGATCCGAACTTTGAGCTGGCCACCGCATTGTTACATTTTTGACTCGCGAGCCATTGTTTGACAATTTTGTCCGTATGATTAGTATCTCCCTTCTGCTGAAATATAATTTGATCCTCCAAAATACGAACATATCTTCGTTTTTCATTAGTTCGTCGATTTTTACCAATGGGCCGATATGCCACCGATATGCCTGCCACCAAGCAAAACAACCCCACACCATCAAGTTACCTCCTCCATGCTTCATTGATTCTTTGACTTGGTGCTTCTTCAATATTTCATATGGGCGGTGCCAGAAATATTGCTTACCATCCGACTGAAGGCGATTGATTTTGGTTTGGTCTAAACATATTACCCTCTTCCGGTCGTCGACGCTCCAATTTTTGTGCTCTTTGGAAAACTTGAGACGCGGCGATACATTTTTCGCGAATAATGCTGGTTTCCACCCACTAATGGGTTTGTTTATAGCTGCTGCAGCTTCTTTAGGTGTTGTCACATGCTTGTTCTGTATTACCCGCTCCATAGCTCGAACATCTCTATTGGTAAGCAATTTTGTTCGCGATTTCCTGGATTCTGGCGGCTCTACATTAGGTCTTGTTCTAACTTGCAGCACTGTTCAATGGCAAACACCCACTTCTTTAGCAATTCTACGGGTTGAAGCACCGTTTTTTGTCATTTCAATGATTCGGATTAATTTTTTCACGAAGTGAATATTTTTGCGAAAAATGTAGTATCCAGCTAATGAAACTATCAACGGTGGCACACAAAGTATTTACTCTATTGAATTTCACAATAATTCAAATAGTGGTAAATACTGCGTTTGCTTTTGACCCATGACCAAAAACCAAAACGGGCATAAGTGGATACATTGGATTTTACGGCATAAGCTCAAAATATTATTTTTTGCATTAAATATTGCAAAACTTAGTTATGTTACCGTTTTTTAGGATTATTAAAAAATATTAATAAAGAAGCATGTTAGGAATTGTTGTGGTTTTATGGCTTCTACGGCAATTCAAAGTCAAATATGATTAGAATGTATCCACATCTGCTCGCCACTGTACAAAAATCCTGCCCAGCAAACAAAGCAATATTGCGGTGATATCGCCCTCACATTTCCATGCAATACGAAAGCAATACATAATCACTATGAAGCCAATTCAGAGATATCACTAAAATATCGTATAGATAGAAGAATATAGAAAGAAGATATCGCTAGATCAACTTTCAGAAGATAAAAACAAGACAAGATTTCATAATTTTGTTATAAATTTCGAATTTGTAGTTTTGTATGTAATTATATTGCAGGGTGTTTTTATGTTCCAAGCCGATGTTTTGTTTTAATAAATCTTAAACGGTACAATAGTTTTTAAGAATATGTTATTGCATTAAAGTTTGGTTTATAATAATTAGTTATGAAATATAATATCGGCTAATTGGCCTCAAGCCTATTGTAGTACCAACATTGATTTTTAACATACTTCTGCTTAATAAAGCTTTTCGGGAGACTGACCTGTGACATAACTTGCAGATTTAGTCTTCAGGGCTTTCTGGAAATTTGGAACAGTGAGATCTGGAATCATGAATATGTTGCATTTATTACATTTTACTTTGTTCATACCGTTTTTTTGTAAGCCATTCTGAAGGGATCCTATTTTTTTTTAGCATTGTAGTCCTAATTTACTCAAAATATTTTTAATTTTTCAAATGACTAAAAATAAATTTAATTTTAATTTTTTGCCTGAGTGCTGCTGAAATATCTCGAGAATGATAAAAGGAAGACACTTTTGTTTTATTTAGAAATTAAGATCTGACAATAGAAATGTGTTATCTCCGTAATATCGCTATTTAGATATATTTTCCAATTATGTGTACGTTAACAAACACCGCTCCTAGTTTTAATTTGAAATGAAGGGTTTATGAATAGAGACGGCAAATTTGAATAAATCAAGTTACGAACAAGTAAACGAACTTGTTATTTTATTTGAGAGGCGGATATCAATGGAATTATGTGCAAAAATTACCTCGGTCAAGTGATTGCCGCGACTTGGCTGGGTGGCGCACATCCCAAAGTTTCAATTCTCGATACCTGTCGAAAAGATTGTGGTGAGTTTGAGTCACGGCGTGGGATATGTTGATCGTAAGGGCACCAGTCGTTTGTGGTTTATTGGCATAAACCTGCGGCTTAAGGAACCGCTTCAGACAACTTCTAATAGAGTCAAATCGCATGATCTTGATGGCCAGTTCACGTCGCCACTTCGTGAGAGAGCCTTGTCCTCAAACCGTTCGTGTAGAATGACCACTGTGACATAAGCTAGGTTGCATGTAGCGCCATCATATTGGAACCACACGTCATCCACATCTATATCATCCAATTTTGGGCAAAAGAAATTGGTTATCATCGATTGGTATGTCTCTCTCTTGATGATGATTGCCAATTCCATCAACGTTTTTGAAGAAGTACAGGCCGATGATGCCGCCGGCCCACAATGATGACTTTCATTGTTATTTTTGTGGACCTTCATTCAAAAATGGGCCTCGTCGCAAAATGAACGAAACGCGCGCGTCTTTGGTACAAAAGAACACCCATGTTGACAATAAAGTTTACTTAATATTACACAAGAGATGAACTATTCTTTTATAAATAAATTTATTTTATTAATAAAAATTAAAAATATATAAACAAATATTGGAATTTTAGTACTCTGAGGGCACAAAAAGTACCCAAAATAATTTTGTATAGTACTAAAATAGCAATGTCCTTTTCCATCCCTGATTTGGTAATTTTGAAGTAACGTAAATGAAATTGGTTTCTGTAGAAGTATGGGGTATTCCATAGTTATGTATGTGTTTGGAAAGGCAGGACTGGCTGAAAACCTTTTGCCTTACATGACATGGTTTGTCTTATGGCATAAATAGATAGATCATTCACAGATCACACCCGCCTGATAAGTCCGAAATTCTTAGTCTTCTTTATAACTGACTCCTAAGTGCTGCTATTGCACTCCAAAGCTCTCAGTCACTCTGCTCAACTTTTCCGATTTATTAATGTAGGGTCGATTAAGAATCGCTTATAATGTGTTTTGTGGCCAACTGCGCCTGTTGGCATCCATATAAAATATACGATATTTATTAAAAAGGAAACCCAAATCAGCTGTCAGATGGACTAAGGTATTGACCTTAAGTTTGCGTGCGGAATAAACCCCCTTCCAAAGTTGGTGTGAATCACTTCAAGATCTTTTACATTTATCTCATCTCTTGCCCCCGCACTGCTACGACTGGCCTTGCGCTGAATGAATCTTTAAATTAAAATCGCTAGGAGATGTGGACCTTTTGTGCTCTTCATGGCCGGATGCGTGGTGGAAATGCAGTTGGAAACGGATGAAATTAAAAGCAATAAAGACACGAGTTATCTGGTCTTGGTCAGGTTACATATGTACATGTTTTTTTTTTTTAAATACATGCGAGTACTATGTACAGCTGTATGTACGTACATATGTATGAACAAACAGGTAGAATTAATACGCATGTATTCAAATGCATTTAACAGATTTTAATCCGTTGTGAAAATGACTTCGTTGGATTTTGCTGCCTGTATGTCTCTGTCGGTTGCGATTACGTGATAAAATACACGTAAAACCAACTGATATTTAAAAAAAAAAAGAAAAACGGAGCGTCACTCAGACGGTATTAACGGGGGCCGGGCCGTGGTCTGGCAAATGCAATGACAACGACAACTGCGTTCAGTAACATTTGTGGCTCTGTTGCAGTTTCGGTTTTTCTTAATTAAAGATTGTCGACTAGAGAGATCTGGTCGAGTGTGATCATGTTTCTAACCAATGTTTTCATATCTTTACGTTGCTGATATCACATAAATATGCGTCGCGTTTTCGAGGGTGGTTGCAAATGTACATTGCGTTCATAATAGGGATTCAAAGGACATCTCACTTATCCAAAATTTTTGAAACTTGTGTACTTAAATATCAGAAATATTATTTATATCGTTATTCTGAACTCATTGTTCTACTATACAATTTTGTATTCGTTCAGCACTAGATTTCGCTAATTCAACATTTTCGGTATTCGAAAATGTCCTGCTTTACCAGCTTATTTTATACGCATAGGAAACTTGGCGGTGCTGCTACCCAGTGCGCCATATGAAACCGTTACGAATTCGAGACGGATTCGTTCCTTCGGACATTTTGTCCGAAACGGACATCCGTTGAATCCGTTTGCGTATGAAATTCCCTGCGAAAACGCGAATCGTCTCGGACTCGCAAGGATCTCATATTCCAATCAGTTTTTTTGCAGATAAAATGGATTCGAGGCGGATCCGCTTTTATAATTTATTTTGCTGATTTGAAACGGATTCGTTCTGATATTTAAAAGACAATATAAATTTAAATAGGTAATGAATTATATTTCCTACCTCTAATGAACTTACATTATAAATTCATTTTTACAAAAAAAAACAGCACCTAGAGTCGAATTAAATTGTATATAGAAACGTTTGTAGCGTTGTCCTTAATGCTGAAGAGAAAATATAAAGAACTGTGTACAACCCCTATACCACTATATATACCATGTATTCCGGCGCGTATAGAACCGCTCAAATTAATAAAAAAATTGAAGTTTTGTATTTCATTAAAATTTATATTTTATTTACATATTTTTATAGAACACGTGCGCACGCTTACGCGTAACAAACACTACGAACGGTTTATTATGAATATACAAATTATCACCATAGACTAATACATACCTAGATAAACTTATTCTCTCATCTGACGTTTCATTTCACACTCTTCGTGATGCGGTCGGTGTGATAGAGAGATGTTTGACGAAAAGTGATATACACCAGGTGGAATTACAATAACTTCTTGCTTTAATTTTTCATGCCATTTTGTTGAAAAACTGTGAAATTTAAATGTGCTTTAAACTCTTTTATTGACTGTTATTGTTAGCATACATTTGTGTTGTATTTAACACATTAATTTTAACACACAAAACGAAATGCCGTTGTTGTTATTTTGTTCGTTGTTTTGAACCATTGCCTCTATCTGGTATTAGTAAAGCAATTCTTTTCAACATCAAACGTATACATCACACGAGGACAAATGTCAGAAATTTGGTGAGTGAAAGATTTTCTCTACCCATATTTACTCTATGATTATCACTGTTCACGTTTGCAATAAACAATGTATGCTAACAAATACAGGGTGATTCAGGTAGTTCCGGACAAATTTCTCCAGCGTATTCCTTGGCTCATTTCATGAAGAAAAGTCCACTAGGACCATGTCCGAAAATGCAAGGGTGCGAAATGGCAGCGGGTTAACAATTTTCGGATTGGCGGTCGGAGGGTAGTAGGGTAAAGTTGCTAACTTCTGAGCCAGTACTCGGATTTTTGGGCTTGTTGGAAAGGTCTTTAAGAGGCCTTTCAGAATCAATAAAAAGTAGAAAAAATTCCAAATCGCCGAGATACAGAGCTTTCGGAAAAAATGGAAAAAAAATGCACATAACCTCAATTTGCTCAGCCAGATGGCAGGTAACTTATGTTTATGGCTATCTTTCAACAGAAAAAAAACATAGATTACCTGCCATCTGCTCTGTATCTCGGCGATTTGACTTTGTTTTACTTTCTGAAAGGCCTCTTAAAGACCTTTCCAACAAGCCCAAAAACAAAAAAAATCCGACTACTGGCTCAGAATTTATCAACTTTACCCTACTACCCTCCTACCGCCAATCCGAAAATTTTGAACCCGCTGCCATTTTGCACCCTTGCATTTTTGGACATTGTCCTAGTGGACTTTTCTTCATGAAATGAGCCAAGGAATACGAACTTCCTGAATCACCCTGTATAATATCCAATCGAAATTATAATGAAACCGAATCAAAAAAGTTAAGCTTCGTCAATGTACACTTTTTCTGTAAACAAAGTATGTGAAGATGTATGAAGTTGAATTACATTATAAAATAAAAAAAAGGTATTTTGTTTTATTTTTTAAAAGAAATTTGTACTTTAGCTAAAGACAGTGTATACAATATTAGTATCATGTGAATCGTGTGAAACCCTTTTTTCAGGGATATTCTGTATACATACAGTTATTTTTCTCTACTGAAAATTTGTAAATTTTGAGTTATGACTGTTTAGTAGTTAGGGTGGGACATGTCCAGCAAAATAATTTTTGAATGCATATTTTTTATAAAACCTTTAAAAAATATAATGCTCCTTGTGTTTAATTTGAATGAAATTAGCTTTAATATTTTGTCAAGCGTTCTAGTAAATTTCAACTAAATCGTAGTAAATTTTCAAATCAACTATATTTAAGTAATTTATTTACTTTGCTCTATTGTTAATTTGAAATTATTTTTCATTAAAATCAACTATTAATTTTTGATATCAAATTTATTTTTTTACAAACGTAGTTATCCTCCACCAATTCATCTCAACTACAGTCAGGGGAATATCGCTTAGTGGGTGCTTGAAATTGTGGTTATTATTAAAAGAGATCTGAAATTGTCAAGTAGCTGATGTTGCCGGACTCATTATTGTTGGCTGTTATATTTTAGTTGGATTTATTCTATTTTGCGCGAAGAAATACAACATCTATACGAAAAAATACAAATATTCAACAACATCCACATAATATAATGCCTTTGGCTGTGTTTTACATGACAGAGAGTATCAATAGTGTAATTTTAGTACCAAGTGTATATTACAAAGTTGTCAATATTATTGTGAATCACAATTTTTAAAAATACAATGATTGTGTTTTTTTCATCCATGTGACAGATATTAGCCCAAAACCCACAATAAAATGGCTTAGTTTCAACAATTAATTAGTGTGTTTTACAAAATTATCAAGAGGATTGCTGGCTGCAGCTTTGGAGAAGTGGGCAGTTGTGGTGTTATGACGTAATTACGTATATAGTCTAAAAAACGCAAAATATTATTTTCAATAATGCAATAATCTTCGCATCTTTTATGCCACTTTTAGTGTATATTACAAAACTGTTAAAAATATTGTGGATTACAAGTTTGCTGAAGACGGTGATTAAGGTCCTTCGACCATATGACATTTATAGCTAAAAACCGCAAACAAATATGTTTCGTTTCTTAACATTACTTCGTTTTCCCCATCTCTGGGATACTTTTTTTTATTTGAGTCTTTAAGCGAGTTGTCAAGTTTCCCAAGACCTTTAATATTGCTTAAGGCTGTACTATAAAATATTTAGCGGTTTAGGAGTTATGAACGTAAAATTAAGACAGATAACTCCTATTCAGAGTTGGGATGTGCTTAGGAGTTTTTGCGTCTTTTGATACTAGAGGGCGGATCAATAAGTCCGTGACTTTTTTTTTGGAAAAACAAATTTATTATTATTCAACATAATCTCCTTTTAACTCAATACACTTAGTCCGACGTTTCTCAAATTTTTGTGTCCCTTCCAAAAAATATGATCTTTCTAGGTCCATAAAATAGGCATTTGTTTGATCAATAATTCCATCGTTGGAGCTAAATCTCTTTCCGCCGAGCCATTTTGTTAGGTGTGGAAATAGGAAATAGTCACTGGGGGCTAATTCCGGAAAATATGGAGGATGAGGTACCAATTCGTAGCCCAATTCATGGAGTTTTGCCATCGAGACTACACACGTGTGCACCTGTGCATTATCTTGATGAAAAATAACTTTTTTCTTGACCATATGGGGTCGTTTTTTTTTTAATCCTCGCTAAATCGGTTCAATAAGTTGGCATAATATTCGCCATTTATTGTTTTGCCCTTTTGATGGTAATCGATGTGGATTATCCCGCATGCATCACAATAAGCTGTTGGCATCACCTTATTGGCAGGTTTACCCGGAGAAACCCATTGTTTAGACTGCTGCTTGGTATCCGGAGTGTTGTAATGTATCCATGTCTCATCCACAGTTACAAAACGCCGCAAAAACTCCTTCGAATTGCGGACTCCCAGGCAATCCTTTGAAGTTGTCACACGATTACGTTTATGATCAATTGAGAGCAAACGCGGCACCCATCTTGCAGACAGCTTTCTTAAACCCAACTGATAATTTACAATCGAAACCACACTGCCATATGAAATGCCTATGGCCTCAACAATCTCACGCACTTTTACTCTTCGATCGGCCGACACCACATCGTGGATTTTTTTCGACATTTTCGGGTGTATCGACCTCAATTGGCCGTCCAGAACGTTCAGCGTCATTTGTACTTGTGCGAGCACAACGAAAGTCAGCAAACCACTTTTTTACCATTGCAATCGATGGTGCCAGAGGCCCCACTGTATTTATCAAGCTTTTCCTTGGTTTGAAATTCGAAATTCACTTGTTTCCATTTTTAAAAAATTCACGAGGTTGTATGTTTTGAACAGCTGTTAAACGCAAAGTAAATGACGGAACTTGCTTAAAATTTGACAGTAGTCTATTAACAGGTGGTACTTGATGGGACAGTGTTGCATTTCATATAACTATGAGGGAAGTTCGAAAAGTCACGGACTTATTGATCGGCCTCGTACAATACATATGTATACCAAAGATAAAAATCAACAAAAAAGTACAAAATACATTTAATTGCACAGTTCTATACGAATAAAGCGCGGCCATTGTCAACATTGTTCACCAGGTGCTTTCCTGCACTACTATTATTTTCACTGAAGCATAGAGTAATGACGTACAGAGCTGCCATTCTTCTCATCTGAAATTTCCTTTCACACTATTCGTGGTGTTGTCGGTGCGATAGAGAGTTATTTGACGTAAATTGAGTTATAACAGGTGGAATATTTCAAGTCGTTTTGATGAAAAACTGTGAATTTAAACGTATTTTGGACTTAGTATATATGTATGTATGTATTTGTGGTGTAGTTTTGTATAATGTTAACGTACAAATCGAAATGCCGTTGCTGATTCATAGTTGGATGGTTTGAGCCACACCCTCTATCTGGTATTATTAAAGCATTACTGTCCAACATCCAACCGCCCATCTGCAACACACCAAATGACATTAATTTACTGAGAGAGTCGGCGTCTCTATACGTCATTACTCTATGCACCGAAGTTTCCCATAATTCTCATTGACGTTTATTTAAAATTGTGGGAAATTTTTGTGAAATTATTTAAACAAGGGAAATTGTGTTAAACTTTAAATAATTTCACATAATAACCAACTTATGCGGACATAAACGATGACGACAGGGGTTTGACATCGATGGACATCAGATATTCGATTTTAATTTCCGTGTTGTACTATTAGTTTGAAGTGATATTTTTATTGAAAATTAGTTTTTCTTTTGATATGAAATGCAAATTTTAAAATTTTAATGTCATATTTTTATTTTACTTTTTTTTGGGAACAAAAAAATCCCATGTATGCTTTCAACCGAAGATAAAGGAACACAATAGATGAAGCACATGTGTTTGGGAAATTTTTAGTGAAATGGGTAATTTTCTAGGTGTCGTTGAAAGTAATAAATGGGATATTTTTGTTCCAAAAAAAAAAACTTAAAAATAATATGAAATTTAAATTTTAAAATTTTTTTTCCGAAGGAAAAATTCCTTTTCAACGAAAATATTAATAAAGCATTCCTGTATGTTCAGACTTTATACGGGCATACTAGTTTTCTCCTCTTGATTGTTTAATTTATTCCACAAAAATTTCCCACAGTTTCGAGTAAACGTCAGTGAGAATTATGGGAAAATTCAGTGAAAGTGACAATAGTACAGAACAGCACCTAGTGAAAAAAGTTTGCAATGGTCGCGCTTTATCTACTATTTTCTTGATCTATGCTTTCAACGACACCTGGAAAATTACCCATTACACTAAAATTGTCCCAACACTTGTGATTCATCTAATAGCTTTCTTTGTCTATGTGAATTTAACTTTGATATGGTGTCTTTCATAATGAACACTTAAAAATATACAACATATATACATACATATGTGACATGGTCTACGGAACGGTACCTATGGACGGAAAATTTGATTTTTGTTGTTTGTACCAATTTTATACAAACTTTAACGCTCTTTTTAATAAAACAAACTGGAGATTTATTTATTTTGCTTCAAATTACACATGAAGTTTGAAAGAACGCATTGGTACTCGTAATCTTGAACAGCTGTTTTCTCGAAAAGTTGATTTCTGACTATAGGTACCTTTCCGTAGACCAGGTCACATATTATAAGAGAATTTAATGAGTGACATGGCAAATTCGTGTCACGCCCGCACCTCTAGATATAACATATGTTTCAATGTTATTTCTTTTCTGGCAAAAAATATTTAAGTACAAACTTATAAGTTCTCCATTATTGAACTGTGAAGACTCTAACTCTCTCGCTATCTACTAGGTCTAGGTAGTACAGGGTGTTTTTTATGTTCCAGGTCTTTTTTTTGAACCAGTCCACTCCCGTCTGCGCATATGGTCATTTTCCATTAGCTGTTGAGCCAGTTGAATTTTATACGGGTATAAATGTAAATCTCTTTTAATCTTTATTTTGAAAAAAGTTGACTATGACATTTGTAATTCTTATGTACGGTGTCTAGCTGACGTGTCTGGGCTAAAGGTTTACGCCGATTGTTTCTGCTTCGAAGGCGGCGTAGGGACCTGTGAAAACCGTCTGCGGCGGCTTGGCCAGCTAACCTAGCGGAGGCGGCGGCGTTTCCTAATTTTCAGGAAATTGATCCAGTTGTTGCTGTCCAAAGTTCAATGCATATTAAATTTTAGCTGCTGTTGTTCTAGTTGCAAGGTGTGCTGCAACTTGTTATGTGGATTGGATGTTGGTGTTGTAGCGTGTGGAATTTCGCCTGGCTGTTAGTGATGCACAGAATCGAGAAATCGGTTCTGCAGAACCGGTTCTTTACAAGAACCAATCGGACCGGGGCTTACAAGAAGCGAAAGACGGGTCCAAATAACCCGAAAACTGTTATCTAAGAACCGGAAAACCGGTTCAAAAGAACCGAACCAGGTTCCACAAGGTCGACAAACGATTCTACAGGAACTGAGAAATGGGTTGAAAAGTGCCGTAAAACAGATCCTGAGTAAGAGGACTCATTACCAAATGAACCAAAAGTTTTAACCTTTGGGTGAGATTACGAACATGTGTGTTTTTATCAATTTTTATATTCTTATAAAAAGATATTTCACTTAAGCCTCTTTGGGACAGCAATTGAGAACCGGAACCGGTCCAAATAACCGGTTCTTCTCGGAACCGAACTCGATAGAAAATGTGTATTTTTATCACATTTTATATTTTTATAAAAAGATATATCACTTAAGCCTCTTTGGGATAGCAATTTGCTGAGAACCGGAACCATTCCAAATACCCGGTTCTTCTCGTCTTAAAATACGCGGAACCGCACATCACTACTGGCTGTTGTTATGCAAAATTCAAAGTGTCATTTAACTCCATAAGATAATTCTTGGGAAACTAAGCTGACTGTTATTAGGAAATATTCTGATTGTTAGGAAATATTCTGATTGTGGTTGTGTGTAGTTTATAGTTTGTAGATTATAATTGATCAGTCATTAATTGAGATTATATGAAAGATTAAACCAACAGTTATCCATTGCCGCCGCTGCGCCGACGTAATATGGCGTCGGCGTGTCAATATACTCGCAAGACGGCGGCGGCGGCGTAAATGTCTAGTCTCGGCTTTCATCAGCATTGTCTCTCACTGCAGCAATATTTTGTGCCGTACGTACGCTACGAGTTCGGGCAGACTTCACTTTATCTCCCAGTGTATACAAAATTTAAAAAAATCTTTACGTATTGTGTGTCTTTACGTAACATGGTTGGTGTGAATGGTTAACTTGCTCGACTCATTATTTAAACCAAAAACTCCCGCAAAATTCGTCGCGTTTTTGAACGATTATTTAGATAAACTGTTTTAATAACCTCAACACTCCATAGTAAATTGTTGTCGACTGCTCTGCACAACTGCCAACTATCAACCAAACAGAAAAGGCAGTCGAAAAACATCGGCCTGGAACATAGAAAACTTCCTGTACTAAGCAATATCAGCAACATTTATTAAGCAACATTTTAATGTTGCTAAGAAAAATGCAACGACCAATCAAATTGAAGGAAGATATGATCAATTCTGTCTACTGTCGCTCAATTTCTGAACAAAAATATATTTATAGGGTGTAAAATACACTTAAATACAGAGAGAAATATAGTCGTCATCACTGATATATTGCTGGTCCATTTCGCAGCGAAACAAATAAATTGTGCTCAACAGGGGGGTTTTATGCCACAGCTGATCAACCTTTGAGTTGGGAAAACATGCAGAATAAAGTAACAAAGAGAAATAGCGATTGATGACTGGAAGTATGAAGGGTTGCTCAATGCATTTTTCTCACATTTGCCTTTGTGCATTGAACCAAAAGTACAAAGCTCATCAACTGAGAATTAAATTGAGTTTGCAATTGAAACACAAATTTATTAAAATAAAGATTTTTATCATTCTGTGTGGGTTGCCAAGTTTATATAACTCTGTGCTCCAACTTTTCCAGTGACTTTTCTTGGTTTCCGGTCCACGAAACACAGCTGTTGCAAACTCTTACGACCTTATTCATAACAAGTTATGAGAGGTTTGAGAAACGTTTTTTGTATGGTAAATCATCACTCAAACCTCTTATAACTTTTTATGAATAAGGCCGTTAGTATATTAGTCCTATGGTGCTCATAGAATAATACGTACCATAGAAGCTTTTACTCGCTCAATAAATTAAACGTCATAGGTACGATGGAAAGTAAACATTGGATGGTGGAAAATATGGGTTCAATAATACCAGATGGTGGCAATAGTATACAGCGATCAACAAAGGAACAACAACCGAATTTCGTGTTTTTGTGGCAAACTAGTTGTGTTAAATACAATAAAAATGTATACCAACGATAAAAGTCAACAAAAAAATGCAAAATATATTTAAATTTTTCAGTTCTACACCAAAAGGACAGGAAAAAGTTAAGTGAACATATTTTGTAACTCCACCTGGTGTAAGATAATTTTAAATTTAATTGCTCTCATTTCCACAAACCTACGATGAAGAGTGTGAAATGAAACGTCAGATGAGAGAATAAGTTTATCTACGTATGTATTATTCTATGATGGTGCTCAATATTTGTCACGTGGCCCATATAGTCATAGAGTACATTTTTAAAGAGAGAACATTTGACTCATCTGACGTTTCCTTTCACACTGTTCGTGGTGCTGTCGGTGTGATAGAGAGATGTTTGACGAAAAGTGACTTACACCAGGTGGAATTACAAGAACTTCTGACTTAAATTTTTCAAGTCGTTTTGGTGAAAAACTGTGAAATTTAAATCTGTTTTACACTTTTTTATTGACTGTTATTGTTAGCGTACATTTGTGTTATATTTACCAGTAACACAATAATTTTAAAACACAAAACGAAATACTGTTGTTGTTACTATTTTGTTGGTTGTTTTGAACCATTGCCTCTATCTGGTATTATTGAAGCAATTCTTTTCAACATCCAACGTTCATATCGCACCAGACCAAATGTCATAAATTTGTTGAGAGAATTGTTAAGTATACTATAAGAATTAGTCTATGGATCTAGTACTCGGATGTACTGGCTTTTTGGTGTAAACAGACAACATACAGTAACAATTTGTCTAAATTGTTGCAGACAGGCCTAAATACAAACGCGACAATGTTCATCAACAAAGTTTGCCCATTGCAACGAAAGAATGGTGTGCAAGAAAGTTCTATCAACAATATTTTGGTAAACAAAGTTCTAAATGGAACATTTTTCAAGTTAGAACTTTGTTAATCAAATTATTATACAAAACATGTAGTTAGAACATTGTGTCATTGGGTTAGACTTGAGTCGAACTCGTTCATTTAAGGTGCCCAGACATAAGAGTCACGAACATACTTGCCATTTCGAACATGAGCATTATATTCGTAAAGTTGCTGTCTGGTCACCCTAAATGAACTATATACATAGTTCATGAACCACACAACTCTACATCGGGTATCTCTTAAACGATATGAGATATCGTTATGGCGATAGTAGTAATCGAAAGAGTGTACCAAATTTATCATACATTTTATCAAAAATGTTCAGTTAGAACCTTGTTTGTTCTACCGTCGCGAAATGTATCACCTTCAATCGGATTTCACTTCGAGGACCTTTCATTTCCAAACTACTCTCGTACAAAGAGGAATTACATGCATACATACACACTTTCATGTAAATACATATATATGCACATACATGGAACATATCGTAACCTCCGGTATGGGTCGATTTGTAATTTGAAACGAATATGAATACAAATACATACCATGTTGCTATGTGAATACTACTTACCCCTCCCTCTGATGCTAAGAAAAAAAGTGAGTGACAGACAGCGTGAGAGAGGGAGAGGGAGCATCGTCGCCCGGTAGATGGAATTGGCCAAAGGTGTTGCTCATGCCCCCTGGTTGCTAAAATATGATGATCGCAAACTAAATGCCAGTTGTTTCAATTGGATACAAATGAACAAATGCCTCGTTTTACATACGATATCCCCGTAACCAAATGGATTTGTATGTTTATCACTTCTTTCGGTGAAAACGTAGTGGGGAGAAGTTTCATTCATACCGGCAACGATTTCTGAGTCTTGTTGCCAAGTGAAATTTCTGGGTTGAAGAGTAAGATAAAAAGATACAAATGTATGAAATAAAAATAAAAAAAAACTAAACTTCTCGGACAATTAAATGAGTTTGCGTGCATGTCAGTGATTCACATTTGTGTGTTTGGCCATGTGTTTGGAATCACGTTCAATTAAGCATCGTTTTAATACAATACATATGTATGGATGAAAGTAGTATCGATGTATGGATGAATCTGTATACATACGTTAGTATGTCATCTGCTTGACACTGTTCATGTAGAAACTTCACGACACAATTCTAAATGTAAACTAGATACTATTAGATGAAATAGTGTTTACGTGATCTAGCTCTTGTACCAAATCGATTGGTCCACATTCAAACAATGGTAATGAATGATTGTGTTAACATGTTTGGGGACAGCCAACATTTGAATGACCTCAAAGAAAGCAGAGTGCCAAAGAATCTGTAAGTCTCGAGGCTCAAAATGGGCCTACAAGGTGAGATAACATTGACCCTCGCATAGTAATTTGTACTCTATTTGCCATTAATGGAGAATATGTGCAACTGCAAAAGGTTCCAGGCATGTTCTGTTTGGATATCAGCAGGCAAATGAGAGGGACATTGCCAATATACCCAGTACTTCATTAGACCCCACTGAGGTACAAATTAGGTAGACAAGGTTACATAGCATTGAAAATAATATTGACAATAGGAATATGGCTCCAAGGGGATCACAGAACATTTCACCACCACATAATGGAAAAACTGAAGGACTTCTCACCGTTTCAACAAAGAAATAACCGCATTCTGAAGAAAACTTACCTCACAGAAAAGATAGTGGAACGATTCTTCCCAACATCTGGCGAGCAATCCATTGGAATAGTTTTTATTCGAAATCGAAGAACTGGAAGTTTGTTTCAATGAGAATGTGCTAACTTCGAAAGTATCTTCGGTTTTCTCATATAGATGGTGCTTTTGGTATTTTTGATATGTTTCTGATCAGCTGACTAAATTCTTTGTTATACTTGTACAGTTACACAGCTGACGTTTCAAGCTTAAATTTGTGATATGTCACATTATTTTCAGTGGCAAGTTTTCATTTAAATTGTGGTGTGAATATAACTGAGCATTTTCGTCATATTTTGTTCTTTTATTTCCGAAAAGGCAAAAAATTCGCGGAAGCACACAGGGAATTTTGTGACGACTATGGTTTGGATTAGAGTGTCCAAAAAACTGTAATTTTTTGGACACCATTTTTCGGTTTGTTCGAAAAATCAAGTTTTCAAGAAACCGGTTTTCGGTTATAAATTTTGGCAAAAACCGGTGGAACCGCGATTTTTCGTTTTTTTTTTGCTTTAAATAAAGAATGGACTTTTTAATTTTAAAATAAAAACACGTATTTTTTGAGATAGTTGTGATTTTTTTTATTGGATTGTAAAAAAGATATGTTCCGATTAAGAATGGAATAAAATATCCGTCAAATGGCCCCCCGGGGCTATGATGAAAGGCGATTACTCTTTTCATGAAATTTTCCAAGACTTGTTTACAGAGATGTGGCTGCATCTCACTGATGACTCGTTGGATCTCAGATTTGAGCTCAGGAATTGTTTCTGGTTTCTTCGCATATACTCGAGATTTTTTAATCGCACGGCGTTAAAGTGCATGATCTTGGTGGCCAGTTGACGTCAGAATTTCTTGAGATAATTTGGAAATTCGTTGCTGCAATAAATCGATTGTTTCATGCGAGTGGCAGGTGGCGCCATCTTGCTGAAACCATATGCCATCCAGTGGAGGCCACAAGAACTCCGTTATCATGTTCTTGTAAGGAATGCCGGTCACAGTCACTGTAATTTCGGCCTCATATTTAAAAAAAGTAAAGCCCAAATGCTCATTGTGGGAGCATTTGTTTCTCATGGATTACCTGAGAATATTCTGACCCCAATTTCGACAATTTTGTGTATTTACGAAGACATTCAGATGGAAATGCGCTTTATCGGAGAAGATGACTTTTTTTTTTTTGAAAAATTGGCATTGACTTCACTTTGCTCCTTTGAAGGAATTACCGGCGCTTTCCATGGTCAGCTGGTTTGAGCTCCTGAGTAAGCTGAATTTTGTAAGCTGAATTTTGAAAATTTGTCAATATTCTTTGCGTAGTGCTTCGTGAAATTTGAAGTTGTTAAGAACGATGCCGAATTGATGTTTTCGGGCTTTCGGCGACACTCTCGTTTACAGCAGCAATATTTTCAACAGACCAACCGGTACGTTGACCCACAGGAGTCTTACTGTCCATAACCGACCCAGTTTCTTCAAATTTTTTGACCACTCTTCGAATGATTGACACATTAGGTGCACTGTCTCGACTCAAAATTCTTCGAAGTTTGCGAGCGGTCGCAGCATAACTTTCCAAATTTTTGCAATAAGTTTTCACAATTATAACGCGTTTTTCTTTCGTAAATCGCTCCATTTTTAATAATCTGAATAAATATATGTGACAGCTGCCAAATTTTATTTAGAGTTGTCATCTGCACACAAAACAAAAAAATTACACTAAATTTAAAAAGTGCAATCTTACTAAGACACCTTTTATGTGCAAAGTAATTGAGAATAGGTGGTAACTCACTGCAAACAAAAATTTCTGTTTCGGGATAAATGATAAAATTTCTTACGAACATTTCGCATGAACTGAATACGGAGCTTTATGATGAATATATGTAGATGTGTTGCTGTTCTATAACAGGTAGAAAGAACTAAGTGCAGCAGTCTATGTTTTCATTCAGTTTTTGTTTAAATTGTTTATATTTTCATTTGAATTCGAGCCACTCTAACAAATACAAATTTACTAGTACTAGTACTATTCTAAAAGACATAATTTAGTTTATATTCAACTAAGCCCGTTACGAGAAGGGCGTTAGACAGTAACAACTCCATAGATGTTTTCCGTTGATATCAACGTCTCGACAGTCTACCTCAATACACTCGGGTACTAGTGGAAATTATAACTCTATTGAAAATGAAGAGGTTCTTAGGTCTTGAAAACCAATATTGCACTGATCAAAGCCATACTACCATGACCATTAGCAACCGCTTCAAGTGGGTGCAAATATCTACTTCTGATAACAGACGATGCGACCGACACCTCCATTCAAAACGACGCGCAGCTGCATTTCACCACAGTCAGCATAAAGCACTCTTACGGTTTTCGGTTTGTTCGACAAGTCAAGTTTTCAAGAAACCGTTTTTCGGTTTAAAATTTTGGCAAAAGCCGGTGAAACCGGTTTTCGGTTTAAAATTTTAGCAAAAACCGGTGGAACCGGGTTTCTTCGGTTTTTTTGCTTTGAATTAAATTTGTTAGCGATCAACTGTTTAAAACTGAAAATTTCACTACTCTATTTAAATATGACAATTACGTTTTAATTTCAATTTGGAAGACGCAGTTTAATATAAAACTTAAAAGTTTTGTTCAAATTTACATTAACTGATTTAAATTCGAAAATCATATTCAAATTTGAAAGAGATTTTCATGTATGAAAATCTTATTAAGTTTAAAACATTTATTTATAAAATAATTTTTATTTGTAAATTTGGAAATGTTTGGAAAGTTCAATTACTTCTTAAATCTTTGACGTTTGGGAATAAGGTCTTAAGTCAGAAACTGTAGTTTTTCGTAACGTTAAATTGAAAATTATTTATATATGAATTTTTGCGACTTATTCCCTGAAGAGCAAATGATTACGATTGGATGCAGTTGTGCTAGATTTAAGTTATTAATACCAAACGAAAGAGAAAAAAACATTGAGTTAAACCCAATCAAAAACTCAAAATGCATTTTTTTGACTTAAGACCTTATTCCCAAAGGTCAAAGAAATAATTTGTAGTGATTTCTTATTCAAGTCATAAAATCATTTTGAAATTTGATTAAAAAAATTGTTTGGAAATATCATTTACAACTTTTTGGAACATAAAAAATCTTATATTTGAGAATAGAAATCATGTTTCTTAATTCCAAAATGTCATTAAAATTCGAAAATCCTATAATTTATTATCAATTTGTTTAAGGATTTGAACACAAATTAAGTAAAACTCAGTTAACCCAGTTAACCGACGTCAAGTAACCGGTTCGAAAATCACGTTTTTTAAGAAAAATTCAATGAGTGTTCGAACTCACGGGCGATGTGTTAACACCTGTTTGTTACACGGTACCTGTTCGATTTCAATGAACACATTAGTAAATGTTACATTGGAAAATAGAAAAAAGAATAGTTTTTGTGCTGAGGCTCTTTTGCTATTGCACTTTCGTTTTTCTTACATCTGCTTTCATATTAGATGTAATATTGTTCAAATAAATAAAGCAATGTTTAGCTCACTGAAATAATTGTTTTTGTTTTCTCATAAACAGAACGACGACAAAAAGTATTGAATTATATAGAGAACTTACTGCACCCTTTTTCCGCTCTCATGTAGAGAGTCTGAGTAAATGAGCATAAACGAGTCTTATGCTCTTTATAGAATATTTCAATATAAATGCACCATTTCGACAATGTTATTACATAACACAATACAAAAAGTATAAATGTTTCAAAGGGCATCAATGTTTCACATCAACATTAGGAATGGACCAAGTGATGACAAGAAGAGAGTAATACGTTTTGAATCATTCGCCAAATGTCGCCAGCGCTTTTGAGTCAAACAATTCGTTCCATGAGTTCTCTATACTATTTAATACTCTTTGGCGAACCCTGCTTGTTTGTTCGCAGCCGCTACATCAATATCATCATACTTATTTTCAGGCAGAGACTATTGTTGTACAACAACCACGTATGTGATGTTAACGCTGTGTGTTGTTTGCATGTGTTTGATAGATTGCCCACTCGTGCCTATAGATGTTAACACGTATATGCCCAAGCTGATTCAAAAACATTCGTTCACCATCAAAAATGGGTACAGGGCAGGTAGGCCAAATGTGGTGGATAAGGACGAAATCAAAGCCATTATCGAATCTAACCGACACGTTTTTGTTCGAGAAGTTGCCGACAAACTGAAGGTGTCGCACACGATCATTGCGAACCATTTGAAACAGCTTGGACTTATCAAAAAGCTCGATATTTGGGTTCGGCATGAGCTTAACGTACTACACTTATCGAAGCGGATTTCTTGCGGTTTCTTGCTCAAACGCAACAAAAATTATCCATTTTTAAAACACATTGTAACTGGAGACGGAAAATGGATTCTTTATAACAACGATTCGGGTCCAAGCACGATGAACGCCGTCAAACTTACTCAAAAGATGAACTGCACAAAAATAAGGTTATGTTGCCCATTTGGTGGGGTTTTTAGGGAATAATTTAGTTTGCACTGCTTCCAAACCCGAAATTCTGAGGTATATTGTCAGAAATTAATGAAACTTGATGGGGCACTGAAAGAAACACCACCTGTATTGGTAACTCCCAAAGCGGTGGTCCCTAAATGTTGCTCAGCGACGGCTAAAAACTTGCGTACTCACCTATACTAATAAAGTACGACACCGATAGCCAATGCTGCCAAGTGATACTTTCTTTTGGTCAGCACTTGCATGAATTAAGAATCGATCTCTTTCTTATTTGCAAACCACAGTAGGAGCTTCCTTTGGTGATGAGCTCGTATTGTCTTGGCCTTAACCTGCAAATAATTTTTTTCCTTCTTCCATAATATTTTAATTTGATTCCTTTTCAAACTTTACATCTTCTACATACAAACAACATAGAGAGAGGCATATGCAGTTGTTGGCTAAATTTATTTCCTGTTTAGATGGAAATTTTTCCTACATGTACATATTTCGTTTAATTTCTTTGATAGTTGGTTGATCTTTATTGTCATTTCCTTATAGTCTCACTGTACGTGTGAGCCGTAGATGAGATTATATCCATTTTTTACTTTAATTTATGATTTTTTCCTAAACAATTGTGTGTGTTCAGGAAGCATTGGGTGTCTGGCGAATTCGAATTTTCAATTTATTATTCGATGTCTCGGTTGTCTCTCTCTATCTCTCCCCCTCCCTCGCTGTTAATTCAGAACATCTCAATTAAAGTTGAATACTACTTTAGTAGCGGCTCCTCAGTGTGGAATTGTGTGACAGACAGTATAAAAAAAATCGTAAAATGTTTATTATTATTATCATCCATAATTTCCTTATCATCAAGAAATTGCGACGAGACAAGTTGCGCCAATAAACAAATTCAATTTAATACTACGGATCCATGGAATGTGTCTTCACCTATCATCATCACTTGTTACATTCAGTTCGAGCAATTTTCTAGTCTACGCTCAAGTATGTGCGTTTGTTAACCGCGGCGTGGTCTTGACCATTAAAGCTTAACCCACATTTGTGGGTTTAACAGCGCGGGCCTTTGGGCTTAAACGCAAGAATTCACGTACACACTTTGGCATTTTTATATCGTATTTTGTTTTATTCTGTTTGAAATTTTATGATGATGCAATTACAGAGCAAATTTTTATAATATTCATAGTTTCGAACGGGCAAATGGAGAGAAACACCCAATTTATGCAAGAAATTCGAGTATGATACTTTACTAACCACCACTCCAGACGTAAGGGTACTCTACGCTAAGTGTGGTGAAATGCAGCGGCGCGTCGTTTTGAATGTAGGTGTCGGTCGCATTTGTCTGTTATCAGAACTAGATATTCGCACCCACTTGGAGCGGTTGCTAATGGTCATGGTAGTAGCGTATGCGGGGGGTCTTTGAACAGTGCAATATTGCTTTTCAAGCCTTAAGAAGCTCTTCATTTTCAATAGAGTTATAATTTCCACTGGTAACCGAGTGTATTGAGGTAGACTGTCGAGACATTTGAAATCAACGGAAAACATCTATAGAGTAGTTACTGTCTAACGCTCTTCTCGTAACGGGCTTAGTTGAATATAAACTAAATTCAGTCTTTATGAATAGTACTAGTACGTTGCATTCGAGAATTTCCTAACTGTATTTGTTAGAGTGGCTCGAATTCAAGTGAAAATATAAAGAAAAACTGAATGAAAACATAGACTGTTACACTTAGTTCTTTCTACCTGTTATAGAACAGCAACACATCTACATATATTCATCATAAAGCCCCGCATTCTATTCATGCGAAATGTTCGTAAGAAATTTTGTCATTTATCTCGAAACAGAAATGTTGTTTGCCGAGAGTTACCACCTATCTCTGATTTACCTTGCACATAAAAGATGTCTCAGTAAGATTGCACTTTTTAAATGTAGTGTAATTTTTTGTGTGCAAGTGGCAACTCTGAAATTTGGCAGCTGTCACATATGTTTAATCCGATTATTAAAAATGGAGCGATTTACGAAAGAACACCGCGTTATAATTGTGAAAACTTATTACAAAAATTTGGAAAGTTATGCAAACTTCGAAGAATTTTGAGTCGATAAGGTGCACATAATGTGTAAACCATTCGAAGAATGGTCAAACAATTTGAAGAAACTGGGTCGGTTATGGACAATAAGACTCCTGAACGTCAACGTACCGGTTGGTCTGTTGAAAACATAGCTGCTGTAAAGGAGAGTGCCGCCGAAATCCTGAAAACATCAATTCGGCATCGTTCTCAACAACTTCAATTTTCACGAAGCACTACGCAGCGAATTTTGACATAAGAACTCCACCTTCAAGCCTAAAAAATTCAATGGGTAATGCAGAAATGAAATCAATTCCATTTTTTCAAAAAAGTCATCTTCTCCGATGAAGCGCATTTCCATCTGAATGGCTTCGTGAATAAACAAAATTATCGAATTTGGGGCTCAGAAAATCCTCATGCAATCCCTGAGAACCAAATGCACCCAAAACGAGCAATTGTCTGTTTCGAATTTTGGTCAGGCAGCGTGATTGGTCCTTACTTTTTTGAAGATGATGCCGAAGTTGCAGTGACTGTGAATGGTATTCGTTACAGGAACATGACAACGTAGTACTTGTGGCCTCAGCTGGCCGGCGTGGATCTGGACGACATGTGGTTTCAGCAATACGGCGCCACCTATCACGCAGCGCATGAAACTACCGATTTATTGCAGCAACGATTTCCAGAACAAATTATCTCAAGAAATTCTGAGGTCAAACTGGCCACCACGATCATGCGATTTAACGCTGTGCGATTTCATTCTTTAAGGTTTTGTGAAATGTCGGGTATATGCGAGATCCAAAACGTCGTCGGTGAGATGGCTCTGTGAAAAAGCCATGGAAAATTTCATGAAAGGAGTATTGGCTTTTCATCAGAGCCGTGTGGGCCATTTGACGGATATTTTATTCCACACTTAATCAGAACATGTATTCTTTACAATCCAATAACAAAATTACAACTATCTCAAAAAAAAACGTGTTTTTATTTTAAAATTAAAATGTGCATTCTTACTGAGTCACCCTTTACTTTATTAATATTTCCTCTGGCACTCCATTTTATTTTTTAACGCGCATGGGGTTACGTTTGTTTGTTACAATGATCGCAATGTCAAAATTCCGCTTACAAACAATTAACAAGAAATTGTTTTCGTACAAAATAACAGTGGCTAACAACTCTGTAATTGATTTTTCCATACGAAAAGTGAGCGCAATTCTCAGTTGACTAAAGTTTCGTTATTTTTTATATACGTAGTTTTTATGGGGCTGGAAATTTCATAAAACCTGAATACGAGGTTCAAGCCTTCGTAGACAGGAACATGTTGATGTTTAACGTTGTCTTGTGAATCTTTCCCCACCACCATGTTATTGTAAAACTTCTCATTAAGTTTAGTTTGTATTTTATTTTCATAAGGTGTGATATTTTACCTAAATACTTTTTGGGAAGCGAACTGATGAAATTTACGAGGGTTCAATTTTATGTTTCGGGATTTGGCAACCCTAGTGTTGCAATCTAGCAACTGACAGCTCTATCGTAAAGTTGGAAATTTTTGAGGTTCTGCATACTCAGAACGTTTTGACATACGAGCGCTATTTGTGTTGTTTCCAGTAACTTACAAGATTCATCTCGGCCCAAAAATGGAATTAAATCGTGAGCATTTTCGTGAGATTATTTTTTACAACTTTCGACGTGGATTAACTCCGCAACAGTGCGTGGATGAACTTAACTCAATTTTTGGCGATGAAGCTCCATCCAGGACTAGTGTTTATCGATGGTATGGTGAATTCAATCGTGGTCGTAGTTCACTCCAAGACGAATTTCGTGTAGGTCGTCCAAAATCAGCTGTTGTTCCGAAAACCATTGATGCTGTGCGCGAACTGATTTTGCAAGATCGTCATGTGACCTATCGTGAGATTGAGACAACCATAAGTGGAGTTCAGATTATCAGACGGATTTAACGATCTGTCGAATCTGAAGAAAAATTGTCAACACGTGTTGTCAGACAAATCTGATGGTCTTCAAATCAGCTTGAAAACCAAACGATTTATTTGAGGTTATCGATAAAACAAAGGGCGAGAGATATAATGGCGGAGAGAATAAGCGAAGAGAAAAGCGGAAAACTATAAATTAAATAGCATTTTTGGAATTTAATGTGAAATGAAAAAAATACAAATCTTCAGTGAAATTTAATTTAATTAAATGAAATATTAATTAATAAAAAAACATAAATGCTTGGTAAAATAAAGAAAAATAGGATGTATGTGTAAAAAAAAAACAAAAAACTGGTTTCCCATTACATCCCATGAAGGAATCGGGGAGAGCTTCTCACAACGCTTTCGCTTTCTAGTTTTATATTCACTGATGGGACCTACAGTTTTGCACCGGTTCCGAACGGTATTTTTGAGAAGCATTTTCGTGGCTAAATACTCGATAGTGCCGCCGTCACTATGCGAGGTGACCGCCGTCGAAAGAAATTTAAGGTGGTCAGAGCAGGGATTGAACCCATGATCTCAAGTAAAAGAGGCGCGAACACTACCCATTGCACCACCGACGGCCCTTAGGATGGGTGTGTGCGTCCTATAAATTAGTTTGTGTAATTACATACATAATTACGTATGTATGCATATGGATGTGTTTACGTGTGCATAACTAATGTTCTCGGCAGTGCCTCCTCTTCCCTTTCGCTTGCTGTGTGGAATCAAGTAATTGTTGCGAGACATTCGCAAGCGCAAACCGTTGAAGTTACCACTGTGGTGTGCTACTTCAAATGAAGTCTGTCAGATAAATGTTTCTGTGTGGACGAAAAATCGATATTTTATCGATAACTTCTTCAGATATGTCTGTCAGATCTGTCTGATAATTTTAACTCCACTTTAGGCATTAGTGAGACCAGCATACATTCAATATTACATAAACATTTGACTGTTTTTCGACACCTGAAGAAGCAGTTGCTGCATTCAGAATGCATGTTTTGGAGATACCTCAATCAGAGTGGCAAAAGTGTTTCGACAATTGGTTCAAACGCATGCAAAAGTGTAAAAATCTTCATGGGGAATATTTTGAAAAACAATAAAGTGATTTTCGATGATTAATATTTAATTTTGTTCTCTAATCCCGAAACATAAATTTCAACCTCGTACTATTAAATTATGATCCCCAACCAGATTCTGAGTTAAAGGCATACAAGTACAGGGTGGCTGATGAAGTTGCTACATCAATGATCAGGTTTTAAGTAGGCAGTTAACTATCTGATTACTTAATCGCAACTGAAAGATAATTAGAGGTTAAATTTGCATTTCGATTTTTAGTGGAAAGTTAAGCGTAGCCGACATATTGTTAAAAAGTTTGGCAACCCTTGCATTCTTATTGGAAAAACATCTGTTTTGGGCTAAATACCAAAACAGCCAAAATGGAATCATATTAAATAAGATATAAATGAATTAAATCAAAATCATTTTATCAAAAATGTATAAAAAAAAACTATGTAGGCGAAACAATTTAACGATCTAGGCACAACATACATTTCTCAGAAACAAACATACATTTCTCATATTTACAATCAGTAATGTGATTGTCAAAATCATATGGTTCTGACTACAAGTTAACCAACCAACATTGGGTGGCTAAATCATTGTTAACTATTGACTGAAAAACAAAATTCGACATAACAAATTAACCACAATTTAACTAAGAAACGAAGTTCACCCACCACTGACTGAAAAACTGGCCATAAGAAACTCAAATTACTTTGTTTCTTAAATTCATAAAAATCATTACTTCTTTATTTGTTTTAAAAATACAAAATTTTTATCAAGTCGTTTTAATGGGTTTTAAAACTCAAACACATACTTATGTACTTATAACCAAGATGTTGCGTATTGTCAAATTGTTGATTATAGATGTCCGATAGATGGTGTTAGCGTCAGATGGCGAATTAACATTGTGTTTACAATGACAAGCTCAAGTAGTTGTACAAAAAGCAAAAAACAGCAATTTCATTATAAAATACATATTCTGTTAGTTCTTTTTTTGTATATATTACTACTGTGTGAGGTCACTTTATTTTTCAATATTATTTAATCCAAAACGTGACTTATTTCTATTCCGAAATTGCTTTTTAGCACCTTTAAATTAATTTAAAGTTAATTTAATTAAAATGTAAATTAAATAAAAATACCATATTGTCAACTTTTTAACAGAATTGACAAAGAGTATGGAATTTTAAGTAGAGAAGAAAATTTACTCATGGAGTGTAATGCCAACAAAGAAAATGAGTGAAGCGCCTCGTTTCTGTGCTCTCTCTCTTACTCTCTTCATTGAATATTTCAATACACGAGCAGTTTTTTGATAAAGTTATTGTCTATAACTATACAAATTCCAACCACGTTTAAATAAAATTACATAAAGTTTTTTAAAAAGTATGAAATAGTCAAGTTATGACGCGAGAGAGAAATGCTTTTGTGTGAATCGCGTCGACTTTTTGGTTCTCTTCTACGAAGGTTGCTAAATTACCTGCACATCGTCTTTGGAATTCACCATCTGCACTTAGCCACCTATTGGAAATAATAATTTTCTGCTCGCAATATCTTGAGATATGGATGTGTCAGTTGCAAAAAAGATTAACTCCATTAAAACAAACCTGCGAAAACTGAACTTTTCGCTGGCTTTTTAAATTCCACATTCATTATAAATGCAAATTGACATTATGTATTATTTCATTAAAGCTGTATCTATTATATAGTTAAATTCAAAATGAACTGGGTACATTGGTTTAACGCACAGACACTAACGTACCAAAATTTTTGAAAAGTGGAGTTAATCGATTTGGCAACTGATACATCCTTTGTAAAACTAATTGCATTTTATTAACCTCCACAACATTTATTCAGTTCTGCCTGAAGGGTTGCAACTGAAATTGCCTCAAAACCGTTCCAATGGATCGCTTTAACTGATCCAAATTTTATGGTTTTTATTTGTAAACTTCCTGTTTGCAATAACTCCGCAAGGAAAAAAGAATCAGGTGCCTCATCAGACATAAAATCGCAGTTTAACATGTTGTCGTCCTCAACCACCAGTTGAATGATCTTCTGGCAAAATATCTCTCTCAGCACATTGATAACAATAGGTCTGGTGTGATATGAACGTTGGATGTTTTAATAATACCAGATGGAGGCAATGGTTCAAAACAACCAACAAAATAACAACAACAGTATTTCGTTTTGTGTGTTAAAATTATTGGGTTAAATACAACACAAATGTATGCTAACAATAACAGTCAAGAAAAGCTGTAAAACATATTTAAATTTCACAGCTTTCCACCAAAACAACATGAAAATTTCAAGTCAGAATTTCTTGTAATTCCACCTGGTGTAAGTCAATTTTCGTCAAACATCTCTCTATCACACCGACCTCACCACGAATAGTGTGAAATGAAACGTCAGATTAGATAAATGTTCCCTCTATATATGAATTACGCTATGACCACCGACGACCACGTGCCTCATTGTACAGCAATCAATATTAAAATAAAAACGAAACCACTTTAAAAACATCATATTCGTATTGAGTAATAGCACTACTATTATTTTGACCTCTACTGTATGTATGTATCTTCATAATACGTCCTCTGATGCATCATTATTTCCGCCACGATGGTTTTGATAGAACAAAAACCAAAATGTTTGCATTTGAAATCTCCTATAAAATTAATCATTTATTGCAATGACGCTTGAAACATTTTGTATTTATACAACCAACAATTAATCGATAACACCTGCACAAATTGTGATATATATTAATTAACTCGTGGCAAAATTTAAATATCAAAGACAGTGTAGCGCAACCGTATAAACGTTGGCAATCTATAAACAGTGCATTCGATTAATTTCACTTCAGGGACATTAAGCGTGTTTTGGTTACACCGTTTGCTTATATATTCGCTTGTTTTGTATGAAGCACTTAGCGAAGACTTAGCGAGAACTTAGCCACGAGAATCATTTTCGCTGAGTTTAAACAATTTTTTTTCAAATCTTTTACCGTTTTAAACCCATATTTTGGAATAAAATGATTTATCGCTAAATTGCCGTTTTCTTTGCAACTTAGCAAGCGACAGTCGCTTGCTTGTAACCAAAACACGACTATTAATTCGATTACGACAATTGCAATAGTTTTCACAGTTACAGCCCGGATACTGTACCTGGTACTATTTACCTTTCAAATAAAACTTGAATTTCCATTCAAGCATATTAGGGAGAGATTCCTATAATGAGGGAGAGCTTCCTTTCCTACATATTAGGGAGACCTACCAACAATAAGTGACTTTTAAATCATCTGATCGAGAGGAGTCAAATGTTTAGTGTTTTATTGTGCATTTCATTTCACTGAAACGTAACATCGGATGTTGGAAGACTAATTTTCCGAAGTTGTAACTTAATACATCGTTTCGAGTTCAGAGACATCGTTTCGATGTCCCTCTTACATGCATTGTATTCATAGAGCAATAGATAAGAGTCGCCATCCCTCTCCTTACGTGATCACGATGACGACGATGTAGTTGTATGTTACGAGTTGCTGTTGTATACTCTTTGGTTGGACATAAAATGTACAGAAATAAAAGGGAATGCGTATTATCTTTCGATGCAAACAACATAAAACCTAATTTCGCTGTCATTAGTATCAATCAAACACTATTTAAACTTAGTTTGCGGCATGGTTTACTTCTGGGTGCTTATCGCTCTCTCACATATCTAATCTGTTGACTATCAATTTCCTACTTCATAGTAGATCATCTGTGTCACGGATACCCCCTGCTCCTACTCAAACAAAAAGCCGGGCAGGAGCAATAGTGACACCCAATTGTAACTAACTTCACGTTTCCATAATAATTATTTTCTACTACGCAATTGTGAATCGACTTGTCATCCTCTCTGATTCATTCTACCTCCTTTGCTTTTTTACCCCACTAAAGTTAATTATAGCTCAATTTCTACGGGACAGCTAAGCGATATTAAGTGGCATTTGTATTTCCCACTTAAATTCCGACTTGAGCAATGATAATGTTGCCACATGTTGAATTTCAAGAAATGGCAACAAAAAGTTATCTTAGATAAATTTTGTTATCACTTCTTGCGAATGCAAATGTTATCAAGGAGAGACTCAAAAGCAGAAATTTGCAAAACGGTTCATTAAAATTATTTTATTTAATGGAAGGATATATTTTTATTTCCGATTGAAATCCAAATTGGGATCAAATTGTTCACAACAACGCGCGGTAAATGTTATACATGTTGAACATAGTAGAATTTTCTATCAGGTATAGTCGTTTAAACAGGTGATGACAATTTTTCCATGTCATTTTTCGTTTCGGATGTCAAAATCGTATGTATTTTGTTTGTATAATTGTTTGTATTCTTGTATTGTTGGTATATAATTGTGTAGAGTGTGACAACTGAAACGAATGAACGAAAATAAAATGTATGTTGTTGCTGCTTACAATTACAACAACTTCTCATGCTACCATGCATTTGTTGGCACTGGTTACAAACGTGATGTCGTATCGCATTTTTTTCACCCATTACACCAAATGTTGCCACATTTCGTAATATTAAGTGTGGATCGCTTTATTTGGAAATTCGTAAGTGGTGGCGATAGCTTAATGGAATTAAAAAACAGTCTTATTATATACTACGCATTGGTGAATGGATTTGTCATCCTCTCTGATTCATTCTACCTCCTATGCATCATTAACTTCAGTGGGTACATTTCGTCGATTACAATGAAACCAACATCCTAAAACCGGCTTATTCAAAATCAACCAAAATTTAGGTACTGATAGATATCTGCACAAGACGTCTTGAACGGTCATTCACGACATTTGCATTTTTTCAAGTCATCTACCACCCCAATGAGTACAAAATCGGACGCAGATCCGGGTTGAGTCCGACAAAGCATACTACGCTTTCGATGAACCGACATGGATTCGATTCGGACCCGACATGTCGGTTTTCGTTTTGATGAATCGTAACGAGTAGCTGAGAAATGTATGAATACTGGTTATTTTTTGTAGCATTTGCCACCGTTGCCACATGGTAGTAAGAATATTTGACAAAGCACAGAAAAACTCTTTTCGTATTTAAAGTTAGATCAAACGTAAATCAAAATCAACTGATTACCAATTCAAAAAAATAACGGACATAATATTGGTGTATCTGAATTGATTTTGTGATCGGTTCCGTTTTAGTTTCGAGATCGGATCCGAATTCATTTCACACTATTCTTGTTTTGAGATCGATCGATGTCGAAAGGACCCCATCTCAAACTCAAACCAGAGAAGCCGGATCCGATGTGCTTACTGGGGTAGTGAAGTTGCGACAACCATGTAACGGGTTTTTCAACAGAGACGCTACAAAAGTCAATCGATAGGGACAGCAAACGACGCCATATTTTTTCCCGCTATTTTGACATTTCTCTTCAGTAAGGTTTGCCATTTCATCATGGAAAGATATACGAGCCAACAACGAGTCGAAATTATTAAAATTTACTACCGAAATTTGCAGTCAGTGGCCTCAACTTTAAGAGCGCTACGTCCAGTTTATGGTCGTCATAATCGTCCTACCAGATCAACAATTGAGCGTCTAGTGGAAAAATTTGAATCCACAGGCACAGTACAAAATGTTTCCGTGCCAATGAGACAAAGAAGTGCCCGTAGTGTCGAGAATATTGCTGCCGCTGAGGTTTCAGTTCAAGAAAGCACAAATGTGTTTCTCACACGTCGTTCTCAAGCGTTGGGCATCTCTGTGACGTCGTTGTGGCGAATTTTGAGAAAAGATCTTGGCCTACATCTTTACAAGATCAAATTGACGCAAGAACTAAAGCCGCTTGACCACCATAAGCGTCGTATGTTCGCGAATTGGGCTGAGCAACAACTTGAAAATGATTCGGATTTTCATCGGAAAATCATCTTCAGCGATGAGGCTGATTTCTGTTTGAATGGCTTCGTCAATAAGCAAAATACGCGTTATTGGTCAGACAGCAATCCACACGTAATCCATGAGTCGTCATTGCATCCCGAAAAAATTACGGTTTGGTGCGGTTTATGTGCCGGCGGCGTCATTGGGCCGTACTTCTTCCGTGATGATCAAAACCGGCACATTACTGTGAATGCGAATCGTTCAATGATAACCGAATATTTTTGGCCCCAATTGGATAATATGGACTTGGAGGACATGTGGTTCCAACAGGACGGCGCCACAAGCCACACAGCGAATGCCACAATGAATTTATTGGAAACCAAGTTTGGTGAACGTGTTATCTCACGAAATGGCCCAGTCGATTGGCCGCCTCGGTCGTGCGATTTGACGCCGTTAGATTATTTCCTGTGGGGCTACGTCAAGTCTATGGTCTATGCCAACAAGCCAGCGACGATTGATGAACTTCGTACGAATATCGAACGTGAAATTGCAGCAGTATCGGCCGATTTATGCTTGAAAACCGTCGAAAATTGGGTTCAGCGTCTGAACTTCTGCAAGCGTGCCCTTGGTGGCCATGCAGAAGAAATCGAGTTCCATACATAATGGCATCGAACGTACTTTCACAGGAATAAAGAATTTCATTGGTATCTGAAACCGGGTTTGTTTTATTTAAAAAAAACTTTTGTAGCGCTGTTATTGAAAAACCCTATACTTCAGTGTTCTGAAAAAAAAGCATTCGTGTATGTGCGCGAAGCTGTAGAGCACAAATACACAATACTATTCCTTCAACTTCGCTTCGCATCGGACTGTGTTTTTATGTACACACACATACGCACATACACGAATGCTTTATCGACAGTACTTGGAAGAACTTGGTTGTCGCAACTTCGACTACAGTACATGCTTGAAGAAAAGTAAATGTCTTGAAAGCCCATTTAAGACGTCTTGTGCAGTTATCTAGTAGGTACAGAGCCGAGGTTAAGTCTATGCTTATTCGGAGTGTGTTTACCTGAACAACCAGATCTGAAACGCTCTAATTTTTTTGCACACGCTCTTCTTCTACTCGTTGTGAAATATTCACTTCTGGTGAGATATTCCAACTTAGATGTACGATTTTTTAACAATTGAAATGTAATTAGTGCCAGAAGATTTGTCAGCTTTAATGCTTTCTGTTTCAAATTCCCTTCTTAGGTTGCAGCATCAAGTGACTCAAGACACTCTAGAAATCGAAAAATACCATTTCAGGTCCTAGGAATCGAACGGCATCGTTTGTTTTTTGACTTATAGTGAGGATTCATGCAACATTTTTTTCAAAATCTTTTACTCCGATGGTTGGATATATGCGGTTGGACCATAGAGTAATATAAAGCACATAGAGTCTGCAACAGCTGTTTTTCTTGGACTGGAAACCAAGAATATTCATTGGAAAAGTTGGAGCAAGAGTTATACAGACTTGACAACCCATGCAGAATGAGAACAATCTTTAATTTAATAAATTTGTGTTTTAATTTCAATCTCTATAAATAATTTTACTCAAATACTTCATTACATTTTGCTTTATTTCACTTGTTATCCCGTTTTCCTCAATTTAATTATCACAAAAACAAAGACAAAAATATTCTCAGTTGATGAGCTTTGTACTTTTGGTTCAATGCACAGAGACAAATGTGCGAAAAATGCATCGAGCAACCCTACATACTTCCAGTCATCTATCGCTATTTCTCCTTGTTACTTTATTCTGCATGTTTTTCCAACTCCAAGGTTGCTCAGATGTGACATTGAACCCTCCTGGGTTGGACACTGTAGAGCCTGCAAGTGGTTGGTTTTTTGATAAATCTTCTTCGGTAAAGTTGGTAAAAATTTCCCCGGTTACAACTTCCACGAAGGTGCCAATTCGCAAACATCAGGTGCATTTTGTGCAGACTTTTTAGCATCTTAAGCACACACATATGTACATAGGTGGGTGCTTTGGTTCGAATCCGTAAATTGTGCATGGGTTTATAATTCTGGATATAGGTCCTAAAATTCTACAGGAATCCTAGGTTTATTGCTACCTCTTTCCACACCAAACTCATAGGGGTTGGTCGGAAAACATTGGCACGATTAACACTGACAGCTTTTGGACGGAGGCGAAATGTAACTACTAACAGCTGTTGGTCGCGATCAAGTTGATTGCCTGTTTGGCCGTCAGAATTTTATCCTTTTTGCTAATTGTAGAGTCGCTTAGCTTAAGTGTGTGCACCTGTAAAATTTTAATTTTAACAAGAAACACGGCGAATTTCGCAATTGCAATGGCAGAGTACAAGGTTTTCCATTGACAGTTAATAATTACACGACATCTACTATCTTAATAACACATCTCTACAAACAATGATATCGGTGGATATGTATGTATGTAGGTAGGTACTACATAGTAACTCGATATAATTTCTTACCGCATATATTGAAACGAGTTCAGAGACACGCTACACCAGCTATATTACATATAGACATACATCCATACCTACAGATGCACAGTGAATGATCCTCTACTACTCGTATCTCAAGTGCCAGAATGTCTGCCATCGACTTAATTAATTTCATATGATTTTACTTTAATGTAAAATTATTGTCGGCCAAGTTGGTTGGCTGAATGGTGGTGCTGGCTGGCTATTCTAGAGTTGCTCGCTAGGGGAGGCAGCAGTGCAGATGCGAACAAAACCGCATCACTTTAATACTCGTGTAGGCAACGACGTAACAAGTCGAGAATCACATGCAGTGATGCCGAACAACGAGTCCAACGATTCAACTGCCACAATTAATTCTGAATAGCAACAACAGCAAGACAAACTATCGTGTGATATTAATCATCTGAGAAAAGCCGACCGACCGAGAGACCCAGCTCTATAGAGCAGCATTGCAACTGCATACTAACTAGCTATTCATACGTTTTATTACATACACGCCAACATACAGATGTAGATTTGTACGAGTGTGTATGGACATGGATGTGGCTACTAACTCATTCAGTAAACCACCAAGTGATCTGGCAGACATAGTGGCAACAGCGAACAGAAATGCAACCATCTCTCCCCGGTAGCTGTTATATGGGCAGCAGTTTCTGTAGTGTCCCTGGCAAAGTTTAATAGGTTTGGTGGTTGTAGCAAAAAATATTTGTAATTGAAATTTCTTAAAAACCTCTTAAACAACTTTTGGATGGAAATATTCATATTCAATATAAGGAATATTCAAGACGAAATTCAAAGAATGGTGAATTTTTAGTGATAAATTAACATTTAATGATGTGTCGACGCACAAACAGGATTTTAACATTTCGGTTACCATTGCGCTAAAGTTTGTGCTGAAACGTCGCGCTAAGGAGCAGCATTTATTCGACATAAAAGTACAGTGGGTCACAGTGAAAATGGTCCACTTATGACCAATCATTTCAAAGTGTAAAAAGTACACGAATCAATATTAAATGTAAACGAAAAGAGGCTTTATTAGCTGGTTTATTGTATTTAAATAATAATTACATTAAACATTTTATTATTTCAAAAATATGTTACATAAAAATTAAGATTAACCGAAAAAGGAAAAAAATTCGTGTCACAGTGAAAATGTTCCACTATACAAATCTATGAAATATAACGGAAACTTTTCACATTTTTGTTCATTTTTCTTCTGTTGACACTTATGCATTGAAACAAACACGGTTTTGAACATTTCCCTCAGTTTTTTATTTAACATATTCAAGATGGATCGCCATACACACTCCAGATGCAAAATTTAATACTGGAGCACTATACAAATTGAAAAAGTCACAGATAATTGTTTAACAGTTACGCTGTTAAAGACTTTTCATTCTGGAAGAACGTCTTATTCACGGATGAGAGCAAATACAAAATTTTGGTGTCAGATGGCAGAGTAATCGTTTGGAGAAACCCCAACCAGGAGATGAACCCTAAGCATTTGCGTGCGACAGTTAAACATGGTGGTGGGCATGTGATGGTCTGTAATGCTGATGTTGGCAAATTGCACTTTGTTGAAGAGAATATGGGTAAAATGCAATATTTAAATATTTAAAAACAATAATCTGAAACAAAGTGACAGTTTTCATTTCTATCAAGACAATGATCCGAAGAACACGGCTGGAATTGTTAAAGAATGGCTGCTGTATCATTGTCCCAGAGTAATCAAAACTCCTCCCAAATCACCAGATTTTAACATATTTGAAAATTTGTGGCAGAACCTGGAAATCGAAATATGCAAACATGACATTTTAAACAGAAATGATTTATAAAATGTCCTTTTGGAGGAGTGAGATTAAATAAGCCCAGAATACACAAAAAGGATGGTGGAATCAATTCAAACTCGCCTTAATTCAGTTATTCGACAGAAAGGATATCCAACAAAATATTAAAAATATAGATTTTTCTATTTATACTGTATTTAACAAACATAAACCTACCTGGACCATTTTCACTGTGACATGAATTTTTCGCTTTTTTGGGTTAATCTTAATTTTTATGTAACATATTTTTGAAATAATAAACTTTTTAATGTAATTATTATTTAAATGCAACAAACTAACTAATTAAGCCTCCTTTCGTTTGCATTTAATATGGATTCTTATACTTTTTGCACTTTAAAGTGTTTGGTCACAAGTGGACCATTTTCACTGTGGCCCACTGTATCCAAAAAATACTGCCGCAAACGAACAACCGGTGAAACCGACATTAAAAACCCTGTTTCGAAAATACTAATTTTCAGAAAACCGGCTGTCGGTGGACGAACCAAAAACTGGTGGAACGGTTTTCGGTTTCGGTTTTTTTACACTCTATTCTGGTTGCTTATCGCTCTCTCGCATATCTACTCTCTGTTTTCTATCAATTTCCTACTTCCTAGTCGATCATCTATGCCAGCGATACATACCCCCTGATAATAACCAGCTTTAGTGTCCATTCATTGCAAAGACTCTTTAAAAAGTATTTCCCATATGTAGATCTCACATACAATTTGGTATAACCGACTTGTCTATCGTGTGATGTGCCAACGAAACGAATGCCACCACTAAGTTCGTGTGTCGTTTGCAGTCGGTATTCGCGTATATATTCATTCAAATACATACAGTACGAGTACAAGATTGAGTACACGAACGAGTCGTGTACAATATTATTTGATTAATAAATTGGAAAAAAAACAAATACACATACACACGTACAATCTCAATTTGAAGATTCTGCCCATAGAGATTTCGCACACTACTCAAAGGCCATTTGCCGGCCGGTTAAGAAGCTAATAAAAGTTAACAACCGTTTCCTCTCAATTCACATTCATAACTTTGCTTCTTTCCGTTGTGCGAGTAACACGTATCCGTTGTTGGTGTCGGTCGGTGTATCCCTTTAATCAGTATTGTGTACAGTGTAAAAGCCTTAAGGCTGCTTTTTTTTTTGCTGTGTGTTAATTTATCGATATTAAGGACTATCATTAAAATGTTAGTAAAGTGTATGGATGTGTGTGTGTGCATGTATATTTAGAATATTATTAAAATATGCGTTGCAATTATCGTAAAATGAAATAAGAAACTGTTAATGCATAAAGAATTTTGATAACTTGTAAGATATCGCACCCTAACTACAAAAGTGTAACATATCAAAGTTTTAAAATTGTATTGGTTTTTTGTTTGAAATTATTAGTAAAAATAGATAATTTTTCGATCCATTGTAAAAATCTCTTCGTTGTCATCAAAAAACCCCCGTACGAATTTGCCTATTGTGACAATTTTTGCCACATTTTGTTACCTAACAAAACCCAGTTTTTTCATCTTTTAAAAATTGGTACCTTTTGAGTTATTACACTTTTGTAGTTAGGGTGCGGTGTGTAGTTCTCAATTCAAGGGTTCAGTGTTCTAAACTAAATAATAAAAAATGTGACTGACTTTGAAGCAGTGCAATATTTCCACAATTTGAAACCACTTCTAAGAGTTTTGCGTAAAAGAAATCACCAATCGTATTACATTTAATAAAATTTAGGAAAAATATTATTTTGAATTTATAATAAATATTACAATTTTCTAAATTTATTCAAGCTCAACCCCTTTTTAATAACATACAGCTTTATATTATTTTCAAAAAAGTCGAGCACAAAAATGTCCCAATGTAAAAAAAAAACAGGCTAAAAAAACTCCCGCAAGGGAAATGATGAAAGTTTATAATAAATAGTTACTATTATTTTACATTTCGACTATTTTATTTTATATTCTTTTGACGTAGAATACGTCTTACCTTACGGTATGAGGAGTCATGCCAGGTTTTTATTGTTGTAATCTTTATTTCATTGAATTTGAGGAAACGGCTAGATGAATTTTTTTAAAATTTTTTTTGTAGGTAAATGAAGATGTTATCTTTCGTTTGATATACATTTCATATTGGTTGATACATTTCTAGTATTTTAATTTCTCAAATGAAAATTGTTTAAACACATACACTCAAACATATGTGTGGTGTTTGGTTGAGTGTTTTTGGTTGCTCAACATTGCTTAGGAACATGTATCTAGTAAAAAGTGAAACGAACAGCAAGCTAATGTTGCTTGGCAACATGTATCTAGTAAAAAGTGAAACAAACAGTAAGCTAACGTAATAAAGCTTTTTTGCGAAAGCTTCAATAAAGCTGTTGTAACATTAATTTTGAATTGTAAAGCGTAAAGCTTTCAGACAACGCTCGAATGCTAATGCGAAGACTCGATAAGGTAAACCTTTTTTAATATTAGGGTGGCCCTCTCAACATTCGCAGAACTTATTTCAATAAAAATATTAATTAAAATACATAAATTAAATTAAGTTTAAAAAAATTGAACATAATATTTTTTTTTTTAAACGGACTTGAATCAAATGCCGTTGGTAAATATAAAAATTACAGCAGACAGTTGTCCGAGGCCTTCGGCCACGGACTGTCCCTGCAGGCTGTGTCAGAGACACGGCCATTAAGTTTAACGTAGAATACGCCATCCGATAAGACAGAAAACATATATAACAATAAATTCATTTGCTTTATTTATCATTTATTGTTATATATGTTTTCTGTCTTATCGGATGGCGTATTCTACGTTAAACTTAATGGCCGTGTCTCTGACACAGCCTGCAGGGACAGTCCGTGGCCGAAGGCCTCGGACAACTGTCTGCTGTAATTTTTTTAACAAATTTAATATTTTTTTGTATTTAATTTAACAATTTCTATTCATTACTCATAAAAGTTGCTTGTGATTATTTTCTCTAAAGAAACCAATGAAGAAATAAGAGAGAACAAAAAAGTTGGTGAAAATCCTTTTTGAGAATTCGGACTTCTCCCCAATGACCCGAAAATAAGACGAGTGATAAAATATTTAAGTATTAGACTAATTAATACCTAACAAATTAACCCTGCTGTTAGATTAGAAAAAACTTACGAATCTTAGATTGAGGGACCATTTGGTCCATACTGCAATTTTCATCCAAAATAATAATTTTATCTTATTCTTTGTAACTATTTTGGTTCAAAAATTTCTAAAGCAAGTATTTGACATATCAAAAACATCCGCTAACATATCAAAAACATCTTCTAAATATTTGACATGAATTTACATTCGCTTGGTAATGAAAAAACTTACGAATCTTAGATTGAGGGACCATTTGGTCCATACTGGAATTTTCATCCAAAATAATAATTTTATCTTATCCTTTGTAACTATTTTGGTTCAATAATTTCTAAAGCAAGTATTTGACATATCAAAAACATCTTCTAAATATTTGACATGAATTTACATTCGCTTGGTAATGAAAAAATGTACTATTGACCAAATGGTCCTCTAATCTTAGATTCGTCATTTTGTATTGTTCTCAGTCCTGAATAAAGTTAGAAAATTTAATTTTCGCACATAACATTGTTTTATTAAAAGACCCCATTAGCAGAAAAATTTAGTCAGTATATATCACCGTTCCAAAGTTACAAGGGAAAACAGAAAAAATTTGGACCAAATGGTCCTAATCTAACAGCAGGGTTAAAAAAATTTTAAATTGGGAAGTCGTTTCAAGGAGGTTGACACTGGCCATATATCCTGAAACTAAAACGAGTGCTAGAGTAAGAAATATTACAAGAGGTGTCAGGTTGGAACGAAGTCCCTTTCGCTATATATTATGTACTAGTTAGTTACAACTATAGAGTAATACTTAAGAGCCTCTATTACTCTCTTCGCTGAGTTTTATTTGCTGCTGTATTTTACCAATTTTACACTTTCGTTGGACATAAAACGGACAGAAATCGTAGGGAATTCGTATTTTCGTTCAATGCTTACAATATAAAACATAATTTAGCTGTCATTTAGTATCAATAAACAATATTTAAAATTAGTTCCTGTCTTCTTTGCTCTCTCATTCTCCATCATCGGCCTAGTACCTTTTCGATCAGCTGTGCCATAGAAACCCCCTGGTTTCAACACGCCTAAGGCGCCCGTTGAAAAATACTATAATTTAAATGGATCTTTAACAAAAGATTATTTTTGATAAACTTTTTATAAGAACAAACTTGATAAACTTTGATAAACTTTTTTTAAGAACAAGTTTTTTTATAGAATTAATTTTTTTTAAATAAAAAAGTATATTTACTCGAAAAGGCCCTCTTTTAAAGAGAGGATCTTCTTTTATTAAAAGCTAATGTTTTTCTTAAGAAAAAAGTACTTTCTGGAAGAATATTTCATAAGAGTATGATTTTTTTTGCAAAGAAGTACTTTTTTTTAAGAACAGGCACTTTTTAAAGAAGTGGTACTCTTTTTAGGAAAAGATTATTTTTTTTAAAAAATTTACTTATTTTCAGAGAGGCTACTTATCTCACGAAAACGATAGACAAGGTATTATTTTCTTTTTAAGAAAAAGTATATTTTTTAAGAGAAGGTATTTTGTTTTTGAAGAAAATGTTTTTTTTAGGAATTGGTACTTATCTCAAGAAAAGTTATTTTGTTTCACGAAATAAGTACTCTTTAAAGAAAATGTAGTTTTTTAAGAAAAGGCAAGGAAGAAATAGTCACAAGAGTATGATTTTTTTGCAAAGAACTCTTTTTAGGAAAGGTTATTTTTTTTTAAATTTAATTACTATTTTCAGAAAGGCTACTTATCTCAAGAAAATAGAAGACAAGGCATTATTTTATTTTAAAGACAATGAACTTTTTGGTAGGAAACATATTTTTGTAAGAAAACGGTATTTTTTAAGGGAAGGTATTTTTTTAAGAAATGGGAATTTTTAGAATTGGTACTTATCTCAAGAAAAATTATTTTGTTTCACATAAAACGTACTCTTTCAAGGAAATGTAGTTTTTTAAGAAAAGGCAATTTGTTGTAAGAAAATTTACTTTTTTTTAAAGAAAGGTACTTGTTTAAGAAAAATAATTTTTTTAAGAAAAAGTAAAAATTTAGTTTTTTAAGCAAAGGTTCTTCTTTAAGATAAGGTATTTTTTTTTAAGAAAAGGTACTTTGTTTAAGAACATGAATAGGTTTTTTTTTTGATAAAATTTACTTTTTCTAAGAAAAGGCACTTATTTAAGAAAATTTTCTTTTTTTGAACTTCTTTACTTTGGCTTTTCTAAATTTACTTTTTATTGGGTTCAAAACTACAATATATACTAAATATTGGATACAGGCTCCACCTAGAAAACATCCCATTAAACAATAAATTACCCAACATATGTTAGTCTGAATACAAACCAAAGCAAAAGTACCCAATATAGTTGATACATAGGTAAATAATAAACGATAGATGGTGAAAAAGTGTTGGATTTTAAAGCAAAGGGAAATTTTATAGATGGCGCCGGAATGGTGGATATGGGCAAATCTCCCTGGAAGCAAAAGCTATTGAAAAACCTATATAACTATGATTTTTTTCCTTTTGTATAGTGAACAAATATCAAAAGAGGTGTGATTTTCTGTTATTTATATTCTATTTTCAAATTTAAACAACAGAATCGAAATAAACATTATGTTTGAGTGGTCTTACGTCGCATTCGAGTGAGAAATGGTCGCACGGAAACAGCCTTTGACCTCTGTGATTAAGCAAATGAATCTTCTATGGTTTTTATGTATCTATGGTTGATAATACTGGGTTGTGGCATAATAGTGTTAAAAGAATCCCGCAACGTGCGATAAGGAAATTCGTTCCAAAAGTTATAGAATGACAATAAAATGTTGCAACATTTTTTTCTTTAATACAAAATTCTTCTAGCAGATTTACAATATTCCCTAAGAGCCATAACTCAATGTTAAGCATACACAATATTCCATCAGTTTACCAACTTTTGTAAGTTAAATATTCACCAAAGGAAGCTCAAATATTCTCTTCAATATTCCCACATCCAGAAGGTACTTTGCTGCATTACTAAATAAATGAATTGTCAGGCGAGGGATCTTGTATTTCCCAGACATGACATAGAGGAAATTCTGATAACTATTTGTTCTATGATGACACACAAATTTAAAAAAAAACATTATGAGTATCGTTTCATAGGTTTTTGAATGTCCCGATTTAATTTTTGGCAAACATTTTTCGATCATGATTTCGATAATTAACCTAACGGAGGGAAGACCATGTATAATTTTACCTTTTCACATAAAATTTCGTTTCTTAATAAGGTTTAACGTTTTAAACTTTTCTACCAACTTTATGGGGAATTATAAAATAAATTAAAAGTTTGTTTCGTAACCATACAAGATTTACTTGCGACCTCAAAAAAGAACTTCGTTTAAAAAAAATCTATATCATTACGTTCAATATTTCATCATCGTCGTCTTCGGAACTTTCGAAATTTTGGTTTGAAATTTCGAAATTTTCGTTTGACATTTTATGGTATTGTCAGACTTAAATTCCGACAGAGTAATTTATTTAACTTTACACAGAAAGAAATCATTTTTTACATAAGTATTTTATATTTAAATATGAAATCAAAAACCGGGCCAAAGTTAAAAAAAAATTTTCTTCAGCAAATCTATGGCAACATTCTCAGAAACATACACAAAACCTTAAAGTAGTGTTGCACTTTTATCACAAACTAATAAAAAATGACACTTTTAGGGCAAAACGAAATCGCCAGTATGCTGGCCATACACGTTACAACTGGTTGTACAACTCTGACAGTTCTTCATGATTTGAAGTTGGGTTACAGGTTGTATGAAAATCAAATTGTTTTGATTTTTACTCTATGTTGTACCAATTGGTTGTAACTTGTATGGTCAGCATTAGTTTGCTGCATGGTTTGCTTCTGGTTGTTTATCGCTCTCTCGCCTATCCACTTTGTTTTCTATAATTTTCCTACTACTTAGTCAATCAGCTGTGTCATGGATAACCCCTGGTCCAACTAGAAGTAGAAGCTAGAAGGTGGTTGTGAGAAGCTCTCCCCAATTCCTTAATGGAATGTAATGGGAAACCATTTTTTTTTAATTTTAAAGACAGCAAAACAACGTCGGGTGTGTGTTTTTGAGCCACCCTGTAGAAGTTAGCTGACGAGAGAAAACTACAGATAGCTTGACTTTGGCTGATGTTGTCGTTAGATAAACAGAAATACATACATATGCCACTTTTTTGTAAATAAACTTTCTAACAGAAGTTTTATTATTTTTCTCTGAAAATTGCACTTCAGTAGAGGTGGGCACGGGCCGTGCTTTTTACCGTGCCACGATATGCCACGCGTGTATTCGATGTGTTCGTGCAGGAAATTTGAATTTCGTGCATGCGTCGTTTGTGTTTGATCAGAGTAAAAAAATATCGTACGTGTGTAGTGCGTGCAAGTCGAGAATACTGTGGCACGAAAAAAATATCTTCAAAATTAAACACGGTTAAATAGTGGGAAATTTTTCGCTATCGCGTTATCACACACAAATGAATAAAAAAATTTTGTCAGTGTAAATGATTGCTATCTTTACGCCTGTGATTGGCAATGTTACCCTTTGAATCCACCTCTGTAGGCTGCAGCCATAAAACAACTATCAAAAACGATGTACAAGTAGACAGTCAAAATTTCTCTTCACTCAAATGCCAACAAACTAAACGAGTGAAACCCTAGTACTTCTCTACTCTCTCTCTTACTCTCTTCATTGAATATTTCAATACACGAGCAGCTTTTTGAAGTAAAATTACATAAACTATGCAAAAAGTGTGAAATAAGCAAGATATGACGCGAGAGAGAAATGCATTCGAGTGAACTCCTAGCACTTTTTGGTTCTTTTTTACCAGGGTTGCCAAGTTGCGCACATCTTCTGGTCGTCTAATTCTAAATCGTCTTTGAAAGAAGAAAATTTACTAATGTAGTGGAATGCCAACAAAGAAAACGAGTGAAGCGCGTCGTTTCTCTGCTCGCTCTCTTACTCTCTTCGTTGAATATTTCAATTCACGAGGAGTTTTCTGATGATGTTCTTCTATTTAACTATAGAAATTCCAACCATTTTTAAAGAAAACTACATAAAGTATGTAAAAAGTATGAAAGAAATGCGTTTGTGTGAATCGCGTCGAATTTTTTGGTTCTCTTCTAATAGGGTTGCCAAATTGCGCCGTTTTTTCCCCTCTACTTGTACATCCTTTTTGCTGCAGCTCTTCATATGTGTGAATTTTACAACTGTGATAAAATCCATGTAGACAGTCAAATACGAGTGAAACCCTAGCCATTCTCTGGTCTCTCTCTGATTCTCTTCATTGATTGAACACGAGCAGCTGTTTGAAAGTATTATTGTATAAAACTATAATAAATCCAACCATGTTGAAGTAAAATTACATAAACCATAGTTAACCAAACCAAAGTTAGCCATAAGTATGAAATAATCCAGATATAGCGCAAGAGAGAAATGCGTTTGAGTGAGTTGCTAGCACTTTTTGGTTATCTTTTACCAGGGTTGCCAATTTGCGCACATCTTCTGGTCGTCTAATTCTTCATCGTCTTTGAATACATGAAACAATTCAATTGACTTCTTCCGTCAGACATTTAAAAGAAAATACACAGATTTTGGCGCGTCGTCCAAAATGTCAATCAAAATATAAAAACAAGACTTACGAAGAGGAGTTCTAAGAAAGGTTCAATTAAAAAAATGTAAATGCGAAGAGGCAAACATTTTTGCAAATTGAGTGGGGTGACACAATAGTGGGTTATATACACTGCGAAAAATTCAGTTTTGTCCTTGCTACGCATTTTTTTGTTGGTACACAAATATCTCTAAATATAGTATGCGCTTTTACATAATGTGTATACACTCCCTTCATGTTTTTGTGTTTGAACGTGATTATTTGTGCGTGCGTGTTTGCAATTACTAAGTACGTGTTCGTGCGGGTAGTACCTTTGCTAAAATTTAGTCGTGCGTGCATGGTTCTTAATATTAACTTCGTACTTGTGTCGGGTCGTGCCTACAAAATAAAGCACGAGTCCATCTCTAGTACTATGTTTACTGCGCACTCTACCCACAATACTATTCACACACATACATACCTCTGTATTGTATGCGTGTACACACATAAGTATGTGCACTATTCATTATCTCAAAAGTTCAAGTGATTATCACAAGGTTTGTTGAAATCAAACACTTTACATTTCCAAATCGGTTCCCAGTTTCGGCTAAAAGGTTACATTAAACATTTAAGAGTTTCACACCAAAGACTCTTCGACATGAATGAACGAACGAATGACTTAAATGAATGAAGACACAACAACAACAACCACAAAAAAAAAACTCTTGACAGTGATGATAACAGATATTGGGACGGACGAATGATGAGAGAGACCCAACCACGGACACTGTTGTTGGTTTTATGTTGTGTGTTTGTTTTGTGATCGGGCAAGCCAAGAGTAGATAACCAATTTTACATAAATGAGCAGCATGAGTATAATGAGAAGACTCAATGCCGCACATTTCTCAGTAATATCACACACGCAAACACATACGCATACACACCCAGCCGCATTTGCGAGAACATTTTAGCTGACGATCAGCTCTATAAAATGCCTTGCTCCAACGAAATACGATCAGTACTGTTTTAGTTACGACTGGCAGAACATCAAATCTTTGCTCAAGCAAAAGTATTTACCTCTGAAATCGTTTTTCAAACCAAATAAAGAAAATCTTTACGGAAAACTAAATTTAGACTACTAATATTACGTGCGTGTCTAAGAGGAACAGAAACGATTCCTATCGTTTTAACGTCGAGAGGAAGTAATAAATACATAAACTGCGAATAGATCGTTGCCTGTAATGTCTATTAACTGGTTAAAAACGTGTCAAAGTGAGGCTGAACAATTTTATCAAAAATCAAACGAGATTTCCTTAAAGAAAAACACTAAAATGTTTTAATATTGCAAAATTTAATTTGTAATTAAATTTCTTTAAATTCAAAGACAAAATCTATTAAGCAACTCAAAAAGCACTTAAGAACTCATAAGAACAATACCTACATTAATTCTGTTGTAACTGCTTGAGATTGAAAAGAAGGAGGCAGTTATATAACTTTGAAAAAAAAAACTAAATAAAAATTATACGGAAATATATTTGTAAAAGACCACAACTAAAGTGGTTCAAGTAATTAAAACAAAAAAATTACACTAAACACACAAGCTGTCCCTCAAGTAACAAAGTGTATTTGTGAGCAAACACAAAGTAAATCCTTCAAAATTCCGCCCTCACTGAGAAGAAACATTTCCAAGACGGAAACCTTTAGAGGACCTATGTCAGTGTTAAGCTATTTAATTTTGCTATTCAAACAAAACTCTGCCGCGTTGACAAGAACTCAGCACAATTTAGAATTAATGAACTCATTTATAACGTAACAGTGAAAGTTTCTTGAGAGATCAACAAACGAATATACAATTCCAACAAAATACTACAAGTCGATAACTGAATTGCCGCCGCAGCCGTCAGCAGAATCATTTTCAATTTGACAGCACCAGACAATTTCACAATATTATCCCTCACACCAAATTTATCAGCGACCGTGATCACAAGGAATTCGATACGAAGTCGTTCAAAACAAAGAAGAAGAAGAAGAAAAAGGAGAACAATATCATAAAGGAGAACAAGAAGTAACCAACGGTTTAAAACGCAACCCAGATAGAGAACGATAAAAATCCATCACAGAAAGCTCAGAAGATTTTAAGAGCATAAAGTGACACAACAGCTTGCAGAAGAAGAATCTTAACTAAATCTAAATAGTTGCTTGCTAATCTCTAGCATACAAGCCCAAGTTAACACAAAGACCAACTTTCCCGTAAAACTGGTCTGTTTTTTATTTTGAAAATTTTTTTTGAAAATTTTCATCTACAGGCGGTAGATCGAAATTTACAATCATTCATAACCAACGTAGAAAACGAAGGAGAAAGAAATTTAATGTAAGTACGACATGTTGGAATCACATAATATTGAAAACTTGATGAAAATTATTGACAAAGTAGTTGAAGTGTTTTGAAATCCCTTTCGAATTTAATAACAAATATAGAGTAGTGAATATGAAATGTTTAATTTTACCAAATCAACGTTCTACCTTGTGGTTTTAACACAATAATATTGATTTTTAACTAAAAAATTTCGAAGTTTAATAGTTACCAAGAAATTCTCCCTATTGTAAAAAGATTTTTCAAAAAAAAAAATGCTCCAGTTAAAAGGAACATTTTAGATATATCCGATAGCTGACACACTAGCGACCGATAAGAACATTTGAAGTTTTATGTGATCGCTCGCACTAACACATTTCCATCAGGTGCCCGACTTAGCTATCACATTTACATTAGATTACATCATCATATTGATTTATATTACCAGTAAATAAATCTTATTAGTGCCAAGTTTACATTAATAACATGCCTAGTTATCGAGATATCGCAAGCTTAGTCTGAAATCGGCCCGCTCTCGACTTGCATAAAATATGTTCCCTGTTGGACTTTTTGTCGACCATCTGCTGGCTAATTATGTAAGAAACGATATCGAATTCGTTATCGTTTTATCGGTTGTCAAGATTTTGAACGCATGTATTTGAAATGTTCTGTGAACCAGCATTATCGACATAACGTTATAGTTTCGACGATTATCGTCATACATAATTAGGCCCGAGCTTTATTACCGCCAGCTTTTCGAAGTGAAGCTTTTGCGTGACATTTATGTATTTATAGAAAAAAATTATAGATTTTTCTAAATTCCAGGTACCACTAAGCAAGGTATTAACAACTTTTTATTTTTTCCCCCACGTTTATTTTTTGGTTTCCATAAGAAATTAACATTTTTATGAATAAAAATTAAAAATGTTATCGATATTTTCAAACTTCAACATCCGGCAACCCATTTTAGTGGTCACCTAATTCTAAATTTTGTGTTAGACACAATTTTCCGACTCCCCGGAAAATACACTCTGACCAAAAATGTCTCCAGAATCATAAATTTTCATTTGCACAATATTGTGAAATTGCTTATTTTAACAATTCGTTTGGCATTGCGCGAAATAAATTCAGATACGCGTGTGCTATACATCTCAATTTATTTCTAGCATTCTATTAATTCACCTTCGCATTCTACCGCCGCCTACATTTAGTCGCGTCAACAATTTAGTGGGTGATTCATAAAAAAAAAATAAAGAAAATTTAAAAAAGAACTATTCTTTACATTATTAAAATTTGTAAAAATGTTTTTCAAAATTATTTCTTTTAAAAGTTGGCCATAACTGGGGCTGATAATTACCCATTCTGTGGTTACAATTCTTGAAGATGTGTTCGAGAATTTCATGTGGTATTTGGTTACCACATGAAGCTAGTGTGTTTTTGCTTCCTGTTCCTCAATCGTAGCCGGGTTATCTATGAAGACTTTGGACTTTACGTACATCCGACGACCAAATAAAACCCACGCACCTTATGCAATAGTTTCGTCTATTGAAATTTTGAATCTCATGATGATTTCAGAATATTATTATATTATACTGCTGATAAAGTATGTTAATTAATGCTATTTTTTAACCATATTGAATTACCAACAAATTGTGATTATGATTCACAAAATCGGGCAAAATTTATTGGTGTCCAAAATATAATTCGTGAAATTAATTCGTCGCTATATAATAATTTTCCGGTTCAAGATCAATAACTATTAAAAAGTACTTTAATAGATAATATTCAAACAAGATGTACTATGAAATTGATTATTATGGTGGATGGTTGTAAATATAGCTATTTCAATGCCTATCAAGGTATATCATCAGCACAATTATTTAGGTATAACATCACACATTATAGGGACAAACAAAACTCAACTTAACGAGAATTACCGAGTTCTTCGTGCAATATTGCCATCGACTTACGGGCTGTGTGGCAAGTAGCGCCATGTTTTTGGTAGCGTAGTAAATATATCCATTCACAATTACGTTCTGCGCTACCTAAAATAAAAAAAAATGGTTTCCCATTACATCCCATGAAGGGACTGGGGAGAACTTCTCACAATCACTGAGCTGTGCGCTTTCCAGTTTTCACTCACCTACAGTTTTACACCGATTTCGAACGGTCACCTCGCATAGTGACGGCGACACTATCGAGTATCTAGCCATGAAAATGCTTCTGCGCTACCTCATTTTTAAAGAAATATGGAACGATGATTTCACCAGTTCTTAAACCACACCAATCTGTTATTTTGTCTGGATGTAATGGTAGCCCTGAAGCTCTTCGTTCGTGATGGATAAACAGGCTGTAATGCAAGCCACAGACGTTACAACCGTTGGTACAACTTGAGTCGGTTGTATACAAGGTTGTAACATTTGTGGGCCTGTTGTATGAAGTTCTGTCTCGGTTGTACGAAAAATCAAAATTTTTTGATATTTTGGCAAGTTGTACTAGTCGGTTGTAACGTGTGTGGGCATCTCATGCAACTTCGTTCTTCATTTTCATTTTGACGTTGAGGGAGACGCATCACTTTGCAGTGCTCGCAGTGTCGGATAACATTATTCTATTTTCTTGATCGATAATAGCGTACACAATTGTATCCGATGCCATCTTAACTCAAAATTAATTGTTTGCAAAATGAAGTTGTACAAAGAGGTTGTAGACAAAGTTATATCGTTTGTGGGCCAAACACACAACCTGATTACTCATCGAGTTATACCAACGGTTGTAACGTCTATGGGCAGCATAAGTGTTCATTGTGAAAGAGACCATATCAAAGTAAAATCCAAAAAAAAAAATGTCAGAGAGTAGAGAGTTGTAACGCTTCACTCGTTTCGTTTGTTGACATTTGAGTAAACAGAAATTTTGACGGTATACTTTGGTACAAAGTTTTTGCTATCCGTAACAGCTGTTTTGTGTTTACTGTTCGTCAATTATTTTTTATCGGTGATTGTATTTTGAACTTTTTGCATTTGTTATAAAAATTAAGAAATAAATATTTGCAACTTATTTATAATAAAATGGAAGGAGTTAAGGATATTCCAGTAAGTTTTACGTATTTACAATACCACGAGTGAAGAGTTAATCATTCTCTGCTCTCTCTCTCTCTTACCCTATTCATTGAATATTTTAACACAAGAGCAGCTTTTTGATAGTGTTATTGTATATAACCATACAAATTTCAACCATGTTGAAGTAAAATTAGTAAAACTATGCAACAAGTATGAAATAATCAAGATATGACGCGAGAGAGAAATGCGTTTGAGTAAATTCAAGGCTGATCTCTAGTAGAGGTTAACGCAGTAGGATTTGTTGTAATTGCGGACACCAACAACAGGGATTTTGTTTTTGTTCTATGACTCTAAATGTCAAATTCAAAACAAATACATATGACAAAGTAAACAAAAAAGTACAATAACAAAATACACTGAATTTGACAGAAGAGTCATAAGAAAGCAAAATCAGCTGTTCTAATGCGTAAGCCTCTACTAGATCAGCTTTGAGTGAATTGTTACATAGATAAATACTTAAGAGTTTCCATTACTCTCTTCGCTGCCTTTTCATGGCGACGAGGTAGTAAGCCATTTCATAGAGTTTTATTTGCTGCGGTATTTTACCAATTTTACACCTTCGTTGGACATAAATCGGACAGAAATCGTAGGGAATTCGTATTTTCGTTCAATACAAACAATATAAAACACCATTCAGCTGTCATTGGCATCAATAAACACTATTTAAAATTAGTTCCTGTCTTCTTTGCTCTCTCATTCTCTATCATCGGCCAAGTACCTTTTCGATCAGCTGTGCCATAGAATCCCACAGATTGTTACCACTTTTTGATTCTGTTTCACGAGGGTTGCCAAATTCCACACATCTTCTGGTCGTCTAATTCGTGTTCGCTTCGCACAATTTCTCAACTGTTGATTGTTACAAGTAATAGATTTGTGGTACAGAGAGTTTCCATTAGTTCGAAACGGTCAGTTTGGTAATAATTTACATTCGAATTAACTCTTCTCTGACAATGAAATTACATGAATCCACTTTAGGTGAATGTTAAACGCAGAACGCCGCTGCATGCTTCCAAAGTAACATGTCATTTCTCGGATTCGTAGTAGTAAGAAATTGCTGGCCTTGCAATATAAATACCAGAATTTTTGAGGGTTATTCTCGGCCGTCATTGGATTCTACTAAATTATTTCATAAGCTCGAAATTTTAATAAATTCTTATCAATTGCTTTGTCGATTTTGTGAAACTTAAGTGGGGGGATTTTTTGACTGTTTGATTTTAGGAATTAAAATTTACTGTCGTTATCATTGTATTTAATGTAATTTCCCCCTTCGGGTTTCCCGAATTTGTGAATTTCCATTGCAGTCTGGGGGCTGATGCAATTGAATTTAAACATTTCCTGTTACATCTTATTAATTAATTTTTGTCTTGAAACATGATTTCACATACTCACAAACATGTGCCCATACATACATACATACATTCGTATTTATGTGCATTTGATTGCGATACTGTATGGCAGCAGATTAATCATTCCCACTGTGTGCGATAACTAGGAAAGGTGGTGGTAGATAGATATACTAGTACCAGCAACCAGAACACTTTTCGGTTGACGCTTTAAAAATAGAGTTCTTTCTTGTATGTGTCTGGCTGACAGACCGGCCGTCTCGATCAAGGGAAATGCCAATAGAGACAGACAGCCCAGATCGGCGCCGACGTACTCACACTCGCACTCACAGTGTACGCGTCAGTCAGACTTTCATGAATGAAAGAAATTAAAAATACATTTTGCATAATCATCGGATACCATAGTACGAGCTCATGTCTATGTAGTAGGAATCGAACTGGCTGGGATGGGCTGGGCTGGTCTATATGGAACTCAAAGAAGGAGGCACGGCACGCAGCGACTGAGGAACTTGTTTCGTTTTCTTGTGCTTTGGCGGTTAATTTCATCGTTCAAGTGATTGATGAATTATGATCACTTTGTTAGAGATTAGCGCTGTTCTGTTGTCGTAGATATTATGCATGCCTCCTCTTTACGAGATCATATTAATGGTCGTGGATGTGATTCAGATAAAGCGATCATGATGATGCTGATGGATGGCATTGACGATTGGGATGGTGGTGATGTCGTTGACGATGATTATAATGTCATGACGATATCGATGCTTGAAAATGTTCAGTGTTTCTACGGAAAAGCACATAGACACAACTGATTTACTGTCCAACACCTCTACACGACTTCTAACAAATGCCTTCTAATTTATTCCAATTTTTCTGGCTTCGTCTGAATTTTTTTCTCTCGATTTTAGAATTAACTCATTAGTTTGTTGCCAAGAAACAAACGGGACTGCCAGCCATATCCCATACGTCCGTCCATACATCTTCTATAAGTAGTATAGCAAACCATTGGTGGGGAAAGATCAGAAATTAGTGAAATTCGTTTGCATTTTTTTTTCTTCCTGTCGAATCGAATCGAATCTCAGACCGAATTGTCAGACTGCAGCAGCAGCAAACCAGCAAATCTTTAATTTGCAGTTCAGTACCAGCACTTGTGAAATTCGGAATGTCACGTAGTCCACTGATAAGAAGCTGCAAAGTATTGCTAAATTGTTGATTAGTGTTGTCGTTCGATGATGGTGGCATAAATAAGCAAGTGCAGCCGCCAAGAAACTAAGTGAATTCTAAACGAAGAGTGGAGCTGGGCTTATCTTTGTGGAACATCACAACGTCATATACCCTAAACACATGTATGATCATCGAAAGTATGAGCTACACGCAAAGACAAATGTCGTTTAGCTCAAGCGAAATCTCTGACAAATAATAATGTTGCGGCAAAAGAAGACTTATTAAATTAAACGCTTAACTCTTTTCGCGATAAATAATAAAATCATAAACATTAATTACAAACGGTGTATGGTGACTTTAAACTAACGGGAAACGAACAGCGAACAGTAACATGTTTGTAGTGTCCCATACCACCGTACACGAACACCAAAAATCTTCGGTTAGTGCCTACGTTCGGCTTAATGTCGCATTTCGACCGCAGCTTATCGCGGCCAGTTTAGCGATAACCTTGTTCTCTAATCTTTGCCGTTTGAGATTAAATTGGTATATCATGTGACAACTTTGTGCTTAGACCAAAAACGATGTACTAAAGTGCAGATAAAATTTATCTTCGCTCAAACAAAACGAGTGAAGCGTAATCTCTGCTCTCTCTCTTATTCTCTCTATACACGACCAAAGACGATCAAGAAGTGGACAGACCAGAAGATGTGAAAGAGAAATTTTGACTGTCTACTTTAGTACATCGTAATTGCTTAGACCAATTTAGAGCAATTTAGAGTGGTCGTCGGTGGTGCAATGGTAGTGTGCGCGGCTCTTGTATATGAGAACGTGGGTTCGATCCGTGGTCGGACCACCTTAAATTTATTAAAATTAAAAATTAAATTGGCGACTTGTGGTTTTGCTAGTTTTGAAAAAATTATGGAATGTTTTTGAAAATAAATTAACCTTTAAAATTGGATCAGTTGGTAAAATTGGGCCGTACTTTAGACCGATGAGAGCCAATTATTAACAATTTTGTGGCGGCGACGCGTCGGAAAATTTTCATTCGGCTTCCGTCTGTCAAACAGTTGATTTTTTGAGTACGTTTTTATTATGGTTGAATTTTTTTTAGTAACAAAAAGGATGTACAAGTAGAGAAGAAAAAACCGCCGCAATGTGGTAACGCTCGTAGAAGAGAACAAAAAAGCGAGTGAAGCGCCTCATTTCTCTGCTCTCTCTCTCTCTTACTCTTTTCGTTGAATATTTCAATACACGAGCAGCTTTTTGATAGTGTTATTGTAAATAACTATACAAATTCCAACCATGTTTATATATAATTCACTGGTGACCAGCCCATACCGCAATTGCGGAGACGAACACATAAACAAAGTCACACTTATTCTTATGCTCTTCCATTCAGTCGTCGTTGAGAAAGCGACGTGTGAACAAGTGAGCGGACATATTCATCTTTTGCTGATATATCAGCAAAAATTAATACACCCGTGCTCATGTGCATTTGTCGCTGTCTAAACGACGAATGAAGCAACATAGTTTTTCTCACCAATACTACACCATAAAAATTTTTGGTCACCTCTGATATAATTACATAAAGTATGTAAAAAGTATGAAATATCATAGAGTAATACTTAAGAGTTTCCATTACTCTCTTCGATGCCTCTTCTCGACAACGAGGTAGTAGGCCATTTAATAGAGTTTTATTTGCTGCTGTATTTTACCAATTTTACACTTCCGTTGGACATAAAACAGACAGATATCAAAGGGAATGCGTATTTTCGTTCAATACAAATACATAAAACATAATTTAGCTGTCAGTAGTATCAATAAACACTATTTAAAATTAGTTCCTGTCTTCTTTGCTCTCTCATTCTCCATCATCGGCCTAGTGCCTATTCGATTAGCTGTTCCATAGAATCCCCCTGGAAATATTCAAGTTATGACGTGAAAGAGAAATGCGTTTGAGTGAATCGCGTCGACTTGTTTGGTTCTCTTCTACGACGGTTGCCAGATTGCGCTGGTTTTTTCTTCTCTACTTGTACATTCTTTTTGTCTGTCTCAAAGACGATTTACAATTAGACGACCAGAAGATGTGCGCAACTTGGCAACCCTGGTAAAAGAGAACCAAAAAGTACTAGGAGTTCTCTCAAACGCATTTCTCTCTCGCGTCATATCTTGCTTATTTCATACTCTTTGCATAGTTTATGTAATTTTATTTCAACATGGTTGGAATTTGTATAGTTATATACAATAACACTATAAAAAAGCTGCTCGTGTATTGAAATATTCAATGAAGAGAGTAGAGAAGTACTAGGGTTTCACCCGTTGGCATTTGAGTGAAGAGAAATTTTGACTGTCTACTTGTACATCGTTTTTGTCTGTCTGTCAAACAGTTGATTTTTTGTGTTTGTTTGTTAGTGAGTGAAAAATTAAACTTCAGTTTATCAGATTAAAATTATATGAGTAATCTTCTGGGTTAACGTGGGTTACCGGAGTTAACCTTCGAAAAGCGCTAATCTTTGTCGGTGTAAATGTCATATGACGATGCTGCACAAGCATAGAAACGATCGTCCAACGAATGTGATTGCGAATCATACCCGCAATGGTTTCATATTCTTTCGACTAACCGAGAAACTGATCTGTTGGCTTAAAAGAAATAACCAGTTTTCATTAACTAATTACGTTTACTGCAAACGAGTTGTAGTAACTTCAAACATAAACAAATGTTTACGATAAACGAAAAATGTTTACGATAAACGAAATTTTTTTACGATAAACAAAAAATGTTTACGATAAACGAAAAATGTTTGCGATAAACAGATTTTGTGTTTAAAGCAAACAAGTTAATATATTTCACTGACTGAGGGAAATGTATCCTGTATTTGGAGGGAAATATATCCTCAACAATTGAAGGATTTTATTGCATTTTAAATTTAAATTTAGTTTAGTACTTACGCTTTCCTTGGAATGGAGATGAACCTGAGATGTACCATTAATGCAAGGCTGCGGGTATATTTACTGAGCTCGGCCATAACACTAGGATTTGCTTGGTTCTTTTTGTTAAAAGAAGATATTTATTTGAATAATCTTGTTTTCCAAAGAAGAGAGAAGCAATTCATGAGAATCATCACCTTTGAGTGTATACACTTTTTCGTTTATAATAAAAGATTTCTTTATTTGCCGCAAACATAAATTATGACAATTTTGGGGTAAATAAAAGTTTGTTTACAACAAACGAAATTATGTTAACAAGAATTTTCTTATATTTGCAACAAAATTATCAACATTTGCATATAACCATGAGACTAAGTAGAAAACGAAATATTTTTGGGGTAAAGGAATTTTTTTTGAGGTAAAAGAAATATTTTTGGGACAAAAGAAATAGTTTTGGGGTAAAGGAAATATTTTTACGCCAAACGTAGTGTAATAGGGGTTTCTTCTGTGCGTGTACTAACTAATTAAAATGTTAATAATAGAGTTTCCTACATAATAATTTACCGAACAGCGTCATAAGTTAACTGACCCAAATTTCCTTTTTTTATATGATAAATATTTTTATTTATGTTAGATAATTCAACTAATACTAATTTGTCAATTATTATTTTTTTCCTTTTCCAGAAAATGAATCTTATACAACTTTCCATTATGGCCCTGCTACTACTGGCCAGTAGTAGTTTTGGCTCCGTGTACGCTCGAGCCATCGATGATGTTGACAATTCCATTGAGGGTGGCGATTCATCACTATCCCAGTCGCAGGCATCTAGTTCAACACGTGGATCGCCTCTGTCACGCAGTCGTATTGGTCAGGATTGGATTAAATTCACCAAAGCACCACCGGCGAAAATGTTGCAAGGTTCTTCACCCCTTGAAATTGTTTGCGAAGTAATGGGCTCTCAAATTCCCACAATTCAATGGGTTGTGGGCCATTTGCCATTGTCAGAGGTAAGTTTCACTTGAAATCAAAAAAAAAGAGACAAATATTTCGACACATAGGAGATTAGAGCTGATTTACAGGCCCAATTAAAACAAAAAAGAGAATAAAAATCACCTGAATTATCAGCATTCTACTCGCAAAAGAGGTAGTGAATATTTGTTTGCAACCCTAATTCTTTATGGATGGTGTTGGCCCTGACTGGTAGTACTTACCATTTGATAAATTTTCATTAGATTTTCAGTTGCTCATCAGCACGATTTTTCAGTACAATTTCCGCACCTCATTACCACGACTATAAATAGAGAAGTGGTGAAGGGGTTCTGGTAGTGATGTGCGGTTCCACGTATTTGAAGAACCTGTTCTGTCAAGTCCGGTTCCGAGAAAAACCTGGTATTTGGACCTGTTCCAGTTTCCAGCAAATTGCTGTCCCAAAGAGGCTTAAGTGTAATATCTTATAGGAATATAAAATTTGATTAAAATACACTTTTTCATACCCTATAGGATAACACTTTTCGTTCGTTTGTAAACGAGTCCTGTTATTCTGGAACCGTTTTACGGTTCTTTTCAAACAATTTTTATTTTCTTTTATAATCTTTTTTCGGTCTTTCTGGAACCATTTTAGGTTCTTTTGAACACGCTTTATGGTCATCTACACGCTGAAAAATATCGGCCCAGAAACATACTGCAGGAAATATGTACGTGTTTGCAAGCACTGTTTTCATGAATTGAAGATCTGCTGCATTTTTGTTTGTTTATTGTCTGTCTCGTATGTGTTTTTAGCGGTTTTCAAAAAAAGCCACATTTGGGTCTCAAAACCCTATATTATAGCCTCTTTATCATTGTGTCTCAAACATGTTATATTGAATAGCAAACACAACGTGTTTGGGCACAAGTGTAGTATATTTACGACAACGTTAATATTTGCATCCAAACATAAAAAATACAGCATTTTCAGCGTGTAAGAACAGTTTTCGTTTCATTTGGACTCGTCTTTCGAATCATTTCAACCCCTTTTCGGTTCTTTTGGAACCGTTAATCCGTTGTTGGTGGCACCGATCCGGTCGGTTCTTGTAAAGTAGCGGTTCTGCAGAACAGGTTCCTCAATTCTATGCATCACTAGGTACTGAAATCAAAGGGATCACGCGATCTCAACTTATTGGGAATTATTAGATTTACTTTATTTTTTTTCAAATCGTCTTCCATTCACCCAACATACATTTGGATTAATTTATCTGCTACGAATCAACCTAATATTTCTTTATTTCCTGTTCTGTCTTTTTACAGATCGATAGCATTGAATCGAACGTCATTTCGGAAGCCAGCGCCAGTGCCATTGTAAAAGTGAGATCGGTGCACATTATCGATCATGTATTAACTGAACCACGCACTTACACCTGTGTGGGACGTACCGCAGGAAAGACGGTGTACGCCTCTACCACTGTATATCCCCAATCAGATTTGAAAGATTTGATGCAAGTGCGAGAGAAAACCTATTTGAACAGCATGAAGCCACGCATTGTCTACAGCGAACGGATGCATTTGGATTTGGTCGGTTCCAATGTGGTATTGCCCTGCAAGGTGCATGCCCGCCCTAGAGCCGAAGTTTTCTGGATGAATGACGATGGTTCTTTAATTGAACAAAATCAACGTTTCAAACTATTGCCCTCGGGTGATTTATTGATAGCCGACATCAAATGGGAAGATATGGGAGCATACAAGTGTGTAGCCCGTAATGCTTTAGGCAAAGATTCGGCCGATGCATTTATTTATCCTGTACAGGTAAGATATACATATTGATAACTTTAAAAAGAATCCACGACACATTTTGCTCAACTAAAATTGTAAATCGAAAAGAATTCAAATATTAATTTATTATTTCTTATGTTCTTATTTCAGAGAGAAGATAAAAACTAAGGAGCATAAACCTTTTCCAACCTAACACCCCATCTCTAATTAAACAAATGGACCTCTTGGAATGCATATTGGCCGTAGTCTAAACCCCCCTCCCAAACATATGCCATGTTCCTGTTGTGGAAACCTGGAAAACCAAAGTTAATGTTTATGAAAAATAAGTAGAAGAAAAGCTTATATTTTTAAAACTATACAAGGATCTACATGAAGGCGAAAAAGGACTATTAAATATAATTACAAAAAACTTCTAGACAGATGCCGGCAATCTTCTAGAATGCCATAGAAATTATATTTTTCTAAATCCTAAAGGAGAAACCAAAAAGTTGCAGAAACCTTTTGTAAAAATCAAAACTTGAAACTTTTCTTAGGGTTCTCCAACAATTTATTATAGCATCCAAAGTTTAACAAAATTCCAAAAAAAAACAACAAAAAATCAGAAAAAAAAACAAAAACATTCTATAATTTAAGGCTATGCAGACACATACAAGATAATCAAACAATTGTCAATGGTCGTACTTAAACATAAAACAAATATTATTTATTATTATTTACATTCAACGAAATTTCTGAAACACCCATCGAATCCCTAATCGAATTGCAAACTTTACAAAAATTGTAATTTATTTATGTACTTAATTAAGTTTTTAAAAAATAATTTAAAAAAACATAATCAGGTCTTGTTTTTTTTAAAATAATTTTATTATTAGCGTTACTTTTTTGTAATACTTTTTTTTTTTACTATTAGATTTATTTTATGAAATGCATTTGTGAACTTCGTCACCACCTCATAAATATACAATAATTAATAATGAATATTATTATATATACATACATATATTTTGTATTACTATAATTTAAATATAATTTTAGGACTCTTTTTTTTTTAATTTTCCAAAAGTATTTTCTTTTTTCTTTAACTTATAATATTTTGTTTTTTTTCTCTCTCTATTATTAATCATTATTATTTTGTTAATGACCTTTTAATTTTAAACTGATTCTAATAATACTAATACTGATTGTTCAGTATGTGTTTGTTTAAAGGTTGAACTATAAGGATTCCCTATTATTATTATTTTTTATATTAAATTTTACATTGAACTGATTGATGATTGATAGATAACCCACGATGTATCGTTTTTTTTTGAATTTATCTAAATCCACCGATACAAATATTCAATTTATTAAATATAACTACAATTATATGTCTACAGCCAATAAAAAACCACAACATTGTTGGGAAAATTACAAAAATAATAAGATGCTAAAATACATACATACATATTTGATTCAAATAAAAATTTACAATTGGATAATAAAAAAAAAAATAATACGTTGTTTTAAATTAATGGGTAAAGAGGGAAAATTTGTATTGTTTTAGATGGAGGGGGCAGAAAATTACGCAGATCCACCCTAAGAAAAAGAAGTACAAATAAAACTGATGATTTGAAAATAACGGGCAAAGAAAATATCGACAAAATGCAGAAAAATCATTAAAGTGAAAAAATTATTTTACAAAAATATAAAATTAAAAAAACAGTTCAATATACAAACTGACGAATCGGTCACTACACATGCTTCGCAAGGAATTTCAGAAAAAAAACAATTTCCAAATTTTTAGTCAATTTCCCAGCAAATATGGTGATTACGCACGAATTGGCAACCCTAGAAACAAGATATGTATATGTATGTAAACCGCAAAAACTGCACTTGCATTTCTACACACTAGTGTTTTATTCGTTATCACTCACACTTGCGCATTACCTACTTGAGGCACACACCGACATTACAGTTTGTTTTAATTTGTTTTCTGTTTATAATTTATGGGCGCCTGGTAGAAATGGTTTTAATTTCGCTGTACCAAAATACACTTTTTTGAGGGTGGCGTGAGGTCGTCGGTCACTCACGCACACATAAAGGGTTAGAGAGAATAAAGAAGGTAACGATTGATATCGGCAAACATTTGTTAGGCATACATATATATGTCATCTCTCTTTATAATTTATGGGCGCCTGGTATATTGTGTTAATTATTTAAATACACTCCGGTTCAGTTAACAAACAACAGGCAGCAAAAAATTCCATATTCAGCAGCCTGTATCTTTTGCAATTTGTAACCGATTGCAGAATTTTAAAATGGAAATGGAAGCTAGACATCTTGAGATATAAAAAAAATCATGACAATAGTGGGTGGTTCTTAACTAAACAACTTTTTTTGAGCAATTTATAAAAAAAGTCCAAAAATGTGCTATTTTTTTGGTTCACTTGAATATAGGCACTTTATTATTTTTTTTTATTTTTAAAGTAAGCGATGATTTTTTGTAGGGAGCGTCTGTTTATTACAATTTAATTAATCATTTTACGACTCAATATGACAAAACAAAAAATTTTAAATCCATCGGAAATAAACTAAAATGTTTACCGTTCTGAAGGATATTCTAACCGCGCAATAGCTAAAAATATTGGACGGAGCCCAACAGTTGTCGACAATTACATCAAGGACCCCGAGGGGTATGGAAACAATTTTAAAGGTAGGGTTTCATTGTCTTTATATATGTACGTATGAGAAAAGAAAAAGAATTTGCTTCTAATTCTGCCTTATCCTTGTCAAAATTAAGAGCTCAGGCTGGAGTGGAAGCGAGCAAGTTATCAGTACGCAGAGTATTAAGAGCTGTGAGTATCTTAAATACCTGAAATTACAAGAAATTAATGCTCCTCGTAAGGAAAAGCGGCTTCAATTCGCAAGAGACTACATGGCATGGGATGTGCAGCCAAGAGGTCATGTAAATGACTGGAGAACCGTTGTATTTACGGATGAGAAGCAGTTTAATTTAATCAGTGATTGTGGGCCATAGCCTTTTCGAACAAATATTACAATTTTCCAGATGTTCTTGCCATCTGTCACGACGGTACTGGTTAGTGATTGAATTAATCTCATCTGTCAGGTGTATGATTCTTTCATCGGCCAGGTTGCTGATGGGTATTTAGGTCTACAATTGCGATTTATTTAGATTTATTTAGCAATTTAGGTCTACAAGCTGGGATAAAACGATTTGAGCATTGATCCATAAGGTTCTTCCCATCCTGTCTGGCGCAAGAGGGCAGCTGCAAATGGCGAAGGAATTCATCAATAACGTTCGTAAAGCCAGGCCAGTTGGCTTTGTTGTAGTTGACGCACGTGCGCATATCCGACTCGACGAAGTGATCAAAATGGGTATACGATCATACTTGAAGGCAAGTGGTATTGGCGAGTAGCGACGCATTGACGTTGGAGATGTCAGGGGAGCTGGAGCAATTAGTCGTTATTCGTGTAAAGTAGTCCTCATTTAACGCTGCGAATTCTGAGTCGTCTTTCTAGCTAAGCCACGGTGATCGGAAACCAGCTGGAAAAACCACATCTCATGATTGCATATTATAATGCCCGTAAAATACATAGACAAATGGAAAGTGAAATGGAAAAAAGATAATATTTTCGCCACAAATTAGAACTTCGACCTCTGAAAACACCATGAAAGGTCATAGAAAGGCCAAAAATTACTAGGAGAAAAATGTTTGCCTGTATATTAGTAATAAAAATGTTTATCTTGTATTTTTGTGAAGTAATTTTACTCCGTATTTAGGGCTAAAGGTCGTGGGTGACTGGACGGTTTGCATCCGATGGAACAAATTTTTGCACGGATATTATTTGCTATGCCCAATCTATTAGAAAATGCGGGGGGAGCGTAAAAAATAACACTTTTTGTTATATGGGCACTTTTGATATATTGTAACGGGTCCGCCAAATAACTTTTTTTTTTTTGAAAATGCTATAAAAAAAAACTACTGAATATTTTCTCAAATTTCTTTTTTTATTTGAAAGTACAATCCTTCCGGTTAATAATGGAAAATAATTTCATTCAAATGGTTGCCTCGGCTGGCCATGCAGTAGCCTACACGATCGGTCCAATTTTTAAGCACATTATCGATTGTGTGCAGCTGTATTTCACCAATGGCTTCACGAATATTGCCCTATAAAGCGTCAATTGTCTCTGGCTTGTCGGCGTAACACTTATCTTTGAGGGCACCCCACAAATAATAGTCCAACGGTGTCAAATCGCAGCTCCGAGGTGGCCAAACGACATCAGCTCTGCGGCTGATAATGCGATCTTCAAAAACAGGGCGCAAAACATCGAGTGTAGCTTCGGCTGTGTTCATTCGTTCAACATGGCCCGATAACGATCGCCATTGACTGTAACGGCCACTCCTTGCTCATTTTCGAAGAAAAATGCTCCAATTATGCCTCTGGACCAAAATCCGCACCAAAAAGTGACTCGTTTTGGGTGCATCGGCTTTTCAATGTATGCGTGCGGGTTTTCTGTGCCCCAAATGCGACAATTTTACTTGTTTACATACGCGTTCACGCTTTGGTTTATCGTAACATACGGAGCTGACGGTGCTTCTCTTCTTCCAAAATCCGTACGCAATTTTCGCACACATTCTGCAACATTCCCATGATTTTCAAAGTAATGCCGCAATATTTCCCAGAGTTGTTCAAGCGTATACACAACCATATTCGTTCAGCGGAAGGATAAAACTAATTATCTGTCAAATCAGACATGAGCTAAGTGTTACCATTCACGAAATAAGCACTAGTTGAAAAAAAAAACGTTAGATGGCGGACCCCTTATATGATAAATGACCTGCTGGTTGTCTGGCCATAGTAAATGCGTTTTATCTATCTATAATGGATGGATGCTGGGTAAATGGATTTAATTTTTGCTAGCTATAGTCACATTTGGGGAATTATGTTCGTCATCCATCCATCTTGTTTTGTCAAAAACATATCAATCAATCCCATATCAAAGCTTGGTGGTCGTCCGCGTCGTCAATACTATAAATTTGGTAAAACTCTACCGATATTATTGAAATTCATGTCGTAAAACACCCCCTTGCATTTTCGGGGATGGTCGTAGATGGACCTATTTTCAAGAAATGAGCCAAGGAATACGCTGGTGAAATTTGTCCAGTCGTGACTGAACCACCCTGTAGAAAACACAAGTACATTCACCCCTATTCTGCGTTACAATTACGTTCCCGCTCTACGTTACGCATCGATCGAACTTTGGTATTCCAAAAAAAAACGTAATCGAAAGAATAAGAAGAGGAAAAGTGTGTTGTCACAGTAAGCAGATTGGCTGTGGAACGTAAAAAAAACAAAACAAAACAAATAATCAGTTGTGTAAACATTGAAGTTGAAAGTGTAATTTTGTGCAAATAAAACATATTTTCAACTGTTAAAACACAAAAGAATTAAAAATTCGTATAAATTTATTTATTAAATACACTAGCGCGTGTGAAAAGTTAAAATAAAATACAAAAAGAGGTATTTGTGACCAAAGAGTTCAAAAACCAGTTGTGCCGGAGGTGAGTTTTCCTTTTTTGTTAACATCATTACAGCACAAAAATACATTTTGTTTATTTCAATAGAAATGGAAGTAATAGCAGCAGCATTTTTGTTGGGAGAGGAGAACAACGTGCTCCAGAATGCGGAGGCAAGGATTGCCAAAAGAGATTTGAGGGACAGTTGCAATCCGTTCGAGATGACCGATCAAAGGTAAGACATTTGTTTTAAAAGATATGACATGTTATCTGAAATAATTCGTTTACTTTACAGCTTCAGAAAAAACTTTCGCCTGAATAAAGACGCTTTTAAGTATGTGCTGGCTACTAATTAATTCAATGTAATTATTAATTCAATGTAATTATTTCAATGTCACATACTTTCTTCCATGCTACTCCGGTTTTTGTTGGTGGCCCCATTGAATTAAGTGTTACTGTCACCTCTTCCCAAAATGCCTGCACTTCTTCTTTTGGTCTCTGATGGTACCCACCCGCAAGGTCTGGTTTTTTGGCCATTAATTCCGCCAGCTTCTCGTACTGATCTTGGTTTGTTTGTTTCGACCTGTAATAAATAAAATAAAACTCACTATTTAGTAAAACAAATTAAAAACTTTATTAAATATATATTTAAATTACTACTATACTTACATTTCTCTGAATTGTATTAAAAATTTAACTTTTTTACACACTTTATTGTAAACAACAAAGAACCATTATGTTGTTCAGTCAGACCTTTTGCAGCGTAATAAAAACGTGAAAAACGTAACTAAAATTGCAACGCAGAATACGTACAATCGAAAGAAAAACGTAAGTGGAGCGTAACGTAACGCAGAATACCGATTTCATCAAAACGGAGAAAGTTCGATTGTGATTGTAACGCAGAATAGGGGTGATTATAAAGTAGTTCAGTGTATTACTTCACCACCATATCTAAGGTCATATATGTAGATTATTTTCCATCCTGCAACCGGGTAACAACTCCTGGTGATAAACTCATTTAGAGGGCAAATGCGAGTTAATGCAAAATCATTTCTTGTTATCACTCAATGATGCTAGTTTGCACCACTGTGCGTTTAAAATATTCATTACTCTGTGGAGATATTTGCCAATATGTCAGTGATAAAAACAACCATTTATATTTTGTTAAACTGTAACAACATTTTATTAAATTGTTTCTTGTTTTTATTTCAAAACTCTTTACATGGATGATAAATAATGTGATATAAAGTTTACCTTCACTAGTGGTGTATAAACGCAGACTACATTTAAACCATGACATTTGACACAGAACCGCAATACTACTACATATCTGCGTTCTTATGTAAATTAATTAATTATTATTAAATACATAGATGTAACTTAAATCTAATATTAATATTGATACTTAATCAAAAAACAAAAATACACTATAGTATATATTGATTATTGTTGTGTATATGTTGAAGTGACATTTATCAATAACAAATTGCAAATTGATATAAAATAAATATATAAAACGAATTAAATTTAGGGAAATATTTTCACAATTTTCCCAAAGAAGAAAAAGAAGAAAAAGAATACGATTGGAATAATTGACATTATTAAGTGGAATGCTTTGAATTCGGGGGAAAAATACTAATCGTTTCGTTTGTAAGGGAATCACCACAAAAGGGAAAATACCACTTCATTTCCTATCGACAAATTGCTGTCGTATTTTTACTCGCAATTGAAGGACGGGACAATATTTTGTAAAATTTCCTAGAAGTTGACAATTTATTTCTACGAAAGACATTAAAAAGAAAACCAAGTAAATCGTTAAAGACAATACTGTGACAGCTTAAAAAAAATACATATATATATAATATTAATTACAATTAAGTCATAAGTTTTTTTTAGATCGGGAAATTCCACAAGTTTCCATTTTAAAATGAAACATGGTATACATTTGAATGTATATACTAGATATGACTCAGTTTTGTTAATTTTGGAAATTATTGTCAATGTGACACATGTCACTCAAGGCAATTCTGATCATTTTGACTTAAGGTGTAATGACATGTGTCTTCTTACTTTACGGGACAAAGTGAAAATTTTGTAAATTTTATTTTAAACTTTTTGTTTTTCTTTTGAAACAATAATATTGTATGACACCTGGCATGATGAGGGGAGACAACTTGGGGGGGGGTTAAATTTGTAAAACGCAACGCTAATTTGTATTTTAATAAAACAAGATGTTCTGTATTTCACACTTTTAATAAAATTATTGCGCAAACATTTTAATTTTCAAACAATTTTGTTTGTTTCATTTTCGTAATCACTTTGATGCAGTATATGTTCTGGATTCCACAAAATTTTAATAATTTTGTGATTTAAAAATCTGTATAATTATTTAATTTGAAGACAATGAATATTTTTTGCAAACTATTTTCATTAGTTCAAGGTGAGTTTCTCGCAAGCAAAGAACTTTGATGCAGGTGAAAATTTAACAAGCACTTTCATCTAGTTCATTTCAAAATCGCAAGTTTAACAAAATTGTCCTAAATGTATGAACACATCTCTAGGAACACTATCAAATCCCAGTCAACTACTGAAACAAGGACCATTTTGCCACACCCAGTTTGATACCTCCCATACAAAAGTTGTGGAGCCGTCTGGTTGGTCGACAAGATAACTCCCATAACATCTAAACAACCTTTATGAAATTTGGTATTAGGCAATATTTAGTCAAACGTCACTCTGCTGTGAAAAATGGGTAATTTTGCCACTCCCACATTCGTACATCCCATGCAAAAACATACTGGCTGTCCTATCGATTAAAGAGCTATCTCCCGCAAACTACAACCGATACGAGGGCGGATCAATAAGTCCGTGACATTTTGAATGAAACAGTTTTTTTTTTGGAAAAAAATTTATTTTTCAACATAATCTCCTTTAGCTCAGTACACGTAGGCCAACATTTCTCCAATTTTTGTAACCCTTCCAAAAAAATAGGATTTTTCGAGGTCCATAAAATAGGCATTTGTTTGATCAATATTTTTATAGTTGGAAATAGGAAATAGTCACTGGGGCTAAATCGGGAGAATGTGGCGGATGAGGTACCAATTCGTAGCCCAATTACACAACTCCAAACAATCCTCTGAAGTTGTCACATGATTACGTTTATAATCATTGAGAGCAAACGCGGCAACCATCTTGCAGACAGCTTTCTTAAACCCAACTGATCATTTAAAATCGAAATCAAACTGCCATATGAAATACCTATGGCATTAACAATCTCCCGTACTTTTACTCTTCGATCGGCCAACACCATATCGTGGATTTTTCCACATTTTCGTTCGTATTGACGTATTGAACGTTCAGCGTCATTTGTACTTGTGCGACCACAACGAAAGTCAGTAAACCACTTTTTGACCATTGAAATCGATGGTGCAGAGTCCCCATAGTATTTACCAAGCTTTTCCTTGGTTTGATTGACGTTTTTTTTTCGCAAAATATAATGTTTAATGAGCACTCGAAATTCACTTTTTTCTATTTTTTAAAAAAATGCACGAGGTTGTATGTTTTGAACAGCTGTTAAACGCAAAGTAAATGACGGAACTTGCTCAAAATTTGATAATAGTCTATTAACAGGTGGTACTTGATGCAAAAAGGATGTACAGGTAGAGAAGAAAAAAACCCCGCAATTTGGCAACCCTAGTAGAAGAGAACCAAAAACGTCGCCGCGATTCACTCAAACGCATTTCTTTCCCGCGTCATAACTTGGTTATTCATACTTTTTACATACTTTATGTAATTTTATTTGAACACGGTTTGAATTTCTATAGTTAAATAGAATAACATCATCAGAAAACTGCTCGTGTATTGAAATAATCAACGAAGAGAGTAAGAGAGCGAGCAAAGAAACGACACGCTTCACTCGTTTTCTTTGATGGCATTCCACTCCATGAGTAAATTTTCTTCTCTATACAATAGTTGCGTTATGCTTGATGGGAGCAGTGTTGCATTTCATATAACTACGAGGGAAGTTCGAAAATGCACGGACTTATTGATCCGCCCTCGTATTAAAAAAATTTGGTTCTGGTAAAGGTTTCGCCAAATGCTACATTGTAATTGAAAATGGACGACTTTGCCACGCCCACTTTTTTTATCTCCCATACAAAATTTGGGCGGTAGTTTGGTTGGTCGATAAGATATTTCCGGGAAATCATAACCGATCTTAGTGAAATTTGGTACTGTGATATATTTTGTCAAAGGCTACTTTGTAGTCAAAAAGAGACAACTTAGGTACACCCATTTGTGTACCTCCCATACAAAAAAACGGGCGTCTGTCCGGTTGATGAATGCGATATCTCACGTAAACCAAAACGATGTTAATGAAATTTGGTACTAGCCAATATTTTGTCAAAAGCTACTATGTGATAAACATTTACGACTTTGCCACGCCCATTTTTTACCTTCCATACCAATGTTGGGCGATATATACTCAAAAATATAAAAGGTCCTGATTAACTTGGGAATTACACAATTATTAGGGCAACGCCAATGTGCTATGGACGAAATTATCGCGCCCATTCGGGTAACTGAAGGTTGGTCGGCTTCCATAAATATTAACCTATTTTAATGGAACTTGACACTATGGATAACTATGGGCGAAGGTATGTTTTAGTCGGTTCACCCAACTGAAATTTTTACTGTACTGATTTTTAGTGAAGAAAATTTTGTATGTGGGACAGAACGAGAAATGCGTCTGGTAGGCGAACGAGTGTTAAAAGCGAACACGAACGAATAAAATAAATAAATGGTTTCCGATTACATCCCATGAAGGGATAGGGGAGAGCTTCTCACAATCACTGAGCTGTGCGCTTTCCAGTTTTCACTCACTGATTGGCACCTACAGTTTTACACCGATTCCGAACGGTATTTTGAGAAGCGTTTTCATGGCTTTTCATGTCACTATGCGAGGTGACCGCCGCCGAAAGAAATTTTAAGGTGGTCAGAGCAGGGTTCGAACCCAGGATCTCATGTACAAGAGGCGTGCACACTAACCATTGCACCACCGACGGCCACGCGAACGAAACGTTGGATAAAACATAATTTCTAAGTCTCACTTTTGGGTTAGGTTGAAAAATATCAATCACAAATATGGCCATTATAGTACTGTAGTACAGTATAAAACACTGATCAACAACACAGATATTTTTATATTCTGCGACCATTTGAGATCATATATGACATTTTAGGACACTGATGTATTTGGCAATTTTGTCGAAAGCCTTCAGTTGTACAACTTTGGAGAACATTATTAAATGCATTTGTTAATAGTATACAAAATATAAGCGAAAATTTAAAAAAATTTAATATTTCTGAATTGGTACAATCATCTTGGAACCCCAAATGTCATTTTTGTTCATTAGTGTATTTGACAATATTTTTAAGTATATTAAGCACTACAACTTTGTAGCAGATATCAATTTTTAATTTGTTTAATATTGAATATATATAGATGAATATTTAAAGAATATGGTTAAACGCAGCATTTCTATACCAATTATGGAGCTCTAAATATAGCTTTTGTTGATTAGTGTATTTCGAAAAGTTATCAAGAAATTTATAAGCTACAATTCTTTTGAAGACAGCTACCGCATTTTATTTACCGTTAGGCAAGAAATGTCAAAACATATAAAATATGTGAAATTGTTCATGACGATTCGTGTAATAATTGATTAACAGTGTATTTTTCCTTAGAAATACATTAGATGGAATTGTGAAAGAGGAAAATAGCTACAATATTGTCAAAGGTTGTAATCCAATATTTCAAGCTGTTTAGGATTTATTGAAGTAAAATCTGAAATAGGGCCCTGACCCACCTCCAAAATTTTCTTCGGCCTGTAAAAAAAAATTCTTACGTATAGGAGCAAAATCGAGCGGGCTTTTGGGATACCACATCCAAATACTTTCATATTTTTTTGGTTTGGTTGAGGCCCGAGACCCACTGTTGCACAGTGTAATTTAAATTTAAAATTCTAAACAGCAAATTGCCGATAGCCTGTGTAGTTAGTGCTTTAGTTCCTAAGATTTATTGTAATTTTAATTATAATAAATATCAAATAAATAAATAAATTAAACAAAAATCAGAGAACTGAACGCCAATAAAAATAGCAATCTGACATTCTCTCTACCATGAGGATAAAGGTGATTAACTTGGGCCATATAAACACGCTCCCGCAACTTTCAACACTAAACCGAATGCAAAACTTCTAAAACAATCGAAAGTGACGATTGGGGAAGAAGCAGGTAAAATGTTGTGTGGCAGAAGACACATTCACTTCACCTGGTATTTTCGACGTCACATAATAAACAAACTAAATAAAGGGTTTTCCAACAAGAGCAGTTATTTTGAATCACCTTGTATTTCGGTAGCTGTCACTTTTGAAGCTTTTATTCTTTGACATTTGACAAGTAGAAACTACGCCATTACTAAAAATGGAACGATACACGCTTCAACGACGCATTGAAATTATTAAAATTCACTACAAAAATGGTGAAAATCTTGCAGTCACAGTTCGCAAAACTAAAGCCGTTTTGGGTCGTCGTGAAGCACCTTGTCGGACCGCAATACAGAAATTGGTGGAAAAATTGTCGCATCTGGGGCTCGGAAAACCCAAGAGTTATTGATGAGAAGCCTCTCCATCCTCAACGTTTGACTGTTCGGAGCGGTCCGGCGGGGTCATTGGACCTTACTTTTTCGAAAATGAGGTTGGATCGACAGTTACGGTTATTGGATTGCGCTATCGAGAGCTGATTAATGATTTTTTTTTGGTCGGAGTTGGATGGTATTGATCTGGACAACGTTTACTTTCAACAAGACGGCGCTACGTGCCACACAAGCAACGAAACCATTGCTCTTTTACGCGAAAAGTTTCCGGACCGTGTTACATATCTCTCGAAGAGGTGATCACAATTGGCCACCGAGATCTTGTGATTTAACATCTTGCGACTTCTTCCTTTGGGGCCACGTGAAAGATAAGGTCTACGCCAACAGCCCAGCGTAGATTCAAGACCTCAAAGATAGAATTCGTGAGGCTATCGAGGACATACGGCAGCCACTTTGCGATTTGTTTATGGAAAATTTCATGAAAAGAATATGGTCCTGTAAGCGTGGTCGTGATGACCATTTGGCTGATGCTGTTTTTCATTATTAAAGGCATACCTTCCTCTTTATTATGAAATAAACATCCGCTCATTTATCTCAAAAAATTACACTTTTCTTTAAATATCAAAATAACACTCTTATTGGAAAACCCTTTACTTGCTGAAATAAATGAATACATTTTTATGTAGGAATATATATTTTAATAAAAATCATACGTCAGGTTCTTAAATGTCGAAGAATGAGGTGAATGTGAAAGTGACTTACATTAGTGAAGGTGTTTGAAATGGTCTTTAAACCAATATTTAAAAATAAATTGCGATATTAAGTGACGTGGTTTTAAAAATGTCAAATCATTGGTGACATATTGCGTTCACGTTGCGTTTCACAAAATAAGGATCTCAATATTGGACACAGAGCGATGAAAACTAATAGTTTTTAGTGATTTGTCAAAGATTTCTTAAATTAAAAACTATTCAACATGTGATGAGGGTGGGTGTAGTGTTTAAGTCAAGGGTGAGAAAAGTTATTTAAAGTTATGACAAAATTATTATCTTAAACATAGAATATTTAGTGTCAGACCTGGCGGTGGTGGATCATCATCCATTGTCCATTCTTCCTCCTCCCCCCCTCCCACGATTTCAATGACTTAGACATTCAATACCAAATGTTTTTTGGGGCCCAAGGGTAAATGTACAGCAACAACAGCCAAACGTCCATCACGTAAGGGCGCCAATATATGGGTATTACCGGGTGTTACAATCACCGTCTGGATGGGCACATGCAGTGGTATATCAAATACGGGTTTTAATCTGCAAATAATACAAATGATTATAATTATAATAGAAATTTTAAATTAAGTCGTATTTAAATGATAGCGTTGTTTCCTTTGTCTATTTGATTGTAGTTAAGTATTTTTGTTTGTTGGCTTGTTTGATGTTTGCCATTAATTGCAAAAAAAAAATGCAAATGTTTGCTAGATAAGTAGAAAAAATCTAGTGCTAATTACTTTCCAACAACTTGACTACAAACTTTTGCCATACTTTAACAAAGGGTGGGCTATCGGTCGGAGGCAGTTGTGAAAATTAAATACTGTTTTGACACTGACAGCCGTCACACATTCAAAACCTAAAAAGAAACCAAACAATTTGCATTGATGCTAATTGTATAACATTACAAACAAAAAACCAGCTATACTAATACCCCAATACATTTGTTTATAATGGTACTCGAATTGTTAACAATTATTAAATCTTTATATAACGTGACAGTTTGAATTGTATGATAAGGTAATCATTTTGCAAATTATAAATAATTAGTTGTGGATCGATCACCTTAAGGAATTATCACTTAGATGCGATAAGAGGTGAAAACGTCATATGAGGTGAAAAAAATGCACCTGTCGTTAGGCACAGGCAAACAATCAGTGTTCAAAGAGTCTCTCAAACTCTTGACTCAACACTTTTTGTACGCCGATCAAGTGTAACGACGAACACAAATCACACGAGTTGGGTAAACGAAGAGACACTACACAAGGACTAATCGCAAACAAAAACAATAAAACATGTTAATCGACGAGCACACTCACGAACTGAGCAAGGCCTAAGACGATCCAGAAGTAGACGGCCAGAAAAAGTGGAGGTCACAATTCACTCAAACGCATTTCTTTTTCGCGTCATATCTTGATTATATCATACTTGTTGCATAGTTTATGCCATTTTACTTCAACATAGTTGCAATTTGATAACCCAGCTGCGGAAGTCGCAAGGCCTTCCACAAATAAGGCATGCGGAATGGTTCTTTTGTAATGCCTTCCTAAAATAAGGCTTGCGGAATGCATGCATTTTTTCATCACATATTACCCAGAAGACGATTTTTTAAATTTTGAGAAATCTCTTTTCCGATTCTTTTTAGCCGTGATTTAATTGAAAAATTTCATACAAATTTTAAAATTATATTGTTTATTTAATATTTTTTCAGGGTATTTTTAAAATATTCAATTTGAAGTTGGGCGTGTTAAAACTTTGTAAGATAGATACATACATACTTATAAATAAATATGTAGAAGTGGATAATGATTTAGTGATAAAATAAATTATTTTAAATTTATTTTGTTCAACAAAAATAAATTAAAGTAAATGCCTTCTAAGGCCTTCCTCTTTGCATGCTTTCTAAGGCCTTCTTTAGGCAATTGGCAAGGAAGGCCTTGCCTCTCAATCTAACCCAATGTTAAAAAGAAAGGAGGAGGTAATGTGTAGAGAAGGCCTGTTTGGTCATGATTTCAGGCCTTCCAGGACATGACTTCCGCCGCTGGGAAAATAGTTATATACAATAACACTATCAAAAAGTTGCTCGTGTATTGAAATATTCAATAAAGAGAGTAAGAGATAGACCAGAGAAAGATTAAGGCTTCACTCGCTTTTTTTTGTTCGCATTCGAGCATAGATTAATACTTAAGAGTTTCTATTACTCTCTTCGATGCCTCTTCATGATGACGAGGTAGTAGCCCATTTCATAGAGTTTTGTTTGCTGCTGTATTTTACCCAGTTTACACTTTTGTTGGACAGAAATCAAAAGAGAATTTTAATGCAAACAAAATAAAACATAATTCAGCTGTCATTAGTATCAATAAACACTATTTAAACTTAGTTCCTGTCTTCTTTGGTCTCTCATTCTATATAATTTCCCTAGTACCATTTCGATCAGCTGTGGCATAGAAACCCCCAGAATGGGGTCAGCAAAAGTGGGTCTGACGGTAAATGAGGACAAGACAAAATTAATGGTTTCAACGAACAGGGCCTCCATGCGATTAGACCAAAGCGTGAACGTTGATAACCGTTATAATTTCGAGGTGGTGGACGAATTTATATACCTCGGAACCATGAACATTAGTTCCGTTTTTGACTTTTTGGTAGAAATTTCGGGCTCCGTTCTTCCTTCTGTATGTCTCAATTTTCTCATTCTCGCGCTTTCTCCACTGCCGTTTCTTACGTCTAAAGAGACGATTTACCTCCTTTCTTTTCTCCCTATACCGCTCAGTTGCAGCTCACGTTGCAATTGACTGAAGCATTGCCATATGTGCAGCGTTCTTTTCATAATTTGCAATGCGACTCTCTTCATCGTACCATGGTTTATTGCGAAGCTGTTTTTCGAAACCAGCCTTAAAACTTTCGAGGACAACTGCCAATTGGATATTTGCACCGGATCTATATAGAGTTCTTACATTCCAAGTGTATATCCGTAAATCTGTATATCCGTAAATAGGGGTTGTTTATGTTGTCTTTTCCGTTTTTGCATTTGACCTACTGCCAGGATATTTGATTGCAGCCGCCCATTATGGATCAGACGCTAACCAGGAAGCAAAATGTCGAACTTGGATTTTCTTCTTTTGGTTTCTATCCGCGGTTGGCCCATATGTTTGGCTCATCCGCCTTTCAAGGACAAAATAAAATGCCCCATAGTTTGATGAGCTTCAGTAACATCACTCACCTACTAAACCAATCAGGCTGCTCAGTTGTTTCACCTTCTAACTGTAACTAGGTAACGGACGTTGCCGATAAAGCCATTGGCCAGGACATACTGCGTGGAAGTAGTAAGCCGCTTAGACTGCCCAATGAAAGAATCTGACCACTTCCAAGTGGATGGCTATCAGAAACTTTCCACCTGCACGGACAGTCCCGAGTATTAGCCATGAAAAAGCTTCTCAAAAATACCATTCGGAACCGGTGTGAAACTGTGGGTCCCAATCAGTGGTTGCAAAACTAGAACCAGCATAGCTCACTGGTTGTGAGAAGCTCTCCTCAATCTCCTCATGGGATGTCATGGGGATTTTTTTGTACCTAATAATCTGTCACTTCATAAATGACAAATTGGCCATCTGCTCCGATATAACGGGGGGATACAATTCCAAACTTTACATGACCCACCCTTTATCTATTTTATTCAACCCATCTGTTCTAATATTGGACTCCCCGGACGTTTTATACCTCTTTATTGGTTTATGCATTACTGCTAACATACTACCTGTGTTGTTATTTGTTCCGTAATTTAGATTTAAATCGGAGTTGGCAGATATGCCTTCTATTGCCCTGGACAACTCATTTCAGAAAACTATCGGCGAAATTATTCGTTGGTAAAGTCTTTTGTGTCTGTCTGATGGGGTTAGTAACCATAGTGAGCTATAAAAAAACCGTAAAAAAACATAGATTTTGACTATAAATTCGTTATATATGACACATGGTTTTTTACCACGCCCCTTTGCCCAATCCTGCCCATATTTGCAGTAGATCTTAGAATATGTACACCTAACCAACATACCCAATTTTGTTCAAATACCGTTAACAGGAGTAGAAATAATGGACTTTTAATTTGTGATTTGTATGGAGGTACCACGCCCCTTTATGCGCCATATTTTGATAGTTAATTTTTGTCATCGCCATTAGTTTGCCTGCGAAGTTTCATCTCGATTGGATCACGTGCAATGGGTTAAAAATCAATCCAAAGCTTTTTCGGTGCGCATGCATGCAGACAGGTGAAGGTAAATTCTAAGATCTTGCATGTCAATGTTCAGATCAGAAAGCAGTGGTTTTACTAAAAACGTTTCTAACTTTAAACTATATAATGCAGCTCAAATCGTTCGAATTGACAATCACATTATCAACTTAATTAGAAACCATATTAGACGGTGTCTTGATAACATGGATAATCAATCCACTTATTAAAGCTCCTTTCTATGAATGTGACGATTATTTCATTCTTGCGATTGAAAATGGGTTTGCACCTCCCGAATGCTTTTTATATTTGGATAAAAATGGTTATATTCAAGATTCTGATTCTAATAACAAAACGATAAAAGAGCGAGATTTAAATGATGAAAACAAAAGATTTGACATTTCCATTTCGAAAAGGGATAAATCCATTTCCCAATCCACCAGAAGAAAATGCTGGTGGCTGACCCCCTAATATATTCCATTTTGGAACTACCCTCCTTTTTTTGCCTCTCTTTTTATCTTATATGTATGTACATAATCTACGCAATGTTTTTTAAACTTGTCATTGCAACAAAATCACTGTTATATATGTAGTTATGTTTGCTTTTACAATATATACATACATATATAATTTTTTCTGAAAAGGAATAAATATTCATTAAAAAACAAAAAAAAAAGGATTTATATTTGTAATTCTGCGTTGTTATATCAGCTGTGTAAAAACCGAGAAACCGGTTAATTGACTTGAAATAACCGGTGAAACCGATTCTTCGAAAATAACACTTTTTAAAAAACCTATGTAAGGTTAACAACCGGCAGGAATTCGGTTTCGGTTTTGAATACACTAATTGTTCCTAAAGTAAAATTTCAATATTTTTAAAAGAATCAGAAGACTGCTGGGTAGACTAATGTCTAGCGGCTTCAGCATTCGGAAACTGATTTTGACTCGCATCAACATGGGGATTAATAATATAAAGAGCCACTTTCTCAATGTCCGGTTAACTTTTATCGTAACGATAAAGTGCCGGCTAGCAGAATTTAATTTTCTCCATGTAAGCATAATTTAACAGGCCGATAACGTTAACAGAATGTATACGCCGGTCAGTAGTTTATCGGTACGATAAATGAAAACAGCTGACAACAGTTGTTTTGTGTTCATGTTATTATTATTATTTATTATTTAAGTATTTAATTTTCTAAAATTGAATTGCGTTCTTCCACCAGGTCCAACAAGTAAATGTTCCTTGGCAATTGAGAAGTTCTTTCCACGATGTCTTTTTAATTTTTTTTCCGTTTTTATTTGAATAAATTATACTGTGCACAAAAACAATAATAACAAATTAAACAGCTGATATCTCACATTGCACACTGGGACAGATTGAAAAAATCGCCGGACAAAATTCCAAAAATCGGAGCAGTAATCCAGATAAAATAAGTTACTTAAACAGTGGCCAATTAACCACTGAGGTCGAAAATTAACTGTTTTGAAGGTTCCATGCACGTTGTTGATCAGGCAAGGGGCCCAAATTTGAGTATTGTTTCAATACATGCATGCAGGCTAATTTTGGGTTATTTTTAGTAGATGTGTGTTATATGAAGGTTATGTTTCTGGTTGTTTTAAACTCTTTTTATTGATTTTGTGTTATAAGAGCTACGAAAATGTATATTAAGTTAATTTAATTTACTTAAGGTTTCTAGTTCAATTGCAATGAAAGTAGTTGACTAAAAATATTACATTTTTAATCTTTTGTGGACCGCCAAAAATTAGCACCAACTAGGAACAGCGCGCGATTTTCACTTCTGAATACTTTGGACCCTAACCGAAGTCAGTGATTTTATTTCGTTACCCTTTACTACCATTTGCTGAAGAAAAATTTTTTTTTAAACTTTGGTCCAGTTTTTGATTTCATATTTAAATAGAAAATACTTGTGTAAAAATTAATTTTTTTCAGTGTAAAGTGAAATACATTACTCTGTCGGAATTTAGGTCTGGCAATACCATAATATGTCGAACAAAAATTTCGAAATTTCAAACTAAAATTTTGAAAGTTCCGAGGACGACGATGATGAAAATGTCGAAAATAATGATATAGATTTTTTTAAACGAATTTTTTTTCCATCTAACATCCTGTTAAATTAACCGGAGTATGATTGGTTATGCGATCACTGATATCTCTGATATCACTTAAGCTCATCAAACTATCGGACATATTATTTTGTCCTTAGCAGGTGGGTGAGCCAAACATACGGATAGAAATCAAAAGAAGAAAATTCAGGTTCGACATATTGCATACTGGTCAGCGTCTGATCCACAATGGGCGGCTGCAATCAAATATCCTGGCAGTAGGTAAAAAGCAAAAACGAAAAAGAAAACATAAACAACCCCTATTTGTTGACGACCACCACAAACGTTATAAGGACCAAGATTTACGGATATACACTTGGAATGTGAGAACTTTATATAGATCCGGTGCAAATATCCAATTGGCAGATGTCCTCGAAAGTTTTAAGGCTGACATTACCTCTATCCAGGAAATGCAATGGACAGGACATGGCTGCACAAGAAAAAGAAACTGCGATATATGAATTAGGTTGCGGATTTGTAGTTGGCAAAAGACTGCGACATCTAGTCTCTCGGTTCAATTCTGTGAGTGATCGTATAGCCACAATCCGCGTAAAAGCGATATATTTTTATATTTCCCTAATTTGTGTACCTGTCCCAACAGAAGACAAAGATGTTGATGCCAGACATATTCTATGAGTGCCTAGAGGAAACGTATGACCGCTGCCCTGGCCATGACATTAAGATTGTACTAGGAGATTTTAATGCCAAAGTAGGCAGGGAAAATGTGTTCATTCAACTAATGGCAATTTCAACCTACATGCTGAGAGTTCTGACAACGGTATGAGACTGTTTGACTTTGGTCATTATTGGTACATGATTCCAGCATAAAGACATCCACAAGGCTACTTGGGTATCCCCTGATCAAAGAACGAAGAACCAAATTGATCACGTGGTAACTGATTGAAGGCACTCATCCAGTTTAGCTAACATCGATTCTGATCACTACCTGGTAGCAGCAAAGGTTCGCACAAGATTAAGTAGAGCGAAAATGGTACGAAACTAGACGCAAAGGAAGCTGGATATTGGATTCTGAAACAAGTGGAAACCCATTTCCGGCTCTATACAAACTGCCGCGACACAAACACCCCTGGTACGATGAAGAGTGTCGCATTGCAAATTGTGAAAAGAACGCTGCAATTGCAACACAAGCTGCAACTGAGCGGTATAGGGAGAAAAGAAAGGAAGTAAACCGTTTCTTTCGGCATAAGAAACGGCAGTGAAGAATGCGCGAGAGTGAGGAAATTGACACATCCGAAGGAAGAAAGAAACCCGAAAATTCTACCTAAAAGTCGCAACTAATGGACATGGCTCAGGGCCCCCTTCTGTGAAGACAAGGACGGAAATCTCATCGCAGATGTGCAGAGTATGTTGGGAATATGGAGAGATTATTTCTCCGCGCTACTGGTACCTGAGATATCCAATGACGATGGGACAATCGATCACAATATGGACGACGACGTCGATTGCCCCCTCCTAACCAAGACGAGGTCAGAACAGCTATTGCCCGGATTAAGAACAACAAAGCCGATGGATTACAGCTCATTAGCAAAATTTGGTTAGATGAATGCATGTCTGGCGATTGGAGTCTGAGTGTACTATGCCCCATATTTAAAAAAGGTGACACGAGTATCTGTGCCAACTACCGTGGGATAGGACTTTTATCCATAGCATATAAGGTTCTATCAAGTATAATGTGCGAAAGACTAAAACCAATTATCGCTGACCTGATTGGACCATACCAGTGTGGCTTTAGGCCTGGAAAATCGACAACTGACCAGATTTTCACGCTACGCCAAATCCTGGAGAAGACCCACGAAAAGCAAATCGACACCTATCATCTATGTGACCATTATAAGGCGGCCATCGATAGCCCGATACGGGAGAAACTCTACGAATCAATGTCTGACCTTGGTATTCCTGCAAAACTCATACGCCTTGGCAGGATGACCTTGACAAACACCAAATCCGCAGTGAAAGTTGGTAACGACCTTACCGAACCTTTCGAAACCAAGCGAGGCCTCAGGCAAGGCGACACCCTATCGTGCGATCTCTTTATCATCTTAATGGAGATTGTTATGAGAATAGCTGCAGTCAACATAAACAAAGCCAGCAAAAGGCACATGCTGTTCACGATATAGATATCATTGGGCGCATAATTAGAGAAGTTACTGCGGTGTTTTCGAGAATTGAGAAGGAGTCAGCAAAAGTGGGTCTGACGGTAAATGAGGACAAGACAAACTTAATGGCTTCAACGAGCAGGGCCTCAATTCGATTAGACAAATGAACAAATACATTACTTTTATTTACAGGACCTAAAGCCGAACTAATTACTACAGTACAATTGAAAAATATATTTTATTCAAAAAATTATGGACTTCTAAAACTGCCTTTGTAACTGTACAACGAGTGAAATTATATGTCTTTATGTGGAATGTGCGATTAATCGAATAAATGATTAATCATACATTTTGATTAATCATATCTACGATTAGTCGATTAATCAATATTCATGAGTAATTGAATAATCTACAAATTGGTTAATTCATGTGCATTCAGTATTTTTCACTTTGAATTTGCTCAACATTTTGTATTCACAATTCCCTCAGAGAGTAAATCAAAATTTCGAACGATGTGCAAGATATGAGCCTGACAAAATGATCACTTGTTTCCATTAATGACACCGAGGCCCCAAATCTTTGGGGATCATAAAAAAAAGTCCATAACTTTGGGCAAAACTGGGAGACTTTTTTTGTTGGTCTTTTATCACGTAGTGGTGTCCGTATATGGTTATATTTCCATGACTTAAAAAATTACAAACAGTGAAATTAAAAAATTTTCGTGAAATTTTTCACTTTTGCGGTTACCTAAACGGTGTTAAGAATCATTCCTAGGAAGTTCATATGTTCTAGAAAGTTGTTTATTGAGATCTTTCTGTAGTTGATATTTTCCTTGAATTTTGAACGGTTTGGTACCTATGAACCTGAACAGGGGAAAAAGGTAAAAAAGATCGAAATTTTTTTTTCGATTTTGACCTTGAAGATGAAGTGTTTTTGAATTTATATGTTCACAATTTTTGTTCTTTATGAAAAGAGCTACAACTTTCCCTCAGAGAGTAACTCAAAATTTCGAACGATTTGCAAGATATGAGCCTTTTTCACTTTTTTTGCAAAAATGACACCAGGGTCCCAAATCTTTGGCGACCCATAAAAAAAGTGCATGACTATGGGCAAAACTGGGACACACGGGTCTTTTTTTTTGGTCTTTTATCACGTAGTGGTGTCCATATATGGTTTTATTTTTTCGTGTTGCACTGTGTAATAGCAGACACATGGTTTACTTTGCAAGAAAACAACAACGGTATTTCGTGTCGTGTGTTAAACTTGCTGTGTTAAATACAACACAAATGTGTACTAACAAAAACAGTTGACAACAAAGTGTTAACCACATTTAACTTTAAAAGTTTTTTCACCAAAACGACATGAAAAATTAAAGTCATGAGATATTGTAAGTCCACCTGGTGTAAGTCAATTTTCATCGAACATATCTCTATCACACCAACCTCACCACGAAGGGCGTGAAAGGAGAGAGAAGTTCTCAGAGGAGAGAGAAGTTCTCTCCAGGTAGAAATTTACTCCATGGTTCGGTTCAAATGTTTCCTTTTGTTTGTCTATAAGTACTATGCATTTTTATGTTCTCCACAAATTATTTGAGTGACGAATAAAATGATTCAATATTTAAACTGATTGCTTAATCATAGTTTTGATTAATCAGAATTGCTGATTATTCGATTAAGGCCTAATTTTTGAGTGGAAAATCATCTTTGATCAACGATCAAACATAATTCAAACTCTGAATTCACTTTTTAGGTTAATAGTTGATTGCAATTTAAACAGCCAAAGTTGGGCATTTAAACTACAAGGTGGCGCAAAAGTAATCCTCCTATCAGAAATTGCTATAAATTTTGCGATTGGCCCCTAATGTCAGTTCTGTTTTGACATTTGTGTAGTAAACACATGCGAAATATACGTTAATAAACAATGTTACGCTACACTGCTCCAGAACGCGGAATACTGCTGACTATATATTTGACCAATAATCCGTCGGTGACTTTGGCACAACGTGAATTTCGTCGCAGATTTCCTGGTCGTCCAACGCCTACTGGTGTAACACTGCGACGTTTAGCCGCTCTTCTCGAAGAGACTGGCGGAACACGAGATGCTGCCAGGCGTGGCAGACCCCGGAGTAGCCGTTCTGCAGAGAATATTGCTGCTGTAACCGAGGATGTCATGGAAGCGCCGTCGACATCGACCAGACGACGTGCCACGCTACAGAGCAATGATCAACGAGTTCTTTTTGCCGAAACTTGATGAATTGGGATTGGAAAACATGTGGTTCCAACAGGACGGTGCAACGGCACACACTGCACGTGACACAACCGATATGCTAAAGGATGCATTTCCCGGGCGCCTAATATCCCGTTTTGGCGATTTGCACTGGCCAGCAAGATCGCCTGATTTGACCGCTCCAGACTTCTTTCTGTGGGGCTTTTTGAAGTCACGGGTTTATGTCAACAAGCCTCAGACTCTTGCAGCTCTTAAAGACAATATCCGTCAAGAATGTGAGGACCTATCGCCGGAAGTTTTGGCCAAAGTGATGGAAAATGCCATAAAAAGGGCTCAAATGACAATCAACTGTGGCGGCGGCCATTTACATGACATCATATTCTCGACTTGATGTAAAAAAAATTAAGACCAAATAAAAATAATCCACAAGAAGAATCAAAGTTTTTAATTTTTTTTTAAATTACAGCCAAAAAAACATCGGAAGTTTACTTTTGCGCCACCTTGTATGATGAAGTAACCATATGATTTTGGCAGAAAAGAAGAAGAACAAACATAAAGCTTTTTTAATTGTTAATGTGAACAATTATAATCACCATCCTAGTTGAAATAACAATAAAAACGTATCATTTAACTCGTATTGCAGTTAGAACTTTATTTCTGTTCAAATATGTATTTTCCAATTTCATTAAATATTTTGTATTTTATCACTTCACTTTTCTTCTGCAAATGGCGTCAGTTTGATGCATTGTAACGATTAGCCGATAAATGTATGAATACCGGTTATTTTTTTTTAGCATTTGCCACTGTTGCCACATGGTAGTAAGATTATTTGACAAAGCACTGCAAAATTCTTTCCGTATTTAAATAACCAGTCAAAAATTGCACCTAATAGCTTAATCACGATATCGATTAATCAACATTTTAATTAACCGATTAATTGTACATCCCTAGTTTTTATTGTTATTTCCACTAAGATACATATTTGTAATTTTCACATTAACAAAAACCAGGGTTGTTCTTCTTTTCGTTTTCTGTTAAAATCATATCTAGAGCTTTCGTTTGTTCGGTGACTTCTAATGAAATTTTACGTAGAATATTGCCAACCTCCAAAAATGAAGTTTCATGGGACATCTTAGGACCAATTCAGAATAAGTACGAAATTATCAATTAAACGCTATATTGTTCCCGCCATTTTGAGTTTTAGATTTTATAGCAACGTAATGTATTCAGCGACCTCAAAATAATCTACGTACAAATTTATTTTATACAAACCAGGTTAGATTTGATTTGAAGCTGTGAGTATATTGCATTTTTGGGTGAGGTAGGGCTCATCTAAAGTTAGTGGCCTCTTCGGGCAAAATTCTCGGCATGATCCAAGCTTTATGGTTTTTGCTGAGCCAAACTGCCAGGTTTGTGCTCCATAAAAAATACCATACCTTAACATACATATACCGATTGAAGATGATTTTCTACTTAAAAATTGGGCCTACGAATATCAACTGAAATTAAAACCGGTAAGAATATTTGTCGCAAATTGTACAATTCTAAATTAAATTTCATATGTTTGAATATCAATTAATGTTTTTTTAATTTTCAATTGAAAATGCTTTAGTTGACAATTCATGTTTTAAAAAGATCCGAAATATAATTTGTATGTCTAACTTACCCATGCAAACGGCTTAACGTCACATCACCCGCATCATCAGCCACCACCAGATAATCCGAGGCTGTCGCTAGACCGGTAACACGACCTGATACATATTTCGAACCCAAACTGGTGCCATTAATACTGTAGACATGAACGGAATGTGATGCATCGTCCAAAGCACTAAATGCTATATGACCTGCAAATATATTAAATAATGAAAATGTATAATTAAAATTAATTTTTTAAATATAATTCATAATAAACTGATTAAAATTTAGACAGTAGTTAATAACTAAAGAAAGACGAAACGAAATGCAGGTCTTATCTTCAGATGTACCTCAGTGCTCCTAGTATTTTTCGGCTGAAATCAAAATATTCCAAGGTCAAAAATAAAGTAAAAAAAATCTAGTTTCAATCAGGCCCACAATCGAAAATATACACACACGTTCTCAATCAGGTCTCAAAACAGCGCAGTTTCTAGTTCAAGATGTCCTGCACACTACACAGTTTCGGAAGCAATTAGGTTCAACTACAGCTTAGTTTCAATTTAGGGATGTTCTTCGACATATTTCAGTAATTTTTCCATCTGCTTCAATTAGATATCAAATACTTATAAACTATCTAAAGTAAACTGATTTAGGGTTAAATGAAGAATAATATTCTCCTTTGCTTGTTTATTTACATTTGTTTACATTTTAACATATGTTTTCTGCACTAATAGAGTTACCATATCGTTGGTCATAAGTTGTTGCCTCGTATCAGATTTTTTACTATTTTTCAGGACACGAATAACGAATAGACGAAAAAACTAAAAAAGGTAACTAAGTAAAGGTTATTTACTAATTCCGATTTTTTTGGAACAAAGTTCCTTATCGCACGTTGCGGGATGGGGCTAAATGAAAAAAAATTAAACAATTTTTTTAACACTATTATGCTACAACCGAGTATTATCAACTATGTTGGGTACTTTTGTTTTAGTTTGTGTCTACACTGACTTATGTTGGGAAATTTCATGTTTAATGGAAAGTTTCTAGGTGGAGCCTGTAACCAATATTTAGTACATATTGTAGTTTTGGACCCAATAAAAAGTAAATTTAAAAAAGCCAAAAAAAACAAAGAAAATTTTTTTAAATAATTGTTTTCGTAGATAAAAATAAAAGCAAATTTTTTCAAAAACAATACCTGTCCATATTCTTAAGCAAAGTAAATTTTCTTAAAAAATACCTTACCTTCAAGAAGTACCTTTGTTTAAAAAAGTACATTTTCATACAAAAAGTACTTTTTCTTAAACAAATCATTTTTTTTTAAATAAGTACCTTTTCTTAAAACAGTACATTTTCTTACAACAAATTGTCTTTTCATAAAAAACTACATTTTCTTTAAAGAGTGACTTTTTTGTGAAAAAAAAATAACTTTTCTTGAGATAAGTACCTACTCTTAAAAATTTACATATTCTTGAAAAAAGAACCAATTCTAAAAAAAATTCCCATTTCTTAAAAATAACCTTCTCCAAAAACAAATACCTTTCTTTTCTTAAAAGTACCTTTTCTTAAAAATAAAATAATAACTTTTCATATCCGTTTATGCTTATATTATCCATCCACGATAATAATCAATTTCACATATTTCTTTTATAATATTTTTTCATAGAAAAAGTACTTTAATAGTTATTGATCTTGAGCAGAACTATAATTGAAAAACATAATACCTTTTCTTTTCTTTTCTTGTACTTTTTCTTAGAAGTACATTTTCTGAAAAAAATAACGTGTACCTAAAAAGAGTACCACTTCTGTAAAAAAGTACTTCTTTGTAAAAAAATGCATACCCTGGCGTTTCTTATAGACAGTACTTCTTCTTAAAAATAGTACCTTTTCTTAAAAAAACATTAGCTTTTAATATAAGAACTTCTAAAAGTACCTCTCTTTAAAAAATTACCTTTTCGGGAAAATATAATACATATTCTTACAAAAAGGGCATAAAAATATACTTTTAGAAAAAAATACATTCTATAAAAAAAATTTCTCTTAAAAAAAGTATAATTTTACAAAAAGTATCTTTTCTTAAAGATTCATTTAAATTATCGTATTTTTCATCGGGCACCTTAGGCGTGTTGGAAGTAACTAGTACGTAGTATATAGCGAAAGGAACTTCGTTCCAATCGGGTGTCCCCTGACACCTCATGTAATTTTTTGTTAATATCTTGGGTTTAGCCAAATTATAAAGTTTTTGTCGTATCCTGAAAAATAGCAAAAAATCAGTTACGAGTTAACAACTTATGACCATCGATATGGTAACTCTAGTAGTGCTGAAATATAAACAAATGTAAATAAACAAGAAAAGAAGTATCCACACAACAAGGATCGAACATTTAAGTATTTGTGACAAATTTAATTATAATCAATAAAAAGGATATTTGTTAAAGGTGAAAGGGACCTCGAAGCAAGCAATTTTTTTGTAGTTATGACTGCGCACCGGGATTTAGCAAGATGGTTTATGAATGGCCATCGGATATTGCAAAAGGTTTTATAAATGACCCTGGGCCCTGCTAATGCATTTTGTGTTTCAGCATAGAGATTATACGTAATAAAAATCCACTTTATGTTAGGTTAGTAAGAAGTAGCTGTCAATATTGACACACTTGGTCCTATGAGGACCGTTGTGATACCACGGGACGTCCAATCGATGAACCTGTAAATTGACTGAGTATGTTTATGGGGCGTTCAAGCTATGATACCTCACTCTCATATTCCAGGACGAGAATGAAGAAGAGCCGTGCATTTAGACTTCAGTTTATCGCGGCCACGTTAGCGATGACCTTGCTCTCTAATCTGTGCCGCTTACACCTCCCAATTTGTGATTAAATTGGGATTTCAGGTGGCAACTCCGTGCTTAGACCAACTCCGCGCCGAGACAAAATTATTGGAGACGGCGACACAATAGAAAAATTAAATGGCTGGTATTGATTTTGGCAGTTTTGTACAAATTTAGAATGTTTTTGAAATAACTGAACCTTTAAAATAGAATTAGTAGATTAAATCGGGCCAGTCGATAAAACCGGCGCACATTTTAATCCAATAAAATCCAATTGAATCGGCGGCGAAGTGAGCTTCAAAAAATTTTTGGTGGCGGCGACGCGTCGTTATATTTTCCACCGGCTTCCGTCTTTCAAACAGTTGGCCTTTTGTGTATATTTTTCACTATGGTTGCATTTTTTTAGTAATTAACAGTGTCGATTAAATCGGCCCAGTCGATAAAACCGGCGCACATTTTAATCCAATAAAATCCAATTAAATCGGCGGCGAAGTGAGCTTCAAAAAATTTTTGGTGGCGGCGACGCGTCGTTAAATTTTTCGTTTTTGATATTTTTCATTATGGTTGCATTTTTTTAGTAATTAACAGTGTTGCATCAAACTGTACACCAGTTAACCAGTGGGTTGGCGGAATTAACCTTCGAAATGCCTTATATTGGTCGCTGTAAATGCCCTATTAAGCGCCATTTACACCTACCTAGATTATCGTATTTTCGGGATTATCGACGTTTTTTCTTATGGAGTTTGGCATTTATAATCACGAAAAAGCGATAATCTTGGTAGGTGTAACTGAAGTTTTAGTCTACTTAGTACAAAGCTTCTCAAAATACCGTTCGGAATCGGTGTAAAACTGTAGGTCCCAATCAGTGAGTGAAAACTGCAAAACGCACAGCTCAGTGATTGTGAGAAGTTCTCCCCGGTCCATTCATGGGATGTAATGGGAAACCATTTATTTTTTAGTACATCAGCCGAACCAATTAGTACTCTGCAGAAAGGTCATAAGATCATTCATCTTAACTTCCTCAATGTCTGCTATGTATATCCAACATGAAGTAAGATCCTAGATATTTTATCCTATTCATACAAAAGGCCGGGCTGTAGCATATGAGATGTTCGACGCTCTGCAGCTTCTGCAGTAATCATGAGCTGAGATTCCAAGGCCGAAAATGTTTTTGTTCTTTGGCCGATTGTGTTTAAATTGTAAACAACTAATTAAAATAACGATTTTTCTGGAATATTATCAAAGAAAATACTGCAGTACTGGTTAGAGATCATTAAAGATGTTTTAATCAAGTGTATTAAATACAGAATAAATGAAAACGGAATAAACAATTCATTAACAAATATAATATGTACGAGGGTTGTTATTTATATTTCGGAAATAGCAAATAATAACAAACATTTTTTGGCACAGAGACTCGGGTCACATTTTTTAAATATGGGACATAGTACACTGAGACTCCAATCGCCGGGCATGCATTCATCTAACCAAAATTTGCTAATGAGCTGATCCATGCACCTTATCAAATCATCGCCGCCCATCCATCAGCTCCTGCGGCTTTATTGTTTTTAAGCCGGATTGTCTCGTCATTGGATACTCATGTACCAATAGCGCAGAGAAATGATCCCCTGAACCATGTCCATTAGTTCCGTTTTTGACTTTTGGGTAGAATTTTCGGAGTTAGTTCTTCCTTCTGTATGTCTCAATTTTATCACACTCGCGCTTTCTCCACTGCCGTTTCTTACGCCTAAAGAGACGGTTTTTACCTCCTTTATTTTCTCCCTATACCGCTCAGTCGCAGCTCCCGTTGCAATTGACTGAAGCATTGTCATGCGTGCAGCGTTCTTTTCATCATTTGCAATGCGACACTCTCCATCGTACCATGGTTTGCTGCGAAGCGGTTTTCCAAAACCAAGTACGGTTGTTGTGGCAGTTTTTATAGAGTCGGAAAAGGGTTCCAATGCGCTTCAGGATCGTCATCGGGAGGGGGTGGGTTCTGTGCCAAAAGATGCACTTTTGCCAAAGATATATTCTTCTAGGCTCATAATACTTTGTTGCGCAAAAACTTATATTACAGTCAAATGTGTTTATGAATAAATTAAGATAATAGAGTGTTATAACAGCTGTGGCTATTAAGTGCTCAGCTATTATCCGATTTCAGGTTTCATTTATTATATTCCCGCGTAAAGTCATTGAAATCGCGGAGTAACAATTGGAGTCACGAACAAACAATTCACTTGTAATCTCTTACAATTTTATGGTTGCCACTTATCAGTTTATAAGGATATTCTTCTTCTTATCTCTTGTTTAAATTGTTTCGCGCAATGTTTGAAAATGAAATGAAAATGAAATGTGCTACCAGAATGATTGGGATTAGAGATGGGCACGAGCCACGAAATTGCCGTCAGTCACGTGAATCACACGTAAGTGTAGGTACACTGTACCAATTCTGTAGTACCGAAGTTCAAGCTACAGTGAGAAGGCGAATCAACTGAGCAGCCTGACTATCGGGCATCAAACTATCGGGCATATTCTTTTGTCCTTAAAAGGCGGATGAGCCAAATATGTGGGCCAACGGCGGATAGAAACCAACAGAGAAAATCCAGCTTCGACAGCGTCTGATCTATAATGGGCGGCTGTAATCAGTGGCTCCCGCCACCGTTCATAATGTCAGTGAATATATTGGAACGAAAAAGGGAAAGGGAACATAGATATCATTGGGCACACAGTTAGAGAAGTTACTGCGGTGTTTTCGAGATCTGAGAAGGAGTCGGCAAAAGTGGGTATGACAGTAACTGAGGACAGGACGAAATTAAGGGTTTCAACGTGCAGGGCCTCCACGCGATTAGGCCAAAGCGTGAACGTTGATAGCCGTTATTATTTCGAGGTAGTGGACGAGTTTATATAACTCGGATCTGCCGTAAACGAAAACAAGAACGTCAGCCTTGAGATCAAGCGGAGAATTGTGCTTGCGAATAGATGTTATTTTGGGTTAATCAAGCACTTTAGACACAAAGCCCTCTCTCGAGTAACAAAAGTCCAACTACACCAGACTCTCATACAACCTGTCTTGCTTTATGTCGCAAAATCTTGGGTCTTATCGCAAGCAGACGAAACATCTGTAGGAGTCTTCGAAAGAAAAATAGTTCGAAAAATGTATGGCCCTATAGTGCACAACGGCGCGTATCGGCACCGCTAATAATAATGTTTTTGTCGAGTTATTAGGGGTAAGGGGGGAGGAGAGGGGGTACAAACTTGAAGTTGGTATTCTCCTTAAGGTCCTCTACATTTCTTACTCAGAAGTCAAACTTCAATTTTGAAGCGTTCTGCCTCTAATTCAGTCTCAAAAATATTACAGTTGTTGACATCCCAGCAAACTTTGGGGTCAAATATCTCGAAATTTTTACGTGGTAGAGAAAAACGGGAAATGCCATTAGATTCAGCGTATCAAAATTATGCAGGTTCGCTATGTTTCACTCAATTCAGATGTTTGGTCACACACAGTGTAATCTGTAAATGCCTACTTAACTGGAGGAAATGGGCGAGATTGTCACGCCCATTCTGGTACCTTCCATACAAAACAGGGTGTTCGTCCGGGTTGTCAACCCGATAAATCGCGTGAAACACTTCCGACCTTAATGAAATTAGGTGTAAGGTTTCACGTTATCAAACGCCAATCACCGATTAAAACAAGGGCGATTTTGTCACGCCCATTGTGATACCTCCCATACAACAGTTGTTTGGCCCTCTGGGTGTTCGGCACGAGAAGTCCCGCAAAACCGAACCAACCTTTATGAAACTTTGTACAAGGCAACATTTAGACAAATATAACTCTCCTATGGAAAATGAGTTGTTTTGCCACACCCATTCTGGTACCTCCCATATAAAAGTTGGGCGGATGACCGGTTGATCGACACGATAACACTCGTTAACTACAACCGATCTTAATAAATTTCGGTACTAGGCAATATTTTGATAAAAGCTACTGTGTAAGTAATTACTGACTATTGTCACATGCACAGTTTCGTACCTCCCATACAAAAGTTGGGCGTATTTGCGGTTGCCCGACTTGATATCTCCAATAAATCATAACCGATCTTAATATAATTTGGTACTCATCAAAATTTTGGCAACAACTTGCCATGCCTATTTGGGAGGGAAACTAACTAATTTAGGTATTCAATAATATTTAGTACAATGTCAATCTGCTATTGTATTTGATCACTTTTGAGTATGGGCGTTTTTTAAAAGAACTCCCACGCAATGGATGACTTAGGGTGAGGGTGTGATTAAGTCGGTTCACCCGACTGAAACTTATGTACTGGTTTAATTCGGTGATACCCCAATGTGACATTAAAGTCCTCAACCATTACAATCGAAATCTCGTGTTTTTTGGAGATTTCGTTTACCCCAACATCTGTTTCTCAGTACAATAATTCACTGCTACTAACCAAGTGAGAGTATGCAGCTGCAATATGAATGCAGTGTAACCACCTCATATATTATATTGTATTTTTCAGCATTTTGTTTTGTGTTTGACTAATTATCGGATGAAGCCAAGTTGATTATACTCAACGTCTATGCGTTTTTTTCGTAACAGTTGATGTTACGAAAAAAACGCCCCTTAAGTTGATCGGTACCCATTACCAATTCTCAGATTTGCCAAATTTTTCACTCACAATATTTGGCAAAATTGTAGCCATGGTAAAGTTGAACAACTTTTGTGAACATATTAATACAATCTGAACATATGTACATTTCGAAAGCGCTGGTTTAAATGTCATATTAATGGCACGAAATTGTACCTTAAAGCTAAATTAAAAGCGGAGGATGTCTTCTTGGAGCAAGGATAGCTAAAAGGATAAAATAACCTTTCATTTATATATCTCACAAAAGATTTTATATATATTTTTTTTAATTTTCCTTTAATTCAAGGCTAAAGGGGTCGTCGGGTCCTCTACAACATATGCACATAAAGTTTGTCATTAACAGCAAATAATGTTTGCTACTTATCAGCAGGCAATTTGTCTGTCATTACAGCCAATGCATGTACTCTCATAACAAAAACAACTGTTTGCATTGTTGATAAAATACCGGACAAATTGTTTGCTAAGACAACAAACGTATGTTTGATGAAATAACAAACATATGTTTGTTGAAAAAACAATCATGTTTGCTTTTCCCTTTTCATCAATCTTATCTGCTGCTATGTTTACTAAACAACATTTTGAATGTAGTGAAAATGTGATCGCAACAAAAACTAAAAATTTAACTTAATTTTCATTTTCAAAATTCTAGCTAAAAGTCGTTTGAGTGTTTACCTATATATAACATGGCCTTCGTTGGTGCAATGTATAGTGTGCATAGCTCTTGTACATGAGCACGTGGATTCGATCACCTTATATATCTTTCGATCTTTCTTACCTCGGTTAGTGGCGGCGACACTATTGAGCAAATAGTAGAGTGTCCAAGAACCCGGTTTTCGGTTTGTTCGAAAAATCAATTTTTCAGGAAACCGGCTTTCGTTTTGTTCGAAAAATCAATTTTTCAAGAAACCGGTTTTCGGTTTTTAATTTTGGCAAAACCGGTGGAACCGAGTTTCTTCGCTTTTTTTACTTTAAGTTAAATTACATATGTAGAACTGACAATACATTTGTTTAACGACCATTTCATATTGAAAACTCAAAATTTCACAACTACGGTTTAATTAATTAATTACGTTGTAATTTTAAATAAAAACTACATACATGTATACATATTTAAAATAAAAATGTTCGAGCGTTAGGTCTATTTCAAATTATTTTATTCTTCAATATTTCGCTAACCATTGGGAGGCATCGTCGGGAAGATAAACACAATTATTAATTAAAAATTAAATGAGAAAAATAATATTGAAATTAAAAATTAGACTGAAATTTTTAATTAATAATTGTGCTTATTTTCCTGGCGATGCTACCTAACGCTCGAACATTTTAATTTTAAATATAATACGAAAGGTCGAATAAATCATCACATTTTAAAAAATGTATATCATATTCCAATTTGAAATTTGTATATAAAATTAAAAATTTTTATTCAAATTCGCATTAAACTGATTTTAAATCGTAAATCATATTCAAATTTGAAGAGGATTTTCATGTATGACAATCTTATTAAGTTTAAAACATTTAGTAATCAAATCATTTACATTTTGAAATTTAATAAAACAAACTTTGAAAAGCTTAATTAATTGTTATTTAATTTTTAGTTAATTCTACTTCAAATCCTAAAATCATTTTGAAAAAAAAATTGTTATATATTTATAAATTATATATATATTAAATTTCAAAACAGAAATAATTTTTTTTGAATCGAAAATTTCACTAAAATTCGAAAATCATATCATATATTATTAATTTTTTTAAGGATATTAACACAAATAAAGTAAAATCCGATTAATCGGTTAACCGACGTCAAATAACCGGTTTCCTGTTTGTTCGAAAATTACGGTGTCGGTTTCATAGGTTTTTCGATCAGGATCAGGATTTCGGTAACTAACCTAACGGAGGGAAGAGCATGTGTAATTTTACCTTTTCACATAAAATTTCGTTTCTTAATACGGTTAAACGTTTTAAACTTTTCTACAACTTTATTGGGAATTAGAAAATAAGTTAAAAGTTTGAGAAGTTTGTTTCGTAACCATACAATATTTATTTGGGACCTCAAAAAAAAAAAAACTTCGTTTAAAAAAAAACTATCAGCCTTATTACCAATGTCGTTCTCGTATTTCGACTACGACAGTTTTGTAAAAGATTAAAGTGTTATCAACTTTGTCTTTAATCTTTTACAAAACAGTCGTAGTCGAAATGCGAGAACGACATTCGTAATAAGGCTGTATATCATTACGTTCGACATTTTCATCATTGTCGTCTTCGGAACTTTCAAAATTTTAGTTTGAAATTTCGAAATTTTATGGTATTGCCAGATCTAAATTCCGACAGAGTAATGTATTAAACTTTACACTGAAAAAAAATCAATTTTTACACAAGTATTTTATATTTAAATATGAAATCAAAAACTAGACCAAAGTTTAAAAAAAAATTTTTTTCAGCAAATGGTAGTAAAGGGTAACGAAATAAAATCACTGACTTCGGTTAGGGTCTAAAGTATTCAGAAGTGAAAATCGCGCGCCGGTCCTAGTTAGTCCTAATTTTTTTTGGCCCACAAAACATGAAAACATTTAAAAATATCTTTAGTCAATTACTTTCATTGAAATTGAACTAGAAACTTTACGTAGTAAATCAAATTAACTTTTGGTTCATTTTTGTAGCTCTTTTAACAGAAAATAAATAAAAGAATTTTAAAACATCCAGAACCATAACCTTCATATAACACACATCTACTAAAAATAGCCCAAAATTAGCCTGCATGCATGTATTGAAACAATACTCAACTTTGGGCCCCTTGCCTGATTAGCAACGTGCAGGGAACCTTGAAAACAGTTAATTTTCGACCTCAGTGGTTAATTGGCCACTGTTTAGTCGCTTATTTTATGTGGATTACTGCTTCGATTTTTGGAATTTTGTCCGGTCATTTGGTAAATATGTCCCAGTATGGGGTGTTTACTTTGCTTGGATAGAACATGCGAAATGGTTAGCTGTCAAACGGACTGTCATACTGCGCTCACTAATTGACATTTGTGATCGGTATACTCGGGCAAATCATCAGGAATAGATGAAAGTTTGAACAACGTTACCAAATTATCCAAATTTAACAGTCATTGATTCGCGCAACTTATGCAAGACTTCGTGATTTTTGTGGAGCACATAATCGTCCATCTGAGCAAGGCATCCGTTGAACTTCGGATAGATTTCATACCACATACTCTCTAAATGATGCAATAACACCAACACGTCGAAGGAATGTGCGTACTGAAGAGAATATCGCCGCTGTAAACGAAAATGTGGAAGAAGATCCAAATTTATCGATTCGTCATCGGTCGCAGGAATTAGGACTCTGTCCGTCCACTGCATGGATCAATTTGCACAAAGATCTTGGCATACACAGGTATAAGATCCAGCTGGGGCATGAGTTAAGCCACGAGGTCATCATATGCGTCGTTCTTTCGCCGATTGTGCTCTTGAGCAGTTGAAAACTGACCCGATGGTTTATCGGAAAATTGTGTTCAGCGATAAGGCTCAGTTTTGGCTTAACAGGCTTGTTTATAAACAAAATTGCCGCCTTTGGAGTGGGAACAATCCACAACTGATCCTACAGACTCCATTACATCCAGAAAAATGCACCGTTTGGTGCGGTTTACACGCTGGTGGCATCCTCGGAATTATTATAACAAAACATACTTGCCCTGCATCCAAACCAGTATTTGGATATTTCAATTTGCATTACTTTATTAACGCAAATTCAAAAAGAGTTGCTATTGTTATCCAAAAATCTAATAGATGGGATTCCAGAATGGAGGGTTTCTGATAAACCCTCATTCTTGGATTGCAGATACACAAGGTTCAAAACAGGTTCACGGCCCCCGCCGAAATCGATAAGTTTTCAACGCAAGCCCAGGACAAACTGGGCAAAATTCGGAATTGGGCCTACTTGGAAATCGACTAGACCATCCTCTATTCGATTACTCTAGTAGATACGAATTAGACGATAAAGTGACAAGGACTACGCGCAAGACAACCCCTGGGTTACAGGGGAAATAAGAAATGTTGGGGAAAAAAGTCTGTAGACTGTACAACAGGGCTAAGCGTAGAAAAATGTTCAGTATACTGAGACGACTATAAAAGATGTCTCAGTGAATACAAAACGATATTGAGTAAGGCGAGATGAAACTCCTAGAGACAACGCTGCGAACAGGTGGATAGCGTTAGTGATACGTCGAAGATGAAACAATTCCTCTCTAAGACCCACATTCAGGAGGAAACGCTAGTGGACGACGCACGGAAGAGGATGGCGGTAAACTTTCCGAATAGGAATGCGGAAGCCACGGAGGAACGGCGACAAAACACATGCGATGGAAAGGGGAGAGAAACCCCCACGACGACATCTGCAATTAGTGGCAATGTGAACAAGACCGTCACTATGCTAGAAAGCCAAGGCACTGATGAGAAGTGCCACAAACTTCGAAACGGTCGTCCGCCAACGTGAGTTCAAGTCCTGGTTCCGACTGTTTACATTTTTACTAATTGCAGAAAAAAGGGGAAAATAGAAAAAAGAAAATTCCAAAGGAAATCGAAAAATATTCTTCTAAGAATTAATTTAAGATAGAATTACATATAATGAAAATGGGTTACGTCACGCGCTAATCATCTATGAAGAGCTTCTCCTCTTATATCTATACTATCCTACACCATGAGATTGACCTTGTAGCACCTCATTTGGTAGGAATCGACTACACCCAAAAGAGTTGGCAGGAGGCTAGGGCAGTACTCATTACCAAACCTTGCAAGGAAAGTTATTCGAACGTAAAGGCTTATAGACCTATTAGCCTCACCTCGTTTCTACTCAAGACCTTGGAGAGAATACTTACTTACTTACTTATCCGGTCTCGGACAACCCCGGGGGTCAGGGACCTTACAAAACGAAGATATCATATTTCGCCAACCAATTCGATCTTTTGCTTTATTTCTCCAGTTGGCAATACCAAGTGTACGCAGGGATTCGTCAACCTGATCCCTCCAGCGGAGTCTTGGTCTTCCTTCGAGTTCGGTTTCGAAAACCCTTCGTGCTGGTTCGTCTTCATCCAATCTACTGACATGGCCTAGCCAGCGCAATCGCGTTATCTTGATCCGCTTAACTATGTCAATGTCAGGATAAAGCTCATACAGCTCATGATTCATGCGTCGCACACAGGCACAAATAACCGAATTAGGACGACAAAAATTGAATTTTTTTTTTGTTAAATAAAACCACTATTGCACTTAATATGCTCTATATACCAGTACGCAATTAACCTATAAGTATTTATTTTTTAACGCATCACATTAGTCTGTACGTGCGTGCAAAGTATTAAGATCTGATACACGCACTTATACCTGTCAGCAGCATCTATAGCTTTTATTGTTGCTATACTCGACAATTTTTTGTAAATTTACAGTTTGAAGTTTTTGAAATATATTTTTAAGCATCAGGTATCTAATTCAATTCGCAGCTGTTATTAAAGTAACAATTATATGTAGTGTAGGTATAGTATACTGGGCCCTAACTATGTAACTCGATTCGAAAGAAAAATTTAACGGAACCGAATTTTTGGTACCATGGATCTCGAATTCGAATGAGCGATATCCGAAAGTCGGATTCTAGTTTCGATTTACGGAAAGATTGAACCATGTATCTCGATTTTCGAACAGAAATGAACTGGATTTTTGAGATTCTTATTCGGTTGCTCTTGAGAAAGCGGAAAGATATAAAATATTTGATTTTTATAAAAAAATAGACAAATTTTATATTATTAATTAAGGAATTTTTATGCACAATAAGAAAAAGAATGATTTTTTGTATCAAAAACTTATTTTAATAGCTAAATGTCTTTTAAAAAATTTGATTATTCAAGGTTATATGGTATTTTTCAACTTTTTGCCGTGCCCATGACCAAAGTATCGCTATACTTCGGAAAACAGCGACTCTAAGGAATTCGTGCACTAAATAAGACGACAAAAAATCTCCTATTACTAAACCATAGTATTAGTGTCTTTGTGCCACTGCCTCTTCCTTCGTTTATTAGAGCCTTCGTGAGATAGTCTGCATATACTTATAACGACAGAAATGCTTTTCACTCACTAAATGAATTTTGAATGTAGGGAATGTGGTTATGTCGTTGACTGCTGCCGAAGTCGCATTATTTTGTAAATGTTCAATGTATATGAATATTGTGTATATGAATAGGCATATTCCAGTATGGAACTAGGGACGGGCGAAATGGTTAAAACTAGTGCATAATACGAAATTGTAATTTTTTTCCTTACCCTTCCAATGAAATAATTAACCCCAGGACCCCTAATTTACTTTATCTAGGATATTTCTAAAACTTATTTATGAACAATAACAAATAAATAAAATAAATAAATGGTTTCCCATTACATCCCATGAAGGGACTGGGGAGAACTTCTCACAATCACTGAGCTGTGCGCTTTCCAGTTTTCACTCACTGATTGGGACCTACAGTTTTACACCGATTCCGAACGGTAATTTGAGAAGCTTTTTCATGGCTAGATACTCGATAGTGTCGCCGTCACTATGCGAGGTGACCGCCGCCGAAAGAAAATTTGAAGGTGGTCAGAGCCGGGTTCGAACCCAGGATCTCATGTACAAGGGCCGCGCACACTAACCATTGCACCACCGACGGCCACCATAATTTTGACGACCAAATATAATTTTGACATGAAATGTTGCCAACCAAAAAAAAAACATTTTCCGAAAGTATTGGTAACACTTTTTGTTCAATCCGAAAGTTGTACATGGTACCATTTCAAATACGAATCGGAAAGAACTTTCGAATAGTTTTAATTTTCGAATCGAATTACATAGTAGGGGCCCTGTTTATATTATGAAATATATTGCAAAATTTACTTTATGTAGAGCTATAAAAAAGTTCCAAGCAGTTCCATGATATTTCCTTATAAGTTAAATAAAACAACTACTAATAAGTGTAAAAGAGTCAAGTGGTGGTCCCCCCGTTTCCCCTTTCAATAAATACATCATATTTTTCTTAGGTAGTACCCCTAATTCTGAAAATCTCACATGCAAATGAATTTTTTTTAATTCGCTAATTTTTTCTTTTTTTCAGTCTCCTCATAAAATACTTTTGTGCACCACTTAGGTGAACTTAAACTGCTACGAAAATATATTAGAAAGGGAAATTCCACAACTACATTGGGTGTACTAAGATCTGTACATCAAAGAATGACGGTAATACTGCACGAACATTTTTTAAGAATCCTTCGCTCGTTTCAGAAATTACTGGAATTGATAAACACTTAATAGAAAGATTTGCAAATATACTGTCAATAATTTCTTGTGGGCATTACATCAAGGTAGAACTATTTAAAAACTATTGCTTTCAAACAGCAGAAATAGTCATCAAACTTTATGGCTGGTATATAATGAGTGCAAGTGTTCATAAAATTTTAATCCATGGAGCTGATATTATAAAATCGATACCATTACCAGTAGGCCAACTTTCAGAAGATGTAATTGAAGCAAGTCATAAGGAGTATAAAAATTTAAGACAATATCACTCCAGAAAAACTTCAAGAGTCAATACCAAGAGTGACATTTTTAACTGGATGCTGGTTTCTTCGGGCCCTGTTGTGACCCATAACCGAAAAAAAACTAAAAAAATAAAGAAAAATTTAATGATACTGTATTAAATATGCTAAGGCTGCCCACTTTCTGTGGCAACGAAGATGAACAGGAGTTTGATGGCGTCGAAGACTATGAAGATGTTAATGTAGAATAAAATAAAAATTAATTTTTTGTCTCCGTTAGTCATCTTGACAATTATAAAATATGTGAAACAATTAATTTTAATTCTTAATATTTGAAGTAGAATCATCACCAGTTGATCAAATTTAAATAAAAACTTTTAAAAAATATAATTATTAATTCCGCTTTCTATAAGTATTCTCGTTTTAAGTTTTTAATTAGGCCAAATGTTTAGAAATTTGAATTTTTAATTTTCAAAAACTGCCATCAAAATTCCCGTGTAATAAGTTATAAGCGAAATGGACGCCATATTGGATCCGCCATTTTGAATTTTTAAATCGTAATCAGTGACCCCAAAAATCCCGTGTAATATATTGTAAGCGAATTCTTTAAATTTTTTTAAAAATTGTCCGCCATATTGGATCCGCACATTTTGAATTTTTTAAACCTGACATCAGATTCGTAATCAGCGACCCATAAAACCCAGAGGTACCTAGTTTTATTAAAATTTATTGAATCCATATGAAGTAAATAATTTTGTCGCACTAAATCCTCCATTTGTCCCAGCGTGCGTCGCCGAGTATTTTTCGGAGTATTTTTCTCTCGAAGACTCCTACAGATGTTTCGTCTGCTTGCGATAGAACCCAGGATTCTGCGCCATAAAGCAAGACAGGTTGAATGAGAGTCTGGTACAGCTGGACTTTTGTTACTCGAGAGAGGGCTTTATCTCTAAAGTGCTTGCTTAGCCCAAAATAACATCTATTCGCAAGCACAATTCTCCGCTTGATCTCAAGGCTGACGTTGTTGTTTTTGTTCACGGCAGATCCGAGGTATATAAATTCGTCCACTACCTCGAAGTTATAACGATTATCAACGTTCACGCTTTGGTCTAATCGCGTGGAGGCCCTGTTCGTTGAAACCATTAATTTTGTCTTGTCCCACTTTTGCTGACTCCTTCTCAATTCTCGAAAAAAACCGCAGTAACTTCTCTAATTGTGCGCCCAATGATATCTATATCATCAGTATACGCGAGCAGCATGTGACTTTTGCTGCTGATGGTTTAATTCATGTTGACTGCAGCTTTTCTCATAATGATCTCCATTAAGATGTTAAAGAAATCGCACGATAGGGTGTCGCCTTGCCTGAGGCCACGCTTACTTTCGAAAGGGTCGGTAAGATCCTTACCAACTTTCACTGCGTATTTGGTGTTCGTCAAGGTCATCCTGCAAAGGCGTATGAGTTTTGCAGGAATACCAAGCTCAGACATTGCTTCATAGAGTTTTTCCCGTATCGGACTATCGAAGGCCGCTTTATAATCGATAAATATATGATAGGTGTCGATTTGATTTTCGTCTGTCTTCTCCAGGATTTGGCGTAGCGTGAAAATCTGGTCAGTTGTCGATTTTCCAGGCGTAAAGTCGCACTGGTATGATCCAATCAGGTCAGCGATAATTGGTTTCAGTCTTTCGCACATTATACTTGATATAACCTTATATGCTATGGACAAAAGGCTTATTCCACGGTAGTAAGCACAGACTCTCGGTTCAACTTTTTTAAATATGGGACATAGTACACTGAGACTCCAATCGCCGGGCATGCATTCATCTAACCAAATTTTGCTAATGAGATGATGCATGCACCTTATCAGCTCATCGCCGCCAGCTTTAAACAGCTCCGCCGGTTATCCATCGGCTCCTGCGGCTTTCTTGTTCTTAAGCCGGGCTATAGCTGTTCTGACCTAGTCTTGGTTAGGAGGGGGGCAATCGACGTCGTCGTCCATAGTGTGATCGATTGTCCCATCGTCATTGGATATCTCTGGTACTAGTAGCGCGGAGAAATGCTCTCTCCATATTCCCAACATCCTCCGCACATCTGCGATGAGATTTCCGTCCTTGTCTTTATTGAAGGGGGCCCTGAACCATGGCCATTAGTTCCGTTTTTAACTTTTTGGTAGAATTTTCGGGTTTCGTTCTTCCTTCGGATGTCTCAATTTTCTCACTCTCGCGATTTCTCCACTGCCGTTTCTTACGCCTAAAGAGACGGTTTACCTCCTTTCTTTTCTCCCTATACCGCTCAGTTGCAGCTCGCGTTGCAATTGACTGAAGCATTACCATACGTGCAGCGTTCTTTTCGTCTTTTGCAATGCGACACTCTTCATCGTACCACGGTTTATTGCGAAGCGGTTTTTCGAAACCAAGTACGGTTGTTGCGGCAGTTTTTATAGAGTCGGAAATGGGTATCCACTGCGCTTCAAGATCGTTATTGGGAGGGGGTGGGTTCTGTGCCAAAAGTTGCGAGAGCTTCCTTGAGTAGGCTGTGGCTACCTCTGGTAATTGCAGCTTTCCGATGTCCAGCTTCCTCTGCGTCTGGTTTCGTACGATTTTCGCTCTACTTAATCTTGTGCGAACCTTTGCTGCTACCAGGTAGTGATCAGAATCGATGTTAGCTCCTCTGATCACTCGTACGTCCATTACACTGGATGAGTGCCTTCCATCAATTACCACGTGATCAATTTGGTTCTTAGTTCTTTGATCAGGGGATACCCAAGTAGCCTTGTGGATGTCTTTATGCTGAAATCTTGTACCACTAATGACCATGTTTTTTGCCGCGGCCAAGTCAATCAGTCTCATACCGTTGTCGGAACTGTCAGCATGTAGACTGAAATTGCCAATAGTTGGATTAAACACATTCTCCCTTCCTACTTTGGCATTAAAATCTCCTAGTACAATCTTAATGTCATGGCCAGGGCAGCGGTCATACGTTTCCTCTAGGAACTCAAAGAATATGCCTTTGGTATCATCATCTTTCTCTTCTGTCGGGGCATGCACACAATTTAGGGAAATATAAACATATTTCACTTCTATGCGGATTGTGGTTATACTTTCACTCACAGGATTGAACCTAGAGACTAGATGTCGCAGTCTTTTGCCAACTACAAATCCGCAACCAAATTCATGTTTTTCTCATGGCAACTGTAGTATATGTTGCAGTTTCTTTTTCTTGTGCAGCCATGTCCTGTTCATCGTATTTCCTGGATAGCGGTAATGTCAGCCTTAAAACTTTCGAGGACATCTGCCAATTGGATGCTTGCACCGGATCTATATAGAGTTCTTACACTCCAAGTGCATATCCGTAAATCGTGGTCCTTATAACGTTTGCAGGGGTCGTCAACAAATAGGGGTTGTTTATGTTTTCTGTTTTTTGTATTTTCACTGCCATTATGAACGGTGGCGGGAGGCAAACCCAGCCCACCGTGTTTTTGAATTTTACCTACTGTCAGGATATTTGATTGCAGCCGCCCATTATGGATCAGACGCTGACCAGGATGCGATATGTTGAACCTGGATTTTCTTCTTTTAGTTTCTATCCGCCGTTGGCCCGTATGTTTGGCTCATCCGCCTTCTAAGGACAAAAGAATATGCCCGATTGTTTGATGAGCTTCAATGACATCAGTCACCTACTAAACCTGATTTGATGCTCATTTGTTTCGCCTTCTCACTCTAGCTAGCTAACGGAGGTTTCCGAAAAGCTATTGCCCAGGACATACTGCGTGGAAGTAGTGAGCTGCTTGGACTGCCCAATGAAGGAATCATTTCTGGCCACTCCCAAGTGAATGGCAATCAGAAACTTTCCACCTCCACGGACAGTCCCATGTCGATATGGCGAAAAGTGGAATACCAGACGATATGCTGAAATTTAGGGCACACGCATATGACGGAAATCAAACAGTGGAAACTGCACTTCATGAGGTAACCCAATACATAGAGAAATCTCCCAATAGCAAAACTCGCAAAATATGCTCAACCAAATATTTCTGCGCGGTCTGCTCACTCAAAAGACCGAAAAAAACAAGACGGAATCGGTCAGTGCCTGAACAGCATCTCTCTTTTTGACGTAGAATACGTCTTACCTTACGGTATGAGAAGTCATGTCAGGTTTTTATTGTTGTAATCTTTATTTCATTGAATTTGAGGAAACGGCTAGATGAATTCTTTTAAAATTTTTTTGTAGGTAAATGAAGATGTTATCTTTCGTTTGATATACATTTCATATTGGTTGATATATTTCTAGTATTTTAATTTCTCAAATGAAAATTGTTTAAACACATACACTCAAACATATGTGTGGTGTTTGGTTGAGTGTTTTTGGTTGCTCAACATTGCTTAGGAACATGTATCTAGTAAAAAGTGAAACGAACAGCAAGCTAATGTTGCTTGGCAACATGTATCTAGGAAAAAGTGAAACAAACAGTAAGCTAACGTAATAAAGCTTTTTTGCGAAAGCTTCAATAAAGCTGTTGTAACATTAATTTTGAATTGTAAAGCGTAAAGCTTTCACACAACGCTCGAATGCTAATGCGAAGACTCGATAAGGTAAACCTTTTTTAATATTAGGGCGGCCCTCTCAACATTCGCAGAACTTATTTCAATAAAAATATTGATTAAAATACATAAATTAAATTAAGTTTAAAAAAATTGAACATAATATTTTTTTTTTAAACGGACTTGAATCAAATGCCGTTGGTAAATATAAAAATTACAGCAGACAGTTGTCCGAGGCCTTCGGCCACGGACTGTCCCTGCAGGCTGTGTCAGAGACACGGCCATTTAGTTTAACGTAGAATACGCCATCCGATAAGACAGAAAACATATATAACAATAAATGATAAATAATATAAGCAAATGAATTTATTGTTATATATGTTTTCTGTCTTATCGGATGGCGTATTCTACGTTAAACTTAATGGCCGTGTCTCTGACACAGCCTGCAGGGACAGTCCGTGGCCGAAGGCCTCGGACAACTGTCTGCTGTAATTTTTTTTGTTTCGTTCTCGGGTTTCGGGTTGAGCGCAACACGCGAAACGATCGATACGAAAAGAACCGTCTGTCGCTCAGCAACTGAAAGTCAGTAAAAGAGCAAGCCAAAGAAGAACAAAGTTTGAGAGATTTTTCGCGACGGTTTAGCAACGAGAGAGACCAATTATTGAGAGCTGTGCTCAATAGTAATTTGTATACACTTTCAGTATGCATATACATTGAGGGTGTGTTCAACAATTTCCAGTCCGAAACACTCACCCAATCCGTATACCAGTCTGCAGTGGACCGGACATTTAAAGACTGGATCTAGCATATGCTAAGGAATATGTACATGGATAAACTGCGGTTCTCATGGCATAAATATAAGAGACAGGGTGCAACGTGGAACACCACAAGATCCTTATCATCACTAAGGATCCTTACCGACGAAGGACTAAGACCAGACTGCTATGAAGACGATGTTGCAACACTAATTAGGAGAAAAGATCCAAATTGATTATGCAGAGAGGGCAATGAATATAACGTAAAAAAAAATGGTTTCCCGTTACATCCCATGAAGGAATTTGGGAGAGCTTCTCACAACCAGTGAGCTGTGCGCTTTATAAGCACTGATTGGGACCTACAGTTTTACACCGGTTCCGAAAGGTATTTTGAGAAGCTTTTTCATGGCTAAGTACTCGATAGTGTCGCCGTCACTATGCGAGGTGACCGCCGCCGAAAGAAATTTAAGGTGGTCGGAGCAGGGATCGAACCCAGGATCTCCTGTACAAGAGGCGCGCACACTAACCATTGCAAAATACGATAATTTAAATGGATCTTTAAGAAAAGTTACTTTTGTAAAATGATAAACTATTTTTAAGAAATTTTTTTTATGGTATGGTTTTTTAAAAAGTATATTTTTTGGTCCTTTTTGTAAGAATATGTATTATATTTTCCCGAAAAGGTAATTGTTTTAAAGAGAGGTACTTCTTTTATTAAAAGCTAATGTTTGTTTAAGAAAAAGTACTAGTTTTAAAGAAGTAAGAAGAAATAGAAGGGTATGATTTTTTTTTTACAAAGAAGTGCTTTTTTAAAGAACAGGTACTTTTTAAAGAAGTGGTACTGTTTTTAGGAAAAGGTTATTTTTTTCAAGAAAATGTACTTATTTTCAGAAAGGCTACTTATCTCAAGAAAAGAACAGGAATTTTTGTAAGAAAATTTATTTTTTTTAAGAGAAGGTAGTTTTTTTTTGAAGAAAAGGTTTTTTTTTAAATAGGAATTTTCTTTTGAATTGGTCTTTTTTCAAGAATAGGTAAATTTTTAAGAGTCGGTACTTATCTCAAGAAAAGTTATTTTGTTTCACAAAGACGGTACTCTTTAAAGAAAAGGTAGTTTTTTTTTGGTTTTTTATTTTTTAAAGAAAAGGTGCTTTTTGTACGAAAATTTCCTTTTTTAAGCAAAGGTACTTCTTTAAGATAATGGGGGGTTTTTTTTAAGAAAAGGTACTTTGTTTAAGAATATGAATATTTCTTTTTGTGAAAATTTACTTTTCTAAGAAAAGGCACTAATTTAAGAAAATGTTCTCTGTTTGAACTTCTTTCACTTTGGCTTTTCTAAATTTGCTTTTTATTGGGCTTGAAACTACAATATACATATACTAAATATTGGTCTGTCCACCTAGAAAACTACCTATTAAACAAGAAATTTCCCAACATATGTGAGACATCTAGCATAGAAAAATAAAAACCATCGATGATTCATTTGCTTAATCACCAATTTCACCATAGGGCACACGCTGTTTCCGTACGACCATTTTTCAATCGGATGCGACTAAAAAGCACTCAAACATAATTTTTATTTCGATTCTGTTCTTTAAATTTGAAAATTGAATATATATGATAGAAAAGCATATCGCTTTTGTTATTTGTTGACAATACAAGAGGCGAAAAACATTGTTATATAGTTTCTTCAATAGTTTTTCTTTTCAGGAAAATTTTCCCATATCCACCACTCCGGCGCCATCTAGAAAACTACCCTTTACTTTCAAATCCACCACTTATCTTTCACCATCTATGATTTTATATTTATTTATGCATCTAGTTAGTCTAGACACAAACCAAAGCAAAAGTATACCATTTAGTTGTTAATAGTGGGATGTAGCATAATAGTGTTAAAACAAAAGTTGTTTAATTTTTTGTTTCATTTAGCCCCCATCCCGCAATGTTCGATAAGGATCTTCGTTCCAATAATGGAGGCCTTGGCCGGCTACAGGCAAGATATGATTGAATCCGTCCGAATATCTGAAGTAAGGATTAACGCGAACTGACAATTGACAGGATGGGATCCTGGCACACACGCCAATTGGATCCTGCTGTTATACGGATGGCTCAAAGAAGAGGTCTGAGATTTTTCATTGGAAATTCGGCCACCGAAACCTACCTACGCCTCCAGGATCACAATACGAATATTCAAGCGGTCGTGAATATCTTCACGGATAGCCAGATGGCATTTAAGATAACATCATTGACAACTGTCAAATCTAGAACAGTCATTGGACTGCAAAAAAGTTATCAATGATTATTCCACGCCCGGCAGACTTAGCATCTGATTGCCGTGACACAGTGGAGTTATCGGTAATCAGCGTGCGAACATTCTGGCGAGCGCGAAACCTTTCGGGGCGACAAAAGCTGAGTTGAACCAATGGACGGAATCGGCCCACAGAGGGCTGCGGAATCAAGAAACAGCGGGCAGGATGACAAAGATCTTATGGGGAAACCCCTATGGGGTGAGAGCAAAAGGCGTGCTGAAACTGAGGAAGTCTGAAATGAGCAAGATGATGGGAGTCTTAATGGGACACTCGGGCTTGCGTGCCCACCAATACCGTATTGGAAAAGTTGAAAATAGTGGATGCAGGGCTTGCAGAGATAACGATGAGACGATGGAACATTTCCTGTGCCAATGCCCGGCAATCACACAGGTCAGATCCAGGTATCTCTCGTACCGTACAATTCCGGACATAACCAATCATATTGCAATAGACTGGAACTTTCTTTGGAACTTCGTGTATAGCACCGAATTCCTCTGAGGGTATGATAACTTAGTTGGGTAAATTGACAGCCGACAATAGGTCGAATCAGCGGCTTAAGAATATGTCTACGGACATGGCAAGGATCAGAGAGTTATTTCTCTACCATACCCCTCTTTTTCAAACTAACTAACTTATCAATTACAATATAAAAATTTTACATTTCAATATTGTGGAGTCGGATACCTATTTAAAATATAGAAATTCGTTTGATATATTAATGGTATTCACAATTTCTTGTATTTTCCATTTTGCATAAATATCATAGTTGTAATAAATTTGACATATTTCATTTCTTGCTGTTCACTATATATTTGTTTACAATTTTTATTATTTAGCATTATAAATTGTTTGTTTCACCGATTCAAAAAACAATAGTTTGATGGATTTGAAAAATGTACTTTGTATAAAATTGTATTTAATTACAGAAAATACAAAAGATTGTGAATACCGCTATTATTTTGAATACACACAATTTAGCTAAACGATTTTAGAAAAAGACATAATTCTTAGAAAGGTGTTCAGAGTCCATTTAACGCCCACCGGAGGTGACGGCTTCTAATTAGGTACTAATATTCTTAATGATGCTGATACACGACAATGTGTAGATCGTGGGTGGTTCGTTTCCCAGAATCTGAATCATTTATTCAGACAGACACAATCATTAGAGAGATCCGACAACGTAACAAATCATCATATTATGAAAGTGACAAGCTAATGTGTCCGTATAATAAATATGTAGATTACCCCTAGTACGTAGTATTTCAATATTTCAAAACTTTCCACATGATTGTGATGACGGACGGGTTTCTAAATCTTTTTTATAGCTATAGCCTTTCTAGCAAAATATGGGGCCAGGTTATATTTATAGAATCCCTCTAAATGGGGACGTCGTTAAATTATGAGATCAAAAATAAAAATCTTGTATTTTTTTAATGATTTAATAATTGTTGAGATTATTGAGAAAAATAGATGAGAACATTTTAAAATGAATTTTTGACTGAAATTTAGAATAAGAAAGATAAACTGAAAATTTGATTGGAATTTTGAGTTTAAATAAGTAGCTAACTGTCTTGACAGCGTTGATACAATTCCAAAGATTTTATAAAACTATATTACGGGAATAGAATTTTACAATTTTAACAATTTATTATTATAAAAAAAAAAATACTTAACGCCGCACCGATTGTAGACAAGGAGTCAAGGATTATTGCCATATATCAACATTGAAAATCGCACAGTGGGATATATTTCAGAAAATTTTCCAAAGTTGACTACTTTTTTTTTCATTTCCAAGAAAATAAAAATTCTGGTTTTGTTCTTTTATGTTTTTTTTTTACATATTTTGATACACGCTGAAGAATAACGGCCCCTGTAACATATTGCAGGAACCATGTACATGTTTGCAAGCATTGTTTTCGCGAACTGAAGACCTGCTGCATTTTTTTCTTTAGTGTCTGTCACGTTTTTGTTTTCAACCGTTCTCAACAAACAAAACCACATTTGGGTCACAAATACAAATATTATAACCTATTAGTCATTGTATACCAAACATGTTATATTGAATAGCAAACACAATGTGTTTGGACACAAGTATGGTATATTTGCGACAAGCAACAAACACGTTATATTTGCACACAAACAGCAAAAAAAGACAATTTTTTCAGCGTGTACAATTGTTGATAATGCGCACAAAATCTTCAAATTTTTTCGTATTACAGATATTAGATTTTTTCGAATTTTGAAAATCGAAATATTTTGATCTCTATTTTCGCATTTCTTGAACTGTATCTCATTCATTTTTAGAGATATATAAAGAGTAAGAACAAGGGGAACGATTCCACCAGGACATCAAGATCATGGAGGAAAATACTAAGGTCGATGTGATAGCCATATGATGGCAGACTACTGCTGGAACCTACAACGGGACTGTACCAACAAAAAGTATCAAGGAAAATCCCACACAAGACGGGTTTCTTAACTCGTGTTTCTTGTAATTATGAAATATTTCTGTTATTAATATTCATTTAAAATTTTTATCAAAATGAGATACCATCACTAAATTGTGAATTAAACCAAAACTTGTTAAATGATTTTATTGAAATATGGCTACTTTTGTTTGTAACATATTTATGTTTATAACTAAAGATTAAGAAATAGCATTTGTGAGTTTTTTGTTTTTTTTTATAAATTTAAAAAAAAACAACAAATTTTAAATTTTGCATTTTTTGAAAAAAGTTTTTGAATATTTTCGAAACTATTGACTTTATCAAAACACATTGTAGGTGTAACTTGGAGATAATTTAGCTGCGGATTTTCAAATTTTTCACTTAACCAAATCGGACAAACTGTTCTTGAGTTATGCTAAAATGTGTGGTGAAACCTTCTTCATTTTTAAAATAGAGAGAGAATCAGAGTCAATTCAAAAAAATTGAGTTATAGGATAAGAACATCACTATCTCATACATCTAAATTGACTCCAAAAAGTTGAACCGCAGAAAAAAAATCTTAATTTTGTCACCCTGTGTTATTTTATATTCCTAATTTTGTTTGTTTACATAAAACATATGTTTCAAAACATATGTTATTTTTTGCAAATTCTTACTGACAAAAATTTCTCCCGTAAAAACTTGTAAGTTCTCTATCATCGAGCTGTCAAAATAATCTCTCCCTTTCTCTCTCGTTACTGGCTTTGTGGTGTAAACAGAACAATTTGTACAAATCGTTACAAATTATCAGTACGCAGACAGACATATTATAACGTATTAATCATTGTGTCTCCAACACGTAATATTGACTAGCAAACACAATGAGTTTGGACACAATAATACCATATTTGCGACAAGCTACAAACTTGTTACATTTCCATCCAAACAACAAAAAAGACAGATTTTTCAGTGTGAACCAATGCAATTTCCCTTATTTACAGAGATTTGAAAAATTCATCTCCGTCATAAAATGGAATTAATTCGTGAACATTTTCGTGCGATTATGCTTCATCTTGTGTAAATGATGACAAATTCGATCGCAGTATTTCTAATGACGTTTATAAGATCGTAAAAGGCGATGAGTCATGGATCTGTACATATGAACCCGAATCTAAACAGCAGTCGATAGGATTGGTCTTACAGGACAAGCCGAGTCCAATGAAAGTGTTTCGCGCACGCAGCACTTCGAAGCAAATGGTCGCCTGTTTCTTCACAAAAACCGGGCATGTGGTTGGTTACCATGCCATTCGACCAATGTAGAACGGTCAATTCGGAGCTGTACACCACCATTTGTTTGCCTCTAGTCTTTGGAGAAATAAGGAAAATCTACCACTGAACACGACAATGCAAACTCTAATAGGTCAACTGAAACAACTGACTTATTTAGCCCTCAAACTATAGAATTAATGCGTCATCCTTTGTACAGCCTTTTCTAGAGACCCAATGACTTTTTTCTTCCCCCCACATCAAACTTTAATTGCTCGATCAACGACAACGCCTGAAGAAGCGGTTGATGCGTTTAAAACGCATATTTTTGAGTTTGGTTTCGGACGCATGCAAAAGTGTATTAATCTGCGTGGAGAGTATAGGGTTTTTCAATAAGAGCCCTACAAAAGTTTTTTTAAATAAAACAAAACCTGTTTTAGATATCACTGAAATTCTTTATTCCTGTGAAAGTACGTTCGATGCCATTATGTATGGAACTCGATTTCTTTTTCATGGCCACCACCGGTACGCTTGCAGAAGTCCAGACGCTGAACCCAATTTTCGACGGTTTTCAAGCATAAATCGGCCGATACTGCTGCAATTTCACGTTCGATATTCGTACGAAGTTCATCAATCGTCGCTGGCTTGTTGGAATAGACCATAGACTTGACGTAGCCCCACAGGAAATAATCTAACGGCGTCAAATCGCACGACCGAGGCGGCCAATCGACTGGGCCATTTCGTGAGATAACACGTTTACCAAACTTGGTTTCCAATAAATTGATTGTGGCATTCGCTGCGTGGCTTGTGGCGCCGTCCTGTTGGAACCACATGTACTCCAAGTCTATATTATCCAATTGGGGCCAAAAATATCCGGTTATCATTGAACGGTAGCGATTCGCATTCACAGTAATGTGCCGGTCTTGATCATCATGGAAGAAGTACGGCCCAATGACGCCGCCGGCCCATAAACCGCACCAAACCCTAATGTTTTCGGGATGCAATGATGACTCATGGATTACGTGTGGATTGCTGTCTGACCAATAATGCATATTTTGCTTATTGACGAAGCTGTTCAGCCAGAAATCAGCCTCAGCGCTGAAGATGATTTTCCGATGAAAATCCGAATCATTTTCAAGTTGTTGCCCAGCCCAATTCACGAACATACGACGCTTATGGTGCTCAAGCGGCTTCAGTTCTTGCGTCAATTTGATCTTGTAAGGATGTAGGCCAAGATCTTTTCGCAAAATTCGCCACAACGACGTCACAGAGATGCCCAACGCTTGAGAACGACGTGTGAGAAACACATTTGGGCTTTCTTGAACTGAAGCCTCAGCGGCAGCAATATTCTCGACACTACGGGCACTTCTTTGTCTCACTGGCACGGGAACATTTTGTACTGTGCCTGTGGATTCAAATTTTTCCACTAGACGCTCAATTGTTGATCTGGTAGGACGATTAAGAAGAACGTCTTTTGCATGATTAATCTCCATCGGAGCGAGATGACCACGGTAGCACAGATGCAGCATAAATTGCCCTAATTTAAGGAACCTTGGATAGTATAGAACAAATTGATTGGTTACAAAACTGCCAACTAACAACCTTTCAAAGCAAATATGGTTTCTTGGCCAAGAATTTGCGATTTAAATGAATAAATAATAAATAGTTTCCCATTACATCCCATGAAGGGACTGGAGAGAGCTTCTCACAATCAGTGCGCTTTCTAGTTTTACACACACTGATTGGGACCTACACTTTTACACCGATTCCGAACGGTATTTTGAGAAGCGTATTCATAGCTAAGTACTCGATATTGTTGCCGTCACTAAGCGAGGTGACCGTCGTCGAAAGAAATGTTAGGTGGTCAGTGCAGGAATCGAACCCACGTACGCATGTACAAGAGTCGCAAACACTACCCATTGCATCACCGACTTCCTTTTTATCCCACCGAAAAGCATGCTTTCTCTTCGCTCCAGAGTTGTCAAAAGCAGGTGGGACAGTGCTGAAGCAAGCCGATGACAACATGACGTAGCAATGGCACATACGTCTACCATCTGACGCACCGACCTACGACAACTACGACAGAACTAAAACGTCTGGTTAGAGACGAAAACACAGATAAGCACGTCCTCCTAGAATGTGAGGCATTCTCTTATCATTTTGCTTTAGATAATTATTTGCTTAATACAGTTGCCAAGGGATACGTTCCGCCTGAAGCCTTTATACTGCTAGATAGACGAAAATATGTCCAAAACGAGCATGGAATACCGGTCTTTTATCATACTTATAGACGGGCCACTGATAAATCTATTCAATTTATAGAGTATAATGAGTATACGAAACGTTTCGACACAAGTGTATCAAATAGACACTTTTTATTAACATTAAACTGCTCGAAATTCTGGTGGTTATCCTGAAATAGTGCACACTATATTGTTTCCTTTTACTTTAAGACTATTTATTTTATACATCTCATATAATCACGTGATGTTTTTGTATACTTTTCATCACATATTTTGCTGTTATTATATTGTACATTTGAACAAGCCTAATGAGAACTAAAATTCTAAACATATTTATAATATTAACATTCATTGTACTAGAGATCCCTCATAGGGACAGTGTATAATTTTAAATTGATACTATTACTATTGTTTATTGTAGTTATATATTGAATATTAATTTGAAACCAATAAACATTATGAAAAAAAAAAAAAAAAAAAAAAAATATTCGGTTATCATTGAACGGTAGCGATTCGCATTCACAGTAATGTGTCGGTCTTGATCATCACAGAAGAAGTACGGCCCAATGACGCCGCCGGCCCATAAACCGCACCAAACCGTAATTTTTTCGGGATGCAATGATGACTCATGGATTACGTGTGGATTGCTGTCTGACCAATAACGCGTATTTTGCTTATTGACGAAGCCATTCAGCCAGAAATGAGCCTCATCGCTGAAGACCATAAATTGGACGTAGCGCTCTTAAAGTTGAGGCCACTGACTCCAAATTTCGGTAGTAAATTTTAATAATTTCGACTCGTTGTTGGCTCGTATATCTTTCCATGATGAAATGGCAAACCTTACTGAAGAGAAATGTCAAAAGAGCGGGAAAAAATATGGCGTCGTTTGCTGTGCCTATCGATTTACTTTTGTAGCGTCTCTGTTGAAAAACCCGATATTTTGAAAAACAATAAAGCATCTATGTTTATATATTTTTTTTTTATCTGAAAACCCATCAATGTCTTTATGTAGTTCGCCTCGTGGACTCCGCTTAAGTTGACATTTATTTATTTTACGCATTTAATTTAATTTTTGAAATTTAATTTTCTCCCACCCACTTATGATTTCTTAGTACGACGAACAATTCGTAATCGGAGCAGCCATTATCAAACATCAACCTTCCCCGTGAATGATTATCACGTGACAGTTTCTATCACGTCTCGTCGGTCGATCGACCGTATGTGTCACGTTCTTTATCATCGGTTAAATTAAATATTTATTTAAAATCATTCATCCGGTTGTTAAATCAACTAAAAAGTGTAATTAACTAAAGGTCTCTCCCTGTCTTATCAGTTGCTTGATGACATACTTTGTACTGACTGGTTCATTGTTTGAACATTCAGTTATCAGCAGACAAGTCTCGTGTTTCCAGTCCAATACCACGAAGTTTCACGTTGGCACAGGCAACATGAGTAGTAGCTGGCTACCAAGTGCGGCGGAAGTAGTACAACTTGAAATCATACAAATTGGAGAAGTTGGGGGGAGGGGTACAGTATTGTAGAAATCTAATCACCTGTCATAAAAAGTTTGAAATGTCAAGAATTTTAAGTAGAGCCAACACATAAATACACATGCATAAATAGGCGTAATTTTACTACAATTCCATTCCAAGTCACATGTCTTATTTCAATTTATTGTTATAATCTGCTGGTTGCTCGTTGGGCTGGCTGTTAATACTTCTTATCAACTATCAAATGATCTTTAACATTTATAAGTAATATTGACACATCGAAGAGCCCAGAACAGCCAATGTTCCATTTATCGCCTGGACACTTGGAATAGCATGAAATAACTTTAATGGCAAACGGCGCACACTAGGGGAATGTGTCGTTCTAGAACTTTGGATATTAAATACATACACATATTTTAAAGTGGGACTCTTATGGATGCAATCAGTTCAACATATGTTTACACTGAAAGAATAACGCTTCGTCGCATGGATGAATCAGTTTCGTTAATGTTTCTACGCTGCTACAAGGAAAAGTTTCGTATATCCGACAATTTGGTAGTCGCTGCAACGAAAAATTTCATACATGATTACTTTGACAATTTTTCATTTCGTTGCAACAACATACTTTTCGTTCCTGCAACATTTTTATTTAATTTGAATTCTGTAGAAAAATGGGTTAACAATTAAAAAAAAGTAAGTGCCTGAGATTTAAATTATTGATATTTGATTGATCTCTTCCTTTTTATAGTTTATTTTGATTATTTATTTATTTCGGAGGTTTGCCAACATTCGTAGTTGACGAAACAATTTCGTTATTGCAACGAAACTAATTTTTATGAAGACAAAGAGATAAAAGGAGTCCAAAAAGTGTACGAGCGTAAAAAAGAGTACAGCAAGAGAAAATGGTGAGCGTGAGTGGTGGGTCACGTACACATCTTAAATCAGTTCCTTTGCAACAACCGTAAGTGGTAGACATATTTCTCCGGCGGAATAATTTAAATAAATTTGTTAAAAAGAAGTAATTATTTTAATTAATTATTACTTAGTAATAATCTTTTATTGTGAAAAGTAAATTGTGTGAATTTATGTGTTTGCTGTAATCGTATGAGTAAATTAATTATCTATAAATTAAATAGATGACACTAGCACGGTCTTCAAAAAATGATATACCACGGAAAAATACAACTCTGTGATATAGATTAAAAACTCACCTCAAAGCACTGCAACAATGCGAGAATGCATGAAGAAAAAGAAGAACATGGTGGAAAAATTCTGTCTGTTTGTTGTTGTTGGAATTATAGGCCTTTCAGTGATGTTGATACTTAGGGAACTTAGATCGATACTAATTCGCACATGTGAATTGCAGAATTGAGTTTGTATATATACGATTGATGACCAACCGATGGTACCAATTCAGGTACAGTAGTTAGGCATCTGATGATGAACTTGTCACGGAGTTCGAAACTAGTCATGCCAGTGAGTGTGTGTTGAACTGAATTGTGTATTGTTTCCAACAAAAACCAACCATTTTTCAATTAGAAAAATGTTCATGACTTGTAAGCTTGTAGTATGAATTTCTCATACATTAACCAAAAATTAAAAAGATAAATAAACAGAATGCAAGGAGCAACATGACAGCAAAGAGAGGGGCGCATCGATAGCAGAAAAACTACGCCGAAATATGTAATTGAACATTTGAAATCGCAACCAAATGTTGGTGTTTTTAACTATAATTCGGTCGCGCTTGTTTCGCTGTATTGGAATTTGGTTTCGAATTCAACGAAAAGGAAGAAGTCAAATGAACAAAGTGTTTCAAAGTAATACGGTCACAAAAAGCAACAATTTAAAGAACAATGAAATGAATCCAATTGGAATTTTAACAAATTTGGTTAAAATCAATAAAAGAGCAGTTGAGGAAACTGCTTACAGAGCGATCAACTGGCTTAATGACGTGAAGATGTGGTGCTACAATTGAATGACAGGACCCTCAACACAAATACAACTGCATATTTCGTTTGTATACAATGATGTGGTTCTATGTTAAAGGAAGTTTTGAACAGAGATCAATTGCTGTGATGAAACCCATACGGGAGTAGAGCTCATATATATTCATGGTAAGTACAGACATAAGTAGATATGTACATTAGGGTGGGTCAATTTGTATGGAACCAAAAAACTTGACAAAGAGTATAGCAGGAATGTAATCTACGGCAAACTCTAAGAAAATGTTCCGAAGAAACCATGGCTCTGAAATCAAAATCGAGCCTGCCATTTTTCACTTGAAAATTTTTATATTATCGTAAAAAATCGACCAGAAAGCCATACTTTTGAAACTTGATACTCTTTGTTTTCTATGAAATTTCACACATACATATATTCTACTCATTGCTGCCGTTACAATGACGTTTATTTTAGGTCGAAACCCCCCCAGTTCATGTTTTATAGCTGTGTAAAGTTGGTCATCTGCAGCATTTCTGTGAAGAGATACCTGTGGTAATGTTAGAATAACTTTTGAATGCGATATCAGATTGTAACGATCATGGCATCGCCTGATAGGTTTTAACATTCTCTTTAGGAATAAAAAACACAAATGGCAGATCTGAGAGCGCATTCAAAAGTTATTCTAACATCTCTTCCCAAAAATGGCGCAGATGACCAAATTTATACAGCTATAAAACATGAACCGTGGGGAGTTTCGACCTAAAATAAACGTCATTATAACGGCAGCAATATATAGAATATATGTGTGAAATTTCATAGAAATCGAAGAGTATCAAGTTTCAAAAGTATGGCTTTTGGGTCGATTTTTACGATAATATAAAAATTTTCAAGTGAAAAATGGCAGGCTCGACTTTGATTTCAGAGCCATGGTTTCTTCGGAACATTTTCTTAGAATTTGCCGTAGTTTACGTTTCTGTTATACTCTTGGTCGGCAAAAAAATTGACCCACCCTAATGTACATATCTCAAATATAGAAATCTTAATAATAAATTCCACATATTTTTTTTTAATTGCAGGACCTGACTACAACAGCCGCAATAATACTCAACCCCTCGACTACCACAATCTTTCTCCAGACGAGTGGAATGGCTATAATATATTTAGCAATTCAAGGTCATTAAGCAGTGTATTTATGTACAATTAACAATAAATAAGTGCAAACACACTTTAAGACATTCATTGCAGCAATGAAACAAAATAATAGCAGCAATGCATAAAATCATAGCAGCAATGAAACAAGTTGATAGCCGGAATGAAACAGATTCATAGCAGCAATGAAGCAAATTCAATGCTGTAATTAAACAAATTCATTGCAGGAACGATACTTATTCATTTCAACAATGAAACAAATTCATTGCAGCAACTAAACAAATTCGTTGCAATAATGAATAAAATTCATTGCAGTAACAACTATACTTTCGTCACAGTGACGAACAATTTGCAGTTGATGAACACAATTTCGTAGCAGGAATGAAACTATACGTTATCTCACTTTTGATGACAAAAGTTGTTGGGCTGATGAACATTTTCATCCCTGTGACGATGATTTTCCGTTCAGTGTAGGTTGACTTGATAAAAGAGATAAAGCCATCTCTCGAGAAACAAAGATCCACCTATGTATGTATAAGTATATGAGATTGAGGTGTATTATGTACTTTATGTTATAGAGGTGAAATAATATTTTAGACCAGTATTTCCAATATATTAAGCAAAGGTTTCTATTAATTATTTTAAACAAGACATTTCAACACGTTTCCCTGTTTCAACTAATTAATATTTAATCGGTTACATAAAGGGTCCGCCAAATAACTTTTTTTTTTGAAAATGCTATAAAAAAAAACTACTGAATATTTTCTCAAATTTCTTTTTTTATTTGAAAGTACAATCCTTCCGGTTAATAATGGAAAATAATTTCATTCAAATGGCTGCCTCGGCTGGCCATGCAGTAGCCTACACGATCGGTCCAATTTTGTGCGCAGCTTTATTTCACCAATGGCTTCACGAATATTGTCCTTTAAAGCGTCAATTGACTCTGGCTTGTCGGCGTAACACTTATCTTTGAGGGCACCTTACAAATAATAGTCCAACGGTGTCAAATCGCAGCTCCGATGTGGCCAAACGACATCAGCTCTGCGGCTGATAATGCGATCTTCAAAAACAGGGCGCAAAACATCGAGTGTAGCTTCGGCTGTGTGGCACGTAGCGCCGTCCTGTTGAAACCAAATGTTGCCAATATCCTCCTCTTCAATTTTTGTGAACAAAAATTCGTTCAACATGGCCCGATAACGATCGCCATTGACTGTAACGGCCACTCCTTGCTCATTTTCAAAGAAAAATTACCCAATTATGCCTCTGGACCAAAATCCGCACCAAACAGTGACTCGTTTTGGGTGCATCGGCTTTTCAATGTATGCGTGCGGGTTTTCTGTGCCCCAAATGCGACAATTTTGCTTGTTTACATACCCGCCAAGATCAAAATGAGCTTCATCTGAAAAGATTATTTTTTTTGGCAAAATCGGCATCTGCTGTAAGTCGATCGCAGGCTCATTTTTCCAATATTTCCCAGCGTTGTTCAAGCGTATACACAACCATATTCGTTCAGAGGAAGGATAAAACTAATTATCTGTCAAATCAGACATGAGCTAAGTGTTACCATTCACGAAATAAGCACTAGTTAAAAAAAAAACGTTAGATGGCGGACCCGTTATAAAGTTTGAACGATGTTGTGATAAAGGGTTTGCCACCATGTCGGCAGCTAGCTAGATAAATGACTTTCGGTGACCTTTTCTCGAATAAAAACCTTTCAATGCTACACCCAGAGAACCAATTGGTTGAGAAGTGGTTGTATCCACCGTAAATTCGGCTGTTACCACCGAATTGGGGTTGTCACGACCGAATTTAGTCCTCACAACTGAATTTCGGTTGAAGCAACCCCGTTTCATAATTGATTCGGTTGTGACAACTGAATCTTGAATTATATTCGTTCTGTCAACCAAATTTTATAAAATTTCGGTTGGAACAACCAAATTTAGAAATACTTCGGATGCAGCAACCGAAATTGTTGGTACCAAATTAAGTTGGAGCCACCGAATGTGGCATCAATTCAGCTGCAACAACCGATTCGGTTGTAACTAACTATCAATTCGGTTGTAACTACCGAATTTTGTATCATTTCGGTCGCAATAAATGAATTAACCCTTAAGCCGGTTGCAGCGACCGAATTTGGCATCAATTTGGTTGCTGTAACCGAATTTCTCATGAATTATGTAGGTACAACCGAATTTCATTTCCAATTTGGTTATCACAACATAATTCTTTGTATTTAAAACTTCACGTTTAAAGTTATAAAACAAAGATAAAATTAAAAAAAAGTAGAGAATGTATAATTGTTCATGTCGCGGCGATATCAAAATTGTTGTGTGGTTATTAACAAAGGTAAGTAAAAATATTGTTATTACGATTTTTGTATTAAATCGTCTTATTTTGCAGAATATGTCCAGGCAGATATCAATAGTCTATCTGTTTATGAAACGGACTAGGACCTAAATCAACAGATACAATACGCCAGATTTGGTGCGGTGACGCTTGATGGCCGGGACTTCAAAAAAGGTCGGTAGTGACATGTAAAACTCATGTGTTAGATTTACCTATATAATTGCCTTTATTTCCTGGATTTGTGATTTTTTATAAGAATACAAGAAAATAAATAATTTCTTAATAATACAAACAACATTTGTGACACTATCTAAATTCGGTTGTGAGAACCTCTAATGAGGTTGTGCCAACCTCTATTCGGCTGTCTGTCTTAACCGAATTTTTCTGTGAGTGTATATGCTTAATAAATTTCTGAAATTCAGAATATTGGGCTATTCTGATTGCAGCGGTGTTGCCAGTTTGTGTATCAGGAACTACAGTATAGTTTATTGTATCCTGAAGTAATTGCTTTAACTAAATTACTTCCGTTGAAGCCTCATTTGTTGCTACTATTTGCGCTGCTGTGGTTAAAGTTGTGGCTAATCCAAGACATAGCTCCACCTGCATAAGAAACAACAACTCAAGTTGATGACCTTCGTGTTGTCATATTCGAGGGCGGATTAGAACTTCGCTCGTAGTTATATGAAATGCAACACTGGCTCTCATTAAGTACCACCTGTTAATATACCACTGTCAAATTTTGAGCAAGTTCCGTCATTTACTTTGCGTTTAACAGCTGTTTAAAACATACAAACTAGTACATTTTTTTAAAAATGGAAAAAGTGAATTTCGGGTGCTCAATCGACTTTATGTTTTGCGAAGAAAACCCGTCAATCAAACCAAGGAAAAGCTTGATAAATACTATGGGGACTCTGCACCATTCATTTCAATGGTAACAAAAGTGGTTTACTGATTTTCGTTGTGGTCGCACAAGTACAAATGCCGCTGAACCTTCTGGACGGTCAATTGAGGTCAATACACCCGAAAATGTGGAAAAAAATGCACGAATGGTGTTGGCTGATCGAAGAGTAAAAATGCGTGCGATTGTTGATGCCATAGGCATGTCATATGGCAGTGTGGTTTCGATTTTAAATGATCAGTTGGGTTTAAAAAAGCTGTCTGCAAGATGGGTGCCGCGTTTGCTCTCAATTGACCATAAACGTAGTCGTGTGACAACTGCGAAGGATTGTTTTTTAGTTATTTAATTGGGCTACGAATTGGAACCTCATCCGCCATATTCTCCGGATTTAGCGCCCAGTGACTATTTCCTGTTTCCATACCTAAAGAAATGGCTCGGTGGAAAGAGATTTAGATCCAACGATGAAATTATTGATCAAACAAATGCCTATTTTATGGACCTCGAAAAATCCTATTTTTTTGGAAGGCATACAAAAATTGGAGAAACGTTGGACTAAGTGTATTGAGCTAAAAGGAGATTATGTTGAAAAAGAATTTTTTTGCAAAAAAATCTGTGTTTCATTCAAAAAGTCACGGACTTATTGATCCGCCCTCGTATATTATTTGAACAGAATATAACAATATAAAACAATATTTTATAATTAATAATAATATTATTATTATGCATATAATTAAAGTTTAAACAAAAGGACGAGGAACATAGGGCGTCAACGATTTCTCTCCATCGACTACCGTCTCCGGGAAGTGATTTAATTTGGTACCATGATAGTTGAGTTTGTTTGGCCATATAAGTATATGGCCGAGCCAAGTCCATTTTCTTCTACATATATTCAATTCAAAAGGATTGTTGCATGATGGTGCCAGAGTACTTCAATAGAAATTGTCTTGGGCCAGTAGATAGTTAGTATTTTTCTCAGACAACGATTGACAAACGTTTGGAACTTCATCATTACAACCGTACAACTGTGCAGACTTTACACTACAATTTAATATTCGCAGTTTCGTCCATTCCGATATTCTTTTATTGCGCCAGACTTTATGCAGGTTTAGGAATGCCACACGTTCCTTATTTATACGGTAATCTTACATCCTAAATAGTTGATTGAATCCACGTCTTCAATTAAAGAACCATCAACTGTTAGTGGAGTATTCCGTTCTGTTCGCATAAGCTTTCCCTTCTTTATATTTATTCTCAATCCTACTCTTTTCGCATTTTTGGACAGTCTGTTTAACTTGGCCTCTGTCATACAATTTGTGAGCCATAAGACATATTTTATCTGCATGGTCGATATCATATATACTCCCCTGAATGCCGAATGGTGGTTCTGCATTAGTTGCCTGCATTACCTCGTAAATAAGTAGAAGAAATAATGTGGGGGACAAGACATATCCTTGTCTAACTCCTGTAGATGTGGTGAATGGTTGGTTTTCCTTTCTAATAAAATTAACTTCATAAGTTGCATCTTTGTACAGTTCACGGATCATGTACACTATCTTGTCCGTTATCCCATTTTCGAGGTTTGCTCGAAATCTACGAAACGTAGGTACAGAGGCGAGATTAGTTCAACTGATTTTTCTATGATTATCCGGAGCGTGTTTACGTGGTCGGCACACGAAAGACCAGGCCTGATATCCGCCTGTTCCTTCCACACAATTTGCTCCACCACCGGCGAGATTCGCTGAAGTACAAGGGTCGGCATTACTTTGCCTATTTCATTTAGCTATGTAACACCTCTCTAGTTCCTGCACAGCGTTTGATCACCTTTTTCGGGATAGTGATAACCAATCTCTCTTTCCACTCCGTGGGGATTTTGTTGTCTATCCATGCATTTGTGATGATCGGCGTAATGACATCTGCTAACGCTGATGCACCATATTTTAACCTTTCCGCTGGAAGATTATCACAACAGATGATTTATGATCCTTCATTTTACCCAATGCCGCCTCGATCTCGGCTTGCGACGTGGGTTCCGTTGAAATATCTCTTTTCGGCTTGCGATGTGAGTATGATAGCGAAGGGGTACAGTGATCTTCATCAATCAGAAGTCCAGATTGTGTCGTAAATAATTCACGCCATCGCTCCAATTGCAGATCTAGTGATGTTATCTCCGGGCAATTATTAACGATGTAGTACTCCTGATGTTGTTGTCACTCAGACTTTTTTATTGAAGAGCACACAATACTGAGGTTACCTGAAATTGCATCTCTTTCGGTTTCCACCGATATATTGTTCAGATAATTGTCGTAATCTGAATGGACCATGTAACACACTCTACGTGCTGATTTTGCCCATAGTCTGATTTTAACTGACTATTCAACGTTGGTGTCTTCGATGGTGTACGAATATTGTACAGGCGTTCACGACTCCGAATTTCGGTCCAAGATTCTGCACTATTCCAAGGTTATTCATTCACAAATCTTTTCCTTCAATGTTCGAACAATGCCTGACCACGTATTTTGACCGGCTTATGCCAAATTAGAGCGCAGACTCACTGGCTGTGAGAAGCTCTCCCCAAACCCCTCATGGGATGTAATGGGAAATTGTTTTTTGTGTGTGTCTAACTATACAAATTCCAACCGTGTTTAAGTAAAATTACATAAAATATGTTAAAAGTATGAAATAGTCAAGTTATGACGTGAGAGAGAAATGTGTTTGAGTGAGTAGTGCCGACTTTTGGTTCTCTTTTACTAGGATTGCCAAATTGCGCACTAATATTTCTCATCTACATAGATTTAATGGTTTCTGTCCGTCTTGAATAGTAAAATATTGCAGACATCGTCAGTCCGGGTTTACACATGCAACTTTAATTTGAAAAACTCTGCTGCAGCTCTTTACGATTCTTTTCTGAAGTTGCAACTTGCGTTTATACGTGCAATTCTTTACGATTGTTGTTTCAACCATCAAAAACCATACAAACTATTAAAGAGAAACCTCAAATTATTCTACAGCCAACTTCATTGCGAATGAAAATAAAACGAATTGCAGAACACTCGGTTGTTTTTTCTCCGTTCCGTTCTTCATACCTCTCTCTCCCAAGAACGTCAGCAGAGTCAATTTTGAAGCAATTTTCAATGATATTTTTTTTTCATTTAAAAAGTAGATTATGCATTTATTGAAAATGCATTCAAAAATTTAATTATTTTAAACACGAATATCTCGAAAACGAAGCCACCTAGGCAATTGGCGTAAGAACAAACATTGTAGCTTTTGTTCTCAGCTATCACGTGTTTAAGTTTAGACAAAAGTTTAGGGGACACCCTGTATATTAGAATGTTTCAATCTTTCAGAGAATCCCGGAACGTTTTTTTGTGGTTTTATACATTCTGTCAGATCCAATAAGGAGTTCTGTTGGCTTGCTCGTCTCTGCCCGTGATATCAACTTGTCTATAAATTTGCTGAAAAACTATACAATTTAAGAATTTCCACCATTTTCCCCTTATTTGTCTTGTGGAATTCAGCGTCACTTATCGTCATCACTCTCTTAATTAAGTTGCTCGCAGTGTTAATAATTATTTGGAAGATTAAGCATCGTGTCTACGGTGGATAATTAAAAACCATGTAATGACTCGGAACCCCTTGGCATATACATACGTAAGATTTCAGTAAGATTGCACTTTTTAAATTTAGTGTTATTTTCTTTTTGTGTAAGTGGCAACTCTGAAATTCGGCAGCTGTCATATATGCATGTTTATTCCGATTATTGAAAAGGGAGTGTTTTACGAAAGAACAACGCGGTGTAATTGTGAAAACATATTACAAAAATTCGGAAAGTTATGCGGAGACCGCTCGCAAACTTCGAAGATTTTTCAGTCGAGAAAGTGCACCTAATTGGCAAAAATTCAGGACATAGGGCAGGTAAAAAAATTTTTTTAAAAATAAACCAAAATTAAAGAAAAGGTAAAGAATGTGAGAAAATGTAAAAGTAGCCCTCACAGGGACCTACATATGTTGCTTGTACCGTGTCGTAGAACTTTTGGAAAATCGTTAAATTTATATTGCATTAAGTCGACCGGTCGTCCGGCCGGGCTCAGGCAGGGGGGTTAAAATTCCCTTTGTACCTTAAGTCGATGTGTGGCAAAATCGGAAAAATCACTTGATACTTTAAAAAAAAAATTATTTTTCTGGATGGTTCTCATAACCAATCTCATGGTTACTGTACGCACAAAAGTGGACTTATATGGACTTACAGACATCCCACGAAAAAAAAGAATGACACCACGGAATTGGTGACACAAATACCTTTCGCTGAAGTACCCACACTAATCCATACCCAAATGTCCCTGGGTGTGACGGTTTTTTGGACCCTGTGGGCCCCATAGGTCCGTGCGACGGCTAGTTTTAAATTTTCTCACATTCTTTAATATTTATTTAATTTTGGTTTTTTTTAAAAAAATTTTTTTGCCTGCCCTGGTCCTGAACTTCAGCCCACCTAATGTGTCAACCATTCGAAGAGCGGTCAAACTGGGTCGGTTGTGGACAGAAACACTCCTGTGTGTCAACGTACAGGTTGGTCTCTTGAAAACATTGCTGCTGTAATCGAGAGTGTTGCCGAAACCTTCATGCGTACAATATTCAAGTTACTCAGGATCTCAAACAATCAGACCATGTAAAGCGCCGGCAAAGTGAGTTAATGCAAATTTTTCCAAAAAAAAAGTCATCTTCTCCGATGAAGCTCATTTCCATCTGAATGGTTCGTGAATACACAAAATTGTCGAATTTGGGGCTCAGAAAATACACATGCACCCACAACGAGCAACTGTCTGGTGCGGATTTTGGTCAGGCGGCGTGATTGGGCCTTACTTCTTTGAAGATGAGGCCGAAATTGCAGTGACTGTAATCGACATTCCTTACTCAACTGGATGGCATAGATCTGGACGACATGTGGTTTCAGCAAGATGGCATCACTTGCCGCACTTCGCATGAAACAATCGATTTATTGCAGCAACGATTTTCCAAATTATCTCAAAAAATTCTGAAGTCAACTGGCCAGCAAGATCACGCGATTTAACGCCGTGCGATTTCTTTCATTGGGGTTTTGTGAAATAAATCAGAAAGAATTCCTGAGCTCAAATCCCAGATCCAACGCGACATCGGTGATATACAGCCACATCTCTGTGAAAAAGTCATGAAAAGAGTAATGGCCTGTCATCAGAGCCATGGGGGCCATTTGACGGATGTTTTTTTCCATATTTAATCGGAACATGTCTTCTTTACAATCCAATGAAAAAAATTACAACTATCTCAAAAAATACATGTTTATTTATGAAAATGTGCATTCTTACTGAGACAACCTTTATATAAATAAATAAATGGTTTCCCATTACATCCCATGAAGGAATCGGGGAGAGCTTCTCACAACCAGTGAGCTGTGCGCGTTCTAGTTGTATACTCACTGATTGGGACCTACAGTTTTACACCGGTTCCGAACAGTATTTTTGAGAACCTTTTAAATGGCTAAATACTCGATAGTGTTGCCGTCACTATGCCAGTTGACCGCCGTCAAAAGAAATTTAAGGTGGTTTGAGCAGGGATCGAACCTAGGATCTCAATATATATTTATATTGCGAATATAACCGTAGACTTGGTCGGTAATATACGGAGTTCTCGAAATGCCGGAAAAAATGAGAAGGTACTCGGAATACCTATTTAGGTTCATGCTATACCTATTTAGATTTCGTTGTATCTAATTCCTGAATATTTGCATAACTAGAAACAAAATTGACAGAACTATTTTAACTACTTAACAGGCCATCGAAAATGATGAGATCAACAGAATGGTAGATGAAGTGGTAAAGGGTTTTTCAATAAGAGCGCTACAAAAGTTTTTTTAAATAAAACAAAACCGGTTTTAGATACCAATGAAATTCTTTATTCCTGTGAAAGTACGTTCGATGCCATTATGTATGGAACTCGATTTCTTTTTCATGGCCCCACGGGCACGCTTGCAGAAGTCCAGACGCTGAACCCAATTTTCGACGGTTTTCAAGCATAAATCGGCCGATACTGCTGCAATTTCACGTTCGATATTCGTACGAAGTTCATCAATCGTCGCTGGCTTGTTGGAATAGACCATAGACTTGACGTAGCCCCACAGGAAATAATCTAACGGCGTCAAATCGCACGACCGAGGCGGCCAATCGACTGGGCCATTTCGTGAGATAACACGTTTACCAAACTTGGTTTCCAATAAATTGATTGTGGCATTCGCTGCGTGGCTTGTGGCGCCGTCCTGTTGGAACCACATGTACTCCAAGTCCATATTATCCAATTGGGGCCAAAAATATCCGGTTATCATTGAACGGTAGCGATTCGCATTCACAGTAATGTGCCGCACCAAACCCTAATGTTTTCGGGATGCAATGATGACTCATGGATTACGTGTGGATTGCTGTCTGACCAATAATGCATATTTTGCTTATTGACGAAGCCATTCAGCCAGAAATGAGCCTCAGCGCTGAAGATGATTTTCCGATGAAAATCCGAATCATTTTCAAGTTGTTGCCCAGCCCAATTCACGAACATACGACGCTTATGGTGCTCAAGCGGCTTCAGTTCTTGCGTCAATTTGATCTTGTAAGGATGTAGGCCAAGATCTTTTCGCAAAATTCGCCACAACGACGTCACAGAGATGCCCAACGCTTGAGAACGACGTGTGAGAAACACATTTGGGCTTTCTTGAACTGAAGCCTCAGCGGCAGCAATATTCTCGACACTACGGGCACTTCTTTGTCTCACTGGCACGGGAACATTTTGTACTGTGCCTGTGGATTCAAATTTTTCCACTAGACGCTCAATTGTTGATCTGGTAGGACGATTATGACGACTATAAATTGGACGTAGCGCTCTTAAAGTTGAGGCCACTGACTCCAAATTTCGGTAGTAAATTTTAATAATTTGAACTCGTTGTTGGCTCGTATATCTTTCCATGATGAAATGGCAAACCTTACTGAAGAGAAATGTCAAAAGAGCGGGAAAAAATATGGCGTCGTTTGCTGCCCCTATCGATTTACTTTTGTAGCGTCTCTGTTGAAAAACCCGTTATATATGGAAAAGCACATCGACTGCCGTTTGGTTATAGATTGATAATTCATAAGTCATAGCGAATCATTTTCCAAGAAGAAGTACCAACAAATTTTCAAAGATGCATATATGTATATATACAAAGTATCGTTTTGGGTTTGTTATAAAACAAAAATCTGAAGTTAAGGATTGCTTACAAGAAGTCCTAATGTTAGCAAATAATAGTGGGCATCCTGTTAAAGAATTACTAAGTGATAATGGTGGTGAGTTTGGCAACAAGGAAGTAAAGAATATTCTTAAAAAGCTTGGTGTTACGCAAAGGTAAACAGCACCCATCGTATACTCCACAACAGAATTGTGTTAGTGAAAGGAAGAATCGAACAGTTGTTGAAATGGCTCGAACATTCAAATATTCCAATCGTGAAGCAGAGTTTCCAGATGCAATATGGCCTGAATTAGCAAGAACGGCTATATATGTACTTAACAGAACTGGAAAGTCTTCAGTCGAAGGTAAAAGTTCTTACGAATTGTGGATGAGGAAGAAGCCTAGAACACACCATTTACGAATAATAGCCTGTGAGTGTTACGTACATCTACCTAAGCAAAAGAGAAAGAAGATGGATGCTAAAGCTGATGAACGTTACCGGGTTTACATAAAAGAGAGGCAAGAAGTAACACTTTCACGAGATATAAAATTTCAAGATTCAAAGATGTCAGAAAGACAATATCAATTCACGTGATGAAATTAAGCTACAGTTTGAAGATTATCAAATCAAAGATACAGATATCAGTTCAATTGAAGAACAACCACAGTTGATGGAATATGGAGAACAACTTAGTGAAGAAGAACCATTTGATGATGCCAGCGAAAATTCTGATCTAGATGATATCATAATTGCTGATAATGATGCTGAAGAAGTTGTTACAGCTAAGAGACTAAGAAAGCTATGATTTACCAATGATAAAAAGACTAAGAGATCGTACTTTGTAATCAAATTCCAGATATGACGACTTTGTAATGGAAGTTCAAGATTTTGTAAATAAAATTGAAACCCCTATGACTTATGGAGAAGCTATAAGTAGTAAGGAGTTTAAACAGTGGAAGGAGGCAATGGATTCTGAAATCAATTCGCTAATTCAAAATGAAACATGGGAAATTTCAGACCTTCCTAAAGGTGCGAAAGCGTTACCGTCGAAATGGGTATTTCGTGTAAACATAAATCCGGATGGTACTATAGAAAAGTTTAAAGCCGGGGTTGTTGTTAAAGGTTTTACACAACGTGAAGGGATTGATTACAAAGAAACGTTCAGTCCTGTAACGAGATTGGGAACAATACGTGCAGTGTTGAGCATCGGAGCTAGCAATAACATGCACCTTTATCAATTTGATGTTGCACAGCATTCCTTTACGGTGATTTAGAAGAGGAAATATTCATGAAGCAACCTGAAGACTACAATGATGGTTCAAATCGAGTGTGCAAATTGAAAAGAAGTTTGTACGGCTCGAAACAAGCATCTCGGTGTTGGAATAAGCGCTTAGTCAATTATCTATTAAAAAATTAAATTTATTGTCAGTGAAGCTGATCCCTGCTTATTCGTAAGAACTAAAACCGAAAAGCAACTCATTGTGGTGCTATATGTTGATGACGGACTAGTGGCAGGAACGGATGAAAAAGATATTCAAGATTTGTTAGAAGAATTAAAAACTAAATTTAAAATAACAACAAAAAAGGCAGATTATTTCTTGGGATTGGAGATAAGGAAAAAAAATGGTGCAATCAAAATTTCTCAAGAAGTTTATGCCAGAAAGATATTGGAGAGATTTAATTTTGATGTCTGCAGACCAGTATCAACTCCAATGACCAAGGTGATTGAAGATGGCGAAACAGGGAAAGTCGAGGATGTATCCAAATTTCCCTATCGACAAGCAGTTGGAGCAATTATGTACTTACTGCTAGGAACTAAACCTGACCTTGCATTTAGATAATCCTACAAAAGATATTGTCAGAATCAAAAGAGTTATTCGATACATAGCGGGTACTAAGGACTATGCACTTACATATATATAAAGCTAACACTGACTTAAAGCTCGAATGCTACAGTGATTCTGATTTTGGAGGCTGTTTAAGGACTGGTAGGTCAACATTTGGAATAATAGTAAAATATGCTGGTGCTGCAAATTCGTGGATAAGCCAAAGACAAGCGATAGTAACAACATCTACAACAGAAGCAGAAATTGTTGCCGCAACCGAAGCTGAATGCCAACTAGCTGATGTGATGTCAAAGCCATTACAAGCAACAAGATTAAAATTTTTAATTAGTAATTTGGGTCTTTCACGTGTTAACAAATTTTTTTAACAAGGGAAAGTATTGAAGTTGATATCTTAAGATTAGTTAACACGCTTTATAAACTTGTTTTGTAGGACCCTGTATATTGTTTGGTACTCAAGTACTGTTTAAACGTTTTTTAATCCAAAATAAATTTCAACCACAAAAAGGAGGAAGGAATTTCCATACCTAACGTTCTTCAAGCTTGAGTCGAAAGCCATACCCAAGATAATAAACAAAATAGAACCAAGAACTATCTTCAAGGAGGAAGGGGCGTATTTGACGAACGCTCAAGAAGAACGTCTTTTGCATGATTAATCTCCATCGGAGCGAGATGACCACGGTAGCACAGATGCAGCATAAATTGCCCTAATTTAAGGAACCTTGGATAGTATAGAACAAATTGATTGGTTACAAAACTGCCAACTAACAACCTTTCAAAGCAAATATGGTTTCTTGGCCAAGAATTTGCGATTTAAATGAATAAATAATAAATAGTTTCCCATTACATCCCATGAAGGGACTGGAGAGAGCTTCTCACAATCAGTGCGCTTTCTAGTTTTACACACACTGATTGGGACCTACACTTTTACACCGATTCCGAACGGTATTTTGAGAAGCGTATTCATAGCTAAGTACTCGATATTGTTGCCGTCACTAAGCGAGGTGACCGTCGTCGAAAGAAATGTTAGGTGGTCAGTGCAGGAATCGAACCCACGTACGCATGTACAAGAGTCGCAAACACTACCCATTGCATCACCGACTTCCTTTTTATCCCACCGAAAAGCATGCTTTCTCTTCGCTCCAGAGTTGTCAAAAGCAGGTGGGACAGTGCTGAAGCAAGGCGATGACAACATGACGTAGCAATGGCACATACGTCTACCATCTGACGCACCGACCTACGACACCTACGACAGAACTAAAACGTCTGGTTAGAGACGAAAACACAGATAAGCACGTCCTCCTAGAATGTGAGGCATTCTCTTATCATATTGCGTGTGTTGTTAGAAACTGAAACAAGAGTGGGCACGTTCTGCTCGAATGCCTAAACTCTATGACTAAATCTTTGTTAAGAAAATTAGTTACTCTTTACTTTTTGCTCTTAAAATCTTATCGATGAGATCGATCCAGCACTGACGGGTTTCAGATGTACATTCAATCTCGGAGCACCGCTTTAAAAAAATAAATTGTCAGTCAATTAAAGTTCAAAGCTCGCATAGGTCAATTTCAAGATGAATGTGAAATTAACAAGGACATCCGGGGAAATTTTCGTATTTGGATGCAAATATAATGTGTGTGTGTTGGAGCTTCTCACAAATATAATATACTTGTGTCCAAACATATTGTCTTTGGTATTGAATATTACATGCTTGAGACACAATGACTAATATTTTATAATATATATTCCAGTGATCCAAGTACGGCTTTGTTTGTGATACAAATACAGCTGTGTTTGATGCACTGTTTACTTATTTATTTACTTATGCTCTGTCAAGAGAAAAATAGTAAAAGAGCAATAAAGACAGTGTTCTCAGCCTTCAGAATGTGTTTGAGAAAATATGTTAGAGAGGCCGTTTATTTTCAGCGTTTAGGCTCTATAATAGAGCACGCCGGAAGGGACAGAATCGACACTGAAATTACTTCTAATAGGAAACTTGGTGAATACAACAGAGTGTTGCGGAGGGCAAAAGGGAACTCTTGGAAACAGTTTAGTGCACAGGTTGATCCATTACGGATGTCTCTAATATTAATAAACATCTGTCGAATGTCCATATGATGACCGAAACTATGGTTGATGTAAAGGGTATTTTTTTTAGAGTTCCAGAACTTTAAATTAAAATAAAGCAAGGGAAAATATTTTTAATATCAATTAAACTGGATAATTTGATAATTTTATATATGATTTGGGTCAAGTGGCCGCCATGGCTGGCGCGATCTTGTCGCAATCTGGAACTCCAATTTTCATACACTTTTCACAGCATTTGCGGTCGTATTTCGCCAATAACTCGTCGATTGTTGATTTCCAGGTGTTCCATTCACTGTGGTTTATCGGCGTAGACGAGTGGATTTACATAATCCCAAAGAAAATAATCCACTTTGGTTAAATCACACGATCTTGGTGGGCAGGACCATTACGTAAAATTATTCGATCATCAACATTTTCTTTACGTAAATGAATTGTAGCGTGCGCTGTGTGGCATGTGACACCGTCCGATTGGAACCACGTGTCATCAAGATATTTGTGCTATGAAAAAACTTGTAACCATTTCTCTATACCGTTCACCGTTGACAGTAACATTCTGCCCATCATCGTTTTTGAAGACATATGGAGAAATTACTCCGCCTACGCATAAAGCGCATCAAAGAGTAATTTCCTGTGTATATAATGGAGTTTGGACAAAAGCTTGTGGATTCCCTTCACTCCGCATGGGACAATTTTGCTTATTTACGAACCCATTCAACCAAACATGAACTCAATCGCTGAACATAATTTTGTATGGAAAATCAAAATCAATATCAATTTGTGTTTCAGCCCATTGGCCGAATTGGCGGTGAATACGATGGTCGATTGGCTTTAATTCTTGCACAAGTTGAATCTTAACCCTAGAAATATAACCTTATTATTTTTTATACATGCGTCTTAAAGACGTATGCATGTTTGAGGTTTAATTAGTAAAGGTTCCAAATTCGTTTCAAATTAATAAGATTAAGTCTTGCTCAATAAAACAAATGGTATCTAAAGAAAAGCCCTCATATTTTAAAATTGCAAAACCGACGAACAATATTCCCCTTAAAAATCAAAAAAAATAAATATATGCTTATTTGTCATCTCACTAGGATTAAAATCTCGTAAACCATGATCCTTTCGTAAAATCTTCCATAAAGTGGATGAACACATCCCCATTTTCGGAGAACGGCGCCGAATTTGTTGATGTGGGTCTTCTTCAATGCTTGGCTGTACAGCTGTTATAGCTTGTTCAGTGCGCACTGTTTGGAGTTTTGGGCGAAGTGCACGATTAAAACCATTATTTTCATAGAAATTTTAAAAATTTTAAAAATTTGCAATCGTTGCTCTGGTGTAAGTCTATCCATGATGTAATGACAATCCAAATTAAACACAAAACAAATATCAGCTGTTGCATGTGTTGTCAAATAAAACAGTGCTACCAACTCAAAGTTGTGAACCTGTAAAAAACACACGTTAGATGGCAAAGCCAAATGCAGAGACTACTAATGGCGACTCAGTTCTCGGCTAGAGAACCCGGAACCACGGTGGATCCGAATACGTAATTCAACATATAAAATTATGAAAGCAAATTATCTTGTTTGTATGTAATTGAATTACGAACAAATCTTTGCCTTCTCCAAATTTTATCGCAACAGCTGTCAAAAACAAAGAAATATAAATTAAAGCCATTGAACAATTCACAAAGGAAATTGTTTAAAAAATAATACGTTCAGCAGACTATTTGCCACTGCCAATTTAATGGAGGACAAATTGACTATATGTATATATAAATGTTGAATATCCAAAATATATATTTACTTATTTTTTGTTGTTTCCAAACTCAAAATTATTGAAAAATAACAAATAAAAAGAAGTAAACAGCTACGAGATCGAATCATAGACTAATACTTATAGTAGACCCACTAGTTCTCCCACCAAATTTATGACATTTGGCCTGGTGTGATATTTACGTTTGATGTTGAAAAGAATTGCTTTACTAATACCAGATAGAGGCAATGGTTCAAAACAACGAACAAAATAACAGCAACGGCATTTCGTTTTGTGTGTTAAAATTATTGTGTTAAATCCAACACAAATGTATGCTAACAATAACAGTCAATAAAAAAGTTTACAACACATTTAAATTTCACAGTTTTTCACCAAAACGACATGAAAAATTAAAGCAAGAAGTTATTGTAATTCCACCTGGTGTATGTCACTTTTCGTCAAACATCTCTCTATCACACCGAGAGCATCACGAAGAGTGTGAAAGGAAACGTCAGATGAGCCAAATATTTTCTCTGCTAAGATTTACTCTATGGATCGAATTACGTACATGTGTGAAGTGGAAATAGGGTAATCCAAAAAGCGAATACTGATTCAAAGAGCGAATTATGTAAGTAATTGGCGCTGTAGTGGGAATATGGCATAATGTACCATTTAAAAAAATTTATCAGTCCTATTAATATAGCATGCTACATATACTTTTCCTTCCGGCGTTCGTTTGTTTTTCCTATTATAGCATGATAGATATTTTCTTAACCCAGTAACAAAATGTATTGCATACTTTTGGGCATCATATTACAAATCTTTAAAAATAATAAAACTTGAACTCACCATGATATGAAACAGTCACATATGAAATTTGAACGCAGGCATCGGTGCAACCAATGGGCTTAAGCGTACGAACAAACTGACCATCTTGTATGGTATACACATTAACCGTACCATCCTAACAAGTAAAACAATATTAAGAAATAACTCTTTGTTTTAGTTTTATGACAAATACTTACCAAGGAGCCCGAAACCACCATATCCAATTCTGTGTAAATCGCTACGCTGGATATTGCGTCGTCATGGCCGTAAAGGGTGGTCAGAGGTTTAGGCGAGAAATTGTTTTGGGTGTTTAACTGCATAATCGACTGGAGGTTAGTTTGACTTGTTAATGCATGCACAGGGATGTTAGAGGATGCAGCTGTATTGCCCGAATGTGAATTTTGAATACTCCAAATAATACAGGTACAATCACGTGACCCAGTCACAAGATACGAGCCACAATTGTCCAGAGCTAAGCAGGTGATTATATCTGAAAGTAAATAAATACAGGAAATTTTTGAGCAAAGTTCGATAACATAATGTGGAGAAAGTCAGAAGCTGTAATAAATTGTGAGCAATTCTACAGGGAGGGCCAACTTCGACTGACTGATTTGAAATGCTTATAACTTTTTTATTTTTAAAGATTTTAAACAGTAATAAACAATTTACTAAAACTTTATAATGTCATCATACTCAATGCAGTAACGTGTAAAAATTGGACAATTTTAATATGTTTTAAACATTCTCACACAGAACTAATAAACAGAACTGTTGAATTTGAGGTACCGAAAATCCTAGACCAGTGCATCAGCGATAATTACACCCTCTCAGATGCACGGTTTGGTGTGAAATTATGGCTGTTAGAACTATCGGTCAACATTTTTTCGAAAATGAAACTGCGGAACCAGAAACCGTCTCCTGGGTGGTATATCGGACCATGCTGGAAAATTGTTTAACCCGGTAGTTCTCAATAATCCTGACATATAGTTCCAACAAGATGGAGAGCTCATACCGCGAGAGACACAATGTTACAAGCATTTCAAATCAGTCAGTCGCAGTTGGCCCACCATGTAGTTTTGAAAAATTAAAGAAAAACTATTAGGTGATTTTACTAAAGTACCGATAAATGTATAAAGTTTAAACGCTAAATGAATGAAGTTTAAATGTAATTCGTCTCCTAACATTTTTGATTTGAACTATTTTGGATTATTTTTCAGGGATTAATCCGACTCTATATACCAGAGGGTAAGAAGATCGAATAACGGACGTAATAATGGGCTGCCCTCCTGCAAGGACGTGAATGGGAATCTGGTGACTGAGAAGCAGTGTGTGCTCAAAATGTGGAGAGACCACTTTTCAGCACTACTCCACTGAAGATCAGGAGGTAATGATAGTGGAAGATAGTGTAGATTGTACCCAACCAAGACAAGATTAGAACGGCGATCTCCCGCCTTAAGAATAATAAAGCCGCTGGTGCGGATGGGCTACCAGCTGAACTTTTTAAGGCGAGTGGCGATGGACTGCTTGCCCACATGCATCGACTTATATGCGGTACATGGCTGGAGAAATCTATGCCCGACGATTGGAGTCTCAGTGTATTATGTCCTGTATTCAAAAAGGGTGATCCGTGTGTCTGTTCCAACTATCGCGGTATCAGGCTTTTATACATCGCGTATGAGGTCTTGTCGAGCGTATTATGTGAAAGACTAAAGCCAATTATTGAAAACCTGATTGGACCTTATCAGTGCGGTTTTAGACCAGGCAAGTCCACGACTGACAAAATATTCACACTACGCCAAATCCTGGAAAAGACCCACGAAAAGCAAATCGATACTTACCACCTTTTTGTCGATTACAAAACTTGGGATTCCGGCAAAACTGATCCGCCTCTGTAGAATGACGCTGACCAACACCAAATGAGGAGTGAAAGTGGGAAAACGCCTCACTGAAACATTCTGTACCAAACAAGGTCTGAGACAAGGCGACACTTAATGGAGATAATAATGAGAAAAGCTGGAGTAAATACGAAAAAGACCGTTAACACGAAAAGCCATATGTTTCTGGCGCATGCTGATGACATAGACATCATTGGGCGAAATTTGCGAGAGGTTACTGCTGTAATTTCAAGAATCGAAAAGGAATCAGCGAAGGTGGGTCTTGCTGTTAATGAGGGCAAGACAAAATTGATGGTGTCAACGACTAGAGAAACCTCTCGACTTGGTCCGCACTTGAACGTTGACAACCGATTTAATTTTGAAGTGGTAGATGAATTTGTCTACCTTGGATCCGCCGTGAACAAGGACAACAACGTCAGCCTGGAGATAAATAGGAGAATTGTGCTTGCAAATAGATGCTATTTTGGGCTCAGCAAGCAGTTTAGGAACAAAGCCCTCTCTCGACGGACAAAAGTCCAGCTATATCAAACTCTCATTTTACCTGTCTTGACATATGGCTCCGAAACTTGGGTCATATCGCAAGCGGATGAAAAACACCTGGGAGTATTCGAGAGAAAAATTCCCCGTAAAATATATGGTACTGTTAGAGAAAACGGCGAGTACCGGCGTCGCTGGAACGCAGAGCTATATAACCTACATTCTGACGTGGACATCTCTAGGCGAATCAAATTGGGCCAATTACGTTGGCTAGCCCATGTTATCAGAATGGATGAAGATGAGCCAGCGCGAAAGGTTTTCGATAGCGTACCCGATGAAAGCAAGAAAAGAGGACGACCAAGACTCCGCTGGAAAGACCAGGCAGAAGAATCACTCCGTATCCATGGTGTTACCAACTGGCGAGAAAATGCGAAGGATAGAGCCAGTTGGAAGAATATGTTGAAATTTGTTTAATTTGTTTGTTTAATTAATATGTGTAAGTCATCTGACCTCATGAGGTTGTAAAATAGTCAATAAACGTAAGTAAAGTAATAATATTACAATATTTTCAAAGTTATATTTAAACTTCGCGAATAATATAGAACGTCAACGAATTCCCTTCATCGATTTCTATACCTGGCAAGTGATTTAATTTGATTGGTGGTCTGCCTGGCCTGCCATACCCTTGAGGGTTCCATTCAAGTGCTGCTCTAGCAATAGGAGAGCTTGATGTTAAAAAACTTCGCCAAATTGAAAAGCTTCGTGAAACGTGTGCATTTGTTCGTCGTCTCAACGGATTTCACGAATATGTATCACCTTAATATGTATTATACTAGGTAGTAACATCGAAATATATATTTCAATAAAAGCATTTCTGCCTCATGAGGTTGTAAAATAGTCAATAAATGTAAAGTATATACTGCAGCTGTATTTTTAAAATGATTGACAGTTTCATAGTTGCATAGTATGAGTCTTACGATATTTGATTTTGATAAAAATTTCAAACTCTTTTGTGCATTGGGGTAGTTACGGTTTCAACTTTAACATATCGATATTCAGCCATAAGCAAGTGAGAAATTAAAATTTTAGCTGATGACTTCGAAGTTAAATATCGAATAGAATCTCCAACTTGTTAAAACAACTGTTGATGAAAGCTCAATTCATAATACCCAGAGCTTGCATTAATTATTAACCACTATCTTATAGAATTAGAAAATGCGACTGTCACAATCTATCTAATATCTAATAGAATTTACATAATTTGGAACTACATCCAAACTTTTAAAGATCAAATACATCATTGAAAAATAAAAGAAATTGATAAAAAGTTATGTTCAATTTGTAAATAACTTATGTAAACTTCATACCTAAATGTCTTGTTACCGATGCCACCGATTTTCCTTTGTGAATGCTATACACCCGCAGGGAATTATCCCAAATGCCACCGGCATATAAAAGCTTTCCATCTGTACTAACAGCAAACATTTGGGAATGTGACATTTGTGAGGGATGCAAAGGACCAAATATACGTTTACGATTCCTGGAAAAATTATATACAAAAATTAACACCATCTTGACAATTAAGGCAACAATTAAATTTATAAAAGCCTTGTAAATATTTTGTAGTTATTTAGAATACATATGTATTTTTCTACTCACTTCAAGTTGGTAGTTGTTGCATCGATCTCTAATAGAAAACCACGATCCTTATCATATGACATCCATGAATTACAACCTAATATACATGATTTCGAAATGCTTATTAGCGAATCGGGACTTAGTTGCAGGAAAGATCGCGGTGGTGATCGAGGTGGACTTAGATAAACAATTGGATCTTTGGGTGTCGTAATTTCACAATAATATTGCACAACCTTATCCAGAAATTGTGTTAGATCTGGACGTTTAAGTTCGGCTCGCAAAAGTTTCATAGTGGTTTCTTCCTGAGATAAACGACGTGGGTGGGCTTCACGCATTAGTTGAGAAGGCACTTGGCCAAAATTATTAATCATACCTACAAATAAAACAACAATGTGCATTGTGAAAATTACAAGGTCAGGTACAAATTTTGTAATATTTACCTTCAACGGCCTCTCTTTCGACCGGATTGGTGATTTTATCCAAATCAACTGCTCCTTCATAGGAACAGTAATAGAAAACATTTAAGGCTTCAGCCGCTTTGGGACCTTTTTGTTTATAACTGAAATGACATCAATATTGTATAAGTATATAGGTATATTTAATCTTTATATATTTAATGATATTATATATTTAACAACGTCACTATTCTGGATAATATAAACAGCTGGTATGCGAGTAGATTTCAAGTTCCAAAAAAAAAAAAAAAAAATTACATCTAACAGATGTTCTTTTAGCTGCATGAGAACTATCGATATCGATAACTATCGTTTCACAGCTGAGAATGTCAAACTGTGCTGACACTTGTGTCCAGTAAGGATTGGCAAGTCATCATGAATCGTTAAACGCTGTAACACCGCTTCCAAATTGTGGAAAGTTACTTTGAAAAAAAAAAAATTAATTTATTAGCGAAGTTCATAGATCACTTCGTCCATTTTACAGTCAAAATAATGAAGCTCATTTCTGGGTATGTGGCTACGTCAATAGGCAAAATTGCCGTTTTTGGAGCGAATATAATCCTCAAGCCGTTAACGAATCATTGAATGTTTGGTGCGCTTTACACGCTGGCGGCATCATCGGTTCATATTTCTGTCGAAATGAGCAAGGAGCTGTTGAATGAGCAACTGAACCATGCTGGGTGAATTTTTGTTTCCAAAAATGAATCAGCTACTTACTTTCAAATGGCCGCCACGTCTTTTTTGCAGGAACGAATTCGATGAACCCAAGCACTTTTTCCACTAACTCAAGTCGTATGTTCTGAATAGCACGTTCAATATTGAATTGTAAAGCTATAAGAGAGTCTGGTTTATTGCTAAAGACCAATGACTTCAAATAACCCCACAAGATATAGTCTAATGGTCTTAAATCACAACTTCTTGGAGGCCATTCAATTTCAGATTTTCTTGTAATATAATCGAATCTCCAATCTTTTCTCGCAGTAATTCGATTGCTGCACGTGCTGCGAGGCACGTAGCCCCGCCTTGTTGGCACCAGATGTTGTCAAGATCAACTTCTTACAATTTCGGCCATAAAAAGGTGGTTACGATCGATATATACCGCTGTCCATTGACAGTAACGGTGTTACCAGCTTCATTTCGAAATAAGTACGGACCGATGATTCCACCAGACCAAAAACTACATCAAACTGTAAATTTAGGTGAATGTAATGGTTGTTCATGAATAATTTGTGGATTTTCTCCGCATCAGAATCGACAGTTTTGTTTATTTACCGCAACACTCAGATGAAATTGAGCCTCATCGGAGAAGATGATTTCCTTAAAAAATTGTTATCGTTTTCAAGTTGTTCCAAGACAGAATCACCAAATTCATGACGTTTGAGGTAGTCCAATGGCTTCAGTTCTTGAGTGATAAAATTTTATACGGATGCAAGCCCAAATCCTTTTTCAAAATCCGACACTCCCAATTGTTGACAAAGTCTTGGAATCGATAAATTGGGGGTGTGAGCAACACTTGCTTGAACGGTAGCAATATTTGCATTACTTCGAGCGGTTCTTTCTCTTATTGGCACTTAAACATTATGTAAACATTAAACATTACGCTCGTAATTTGCAATAATTCGACGAATAGTGAAATGGTAAAGCGCACGAAAAGTTACAATTGGAGAACGATTATTTTGATAAAAAAAATTGAATAATATGTAAAAATGATGAACATGATGAAATTGTAAACATTACTGAATACAATGAAAAAAATAACAGATCATGACATACTACAAATGGTCGAAACGTCACTTAGAAATCATATCACTCAAATTGGAAAACCCTTTACTTCAACGACATTTGGATCCAACAAGACGGCGCAACTTGCCATACAGTGCGCAATCGATTTAATGCAAAATCAATTTGGTGACAACCTTATTTCCTCCGGCCCCCTAGTTCTGCGATTTAACGTCTCTGGATTACATTTTATGGGGATATGTTAAGATATTGGTTTATGCCGACAATCCAGCAACTCCTGAACAATTGGAGGTCAATATTCAAGCCTCCATTGCCCCCATACGGTCAGATTTATAGGAAAAAGTAGTCAAAAATTGGACTAATCGAATGGACCATTTAACTCCTAGCCGCGGCGGACAAATGCCGAAAATCGTATTTAAAAATTAAATGTCACGAAATTATATACCAGATTATAATAAAAACATTTCATTCCAACAATATTTCAGTTTTGTATTAAAAAAAAAAATAAAAGAAAATTGTTGTTACTTCAATCAAATCAAATTTATTGCATATATCGCTGTTTTATTAGTCATAAATACCAATAAAATACTATTTAAAGTCAGTTTTTTCAATTCGGCTATCGCTCATTTTCCTTCATATCCTATCCTGTATCCTAATTGCAGATAGGAGGTGTAGCAGCTGTTTTATCGAAAACCCCTGAGCATTTTAGTATCGGAGCATTCAATATTTTATATAGAATTCTCTATGTTTTATATGTACATATATATGACACCACTTAAGAAGAATTAGGAAGTGATCGAAAACATCACCAACTCCCAGGAAGCCCGGTTACTGGAGGATCTTGGACCACACGGGACAAAGTTAGTGGATTAAATCAATTTAACTACCAAATGTTCTATACGAAGACGGACTCCCGTCCGAGAGCATGTATCTTATGCCATGAAAACCTTTGTTTCTCTTCTCCCCAGAGTTGTCAACATCGGATGCAACTGTGCTGAAACAGGTAGATGGAAATATGTACCTGGCGTCAGTATACTTGCCATATGATTCGCCGACACCACCACCTTCGTCGGAGTTACAACGACTGGTAGAGAGGGTCAAACATATAGGTACTAACTTACTTACATCTCCGGTCTCGAACAACCACGAGGAGTCAGGGACCTTACAAAACGAAGATAACATATTTCGCCAAACAGTTCGATCTTTTGCCTTACCTCTCAAGTTGGCAATACCAAGTGTACGCAGGGATTCGTCAACCTGATCCCTCCAGCGGAGTCTTGGTCTTCCTATTTATCGTCTTCCTTCGAGTTCGGTTTCGAAAACCCTGCGTGCTGGTTCGTCTTCATCCATTCTACTGACATGGCCTAGCCAGCGCAATCGCGTTATCCTGATCCGTTTAACTATGTCAATGTCGGGATAAAGCTCATACAGGTGATGGTTCATGCGTCGCCCATACTCACCGTTGTGCACTATAAGGCCATACATTTTTCGGAGTACTTTTCTCTCGAAGACTCCTAGAAATGTTTCGTCTACTTGCGATAAGACCCAGGATCCTGCGTCATAAAGCAATACAGGTTGTATGAGAGTCTGGTATAGCTGGACTTTTGTTACTCGAGAGTGGGCTTTATCTCTAAAGTGCTTGCTTAGCCCAAAATAACATCTATTCGCAAGCACAATTCTCCGCCTGTTCTCAAGGCTGACGTTGTTGTTTTTGTTTACGGCAGATACGTGGTGTATAAATTCGTCCACCACCTCGAAATTATAACGGCTATCAACGTTCACGCTTTGGTCTAATTGCGTGGAGGCCCTGCTCGTTGAAACCATTAATTTTGTCTTGTCCCCATTTGCCGTCAGACCCACTTTAGCTGACTCCTTCTCAATTCTCGAAAACACCGCAGTAACTTCTCTAACTGTGCGTCCAATGATATCTATATCATCAGCATACGAGTACGCGAGCAGCATTTGACTTTTGCTGTTGATGGTTTTATTCATGTTGACTGTAGCCTTTCTCATAATGATCTCCATTAAGATGTTAAAGAGAGCTTAGTTTCAAAAGGTTTGGTAACCAACTTTCACTGCGGATTTGGTGTTCGTCAAGGTCATCCTGCAAAGGTGTATGAGTTTTCCAGGAATACCAAGCTCAGACCATGCTTCGCAGAGTTTCCCCCCCATTGGGCTATCGAAGGCCGCCTTATAATCGACAAATATATGGTAGGTGTCGATTTGTTTTTCGTGGGTCTTCTCCAGAATTTGGCGTTGTCGCTCTACTCAATCTTGTGCGAACCTTTACCCGGTAGTAATCAGAATCGATGTTAGCTCCTCTGGTCACTCGTAAATCCATTACACTGGATGAGTGCCTTCCATCAATTACCACGTGATCAATTTGGTTCTTCGTTCTTTCATCAGGGGATACCCAAGTAGCGTTGTGGATGTATTTATGCTGGAATCTTGTACCACTAATGACATTAAAATCTCCTAGTACAATCTTAATGTCATGGCCAGGGCAGCGGTCATACGTTTCCTCTAGGAGCTCATAGAATATGTCTTTGGCATCATCATCTTTCTCTTCTGTCGGGGCATGCACACAAATTAGGGAAATATAAAAATATTTCACTTCTATGCGGATTGTGGTTATACTTTCACTCACAGGATTGAACCTAGAGACTAGATGTCGCAGTTTTTTGCCAACTACAAATCCGCAACCAAATTCATTTTTTTTTTCATGGCAACTGTAGTATATATCGCAGTTTCTTTTTCTTGTGCAGCCATGTCCTGTCCATCGCATTTCCTGGATAGCGGTAATGTCAGCCTTATAACTTTCGAGGACATCTGCCAGTTGGATACTTGCACCGGATCTATATAGAGTTCTTACACTCCAAGTGCATATCCGTAAATCGTGGTCCTTATAACGTTTGCGGGGGTCGTCAACAAATTTATGTTTTCTTGTTCGTTTACGTATTTTCACTGTCATTATGAACGGTGGCGGGAGGCAAACCCAGTCCACCGGGTTTTTGCATTTTACCTACTGCCAGGATATTTGATTGCAGCCGCCCATTATTGATCAGACGCAGACCAGGGTGCAATATGTCGAACCTGGATTTCTTCTTTTGGGTTCTATCCGCCATTGGCCCATATGTTTGGCTCATCCGCCTTCTAAAGGACAAAAGAATATGCCCGATAGCTTGATGAGCTTCAGTGACATCAGTCACCTACTAATCGTATAACCAATCAGGCTGCACATTTATTTTCGCCTTCTCCCTCTAGCTAGCTAACGGAGGTATCCGATAAAGCCATTGCCCAGACAGGTAACGAAGTATTAATAGGCAGTGATGCTAACTCTCACCACATGTCGTGGGGTAGTACTAACTGTAACCGTAGGGGTCATAGCCTAGCATATTTTTTGAATACTAACGACCTTTTTACACTGAATATTGGGAACAAAGCCACGTTTGTCAACAAAATTTGGAAAGAGGTATTAGATATAACAACTTGTTCTGAAAACCTTATAGATGAGATTCAAGAATGGAGGGTTTCGAATGAGCACTCGTTCTCGGATGACAGATACATAAGGTCCAAGATAACACGGTCACCGCCGAAACCTATAAGTTTTCAAAACAGGATCAACAAAAAGCGGGCAAAGTTCGGAAGCCTATTTAGGAATCGACTGGATCACTCACAACTCGAATATTCTAGTAGAGACGCATTGGACGATAAAGTGACAAGGACCACGCAAGCACTGGTAAAGTGTTTCGAAGTCCTCTTCGAAATCTTGGGAAAAAGTTTCGTAGACTTTACAAAAGGACCACGCGTGAGAAGCTACCAGTATACGGGATGGACTATAAAAAAAGTCGCAGTGAATACAACGCAATACTGAGAAAGGCGAGACGCAACTCCTGGAGACTATTCAGTGAACAGGAGGATAGCGTCAACATGTCGAAGATGAAAAATTCCTCTCTAAGACCAACGTATAAGCAGAAACGGTAGTAGACGACACGGGTAAGAGAATGGAGACAATGGAACAAACGTTAAGGCACCTGATGAACACACACTTTCCAAATGGGAACGCGGAAACCCCAAGGGAACGACGACAAGGTCAAAATGTAGTGCATCAGACACCAATCATAACGGACCAAATGGTGAAACAAGCTATGAATTTCTCACCGCATCCTTAAAATTCGCCTACACTCTAAAGAATTGGCAAGAGGCTAGGGTGGTATTTATACCCAAACCTGAAAAGGCAAGCTACGTAACGGTTTATAGATCAATTAGCCTTACCTCGTTTCTACTCAAAACCCTGGAGAGAATAGTGGACGACATGGTGAAAATTGGAATACCGGACGATACTCATATGCTGAAGTTCTAGCAACACGCATATGTGAAAGGCCGATCAGTGGAAACCACACTTCATGAGGTAACCACACTCCAATAGGGGAATCTCTCAATCACAAACTGTATAACTCTCTGTATGCATAGATATTGAGGAAGCGTTCAAAAATGTCCGGACCGAAGCACTAATCCAATCATTAGACCACTTTATGGTGGACCGGGGATTAAAAGGCCGAATCAATCATATGCTGAGGAATAGATGGATAAACTGCGGTTCCCATGATATAAATATTAGAGACAGAGTACATCGTGGAACTCCATAAGGAGGGATTATGTTACCACCCTTCTACGCCAACTACGTTACGACAAGATTACGATACTGTTGTAATACACACAAGCCCGTAAAACGGTGTAATGACACCTACGACTCGTTTTCCACTAGTTAATTAAACAAATAAATATAATCATTCTCTTACTTACCCAAATATTAAATCTATCCAATGATGTAGATTTTGACTAACATATTCAGATTCTAAGGCTCTTCTGTGTATGGCTATAAATTCCTCAGGTGTTGTGGCCCAAGGTGGCAGTATAACATCATCAACTTTCTCTTTGGTGATTTGTAAATGACCCAAATCAAATCTATAAATATTTATAGGTTAAAATTGTTTCTTTCCATTTTACTAAAATTCATAGCCTACTTGTTCATATTTTTTAAAAACTCCGGAAAATAGAAGAATTCTGGTATCAGTTCTTTCACATCATTAGGATTGTCCATTAGCAGCTTCCATGTTTGAGGTATGGAATGAAATTGACGATCGGCCACATCGAAACGGCCACTTTGTAGCTCAATATGCAGTGAAGTGAAAGGCTCAACACGCAATAGGTAGTGCAGAACTCCCGCTGAATTCGAATAATGGGTACCATAATGGAATTTTGGTATACCACCAGATGGGTCTTCAAATGAGTCGTATTTTGAGCGGACTTCTTCTTCATTCTTGGGATTAATCTAAGAAGATCGAAAAGCGGCTTGGAATTGAATCCAAAACATTATGAAGTTCGTTTTTGACCGAAGACTTACCACTCCTATAGGTTTGGATAGGTCTCTAAAAGATTTAGGATCTGTTAGATCTAAAATGTCACTTGTGTAATCGGCTAAAATCCATGGGAAGACTGGATATTGACTTAGATCGTTATACGAACGCCCTACAATGTATTATTAATTGGACGGTGACACTTTGGCATAAGACAAACTTAACTTACCTGCTATTGTATTTAAATACATAAGATATTCAAAATTTGATATTTCCCGATTTATCCATTTCTGTGTTAAACCGGAAGTTTTCAGCAATTCAGCCGGTGAACGTCCGGAACCATATAAAATATTTGGTGGTTGTAGACTTAAGATTTTAGAGAATATTTTATTGCGAGTCTGAAAATGAAGAAGCGTATAATAAATAGCTACATACATATGTAAAATATATTGGCACCTGATGCCCGCAATATTCTAAAGTTAACTTCTGTCCGTAAAAGTAATTTTTAATTCAGAACATTCATGTACTTTAAAATCATTCGATATTCAAGGAAAACCTAAATTTTTAGTGTCTTCTATGGAAATCGTTGCTCTCTTACTGTTACAATTTATGTGCATTCGTTTAACCTGGCGTTTACACGGGACAGTTTTGCTCCGACAGTAGAAACACATTCACACATTTTTACTACCACACTTACACTTCTCTCACTTGCCTCGCCACTGTCTCTGATTTTTCAATGACAGTAACTTCGGCAAGAGATTTGACATAAGCGGCCAGATCATGGCTGAATTAGTAGAGGTTGGCGCAATAGAACAACTGATTTTGCTTTCTTATGACTCCATCTGTTAAATTCAGTGTATTTTGTTGTTGTACTTTTTTGTTTACTGTGTTTGTTCATATGGGACTGTGTTGATTTTTACGGTTAGAGTCATGAAACAAAAACTAAATGCTTGTTGTTGATTCACACCATAGAATAACACATACCATAAAAGGTTTTATTCGCTCAATAAATTAAACGTCATAGGTACGATGGAAAGTAAACATTGGATGGTAGAAATATGGGTTCAATAATACCAGATAGTGGCAATAGTATACAGCGATCAACAAAGGAACAACAACCGAATTTCGTGTTTTTGTGGCAAACTAGTTGTGTTAAATACAATACAAATGTATACCAACGATAAAAGTCAATAAAAAAGTGCAAAATATATTTAAATTTTTCAGTTCTACACCAAAACGACAGGAAAAAGTTAAGTGAACATATTTTGTAACTCCACCTGGTGTAAGATAATTTTAAATTTAATTGCTCTCATTTCCACAAACCTACGATGAGAGTGTGAAATGAAACGTCAGATGAGAGAATAAGTTTATCTAGGTATGTATTAGTCTATGATTCACACAATTACAACAAATCCTACTGCATCAACCTCGGTGACGTTTCGTAGTAATTTGAGAAAAAAGCAAAACATCGCAAACGACTTTACAAATTGGGAAATATATTTGTATTTGAAAATTTTGCTAATTTTTATTGCAATAATGTTTGACAATACAAACATATAAACATGAATACATGTCTAATTTTGCAGAGTACATTAGTTCCATTGTAATTTGGAGAAGTAAGACAAAACACAATGGCAAAAGAGCGAAGAAACAAAAAATCAGAGCACGAAATTTAACGAAACGACACTGTCGGCGGTTGCTTAAAACTGTACTGTCTTTATAACTGGCTGGACGCGTACGTCACACAAACAATTTTTCTGTTTTTGACAGTTAATACATATTCTCAACTGTCTTGTCGCAAACTGTCACGTGTAAACGCACCGTAAGGCAAAACACAATGGCAAAAGAGCGAAGAAAAAATCAGAGCACGAAATTTAACGAAACGTCACTGTCGGCGATTCCTTAAAACTGTACTGTCTTTATAACTGGCTGGACGCGTACATCCCACAAACAATTTTTCTCTTTGTGACAACTAATACATATTCTCAACTATCTTGTCTCAAACTGTCCCGTGTAAACGCACCGTAAAAGCTATCGCTTTTAGCCGACATGGCTTGCAATTATTATAGATCCAACTAAATCAACATCTGTCACAAAAAGTTAGTTACTCGACGTACCCTGTGTACAACGAATGCCCAACTATAATGTTTCACGAGTTAAAACTTAATCCCCGTATTCATACCAAAAATTAGCCATTCTTGTAGTTGATTGTTTCCATGAATCTTGAACGGACCTGAACAGGGCAAAAAAGGTAAAAAATCGATTTTTTAAGTTTTTTTTTTCAATTTTGACCTTGAAGATGAAGTTTTTCTTGATTTTATATGTTCACATTTTTTGTTCTTTATGACAAGAGCTACAACTTTCCCTCAGAGAGTAAAATAATAAAAAAAAAAATTCCAAACGGTTTGCAAGGTTTAGTCGGTGTTATGAATTCGAAAAAGTTAGTCAGATGATAGCCGGTGGCAGGGGCGGATTTACGAATTTGCCGCCCGTAGGCAGGCAACAAAGTGCCGCCTTTTTTCTTAATAAAAATCTCTTTTGTAATTTTAAAAATTGAATAATATGTAATGTAATAAATTAAATCTCCTTTTAATTTTGATTAAGATTTACAAAACAAAAAATACATCTTTTAAATAATCAAGAAGTAAATCACAAGTCATTTCACGAACATTATGAATGTACATTTTTACGGCGGACTTTTTCAACAGCAAATCTACCGATGATTTCGTTCAGATCAATTTTTTGCAAAGTTTCCTCTTCAATACACATTATAGCCAAAGCATTGAGTCTTTTCTCAGTCATCGTCGAACGCAAATAAGATTTGATACGTTTCAAGCACGAAAATGATCGTTCCGAGGTACAATTTGCTGCCACAGTACAAGTTAACATTCTAACAGCGATATCGATCATCGGATACACCTGGTGCAATTTTTCTTCGCGCAACCATTTGCCTAGGATTGGTTGGTTTTATTTTTGGATCGAGAGTTGCGAAGTGAGACTTCAGATGTCGCAGTTCTGGGACGAGCGTATCCTCTAGATCTTCAGTATAATGTGCACGCAAATGTTCACCAGCTTCTTCCAGTTCGAACAGGGACATTTTTTCAAAATCGATGATGGCCTTGAATTTTTCGTTGACCGCAACGTACGCCTCCCTTCTCTTCGTCAATTCCGCACTCAGCTTGTCTATAATCACGAGGTAGGTGTTGATCCTAAAATTCTCACGACTCGAGAATTCCACTTCGTTGGTCCTAGTTTCATCGTATTGCAATTTCCTTCTTTTCTTCCTTCGTAGGTCGGTTTTGTATGAATCGACCGATGACAATTTCTTCGCATTTTCTTCAAAATAGTCAAATTCACCCCTGAGTGATGCTATAAGTTGGATGAGACAGTCGTAAATTCCTACCACTGAACTCAAGTCAATGTCGACACTGCAAAATTTTGTTGGACTTATTTAAGCGCTCTAATATAAATCTCCAGAATACCGTCATGAACGTGTCCAAACTATTTATTAGTTCTTGCGCCTCCGATCGTGTTATTGGTTTTTGCGTGGGATCTTCTGCAATGGTATGGAGTGCTTCGAAAACCTGCTCCCAATCATTCGTTAGAGCTCGAAAAGCGTCATCTCGTGCGGACCATCTAGTAGCAGTCAGACTTTTCAATGTTTGGGATGTATCTTTCTTAAGCAGCGAATTCATTAAGACTTCCCACCTAGACGTCGACACGCTGAAAAATGCGTACACATTTTGGAGGAGTAAGAACTAGTTGCAGGCTTCGCAACAGCACTCCACAGCGTTCGTTCCAACGAGATTTAAGGAGTGAGCCGAACAAGGGATCCACTCGATTAAATGATTCAATTCCTGCATGCGCGTTTGTAGACCGGTGCAAGCTCCAGACATGTTTGGAGCATTGTCATATGACTGTCCTCGGCAGTTTCTCACGTCCAAATCGAGAAATCCATTTAAAGCTTCAAACAGTTTGAAACATGATTGAAAAAAATAGGGCGGCAAACTTTTGCAAGATTTTGCCGCCCTATTTTTTTGCCGCCGTAGGCACAGGCCTACTTTTCCTATGCGTAAATCCGCCCCTGGCCGGTGGCCAATTTTCGTTATAATTTTGTATGTCAACAGAATAGATACATTATTGGTCTTTAAAAGAGCATTTAAAAATACAAGAAACCTAGTAAAAAAATTTAGTAGGGGTATACAAATATGGATATTCGATATTTTACTTACCTTTGTGGTGAAGTTTAAAAAATAACTTGTTTGATCGACTAAAAATATTTCCAAAGCACTTCTCCGCAAATTGTATTTCCTTAGATGAACCTCACGAATTTTGTTAAGGGAAAATCTAAAATAACAAACGGAAGAATTAGCTGAGAATGGGAATTGATTTTAAAATAACAAGTTCTACAACATATTCATTTGGAACGAGTTACGGTTCTCCCAATAACACATTAGGCTATTTAAATGTAGGTGGGAGGTGATGGACGACGTTACTTAGAATTTGTAGTTCATTGTGATACCATGGGCTAACAAGAAACCCATATAGTCTGCTCCAAGAATAGCAAAATCCTATTTCCGCCAATTCTCGCAACAGTTGGATAGTGCACAGAATATGTTCAGTAAATTCTTACCCTTTCTTATCGTCTGAGTCTGCAAGTCATTTGCCATAGACTTCAGACAAACATCATGCCTACCAGCCAGACAATATCCCGTCAAGACTGTCACAACCATTTTTTTTGGCAAAATCGGCATCTTCTGTAAGTTGATCGCAGGCCCATTTTCCCCATATTTCCCAGCGTTGTTCAAGCGTATACACAACCATATTCGTTCAGAGGAAGGATAAAACTAATTATCTGTCAAAGCAGTCATAAGCTAAGTGTTACCATTCACGAAATAAGCACTAGTTGAAAAAAAAACGTTAGATGGCGGACCCTTTACATATTTGTTTGACAATATATTTGTAGAACATATTGTGTTCAAAATAGAGCCTTTCAGATTTAAATTTTATGATTTAAATTTTTAAAAAAGGACTAAAAGGACATATGCAAATTCAAGATAAAGGTTTCTCGTCAAACTGGTAGAACATTTGGATATTTTACCGGTCATTTTGGTGTAGTTTTCTTGACCTTCTTTCAAAAAAGGACGTCCGAAAATAAAGATAGACAATTTTGGTCTGTTACGACCCATAATGAAATTTAATGACGAATAAATTCGTAAAACATTCTGAATTCATAGCTGCTCATTTTAGTGTAAATTTTTGGTACTTTTTGAACAAAGGGCGAAAAGGACACTTTAAACTTCGAAATACAGCATTCGAATATTCTACGTGTTATAATGTAAACATGGTTTAAGAAACTGAAAATGTATTATCGATTATTGATAACAACACAAAACATGTATATACCATCTCTAACAATACGAAATAAATAACAATCTCAGTAAATACTTCAACGCAATCGGGTCGTTTTGATTACAACAATTTTGGCGACGAGGATTACGAGACGAATTCAAGTTTATTATTCTGAATTACGCATTTTGTACAGAATAAGTGCACAGAATATAAATTAATATGACGGAGAAAAGCATAAATTTCTTCAATTTTGATGCGTTTGATCCACAAAAAATTACATGGTCTCGTTGGGTGAAAAGGTTTGAGACGGCATTGAACCTGTACGATTGCAAGGAAGAGAAGAGGCAAGCACTGTTTTTGCATTTCATCGGTACCAATGCTTACAATATACTGTGTGACAAATTAACACCACAACAACCAGAAGCAAAAACATACAAGGAAATAGTGAGTGTTCTGGAGAATCATTTTGAGCCGAAGCCTAGTGAGTTGGTGGAATGTTTCCGTTTCAACATGCGTAGACAACAAGATGGGGAGTCGGCTAGTGAGTTTGTGGTGGCATTGAGGAAGTTGGCGGTTGGTTGTAAATTTGGTCAGTATCAAGATAAGGCTATACGGAATCAATTTGTGTTGGGTCTGGCTGATAAAAAATTACAAAGTCGGTTGCTGGAAAGGACAAATTTAATTTTGGATGACGCAATAGGTATTGTCACAGCGAGTGAATTGGCAGAAAAAGGCGGCATGGAGTTGCAAAATGGCGGAGAAAAATTCAATGTCAATAAAATAAAAAGAAGTAACGAGTTCAAAAGGAATGGCAAGAAGGCGGCAACAAACATAACCTATGAAAACAAGAAGTGTTTTAGGTGTGGAAATACATCACATTTGGCAAATGAACGCAATTACAAACATGTTACATGTCATTTTTGCAAACAAAAGGGACATTTAAGGAAAGTGTGTTTTAAGGAAAAAAAGCAAATGCACCAAATTGACGGCAAGGAGGAAATTACAGTGGAAGAATTGTTAATGGTAAATTCGAAAGGCGAAGTAAACAAAATAAACAAAAAAATTATGCATACTCTGAAAGTAAACGATCAGGCGATCAATTTCGAATTGGATACGGGATCGCCGGTATCAATTATAAATTTGGCAGATTCAAAACGTTATTTCCCCACATTAAAAGTAAATCCTCCTGATGTGGAACTTGTAAGCTACTGTGGAACAGCGTTACAGTGTGTGGGTTACATATTGGTAACAGTGATAAGTAGCGGCAAAGGTGAAGAAGTCAAACTGTATATTGTGCGTTCAAATCAAAACCCAATTGTAGGAAGAGAATGGTTGCAGATTATTAAGTTGAACTGGCAGGAAATATTTAATACAAAGGGGTATGGTTCGGTAAAGGAGATTGGTGCAAAGGAAACATTTAATAAAGAGCATCTAATGCAAAAGTATCCAAGAGTATTTTCAAAATCAATGGGAAAAATAGACAGTCTGCAGGTACGGTTATATTTGAAACCTGAAATTACACCCAAATTCGTGAAGTCGAGGCGTGTGCCTTTTTCAATGATGGATGCCGTAGAGAAACAGCTCAAAGAACTAGTAGATCAGGGGTTATTAGAAAAGGTCGAAAAGAGTGAGTGGGCGACACCGATTGTTGTCGTGCCGAAAAAAGACGGTGCTGTGCGAATATGCGGTGACTATAAAGTCACGTTGAATACTGCATTGGTGGTCGATGAACATCCTCTACCAACTATCGAGGAATTATTTAGCAAGATGGCAGGTGGAAAAAAATTTTCGAAACTTGATTTGGCCAAGGCATATTTACAGTTGGAGGTGCATCCCAGCGATCGACATTTATTGACATTGAATACACATAAGGGACTATATCAACCGACAAGGCTAATGTATGGAGTAGCCAGTGCCCCAGCCAAATTTCAACGGTTTATGGAGCAAATTCTTGGTGACATTGATGGTGTCACGGTATTTATTGATGACATTAAGATTACAGCACCAAATGATGAAATTCACATGCAACGAATTAACGAGGGTAAATATCGAAAAGTCTGAGTTCATACAAGACCACATAGAATACTGCGGGTATGTAATAAATAAATACGGAATACGGCGAATGCAAAGCAAGGTGAAGGCGATACAAAATATGAAACGGCCTAGCAACGTAGATGAAGTGCGCGTTTTCCTGGGGTTGATAAATTACTACGGAAGATTTATTAGAAATTTGAGCGATATAGTATATCCTCTTAATAAACTCCTTTGTAAGGATGTTAAATTAATTTTTGACGAACGGTGTGAACGGGCTTTCCAGGAAATAAAACAGCAGATGCAGTCAGACACTGTTTTGGCTCACTATGACCCAAAATTGAAGTTGGTGTTGGCGGTGGATGCCAGTCCAACGGGCGTGGGAGCAGTGTTGAGTCAATTGGATACACACGGTGTGGAAAGACCCATTCAGTTCGCTTCACAAACGTTAACAGAGACTCAGCAGAAGTATTCGCAAGTGGATAAAGAAGCATATGCAATTATTTTTGGTGTACGCAAATTTTACGATTATTTATATGGAAATACATTTTGTTTAATTACAGACAATCGTGCCGTGTCGCAAATATTTTCACCTCAGAAAGGGTTACCTATATATTCTGCTACAAGGATGCAGCACTACGCGATTTTTCTACAGCAATTTAATTATGAAATAAAATGCAGAAAATCTGAGGATAATGCAAATGCTGATGCATTGTCTCGATTGCCTGATCGAGAAATGTATCGACATGTTGAAGAGGTGTTTGTTATTCAGCAACAAATGATTGAAAATCTTCCAGTAACTGCAGAGGAGCTTAAAGAGCAAACTGAGGCTGACAAAGAAGTTTCAAAATTGTTAAAAAGTTTGCAGTATGGACGCGATTGTGATTCAAAAGACCGTTTTGGTGTGGCACAAACTGAATTTAGTCTACAAAGCGGCTGTATTTTTCGTGGAATAAGAGTTTACATTCCTCACAAACTTCGTGAACGAGTTCTAAACGAATTGCACACTGCACATTTCGGAATTTCAAAAATGAAAAGTTTGGCGAGAGCTTATGTATGGTGGATTTCCATGGACAAGGAAATTGAAAGTGTGGTAAATAAATGCGTTGAATGTCAAAATACACGACCAGATCCGAAGAAGATCAAACCGACACACACGTGGAGCCATTTGAAAGAGTTCACGCAGATTACGCTGGACCGATTTTTGGTAAATATTTGTTCGTGCTGGTGGACGCGTTTACAAAGTGGCCGGAGATCCATATCTGCTCAAATATGAATTCAGACACCACGATTCAGAAATGTCGTGAAATTTTTTCACAATTTGGAACACCGAATGTTTTCGTAAGCGATCATGGAAGACAATTTGATTCAAAGGAGTTTCAACAATTTTTAAAAAATAATGGTATTCTTCACAAACAGGGTGCACCATACCACCCTGCAACGAACGGACAGGCAGAAAGATATGTTCAGACAATCAAAAACAAGTTGATGGCATCAAAGTGTACACCCGTTACAATACATGCGGAAATGTCAAGGATACTGATGGCATATAGGCGAGCTATACACCCTGCAACTGGCAAATCACCTGCAATGTTGATGTTTGGTAGACAAATTCATTCGCGATTAGACTTCCTAACGAGGATGTAAGCAACCAATTACGCGCATTGCCATCGAAACAATTTGTTGTGGGAGAGAGAGTTGCGGTGCGCGATTACTTGTCGAAGGTTAAGTGGCGATATGGAACTGTAGAGAAAATATGCGGCGAACTTCATTATGATGTTAAGCTAGACGACGGTCGAATTTGGCGAAGACACGTAGATCAAATTCGGAAATCAGCAGTAAATGAAAATACGAATGCGAATAACGACAGCATTCCAACTATTAACGATTCAAGACCAGAACCAACTATAACAGGCAACGAATCAAGCTCCAGGTTACCCCTACCGTTTTTGCAACAAACTCAATCGACACCAACCATTTTCACAACTTCAGCAAATCAAATGCAAGATCGGAATCCTACGAAGACCGATGCCGATGTGGCTCAAGACATTCCAAATATGGAGAATTCTACCTCAACTCCGGACGAGTTACGCAGATCAGCAAGGCAACGGAGAGTACCTCAACATTTGCGAGACCATTACCTTGAAATTGATTGAATTAAGGGGGGGAGAAATGTTATAATGTAAACATGGTTTAAGAAACTGAAAATGTATTATCGATTATTGATAACAACACAAAACATGTATATACCATCTCTAACAATACGAAATAAATAACAATCTCAGTAAATACTTCAACGCAATCGGGTCGTTTTGATTACAACACTACGAATCTAATCCTTGTCAAATTTCACTGAAGACATGTTATCACAAGAATACGCTCAATTCAATATTTATATTCGATTTATGAATTTATTTCGGACAGTATCGGATAAGAAAATTCAAATTTGCCACGGCCATAAAAAAGAGTGTAGCTACACAGCGGCCTACATTTTTGGGGTTTGACTATACTCACATAGAGTAATCATTTGGCGCAGAAATATACCATCCCCAAAACAAACATTTCATTGTTGCATAGTGTTATGGACAAAATTGTTGACCACTAAGCGACATAATGATCAGGTACTCTACGAGAAAAATACAACCCTCATACACTAGAATATACCAGTTCATTCAATTCTGAACCATCCGTGTAGAAATTCATATATCCCTCTAAATCAGGTACTCCTTTGTTCAGGGATTCGGAGTGATATTTCCGTGTGATATTTCCGAATTAATATTGGTTTAGATTTCATGTAGCCGCCGTATATAGGATTGTTCGGAACACTTTACAACACTGTTCCATGACCGTCTCCAATGATGGCCATTGTGACCACTTCCAACCGGTCTTTGTGGTATTTATATAATAACACGTTGAGAAATCTTTAGCATGAAACCATTTTTTGATTACTTACTTACTTAGGTGGCCCCAAATTCTCGCCGGTTAACCGTACGTCGGTATTTTAAAAAGTGATATTTTCGAAGAACCGTTTCACCGGCTATTCAAGTCAATTAACCGGGTTTTTACACAACTGATATAACAACGCAGAATTACAAATATAAATCCGTTTTCATTGCCCACAATGGTTACTGACCCCATCAGACAGACAGAAAAAACGTTGCCAACGAATTATTTCGCCGATAGTTTTCGGAAATTAGTTGTCCAAGGCAATAGAAGTCATATCTGCCAACTCCGAGTAAGTTCCGGAATTAATGACAACGCAGGGTAAACAGTATTCAATATCCAGAAAAAAATACAAAACGTCCTAAGGAATATTTACTCAACGATGACTTTACCTAACTGAAAGTAAAAACCGTTCCCACTACATCCAATGAAGGGATTAGAGAGAGCTTCTCACAACCAGTGATCCAGCTTTCTAGTTTTTTACTCACTGATTTGGACCTACAGTTTTACACCGGTTCCGAACGGTATTTTGAGAAACTTTTTCATGGCTATGCACTCGATAGTGTCGCCGTCACTAAGCGAGGTGGTCGTCTCCGAAGGAAATGTAAGGTGGTCAGAGCAAGGATCGAACCCACGTTCTCATGCACAAGAGCCGCGCATACTAGCCATTCCACCACCGACTGGGGAAGTCCAATATTAAAACAGATAGGTTGAATAAATTAAATAAATAAAAACTGAGCCATGAACAAATTGGAATTTGTTATATTGAAGCAGATGGTCAATTTGACATTATGAAGCGACTGATTATTGGGTAAAGGTTAGAAATGTACGAAATTTGTCGCTTTACGCTTGAAGAAAATTGGGAAATATTTAAAACTTTCACCAACATTTTTGAGCCTTCAACTCGAATTGTAAGAAATCTACGAAATAAATTCGATAAAAATAGAGTTCCAACAACACCGATTGGGGTTCAATTTGTGAAGCGAGTTTGTCAATCCTGGCCCTTATTGAACAAAAGAACTCGTCTACGTGCTCGTCCAGTAGAAAATATTGCGGCTGTAGTTGAAAGTGTGCTGGAGCAGCCATCAACATCAACTCGCCACCGTTCGCAACAAATTGAATTTGTATAAAGACCTCGGTACGAAGACTTAAGTTAAAATAGTCCAAGAACCGAACCCTCGTGGCCATCCGATGCGTTTTCACTTTTTTTTTTACAGAAAAATAATCTTTGCCGATGATGGCTACGTTAAAAAATAAAATTGTCGCATTTGGGGCTCGAAAAATCCACACGTAGTCTAGGAGAAAAGGCGATGCATCCACAACGAGTGACTGATTGGTGCGGTTTTTGGCATGGCGGTATCATATATCAGCCGCTGTTACTGTCAATGGCGAGCGTTACCGTGTCATGCTCAGCAGGTTTTTGTTCAACAAAGTTGAAAAGGATGATAGGGACGGTGCTACGTGTCACACAGCCAACGTTACAATCGATCTTTTGAGCACTGTGTTCTAAGACCACATAATGAGCCGAAACTCGGAAGTCCATTGGCCGCCTTGCAGCTGCGATTTGAACCCGTTCGATTATTATCTCTTGAGCGCCGTGAACGATAATCGATAATGTACTGAAAAATTGGGTTGTTCGAATGAGGTACTTCCACTGCGCTTCAGGATCATGAGTGTGTTCTGCGCCAGTATATGAGTGAGGTTCTCTGCATAGACCGTGGCTATCTCAAGTAATTGCAGCTTTCTGACGGCCATTCTTTCTATAATTATATGTTTGGTTTCGTATGACTTTCGCTATACTTAACCTAGTGCGAACCTTTGCAGCAAACAGTTAGTGATCCGAATCGATATTAGCTCCTCGAATCACATGTACGTCCATTACACTAATAGTAGTGTCTTCCATAAAATACCATAATCTGGTTTTCATCTGTTGATCAGGGGATATCAAAGTAGACGTGTGAATGTCTTTATGCTGGAATCTCGTACTACTGACAACCATGTTTTTCGTCGCGGCAGAATCCAAAAGTCTCATTCCGTCATTGGGAGTGATGGCGTGTAGACTTAATTTACCGGTGGTTGGTTCAAAGACATTTTATCTACTGACTTTAACATTAGAACAATCTTAATGTCATGGTCAGGGCAGCGGTCGTATATTTCCTCTAGGCGCCCATGAAGTATGTCCTTACTGTCATAGTCTTTTTCTTCCCTTGGGACAAGTACACAAATTAGCGATATGTTAAAGTTCACGTTCACTCACGGGGTTGAGCCTTGAGACCAAATATCGCGGTCTTTTGGCAACTACAAATCCGCATCTAATTCAGGATTTTTCTCATGACAGCTGTAGTTTATGTCACAGTTCTTGTTCCTTGTACAGATATGACCAGTCCATCGTATCTCCTGGGTAGCAGTAATGTTAAACTTGTAATTACCGCGGACATGCCATTTGGATAGTGGCACCGGATCTGAATAGTGTTCTTACATTCCCAGTTAATACCCATAAATCGTGGTCCTTGCAACGTTTTCGGGGGTTGTCAACAAATAGGGGGTTTTATGTTTCTCATTTTCATTTTGTATTGTCACTGCCAATATAACTGTGGCGGAAGACAAGCCCAGCCACTGTTATAATGCTTAACTCAAATCTAAATTCTTGATTTTTCAAATCTAAATTCTCTTACCTAAAATCATGCTTCGACCCATCCTCAGCGGGTGGACTTAAATCGATAAATGTGAATAGAGTTTGATTCACTTCAATACGTCCCTTCACCTTTGTCATCAGTGTTATCAGTTCGCACTCCTGTGATATAACCAACTTTTCCAATGTATTGTCTTGTTGGGATTGTTGCTCGATTGTAAGACGCAGATCTTCCTCCAGTTGAGAGTTTTCATCGTTCGAAAGAAAATCACGGACCACAACACTTTTTATGGTCGAATCAAATTCGGATATTTCTCTGAAAAAAAAAAGAAAAAATTGTTTGTTAATTGTTGAAATTGCGTCATTCTAATACTAGAAACAAATCTTACTTGGCATCATAATGATTTGTCGCATTGTCACGTAATTTCGAAGCATTCTCGTGTGTATTGGGATACAGTTGTGGTTCTAACTTCAATCTCATTCTGGCTACATTTTCATGATTTGAGAGTGTCCAATATTCTTCCATATTATCACTGAAACGAAAAACAAAATTGGGAAAATATTTATAATTATATACAGAATTGAAGATTGTGTTAGACGAGGGGTGTGAAAAGAATTTCGAAAATTTATTTTGTTCCTGTTTTGAAGATTTATTTTATTACATCCAAGGCGACGAAGGTGAGAGCTAGACCAAATTTCCGAATTTCATAATACTAAGATTATGAACTGGTTTTAAAATGGCAACAAATGTCATGAAAACTACACTACACTACAGTCTTCTTTATAAACATGCCTCATATATCTGCACCCACAAAGAAAAACAACTTATATGCAGTTGCTTACCCTGCGTTTGCACGAGACAACACAGTCAGAATACGTATTAGTTGTCAAAAAGAGAACAAATGTTTGTGTAACGTAGACATTCAGACAATTATAAAGACAATTCACTCTTAAGCAACCGCCGTCAGTGTCCTTTCAAGTGAATTCAATATTATTTACCAAAATCTAAATACAATTTTCCAAATTGTGCGGTCTTTTACAATTATGTGTAGATTCTTCTTACATCAACTCATGTGCTGAATTGACAGTCTTTGAAAAATCGATTCAGAGCAGTGACGAAGGCAATGAGAGAAACAAAAAAGTTTGTCTATATTGCTATTGTCGCTGCAAAACTGTCTCGTGTAAACGCCAAGTTAGTTTTGAAGACAGGGACAGAGTAGAGCCACAGTGGCGCACCGCCGATACTGTCGGCGCACATGGCTAGAAATTAGACTTTTACGCCGCCAAGCCACGCCGCCGTTTTTTTTTGAGTTTTTTGCCGCGCAGCCGCTTTATTACGTAGGCGTCGTGGTTGGGCGGCGTATAATATTTTGCTTAATATTTCGTAGAATCGATCAATTAATGGCATTGTCCTGATTTACAACACACGTTGCTACCACAACAAGCAACCAACTACAAACTATAAACTTCACGCAACCACAATCAGAATATTTCCTAATAAGGCAGCTTAATTTCCCAAGAAGTAACTTTTGGTGTTAAACGACATTTTGAATTTTGCATAACAATAGCAAGGCGAAATTCCACACCAACAGCCAGTCCCATTCTCTAACAGGTTACAGAACACATTACAACTATAACAACAGCAGGTCAAGTTTCCTTAGAATTGAACATTGCACAGCAGCAGGCGGTTTAATTTCCTAATAATTAGGAAGAGCCGCCGCTGCCAGGTTAGCCGACAAAGCCGCCGCCGCCGGTTTTCGCAGGTACCCACGCCGCCGCCGAAAAAATCAGCGTAAACCTCTACTAGAAATAACCCGCTGCTGCTTCGATTGCCATTGGCTTAGATCGGCTGAATTTCTGGTCGACAAAGAAATAAAAATATTGTTTAATATTTCTTCCAAATCTTATTTTAACTTATTTCACGTTGCAACACATCCGCGGCCGTCGTGATTTTTAAAAAGAGAAAATAATCCGCTAACGTGTTCCGAATTCAGACAGCACGGCCGTTGCCACCGTCATTGACTTAAAAAGATGGCAGTGGCAAGAGTCCGACATCAGAGTCCACTCAATCTGATAACCAATTTATGTAGAATATCTACAACATTTTAAACAAAACTTATCGATAATTCTCTTTGTTATCGAGATATTTGAGACTGAAGTAGGGATGTGCGATTAATCGATTAACTAATATTTTGATTACTTTAAATTGTGATTAATCAGTTAATCGAATAATCAATAAAAATATAAAAAATAAATGGTTTCCCATTACATCCCATAAAGGGACTGGGGAGAACTTCTCACAATCACTGAGCTGTGCGCTTTCCAGTTCTCACTCACTGATTGGGACCTACAGTTTTACACCGATTCCGAACGGTAATTTGAGAAGCTTTTTCATGGCTAGATACTCGATAGTGTCGCCGTCACTATGCGAGGTGACCGCCACCGAAAGAAATTTTTTTTGAAGGTGGTCAGAGCCGGGTTCGAACCCCGGATCTCATGTACAAGAGCCGCGCACACTAACCATTGCACCACCGACGGCCAATAATTATGATTAATCAAAATCATGATTAATCAATTAACTTGAATATTAATTAATAATATTTGAATAATTTTATTAATCATTCAAAAAATTTTTGGAAAACATACAAATACATATTATATAAACAAAAGGAAAAATTTGCACCATAGAGTAATAATGACACCTAGAGGTGTCATCTTCATCTCATCCTACGTTTCATTTTACACTCTTCGTGATGAGGTTGGTGCGATATAGATATATTTAATGTAAATTGACTTAGACCAGGTGGAGTTCGAAACCGAACTCGAAGGACGACGAACAATAGGAACACCAAGACTCCGCTGGAGGGATCAAGTTGACGAATCAATTGGAGCTTGTCGCAAATATAATATAAAAAAATAAATAAATGGTTTCCCATTACATCCCATGAAGGGACTGGGGAGAACTTCTCACAATCACTGAGCTGTTTTCACTCACTGATTGGGACCTACAGTTTTATACCGATTACGAACGGTATTTTGAGAAGCTTTTTCATGGCTAGATACTCGATAGTGTCGCCGTCACTATGCGAGGTGACCGCCGCCGAAAGAAAATTTGAAGGTGGTCAGAGCCGGGTTCGAACCCAGGATCTCATGTACAAGAGCCGCGCACACTAACCATTGCACACTAACCAATATAATATACTTGTGCCCAAACGCATTGTGTTTGTTATTCAGTATTACATGTTATTCAATATTACAATATATGTGTTTGCGACCCAAATTTATCTGTGTTTGTGATACAACTACAGCCGAGTTTGTTGCACTGTTTATGCTCTCTCGAGAGCAAGAGAATAAACGAGGGGCAACGACTGTGTGTATCTTGTAAGTGTGCATCCGCATTTTTGCATTATTCTCAGTGAGTGATTCATAAATATTCCTGAATGTGCGTGCAAATTGCAGATGAAGTCAGTGTTTCTTCTTTTTTTGGCTGATGTATTGCGTTCTAATTTCATGTATTCAGTCGTCAATGGTTCATCAGAGAGAGGATATCAAAAGCGCTTCATCAGTGAAAGAAGAATAAACAAACGCTCGGACGGTTAAATGGTTTGTGATGTTGCTTTGGGGTTTGTTTATGTGTTTCGCACCCATTTATGTGTGCTACCAAAGCCAGAAACGATTTTGAGGAAAGAAACTGGAGAGGGAAACAACCTGAATCCCTTTGTCTGTCCGAGTCTCTACTGAAAAAATCGGAATCGCGGTCCATTTGTGAAATATAATAACAAAGACACAAGTAATTAATACACGCTTGTCTTGCATGAACTAGATTTGTATATATGTAAGTATATTGTTCGTGTACCAACGCATAGTGATACACAACGCATAGTTGAAACCTTCTGAAGACAAAAATGTCAGAGACAAAAAAGAAAGGAGAAACAACAGAGCAGCAGATTCAAAACAAACCCAATAATGCATTCAATGCAAGTAAATGTAAAAATCATTTAAATCTTTTAATTTTTTGTATTAATTATTTATATAAGTAAATGTGGATATATATTGATAACATTAATTATAATAAATAAAGAAGGAAAGAATAATTCGTTTCTAAATATTATAATGTGTGGGAGAAAATACGCATATGTTTCCATGTAAGTATATGGAGGTTTGGGGGAAACACGCGAATGCTTCCACGTAAGTATATGGATGTTTGGGATGAAGCACGCATATGTTTCCACGTAAAAGCATACATATTTGTGAGTAAACATGCTAATGTTTGCATTTAAATACACCTGAATTTGGGACTTGCAAACATATAAATGTTTGAAGTGTGCTCCAAACATATATATGGTTCCTGCAAATATGTTACAAAGGCCGTTTTTTCAGCGTGTGGTTGGCGAAATATGTTATCTTCGTTTTATATGGTCCCTGACCCCCCGGGGTTGTTCGAGACCGGATAAGTAAGTAAACCAGGTGGAGGTACAAGAATTGTTAACTTAAATTTGTAATGTCTTTTTGGTTGAGAACTGTAAAATTTAAACGTATTCTGGACTCTTTATTATCTTTTATTTTATTACAAATATGGTGTATTTACACAAAAATGTTAACACACAAAACGACAGGCCGTTGCTGATTTCATGTTGGTTGGTTTGAACTAATGCCTCTGTCTGTTATTATTAAATAAATACTTTTCAACATGCAACGCCCATATGCAACGACACAAAACTTCGTAAGTTTACTGAGAGAAGTCGCTACTCTAAGTATATGATCACTCTATGATTTGAACATTTTGAGTAAAGAAGTTTGTTGAAAAAATTCAAACTAAAAAAGCCTAACAACTTGAATTGCTCAATTATTCAAATTTTGATTAATCAAAATGAAGATTAATCGATAAATTGTAAATATGATAAATCAAAATATACGATTAATCAATTATTCGATTAATCCGGCTTCCTTATTAATCAATTAATCGTACGTCCCTAGGTTGAAGTTTTACAAAATCTATAAATTGTTTTTCATTTTCACTTGACTCTATATTTTTTATTTATGGCTTTCGAAAAAAAACCAAAAAATAAGATGAAAGATATCGATAAGTCGCATTGTTATCGGGATATCTGTGGTTGAAATTTTAAAATTCGATGTTTCTTGAGGCATTTATTATCCAAATATTCCATTAATCACCGAAGATATGAAGGGTAAAAGCTTCATGCCTGGCCAGCCTTCAGCAGGTATTAACAAAACTGGCTTCGACGTTTTGGCAGTATATTAAAGCTTTCCGGGTGGACGAGCTTAGGAATTTTCTCATCCTTTTCTTTCAACCCAAGATCATGGTTCAAATTTGTGTGCATACATCTAGCATAAAGACATCCCTAAGGCTACTTGGGAATCCCCTGATCACAGAACGAAGAACCACATCAACTACTGACCAGATTTTCACGCTACGCCAAATACTGGAAAATACCAACGAAAAACAAATCGACACCTATCATCTATTTTTCGATTATAAGGCGGCCTTTGATAACCCGATACGGGAGAAATTCTACGAAGCAATGTCTGAGCTTGGTATTCCTGCAAAATTCATACGCCTTTGCAGGATTACCTTGATGAACACCAAATCCACAGTGAAAGCTGGTCCGGATCTTACCGAACCTTTCGAAACTAAGCGAGGCCTCAGGCAAGGCTACGCCCTATCATGCGATCTCTTCATGTGCATGAATAAAACCATCAGAAGCAAAAGTCACATGCTGCTCGCGTATGCTGATGATATAGATATCATTGGGCGCACAGTTAGAGAAGTTACTGCTGTGCTTTAGAGAATTGAGGAGTCAGCAAAAGTGGGTCTGACTGTAAATGAGGAAGAGATTAAATTAATGGTTTGAACTAGCAGGACCTCCACGCGATTAGCCCAAAGCGTAAACGTTGATAACCGTTATAATTTCGAGGTGGTGGACGAATTTATATATGTACCTCGGATCTGCCGTAAACAAAAATAACAACCTCAGCCTTGTCATCAATCGGAGAATTGTGCTTGCGAATAGATGTTAGTTTGGGATAAGCAACCCCTTTATAGATAAAGCCCTCTCTCGAGTAACAAAAGTCCAGCTTTACCCGACTCTCATACAACCTGCCTTGCTTTATGGCACAGAATCTTGGGTCTTATCGCAAGCAGACGAAACATCTCTAGGAGTCTTCGAGAGGAAAATACTCCGAAAGATTTATGACCCTATAGTGCACAACGGCGAGTATCGGCGACGCATGAACCATAGGTGTATGTGCTATATCCCAACATTGACATAGTTAAGCGGATAAAACTAACGCGATTGCGCTGGATGAAGGTGAACCAGCACGAAGGGTTTTCAAAACCGAACTCGAAGGAAGACGAAAAATAGAAAGACCAAGACTCCGCTGGAGGGATCAGGTTGATGAATCCAAAAAAAGATCGAACTGGTTGGCAAAGTACGAGTATGTACATGATAGTAGCGTTAGCCCAGCTTATTTCCTTTGTTTATATTTCATCATACCCAGTAAATGTCAAAATTGTTAGTGTGAGTTCTTTTCTTTCTTTAAAAAGAGAATATTTGACTCATCTCACATTTCCTTTCACACTCTTTGTGGTGCGGTCGGTGTGATAGAGAGATGTTTGACGAAAAGTGACTTACACGAGGTGGAATTACAAGAACTTCTGACTTACATTTTTCATGTCGTTTTGGTGAAAAACTGTGAAATTTAAATGTGTTTTACACTTTTTTATTGACTGTTATTGTTAACATATATTTGTGTTGTATTTAAAACAATAAAACAATAAAAAAAAACGAAATATCGTTTGTTGCAATTTTGTTGGTTGTTTTGAACCATTGCCTCTATCTGGTATTATTGAAGCAATTCTTTTTGGCATCCAACGTTCATATCACGCCAGGCCAAATGCAATAAATTTGCTGAGAGAAATGTTAAGTCTAGTATAAGAATTAATCTATAACGTTCACAATTGTACATGGCTGGGTGACATTTTTATCAGTTGATTTTGACAACAACTCAGTACGAAAATTACAACAGTGCGCATGATAATGCGTAAAATTATCCGCGTATTTGTACCATGGATTTTCTGACAAAACTTTGTTGCCAAAGGTTTCTCGTAGAAATCTTTTTTTTGTCAAATTTGGTTGATTGCATCTACGTAAAACTTCTTAACCTACTAAACATTTTGTTGCTGACCCTTTTAAAATTTAATTCTCTTCCAAGCAAATTTTACAGAACTTAGAGTTTTCCAACACTTGGTTTGTCTACGTCGTACGATGGCCTGAAACATTCTCAACATTCTGCTCCACAGGTGGTTAGAATAGTGGCGCATCATCCCGCTGTAACGGATGTTCTTTGGTCATTCATCACTTCGACATTCGAATGTAAATTAGACGAAACAATTTCCGCATTTAAAAAAATCCAGTGATTTTTCGGTTTCGCTTTATAGAAATTCGGTTTTTTTTTGAATCTGTCTTTCCAAATGATATACGACATTTTTTCGTCCAGAAGTATCCCAAAAAAAACAATACCATTCGTTTTTTTCATATGGTTGGGTGAAATGGTAACAAATTATTCCAAATTGTACAAAAAATTATGGGGGGCTTTTTTGTTTTGCCAGCTGGTGTTTCAAGTCGATACAAGGGGTATCCATAACACAGCTGATCGACTGTGAAGTAGAAAATTGATAGAAAACAGAGTAGATCATAGACGAATTTGGTCTGATTCCGGTTCTCATGAAATTGCTGTCCCTAAGAGGCTTAAGTGAAATATCTTACTCAAAGAATATAAAATTTGATAAAAATACACATTTTCGTACCCTTACCCAAAGGCTAAGTCTTCTTAGGCAGGAACAGTTTTACGGTTCTTTTCAAATCCCGTTTTCAGTTCCTGTATAATCGTTTTTCGGTCTTTTTGGAACCGTTTTGGGTTCTTTTGAACCCGTTTTTTAAGTCCTCCGTTTTCGGTTAATTTGGACTCGTCTTTCGGTTCTTGTAAGCCCCCGTCCGGTGGATTCCTGTGAAGAACCGTTTTTTGTGAATTCGATTCTGTACATCACTAGTTAATAGAGTTATAGAATGGTCTTGACATTGAATAGTAAAATAAAAAAGCACCAATAAACAGGCCGAATAAATAAAAATCATCCCTATTATAAATTAATCTATGATCGAGAGATCGTAAAGAGAGTGATGACGACTCTTATACATATATTGCTCTATGGTCGATATAAGCAGATGAAATTGGCGGCAGCTATCGGCTCAGAAAACGACTGCGCCAACCCGTCGTCTCGTTATCAGTCGGCTTGTATCTCTACCCCCGATATCTCGATAATTAAGCGAGTTGAAAAATGTTGTTGAGTTTTTCATTATTATTTTGGGTTGTGCAATCGAAACCCATTACCGGATCGAGGGACATCGAACGTCCTACTCTCCCCAAGAAACCCGCTAGCATAAAAACTTCCGAGCCAATTTCAGATTGTGCGCCACCGCCGCCGGTCAAAATTTGTTCAGCCGCCACCGCCGACAATATCTGGTCGGCTCGACTATCCGGACTTCCAAAAATATCAGTTGAATTACAACCATGGGGAATAAAGTCAAAGACATAAAGTAGGAAAGAGAAATAGCGATAGATGACTGGAAGTGTGTAGGGTTGCTCAATGCGATTTTCACACATTTGACTTTGTACAAAATGTATCAACCGTGAATATTTTTTGCATAAAGCAACTATTGTATAGAGAAGACACTCATGGAGTGGAATGCCAACAAAGAAAACGAGTGAAGCGTGTCGTTTCTCTGCTCGCTCTCTTACTCTCTTCGTGGAATATTTCAATACACGAGCAGTTTTCTGATGATGTTATTCACTCGAACTATAGAAATTCCAACCATGTTTAAATAATATTACATAAAGTATGTAAAAAGCATGAAATAATCAAGTTATGACGCGGGAAAGAAATGCGTTTGAGTGAATCGCGTCGACTTTTTTGGTTCTCTTCTACTAGGGTTGCCAAATTGCGTGTTTTTTTCTGCTCTAGCTGTACATCCTTTTTGTTTTTTTTTGTCAAAAATGATGTACAAGTAGAAAGATCAAATTTCTCTTCACTCTAATGCCAACAAACAAAACGAGTGAAACCCTAGTCATTCTCTGCTCTCTCTCTTACTCTCTTCATTGAATATTTCAATACACGAGCAGATTTTTGATAGTGTTATTGTATATAACTACACAAATTCCCACCATGTTGAAGTAAAATTACATAAACTATGTAAAAAGTATGAAATAATCAAGATATGACGCGAGAGAGAAATGCGTTTGAGTGAATTGTTACTACTTTTTTGTTCTCTTTTATGAGGGTTGCCAAATTGCGCACACCTTATGGTCGTCTACTTTTTGATCGTCTTTGTTTTTGTCAAAGAGTATGGAATTTTAAATAAAAAAGAAAATTTACTCATGGAGTGAAAACCACCAAAGAAAACGAGTGAAGCGCCTCTTACTCTCTTCGTTGAATATTTCAATACACGAGTAGTTTTCTGATTATGTTACAGTATCCAACTATAGAAATTCCAACCATGTTCAAATAAAATTACATAAAGTATGTAAAAAGTATGAAATAATCAAGTTATGACGCGAGATAGAAATGCGTTTGAGTGAATCGCGTCGACTTTTTTGTTTATCTTCTAAGAGGGTGTGCCAAAATGCGTTGGTTTTTCTTCTCTACTTGTATATCCTTTTTGTTTTTGTGATAATTAAATCGAGGAAAGAAGGGATAAAAAATGAAATAAAGCAAAATGTAATGAAGTGTTAGTGAAAAATTATTTATAGAGACTGCAATTAATACACAAATTTTTTAAAATAAAGATTTTTCTGATTCTGCATGAGTTGTCAAGTTTGCATAACTCTGTGCGGCAACTTTTCCAGTGACTTTTGTTGATTTCCGGTCCAAGAAAAACAGCTGTTGCAGACTCTATGTATATTACTCTATGATTATAATCCATTTTTTGTTTGTTTTGGTGGCACTTTCGACTAAGATCATCTTCGTAACTTTCATTCAATTTTGTCATAAGTCGTTTTTCCATGAGTGCACAGATATTATAAAAGTAATAGACTCTATATTTCCGTTTCGAAACGATGCAATGGAAGTAGTTCCCACTAGATGAGACTTAAAATAGAAAGGAATAAGCCTTCATTTGGAAAATTAGGCATCTTTTTGATGATCAATATGGGAAAAATAATGAGATTTTTTGAATTATTTTTTTTTGAATAAAAACTTTTTTATTAAGCAATTTTTTCATTTCATTTCAATGTCTTGGTCATAATCAGTGATGAAAGTTAAATTTACAACGACGACAATGATTGTAGAAATGTTATTTACAAATGAATGTCGTTTTACATGCTGCTTCACTCTATGTCCAGCCGGCACCTGGGGCCTCTGGTCCGACACTCGTGCAGCAACTCAGCGTACAAATAGATAACCAAATAAAAAATATTTATAAAAGAAGAAACGTAACTGTGGCAATGATTAAAGGTACTAAAGTCTGGGCATCACTCTCCATGGTCGGATGGGTTGGGTGGACGCGTTTAGGCAACGATGGGGGCGGCAAAAGTTTTGGCTACCAAAGGAGCGGGGGCAGCTACAAGGGGGGCGGCAATGGTCTTAGCCACAACGGGAGCAACGGCAACGGGGACATCCTTTTGGACGACAGCATTGAAACCGTTGATGTCATCAGCGTAGTAGTTGACAATGCGGCGAGAACCATCGGGCTCGATAAGGGAGTAGGAGCCACGGACAACATCACCGTCACGGGTTTCTTCTTGGGTCTTGGAGTCACCGGTCAAAGTGTCTTGGACATCGTAGGCGAATTTGTATTGAGGATGGGCGTCAACAATTTCGGGCTCAACGATGGCAGCCTTGGCAACAATGGGAGCTACTGCGGCCACGGGAGCAGCCAAGGGAGCGGCAACGGCTCTAGCGACAACTGGTGCTGGGGCAGCTGCTACAAGGGGAGCAGCAGCATAAGTCCTAGCAACGGGTGCAAAGGTCTTGGCTACGGGAGCGGCGACATAAGGAGCTGGGCCAGCAGCATAAATGGGAGCTGGTGCAGCAAAAGCTGGAGCAGCGGCAAAAGTTTTAGTCACCAAAGGAGCGGAGTAAGCAGCTGGGGCAGCAATGTATGGGGAAGCAGCGGCAAAGGGAGCAGCGGCAAAAGGAGCAGCAGCATAGGGAGTAGCGGCATAAGCAGCAGCAGCAGGATAAGCAGCATAGGGAGCAGCTACATGAGCCAAACCGGCATTGGCAGAGATAGCCAAGGTGGACACTACAGCGGCAGCCTAGAATATTAATACCCAAATGTAAGCAATTAATCCAGATAATCCACAAACTGAGAGGAGCAGGAGGAGGAGGAGGAGGCGGAGTAGGCCTTTAAGAAATCTGCAATACTTACAGTAAACGATTTCATTGTTAGGCTTGGAAGGAGCTTGAGTTTGTAATCACTGTCGGTTGTTTAAAATTGAACTGACATATCGTTACCAAAACTGTTTGCCTTTTTATATTACCCAACAAACTATCGTTGGCCAGAAGGGAATCCAAGCAATACAAAAACAATTAACCACATTACCATACGATGGATGAGACAAATGACGAATTCTATATGAATGGCCCAAAAAAAAAAAATTAAAATAAAAACAACAAAATAAAAATAAAATACTAAAATTCAAAATCAAAATTATACTCATAGAAGTTGTTGTTGTTGTTAATTAATGCACAACATAGTTTGCTTAATATTTTCAGTGTCAGTCAGCCAGTCAGTTAGTGTTTGACTTTGAAGGCGACTGGTAGAAGAAGAGAAGTGTACAATATTTTCGAAACAGAATTCTGGGCACGTAATTCGGGTAAGTCCACCGTATATGGCCACATTAGCAAGTGACATGAGTAAGACCTCGTCGCATAAATGCGTCTGTCTGTTGTGTGTAGTTTTTGCTTAAACGAAAGTGAAGACGTCTGCCAATAATTACAATTCAAGAGTCATCGTTTGAAACACTTGCCTGCCAAAGCCAGTACTCACTGACTTGCTCGCTCGCTCAGTCAACATAAATTTCCGTTCAATATGCAAGTGTAGTATAATTTTAAATGATTTCTTCACTAAAATTTTCATTTCAATTTGAATATTTATTAACTCTTTTATTTCATCAATTCGCTTTCAATCAAATATTTTCGTTACTCACCCAAACATCCCCCCACCACAATTTGTCTCACCGACTTGGTGTCCATTTTCGGGAACGGTAGCTGCGTTGTCGGTTGCAGTCAAAACGTGAAATTATTCAATGCTTCAATTACGTGAATTCTGTTGCAGCCAATCAATAAATTGTCGCTTACGAAGTTTCCTTTAAGCAAAATCGTTAAATATTTTAGATATTTCAGCGTCCGTCCGTCCCTAAGCTATTCTCTCACAAAACTTCCTATATACCATCGTATGGATATGAGGCACCTAATTATTCTATGCAGTATTTGGCATTTAGTTTTGTTGGAAATAAAGAATGGAAAACGTGATAAATTTAAACAAAATTCTTCTTCTTGTATTTTTTGTAAGATATCAAAAATATTGAGAAAATCGTGTAGTTTGAAAATAAAATAAGCTCAACTCGGAATTCAGGTGGCTCCGTTAAATAATTTTAACTAGAACGTTACGTAACGGATAGTTAAACCTTCCTAACACTCAGTTAACACATTTGTTTTTAGTCTGCTTTAGTTAACCCACTTCAAGTTAGTTAATAGTTTCTGCAATAATTCATTTTCTTTGTACGTTTATACCGATTTCTATTAAAACATTTAATTTGTTTTCGGCGATAACAGACATTGTTCAAATTCTGAAACTGACTAAAATTTGAATTTATTAATTTCGTTTAATATTTGAACTCTTGAAAAACGTTCAATTAGGTTCAACGAATTACACAGTGCAACACGAAAAAAAATAACCATATACGGACACCACTACGTGATAAAAGACTAAAAAAAAAAGACCCGTGTCTCCCAATTTTTCCCAAAGTCATGCACTTTTTTTTTTATGGGCCGCCAAAGATTTGGGGCCTCGGTATCATTTTCGTAAAAATGTGATCATTTTCTCAGGCTCATATCTTGCAAACCGTTCAGAATTTCGATTTACTCTCTGAGGCAAAGCTCTTGTCATAAAGAACAAAAATTGCGAACATATAAAATCAAAAAAACTTCACCTTCCAGATCAAAATCGCAAAAAACTTAAAAATACTTTTTTTTAATATTTTTGTAATAGATAGCATAGTATCTCAATGTTGAAGTAAATAAAAAACAAATGAAATTAAAAAACGGTGTTAAGAATAATTCCCAGGAAGTTTATATGTTCTAGAAATTTGTTTACTAAATTTTTGTAGTTGATTGTTTCCTTGAATTTTGAACGGTTTGCTACCTATGGACCTGAACACGGGAAAAAAGGTAAAAAAAATCGAATTTTTTTTAAGTTTTTTGCGATTTTTTGATTTTATATGTTCGCAATTTTTGTTCTTTATGACAAGAGCTACAACTTTGCCTCAGAGAGTAATTCGAAATTCTGAACGGTTTGCAAGATATGAGCCTGAGAAAATGATCACATTTTTACGAAAATGATACCGAGGCCCCAAATCTTTGGCGGCCCATAAAAAAAAGTGCATGACTTTGGGAAAAATTGGGAAACACGGGTCTTTTTTTTTTTAGTCTTTTATCACGTAGTGGTGTCCGTATATGGTTATTTTGCCATGACTTAAAAAATTACACACAGTGTTATGTTTTATAACAGACATCAGCTAAAGTTTAACGGATGTGCTTTATTAGGTTGTTAAAACGGCTTTTTTGAACGAATCTACACTGAAGGAAAAATGCTTCGTCGCAGGAATGAAACATGTTCGTTAGTGTGGTTACAGTACTGCAATGAATAGTACATACACACGACGATTTTGTTGTTGCTGCAACGAAACATGTCGCTCATAATTTTTTAACCGTTCATCGTTACATTGGTGCAACTACTCAATTTTCATTGCTGCAACGACTACATTAATTGAGACAAGACAAGGCAAGAGCTACAACTTCCCTCAGAGAGTAAATCAAAATTCCGAACGAATTGCAAGATATGAGCCTGACAAAATTATCACTTTTTTTTTTTTGGAAAAATGACACCGAGGCCCCAAATCAAAAAAAAGTGCATGACTTTGGGCTAAACTGGGAGACACGGGTCTTTTTCTTTTTTGGTCTTTTATCACAGTGGTGTCCGTATATGGTTATATTTCCATGACTTAAAAAATTACACACAGTGTTATTAATTGTCGTGACGCTGTATGTTTTTGGTACCAGTTACTTTTAAGAGCATGTCCTTGCCAACCAAACTGCCCAAATATGATAGCCTATTGTCCCTTTTCTCTTCGAGCGTCAATTGTAGTTGCCCATTAAAAGAATTCAGTTCTTCTGATAACAACAAATAAATCGTGCACATATTTCGTCAAGATTTTCTGCTTCTCGTCCAATGTGTCGAGTACTGTATCCAATAATACCTCCATAACGATGTCACATATAATTGGTGATGTTGGGACAATTTCGTCCCAGTTATCCTCTATAGTCCTTAGAGCCAGATTAATTAGTTTGCTGGGGAATATGTTGACTACGTCAAATGAAGCTATAATTTCATCCTCATCAATGCTCATGTTCCGCATCCTCGTCTTGTAATAGCTTATAAAAAAAATAATGATTTCCCGGTATATCCCACACCCAGAGAACTTATTGTTTGAAAAGAGGTTGTAGCAACCGTTAATTCGGCTGTTAACACCGAATTGAGGTTTCCACAACCGAATTAAGGTTGTTACGACCGAATTTTGTCCCCACAACCGAAATTCGGTTGAAGCAACATCGTTTCATAATTGATTCGGTTGTGACAACTGAATCTTCAATTATATTCATTCAATCAATTAAATTTTCTAAAATTTCGGTTGGAACAACCGAATTTGATATTAGTTCGGATGCAACAACCGAAGTTTGTACCAAATTCGGTTGGAATAACAGAATTTGGCATCAATTCGGTTGCAGTAACCGAATTTGGTATCAATTCGGTTGTAACTATCGAATTTGGTAACAATTCGGTTGTAACTACCGAATTAGGTATCAATTTGTTTGTAACTATCGAATTTGGTATCAATTCGGTTGCCACTACCGAATTTGGTATCAATTTGGTTGTAGCTACCGAATTTGGTATCAATTCGGTCGCAATAACCGGATAAATCCTTCAGTCGGTTGCAATGATTCGAATTCGAAGATAAATAGTGTATAAGTGTTCTCGTCATGGCGTTGTTTGTGGTAAGGTGAGTAAAAATATTGTAATTGTGGTTTTTGTGTTAAATCGTCTCATTTTGCAGAGTATGTCCAAGCCGATATCAAGAGTTTTGAAGCTTTCCAAGCTCGGTCTGCAATAATGCTGCAAAAATATGTGTAGGAAACGGTTTATGACCTAAATCAATAGATACAAGAAGCCAGAATTGATGCGGTGACCCATGATGGCCGGGACTTCAAACAAGGTCGGTAGTGACATGTACAATAAATGTGTTATTCTAAAGATTATCCTATATAAATAACTTTATTTTCTCGCTCTCTAATGTTTGTCATAAGAATACTGAATAATAAATCATTAGTTAATAATAAAAAAAATCAAAAATTCATTTCTGACACTATCTAAATTCGGTTCTGACAACCTCTAATGAGGTTGCGACAACCTCTAAATTCGGTTACGGCTAATTCGGCTGTCTCAACCGAATTTTTCTGTGAGTGTATAATGGGATTGTGAAGAAATTCTCACCAGCAGTGAGCTGTGCGATTTCTAGTTTTATACTCACTGATTGGGTCCTACAAATTTTACACCGGCTCTGAACTGCAAGTTAAGAAGCTTTTTCATGGCTAAATATTCGAAAGTGTCGCCACCTCTAAGCGAGGTGACAGCCGTCGAAAGAAATGTAATGAAGTCAGAGCAGGGATCAAACCCACGTTCTCATGATCAAGAACCGCGCGCATTACTATTGCACCACCGACGACGATAATTGGTAATCTAGACAGAACAATTTGACGGCAAGTATAACGCCCCCACCTGTGGTAACAATCTTCACGTGATTTGTGACATTAAGCGTCTTGTCTATGGTGGATAACATAACGTACGTACTTATAAAGGGTGTTTGAGTAAGATTGCACTTTTTAAATTTAGTGTAATTTTTTTTTGTGCAAGTGGCACTCCGAAATTTGGCAGCTGTCATATATGTTTAATCTGAACAACGCGTTATAATTATGAAAACTTATTAAAAAAATTGGGGAAGTTATGCTGAGACCGCTCGTAAACTTCGAAGAATTTTTAGTCGAGAAATTGCACCTAAGGTGGCAACCATCCGAAGAGTGGGCAAACTGGGTCGGTTATGGACAGCTGTAAACGAGTGTTGCCAAAAATCCGAAAACAAAAAAATCGGCCTCTGTAACATATTCTCTCAAACACATTCTGCATGAATCATGTATATGTTTAGAACAAACTCCATATATTCATATATTTGCAAGTCCTAAACTCACTTATATTTAAATACAATCATTAGTTGCAAAGATTCATACTTTTACGTGGAACCTACGAGTGTTTCATGCCAAACATCCATATATGAATTCGTGTGTTTCCTCCCAGACGAACGATTGACACTGAATGCAAGAAATTAAAACCCAAGAGATCAGTCAACATAAGAAACACTCAATTCATTTACGAACGCATTAAGACAAACTTATTAATCACTGACTGAAAAATAATGTAAAACTACAGTTATATACTTGCAATAACATTAACTTAGGCTTAGAACTATTTCACTTTGACCCTTTTTTATATTGTTCTCGACTGAAGTAAACAGTGCACCAATTACAGCTGTATTTGTATCACAAACAATGTTGTATTTAGATCACAAACACATATATATTATAACATATTAATCATTGTGTCTCAAACATATAATATTGAATAGCAAACACAGTGTGTTTGGGCAAGCTATATTTGCGACAAGCTCCAACCACTCGTTGTATTTGCATCCACAAAATACAAATTTCTCAGCGTGTAATTATGTATGACGACAATCGTCTCAACGGTATCGTTACGTCGATAATGCTGACGCATAGAACATTTATAATACATGCGTTCATAAAACTTCAATACCGAAAAAGCGATAGTGAATTCGATATCGTTTCTTACGTAATTATACCCCAGGACTGTGGAGTCTGGCCCAAATTGGACGACTCCGATTCATGTAAATTTTAACATTCACGACACCGCTCCGACTTCAGCAATTTGAAAATCCACGACTGCGCTCCAACTCCAGCATTTTGAAAATAAACGACTCTTCCATTAAATATCACCATTTTCCAAGGTATCTTTTACAATAACAACGAAATAAGTTGAATCACACATAATATGTCATTGTTGGGAGCACACATACAAATAAGCGCTGACAAAACGGCCCAGCAACATATTAAACGAACCATGTATATGTTTGCAAGACACTGTTTTCATGAAATGAAGATCTGCTGCTTTTTTGTTTCTTTATTGTCTGTCATGGTTTTTGTTTGCAGTTTTCAACAAACAAAGCCATATTTGGGTCATAACAACATACTTGGTAGGGACATAAATACTGTTACTTATATTTTGGGCTATAAAACAAAAACTAATGAACGGCCCGCAATTTGTAATTCAGAGGATTCAGATCAGGGCTGCCAGAGGGCGATTCTTCAGAGCATATAAATGCTGGCAAATTGTTTCGAAGCCAGGTTTGTGTCGTTTTAGCCTTATGAGCTGGGTGAACGACTAAAGCCAATTATTTAAAACCTGATTGGATCTTATCAGTGTGGCCACGATTGACCAAATATTCACGCTACGCCAAATCCTGGAAAAGACCCACGACAAGGAAATAGATACATACCAACTGTTTGTCGATTACAAAGCTGCTTTCGATACACGCTAGGTTTAAATAAAAAAGTGCGGTGTCTCCGAAATTCTCTCGTTTAACGTTTGTACACCTAAAAAGGAGTACTTTCAGCCGCTACAGAAAAAAATCGGCTAGGCGGTTTTTTTGTAAGACGAAAATAAGAAAGATAATATGCCTGGAGAAGATAACGCCCTTCCATCGATAACGGTAGCATCGATTTCGGCAAATTCCCTGTGGCAAATGCAAACGGATATGGATTTAAGTAGCAGAAATGTGTTGAGAATTGTCGCTTTCATCCGTGCAGAAACCAACACACCACGAATACTAGAACTCAATCTGCGAAGTTTCATTCAAGATGTAATGTACCACCGACAAGTTTCCAATGTACTACTCAAATTCGGCTTGACGGTGGGGGTGGTTTTCTAAAATTGTCCCTTTCCATCCAGTCATTGAACGATGAACCGCGCATGACACTTCAAGGAAAGCTTCCAAGTACTCGAATCTGGGGTGAAAAGATTATTTATTCTTTGTTTAGCCCCCAACACTCAGGAAAATTATCATTATATCTCGCTTATATGGTCAGCATTAGATATAAATTCCTTTCTTGCAACAGTTGCAACGGATTTGTAGCTGTCCAATATTATTTCCGGTCTTATGAGTAACTCAAGTGCACAACCTTGCACATGGTGAGATGTTCCGCAAAAAAACTTAATCAATTCGAGCAATTACAGAACGATCAATGATTGTCGCGCCAAATGCGAAAAGTGGCGTTCAGAAGAAGGACTAAGAAAGTCAGCCAAGTTATTTGATAACTTGATAACTGCAGAAGAAAATAAGCGGATCATCGACATAATCCCACCTCCGCACAGTGGCCGAAACAGCTCCGCTAGCGGCATTTAAGTAAAATTTTAAAGTTTAAGATTGGATTAATTTGTGGGTTTCCTTCAAATTTAAATACTTCAAATGACCTCGAAAGCCGTTAACCAGAGTTGCCACATGCAAATATAAACAGCTGTGAGCTGTCAAACGTAACATATGTTTTTGCACGCGGTTTTCAAAAAGTGCTGTTTTTTTTGACTTCGTTTAATTGTCACGTAAGAAAAGCGTTTGAAACTCTTTGTAATCGCACATTGGCCTATTTTATTCCCAAAGGTATTAACAAAGGAATATATGTTTGTGACCCGTCTTTGTATATGTAACTAATAAAATGTATTAGAAGTAGGTTGTTCTGGAAAGTTAGCTTTTTAGCTTCCTACTGACATGCTTGGGCTATAACTAACGTCGTTCAAGCTTGTTCCAGTGAAGTTCAGCCTTTATGTAAAGTGGGATTTCCTCGTGGTGTAATAATGTCCAAAATGAACTGCTACTTTCTGCTAATGTTGAGCCTGTTGCACTTTTTAGGTGAAATGTCAGTCTCCAAGCACTTACTGTATTCCATGTGGCACAACGAAAATGTCGCAGCAAATAAGTTTTTGGTACTGAAGGAGTATGTGTTTGGTACAATTTTTAAGGACACAAAAATATCTAAAAAGGAGTTGGAAGAAATTGAACAAAAATTGGCAAGTTTCATAAGCAGGCTTACAGAGAAATGGAAGGCATGCCAAAGAAATAAGAGTTTTTTTGAGAAGAAAAACAAGAAATGGCTTGATATTCCACTCTGTCTACACAAGCTAACGACTACGTCGCACTTGGGTCGACCTGAGAAGGACTTTGGTGATCTGCATCCTAAGACCCAGGTAAGCAAAGTATCTAGTCTTGTTCAAGAAACAACATATGACGAGTTGATGGTGGCAACAAGCTCAAGCTTGTATAAAACTGGAATGCGAACAGCATCAAAAATTGTTTCTATGTTAAATGCAGATGAGAATGCCGGACAAAAAATTAAAAAGTCATTGGACACACAAGTGCAATTTCCAGTTCCTTATTCACCTGAAGAATAGCTAGCACTGTATACAGATGTAGGCCACACAAAACATACGTACAAGGTGGCGCAAAAGTAATCCTCCTATCAGAAAATGCTATAAATTTTGAGATTGGCCCCTAATGTCAGTTCTGTTTTGACATTTGTGTAGTAAACACATGCGAAATACACGTTAATAAACAATGTTACGCTACACTGCTCCAGAACGCGGAATACTGCTGACTATTTATTTGACCAATAATCGGTCGGTGACTTTGGCACAACGTGAATTTCGTCGCAGATTTCCTGGCCGTCCAACGCCTACTGGTGAAACACTGCGACGTTTAGCCGCTCGCCTCGAAGAGACTGGCACAACACGAGATGCTGCCAGGCGTGGCAGACCCCGGAGTAGCCGTTCTGCAGAGGATATGTCTGCTGTAGCCGAGGATGTCAAGGATGCGCCGTCGACATCGACCAGACGACGTGCCACGCAAATGGGTATCAGTCGACGGTCTTTATAGCCAATTTTGGTACAAGATTTGAAGATGTTTCCGTACAAAGTCCAGACGGTGCATCAGCTGTTAGCTGCTGACCGCCAATCGCGTCTAACATACGATCAAGCCATCCTTAATCACCACCCAGAGGAAGATGATTTTTCATCAAAAATAATCATGAGTGATGAGGCCCATTTCCATCTTCTTTTTGTGGGGCTTTTTGAAGTCGCGGGTTTATGTCAACAAGCCTCAGACTCTTGCAGCTCTTAAAGACAATATCCGTCAAGAATGTGAGGACGTATCGCCGGAAGTTTTGGCCAAAGTGATGGAAAATGTCATAAAAAGGGCTCAAATGACAATCAACTGTGGCGGCGGCCATTTACATGACATCATATTCTCGACTTGATGTAAAAAAATTAAAAGACCAAATAAAAATAATCCACAAGAAGAATCAAAGTTTTTCATATTTTTTTTAAATTACAGCCAAAAAACATCGGAAGTTTACTTTTGCGCCACCTTGTACAAGCTAACACGAAGTAGTGCTAAGACACGAAACGCAGATATATATCCTAGTTACCATAAGCTGCATTCAGCGAAGGTTATGTGCTATCCAGACGGATTAAAAGTCACAAAGTATTCAGCTGAAATAACACTACAGAGCTTAGTAGACCACACTGTTAGACGAATCATAAAGGCGCACTCTCAGGCGCACTCTCAGGTTTAAATGGGGTTGCGATGGAAGCAGTGGTCACGCAACCTATCGCCATAAGTTTCAAGATGGTGAAACTAGCATGGTCGATCAGCACCTATTTACAGTCTACCTTGTACCTTTACAGGTTCAGTTTCGAGCGACAGTTTTGTGGAAGAATACGAGACCTTCATCAACTCGATATTGTCGGCCCATAAAACTTATTTGCCATAAAGAATCAAGCGAATTAATTCGTTTAGAGACTGATAGTGTAAAAAACCAAATATTGTCAATTAAGCCAACAACTACCAACTCATTTACCACTTTCCATGAATTTCATATGACCATGCTGGATGGTAAAACATTTAGCTTCCTTGCAGATGCCTCTACACAGACATGTCGAATTTGTAGAGCAGTACCGAAAAATATGAACGATTTGAAGTTGGTAAAAAGTTACCCAATTAATACAGATCTATTTCAATATGGCTTATCTACTCTTCATGCGTGGATACGATTTTTTGAATGTGTCTTACATACATATATCGTACAGACTTTCAATTAAAAATGGCAAGTTCGCGGTGCAGATAAACCGGAGGTGGAGGCTAGAAAATCTAAAATGCAATTGGAGCTTAGAAAACAAATGGGCTTATTGGTAGATATACCAATGGCTGGTAGTGGCAATACTAACAATGGTAATACTGCCAGACGATTTTTCAGCCAACCAGATCTGGTAGCTCGCATCACAGGAGTTAGCAAGTTCAGTGTAATTTTACGTGCATTGACTTGTGGATATGAAGTCAATACGGATGCATTCAGCTCTTATGCCATGGAAACAGTTGAAATTTTTGTCAATTTATGTCCATGGTTTTACATGCCGTCATCTGTCCATTAAGTTTTGATCCACGGTGCAGACATCATAAAGCATGTAGCTATTCCTATTGGCATGATGTCCGAAGAAGCCCTTGAAGCCAGGAATAAAGAATGCCGGGATATACGGCAGAATCATTCACGAAAGGACTAGAGATGCAATACAGTGGAAGATGTCATGAACGCGTTACTTGTATCTTCTGATCCGCTAATAACGTCTTTGTCAAAATCATAAAAAATTTGGGGAAAAGATATTAATTTGGATAAAGTCGTTGCTCGGTTGCTCATCAATTTCCAAAATGTAATAAATGATTCTGATTCTTCAGATTCCGATTAATTGTCGATATGTAAGAACATAAACATATTTTTGCGGCTTGTTATAATAAATATTAAAACTTAAAATTTTTAAAAATTCTAAAATGTATATTGTGGTTGTATATGAGTTGTATGGGAGCTATAAGATATAAAGGGTTTTTCAATAAGAGCGCTACAAAAATTTTTTTAAATAAAACAAAACCGGTTTTAGATACCAATGAAATTCTTTATTCCTGTGAAAGTACGTTCGATGCCATTATGTATGGAACTCGATTTCTTTTGCATGGCCACCAACGGCACGCTTGCAGAAGTCCAGACGCTGAACCCAATTTTCGACGGTTTTCAAGCATAAATCGGCCGATACTGCTGCTTTCACGTTCGATATAGACCATAGACTTGACGTAGCCCCACACGAAATAATCTAACGGCGTCAAATCGCACGACCGAAGCGGCCAATCGACTGGGCCATTTCGTGAGATTACACGTTCACCAAACTTGGTTTCCAATAAATTTATTATGGCATTCGCTGTGTGGTTTGCGGCGCCGTCCTGTTGGAACGACATGTCCTCCAAATCCATATTATCCAATTGGGGCCAAAAATATTCGGTTATCATTGAACGGTAGCGATTCGCATTCACAGTAATGTGCCTGTCTTGATCATCACGGAATAAAACCGCCGGCCCATAAACCGCACCAAACCGTAATTTTTTCGGGATGCAATGATGACTCATGGATTACGTGTGGATTGTTGTCTGACCAATAACGCATATTTTGCTTATTGACGAAGCCATTCAGGCAGAAATGAGCCTCATCGCTGAAGATGATTTTCCGATGAAATTCCGAATCATTTTCAAGTTGTTGCTCAGACCAATTCACGAACATACGACGCTCATGGTGGTCAAGCGGCTTCAGTTCTTGCGTCAATTTGATCTTGTAAGGATGTAGGCCAAGATCTTTTCGCAAAATTCGCCACAACGACGTCACAGAGATGCCCAACGCTTGAGAACGACGTGTGAGAGACACATTTGGGCTTTCTTGAATTGAAGCCTCAGCGGCAGCAATATTCTCGACACTACGCTCAATTTGTTTCACTGGCACGGGAACATTTTGTACTGTGCCTGTGGATTCAAATTTTTCTACTAGACGCTCAATTGTTGATCTGGTAGGACGATTATGACGACCATAAATTGGACGTAGCGCTCTTAAAGTTGAGGCCACTGACTCCAAATTTCGGTAGTAAATTGTAATAATTTCGACTCGTTGTTGGCTCGTATATCTTTCCATGATGAAATGGCAAACCTTACTGAAGAGAAATGTCAAAAGAGCGGGGAAAAATATGGCGTCGTTTGCTGTCCCTATCGATTTACTTTTGTAGTGTCTCTGTTGAAAAACCCGTTACATCATCGACTAAACATCCTCCTGAACGGAGAGTACTCCAAATAAACGAAGTGTCCATATTGCTAAACAAAAGCTATAAAATATTTCCTCCGATTACTCCTTAAAACAGACTTCGCTCTATTCCTGTGAGAACAGTAAATACGCCAATAGTTATCGGTAGGAATTCTTAAATACTCCTTGTATGCAATATCCCTAAGTGAATTAGATAACAATATCGACGTTGACTTCAGCCAAGCCTCTTGTCGGTGCACAACCCTTTGCCTTACAATAGATACAAATGAGAATAAATCATGATTTATACCATTTAAAAAAACCGATTGTAAATTTACGTCAGATGTCATATAAATTTGTTCAAAACTAATTCCAGACCGATACTTACAAATTCCTTCCCAATCAACATTATTATAGTCACGATACTCAATAAATTGATCCTGACGCGACATATCAATATTCAAAGATCCAAATAACAACGAATGGTGAGAAATGGCAGGATACTGGGTCTGACTATAGAGAGTTAAGAGGGACGTATTACCTATCAAGGCGTAGTCTATTATTGAAGTGGAGCAGTGGGCAACATCAAAGTGAGTAGGTGAAGAATTATGTACAATGTGCAACCCTAAACACGAACAAATTGACCTCATGGTCACTGACTTAGAAATATCAAATATCAAATAGTCATTATAGTCACCAACAACAACTATGTTATTATATCCGGCAAACAATTCAATATGAGCTTGCCCAAAAACATCAACATTCCCTGCGGCAAATTAACAACTCCAAAAAGAAATTTATTTTGACCGGAACCAACCTCAATAAAAAGAGACTCACAGACTCCAAAATTACTCGAACGAAATGTAACCTTGTGTTTCAATTTCTTCGCAATATATATGCCAACACCTCCACCTCTAACAGCCGGCCGATCGTTCCTGTGAATTGAGAAACCAGGAACTGCTACTGACTTTGATGAAATATATGATATCAACCATGTCTCAGAAACACCAAACAAATCAATGCCACTACCACAAAGCATATTCATCTTTGCATTATAAACCGAAGGACGAATGCTTTGGCAGTTCATATGTCCAAACGACAAATTATTGTCATTCATACTAAGCTTTTTCTTGAAGTAATCTGCATTGCCAACAATAGGGCCCAGATTCATATCAGGTGTAAACATTTAAAACAGAAATTAGAAACAGAAAAATAATGAAAATAAGTGCTGGGGAACCTCGTTACATTTACAAAAATCTTTACGAGAGAAAAGAAAAATATCAATTAGGAAAATTATTTAAATATTTAAATAAATAATTGAGTATTGGAAAAACAAAAACTACTAAGAGCCATTAGCAATACACGAAACAGCATTGAAATAAACAAATTGAATTAAATCAGATATCTATAACTATAACTGTTCGCAAGCCCCAGCCATTGGCCATTTAGTCAGTCCACCGCCAACGATCACTAAATAAGCAAAAACTACTACTAACTGTTGTCAGGAATTTCAGCAAAATACACATGGTTATCAATATGTGCATGGTTATCATCAACATTCTCTAAATTTTAATTTTTTCTGTGGTGTTTTTATGTTTTTGTGAGCGACAATACTTGTCGTACACTTCTTGAACACCCTATATCTATCATTATATATGTGTATGAACCACTGCGGATGTATATGACACCCTGTATATATATCCAGAATCGTCATCACACGCCCTTTGGCGTTATCTTCTCCAGGCATATTATTTTTCGTATTTTCGTCCTACAAAAAAAAGTACTCCTTTTTAGGTGTACAAACGTTAAACGAGAGAATTTCGAACACACCGCACTTTTTTTTTAAACCGACTCCAGAGCACCGTGGATAGCCGCATACGAGGAAAATTGTACGAAGCTATGTCTGAACTTGGGATTCCGGCAAAACTGATCCGCCTCTGTAGAATGACGCTGACCAACCAACACCAAATCAGCAGTGAAGGTGGGGAAAGAATTCACTGAACCATTCTGTATCACGCAAGGACTGAGACAAGGCGACACACTTTCGTGCAATCTCTTCAACATCTTAATGGAGATAATAATGAGAAAAGCTGCAGTAAATACGAACAAGACCATTAACACGAAAAGCCATATGTTGCTGGCGTATGCTAACGACATAGACATTATTAGGCTAAATTTGCGAGAGGTTACTGCAGTATTTTCAAGAATCGAAAGAGAACCAGTGGTTGATGAGGGAAAGACAAAATTGATGGTGTCAACAACTGGAGAAACCTCTCGACCTGGTCCGCACTTGAACGTTGACAACCGATTTAATTTTGAAGTGGTAGATGAATTTGTCTACCTTGGATACGCCGTGAACAAGGACAACAACGTCAGCCTGGAGATAAATAGGAGAATTGTGCTTGCAAATAGATGCTATTTTGGGGTCAGCAAGTAGTTTAGGAACAAAGCCATCTCTCGACGGACAAACGCCCAGTTATATCAGACTCCAGATATATGACTCTCTTGACATATACCTCCGAAACTTGGGTTAAATCGCAAACGGATGAAAAACACCTGGGAGTATTCGAGAGAAAAATTATCCGTAAAATACATGGTCCTGTTAGGGAAAACGGCGAGTACCGACGTCGCTGGATCCAAGAGCTATATAATTTATATTCTGACGTGGACATACATAGCTAGGCGAATCAAATTTGCGTTGGCTAGGCCATGTTATCAGAATGGATGAAGATGAGCCAGCGCGAAAGGTTTTCGATAACGTACCCGATGAAAGCAAAAAAAGGAGGACGACCAAGACTCCGCTGGAAAGACCAGGCAGAACAAAAGGCGAAGGATAGAGCCAGTTGGAAGAATATGTTGAAATTTGTTTAATTTGTTTGTTTAATTAATATGTGTAGGACGTCTGACCTCATGAGGTTGTAAAATAGACAATAAACGTAAGTAAATTAATAATATTACAATATTTTCAAAGTTATATTTAAACTTCACGAATAATATAGGAAGTCAACGAATTCCCTTCATCGATTTCTATACATAGCAAGTGATTTACTTTGATTGGTGGTCTGCCTGGCCTGCGATACCCTTGAGGGTTCCATTTAAGTGCTGCTCTAGCAATAGGAGAGCTTGATGTTAAAAAGCTTCGCCAAAAGGAAAAGCTTCGTGAAACGTATGCATTTGTTCGTCGTCTGAACGAATCACACCTTAATATGTATTATACTAGGTAGTAACATCGAAATATGTGTTTTTCAATAACAATATTTTCCCCCTTATACCCAATAATTCCTTCAATGTCATAATAATAAATTTATTATAAATCACAAATGTGAACTTGTATTGACAATTTTAATTGGATTCTCCCATTGTGCACCACCATCCGTTTCATAGCAATATCAAACACTTGTGCGTAACTAAGTGAATAAATTAAATTTCAAATATTTTAACAATTAATATTTAAATTAAACGAAATACTGTTTAAGGCAACTGTGCCAACACACGTGATGACCTTGTCTTCCGTTGGCCAAGTTACAGAAAAATACCAAATCTGATGCCGCGCACCGAGAGCGACAAAATCCACATAACTCAACACAACATACACGTCAGCGTAAGACCCATAAATTACCACGGGAATACCACCATCGTCACTCAGCCCATATCATGCGGGGGAGACAACCAACCAATCAACCGGCTAACAAATGTATAATGGATGAAACCATTACAATAATGTTTCCAAATTAAATTGTTATCGCATAATGAAAACATTTAAGACTTTAAATAGAATCACTTCATGTAGCGGAGAACCAACCACCCCACCCCTTCTCCCCTAGAGTCTAGACCAAAATATATAAAAACGAAAACAGAAAACTGCCAACGTTTCTCTGTAGAAAAATTCTGGCCAATTAACGTTGGTAACACAACTATACTGATTTAATGATTTACTTTAAACACTTCGTTTCGCTAGATTTTCCTTTCTGTGATCAGAATTTTTGGTGTAACCACTAGGCCAGCCAACAACCGATTGAATCTCAATCTCTAACCAAAAAGTGGCCACTCTACAACAACACGCATGTGCGTTGCACAAAAATGTCAGCCAAGAATAAAAATAAAAAATAAAAAAATTGGTAGCGGAAATCTAGTTTGGACCAGGCGAACAACTAAAAACGGATGGACAAATGGGTGGACGACGACGACGACGACGGACGGTCTCTCTCTATCAGACTATGGGTATACTTATATATTGTACTAATTTAGGTAACTCCATTACTGTTTTTAATCGTATAAATTGTTGTCGTTTGGTTTTGCCACAATTGTCAGATGAATTCGTTCAACTATCAAAGGCAAATACCAAAGGCTGCTTGTATGGACAGATACGAGGTTCACTGTGAAAGCCCAAAAATATGATCTAGATTATGTGTCATGTACAAGGAAATGAAATGCTACAATACTATTGGTTTAATGCATTTTTCCACAAGGAAATCGCAAACATTTTATAGTCCACCATGATATTTCGACAGGAGAACTTTGCTTTTGAAAAAATTTTATATTTCGATAGAGAAGACTTATGGATTGATTCTGGAAGGCAACCAAACTTCAGTTGCGATGTCAGCTGACAACGCCGCTGAAATAAAAAGTTGTATTATGTAGGACAACTTTTGCCAGTTGCAGTAGATAACAGTATTTGCTGTCGATAACAGAGTTTTGACACTTCGGCAACTGTAAATTTTGTAAACAAACAATAAATCTAGATGATGAGTTCAGTGGAATTACTTTTTGATGAGGAAGTCAAAGTACAAAACGTGGCATCTATTTTAAAAGACACTTGGATACAACACTAAGAGTAGATGTAGTATAGGTTCAACTGTTCAAAAAACATCGTTTTTTTTGCCGGGTAGATCACATAATTTTAAGTAAAATACATAAATTGGCGGCAATCCCTATTTTCGGAGTTATGGACTCCCTACGTTTGAGTGTACTGGAGGGCATTACATTTGTGTAACCGTCTTAAGTGCTCGAGCTATTGTCTTTTTTGACTAAATCATGTAGACATAAACAAAAAAATAATTAAATGATTAAAATAATTGAATGTTGATATTGAATGTTTAAGTTTTAAAAATTATCAAATACTTAAAAAAAAAAAATTAACCCACTAGTTAAAACCAAATAAAAATTGGTATTATGTATGGCAACTTTTGCCAGTTGCCGTAGGTAACAGCGTTTTGCCGTCGATAACAGAGTTTTGTCACTACGCCAACAGTAAATATTGTAAACAAACAATAAATCTAAAGTGAGTTTGAGAAATAAGTGTCTTTAAGAAAAATTACATGAGGTGTCAGGGGGCACCCGGTCGGGACGAAGTATATATTATGTACTAGTTAGTTCCAACATGCCTAAGGCGCCCATTGAAAAATACGATAATTTAAATGGATTTTTACGAAAAGATACTTTTTGTAAAATGATAAACTTTTTTACAGAACAATTTTTTTTATAGAATGTATTTCTGTATGTATTATATTTTTCTGAAAATTTCCTTTTTTAAAGAGAGGTACTTCTTTTATTAAAAGCTAATGTTTTTTAAGAAAATGTATTATTTGTAAGATGAAGTACTTTCTGTAAGAAAACGCCATAGAGTATGCAGTTTTTTTTTACAAAGAAGTACTTTTTTTAAGAACGGGTACTCTTTAAAGAAGTGGTACTCTTTTTAGGAAAAGGTTATTTTTTAAGAAAATTTAATTATTTTCAGAAAGGCTACTTATCTCAAGAAAAGAAAAGGTACTTTTAAGAAAAGGAATTTTTGTAAGAAAATGTATTGATTTTAAGAGAAACGGTATTTTTTTTTTAGATAATTGGTCCCTTTTTCATGAATAGGTAAACTTTTAAGAGTAGGTACTAGGGATGCCAAACGGGAAATCCCGAATCCCGAAATCCCGGGATTTTTCGGGATTATTATTAATTTTGAAAAAGATAAAACTCGAAACAATGACAAAAGCTCAGTGTGGTGTTATTTTTTGGAAGAGTCGAAAGGTGCACCTCAAGCAAAATTCAAATTGTGCAAAAAGGGTTTAAAAACCAATGGCGGCTCTACAAAAGGTTAAATAACACATCTTAACGTAAGTTAAGTTTGGCATATGTATGTCTATTATACGGCTTACTCTCCAAAAATTACAAAATTTATTGCGTCGGGCAGAACATGTTATTTTACGCAAAGAAAGTTAAATAACAAAATCGGTGCAAATGCATAGTTTCGGAGTTATGGACCCCGACGTTTCGGATACTTTTTCCACTAACTTACCGTGTAAAGCCATTGATATAACTTTTTGGTATAAAACAAGTCATAACAAACTCAAAAAATAATGTAGCGTTTTTCGATAAGTCACTTAGTTATCGAGTTATCGGATATTTACTTTTCTCAAACAAAAATTTAAAAATTTTTTTCAAACAATTTTTGTTTTTGATTGAAAAAGAAATTCGAAAAATCGCGCGATGTTTTTAGAATAACTTTTGTTTTTGTTTGAGAAAAGTAAAAAATCTATAATTTTTCTACATGTCAACATCCGATAACTAGATAACTAAGCGACTCATCAAAAAGTCTTACATTATTTTATGAGTTTATTTTGAAACGGTATTTTGAAATGGCCGTCGGTGGTGCAATGGTTAGTGTGCGCGGCTCTTGTACATGAGGTCTTGGGTTCGAACCCGGCTCTGACCCCCTTAAAATTTCTTTCGGCGGCGGTCACCTCGCATAGTGACGGCGACACTATCGAGTATCTAGCCATGAAAAAGCTTCTCAAATTACCGTTCGGAATCGGTGTAAAACTGTAGGTCCCAATCAGTGAGTGAAAACTGGAAAGCGCACAGTTCAGTGATTGTGAGAAGTTCTCCCCAGTTCCATCATGGGATGTAATGGGAAACCTTTCTTTTTTTTTACGTCAACGCCTAACCCTCTCACATATCCGAAATTTCGGGGCCCATAACTCCGAAACTATGCATTTGCCCCTCTAGTGGTTGTTTTTTTGGAGTGTAAGCCGTAAAATAGACCTGTTCCTAAAAAAATTTCAAAATAGAATCCCGAAATCCCACAAAATCCCGGGATCTTTAAAATTATATTTGAAATTTTAAATACATCAATTGAAATTTAAAATTTCCATTTGAAATACATCAATTGCAATTTAAAAAACATTAAAACAGACAAATTTATTTGTCTAAATTTTGAAATTTAAACAAAATCAATTGAAATTTAAAAAATCTGTTTGAAATTTAAAATACATCAATTGAAATTTAAAACACATTAATCGAAATTTAAAATTTGAAGCTCAAAAATATTATATGCATTAAATTTTTAAATTTCAATTAAAATCTTTTAAATTTCAATTGATATCTTTCAAATTTATATTGTCTTTTAAATATCAGTTGATATCTTTCAAAGTTCAATTAATGTATTTTACATTTCAATTGATGTGTTTTAAAATTCAATTGATATCTTTTAAATATCAATTCATGTCTTTAAAATTTCAATTGATTTTTTTTAAATTTCAATTGAGATATTTCAAATTTCAAATGGAATTTTAAAATTTCACTTCATTTTGTTAAAATGTCAATTGAAAATGTTGTAGTGCTTTTATCCTATGGTAAATACTGGTACACGCTAAAATAAAACGGCCCCAGCAACATATTGCAGGAACCATGTATATGTTTGCAAGCAATGTTTTCATGAATTCAAGATCAGCCGGTTGTTTATGTTTGTCTGTTTGTTTGTTGTTACGTTTTGGTTTTACAACAAACAAAGCCATATTTGGGTCACAAATACATATATTACGACCTATTAATCACTGTGTCTCCAACATGTAATATTGACTAGCAAACACAATGTGTTTGGACACAAGTATACTATATTTGCGACAAGATACAAACACGTTATATTTGCATCCAAACAACAAAAATTACAGATTTTTAATCGTATATCACACCTGACATTATCCAAATTATTATCCATTATCCAAAATGAACAGATTTTTTCAGCGTGCAGAAGACACTGTAAATAAGAATCTTTCCAATTTGGATTGTTGTTTTTTGGCCTTGATGTGCGTATGTTATAGAACTGCCGTTAACCACCCTCGTATGATACATATTGTTGGTTTGAGTTTTTGTTTCACATGTTCCACAATAGTTCATGTGTTGATATACTATTTCTTCTTTTACGTTTAAATTGGACGACTTCGTAAAAACTTGAACGAATTTTCCTTTTATGAAATGAATTAATAAAAATTCAAACTCAAATTGCACAACAATTCGATTGATTCGACGACCCATTCGATACCAGACCATTCATACACAACTCGTACAGCGGGTAGGACCAAATACAAATTCTCTGGTAATATTTTGTTGCGTTTCCAAGGCTTCATTCACCGTCCATTCAAAAGGGAAAACGCCCATTAATGGCGTCTGAAAAATGTCTTTATGGGGTAGTAGACGCACTCTGTGTGGGGAGCGGTGGTGCGTTCTATGGTACCAGCACGTATGACCATTATAAACTGTCGCCGCAGTGATCTGATCAGATCATGTTGGAGGCGATTCAGCGAGCAGTGGTGGTGGTGATGGTGGTGACGTAGCCCCTTCACTTTTACATGTTTGTGACAAAGATTTTATTTTGGGAGTTTTATTTGTATTTGATTGTGCTACAATACAAAATATGGAATGTTTTCTTTTGATTTGGAAGTTTATAATGAAGTGGCTTTATGGATTGCTATGGATTTTTGCCTTCATTAAATACGTTGAGCATAAATTGTCGATGAAGAAAATAAAATATTTACAAATCTTGAAATCAATGTAGCAATCAAAAAGGTAATGTAATTGTAACATTTTACAGGAATAATGACGACTCTTACCTAAGCAGAAACATGGACCGACTGACGTATGAATCGGAATGATAATATTGTGCTAATAATGGGTAACAAAGGACACACGAAGGATAATGATAAAACAAAAACTGGTCATACAGAAAGCCCGAAGCAGCGACCCAAATAATAACAAGTAAACAATTTCAACAAGTAAAATTGTCGCTCGTTTGGGATGATGGTCACGTATTATATTCTAGTTGGCCAATTCAAATCATCACTGGATTTCAATAGTGGCAACCCTAATTTTAGAACAGAATGGAATATGTATAACAAAAATGTTTCGATAACTGAAAGTTAGTCTGTAACGTCGCAATAAATTTTTAAATTTCTAGAATTGTCTTCTTTACCTACAATATATTTTTACAATAACTTCCATATTTTTTATGCAGGGTTATTCAATTTTAATGCAGATCTTTAACAGCAATTACATTGTGCAAGTCGAAAAAGAAACAGAAGAAAAAAGTTCGATATGTAGGATCAGAATTAGTGTAAATCCGTTCAGTCCGCATATCGCGACCTTAAGCCTCATTTACACTGAATTATGCCTTGTTTTGGTGTCATTTTTTTGTCTTCAGTGTGAACGCCCTATATTTTTGGTCATTTCGATGTCATGTTGCAGTTTGTCTGCAGATGACAATATTTTGTCTTGCGGTTTTCCGACACTTTTGTCTTCATAGTGTGAACAGCATATGACATTAGAAGACATAATAAAGTGTCATCAACAAAATAATGAAACTGTTCATTGATTTTTGCGGGTAGACACTATTGACAACAAATGTATTTTTTTTCACTCCTCAAGTCTTCTTGTGTTTTTTTTTTTGCTTTTTTTTCCTTATTTCTTACTTTTTCTCGCGTTTTCTTTTGAAACAAGTCTTCGCAAGATATGTGTTTGGAACATAGTGATGGTGGTCGTTCCAGTGGCAGTTCCACCAATGCACCAGCAGCACCTGGAAAAAAGGCAGCGAAAACAAACCAGCTTTTGGACCACTGAAGAAAACAATGCATTGTTTTACGGATTGGAGAAATGCGAATGCATCTGCACGCTGAAAAATCTGTATTTTGTTGTTGTTTGGATGCAAATATAAAGTGTGTTTAGAGCTTGTCCCAAATATAATATACTTGTGCCCAAGCACATTGTGTTTGCTATTCAATATTACATGTTTTGGACACAATGATCAATATGTTAGAATATATGTGTTTGCGACCCACATATATTTATGTTTGTCATGTGTGTTTTTATATACATGTGTTTGTTGCACTGTTTATGCTCTCTCGAGAGCAAGTGAATAAAAGAGAGACAACGAGAGAGTCTATCTCAGTCAGTGAGTCATAATATTCCTGAATGAGCGTGTAAATTGCAGATGAAGTCAGTGTTACCTATTTTGGCTGATGTATTGCGTTTTAGTTTCATGTATTCAGTCATGAATGGTTCATCGGACAGAGGATATCAAAAATGCTTGATCAGTGAAAAAAGAATAAACGAAGGCTCGGACGGCTAAATGGTTTCTGATGTTGCTTTCGTTTTTGTGTATGTGTCTGTGAGAAACGATTTTGAGGAAAGAAACTGGAAAGGGCAACATCGTGAAGCTGTTTGCCTCGCCGAGCCTTTACTGAGCAAATCGGAACGGCGGACCATTTCTGAAATAAGTATAATAAAAAAAACACCAGTAATTAATCCACACTTGGCTTGCATGAACTAGATTTGTATACAAATATATTATTTGTGTACCAACTTTTTTTTTTGCATGTTTTAATTAGCCCTAGTGACAACCAACGCATAGCTGAAACCTTCGGAAAACAAAAACGTGAGAGACAACAAAGAAAGGAGAAGCAAACGAGCAACAGATTCTCATTTCATGAAAAAAAACAATGCATTCAATGCAAGTAAATGTAAAAAGGGCCGCTTTAAATTTTCTAATTTTTTTCACTAATAATCTATATATACATATAAAATACAATAGTATGTTTGTCCTCTATAGACTCTAAAACTACTGGACCGATTTTGACCAAATTTTATATGGATGCTCTATGGGCCGTGAGTAGTGTTTCTGTGTAGTTTGAAGTTCGTCCGACAGATGGCGCAATATTTAGTTTTTTTGTGTTTTTGCACCGTAACTCAAGAACAACTGTACCGATTTTGACCAAACTTTACATACATGCTCTATGGGGCGTGAGGAGTGTTTCTGTGTAGTTTGAAATTCGTCCGACAGATGGCGCAATATTTAGTTTTTTTTGTGTTTTTGCACCGTAACTCAAGAACAACTGCACCGATTTTGACCAAACTTTATATACATGCTCTATGGGGCGTGAGGAGTGTTTCTGTGTAGTTTGAAGTTCGTCCGACAGATGGCGCATCTTAGAAATGTGTACACATTGATTATTTGTTAACATTTTTCAATAGATGGCGCTTTACTCTTCTTAATGGGCAACACTGTATTGTAAATACGAGCAATTTTGGCTCCGAAGAATGATGTTGTCAACAAAATAAACCATCAAATTCAATTGAAGCTACCCGGCGAAGTTGTGAAGTACAAATCGATTGATACAGTTATAGATGAAAACCAAGCTGTTAACTATCCAATAGAGTTTCTTAACTCTCTGAAACCTTCTGGAATGCCACCACACATCTTAACTTTAAAACTTGGTTCACCAGTGATGCTCATTCGCAACTTAGATCCACCGAAATTGTGCAACGGAACAAGACTTGCAGTTAAAAAACTATCTCCAAATTTAATCGAAGCCACAATCATCAGCGGCAAATGTAAAGGAGAAGAAGTGCTGATACCACGAATTCCTATGATTTCAACAGATTTACCATTCGATTTCAAGCGATTACAGTTTCCAGTGCGTCTTGCTTTCGCCATAACCATCAATAAGGCTCAAGGCCAATGGCTAAGTGTTGCTAGTTTGAACTTAGAAAATTCCTGTTTTTCGCACGGCCAATTATGTGTTGCTTGCTCTAGAGTTGGAACGCCAAAAAATCTTTATGTTTACACACCTACCCAAAAAACTCAAAATATTGTTTATCCGCTAGCATTAAGATAAAGAAGTTAATAAATAAACAAAATTTTCTTTTTTTTCAAACACACTTATTTAATTTTATTAGCGGAACAAGACTTGCAGTGAAAATAAAATTTGAAGGCAAAACAACGTTTGCCCGGGTCGGCTAGTATATGTATGTATATATATTGAAATCGAAGAATAATTCATTTCTAAATATTATTATATTTGGGAGGAAATTTGCACATGCTTGTTTGTTTGTTTTGTATATGTAGGTTTGGGGGTAACACGCGAATGCTTCCACGTAAGTATATGGATGTTTTGGATGAAGAAAGCATATGTTTCCACGTAAAAGCATAGATGTTTGCCAGTAAACACGATACTATAAAATAAATAAATGGTTTCCCGTTACATCCCATAAAGGAATTCTCAAAAACCAGTGAGCTGGGCGCATTCTAGTTTTACACTCACTGATTGGAACATACAATTTTACACAGGTTCCGAACGGTATTTTGAGAAGCTTTTTCATGGCTAAGTACTCGATACTGTTGCCGTCACTAAGCGAGGTGGCCGCCGTCGAAAGAAATTTAAGGTGGTCAGAAAAGGGATCGAACCCACGTTCTAATGTACAAGAGCCGCGCACACTAATATTGCACCACCGTCGGCCACAAACATGATACTGTTTACATTTAAATATAAGTGCGTTTGGGAGCAGCAAACATATGAATGTTTGAAGTGTGTTCCAAACATGTTTGGGTGAATATATTACAGAGGCCGTAATTTTTCAGCGTATGGAATGCGGTGCACGAGGATTATAAAAACGGAAAATTTAAGAAGATCCTGTGGGAGAGAATCCAGGCCACCGATTCACTGCTTATCCGTAGCGCACGTGAATGCTGCGACAGATGGGGTGTGGTACGCACTACATACAAGGTATATAAACAAAACAAATGCATTTTCAATTCAAGTGTCAAGTGTCTTGCAGAAGACGCGTGTGACAGAATTTCAAAAGTGTCATCTCTCTCCATAGTGTAAACGCAACACAATTTTTTGTCTTGCGCTAAATTCTGTCTTCAAAAGACATATTTTTTTTAAAGGCAAAAGTGTCTTCAGTGTAAATGAGGATTTAGAACAACAAGGTTCTAACTGACAATTTTTGATAAAATGATCTGAATATTGCATCTTCCTAAATTGAGTATGCTCTTTCGATTACTACTATCGCCATAAAGATATCTCTTATCGTTTACGAGATACCCAATGCAACAAACTTCTAACTACATGTTTTTCTATAATAATTTGGATAACAAAGTTCTAACAACCAAATAGAACTTTGTGTTCCAAAACGACTTGAAAAATGTTCCAGTTAGAACTTTGTTTCCCAAAATATTGTTGATACAACTTTGTTGAACAACATTCGTTCGTTGCATTAGTCAAGGAGAACTTTGTTGATTAGCCTTGTCCCGTTTGCATTTAGGACTGTCAGCAACAATTTTGACAAATTGTTACTGGATGTTGTCTCTTTACATCGTAAAGCCGAGTATTAAGATGGGTCACGTGAAAAATATTGAGCAAGATTAATTTGTTTCGCTGCGAAATGGACCAGCAACATACATAGCAGTGATGACGACCATATTTTTCTCTGATTTTAAGTTTCTTTTAGACTAAAAATCTGTTTTTTTTCTGAAATTGAGCGACGGTAGACAACACTGATCATATCTTCCTTCAATTTGATTGGTCGTTGCAACAACTATGTTGCTCAATGCATATTGCTGATATTTCGCGTGAACTTAGTATAGAGTGTTTCTTATGTTCCAGGCCGATGTTTTTTGACCGCCATTTCTGTTTGGTTGACATTTGTCAGTTTGTACTTAACAGTTGTGCAGAGCAGTCGATGGCAATTAATTATGGAACATCTCACGCACCAACAACGTGTTGAAGATCGAAAAAATCTAAATACACGTTTTGGCTCTTTCCTTCTTTCGGAATTTGTATTTGTATAAAAATGTAACACATAGAAGGAGCCATATTAGACACTTAGTATCTTTGGACGAAATTCGTTTTAGGACTTTTTAAGACGTTTGAGCCATGTCCGTCTGTCTGGCTGGCTGGTCAACACGATAACTGCCGTAAATCCTTACAGATCGCAATGAAATTTTTTAAGTGACTATTATTTGCCAATATTGAGTTTGGGATTGAAAATTGGCGTTTTGACCACGCCCCTTCTGGTGCCTCCCATACAAATCGACACTTTTAGCACAAAATCATATTTCTTTCAAACATTTCTTCTGGTAGATGTGATTAGTTTCAACTCTCACACCGATTAATAATCTGTAAATGCCTACTTAACTGGAGGAAATGGGCGAGATTGTCACGCCCACTTTGGTACCTCCCATACAAAAGTTGTTTGGCCGTCTGATTGTTCGGTATAAGAAGACCCGCAAAACCGAACCAATCTTTATGAAAGTTGGTACTAGTCAATATTTAGTCAAATAAAACTCTCCTATAGAAAATGAGCTGTGTTGCCCCACCCACTCTGGTACCTCTCATATAAAAATTGGGCGGATGACCGGTTGATCGACACCAAAACTCTCGTAAACTACAATCGATCTTAATAAAATTCGGTACTAGGCAACATTTTGCTCAAAGCTACTATGTAATTAATAACTGAATATTATGTCACGCCCAGTTTCGTACCTCCCATACAAAAGTTGGGCGTATTTCCGGTTTGCCGAGTCCATATCTGCAATAAATCATAACCGATCTTAATACAATTTGGTACTGATCAAACTTTTGGCAACAACTTGCCACGCCCATTTTTGTGCCTCGCATATAAATATTGCGAGGGAAAAAATTCCCACAACCACTTAGGATCGTTACTAATTTGGGAATTCAATAATATTTAGAACAATATGAATATGGTCACCCATATTCAAGGGTGTTTTTTAACAGAACTCCCACGCAATGGATGACTTAGTGTGGGGGTATGATTAAGTCGGTTTACCCGACTGAAACTTATGTACTGGTTTTTGATCTAGTTATCTTTGAAAAATATGTCAGTTATTACTTTTAATGACAATAAATAAAATAAATGGTTGCCCATTACATCCCATGAAGGGGGAGAACTTCTCACAATCACTGAGCTGTGCGCTTTCCAGTTTTCACTCACTGAATGGGACCTACAGTTTTACACCGATTCCGAACGGTAATTTGAGAAGCTTTTTCATGGCTAGATACTCGATAGTGTCGCCGTCACTATGCGAGGGGACCGCCGTCGAAAGAAATTTTTAAGGTGGTCAGAGCCGGGTTCGAACCCAGGATCTCATCTACAAGAGCCGCGCACACTAACCATTGCACCACCGACGGCCACACTTTTAATGACAACCATGTTGATTTGTTGTGAGTTTGATTAAAATGATTGACGAAAAAGAAGTACTTGCTAAAATTATTAACAATTGGCAAAAACCCCAAATTGGTCCTACAAAAAATTGGCCAAAGAATTAAAGGTCCTCCGTCAAACTGTTTCCAATGTTATTATTAAAAAGAGATGGGCAAACTGTTCCACAAAAGTGACTGAAACAACTATCAAATCTCTAATGGAAGCGTTACCAAAAAAGGTCCACGGGTTCATAAGTAGTGGTTAGAACAATAAAAGTTATATTTTTCTGTGATCTGTAATATAATATCAATTAAATAAATGAAAATTCAAAACTCAAAGATCATCTGTTTCCAAATAATTGAATTTTATATATATATTTTTTTTTTAGGTCTCACTCCTTAACGAATTTTGAAACTTTATATGCACTGGGAGATAAAGTGAGGACTGTCCGAACTAGTAGCGTACGTACGGTACAAAATATTGCTGCAGTGAGAGACAATGTTGATTAAAGCCCAGACACGGCAGTTAGACACCGTGCATAAGAATTTCCAATGTCATCGTCTACTTTGTTCAAAATACTCAAAAAAGATTTGCATTTATACACTCTGCAAAATTTGTCTTTTTGTTGTTGTTTGGATGCAAATATAAAGTGTGGTTGGAGCTTATCACAAATATATTATACTTGTGTGCAAACATATTGTGTTTGTTATTCAATATTACATGTTTGAGACACAATGATTAATATGTTTGCGACCCACATATAATATAAGAGAATATAAGAGGGACAACGAGAGAGTCTATCTTGTAAGTGTGTTTCTGTATTTTTGAATTATTCTCTCAGAGAAACAGAGAGTCATAAATACTCCTGAATGTGCGTGGAAATTGCAGATGAAGTGTTTCTTATTTTGCCTGATGTATTGCGTTTTAATTTCATGTATTCAGTCGTCAATGATTCATCGGACAGAGGATATCAAAAGCGCTTGATCAGTGAAAAGAGAATAAACGAAGGTTCGAACGGTTAAATGGTTTGTGATGTTACTTTGGTTTTTGTGTATGTGTGTTCGTACATGTGCATTTGTGCTACCAAAGTGAGAAACGAGTTTGAGGAAAGAAACTGGAAAGGGCAACAATGTGAATCCCTTTGTCAGACCGAGCCTTTATTGAGAAAATCGGAACAGCGGACCATTTTTGAAATACGTGTAATAAAAAAAACACAAGTAATTAATCCACGCTTGGCTAGCATGCACTTGATTTGTATATCGATGGCTTAATATAAAAAGGCCCTAACTCGGTTTTTTGTTACTTGACAGGAGAATGAAAAAACTTAATAAAATTCGTAAAATTTTAGATACAACAAAAAGTTTTAATGCAATATGCAAAAATGTTTTGCCTCCTTTTATTAAAAATTGCATTAAAACTTTTTTTGTATCTAAAATTTTACGGGTTTTATTAAGTTTTTTCCTTATCCTGTCAAGTAACAAAAAATCGAGTTAGAGCCTTTTTATATTAAAGCCATCGATATATGTATATTGTTTGTGTACCAACGCACAGTGATAACCAACGCATAGCTGAAACCTTCTGAAAACAAAAACGTGAGAGACAACAAAGAAAGGAGAAGCATAAGAGCAGCAGATTGTCATTTCATGAAAAACAAAACAAATAATGCATCCAATGAAAATAGATGTAAAAAGGGCCGTTTTAAATCTTTTAATTTTTTGTATTATTTAAAATTGTGGATTTATATTGTTAAAATTAATTATAATAAATAATGCATATACATATATTAAAATCGAAGAGTAATTTGTTTCTAAATAAAAAAAAAAAAAAATGGTTTCCCGTTACATCCCATGAAGGCATTAGGGAGAGCTTCTCACAACCAGTGAGCTGTGCGCGTTCTAGTTTTACACTCACTGATTGGGATCTACAATTCTACACCGGTTCCGACCGGTATTTTGAGAAGATTTTTCATGGCTAAATACTCGATAGTGTCGCCGTCACTAAGCGAGGTGACCGCCGTCGAAAGAAATTTAAGGTGGTGAGAGTAGGGATCGAACCCACGTCCTCATGCACAACAGCCGTGCACACTACCATTGCACCATTAAATATTTTTTAATATTATTGTTCAAGCTCGAGGCCATTCTATATATCTATTAATAGAGATACAGTTTCTTTTTAAAAGGAGTTTTGCAAATGTTTCCCTATGATTCCTGGCAAACCGTATAGCTATTTCTGATCTAGCCACAGATCTTCATCAGCGGTTGTTTGGAATGATGCTATTGAAAAATTCATCAAACTAAATGCAAACGAAATCAAACAAAAAACATGTCTAATGAGAAAGAAGTTGGAAAGAAGTTTCTGCAAATGTTTTTTTGTGTGTGTTGCTTGCGATATTTTTCGAACACTTGCATTATAGTGAATTCTCAATTCAAATGAGATTTTGTTTGCATTTAGTTTGATGAATTTTTCAATAGCATCATTCCAAACAACCGCTGATGAAGATCTGTGGCTAGATCTAAATAGCTATACGGTTTGCCAGGAATCATAGGGAAACATTTGCAAAACTCCTTTTTTTAAAAAAAAAAACTATATCTCGATTAATAGAGATATAGAATGGCCTCGAGCTTGAACAATAATATTAAAAAGTACCAATAAAAAGGCCGAATAAACAAAAATCATCCCTGATGAGTTTCAAAATATGATTATATTTGGGAGGAAATTCGCATATGTTTCCACGTAAGTATATGTACATAGGTTTGGGGGGAACACGCGAATGCTTCCACGTAAGTATATGGATGTTTGGGATGAAGAACGCATATGTTTCCACGTAAAAGCATACATGTTTGTCAGTAAACATGATACTGTTTGCATTGAAATACAAGTAAGTTTGGGACTTGCAATCATATGAATGTTTGAAGTGTGTTCCAAACATACACATGGTTCCTGCAGAATATGATTGGGAAAATATGTTAGATAGGCCGTTATTTTTCAGCGTGTATATACTGATATAAAATACAAACAACTTTATTATTGTAAAATTAATCGGTAATCGAAAAAAATCGATTTCCTTATCCGATTAATCGATTTTAAAAATCGATCAATCACTAGTAACCAAACATACTCTTCTTCTGACAAACACCATAATATTCTGTAATGTAATTTCGGATTCTTGAATGCCGAAAATCCGCACATAGTACTTCGTTGGATGTTCTGAAAGGGTTGGACCCATTAGAACTACGCCAATATATTTTTGCTGGGATAGGTAAATTTTTCAAATAGAGATTGTACCTATCGTAAGACTGAAGTTCAGTAAACTTTTACCTGCAAATCTCATAAATATAATGCCCATGAAATTTCAAATCTAACTATCTAAACACAAGTAACGAATACTAAATGAGTTGCTCCAAAGTCAGTGAACCCTTCCTTTTAGCCATTACTAGCAACTTCATCACATCCACGACATCAGCATTAATATTATGTGAATGGGCTTCTCCTGTAAAAAGGTTAAACAAAAATATAAAAAAAAAATTTATTCGTTATCCAGAGATGACCCTCATGACAAACGTCATTTTGAATGCACTTTGAGCACAATCCAACCAACATTTTGTTGTAGTTCAGTTCACTAACCGGAATTTATCACTGGCGGAAACAACATTCGGTGAGGATCAAGGTAACAACATTACCAACATATTGAATGCATTCAAATTTGTGTCTGTAGCCATATCATGGTTCGATGGCAATTTACTGCATACAACGATACTCGTAGTAGCTGTAAGATCGACATGCAAGTATTTGCATCAAACTTGTTGAAGTATCAGCCACGAATTCAGACATGTGGACATAGTACAGGCATTAGCAATTGTATGAAATGTGACATGGACTTTAGTTTTGGATTAAGTCACAAAGCACAAATTCGAAAGAATCAAACCCGAAAAAAGGCTGAACCACCATTCACATTCACAGTATGATTATCTCAGCGATTGGTGTTAATACATTCAATTAAATAGTAAAACAAAACAATATTGACCCAAGTAAAACAACAAATCTGGCGTTTTTATTTTGACGTTTATGAGAATTGAATGAAAATTATGAAAACTAGAACATCTCGCATTAAAAACAAAAATGAATCAATGAATGAATGAATTGTCGGTTGGCCGGCTGGTCAATCTATCACGGGAAAACGTGTCCGTTCAACGATATTAAAAGAATTACAACAGCATTATACTCGTACTACATTTGAGTTTAACTTACGATTCTATTTTGGAGCAAAATCTTTAAGGTGGTGAAGTTGTTGGTCTGCTTAAAATTTAAACGATCTTTGGTTGTTTGGCAGTAACAAAGAGACGGTACAGGGTTAGCTGACTTATGGTACGTAGTCAATTATTCCACGTCTTTATCCTTCCATAGAGGAGCTATATAAAAACTTTAAGCGGTAGTGAAAAAAATGCATCCTCATGTTAAATGGGATTAGGAGACCATAGTTTTAGGGATCACATAGTAGACATTCTCCACCTGGGTTATGCGGGACACGTGCAGAGAAGATGTTCAGTAGATTCATCCTCTTTCTCATCGCTACAGCTTCGACAGATGTCGTTTGGCTTAACCTTTCCGTCCGGAACTGATGACAAAACAAGTAGTACACAGAAAAACAGTTAATACTCCAATGAATCACGAAACTTGTCAACTCAATTACTTTTGTAGTTGACTTTCAGCTATTGGTTATGGTTGCATTTTTTTGGTACTTTAGCAGTGTTGCATCAGATTGTACTCCAGTTTTAAATGAGGATAAAAATTAAACTGCTGTACGTATGGCAACGTCAGTTGCAACGCGTGCTGCGAGTGCAACTATTTAGGTGGAAAAAATGGCAGTGGGAGCAGAGAGAGATAGTGGAAAAACCGAAATGTGCAGGATGAATGGTGAATTCCGAAAGTTTTTCCAGAGGGTAAGAAGATTGAATAACGGGCCCTCCTGCAAGGACGAGAATGGGAATCTGGTGACTGAGAAGCAGCGTGTGCTCAAAATGTGGAGAGACCACTTTTCAGCACTACTCCACTCAGATTCCTCCACTGAAGATCAGAAGGTAATGATAGTGGAAGATAGTGTAGATTGTATCCCGCCCCCTACCAAGATCAGATTAGAACGGCGATCTCCCGCCTTAAGAATAATAAAGCCGCTGGTGCAGATGGCCTACCCGCTGAACTTTTTAAGGCAGGTGGCGAAGGACTGATAGCCCACATGCATCAAATGATATGCGGTATATGGCTGGGGGAATCTATGCCCGACAATTGGAGTCTCAGTGTATTATGTCCTGTATTCAAAAAGGGTGATCCGTCGCGTATAAGGTCTTGTCGAGCGTATTATGTGAAAGACTAAAGCCAATTATTGAAAAGCTGATTGGACCTTATCAGTGTGGTTTTAGACCAGGCAAGTCCACGACTGACGAAATATTCACGCTACGCCAAATCCAGGAAAAGACCCACGAAAAGCAAATCGATACATACCACCTTTTTGTCGATTACAAAGCTGCTTTCGATTCCGGCAAAACTGAATCAGTAATGAAAGTGGGGTAAGACCTCACTGAACCATTCTGTACCAAGCGAGGACTTAGACAAGGCGACACACTTTCTTGCAATCTCTTCAACAGCTTAATGGAGATAATAATGAGAAAGGCTGCAGTAAATACGGACAAGACCATTAACACGAAAAGCCATATGTTGCTGGCGTATGCTGATGACATAGACATCATTGGGCGAAATTTGCGAGAGGTTACTGCTGTAATTTCAAGAATCGAAAAGGAATCAGCGAAGGTGGGTCTTGATGTTAATGAGGGCAAGACAAAATTGATGGTGTCAACGACTAGAGAAACCTCTCGACTTGGTCCGCACTTGAACGTTGACAACCGATTTAATTTTGAAGTGGTAGATGAATTTGTCTACCTTGGATCCGCCGTGAACAAGGACAACAAAGTCAGCCTGGAGATAGATAGGAGAATTGTGCTTGCAAATATATGCTATTTTGGGCTCAGCAAGCAGTTTAGGAACAAAGCCCTCTCTCGACGGGCAAAAGTCCAGCTATATCAGACTCTCATTTTACCTGTCTTGACATATGGCCCCGAAACTTGGATCATATCGCAAGCGGATGAAAAACATCTCGGAGTTTTCGAGAGAAAAATTCTCCGGAAAATATATGATCCTTTTAGAGAAAACGGCGAGTACCGACGTCGCTGGAACGCAGAGCTATATAGCCTATATTCTGACGTGGACATATCTAGGCGAATCAAAATAGGCCAATTGCGTTGGCTAGGCCAAATTATCAGAATGAATGAAGATGAGGCAGAGCGAACGTACCCGATGGAAGCAGCAAAAGAGGTTGACCAAGACTCCGCTGGAAAGACCATGCAGAAGAATCCCTCCGTGCCCTTGGTGCTACCAACTGGCGAGAAAAGCCGAAGGATAGAGCCAGTTGAAAGAATATGTTGAAATTTGTTTAATTTGATTGTTTAATTAATATGTGTAAGACGTCTGAACTCATGAGGTTGTAAAATAGTCAATAAAAGTAAAGTAAGTTTCTTTTTAATGTACATAGTTTCATAAAATGTACAGTTTAACAACTGCAAATTTTTTTTTTTTTAATTTATTGTTTTTTAATTTTTTTTGTATGTTTTGCATGTACATATGTTTATCGACCGATATACATCGATTTATATTAAATAAATGCTAGAAAATTGACAAAATGTTTTTTTTAAATTCTTGGAACAATAATTTTCGATCTCAAATATCTCGAAAACAAGAGCCAACCTAGAAAAACTGTTAGCACCACTGGATTCAGCATACTCGAATTACCCACGGGGTGTCCTGCTTGTTACGTTTCTGAACTAGCACAGTGGCCGTCAATCTTGATAATTTGATTTCTGCACCGAGTTGCTCTAAATTGGTATAATCACAAAGTTGCCACCAGAAATGTCAATTTAATCTCGAACTGGGTTCTGGGAACGGAAAAGATTAGAGAACGAGGTTACCGCTAACTTGGTCTCGATAAACTGCGGTCTAAATGTCACATTAGGCACCGTTTCATCAATCGTTTTACGTTTTTGCTTTAATTGGTCGCTATACTGCGTTCACACTGCAGCAGGATTCTCTCATTTTGAGATTTCGAGTAAATCGAGTATAAAACAGCTGTTTGGTTAAATGAAATCTCCAAACACGATTGCAGTGTGTTTAGAGCATTATACGGCATTTACACCGACCAAGATTAGCGAATTTTGACGGTTAACTCCGGTAAACCACGCTAACCCAGAAGATTACTCAAAAAATATTAGCCTGTAAAAACTGAAGTTTAATTTTGAATCCCAATTTAAACTGGTGTACAATTTTATGCAACTCTGTAAGTCACCAACAGAAACGATTACCAAAAAAAACGATGTACAAGTAGACAGTCAAAATTTCTCTTCACTCAAATGCCAACAAACACAACGAGTGAAACCCTAGTCATTCTCTGTTCTCTCTCTTACTCTCTTCATTGAATATTTCAATACACGAGCAGCTTTTTGATAGTGTTATTGTATATAACTATACAAATTGCAACCATGTTGAAGTAAAATGACCAAAACTATGCAAAAAGTATGAAATAATCAAGATATGACGCGTGAGAGAAATGCATTTGAGTGCATTTCTAGCACTTTTTGGTTCTCTTTTACCAGGGTTGCCAAATTACGCACATTTTCTGGTTGTCTAGTATGTAAAAGGTATGAAATAATCAAGATATGACGCGTGAGAGAAATGCATTTGAGTGAACGCGTCGACGTTTTTGGTTCTATTTTTTCCTTCTCTACTTGTACATTCTTTTGAAACATACACAATAAATACAAACTTTGACAGACGGAAGCCGGTAGAAAATTCTACGTCGCGTCGCCGCCACCAAAAATTTTTTGAAGCTCATGCCGCCGCAAATGTAGTTGATGCTCATCGGTTTAAAATGTGTGCCGATTTGACCGATTGAAACTATTTGACCGACTGATACAATTTTAAAGATTCAGTTATTTCAATTTGTACAAAACTGGCAAACAATTATTAACAATTATTTATTTATTGTAGTACCGCCGTCTTCGATAGTTTGGTATCGGCACGGAGTTGTTCTAAATTGGGCCAATCACAAAGTTGCCACCTGAAATGACAAATTAATCCTAAATTGATTGGTGTAAACGGCAAAGGTTGGAGAACAAGGTTATCGCTAACCTTGTCGCGATAAACTGCGGTGTAAATGCGACATTACGTTAAGTCGCCAAATCAAGTGATTGTGTTTGAGGAAAATAAAATAATGGAATGAAGTGGGAATGTGTTTAAGTGCTTAAATATAAGTAAAACTCAAAAAGCCTGCATTTCATTTGTATTTTGGTCTAATATATAACCTATTGGCCTATAAACTGCAAGTTCCGTCTCGCTGGATCCAAAACATTGTTCTGGCTTTATAAAACCTGGAAACTGTTACTACAGCACATTTCCAGCAGTTAAGCTAATTACTATTATTCCGGGGAAATTGACAATAATAAAATCCGCACCGGGCCAAATTTCATCCAAGATGGGGGTGATTATATTATTTCTTTTCAAGTGACTTGAAATTCGCGCCACATCTTGTACACATCTGACATCTTCAATCAAATATGTGCGTTTGTGACCAGCGAAAAATCAGTGCGCATGCGCGTATGTGAGTTGATGTGAGCATTTGCAGCTCTTTAATCTTTAAACACAAAAACTAAATGATTGAGACAAGAAAAAAGTTGGACTGGACTCTAAGTTCAATACAAAGTGCCCGACAACCAACAATCATGCTGCAAGAAATATCGATCGATGAAGAAATCATCCGCATTTAAGAAGAAAAAGAAGTAGATCCAAAACAAAACCAGATCTTGAAATGATTAGATTTTTTTTCTGTTTCGTTACAATTGAAAACAACGGCCATTCTTCGTGCAGTTCGTGGGGCCCCCCACCCCATGTCCCCTTAAACAAAAGCGCATGTTGAATGCAACGCACGACACAAGTACGAGCATATGGACTCGTCGCAAGTGTCTGTGGCTGAGTGGTGCATTCCTCGGCATATAAAAGTAGAGACTTCTTTGAGAATGTATCTCAAACCAAAGTTAGATATTTGATAGCCAACAGCAACGGTTGCAATAAGGAAACAACAGCTCCCCCAACAAGTAGCAGAGTTGCATTAACACAAAAAAAAAACGAATAAAAATGTTTACAAAGGTAAGGATTTTCAAATCATGTTGCTGACAAAAGGATACTTGGACGGGTTTTAAAACTTGTGTTATGTCTGTTTGTTATTAAGGTGGTATTATTAGTCAGTGTATCCTTGTCTATGGCTATCGCTGTACCAATTGATGGATATGGTCATTCAATTCATGCACCGGCGGTTTCATATCATGCCCCGGCTGTATCGTATGCGGCACCAGCAATTTCGTATGCGGCACCAGCTAAAGTTTACGCGGCCCCAGCTCCCACCATCGTCGCTGCACCCAAAGTGATTGCTGCCGCTCCAGCCATTGTTAAGACTATTGAACCCGAGCCCTACGATCCTAATCCTCAATACAATTTCGCCTATGGTGTCTCGGATCACTCAACTGGTGATTCTAAGGCACAAGAGGAGTCCCTGGTTAATGGTGTGGTCCATGGAAGTTATTCGCTAACTGAAGCCGATGGTAGCATTCGCAAGGTAAGGAAATATGAATTAGCAATAATTCAAAAAAAAAAAACCCACGGACATTTTTTTCCAAAAAGAAATTGAAAATATTTTTGAATAGGAAAAATCTTTGTTTCTTACAAACAAAAAAAATATAAATTTAAAAATAGATACGCTTCTATTTTGAAAATTCTGCCTGTCAGTGGTGCAATGTTCTACCTGCGAACGCGGGTTCAAGTCCATTTTTAATTTTATTCGGCCACTGTCGCCTCGCTTAGAGGTGGAACCACTAAAGAGTAATTAGTCATGAAAAATCTTCTTAAAAAAATTAAAATGTTGCAACGGACCCATTCAATCAGTCCAAAAATTTAAAGTGAAAGTCATTGTGAAAATTAAGCTTCTTCTTAGAAACTATGCTTCACTTAAAAGTGTCAACCAAACCCAGCCCATAGAGAAATGACGTATAGAGAAGCGATTTGACTCAGTAAATTTACGAAGTTTGGTGTGTTGCATATGGACGTTGCATGTTGGAAAAAATGTATTTAATAATACCAGATAGAGGCAATGGCTCAAACCAAACAACAAGAAAACAGTAAATGCATTTCGTTTTGTGCCTTAACATTTTTGTGTAAATATACCACAAACATATACTAAGAAAAAAAGATAACAAAAAGTCCAAAATATGTTTAAATTTCACATCAATTTTTGTAATTCCACCTGGTGTTAGTGAATTTACTTCAAATAACTCTCTATCGCACTGACCGCACCACGAATGGTGTGAAAGGAAATGCCAGATGGGAAAAATAACAACTCTATATGACATTACTCTATGACCCAGCCTTTATTTCCACGAAAATAATCGGAATTATTAGCGATTATCGCTCGCCTGCTAAACATAAAAATAAAATTGGCTACTCTTGGTTTTACCAATTTTGCACAAATTGTTGATGCTTTTGAAATAACTGAACCTTTCAACTTGAATTAGTTGCTCAAATCGGGCCGCTCGGTCAAATCGGCAGACAGTTTAAACCGATGAGATCCATACATAGGAGGCGGTGTGAGCTTCACACAAAAATTTCGTGGCGTCGATGCGTCGGAAAATTTTCGGTCGGCTTCGGTCTCAAAGACGATCTAGAATTAGACGACCAGAAGATGTGCGTAATTTTGCAACCCTGGTAAAACACAACCAAAAACGATGTACAAATAGACAGTCAAAAATTCTCTTCACTCAAATGCCAACAAACAAAACGAGTGTAACCCTAGCACTGATCTGCCCTCTCTCTTATTCTCTTCATTGAATATTTGAATACACACAAGCGGCTTTTTTTAGTGTTATTGTAAACTATACAAATTCCAATCGTGTTGAAATAAAATTTCATAAACTATGCAAAAAGTATGGAGTAATCAAGATATGATACGAGAGAGAAATGTGCTTGAGTGAATATCTGGCACTTTGTGGTTCTCTTTTACCATGGTTGCCAAATTGCGCACATCTTCTGGTTGTCTAATTCTAGATCGTCTTTCAGAGAACCAAAAAGTGCTAGAAATTCACTCAAAGGTATTTTTCTCACGCGTCGTATCTTGATTATTTGATACTTTTTGCATAGTTTATGTAATTTTACTTCAACATGGTTGGAGCTTATGTAGTTATATACAATAAAACTATCAAAAAGCTACTCGTGCATTGAAATATTCAATGAAGAGAGTAAGAGAGAGAACAAAGAATGACTAGGGTTTTACTCGTTGTGTTTGTTGGCATTTGAGTGAAGGGAAATTTTGACTGTCTACTTGTTCAGCGTGTTTGCCCGTCTGCCAAACAGTTGATTTTTTATGTATGTTTTTATAATGATTGATCATAAATAATGTTCAAGTAGTGAAGTAAAAACTACGGCAATGTGGCAACCCTCGTAGAAGAGAACCAAAAAGTCGACGCGATTTACTCAAACCCATTTCTCTCTCGCGTCATAACTTGATTATTTCATAATTTTACATACTTTACGTAATTTTATATAAACATTGTTGGAATTTCTATAGTTAGATACTGTAACATCACCAGAAAACTGCCTGTGTATTGAAATAATCAGCGAAGAGAGTAAAAGAGAGAGGACAGACAAACAAGGCGCTTCACTCGTTTTCTTTGTTCCATCGAAAAGGTTTAAAGTGGCTCTTCCATTTCCTATATTTCTGTGGCAACATGATTGTTATTGAAATTAAATATTTTCCTAATTAAAAGTTGCAAATTTTTCAAATAGAACCATTTTACGAAATTCGTATAAATATAATCTTTACCTAGGAAAATGAGCTATAAAGTGATTGCTAGTGTCATATAATATGTGTCATTTTCTTCCTCGTTTCAGGTAACTTATACCGCTGATCATGTCAATGGTTTCAATGCTGTCGTTGAGAAATCCGGCGGTGCCGTGATTGCCAAACCTGTAGCTGTTGCTGCCGTTCAGCCCGTGGCTAAAGTAGCCTATGCCGCTCCTGCCATCGCCAAGGTTGCAGTGGCAGCTCCTGCCTACTATGGTGGCTATCATCACTAAGTGTCCCCCGTAGTCCGTTCAATTAGCATCTGAAACCACCGCTCACCACTAAGCACGGACATTTCTAGTTACAATATCGTATTGAAAATGATGACGACCCAACAAAGCTTGCGAATTTTGGACTTGTGATTATTTGGAAGGGAAACAAAAAAGAGAGTTACCATTTTAAATGTTTATAAATATCTTAACTTATTTTTATTAGATTTTAATCTTGAACTCATTCCTGTCTCACCCACATTGTTATATCTCACACACCCATTCTATCTCTCACATTAGATACACAGCGCCTCAGCTGTGTTTTGAACTCTGTTACGCTTTGTTACACTTAAAGGACCCCCACCCCAGACAGATGGGAGGCGGTTACTACCACTCCTGGGGTGTCTTCTTAGACAAAGACATTGATTGTCTTTAATGTATAATATTTGATTCTTTCTGCTCATTTGATATTGTTAATCTGTATATAATGTTGTACATAATATACTATTACATATGTAAGTAGGTGCCTGTATATACATGTATTTGCAATTGTCATCCACGTAGATATATAACATGTAGATATCGGATACTAAATATAACAAAAATATCTAATTATATTATTGTTAGCACGTAAGTGACTCGAATTTCTCGTAGCAGAATCGATACAAAAGATGGAACTACTGAAAAGGGAATTATCGTGTGCATTTACTGAATAAAAGGTTCAGTACAAAAATATAAATTGGCAAATTTTATTCAGCTGAACAGGCAAGAATAGGCAAAGGTAAAATAGGAATAAGGTATGGCAATAGGACTAAGGTACTTTAACGTTGACAGTTTAAACCTGGTTTAACTAAAACCGCAACAAAACAATTTACTTTCCAGAACTATTGCAGGACAGTTCTAATGATCAGTCATACTTTCTACTTTATCGACAATGGGATTTTCATTTTCATTTTAATTTAAAGTTTAGTTAAACTTTATAAATAAGTAATCATATACGAGGATGGATCAATAAGACCGTGACATTTCGAACTTCCCTCGTAGTTATATGAAATGCAACACTGCTCCCATCAAGTACCACCTGCTAGAAGACTACTGTCAAAGTTTGAGCAAGTTCCTTCAATTACTTTGCGATTAACAGCTGTTCAAAACATATAACCTTGTGCATTTTTTTAAAAATGGAAAAAAGTGAATTTCGAGTGCTCATTCGACTTTATGTTTTGCGAAGAAAAACCGTCAATCAAACCAGGGAAAAGCTTGATAACTACTATGGGGACTCTGCAAAATCGATATCAATGGTAAAAAAGCGGTTTACTGACTCTCGTTGTGGTCGCACAAGTAAAAATGACACTGAACGTTCTGGACGGCCAATTGAGGTCAATACACCCGAAAATCCACGATATGGTGTTGGCCGATCGAAGAGTAAAAGTGCGTGAGATTGTTGACGCCATAGGCATTTCATATGGCAGTGTGGCTTCGATTTTAAATGAACAGTTGGGTTTCAGAAAGCTGTCTGCAAGATGGGTGCCGCGTTTGCTCTCAGTTGACCATTAATGTACGGGTGCACACGTGTGTAGTCTCAATGGCAAAATTCCATGAATTTGGCTACGAATTGGTACCTCATCCGCCATATTCTCCGGATTTTGCCCCCAGTGACTATTTCCTATTTCCAAAACTAAAGAAATGGCTCGGTGGAAAGAGATTTAGCTCCAACGATGAAATTATTCATCAAACAAATGTCTAGTTTATGGACCTCGAAAACTCCTATTTTTTGCAAGGGATACAAAAATTGGAGAAACATTGAACTAGTGTATTGAGCTAAAAGGAGGTTATGTTGAAAATTTTTTTTTTTTGCAAAAAAAAACTGTTTTTCATTCAAAAAGTCATTATTCATCCGCCCTCGTACAGCAGGCATACATGAGATCAATCAATATATTATATGACAATTTCAATTTGTAGTTTAATTTGATACAGACGTAGATTCAAAAAAACTTAAGTACTATTGGTATTTGTATTTATTTCAAAAACATCTGCTATGTACAGTACAATAGGGATATGACTTTTTCTACAACACTATACGCTGAAAAAACGGCCTCTGTGAGATTAAGCAGGAACCATATATCTGTTTGGAAGCATTGATTTCATGAATTAAATATCAGTTGTTTTTTTGGTTCTTTGTTGTTTGTCACATTTTTGTAGTCAGCAGTTTTCAACATACAAAGTCATATAAAAATATAAATTATAACCTATTTATCTCCAACATGTAATATTGAATAGCAAACACAATGTGTTCGGACACAAGTAACCTATATTTGCGACAAGCTTTCTTACTCATCTCGAATAACCCCTGGGGGTCAGGGACCTTACAAAATGAAGACAACATATTTCGCTAACCAGTTCGAATTTTTGTCTTATCTCTCCAGTCGATAATATCAAGTGTACGCAAGGATTCGTCAACCTGATCCCTCCAGTGGAGTCTTTGTCTTTCTATTTTTCGTCTTCCTTCGAGTTCGGTTTCGAAAACCCTTCGTGCTGGCCTAGTCAGCGCATCGAGTTATTTTGATCCGCTTAAACATGTCAATGTCGGGATATAGCTCGTACAGCTTCTGGTTCATGCGACACCGATACTCGCCGTTGTGCACTATAAGTCCATCCATTCTTCGCAGTATTTTTCTCTCGAAGACCCGAGAAAACCCAGGATTCTGCGCCATAAATCAAGACAGGTTGTATGAGTCTGGTATAGCTGGATTTTTGTTACTTGAGAGAGGGCTTTATCTCTAAATTGCTTGCTTAGCCCAAAATAACATATATTCGCAAGCACAATTCTCCGCTTGATCTCAAGGCTGACGTTGTTGTTTTTGTTTACGGCAGATACGAGGTATATAAATTCGCCCACCACCTCGAAATTATAACGTTTATCAACGTTCACGCATTGGTTTAATCGCTTGGAAGCCCTGCTTGTTGAAACCATTAATTTTGTGTTATCCTCATTTACTGTCAGACCCACTTTTGCTGACTCCTCAATTCTCGAAAACACCGCAGTAAGTTCTGTCATTGTGCGCTCAATGATATTTAATTCACCAGTATACGCGAGCAGCATATGACTTTTGCTGCTGATGGTTTGAGAACGTGGGTTCGATCCCTGCTCTGACCTCATTACATTTCCTTCGACGACGGCTACCTGGTTTAGTAATGGCGACAGTATCGAGTACTTAGCCATGAAAAAGCTTCTCAAAATACCGTTCGGAACCGGTGGAAAACTGTAGGTCAAAATCAGTGAGTGATAAATTAGAAAGCGCACAGCTCACTGGTTGTGAGAATCTCTCCCCAATCCCTTCATGGGATGTAATGGGAAACGGTTTTTTTGTTCCTGTTTTCTCATAATGATCTCCATTAAAATGTTAAAGAGATCGCACGATAGGGTGTCGCCTTGCCTGATGTCTCGCTTAGTTTCGAAAGGTTCGGTAAGATCCTTACCAACTTTCACTGCGGATTTGGTGTTCGTCAAGGTCATCCTGTAAAGGCGTATGAGTTTTGCAGGAATACCATGCGCAGACATTGCTTCGTAGAGTTTCTCCCGTATCGGGCTATCGAAGGCCGCCTTATAATCGACAAATAGATAAAGGTGTCGATTTGTTTTTTGTGGGTCTTTTCTAGGATTTAGCGTAGCGTGAAAATTTGTTCGGTTGTCGATTTTCCAGGCCTAAAGCCACACTTGTATGGTCCAATCAGGGCAGCGATAATTGGTTTAAGTCTTTCGCTCATTATACTTGATAGAATCTCATATACTATGGATAAAATGCGTATTCCACGGTAGTTGGCACAAAGTCTCGGGCCACCTTTTTAAATATGGGGCATGGTACGCTGAGATTCCAATCGCCGGGCATGCAATCATCTAACCAAATTTTGTTAATGCATGCACTTTATCAGCTCATCGCCGCCAGCCTTAAACTAAACAGCCTAAAACTGAAAATATGAAAATGTTGAATTATGACAGCTATGACAGGTAACAGCTACTAACAGCAAAAAATACTTATCAACAGGCAATTTGTCTGCTATTACAGCAATGTACTGTTATAACAACAAACTGTCTGCAGTTTTATTAAAATACCTGACAGCATGGTTGCTAAGGCAACACACATACATATACAAAAGTGGTGTTCATTCCCAAAGGGGGAAAGGCCTCACACTGTTCCAGAAGGCTTTTGGCCTATAAGCCTGCCATCGTTCCCACTGAAGACTTTGGAACGGCTGATAGACATACACTTGCGGGCAAGTATTGATGTGAGATTATCTGGTGCACAGCATGCGGACTGCAAGGGCAGGTCTGCGGAGAATACATATACGCTGAAAAATCTGTCATTTTATCTTGTTTGGATGCAAATATAACGTGTTTGTAGCGTAATGCAAATATAGCATAATTGTGTCCAAACGCATTGTGTTTGCTATTAAATATTACATGTTGGAGACACAATGATTAATTTGTTATAAAATATAACCCAAATGTAGCTTTGTTTGTTGTAAACTGCTGAAAATATAAACGTGACAGACAACTAAGAACCGAAAAACACAGCATATCTTCAATTAATGAATACTATGCCTATAAACATACACATGGTTCCTGCAATAGGTTGCTGGGACCGTTTTTTTCAGTGTGTAGAAAGGAATATACGTTGGTAGCCTTTCTTGACATTGAGTGTGCGTTAAATAATAGCACTTCTAATGCAATCGAATTTGCGATATCGGTCCTTAAGGTGAACGTGCGTATTATGGGGCTTATATACAAAATGCTCACCAAACGACGTGTCACAGCCGAATTGGGCACCTCAATCTTCACGAGGTATGATAACAGATGCACACCTCAAGGAGGATATTATCTTCGCTTCTATGGAACCTTGTGCTGAGTGGAATACTGATGATTCTCGAAAATGCGGGTGGGAAAATTGTTGCTTATGCCGACGATTAGGCAATAGCTATACGGTACAAGTATCCCAGTACTCTAAGGGACATTTCACAAGGTATCTTATGGACTTTGGGCAGAAGGTCGAGTAAAAATGGGCTAGGTGTAAACATACCGTGGAACCTTCGCGTTGAATGGTTCTGAAAATAAGCTTGCAGTGTGCCAAATACCTGGATGTTAATTAGGTGCAATGGTTAGTGTGCGCGGCTCTTGTACATTAGATCCTGGGTTCGAACCCTGCTCTGACCACCTTAAAATTTCTTTCGACGGCGGTCACCTCTCTTAGTGACGCGACACAATCGAGTACTTAGCCATGAAAAAGCTTCTCAAAAATACCGTTCGGAATCGGTGTAAAACTGTAGGTCCCAATCAGTGAGTGTAAACTGGAAAGCGCACAGCTCAGTGATTGTGAGAAGTTCAACCCTGTCCCTTCATGGGATGTAATGGGAAACCATTTATATTATTTTATTTAATTTGGACAGCAAGCTTAGTTTCAGATCCAACACAGTGGACAGGGCGAAAAAGGCGGCGATAGCCCTATAAACCTGCAAGAGGGCTATAGGTTGTAAATGGGGACTTTCTCCGAGGATTGGTCACAGGTGGTGAGACCAAAAACGCTCTATGGGATACTCGTGTGGTGGTAGGTGCATGAACCTATATTGTTCACTACTGACTAGGCTCCAGACAAAGACGACGATGTGCCTCACGGGAGCTTTGCGAAGAAATCCCACTGATGCAATGAATGTAATGTTATACTTGTTGCCGGTAGACATTATAGGTAGGCAGAATGCTACCATGTCTGCTATCAGGCTAAGGAAATGCCCAAATGGGGCATGGCCGAAGTCGGTCATGGAACAGTGCTGGAAGGTACTCCCAGCATTTCTGCATTTGTCGACCACTCGAAACCTGAACCACTATTCGATCGGAACTACCACACTCTCTTAACAGAAAGCGATTCCTGGAACAAAGCAGTTCCGGGTAAAGAGAGATATGTGAATTTATACACTCTGAATAATCTGTATTTTGTTGATGTTTGAATGCAAATATAACGTGTGTTTGCAGCTTGTCGCAAATACAGTATATTTGTGTTCAAACACATTGTGTTTGCTATTCAATATTACATGTTGGAGACACAATGATTAATATGTTATAATATGTGTTTGTGACCCAAACATATCGTTGTTTGTGATACAATTTTTTATTAATTGGTTATAAATGTAGATTAATATTGGTAAAATTAATTATAATAAATAATTAATATACTTATATTGAACTATAAAATATAATTCGTTTCTAAATACTCAACCATATTACGAATATCGGTCTCGTATTTCGACTACGACAGTTTTGTCGTTAATCTTTTACAAAACTGTCGTAGTCGAAATACGACAACAACACTCGTACTAAGGCTGACTATGTTTGGGAGGGAATATGCATATGTTACCAGGTAAGTATACGGACGTTCGGGAGGAAATACACGAATGCTTCCACGTATGTATATGGATGAGTATATGAATCATGCTAATGTTTGCATTTAATTACAAGTGAGTTTGGGACTTGCAAGCATATGAATGATTCGAGTGTGGTCCAAACACATACATGATTCCTGCAGAATGTGTTTGGGTGAATATGTTACAGAGACCGTTTTTTTGGATGGTTGGAAAATGAATGATCTAGGGAACTAGGGTTGTCCCTTTCTCGTAGATTATCTGATCATTGTAGCGTGTATCAGGCTGAAATTTTGGCTATTAGAGAAGTGACCGACTGGCTGAAGGATAATAGCAGCAGTCTATAGGGCCAATGTCTTCTCTGACAGTCAGGCGGTCATCAATTACATGGATACGATATTCACCTCATGTGAGTGCCAGGGCACAGGGACATTCCGGGGAATTGCAGAACGGATGAGCTGGCCAGACTAGGGACTACCTTACACGTTCCACAGGAATTGGAGCGTATTAACATGCTCCTAACGACGTGTAAGCATATCCTGCAAGAACGCTCCTATACAATGATGCAGGAGAGATGGGCGAGGGGCATAGATTGTGTACGCTCAAGACAAATTTCTCCCATAGTGGCTAGCAGGGGATCCTTGAAGCTTCTGTCTTTACCCACACCCATACGCTGAAAAAATTGTTTTTCTTGTAGTATCGATGCAAACTTGTTTGTAGCTTGTCTCAAATATAGTATACATGTATCCCACCACATTGTGATTGCTATTAAATATTACATGCTCAAGACACAATGATTAATAGGTTTTTGTGACCCAAATGTGTCTTTGTTTGTTAAAAAATGCCGAAAACAAAAAGTGACAGACAACAAAGAACAAAAAAAGCAGCAGATCTTCATTTCATGGAAACAATGCTTGCAAACATAGACATGGTTCCTGCAATATATGACTGGGCCGGTTTTTCAGCGTGCAAGGTATTAATGCTTATTTCGGTTTTGATGGTACACTGTCTGATTGGTAGACATATGGCGCCACTAAAGGTGAGGGCAAATGACTAATGTAGAAGCTGTAACGATTAGGAATAGGAAGAACCCAGTGAATATTTTCTTTGTACGTGTCCAGCACTAGCCTGCAGGAGGCGGTTTACGATGGGATTTTACACGCTGAAAAATCTGCCGTTGTTTGTTGTTTGGATGCAAATATAACGTGTTTTTGGAGCTGGACGCAAATATAATGTACTTGTGTGCAAACACATTCTGTTTGGTATTCAGTATTACATGTTTGAGACACAATGATTAATAAGTATTTGCTGCACTGTTTATGCTCTCTCGGGAGCAAGAGAATAAAAGAGGAACAATGAGTGAGTCTATCTTGAATGCGTGCATTTGTATTTTTGCAGTATTCTCTCAGTCAGTGATCCATAAATATTCCTGAATGTGCGTGTAAATTGCAGATGAAGTTTCACGTACTCAGTCGTAATTGGTCATCGGACAGAGGATATCAAAAGCGCTTGATCAGTGGAAAAAAATAAACAAAGGCTCCAGCGGTCAAATGGTATATGATGTTGATTTGGTTTTTGTATATGTGTTTCATATATAGGCCCTTTGTTTTTTCGACGTTTTACTGTGAAATATAATAAAAAAAACACACGTAATTAATCCACGCTTAGCTTGCATGTACTAGATTTGTATATATGTATACTAGGGCGGGTCGAATTGTAGGGGGCCGAACAAATTTAAAAAGGCTCATCGCGATTCTTTTTCTATCGGTCATTTGAAGTAAGTTTTCCGAAGAAACCATAGTTCTAAAATAAAATTCGGTCCTACGGATTTTTCGAAATAGGGGGTTTTTTTAATATTCAATAATCGAGTTAGATATTGGACTAAAACGGCAAAATGACATTTTATTTCCTCTAGTTAAATGTGTATTTGGGGGGTTTTTGGGTCGACGAATCCATTTTGACATTTATTTTTATTTTTGAGTATCGCGATCAGTCATTTTACATTTTTCGGCGCCCTACAATTCGACCCGCCTTAATGTATATTGTGTGTTTACCAACGCATAGTGATAACCAACGCATAGTTGAAACCTTCTGAAAACAAAAACGCGAGAGACAACAAAGAAAGGAGAAGCAAAAGAGCAGTAGATTCTCATTTCAGAAAAAAAGGCATTCAATGCCAATAACTGTAAAAAGGGCCTTTTAAAATCTTTTACTTTTTTGTATTAATTATTTATAACTGTGGATTTATACTGATAAAATTAAATATAATAAATTGTACAAATATATTGAATTCAAAGAATAATTCCTTTCTAAATATTATTATGTTTGGGACGAAATACGCACATGTTTCCACGTAAGTATATGGAGGTTTGGGGGAAACATGCGAATGCTTCCACGGAAGTATATGGATGTTTGGGATGAAGAACGCATATGTTTCCACGTAAAAGCATACATGTTTCTCAGTAAACATGATACTGTTTGCATTTAAATACAAGTGTGTTTGGGACTTGCAAACATATGAATGTTTGAAGTGTGTTCCAAACATATACATGGTTCCTTCAGAATATGTTTGGGAGAATATGTTACAGAGATCGTTTTTTTGCAGCGTGTACCTATTTGGGGATATCGGAGAATTATCTAAGATACACGTAGAGCTCTTGAAGCAAACTAAATGGTTCTCCGGTGGGGCTAACGCTTAATCTTATTAGCATATTGTATCACAATGGACTAGCAAGTTTAAATGAGTCGTTCATCGATGTACACTAACACAAAAATAACAAAAATGGGCATTCATTCCTATGTGCTCCAGATCCAGTGGAGCAGATAAGGTGGTCTCTAGTCCCGTTGCTTGGAATGTTCCTGCAGACTAGCAACCATGTGTACCTTACTAAGCTCTTCTTTATTCGAAAGAATCAAGTATTACGGAGCAATAAGGTGAAACATTCCCGGGATAGTTTTGAATAAAATACAACACAATCCAATTTTCAACAGTTACCAAAGGACCAAACAACGGCAAATGTACATCTTGCCAGTACAAGGACTTTTTAACTCTGTGACAATATTTCGGATCTAATTTTCGAGGAATCTGAACACAAATCATAATTGTTTACAACTTCCAGACGCAATCAAAAATTATAACACATATTTACTAAATTATTTTGATATTAATCCGTCCTATCACAAGAGTTTAATCGTATTCCATACACGTTTAATCAACACAACGCCAACAACATTATGTCCAGCTACCGAAGTGATGACAGCTAACGGTGCATTTACCACATGCGAATATAATTCACCTGTCATGTACTTGGTAATCGGTTATATGAAACTTGACGGATGATTAACGATGATATAAAGTGAAATAAAGTTTGCATAAAACTTGCAAGTCAAAACACAACAGGTGTGTGCGCAGACCATTTGATCGAATCAAATATAATAACGACGTCATAAATAACCGGCCATAACTGAATGTTAATGTGATAATGAAACGGTTTTAACCGTTTGACCGATTGAAACATATACATACTATACTCGTAGTAGGCTAAGTATTACAAATAATCACCTACTATTAGTGGTTGGTTACCTACCTCAAGCATATCTGTGGATGGGGGATGGAGGGGAATGGGTTGACCAAAGTGGGGTGGAGTTGGGTGCGTTTTAAAGATCCATAATATATTTGGCACGTTTTCTCAGGTAATACATAATATTTGTCCACTGCACACAATTGATTCGATCGAGTATTGACCACAATTTGGGGTAAATCGTTCCCGTTTATGGAAAATGTGGTGGAGCTCTCAGTTATATAACATTATATTGAGAGGGGAAGGCGGGGTAGGAGGGTATGTTGGTTAATCCACAGCGAATACACTCTCGCATTTGGCACATGTTAATGCAATTTGATTGTTAGTTATTATTGGACTTGAGGGAAGCCACTGCGACAATAGTTTTTTGTTTAAAAGCCTGACATTGTAAATTGGAACTATCAGTCAAATAATACAATTAAAATGTTCAACACTTCATAGTCTCTTTTACACGTTTAATCAACAAATTTAATCAATTACAAAAATGGTTTTCCTTAAGGTGAGTTTAAAAGTGCAAAACGATAAGGATATTGAATATTGATTCAAATCTGTGGTCAATTAAAGACTATTACTTGGGAAGAATATCAAAAATTAAAGGAAGTACATATATTGAAATACGAGGGTTACCATTTACATTTCTCGCCTAGGCAATTTTTAGTGTTGCCACATGCAATCCAGGTGAACCATTAGAAAGTGTAACAGTTTTAGCTTAACGATACACTCACAGGAAAATTCGGTTGAGACACCCGAATTAGTCGTAACCGAATTCAGAAGTTGTCACAATCACCCTAGATGTCATCTCAACCGAATTAGAGGTTGTCACAGCCGAATTACAGGTTGTCACAGCGGATTTAGTGGTTGCCACAACCGCAGCAGAGGTTATTACAACCGCAATAGAGGTTGTCACAACCGCAATAGAGGTTGTCACAACCGCAATAGAGGTTGTCACAAACGCAATAGAGGTTGTTACAACCGCAATAGAGGTTGTCACAGCCGAATTAGTGGTAACATGTGGATATTTTCTACAAAACAGGACGCTTTAATATAGAAGTAATAATTACAATATTTTTAGGTAAACATGGTTCCCATTACATCTAACGAAGGGATTGGGGAGAGCTCTCACAATCAGTGAACTGTGCGCTTTCTAGTTTTACACTCACTTACAGTTTTATACCGATTCCAAACTAATGGCTAAATACTGGATAGTGTCGTCGTCGAAAGAAATGTAAGGTGGTCAGAGCAGATATCGAACCCACGTTCTCGTGTACACTTTTTACTTACCTTTCCTAATAACCAATAAAATAATATTGACATCACCGCGACCGCAATAACTATAAATTCTTTTTAGATTGTTTAATACAATATTTGATTTTAGAATTTTAAACGGCAGTTTTGAAATGTGTATATAAAATTATGTTCTGGTAACCAAATTGAAAATTAATTCGGTTGTCCCAACAAAATTCATGAGAAATACGGTTACAGCAACCGAATTGACGCCAAATTCGCTCGCTGCAACCGACTTATAAGCCAACTCGGTTCGAATTGATATCATATTGTGTAGTTGCAACTGAATTGATGACAAATTCAGTTGTTGTACCTGCATTGATGCCACATTCGGTTGCTGCAACCGAATTTGGTACAAATTTCGGTTGTTGCATCCGAATTAATTCAAAATTTGGTTGTTGTAAACGAAATTATTGAAAATTCAGTTGACATAACGAATGCAATTGAAAATTCAGTTGTCACAACCGAATCAATTATCAAACAAGGTTGCTTCAGCCGAATTTCAGTTGCGGGGACTAAATTCAGTCGTAACAAACTTAATTCAGTGGCAACAGCCGAATTTAAATTTATAGAACATATTTTCAAACCAGTAGTTCTCTGGTGTACTCTGAACGTGTTGACGTGCGATCATGTTTGAAGATAATCGTCGAAACGATGCGGTTTTGTCTATAATACTGGCTCATAGAACATTTAAAATACAAGCGTTCATAAAACTGGACTACCGACAAAACGATAATGAATTCGATATCGTTCCTTACATAATTCGTCCCCTGGTGGTTTCAGGGACTCGACAAATTCATCTCAGTCAAAAAATGGAATTAACTCGTGAACATTTTCGTGCGATTACTTTTCACAACTTACGACGTGGATAATAAAGAGAAGACTTATGTCAACTATGTTGTGGAAAATTAATACGGTTATCCCAACAGAATTCATGAGAAATTAGGTTACACGAACCGAATTGACTCCAAATTCGGTCGTTGCAACCGACATATAATCCAAATCAGTAATTGCGATCGAATTGATATCAAATTCTGTAGTTGCAACTGAATTGATGTCAAATTCGGTTGTTGTACCTGAATTGATGACAGATTCGGTTGCTGCAACCGAATTTGGTACCCATTTCGGTTGTTGCATCCGAATTAATTGAAAATTTGGTTGTTGTAACCAAAATTACTGAAAATTCAGTTGACATAACGAATGCAATTGAAAATTCAGTTGTCACTACCGAATCAATTATCAAACAAGGTTGCTTCAACCGAATTTCAGTTGCGGAGACTACATTCAGTCGTAACAACCTTAATTCGATTGTGGCAACCGCAATTCTGTGTTTTCAATCCATTAGTTGTCTAGGTGTACTCAGAACGTGTTGACGTCTTATCATTAGTTCTGGGGCCTAATTATGTATGACGATAATCGTCCAAACGATGCGGTTTTGTCGATAATACTGGCTCATACAACATTTTAAATACAAGCGTTCATAAAACTGCACTACCGACAAAACGATAATGAATTCGATATCGCTCCTTACATAATTAGCCCCCTGGGGGTTTCAATAACTCGAAAAATGAATCTAAGTAACAAAATTGGAATTAACTGGCGAACATTTTCGTGCGATTACTTTCCACAACTTTCGACGTGGATTATCAAAAGAGTGTATTGGTCAAATTATGTTGTGGTAACCAAATTGAAAATGAATTCGGTTGTCCCAACAAAATTCATGAGGTATTCGGTTACAGAAACCGAATTGACGCCAAATTCGGTCGCTGCAACCGACTTATAATCAAACTCGTTTATTGTGATAGAATTGATATCAATTTCTATAGTTGTAACTGAATTGATGAATTGTTGTTGTACCTGAATTGATGCCACATTCGGTTGCTGCAACCGAATTTGGTCCTATTTCGGTTGTTTCAGGTGAATTAATTGAAAATTTGGTTGTTGTAAACGAAATTATTGAAAATTCAGTTGACATAACGAATGCAATAGAAAATTCAGTTGTCATAACCGAATCAATTATCAAACAAGGTTGCTTCAACGAATTTCAGTTGCGGAGACGAAATTCAGTAGTAACAACCTTAATTCGATTGTGGCAACCGCAATTCTGTGGCAACAGCCGAATTTACGGTTGCTAGAACCTTTCTTCAATCCATTAGTTCTCTAGGTGTACTCAGAACGTGTTGACGTCCTATCATTAGTTCTGGGGCCTAATTATGTATGACGATAATCGTCCAAACGATGCGGTTTTGTCGATAATGCTGGCTCATAGAACATTTAAAATACAAGCGTTCATACCACTGCATTACCGACAAAACGATAATGAATTCGATATCGCTCCTTACATAATTAGCCCTCTAGGGGTTTCAGTGACTCGAAAAATTAATTTAAGTAAAAAAATTGCAATTAACTCGTGAACATTTTCGTGCGATTACTTTCCACAACTTTCGACGTGGATTATCAAAAGAAGAGTGAATTGGTCAACTTAAATCTTCATCTACCGTCAGGGGTGCAATGGTGGTGTGCGCGGCTCTTGCACATGAGAGTGTGGGTACGATCCCTGTTTTAACCACATTACCTTTCTTTCGACGGCGGCCAAAAAACAAATTACTAAAAAGCTTGTCAAAATACCGTTCGGAACCAGTGTAAAACTATAGGTCCCAATCAGTGAGTGTCAAACGAGAAAGTGCACAGCTCACCAATTGCGAGAAGCTTGCGATTAACTAATCCAATGATTAACTACTCCAAATAAAAGCTGATCATTAAAATGCAATCAGATCCAGCATAAGAAAGCGTCCACCGCATCGAAGGACTATTATGAAGCACCAACAACCCAAGATATTGTATAACAAGCAGAGGAGAAAAACCACAAAGATTATTTTTCAAACCGAATTTCAACTGAATCATCTATCTGGTGGCATTCGAGCAGCACGGAATGCATGACCACTGTGTTTACTTTTATCCAGCCCCTGCTTTTAATTGCTGTATCTACAATATTAGTGTGCAATGGTTAGTGTGCGCGCCTCTTGTACATGAGTTCCTGGGTTCGATACCTGCTCTGAACACCTTAAAAAAAAAAAATTTCTTACGGCTACGGTCACCTCGCATAGTGACGGCGACACTATCGAGTATTTAGCCATGAGTATGCTTCTCAAAATACCGTTCGGAATCGGTACAAAACTGTAGGTCCCAATCAGTGAGTGAAAACTGGAAAGCGCACAGCTCAGTGATTGTGAGAAGCTCTCCCATGTCCCTTCATGGGATGTAATAGGAAACCATTTATTTATTTATTTTATCTACAATATCACTTTAAATCTCCGTAAAACAGTTTCAGTCCTACCACAAAAAATGGTGCCGGAATTTGCCACAATCTGTTACAACTCCTACGTTTAACACATTTTCTGCCTTGTCCAACAACAGACTTGTTTCCGAATCTTTTACCCCCGTATTCATAACGAAAATTTAGTAACTGAATGTACCTTCCGTACAACGAGAGTCTAACTAAAATGTTTTTTCCTGGCTTTGCCACTCGCCACTCGTTAGCCAACAGCTGGTTCATAAAATTGTCCTATCTACTGTCTAACTCGAACATAAACATGCCTGTTTTAACCAAATGCAACCCTGATGGTTAGGATTGTTGTTAGAAAGTCGACAGATGTTCGTAAAAAGTTCGAATCTACTTTTTCATTTCGTAGACACTCGGTGGCCAAAGTTTAGTTGAAGTGTTATGAATTAAAAATCGCTAGTCAGATAATAGTCTGTGTCTAACGTTTCGTTATGAATACGAGGTTTAGTTTATACGTTCTTAAATTTAAGATTTACGCCCAATTTCACCAAACAAAATTAAAACTAACTGACAGTTAAAAATTATAAATTCCATACACACTGACAGCTAAAACTGTTCGTTAGCTCTAACTGAAAGATAACTGGACATGGTGAAATCGACCGTTAGTCTTTGGAACTGTCAAGATTATTCAATTCCGCATAAACTGATTTTGACAGATGCACCGAAAATCGTTGGATTTGATAGGACAGCCTGCATACACCTTTAGGGACATAATAACATCTTGTAGCTTCTTTGGAACAACTAAGGTAGCCCATTATTCTACCTGTTTCCAAAATACCCTTAGATTCTAGCAACCTTATACAGTTTGCGGCAGGTTCGATTAAATCGAGACACAACAAATTTACTTGGAGTCCTATATCAGAATTTAATTTATAATTAACCTTAAATATTTGTCTTTCAGATCACATTCGTCTGCTTGGCTTTCGTTGCCGCCATGGAATGCGCCCTTCTCAGAGCGCCTGGTCCCGTCCCCTTTGGTGCCGCTCCAGTGGCCGCTGCTGTTCCCATTAATACCGAAATCGATCCTCATCCTCAGTATGCTTTCGCCTACAATGTTCAGGATGCCTTAACCGGTGACAGCAAGAGCCAACAAGAAGTGAGAGATGGTGATATTGTCAAGGGTTCCTATTCCGTGGTCGATGCTGATGGTTCATTGCGTACCGTCTTCTACACAGCCGATCCCATCAACGGTTTCAATGCAGTAGTTCAACGTGGTCCCGTACCAGTTGTGGCTAGGCCAGCTGTTGCTGTTCCAGCCCCTGCACGTTTCTTTTAAATGCAAGAGTCCTGTATGTCGGACAACACTACCACCTAATTTTCCATATCTCGCTCTCTCTCTCTCTGTCTTAGATATTATGCACAATGTGTTTCTCTTGTCTAGGTAAATGTCATATTATTTAAATGTTTATATATATTTTGTTGAATAGTTTGTATTTAAAACTGAATCGAATTGATTCGAAAAAATAAAAATTGAAATGAAATCATTTGATCGTATCGCATGATATGTCTTGCACGCACATTGTGTTGTGGCGTATGACGACAATGATTTAAGGCTGTTAACTTAAAAACAGAACAAAAAATCGATGTTTTGTTCGCTCCGATTTTCTGTATCAAAGTAATAAATCAAATTGTTACAATTTGGTTGAAATCGTCCAGATATCAAGAACAACGACAGTTGAGAACAAAAGTGTAACAAGAATATACAGAGATAAACACAGAGTCCGACAAATGATCTTTGGTTTCAAATGAAATTTTAATTCATCAGGGATGTTTTTTATTTAAAATCCTCAGGGATGATTTTAAATTTAAAATTTAACTTTTAAGAGGAAATTTTAAAAAATAGTGATACCTTCACTTTTGCTCTTCACTGTGCACCTTTGTATTGTATGCAAATTTCGTGTGATGTGAGTATTTCAAGAATTTAGACTAAATTACCATACGAAATATGTGACTGGTCAAATTCTACTACATACAGATTTGAAGAGTTGCATACATACATACATACGTATGTATATCGAAACATGCTCAGGTATCAACATGGAAGACATAACAACAAAGTGCGATGAAGTAACTCCTGCATCAGTACATGATCGATTTTATGTAGTGGTTTAACATTTGGGAAACACAACGATGTTGCCCAGAAAAACTTTAATACATTTTATTGAACTGACATGACATCAATGAATGCTAGTTAGTGAAACCGAAAATGGAGAAACAAATCTAAAAATATCGGGATATAGACTTTAGAAGCAATTAAAATATTCTCAAAGCTGTAAAACCGAATGTCCCGAGCAGTAGGTCCAAAATTATGAATCGCGACAATTCATTGATTGTGAAAAGCTCTTATAAATTCCAATTACGCGTTGTAGTGAGAAAACGATTTTTTACAAGGTGGGGCAAAAGTAATCAACCTATTGGAAACCCCTATAACTTTTGCAAATGGCGCCAAATGTCAAATCGGTTTTGACATTTGTGAAGTAAACAAACGCAGTATACAAATCGACAAGCCATGAATCAGTTTATTCTGCAAGAACACGGAATTATTGTTTCCATTTTTTTGCGCAGCAATTCGTCGGTTGTGTTGGCGCAGCGTGAATTTCATCGCAGATTTCCTGGCCGTCCGACACCAACTGTACAAACACTGCGGCGTTTGGCAACTCGCCTTGAAGAGACTGGCACAACACGAGATCTGCCCAAGGCTGACCGGCCCCGGAGCAGCCATTCTGCTGACAATATCGCTGCTGTTGCCCAAGATATCGAAGAGGAGACCGGAACATCGACCAGACGACGTGCTACGCAATTAAGCATTAGCCGGCGGTCCCTACGCAGAATTTTGGTGAATGATTTGAAGAAAGAAAAGATAGAAAGAAAGATACAAAGTGCAGACATTGCATCAGCTGTTAGTTGTGTAACCTACGCTCAAGCCATCCTGAATCTCAACGAAGAGGTGGACGATGTTTCAACGAAAATTATCATGAGCGATGAGGCTCAGTTCCATCTTAGAGGTTACGCGAATAAACAAAATAATCGTGTTTGGGGCATCGAAAATCCGAGTATCACCCACGAAGAACCATTACACCCGCCCAAAGTTATTGCTTGGTGTGCTGTTAACGCTGGAAGAGTCATCGGGCCATTTTTTTAGACCGCCTCGGGCCAAACGACGGCTGTGGACGGCGCGCGCTGCGGACCCATGATAACTGATTTTTTTCTTCTTCAATTGGATCAATTGGGACTGGAGAACATGTGGTTCCAAATGGACGGTTCAACGGCGCAAACTGTTCGAGCCACAACCGATATTCTGAAGGAAGCCTATCCAGGACGCTTAATCTCTCGTTTTGGTGATTTGCCCTGCCGGCCAGATCACCCGATTTAACCGTTCCAAACTTCTTATAATGGGGTTTTTTGAAGTCGCGGGTTTACGTCAACAAACCTCAGACTCTTGAAGCCCTTAAGGAGAATTTTCGCCAAGAATGTGAGAACCTGTCACCGAAGTTCTGGCAAATTGACAGAAAATGCCATAAAACGAGCCCGTAAGGTCATCACCTCTGGCGGCGGCCACTAGGCAGATATCATTTTCGCAACTTGATGGAATAAATTCTAATGGATTAAATAAACAAATTTCACAAGCAGAACCAAAGATTTACAATAAAAAAAAATACAGCAAAAGAACATTGGATGATTACTTTTGTCCTACCTTGTATACACTGAAAAAAAAATGTTTGACTGAAAGAAAAACCTGGGGTGTGGAGTCGGAGTTGTAATCGATTTTTATCAACTCGACTCCGACTTAATAAAATTATTATTATTATTAAAATTATTATATTACTATGTTAATAAAATGATTAAAAATTGCAGTAATATCAAAATAGTAGCGGTTGAAGCAATGCAATACTAACTCGAAGAAGTCAATTGTTTGGCATTATTAGTTACAGTGCTGCCATAGACATTAGCTAGTGCGGAACACCCGACTCTACTCAAGAAGTGACTCTCACTATTGACACACACGCTGAAAAATCTGTGATAGTTTTGTTGTTTGGATGCAAATATAACGTGTTTGTAGCTTGCCGCAAATATAGTATACTTGTGTGCAAACAACTTGTGATTGCTGCTCAGTATTACATGTTTGAGACACAGCGATTTATAAGTTATAATATGTTTCTGTACGGGTCCGTTTTTTTCTTCAGCGTGCACTTAACGCAATCTAAGGTCATTCAGCTTATCTCCCTAAATGTAAGTTAGATACAAAAAAGGTAAGACCCTAAAAAATGTGCCCTGACAGGCGGGCTAGTATCATATTAGATGTTCGACGCCTAGGAAGTTCATATGTTCTAGAAAGTTGTTTATTGATATCTAAGGTACATTCTTGAACTTGATTGTTGCCTTGAATTTTGAACGGTTTGCTACCAATGGACCTTAACAGGGAAAAAAGGTAAAAAAAATCGAATTTTTTAAAGTTTTTTGCGATATTGACCTTGAAGATGAAGTTTTTTTGATTTTTGTTCTTTATGACAAGAGCTACAACTCTCCCTCAGAGACTAAATCAAAATTCCGAACTATTTGCAAGATATGAGTCTGACGAAATGATAACTTTTTTGCAAGAATTACGCCGAGGCCCCAAATCTTTGGGGACCCATAAAAAAAAAGTCCATGACACGGGTCTTTTTTTTTGGGTCTTTTATCACGCAGTAGTGTCCGTATATGGTTATATTTCCATGACTTAAAAAATTACACACAGTGTTATGTATTATTCCTTTTCCTTATGTATTATTCCTTTTTCCTTAGAAAAATGTATCGGACATTGAAAGCTGGTAGCACGATATAAACTTCTTATACATTAACATTCATTTTAGTTCGCCACCAAACAGCGACAGATTATTGATGAATTTGTTTCTCAACATTCACTTGTGTATTTTCTCAACCCTAAATGTGTCAACTGTCACGAAGCCATCAAGATGAAACTGAGCCTCATTGCTGAAGATGATTTTGTTTGAAAATCCTTTATTCTATTTTCAAATATTTCTCAACGTGGAAAACGGGTTGTTCTTTAATTTAGAGGTGCATTTTAAATAACTTTGAACTGTCAGATGTCACGCTGTCTTTTTTTCTTCAACAACAATAACAACACGTTAAGGCACACAAGGCACGCAGTTCGAATCTTGCGTCAATTTTCGAACACTTTTTCTAATACGAAATTTTTGATAATTACAAAAGATTCTTCAGAATTATGAAAGATTCTTCAACGAAGATTGACGCTGATTCACTTTTAAGGACAAGTTTCGTCAATACCAGAAGAGTGGAGCCGGAGTTGAAATTGAGGATTCAGAGTTTAGGTAATTGTCCTCGTGTCGGAGATGGAGACGGTTGGAAAAAATAAATGGAGACGGTTGTTAATATAATTAATACAAATTTGAGGACAATGAAGGACGAGATTACAACCTGTAACACATTAATTGCTTAGTATTATAAGTGAGATCACTGTTGTAGACACTGGTGAGCGTGGATCGCCAGTCTCCCCACCCAGCCATTTGTTGTGCCAGTGATTTGAGTTCGGATTAATAAATCCCTTGATAAACTGCTGAAAACATCCATGTTGACTTTAGTTTTTGAGTTGTCACGGTTTAACCCATTAACGACGAACGGATAGAAAAAATATCGAAAAAAAATTCCAAAATTTCAACAAGCATTAGGCAAAAAAAAAAGATTTAACAAAGTTTAGTTTATTTGTGGAGTTGGATTGGGAGTTGGGGTTTAGGAGTCGGTATTCAGACTTCCAAATTGAAGAGTTGGAGTCGGAGTTCTCAACATTTTAGGAAAATTCCACATGCAAGTTTTTTTTTATTGACTATTTTACAACCTCATTAGGTCAGATGACTTACACATATTAATTAAACAAACAAATTAAACAAATTTCAACATATTCTTCCAACTGGCTCTATCCTTCCCCTTTTCTCGCCAGTTGGTAACAGCAAGGATACGAAGGGATTCTTCTTCCTGGTCTTTCCAGCGGAGTCTTGGTCGTACTCTTTTCCTGCTTCCATCGGGTATGGTATTGAAAATTGTTCGCGCTGGTGCATCTTCATCCATTCTGATAACATGGCCTAGCCAACGCAATTGGGCTAATTTGATTCGCCTAACTATGTCCACGTCAGAATATAAATTATATAGCTCTTGGATCCAGCGACGTCGGACCATATATTTTATGCAGAATTTTTCTCTCGAATACTCCCAGGTGTTTTCATCCACTTGCGATATGATCCAAGTTACGGAGATATATGTCAAGACAGGTACAATGAGAGTCTGATATAGCTGGACTTTTGTCCGTCGAGAGAGGGCTTTGTTCCTAAACTGCTTGCTGAGCCCAAAATAGCATCTATTTGCCCGCACAATTCACCTATCTATCTCCAGGCTGACGTTGTTGTTCTTGCTCACGGCGGATCCAAGGTAAACAAATTCATCTACCACTTCAAAATTAAATCTGTTGTCAATGCTCAAGTGCGGACCAAGTCGAGCGGTTTCTCTAGTCGTTGACACCATCAATTTTGTCTTTTGCCCTCATGGCCGTCGGTGGTGCAATAGTTAGTGTGCGCGGCTCTTGTACATGAGATCCTGGGTTCGAACCCGGCTCTGACCACCTTCAAATTTTCTTTCGGCGTTAGTCACCTCGCATAGTGACGGCGACACTATCGAGTATCTAGCCATGAAAAAGCTTCTCAAATTACCGTTCGGAATCGGTGTAAAACTGTAGGTCCCAATCAGCGAGTGAAAACTGGAGAGCGCACAGCTCAGTGATTGTGAGAAGTTCTCCCCAGTCCCTTCATGGGATGTAATGGGAAACCATTTATTTTTATTTGCCCTCATTAACAGCAAGACCCACCTTCGCTGATTCCTTTTCTATTCTTGGAAATGCTACAGTAACCTCTCGCAAATTTCGCCCAATGATGTCTATGTCGTCAGCATACGCCAGCAATATATGGCTTTTCGTGTTAATGGTCTTGTTCGTATTTACTGCAGCTTTTCTCATTATTATCTCCATTAAGATGTTGAAGAGATTGCACGAAAGTGTGTCGCCTTGTCTAAGTACAGAATGGTTCAGTGAGGTCTTTCCCCAATTTCACTGCTGATTTGGCGGTGGTCAGCGTCATTCTACAGAGGCGGAATACGATCACATGCAGGTCAGCACATTGTCAAACATCGTTGAGATATTGCACTTTGTTCCATCAGCGTATCAGCAATTCAAACTTGTTATTGGTCAATCGCAATGTACTTTTATTTTGTTTCTAGACTCTATTTAGACAACATATGTATACCGCTGACTGGAGACTACAATCCTTGCGCTGAAAGAAGTCGCTACCAATAGTTACAAACAAAAATTTGGTGAAAACTTTAAAATCCATCGACCATTTTTAAACGTGGCGATTAAGGTGGACCTTGAAATGACATTTTTGCGATATTTTGGTAGATGAGGGCTCTATTCCGTGCCTTTTTGAAAAAAAATGACAATGCCGAAAAAAAAAATTAAAAAAAAAAATATTAGGGGTTGCGCACGAGCCGAGAAAAAGGTCCACTTTGCCAAAATTAGGGGGGAAATTGCCATAGGTCATCAGGGGTCACCCGTAGGGGGGAAGAATGTATGGCCGACCCCCATTAACTTTTTCCGCCAACATTTTCCCCCAAGACACCCACCCCCTATCTCCTCCCCTTAGGGGGGTCACCATACAAAAATGGAGGTTGCTCAGTATTTTCGAAAAACACCATAGGTCATCAGGGGTCACCCCTAGGGGGGCAAAATATATGACCGACCCCCATTAACTTTTCATCCCCAACATCTTTCCGAACAAACTTACCCTCTATCTCCACTCCTTGAGGGACTCCCCATACAAAAATACTGAAAATCTATGTATTTACAGTTGCACAATATCGAGATTTTTTTGATTTTTTTTGATTTTTTTACAGAAATTCCACCAATATTCAAGAGTGGTCATTGTTTGGAAAGTCTTGAAAAATTTGAAACGCACACTTGGTGAATCAGGTACATAGGCACCCTTAGCAGATGCCCCCATTCATCAGTACCTGGCAGTAAAATATTGCAAAATACGTAGTAGTTATAAATAGCAGTTCATTCATCGATTGTTGTCATTCAACAAGTGCCGACGACCGCGAAAAGTAAATTGATTTTTCTCCCGTTTTTTAAAAGTTAAGATGACAACACGACTTAGATCGCGCGACGATATTTTTTTGATTGGTTATCCAAGCATGAATATTACGGGGAACAAATTACCGTCGAAGAAGCAAGTGCTAAGAATGCATTTCTTCAACATTCGCAAACGAAACATGTCGAAGAAAAATAGTGCGGTTATAGTCGCGGACGCAGTGATGATTTTTTGGCGCCAAGCAGCTATTCCGACGAAAGCCAGAGGAGATGTTACAAGAAAAATAGCTGCGCTGCACGATGAGTGGGATGCTTTAAGAAAGTCATCTCACAGAAAGACTGAGTCCACTAGAGAAAAAGAGAATACGTTTTCTGATAGCTTGGATAATCTTTTCGACATCGCACACGCCAACGCCCTTGAGAAAATGACAAATACCGAAGACATTGAGTTTCTGCTAAAGCAAAGAGAAGATGGCCGGCCAGGAACTATGGGAGGTGTGGACGCTACTGATACTCGAACGAGGAAAAGAAAAGCTGAGCGCGAAGAACAAGAAGAGTTGCGACGCAAACGTGCAACGGAATCTAGTAGAGATCGGTTCGCTAAAGGCGGTAAGCTATTTCGCGCTTTGTGTGTTCGTCCAATGTTTATATTCAAATGAAATTCGTTCAATTGCAGTGGTTAAATTTTCAAGCAGTGATTCAAGCGATGATAATGGGAGACAGGACGAAAACTTCCCGGCAGAAGCTGGCCCGTCAAATGTTGGTGACAGAAGAGGTTACAAACAATGTTTTACTGAACGAGTCCTATCAGCTTTGGACAAGTGCAAAGTGACTGACCGAGACGTGGTCGGCATTATGATAGCGGCGGCAGAAGCATTTGGACGCGATCCTCAACAATACACAATAAACCGTACGTCGCTTCGGAGATGTCGGCGTTCAAATCGAGAGAACATGCTGAGTTATGTGAAAGACAATCCAGAAGTAAGATCGCATAGATTTATTTGCTCTCATTCAGAATTCTTATTCTTCAACGCGTTTCATTCATCTCCAGCTTGTCGCAGCTAAATCCTTCGTAGTCCATTGGGATGGCAAAATGCTTTTGGATTTTGTGGGTACAAAGAAGGTGGACCGTCTACCGGTAATTGTCTCGTACGGAGAAAAATAACAACTTCTTGGAGTTCCCAAAGTAGAAGATGGGAAAGGAAAAGGCCGGAGAATAGCACATGCCGTTTATCAACTGTTGGCATCTTGGCATATGACACATCGAATACAAGGACTTTCTTTCGACACGACATCAACGAACAGTGGCCCATTCTCCGGAGCCGCAGTTGCTCTTGAGCGGCTGTTGGAGAGAGAAATATTATATTTACCTTGCAGATACCACGTATACGAACTGGTGCTAAGGGAAGTTTTTGAGACAAAAATGGGAAAGACCAGTGCACCAGGCGTTCCTTGCTTTGACCGTTTCAAACAGGAATGGGACGCTGTAAAGGTTAAACCATTCCATTCTGGCTTGATAGACGATCAAGTCGTCAGAAAAATTCCTGTGGCAATGCAAGTCGGCATAAAGAAGTTTTGCTTAGATCAATTGAAGGAGAAACACCCTCGCGATGACTACAAAGAACTGCTACAATTAATTCTTTTGTTTCTGGGTGAAAAACTTGAGAATTACCATTTCCGACCTCCAGGACCCGTTTCCCATGCTCGATGGATGGCAAAAGCCATTTACAGCCTCAAGATGTTTTTGTTTCGGAGAACTTTTCACTTATCTGTATGTGAATTGAATGGTATTCGACACGTTTGTATTTTTGTGGTGCGACTTTACGTCAAGGCATGGTTTGGTTCTTCTCGAGCAGCTGAGGCGCCGAATCAAGATTGGAAGTTTTTGAAGGACATCGTCGAGTACAAGTCCGTTGACCAGGATTTATCTCGGGTAATGATAAAGAAATTCATCGGTCACCTATGGTATCTCGCCGATGAGCACATAGCCCTTGCCTTTTTCGATGACAACGTTTCAAATGAGTTGAAGGCCAAAATAGCCCAAGCATTGCTAGAAAATGAGAATGACGAAGGTGAAGAAGATGAAGAAGACGAAAAAGGTGAAGAAGATGAAGAAGACGAAGAAGGTGAAGAAGATGAAGAAGACGAAGAAGGTGAAGAAGATGAAGAAGACGACCCGGTTCCCCCAGCTCCTCGCGTCGTAATCAAAAGCACCAGCGTTAAAAAAATCGAGGTGAAATTCAAAGATGTGAATGAGGAATTCTTGGCTAAAGACTTGAGCAACTTCGTCTCTCATAATACCAAAAATTTATTTGTACGATTTGGAATATCGCAAGATTTCATTCTTGCAAATCCAGCAACCTGGAAATCTCGCGCAGACTATCAAGAAGGTCGTAGAATTGTAAATAACTTGCGCGTTGTGAACGACACTGCCGAAAGAGGAGTAAAAATGATACAAGATTATAATAGAATACTGTGTCAAGGCGAAGAAGAGAAACAGTATTTACTACATGTTATCGATTCTTACCGCAAGAAATACCCATCAGCGAACAAAAATATGTTAATTTGACTATATTATATTAAGAGTGCTTAGTAGTACTACTCAATTACAGCTTCTTTTATTTTTGTATGGGGAGTCCCTCAAGGAGTGGAGATAGAGGGTAAGTTTGTTCGGAAAAGATGTTGGGGATGAAAAGTTAATGGGGGTCGGTCATATATTTTGCCCCCCTAGGGGTGACCCCTGATGACCTATGGTGTTTTTCGAAAATACTGAGCAACCTCCATTTTTGTATGGTGACCCCCCTAAGGGGAGGAGATAGGGGGTGGGTGTCTTGGGGGAAAATGTTGGCGGTAAAAAGTTAATGGGGGTCGGCCATACATTCTTCCCCCCTACGGGTGACCCCTGATGACCTATGGCAATTTCCCCCCTAATTTTGGCAAAGTGGACCTTTTTCTCGGTTCGTGCGCAACCCCTAATGTTTTTTTTTTTTAATTTATTTTTTCGGCATTGTCATTTTTTTCAAAAAGGCACGGAATAGAGCCCTCATCTACCAAAATATCGACACAAGGTCCACCCTAGTGGCGATAGAGTCTGAGGACTGATAATAATACAATAAATTGATTGAATGACTTCATGTCAATGAATTATTTACACGCCTTTGTTCATATTATAAAGGGTCCGCCATCTAACGTTTTTTTTTTCAACTAGTGCTTATTTCGTGAATGGTAACACTTAGCTCATGTCTGATTGGACAGATAATTAGTTTTATCCTTCCGCTGAACGAATATGAACGAAGCCAACTGATCATCGAATCCATTTTCGCTTTGCTAAGTGGGCCTGCGATAGACTTACAGAAGATGCCGATTTTGTCAACAAAAATCATCTTTTCAGATGAAGCTCATTTTGATCATGGCGGGTATGTAAACAAGCAAAATTGTCCCATTTGGGGCACAGAAATCCCGCACGCATACATTGAATAGCCGATGCACCGGATTTTGGTCCAGAGGCATAATTGGGATATTTTTCTTCGAAAATGAGCAAGGAGTGGCCGTTACAGTCAATGGCGATCGTTATCGGGCAATGTTGAACGAATTTTTGTTCACAAAAATTGAAGAGGAGGATATTGGCAACATTTGGTTTCAACAGGACGGCACTACGTACCACACAGCCGAAGCTACACTCGATGTTTTGCGCTCTGTTCTTGAAGATCGCATTATCAGCCGCAGAGCTGATGTCGTTTGGCCACCTCGGAGCTGCGATTTGAAACCGTTGGACTATTATTTGTGGGGTGCCCTCAAAGATAAGTGTTACGCCGACAAGCCAGAGACAATTGACGCTTTAAAGGACAATATTCGTGAAGCCATTGGTCAAATACAGCTGCACACAATCGCTAATGTGCTTAAAAATTGGACCGATCGTGTAGGCTACTGCACGACCAGCCGAGGCAGTCATTTGAATGAAATTATTTTCCATTATTAACCGGAAGGATTGTACTTTCAAATAAAAAAAGAAATTTGAGAAAATATTCAGTAGTTTTTTTTATAGCATTTTCAAAAAAAAAATTTTGTATTTTATTTTGGAATGACAGTGGCGCCATCTGTCGAAAATTGGTCGTACCAACTCAGAAACCTTCGTGGGCTCATGCACAACAACTTTGCTAAAGATCATCACATGATCAAATGTTGCATAGTTTACGATTCTATAAAGGACATACAGACTAACATTCATTTATATATGTATATACATATAGATTATATTGGTGGCGGTCAGTGATGCAATGGGTAGTGGGGCGCACATGAGATCCTGGGTTCGATCTCTGCTCTGACCATCTTGTGAGAAGCTCTCCCCAATTCCTTCATGGAATGTAATGGGAAACCGTTTATTTATTTTTTTAATTGATTATATTAGGGGCGTTTTTTTCGTAACTCATACAAAATGAAAACCTGCACGTTAACATGTAAATATAATTTTAGAAGTTGAGAATAGCCCCGATAAAAATGTTACCAAGTTGGACTTAGTTGTATGGAAAATATAAAATGTATGTCATTCCATTTCTCATATTTCCCCAACGTTTTGAAAATTATGATGTAAATATAAGGGGTAGTTAATTTTTTTATCAACATATTTAAAAAGTTGTATAAAATATTATTGGATTTTTCTTCTTCATGAAGAAGGATTACCAGGCAATACCAAACAACCAAAGCTAAACTAAAAGGAAGTAAACTGAAGAAGGAAGCCTATACCTTACCATAACTCGACAAGATACACAAGAACACCTTCGGCTCTGTCTACTTGCTGCTCACTATGTAATTTTTTGATACACTTTGCTTATTTTTTAGTACACGTTTGAGGACCTTCATGTCCTTTTTTTTCGTGTAGTTTACGCAACAATTACAACACTAAAGTAATTTGTGGTGCATTTGATGGTACAATTGATGAAATTTACTTACTTTTGGTACATTTTGTGTAGTTTTTGTAAAATTTCGACTATATCGATGTACTTTCTGGATTTCATGAACTTTATGGAGCTGGATATGTACTTTGTGGTAAATTTTATGTACTTTTAGGTACATATAAATGATAAATGTAGTTTTTGGTACATTTTATGTACTTTGTGAATAAATAGTACACCCATCCACATACATTACTTCACTACATTTTCTCTTACCTCTCTACAGTATAGCGTCTTACGTCTCGCTTCCGGTACGCTAGTTACTCCCAAGCTCGTTTGACACGTTAAAGAGCACACGGTTAGCTCAGGGACGCCTTTTTCATTTTATTATTTGCCCGTGCTCTCGAGTCGTATATGTTGGTTTTGATTTTACATCTGAGAACTATCGAGCAGACGCGCCGCAGCATTTTGTACGATGTTTGTTTTATTTTTAAATAATGGTGGACCCCAATATAGCATTACAGTCCTGAACCATTGCAATCGAAATTTCATATTTGAATATTTCATATAGCCAAACATCTGCTTTTCAATACTGTATTCAGAAGTTAATTTCCTCGACATTTCCAAATAATAAAACATTTCCTACAATGTGAATGCAGAATAACCTCATATATTACATTGTTTCCTTTAGTATTTTGATTTGGTTTTGACTTTTAAATAAACAAATTGACAAATAAAAATAAAAAATTATAGAATGAAGCCAAGTTGAATGTTCTCAACGTCTATGCGTTTTTTTTTTCGTAACAGTTGATGTTAACTTATATAGGTTACGAAAAAAACGCCCCTATTGTCTCATATACACGTGCAAACTCTAACTTCTTAGAAATACGTTTTAAGAGTCGAGTGCCCACTTCAAACACTGAGTGTCCAGTTATCTTTGAAATTGAATAAAATTTCCTATATTAACTAAGATAACTGAAGTGACAGTTGAGACAATTTTCTGTCTACTGTGTTACCATTCCCTTTATCTTGCTCCAAATTGGTACTAAAGTCAAGGATTACACAATTCCTATCACCAATTTAATTAATTCAATGCTCAAAGCTTTGATTTGAATAAATTTAACTACAGTCCACGTCGTTGAAGTTTATCTATTTCTATACATGTAAAGCAATCGCGATACCCCAAGCCAGAGAACGTGGTGGTGAATAAAACTAACAAATTCTCAACTTTGACTGTGCGAAAAGAGAGTCATTATACGAAGGGATTGTATCCCTCTCGCTACATCAGAAATGTAGCTAAGAAAAAATGATTTGTAGAATGATTTATGCTGAAACTAAAATATTAGTTTATAGATTTAAAGGTTACAACTAATATTAATCATATTGTTTGTCCCATTTATTTATTTTGGTTACAGTATATCTTGAAATTGTAGGACCATACACATAAAGAAAATAATAGGTTTTTTAGCCTGTGTTCATGCTTACAAATATTCCACTTAAAAATATGTAATTTTTTGGTTGGAGAGAGATGTGTTTGATGTCTTTACTATTGATACTCTTTCACCCAAAATCAAACAGCCATTCAATTTTGAACGCAACAACAAATAAACTTGCGTGAATTAAAGCGGCATGTGCTGTGCACAAGTTGCGTGTGTTTGATCACACGATCACTTTAACTCAAGAAAATGTAATGCACAGACGGACACACTAGCCCGGGAACCCATCGTACGATATTCATGGCAATACAACTTACTCCCCTGAACCGGGTTCAACTTTAAATCAAGCCAACCACACCTAGAGTCATTGACTAAAAATTGCATGCGTTTTATGCTGAGACATTTTGTTACTTTTAAAATGAACATGAACCGAGTAAATGGTCCAGATGAAGAAAAATGAACCTTAAAACCAGCGGACAACTGGACAACAATATCCATGGCATGTCTCTCTGTAGTTTAACATATGTATGCACTCATACGTGGACTAGCCACTGTCAGAGCATGAGGAGCAGAGGACAGTGGTTTGAAAGGCTTTTGAAAATTGGTTCAGTAAATCAACAAACGACAAACGACGATACTCTCGGTTACGATTAGCTTTGTGGTTAGGGAGATATAAAACTAAGTTTAATTTTGCTAGGAAAGTTAACATGACTGAACGGAGTGATCAACAAGATAACACTGTGTGTAATTTTTTAAGTCATGGCAAAATAACAATATACGGACACCACTACGTGATAAAAGACTAAAAAAAAAAGACCCGTGTTTCCCAAAGTCATGCACTTTTTTTTATGGGCCGCCAAAGATTTGGGGCCTCGGTATCATTTTCGTAAAAATGTGATCATTTTCTCAGGCTCATATCTTGCAAACCGTTCAGAATTTCGATTTACTCTCTGAGGCAAAGTTGTAGCTCTTTGCGAAAATCAAAAAAACTTCACCTTCCAGATCAAAATCGCAAAAAACTTAAAAAAATTCGATTTTGTTTACCTTTTTTCCCGTGTTCAGGTCCATAGGTAGCAAACCGTTCAAAATTCAAGGAAACAATCAACTACAAAAATTTACCTAAGATCTCAATAAACAAATTTCTGGAACATATAAACTTCCTGGGAATTATTCTTAACACCGTTTTTTAATTTTATTTGTTTTTTATTTACTTCAACATTGAGATACTATGCTATTACAAAAATATTAAAAAAAAGTATTCGTATTATGTTGATAATAAGGTTGATGGCCCTGGACTTGCAAATCGCGCTCTCTTAAGTTGTGGATCCAAATCGTCGTCAGAATCGTCCGAATCTGACTCTGATTCAGCAATTATGGTGTCCACAGGCACGTTGCTTCCAGACTGCCCTCCATCATCAGCACTTTCTTCTTCAAATACTTCATTAACATCATACAGGGTGATCTTGTGACTCCACCAACATACCTCTGCAAGCAATGCGTCGAGGTTTTTGCCTTTGTACCGTTTTTCCATGGGCATTGTGGTTTGGTGAAGCAAGATGTCTTGAGTATTGTCAATTAAAGGTGCATTCTTCAGTCTATGTTGTTGTATTTGTTCATCCACACTTCCTCTTGGCCTCCACGAGTTACATTGGAATTGATTCAGAGGTGAGCGTGAATCCCAATTACAAAGAAAACAAAAGAATTTATCGATGATCCCTTGCAAAATGTTGATGACCTTCAAATCACAGCAAATCTTCCATTTATTTTCGTAATATTTGATTTTTTCCATTATATCTTTCAATGTTTCATAGCTTTCTTTCATGTTGATACCCATTGCTAGCGGAATGGAAGGTTTTCGGTTCGACACATGCAACAACACTGCTTTCAAGCTTGAAACAGAACCATCAATAAATAATCTCCACTCACTAGCGATGTAGTTCATTCCCATTTTTACCACCAAAGCTTTTATATCGTTGCAGTAAGCGAACGAATTGTCATCATTTAGAGTGTAGAGTAGGGTGGGTCTTATTTTTAATTTTTTGTTTTTTTATTGGGCCAACCCGGAATTTTGTTAAGACTCATAAATTAGTTATTGACGTATTTTTTCAACTTTTTACTCCAAGGTTTAGGGGTCGCTACCGGGGTTCGAAATTTATATTTTTCAGTATTTTTTTTCAAATTTATAAAAATTTTAAATGTATAAATGGTTTAATATTTTATTAACACTGCATCTGTGCTTCTCTTTACAGCATGTTTGTAAGACTTAAAAATTCGTTTTAATTTTGATATTTTTACTTATTTTTTATATTTGTTCACCTATCCGCAGATCGTGTATCAATTCAAACACGTTTGATAATATGCATGTCTTAAATATAAATCTAGCATAATGAATTTTATTAGATATTAGATTAAGTATTCAACATAGATACTGCAACACCTTGATCTTAATACCTGTAATGCTAAAAAATCTGAGAGTATTGTTGGATACAAAATGCTCCAGACTTTTGGTGTGAGGTAGGTTTTCGTCCACAGTAACTCGTTTTACTGGACTATCTACTCCTTCTGTGCTTAAAGCATTTACCATCTTCTTCTTAACTTCATGAGAAACTTTGTCATCGAAAAAAGCAAATGCAACTAGCTCTTCCGACAAATACCAGAGATGACCAAGAACTTTCTTTAAGGCTATTGCCGCAATCGGTTTATGAATTTGTTCATAAGACTTCAAGTCCTTTAATAACTGCAGGTCATTTCTTGATGCAGAAGGTCCTGAAGCGGATTCAAACCAATATTTAATGTAAATATTAACTATGAAAATGCAAACATCCCGTATTCCACATAATTCGCTTTCGTTAAGATTGAACTGCTCTCTGAATAAATACATTTTCAAGGAATATATTGCTTTAGCCATCCATGGAGCACGGTGAAGACCTGCTGGTGCTCTAAAGAATATTGGTGTTTTTGGAACACCTCCAAAGAATATTATTGTCAGCTTAAGAAGCTCTTTGTAGTCCTCTCGTGGCTGAAACTCTTTAAGCTGATTTTCGGCAAAACAAATAGCATCCGCAGAATTATTCACTTGTCTCAATACCAGATCATCAGATATTCCAGGTTTAAAATTGGAATGATTAATTTTTGTCCAGGCATTTTTAAATCTCTTAAAAAGTAATATTTCAGGACCGGTTGATATTCCAAGAGCCTGTCGAACACACAGCTTCAAGCATAATCTCCGAAATGTGATGTCGACAAGCCAACCAAAGCATATCTTTGTCCATTTTCTGCTCTAATAAAATGCAAGCACCATTTCTTCGCCCTGTATTAGTGGCAGTTGTATCAAACCTTAGGCATTTTATTCTGTCTTTAAGATTCCACTCCATTATTACATCATAGACAGCTGAAGCAGAAGCAGATCCCGTTCCAGCGGATAACTTTGGAACTGCCAGGAGTTTATCGATTCCATTACTAGATACAAGAATTGGAAGCCGTTCTACTTGTTCATGTCCACTTATATCTTCTATCATTTTTCCATCCCAATGAACAGTTAGGGGAACATCCGGATCAAAATTATTTTTCAGAGACTCTGCCATTTTTTTTCGATAAGATATTCGACCTCGACGAAGAGAAGAAACGTTTATATTATATTTCGAAGGGTCAGAACCTAAGTGCATTACTGTTTGCGTCAGAACCATTGCGGCCTTTCTGTCACTTAATTTCGCAACATCAAGACCAACAGCCAAATTTTCGTTCAAAATTTGTTTTCTTCCGCGAGAAGTTGCTTGTTTTTTAATATATTTTGTAGAAATTGGTGCATCATCGTCATCATCGTCGCTTGCGGAAGAAGAAACTTCAATTTGGCATTGCTTATGGATGGCATCAATATCCTTCTGATTTTGCTCCAACATTACCCTCTCGCGTTGTTTTTTAATGTCTGACCATTTTTGCTTTATCGAAAGTTTTTTTTTAAGAGCTGCATCCAAATATCCGATTTTGCCAAGTCGACCTGGTTTTCGCTGAGCTACCAAAAAATCTTTGTCTTCTTGTATTGTTATCATTTCCAGAGCATTTACATGTGCAACATCAAAAAGGTTTTCCAGACTCAGTTTCCATTCATGCTCCTTTTTCTTTAAACCTTCGGAGCGTTTAGCCTTATTTTCCTTATTTTTTTTTAATTTCTGCCAATACTTAAACATTTCATCGATTTTATCTACACAACGTCGTTTAGTTTGTGTTGGTATTGCGGCACTTTCCCAAATCGATAAGACTTCATTTGCTGTAGAGCCGCAACAACTTCTATGAGTTTGATTCTTCTTAGATTTGTAGTAAAAAAGAAGACTTAATACCTCTTTTTTTGATGGAGGCTTGGTTTTATTTAGCTGCGGAGATGGCTGCCCTACAAGCCATACATCGGTATTTTTACGCGTATTCGATGTTGATGAACTGGAAGCCATCATTATATTATTTCGTACCGATTTGCCTATTACAATGTGAAATAATTTATCAACAATGACATAGATATATTCTTTATAAACTTACGCGCGTGGAGAAATGAACTTCAATATTATTTTCAAACACACCCAATAATTAGTCAATTTCCAGTTACACTAATATTACCGGCGTGCGAACACTCGCGAGGAACTTTATCAAATAACACAGAAAAATAATGACACTAGCTTCTATGCAGAAATTGTTCCAAGTATTGATATTCATCACAGATTCATTGCTTTTGCCATGCAGTTATTCTACAACAATAACTAATGTTGTTGCTATGCCATTCATTCTTTGATTTTAATGATTGCATTTTTGACACTCATATTTATAATCCCGTTACACGCCAAGCAACGAAATGAGTTGATGACACATTAGGTCTGTCTGGGTACTGATAATTTGTAACAAGTTGTACAAACTATTACTGGATGTTGTCGTTGTACACCAAAAAGCTAGTAACAAGAGAGCAAGAGAGAGATTATTCTGATAGTTCGATGATAGAGCACTTACAAGTTTTTACTGGAGAATTTTTTGCCAGTAAGAATTTGCAAGTTCGAACATATGTTTTGAATCAGCAGTTTTTAGTAAACAAATAAAATTAGAAAAAATAAAAAACATAAATAACCAAATTAACCATAGGAATTTTATGTTTTGAAACAAAAATTAATTTTTTAATGTTCTAGAATGCATTTTAAATATTTTTTTACAAAAAGAAATTTTTGGTGATTTTAAATTAATTGGGCAGATCCATTTTTTTTAGTTCATCAAGTGTTTAACTTATCAGCTTTTTATACAAAAAATTTTGATTTCTCCATTTATTACTGGATGTCATCTCTGTACTTTTTGTGATATTTTCTACTAAGAGACTAAAAGTTTTCTTACTCTCCCAAAAAAGTTACTGGATATTTTTTACTGGAAAAGTACCCAGAAAGACCTATTATAAAAATACAACCAATCACACTATCGTTGAGTATTCGTGGACCTGTTGAAATGTTGTGTATTATACAGTGTGAATAAATTTTTGAAAATAAATACCGGTGTTTTTCATACCATCATTATATCATTTTGATATTAGGTTAAAGTGTGAACTCGATTTAGGTTAGTCGCTCGTGCGTATAAAATTTAATATATTTTATAGTCGCGCAATGCAATGCACAAGTCATATTATATGACTGTTGCGTTTGAAAATGCGCTTGGTTTTTATTTCATTTTAAATTTTTTTTTTTTGAAAATTCTGGATTTCGGGGCACGGTAGCGACCCCAAAATCTTTGAGAAAAAAATTCAAAAAATTCACATAGAGTTGTTTTGTTGTGGCCGTCGGTGGTGCAATGGTTAGTGTGCGCGGCTCTTGTACATGAGATCCTGGGTTCGAACCCGGCTCTGACCACCTTCAAATTTTCTTTCGGCGGCGGTCACCTCGCATAGTGACGGCGACACTATCGAGTATCTAGCCATGAAAAAGCTTCTCAAAATACCGTTCGGAATCGGTGTAAAACTGTAGGTCCCAATCAGTGAGTGAAAACTGGAAAGCGCACAGCTCAGTGATTGTGAGAAGTTCTCCCCAGTCCCTTTATGGGATGTAATGGGAAACTATTTATTTTTTTTTTGTACGTCTTAATACAATTTTAAGTTGGCCCATGAAAAAAATCAAAAAATTTTTTTTTTGTCAGGTAAGAAGCACCCTAGTGTAGAGCATCTGAAATTCAGCTTGTCGTTTGCGGTACGCCGTAGAGTTAACATTAGCATGTGTGAGTTTTCTTTGCTTTAAAAAAGCTGTCACAAATATTGCAAGTCGCTGCGATAATCCCAATATGGCCACAATGAAATCCATTTCCATTTGTGTTATTAGTTGTGGTCCATCTCTTCCCTGTTGGGGCTCATAATCGGTATCAAATGGATCTTCATAAGTAACACCACTTGCTGTACTCATTGCTGTAAATTCTGTAGTACGATCTGGAGTTGGCGGCCTTGGTGATACAAAATTTTCAGGTGCAAGCACTGGTAGTGTGGCTGTTGCAGTTGCTTTATAAATTTTGTTCTTCTCAGAATGTCGATTTAGACGACATGTGTAATTTACGCATGCATAGCAACTGGTTGCATCATGATCACCTGGGCGATTAATCCAGTTTACCGGCTTACAATACTTCATAGTACCTCTGCCTCCACTCAACCATGCCATGAGATTGTTATAACATTGGCGACACACTGTATTAGGTGTGTAATTTTCACCGGTCAAGTCCACTTCGTCGAAAAACAATGTATATGCTCTTTTGAATTCACTAGTTAAAAGATTATTTTCCTTCTGAAATCTTGTAGATGTTTTTTTTCTGGTTTGATGACCGCAAACGTAGCAAAATAAATCAATATTTTCACACTGCATATTGAAATTGTCAGTTGCCAATGTTGTGTGCGAATTATACTGTAGCACTTTCACTTTTTTTACTTTCACTTTCACTTTATAACTTTCACCTCTGAGCTCTCGTTGACGTCGCGCTGTGTAATGCCTCGATGTGAGCGTCGTGTCGCTTTTATTTTGTGTGCTGCGTCCCTTGTTGCGTGTGCTGAGCTTACTGCATTGCCTGTGCTGCTGCTGTCGGTGCATGATCGCGTGATACCTAAGCGCTACCTAAACGGTGTTAACCCTTGAACAAACACATGGTTCTGGCCAGGCATATTTCATTTTTTGCTACCTATGGACCTAAACAGGAGAAAAAGGTAAAAAAAATGAAATTAAAAAATTTTCGGCAAATTTTTCACTTATGCGTGCTACCTAAACAGTGTTAAGAATTATTGAGATCTTAGGTAAATTTTTGTAGTTGATTGTTTCCTTGAATTTTGAACGGTTTGCTACCTATGGACCTGAACACGGGAAAAAAGGTAAAAAAAATCGAATTTTTTTAAGTTTTTTGCGATTTTGATCTGGAAGGTGAAGTTTTTTTGATTTTATATGTTCGCAACTTTTGTTCTTTATGACAAGAGCTACAACTTTGCCTCAGAAAGGTTTGCAAGATATGAGCCTGAGAAAATGATCACATTTTTACGAAAATGATACCGAGGCCCCAAATCTTTGGCGGCCCATAAAAAAAAAGTGCATGACTTTGGGAAAAATTTGGAAACACGGGTCTTTTTTTTTTTGCCTTTTATCACGTAGTGGTGTCCGTATATGGTTATTTTTTTTCGTGTTGCACTGTGTAAATTAACCTTATAAACCCATATTTTTTTTAATTGATCTTAAACTTCCTGGAACATTGACTCCCGTTTCCCTAAAGGATAATGGATAGCTCTTATCAGAGAGTTGTGCGCTTTCTAATTTGTAAACTTACTGACCAGCACTAATAGCTTTACACCGAATCCGAACCGTTATAGACTTTTCATTACTAATTACTAGAGTGTTCAAAAAACCGACGCTTTTGAATAATTGTTTTCCGATTTATTCGAAAAATCATTTTACAGAAAACCCGGGTTTCGGCTTCACAGAATTGAAACTTCCGGTTAATTTTCGGTCCTATTTATGGTTTATTTTCGTTTTTTTTTGCTTAAAATTTGTGGTCGGGAAATTAATACAAAATCAACACGAAAAAATGTTCTTTCACTTTTCCTTTTGGTGTTAAAATGGGTCATAAATATTCAGAAAATAGAACAGAATTGAATTTATAAAACAATACACATCAGTATATATTTTTCTTATAAAGATATAATTGATCCTATTACATTAGATTAGATTGCATTGAATTCAATTTCATTGAAATGAATTGAATATAATTACACTGAACTGAAATTAATTGAAGTGAATGGATTTGAATTGAGTGGCCGCCGGTGGTGCAATCAATGGTTAGTGTGCGTAGCTCTTGTACATGAGTACGTTGGTTCGATCCCTGCTCCGACCACCTTACATTTCTTTCGACGGCGGTCACCTCTCTTAGTGACGAAGTGAAGTGAATTTAATTGAATGGAATTGAATTGAAGCGAATTGACTTGAACTGAATTGAGTTGAATTGAACTGAACATAATAGAATAGAGTAGAATAGAATAAAATTGAATAGAACAGAATAGAATAGATTAGAATAGTACAGAAAAGAATAGAGTAGAATAGGGTGTACCACATAATCCCCAAAATCAAAATCCCCAAATCAAAATCCCCAAATCAAAATCCCCAAACACAAAATCCCCAAACACAAAATACCCATTTTCTGTGTGAAATACATTCAAATTAGGTTAAAAATCGCCGCGATTTTTAACCTAATTTGAATGTATTTCACACAGAAAATGGGTATTTTGTGTTTGGAATTTTTTCTGAAATTAAAATTCAAAACAAATTGTAAATATTTATTCACAAATATTTATTGGGTATGTCATGAATAGTAGTAGTAAACTAAAATATATAATATATATAACAATAAGGGGAAAACAACAATATTTCGTTATAAAAATAGTTCAGTTAGAAATTAAAATTTTAAACATATTATATAATGAATTCACAAATGTTTCATAATGGGATAAAAACAATAATTTTTCTTTATCAAAAGAGTTTACACATAAGACGAAATTTATAACATGTTATAAAGCTTTTAGGTACACAGTGAAATATTGTGAGATTTACAAGGCAAATGAGTTATTTTATCTAAATCAGTTCGAGATTCAACCACTTTTTTAATTTTCTTAAGACGCTCAACATTTATTTTATTTTTTTTCGGTAATATCGTAAAAATTTGGGGATTTTGTGTTTGGGGATTTTGTGACAATATCTCTGAAAAAATGTGGGGATTTTGTGTTTGGGGACTTTGTGTTTGGGGATTTTGTATTTGGGGATTTTGATTTGGGGATTTTTTTTTTCGTCTGGGGATTTTGTGTTTGGGGATTTTGATTTTGGGGATTATGTGGCACTCCCAGTAGAATACAATAGAATAGAATAGAAAGAAAAGAATGTAATAGAATGGAATATAATAGAATTGAACTGAATTGAATGGAGTGAATTTTCTGTACCCCGCTATAGTTAATTATAGCTTAATTATTACGGGTCAGCTAAGCGATATTATGCGTCATTCCAATTTCCCACAAAAATTACGACTTGAGCAATGGCAATGTTGCCACATGTTCAATTTCAATAAATGGCAACAAAAAGTTACCTCAGATAAATGTTGTTTTGCATTTTTACTCTTCGATCGGCCAACACCTTATCGTGGATTTTTTCGACATTTACGGGTGTATTGACCTCAATTGGCCATCCAGAACGTTCAGCGTCATTTGTACTTGTGCGACCACAACGAAAGTCAATAAACCACTTTTTTACCATTGAAATCGATGGAGCAGAGTCCCCATAGTATTTATCAAGCTTTTCCTTGGTTTGAGTGACGGTTCTTTTTCGCAAAATATAATGTTTAATGAGCACTCGAAATTCATTTTTTTCCCATTTTTAAAAAATGCACGAAGTTGTATATTTTGAACAGCAGTAAATGACGGAACTTGATCAAAATTTGAGAGTAGTCTATTAACAGGTGGTACTAGATGGGAGCAGTGTTGCACTTCATATAACTAAGAGGGAAGTTCGAAAAGTCACGGACCTATTGATCCGACCTCGTACCATGTATTTGTTGGCACTGGCTACAAACTAGAGCTGTAAAGCTCAATCACGTATTCGTGATCGTGCGTGAGTAGTAAATTAAAAACCGTGCGTGAGTATCATTAAGCGTATATTGGTTACACTGCTGGCTTATATAATCGCTTGTTTGGTATGAAGCACTTAGCGAAGACTTAGCGACACGAATCATTTTCGCTAAGTTTATAATATTTTTTTTTGATATCTTTCACCATATACAACGGTTAGCCACATTTTTGAATAATATGACTTTTCGCTAATTAGCCGTTTTCTTTGCAACTTTTCAAGCGACAATCGCTTGCTTATAACGAAAACACGTCTATTGTTCGCTATTACGGAAAGCGGAAATTCCATCTACTTTATTTTACTGGAGAAAACTTAAATTCAAAGAATATGTTCTGTTGATTTCAACTAGCTTCAAGCCTTTGAAAATAAGACTATTTACTTCTAAATAAAACAATTGCTTCTTTTAAACAAATATTTTCCGTGAGCGTACGTAACGTGAGTATTTTTCTCCTTGAGCGTGCGTGAACGTGAGAAAGTCAAAAATTATATTTCGTGAGCGTGCGTGACCATGAGCCAAAATCAATCACGCGCACATCTCTACTACAAACGTGTTGCCATTTCGCATATTTTTTACCTGTTGTCTCTGTAACTAAAAAACTCAGAGAACTAATAGTTTGCAAATTGTAGCCACCGAATTGAAGTTGTCACGACAGAATTTAGTCCCAACTGAAATTGAAAGAAATATAACCCAGGATTCTGCCCCATAAAGCAAGACTGGTTGTTCGAGAGTATGTTTCATAATTGATTCGGTGGTGACAACTGAATATTCTATTATATTCGTTCTGTCAACTAAACTTGCAATCATTTCGATTGCATTTGGAAATAATTCGGATGCACCAACCGATATTGATACCGAATTCGGAATTTGACATCAATTCGGTTGCAACCATCGAATTTGGTATCAATTTGGTAGGAGTAGCCTTATTTCGAATCAAGACCGAATTTGGCGTCAATTCCATTGCTGTAACCGATTTTTTCGTGAATTTTGTTGGTACAACCAAACTCATTTTCAATTCGGTTACCACAACAGTATCCCAAATAATTCAAGCCTCACGTTTAAAATTCTAAAAACAAATATTATATTGAAAAAATTAAAAAAATTTATAATTATTGCTTTCACGGTGATATCAAGACTATTTTTTGTGGTTGTTAAGAAAGATGAGTAAAAATATTGTAATTATGTGTTTTGCGTTAAAACGCCAAATTTTGGAGAAAATATGTTTTCAGTTTCTGAATTTTGTCCAGGCCATTTCAGATGTGCGGTCATTATCTGTATATAGAACGGTTTACAGGCACAATCAGGTATGTGATAGAAAACGTTTACGATTCAAAAACTATGCAAAAACGATGCACATGTCTGTTTCGATTTCATTTCGGTTTGAGCTGAAATCGAATTCGATTTCATATTCCATGTCGTTCTATTAAGATCGTTCTATTAAGATAAAGAGAGTGATAGAAAACGAATTACCGTTTTGATTTTCGTTTTTAAATCGAGCAGTCTTTGGGTGACGATTTTACAAAAGAACAATTCTTTCTTCGCAACAAAAGTGATAAGTTGAATGCAAAAGTTAAGAATTTGAAAGTACTTATATCTATTTTTACTTTACTTTTACCTTTTTACGGCAAGTCTAATGGGTTATAAGAGTCACGCAACTTTTATATTTTAATATTTTCTTCTTTGTTTATTTCGTTATTTAATATTAATGAAACTGCCAAATAAATGCCATTTGAATAAATATCTTATGAGCTAACACTTGTATTTTAGAATTGTATTCCTGTTGGGCAAACACTTGTTAAAACGTAAACAAATGCTCAGAGTTATTTTTTCGACGGAATATGGTGGAGTTGTAACAAAAGTGGAAAATGAAATCGAAACGTTTTCAGTAGTCACAACTAAAATCGATCAGTTCGTTTTGGTACTTCGTTCTCATTTGAAAACGAATCGATTTGCATCACATACCTGAATATGTCAGAATTGGTGCTGTGACACTGATGGCTAGGACTTTGAAAACGGTCGGAAGTGGCATATCACATGAATTTGTTATCCTAAAGATTATCCCACATACATTAAGCATGTTGCGGTTACACCGCTTGCCTATATATTCGCTTGTTTTGAATGAAGCACTTAGCGAAGACTTGGCGAGAACATAGCGACGAGCATCATTTTCGCTAAGTTTAAAAAATTTTTTTTTACATCTTTTACCGCTTTCAACCCTTATTCATATTTTTGAATAAAATGACTTATCTCTAAATTGCCGTTTCCTTTGCAACTTAGCAAGCGCCAATCGCTTACTTGTAACCAAAACACGACTATTATTTCCTCGCTTCGTGCTTATTTATGAGAACACAGGAAAATAAGTCATCACTAAATTAATAGACAAAAATGTTAAAAATCAGTTGTGACACTGTGTGTGTGTGAGTGTGCGCACCTCTTGTACATGAGATCCTGGGATCGATCCTTGCCCTGACCACCTTAAATTTCTTTCGGCGGCAGTCACCACCTCCCAATCAGTGAGTATAAAACTAGAAACCGCACAGCTCGCTGGTTGTGACAAGCTCTCCCCAATCCTCTCATGGGATGTAATGGGAAACCATTTATTTATTTATGTTACAACCACTAATTCGGCTGTGACAACCTCTAATTCGGTTGAGACAACTTCTGATTCGGCTGTGATAACTTCTAGTGTGGTTGTGAAACCTCTAAATTCGGCTAGCCGTATTTCAATACACGAGTAGTTTTTGATATGGTTATTGTCTAAGTATAACTATACAAATTCCAACCACGTTTAACTAAAATTACATAAAGTATGTAAAAAGTATGAAATAATCAAGATATGACGCGAGAGAGAAATGCGTTTGAGAGAATGGGTCGACTTTTTGGTTCTCCTTTACGTGGGTTGCCAAATTGCGCACTTTTATTGGCTGTCTACTTTTTGATCGTCTTATGGTATCGATGCCTCAGCTGATCGACTTGGTACAAAAACGATGTACAAGTAGACAGTCAAAATTTCTCTTCACTCAAATGCCAACAAACACAACGAGTGAAACCCTAGTCATTCTCTGTTCTCTCTCTTACTCTCTTCATTGAATGTTTCAATACACGAGCAGCTTTTTGATAGTGTTATTGTATATAACTATACAAATTCCAACCATGTTGAAGTAAAATTACATAAACTACACAAAAATATGAAATAATCAAGATATGACGTGTGAGAGAAATGCCTTTGAATGAATTCCTAGCACTTGGTGGCAAAATAGTTGGTTCTCTTTTACCAGGGTTGCCAAATTGCGCACATCTTCTGGTCGTCTAATTCCAGATAGTCTTTGCTTGGTGATGTTGCCAGCAGATGTGCGCAATTTGGCAACCCTCGTAAAAGAGAACCAAAAACCGATAACAATTCACTCAAACGCATGTCTCTCTCTCTCGCTTTATATCTTGATTATTTCATACTTTTTACATACTTTATGTAATTTTATTCAAAACAGGATTGAAATTTATATAGTTATATACAATAGCACTATCAAAAAACTGCTAGTGCATTGAAATATTCAATGAAGAGAGTACGAGAGATAGCAGAGAATGATTAAAGCTTCACTCGTTTTGTTTGTTGACATTCAAGTGAAGAGAAATTTTGACTGTCTTCTTTAATAGTATGTAAGTACATCGTTTTGGTTGGAGTATTCGTAAAAATGAAAGAATAGGAATGCATTTCAGTGATATTTATGGACGTTTGATTACTGTTAATGCATTTTAAATTATGTTTCATCAATAATAATGTCTTTTAAATTACGTTTGATGCTTTTTTTTCATCTAAAAATCGAATTCTATGACAACTCCAACTATTCCAGCGACTTTCCGGTTGAAGAAGAACAGCTGTGCACACTCTTGGATATTAGTCTATGGTGAAAACTGTGATGCTCCCAAGTTTCTGCTTAGCAATACACAAAATATTTGCAGGACCAAAATTTCTTTGTACAATTTTTATACAGTTTTTGTGAAATTTTTGTTGCCATAAGAAGTACGCGTATAAAAAGAAACGAAAATTGTATGCACCGACAATTTCGCTTACTTTTCATTTGCTTGGTACTCAGCTCTGCGAAAATTTCGCTAGCAAAATCAATTACTGGGTTGTTACGTCAAAATTGTTTCGTACGAAAACAACTGCTTGATAACTGCTTGGGAGTGGAATTATGACATTTCGATCATTTTAACAACCAAAAATAGAATGCAGTGCGTAGATGAGTTATAAATGAAATATTTGAAAGGTAAATCAAAGAAACTCGCAGAAGAATCTGTCTTTTGTTGTTGTTTGGATGCAAATATAACATGTTTGTAGTTTGTCGGAAATATAGTATACTTGTGTCCAAACACATTGTGTTTGCTGTTCAATATTACATGTTTGAGACACAACGATTAATACGCTACACTAATAAATGTTTTTGAGACCCTAATGTGGCTTTGCTTGTTGAAAACCGATAAAAACAAAAATGAGACAGACAACAAAGACATCAAAATGGAGGATCTTCAATTCATAAAAACAATGCTTGCAATATGTTGCTGGCACCGTTTTTTTTTCAGCGTGTAGGTGGTAACTCTCCGCAACAAAATTTTCTGTTTAGACTAAATGATAAAATGTCTGAATACGGGACTTTAAAAGAAATTATGTCCACCACACTACTGTTCCGTTTCATGTTGCGTATTCGTACATTATGGTATTCATAGGCCTAATAGTTGGAACTGGGCTCGTTGGCATGTAACACACTGATCGATAGACCATTCTCATTCGCTAACATGTACGGCCCCCATGTTAGATATTGGCCTTTTGATAATTCCAAGTGGTTGGTGGGTTTTTTTTCTTCTTGAAAAATTGTTCTTTGGCATAGCAAGGGAAAAAACTTGACTGAAACAAAAGTGGTCCAGTTTTCCATTAGGCCACAAAATAAAATTCAGAATCTCTAGGAGAAACAATTTAGCTTTTTTCACATTAATTTTTTGTACCTTGACGTTGTTGTTATTGGAGTTTTATCGAAAAGCCAGACTTTGGCAAGGTGTTTTAAGTATTCAAGATTTAATAATTTTTTCTCTTAAATATTGTTGCCGCAAACATGTAGGGGGGAAATGGGTAACACCTTAGAAATGCTGCAGCATCAAAAACATTTTGGTGTTAATAGCCGACGCATGGGCGTTGATAACAGCGATCGCACACGTATACCCGAGGAACATTCATAACTATCGATTGAACTTACGTTAGCGCAATATGAATAAGCCATGAATGATATAACGCACTCGTGGTTGTACCCCCGTAGCTGTCAGACAGTTGGGGTAAGCGAGTAGTTAACGCATTCTTAATGTCGCTTATAACATTTCAGGGAGTAATTGATGGCGGCGGGGCTTAAATTGGGGGCATACAACTACTACTCACTATGCCACCACGTTGCCAGCTCATTCCATTTGAATGTTGTGCTGTTAACAGCGCATTTTTCTCCCTCTTCGCATACTGGCAAATTCTATCGTTAACGCATTTTCTCGGGGAGGCAATTAACAGAACAGTGGGTCGAATGTGTTCAAGATTTGACACAAAGATAAGAGGAGTTCTAACATTAATCATAGTTCGCATATTAACTCATAGGTAATGGATGACAAACACATGAACTACCACAAACAAAACCATTTAGCTGAGTCATTTTGTTATGTCTGACAAATGGGGTTGGTCCTTTTTTAAATTTCATTTAGGTTTTTCCGTCATAGGGTAGGTACCTGTGGTCTTACCTACAGTGGGAACCTAGGGTAGTTGACTACATTAGTTACAACCAAAGAAAAATAACCAAATTACCCGAAACAGAATTTAGAGGTTGTAACAACCATATTAGAGATTGTCACTACCTCTAATGCGGTTGGGACAAACTAATACAAGTTGCTTCAACCGTATTTCTGTTGTGAGGACTCAATTCGGTCGTGACAACCTCAATTCGGTTGTGGCAATTGCAATTCGGTGGCAACAACCGAATTAACGTTTGCCACAACCTCTTTCAGACAATTTGATTGGTGAGAGTAGGAAACTATCTAGAATACCTATGGTATGTACGCTACGTCTAAGCTCAGGATACCTTGGGGTCAGCAAGTGGCGGAAAGGTGGATGGCATACAGTATGTGTAGGTTAACTGCGAATAATTAGCAGTCTCCAAGGACGTACAACAAAAGGGTACGAAAGATTCTGCGACATGGCGAAATGATTCCGTCTTTTATTGAGCATCTTCCCACAGGGGGAATTCCTAGGAAGGGTGAAATCAGGAGAGTGACGCCTCCGTGGCTCCCTGATCGAATTAAATCAAGAAGTGGTCGTCTGTCTCCATGTTACGGCGGCGGTTTGAACTCAAAACTAACTCTCCCAATCCGAGTTGTCATGCGTGGCGTTCCCACGGATAGTTTGCAGTCGGATGTGTGTGTGTGTTTGTAATTATAATTGTTTGTGTTGTGGGGTCACAAGTCCCCAAACTATTTGGTGTTCGACTGGTAGTAGTTTCGGCTACGTGGTACTCACATGGTTGCATGTGGGGGCGTTCGTAGACGCATTGTATCCACCCAGTGTTTGGAACAGGCCGTCGAGGCAGGTACCCACATAAAACTAGAAATACATCTGTATTTTAGCGGTGGCTCACTGATAACTCAGCGAGTAACAGGTCGTCGGACAAGTTATTGTCGTACTACTGTGTGCTATGGTGCGGTCGAGCTCAAATCCCAGACACTCGTGGGACCACAAATTCATTCTACTTCTAACAATTAAAGCAACAACGTGACAAAACGATAACGACAATTGCATTCTAGCAGGCAACGATACAACAAACGATAATAAAATCAAATAGTCCAGTATCGGGTTGGAATTACCGCTTAACCGGCCCACGGTACGCCAATGACTTCGCTTCGATAAAGTCAGGAAAATGTTTACGATCCGCCAAAGTTTAAACGTCACAAGGTAACCGGTAAACGCGAAACGAAATCGTTTAGTGAAGTAATGAAGGAGAACCTCACAATGGCGATCATCATCGATAGAGGGCATCTTCCGGACTAGATGTAGTTGTGCGTTTTGACTGCCCTTAATACCGTGTACAGATCTGTGGAGAATCTAATAACTTAGTCTAAACAAAAATTGCATCAACATCGACCGGCGTTGCGAGCAATTTGAAATCGCACACCGAACTTGTTTTAATCGGCTGGCTGAAGCGAAATGTTTCAATGTACACTGGGATGGCAAAATGTTGGCGAACTTGCAAGGCGGTGGAAATAAAATTGGTCGACTTCCTGTTATTGTTACATATGATGGGAACAAGCAGTTCGTGGACGTGCCAAAGATAACGTCGGGTAACGGAAAAGGCAAACGTATTGCGAAGGCCGTTTACGGACTATTGCTTGATGGAAAAATCTTTCACGGCTTTCAAGCTATTTCTTTCGACACCACGTCAACGAACACTGGTCAATTCCAAGGTCCATCACTATAGCCTGAGCAAATACTAGAATTTCTTTAGGTTTGGAAATAGGAAATAGTCACTGGGGGCTAAATCCGGAGAATGTGGAAGATGAGGTACCAATTCGTAGTTTAATTCATGGAATTTTGCCATTAAGACTACACACGTGTGCACCCGTGCGTTTATGGTCATCTTGCAGACAGCTTTCTTAAACCCAACTGATCATTTAAAATCGAAACCACACTGCCATATGAAATGCCTATGGCATCAACAATCTCATGCACTTTTACTCTTCGATCGGCCAACACCATATCATGGATTTTTTTTTACATTTGCGGGTGTATTGACCTCAATTGACCGTCCAGAACGTTCAGCGTCATTTGTACTTGTGCGACCACAACGAGAGTCAGTACACCACTTTTTTTACCCATTGAAATCGATGGTGCAGAGCCCCATAGCATTTATCAAGCTTTTCCTTGATTTGATTGACGGTTTTTTTCGCAAAAAATAATGTTTAATGAGCAGTCGAAATTCACTGTTTCCAGTTTTAACAAAAATTCACGAGGTTGTATGTTTTGAACAGCTGTTAAACGCAGAGTAAATGACCGAACTTGCTCAAAGTTTGCCAGTAGTCATTTAATAGGTGGTACTTAATGGGAGCAGTGTTGCATTTCATATAACTACCATGGAAGTTCGAAAAGTCACGGACTTATTGATCCGCCCTCGTATGATAATTATGAATTCTAAGCAAAATATAGACTTTATCATGGAATTGGCAATGCCTGAATTGATTCCCAACTAATTTTTTTGCCTGTGTGTAGGTTCACCTCCGATGTACCTCACAAATTTTTTTATAAACAATATTGCAAAATAAATATTTCAGCGATTAAATGTGTTATGGATCACTATCATTGAATGAAGATTTAGGTGATCTTGCAATCATGGAGGTGATATTGCTTCCTAGCATACTTCACATTCATTTTTTTATATTTTTCAAAATATTTTTTCAAAAATTATCTACTAAAGGTTGATTGCATGGGATAATCGAAAAAAAACAAGAAACTGCAAAGTCTAAGGAGGAAAGATTAGGGAATAAGAGAGATAAAGAAAGGATCAGATTACAGAAAATAAATGATAACCCACAATTATATGAAGAAGCGAAAAATAAAGAAAATGAGAGATACCACGTACGCAAGAATGCATACTGCTATAATTCATAAATTAAAAGTTTTTGATCTGTCCCACACCCCCCACTTAATTGCAATTATTAATACATATTAATATAAAGGGTTTTTGAACAGAGACGCTACAAAAGTAAATCGATAGGGACAGCAAACGACACCATATTTTTCCCCGCTCTTTTGACATTTCTCTTCAGTAAGGTTTGCCATTTCACAATGGAAAGATATACGAGCCAACAACGAGTCGAAATTATTAAAATTTACTACCGAAATTTGGAGTCAGTGAGTGGCCTCAACTTTAAGAGGCCTCAACAATCAGCGATGAGGCTCATTTCTGGCTGAATGGCTTCGTCAATAAGCAAAATATGCGTTATTGGTCAGACAGCAATCCACACGTAATCCATGAGTCATCATTTGCATCCCGAAAAAATTACGATTTGGTGCGGTGTATGGGTCGGCGGCGTCATTGGGCCGTACTTCTTCCGTGATGATCAAGACCGGCACATTACTGTGAATGAGAATTGCTACCGTTCAATGATAACCCAATATTTTTGGCCCCAATTGGATAATATGGACTTGGAGGACATGTGGTTCCAACAGGACGGCGCCACAAGCCACACAGCGAATGCCACAATTAATTTATTGGAAACCAAGTATGGTGAACGTGTTATCTCACGAAATGGCCCAGTCGATTGGCCGCCTCGGTTGTGCGGCCAGCGACGATTGATGAACTTCGTACGAATATCGAACGTGAAATTGCAGCAGTATCGGCCGATTTATGCTTGAAAACCGTCGAAAATTGGGTTCAGCGTCTGGACTTCTGCAAGCGTGCCCGTGGTGGCCATGCAAAAGAAATCGAGTTCCATACATAATGGCATCGAACGTACTTTCACAGGAATAAAGACTTTCATTGGTATCTAAAACCGGTTTTGTTTTATTTAAAAAAAACTTTTGTAGCGCTCTTATTGATAAACCCGTTATTTAGAACAATTTTTTTATTTTGACTTGTTGAAAATATTATCGAAAATAAAGAATGACCCATATGGCGAGATATAAAAAAAAACGCGTCCCATCACATCCCATGAAGGGATTGGGGAGAGCTTCTCACAACCAGTGAGCTGTGCGCTTTCTAGTTTTTACACTCACTGATTGCGAGCTACAGTTTTAAACCGGTTCCGAACGGTATATTGAGGAGCTTTTTCATGGCTAAGTACTCGATAGTGTCGCCGTCACTAAGCGGAGTGGGCGTTGTCGCAAGCAATGTAAGGTGGTCAGAGCAAGGATCGAACCCACGTTCTCATGCACAAGATCCGCGCACACTAGCCATTACACCACCGACGGCCACGAGGGATATGCCCAATTATATCTTCAATCTTTGTAGAATTTAAACTCACACTTTATGTACAAAACCGACACAAATAATCTGTCACAAAGCAAACAAGATTAACGCATTTCGAAGGTTAACTCCGTTAACCAACGCAAACACAGAAGATTACTCATACAATTTTAATCTCTAGAAACTTAAGTTTAATTTTTAACCTCATTTGAAACTGGTGTGCATTTGGGTGCAACACTGTTAGTTACTAAAAAACTGCAACAATAAAAAAACATACACAAAAAATCAACTGTTTGACAGATGGATTTGAGATGGAAGTCGATTGAAATTTTTCCGACGCGTCGCCGCCACCAAAAATTTTTAAAGCTAACGCCGCCGCCGATATACACCATTATTGGTTTAAGTTCGGTGTTCAGTTTTTATGAAATTTTCGTTGCCATAAGAAGAACGTGTATAAAAAATAACGAAAATAAAGCAGAATGTTCGCACACTTTTCATTTGCTTGATACTCGGCTCTTTGCGCAAACTCTTTGCGCAAATTTTGAGTTTTCGTACGAAAACTATAGTTTGATAATTGTTTGGGACCAGAATTTTGGCATTTTGATCGTTTTAACAACCAAAAGTAACACCACATGCATTATAAATAAAACGGAGTGCTTAGAGGAATTATAAATTAAATATTTGCAAGGTAAATTAAAGATAGGTGGTAACTCTAAGCTACAAAATTTTCCGTTTAGAGATAAATGACAACATTTCTTACGAAAATTTCGCAAGAACTGAATACGAGGCTTTAAACTGTGAGAAGATTTTATAGACTGGTCCGATTTGACCCACTGATACAATTTTAAAGGTTGAGTTATTTCAAAAACATCCCGAATTTGTACAAAAGTGGCAAAATTAATAGCCGCTTATTTAATTTTTCTGTTTTGCCACCGTCTTCGATAATTTGGCTCAGCGAGGAGGTTGTCTAAGCACGAAGTTGCCACCTGAAATATAAATTTAATCTCAAGTTGGATGGTGTAAACGGCAAAGATTAAAAAACAAGGTTATCGCTAACACGGCCACGATAAACGGCGGTGTAAATGCGTTGTAAGATTCCACTTTTTAAATTTAGTGCCACTTTTTTTTGTGCAAGTGGCAACTCTGAAATTTTGTAGCTCTCACACATGTTTATTACGATTATTAAAAATGGAGCGCTTTGCGAAAGACCAACGCGTTATAGTTGTGAAAATTTATTACAAAAATTTGGAAAGTTATACTGAGACCGCTCGCATACTTCGAAGAATTTTCAGTCGAGAAAGTGTCAACCATTCGAAGAGTGGTCCAAAAATTTGAAAAAACTGGGTCGATTATGTACAGTAAGACTCCTCCGGTCTCTTGAAAACACTGCTGCTGTAAACGAGAGTGTCGCCGAAACCCGAAAACTTCAATTCGGCATCGTTCTCAACAACTTCAAATTTCACGAAGCACTACGCAGCAAATTTTTATAAATGCGTAAATTTTGATTCATGCGTACAAAATTCAGCTTACCCAGGAGCACAATCCAGCAGACCATGGAAAGCGCCGCCAATTCGTTCAATAATGGGTAATGGTGCATAATGAAATCAATGCCAATTTTTCAAAAACGACATCTTCTCCGATGAAGTTCATTTCCATCTGAATTGGTTCGTGAATACACAAAATTGTTGAATTTGGGCCGCAGAAATTCCTCATGCAAACCATGAGAAACAAATGCACCCACCCAACTGTCTGGTAAGGATTTTGGTCAGGCCGCGTGATTGGGCTTTACTTTTTTGAAGATGAGGTCGAAATTGCAGTGACTGTGAACGGCATTCGTTACATGAACATGATAACGGAATTCTTGTGGCCTCAACTCGACGGCGTGGATCTGGATATGTGGATTCAGCAAGATGGCGCCTCCTTCCACACCGCTCATGAAACAATCGATTTATTGCAGCAACGATTTGCAGAACAAATTATCTGAAGAAATTCTGATGTCGACTGGGCACGAAGATCATGCGATATAACGCCGTGCGATTTCTTTCTTTGACGTTTGTGAAATCTCGGGTTTATGCGAATAAACCACAAACAATTCCTGAGCTAAAATTCGAGATTCAACGCGCCATCGGTGAGATACAGCCACATCTCTGTGATAAAGTCATGGAAAATTTCATGGAAAGAGTAATGACCTGTCATCAGAGCCGTGGGCCATTTTACGGATATTTTATTCCATACTTAACTGAAACATGTCTTCTTTACAATCCAATAAAAAAATCACAATTATCTCAATAAATACGTGATTTTATTATAAAATGCAAAAGTGCATTCTTACTGAGACACCCTTTATACAATCATAGCGTCCTTTATTACATTGGAAAGATGAAGTGACATGTATAAAAAAAAAAGCGTTACTTTTATCCAAATCACTTACAGATTTAGAGATGGTTGGTGTGAAAATCAGGTAAGTTTCATAGAAATTAGGTTGCCAAATTTAAAATAGAAGTACTCGTATACCCTCGTCTGTGTCAAATGCATCAAATATTAGATTTCGTAATACAATTTCGTAATACAATTTACACAACTACGTTATTTCAGATGTTAGTACTGGTTTTCTCTTTTTTTGCTACAAAATTGACCTAAAAGAATCGAAAACAGTAATAAAAAAAATCACATGAGGTGTCAGGGAACACCCGGATGGAACGAAGTTCCTTTCGCTGTATGTATATTATGTACTAGTTAGTTCCAACACGCCTAAGGCGCCCGTTGAAAAATACGTTAATTTAAACGGATCTTTAAGAAAAGATACTATTAGTAAAATGATAAACTTTTTTTAAGAAAACAATTTTTTTATGAATGTATTTATTTAAAAAATAAATGTTATTTTTAGGTCCTGTTTGTAAGAATATGTATTATATTTTCCCGAAAAGGTTATTTTTTTAAAGAGAGGTACTTCTTTTATTAAAAGCTAATGTTTTTTTTTTAAGAAAATTTACTTTTTTTAAGATTTTGATTTTTTTTTTACAAAAACGTACTTTTTTTAAGAACAGCTACTTTTTAAGGAAGTGATGCTCATTTTAGGAAAAGGTTATTTTTTTAAGAAAATTTACTTATTTTCAGAAAGGCTACTCAAGTAAAGAAAAGAAAATGTATTATTTTATTTTTAAGAAAATGCACTTTTCAGAAAAGGAATTTTTGTAAGAAAAGTTATTTTTTTTAAGAGAAGGTATTTTTTTGAATAAAAAGATTTTATTTTTAAGAACTGGGAATTTTTTTTAGAATGGTTCCTTGTTTCAAGAATAGGTACATTTTTAAGAGTAGGTACTTATTTCAAGAAATGGTACTTATTTCACAAAAAGGTACTCTTTACAGAATAGGTAGTTTTTTAAGAAAAGGCAATTTATTGTAAGAAAATGTACTTTTTTAAAAAAAGGTACTTATTTAAGAAAAATTACTTTTTTTTAAGAAAAGGTACTTTTTGTAAGAAAATTCACTTTTTGTAAGAAAATTCACTTTTTTAAGTAAAGGTACTTCATTAAGACAAGGTTTTTTTTTTAAAGGTAAGAATATGAATAGGAACTTTTTTAAAATAAGATAAGTATATGAATAGGTAATTTTTTTGGAGAAAATTAAATTTTTTTTAAGAAAAGGCACTTATTTAAGAAAATGTTCTTTTTAACTTCTTTCCCTTTGGCTTTTCTACATTTACTTTTTATTGGGTTCAAAACTACAATATGTACTAAATAAATGTACTATTGTACACAAACCAAAGCAAAAGTAAACAATATAGTTGATAATAGTGGATTGTAGCATAATAGTGTTAAAACAAAAGTTGTTTAATTTTTTTCCATTTAGCCCCCATCCCGCAACATGCGATAAGGAACTTCGTTCCAATAAGGGATGCTTTCCCGCTTTCCCGGGATATGAAACACACCGGTAATTTGCCTTCCCTATTTATCGGACATACATTTTTTATTCGTTTGTAAACTAGTGATATCAACTCATAGGGTTTTGAATCACAATTGATGTCTTTCAAATTTGATGACGTAATTCAAAATAAAAAAAATATGTTTTCCAATAACATCCCTTGAAGGGAGTGGGGTGAGCTTCTCACAACCACTGAGCGGTGAGCTTTCTAGTTTTATACTCACTGATTGGGACCTACAGCTTCACACCGGTTCCGAACGGTATTTTGAGAAGCTTTGCTTTTTAAATTTAAATTTCAAATTTCAATCGAGTCTTTTGAATTGTAATTGCTAGCTTCAAACTTCAATAGATGTACAGTGGTGGCCAAAACATATGCAACTAAGATTGGCTGCCTTTAATAGGGTCTATAAGTTTGTAAAATTGTACCACAAAAAGGACAATGATATTTCAATAAATAATAAACGGTATTAAGATTTTTTAAAAAAAAATTTACATTTGTTTACATTTCCATGTTATCGGCTTTTTTTTTATCGATAAATGTTAAAATCGGTGTGGACAAAACATATGCAACTCTCCAATTTTGTTTTATATAACGTCGTTTGTTTCAATTCTTTTGATCGCAGTTCTTCATATAACTAATTAGAAAGCCTGTGTAAAGAAAGCCTGAGTACGACAACTAGTAGGAAAACACATCGAAGCACTTTACTGCAAAAATACGGTCATGCATGGAGGGGGAAGTATAATGATGTGGGGCTGCTTTTCTGGTGCTGGTGTTGGTCCACTGCATACAATTGGTGGCATTATGAACCGATTTGTGTAGAAAGTCATTTTAGAAAGGGTAATGCTTCCATATGCCGAGTACGATATGCCATTGTGGTGGGTCTTCCAGCAAGACAACGACACCAAACACTCATCGAAAGTGGTTTGGCGAAAATAGAGTTACGGTTATGGAATGGCCACCACAATCATCAGACTTAAATCCCATCGAGAAACTCTAGGAAATCATAAACCAAAAAATTGAGTGGGAAAATTGTAGAAGATCTGATATTTTGTTTCGACGACTGAAAGATGCGTGGAAATCAATCCCAACAATCGTCATTGACGAACTAATAATATCACTGCCTCGAATATGTCAGGATGTAATCGACAACAACGGATTTGCTAGAAAATATTCAGATCATTTGCAATGAACTGCGCTTGATTTTATTAGTTGCAAATGTTTTGGCCACTGAAAAATGAGAATGAATATGTATTATGTATTCAGGGCTGTCATAGAAACCAATGTTGTCGGTATTGGATTTGAAAACGACAACAAATATACTTTGGTGTCATGTAATCCAATGGTATCGGTTTTATGTTCGAACTAGAATTAGCATCGGTTTTAGGTGTCACAGAAACCAATGATATCGGTTTTCTTATTGGAAATAAAACAAGAGCTAACAGCTATCGCTTTTCTTTATAGTGAATAAATCCAGTAGCGTCAAGCGTCGTTTTGCACAACCGACAATCAACAAAACCGACTTGGATTCTTTAACACCCCTGATTATGTTTTTTCATACACTTTTCTATATATCTATGGAGCAGATCACTTTTCCTTATTTTTAAAGCAATAAAGTATAAAATTTAAAACAAAAAATTGCTAATTTTATTTTCAGAAAATTTTTACGTAATATTTCGTAAAAGATGCATTTTGCTTGCATTTGTTTTGACCACCACTGTATATTAAATTTCAATTGATTTTTTGAATTTCCGTTGGAGTTTCTTAAAATGCAATTAATGTATTTTCAATTTCAAATGGAATTTTTGCATTTAAATACCTGTATTTTTAATTTGACATACTTTTCATTTAGATCTCAATTAATTTTTTTTAATTTTATTTGGAAAATGTGTAGTCGAAAGCGATTTTCAAGCGACCGCAGCACAGGAATTCTGCAGCTTTTTAACGATAAAAATATGTACCGGAAAAAACATGATCTGTTGGTCTAAAAGGAATTACAAAATTTCTAAGAATAACTCGCATCAAAACAGTTAAAATTGTGGAATATGTAGTTAAATCGTCGAAATGCATACAATTTCAATACACAATTTTCGAATTTTGGCAATTTAGCCATCGAATTTTATCGTTAAAATGTTACAGAATTCCGGTACTGTTCCTAGATGTCCTCTGCCTTTTTTCGACCCTGTTGCAGAATAGATTTAAGCTTGCCATTAGCCACTATAAGCTACAGCAATAACGAGAGTACCTCATACTGCCTCGATGACATTTAAAGATGCCGCCTTTTTATGACTCTCTTATCTCAAAAAAATTGAACAAAATATTACAATTATTTGAAATAACTTGACTTGTTTGACATACTGTAGTTGTAGTCACATGGTATGGTTACGTTCATATGTCAGAGATACTGTCTCGACAGCCACGCGGCAAAGTTGCAGCTCCTAATTGTACCTACGTATGTATGTAGAGATTGACGGAGCTGCAGCCGCCGCCGTTTGGTGCTGCGTTTAGGCCTACTTCTTGTAGCTGTTGAGAACAAGCGTAACTATTTTTCTTCTTGGCTCAAAAGTGTCTAGCTATGGGCGATGATTTAAATTGCGATTACTATGAAAATTGTATCGCGTTGTTGTTTAATTTGTGCGTCGAAATAAGTCAAAAAAGAAGTTGCGAGCCAGCCGGCAGACAATATTTGTCGGGGTGCCCCGTTTTGTTGCAGTTGTTTTTGGTGTCGTTGTCGTTGCCTTGGTTTATAGGCTGAGTGTTGCTTTAATTTTTGCATAAATATTTATCACATTTTGTTGTTTTTTTTTGAGCCAACGACAAGAGGGCGGTCACACACACTGCCGACTCTCGAATGCAGTTACTTAGTACGAGAGTGAAAAAAAAAACGTTTGTCATGATGTGAACAAAAACGATATTTTTGGTATATAAGGAATGACAGAGATCTCTAAGTATCACACACAGCAGTTTGCACTTAAACGGATTAAAACGCGCAACTGACACGACCAACACAAGCATAACTGCTCCCCCCCCCAAAGAAACAAGAAAAATAAAAACTAATAACGAAACTCAAAAATGGTTCAAAAGGCAAGTAGAACCAATCGCGAAAGGACTCCACTGTAGTGCTTCGAAAGGCGAGGTGAAAGTGTGAATTTAATGGCTTTTATTCCTTTTTGTAGTTCTTAATATGCAGTGCTTTATTGGCTGTGGCCTCGGCCGTTGTCCTCCCTGGTCCAGCATATCCTGCATATCATCATGGCCCAGCATTGGCTGCCCCTATATATCCCGCTATAGCTAAAACCGTAGTAGCCAAGGTTGCATCGCCCGAACCATACGATCCTAATCCTCAATACAGCTTCAGCTATGATGTCCATGTAAGTGCCATTGAAGAGATGAAGAGAGATATCAGTATTTTACCGAAAAAAAAATTATTTAAAATGACTCGGTCATCAAGTTAAAGAGTCATTTGAAACTTTATCCAGATCCTTTAGTAATGGAACAAAATAGTGAAACAACGCACGGTCTTGTAAAGTCGATGCTATAGAGTAAATTCGTCCTGTCTTTGGGCAAACTGTAATTGCTATTCTGCCAAATCTATTTCGGGAAGAGATCCCCTTATTGCGGTTTGAATCCCAATAGATTTGAATAGATTGAATTACTATATCTGAATAGATAATATATTATTATTATACAATTTTTTAAATTTATTCAAGCGCAAGTCCTTTTTAATATAAAGCTTATTTATGAGCTTTATATTATTTTCAAAAAAGTCAGGGATAAAAAGTGTTCGAACGCACGGTCTTGTAAAGTCGATGCTAGAGAGTAAATTCGTTCTGACTTTAGTTAAAATGAAATTCATATTTTGCCAAATCTATTTCGAGAGGGATCTACATATTGCGGTTTGAATCCCAACAGATTTGAATGGATTGAATTACTATATCTGAATAGATTATATATTATTATAAAAAAATTTTAAATTTAGTCAAGTCCTTTTTAATATAAAGCTTATTTATTAGTTTTATATTATTTTCAAAAAAGTCGAACACAAAAAGTGTTCCAATGATACCAGAGCTGTCTGTATAGCTATTTCGGATCTTGCCAACATCTTTATCAGCAGACGTTTTTGAAATGGCTTTCGGTGAATTCATCAAAACAATATGTATAGAAACACTCATCATATTAATGAGAATTCCTTTATACATATGGTCGAAGAATACCAAGCACTAACATTGGAAACACTTGCATGCACAACTCTTTTTATCATGTCGAAAAACCATTGGCTTTGAACAGGTATGATTTGTTTTTGTTTTGTTATTGCAAAATCAATTTATTATTATGGTTTCAAGCTCGCGGTGCTCTATGTCAACTTTCATAATTTTCGCTAGCGAAATATTGAAAATACAAAAAAGCATAATTGACCTCAAGCTCGAAGAAAATTTGTATTTAATATTGGTAAAACAAAGATCGAATACCAAAATATAATTTTTATTATTATATAGAAAACTACCCGATTTGTATTCAGCGATATGAACGAAAATCTGATTCCCCATACATCCCGGGAAAGCTTCTTACAATAAATCGGCAGTGCGCTTTATGTTTCTAAACTGGTTCCATCTGGATCTACAGTTTTACACCGTTTCCAGTAATATATCAGTGATACATAAGCAAATAAAATCGTATGCTTTTAAATCCCTCCAATACTGAGGTGACGATATATGTATACTTAGATACAATTTTGTTTATCGTTTAAAAGGAATCTTTAGAAGTAGAACTAAATATCAGAACCTAAAATGTAAAACATAGACAAGGGAAACAATATTTCGACTCGAGATCTCTGTCATTTCTATCGGGAAAATTTGATTTTCTAGATAAATCACAGTACTTGCACCCTACACTATACAGAGTGTTATAAGTTAGTGTCAATGGTTGAAATAGACAATCAAAACAGATCGTAAAAACAACTGATTAAAATCGTTGGTTCGTTTTAAGCCACTTAAATAAATGGTTTCCCGTTACATCCCATATAGGGATCAGGGAGAGCTTCCCACGACCAGTAAACAAATAAATAAATCACCCAACCAAGGTGTTTAGATTTACTATCAATCTGACCCACTATTATCTCTGTATTATTATATCTTTTTTCATTTCATCTTCAGGATCACTCGACCGGTGATGTTAAGAGTCAACAAGAAACTCGCAATGGCGACGCTGTCCAAGGTTCCTACTCATTGATTGAACCCGATGGCACCAGACGTTTGGTCGAATACACCGCCGATCCCGTCCATGGTTTCAATGCTGTTGTCCACCGTGAACCTGGAGCAGTGAAAGTGGCTGCCGTAGCTAAAGTTTTAGCACCAGCTCCTCTTCTTCATGCCCCCGTTATTGCTAAACCCCTACTCCCAGCATATCCAGCAATTGCCAAAGTAGCGGCTCCACTAGCACTTCCCGCATACCATGGTCTTCCCGCATATCCAGCCTATCATTAAGCCAACCATCCATCCGTCCATCTGCTTCCCCCACATTCAGGCAAATCGATTACTTGCTGCTCTCATGTTGACGACTTGGCTTTTGATCTGGCTTAAAGAATACGCGGGTTTTGTTTCTACAAACCTTAGCACACACTCATCGACATGCGCTGGATCTTCATTTACAGGATTTTTTGCACACAAGGATTTCTCCTCATATTTCAAAGGGATTCATTTGTGCAAAGGATATTCGTTGATTCGGTTCGTGTCGTTGCTGTTATAGTCATCACCAAACGGATAAGTTGTATCTTGCAAACTGCTTTCGTATTTTGTTTAACGAATTTTGTTGAATTCTTATATTTGCTTTGTTTTTATACTTTATTGTTTCTGTTTTTGTTTTTTTTTTTGTAATATTTTCCTTTTCGCATTTCTATTCGCCTTTTGATTTTCTTTAATCAATCATGATTTTCTTCTTGTAGTTATTTTTAAGGCTGTTTGACCGCGATAAAGTTGTTTAATTAATTAATATGTATATCTATGTAAATATGTAATTTAATAATAATAAAAAAAATCGAGGGAGTTTTTAAAATGTATGAATGCAATGAAAAAGAACATGTCTATCATTTTTATTATTCGAAAACAAAGACGCTGCTGTTCTGAGGTGCAAGGACCTCAACCATTTTGGAAAACAACAAACATTTCACATAATTATATTAAAGGGTAAGAAAAGTCTCCAACTTTCATATGAGCTATAAAGCAGTCAAATCTATTAACCCATTAGGTGCACACATATAAAAATATCAATTTAAAGGATCCATTTCCATAGACTTAAATAAATGAAATGATATCGCGATTAATTCAAACGCTTAACGATATGACAATCTAATAAGCAATCTAAAGCTGACAAAATTGTCACCTGTACTATTAAATATATTTACTGTTACATAGAAAAACATGCCTGGACATATTATGGACATACTTTCAAATGTCTGTGCTCATAAGCAAAAGGACATATGTAATTTCTTACATTTCAGGAGAACAATTTCAGTATCTCCCATACGAAAGTTACAGTTTATAATTTTCGCCTAATAATGACAAAACAAATTTGATAATAGAAATTGGTTTGAAATATTTTTCAAAATATTCTCCATGAAGATCAATACACTTTTGCACCAATTTTCGAAGCACTACTTTTGCCGCTCCGATTGAGGCAGCTCTGAAAAATGCGATTTTGAACGCATCAATTGCCTCGTCAGGCGCTAAAAAACGTTGGCCACACAATTTGTTTTGTAGTGTGCAGGAATAAAAACAAATCATTAGGTTTGGCCTCAGGGGTGTGAGGCGAACCACCGATGGAAGAGAATGATTCTTCTTTGGGGGTCCATTTTCCTTAACACTTTTGGAAAACAAAAGGTTGTGTGTACAACTTAGATATGACCGTCCTACGGTGCTCGAACGGAACGGTAGTCACATGATTAGTTATGCCGAGGAAGCAGGCCACCATTTGTGCTTTGAAGTGCTTCGTGCGGCGAACAACTTTTGTTAGTTTTGGCTCATCTCAGGTTCATATTCAAAGATCCATGACGTGATCTTATTAGCGTCGTTTGAGGCACCGCCATTGAATTTGTTCAAAATTTCCTTGTACCAATCGACACGGAACTACTTTTGGCCGATTGACAAATTATGCGGAATCTATCGCAAGCAAAATTTGTTGACGGCTAAATGTTCATGAAGTATTGAATGTATGGGAGTATGTCATATGACGATCTGACAATACGCTGTAATTTTTTTTCTAAGTACCGTTTTTTAGATAACGGTACTTTTGTGTTTTTCGGTGTATGGTCCCACTCAAATCCTTGTGGAGCCCAACCGAAAAGTCCGATCGAGATAATTGAATGCCCTTTCAGTCGATGTGCTGTAAATTTCTATCTGATAAGAAATGGCTGAGTTATGGCACCTCAAATTAAAAAAAAAAAAACAAGAAAAATAAAAACTAATAACGAAAATCAAAAATGTTTCAAAAGGCAAGTAGAACCAATCGCGAAAGGACTCCACTGTAGTGCTTCGAAAGGCGAGGTGAAAGTGTGAATTTAATGGCTTTTATTCCTTTTTGTAGTTCTTAATATGCAGTGCTTTATTGGCTGTGGCCTCGGCCGTTGTCCTTCCTGGTCCAGCATATCCTGCATATCATCATGGCCCAGCATTGGCTGCCCCCATATATCCCGCTATAGCTAAAACCGTAGTAGCCAAGGTTGCATCGCCCAACCCATACGATCCTAGAGTTCCGTGTCGATTGGTGCAAGGAAATTTTGAACAAATTCAATGGCGGTGCCTCAAACGACGCTAATAAGATCACGACAGTCGACGAGTCATGGATCTGTGAATATGAACCTGAGATGAGCCAAAACTCCAAGATGAGCCAAAACCAAAAAAAGTTGTTCGCCGCACGAAGCACTTCAAAGCACAAATGGTGGCCTGCTAGCTCGGCATAACTAGTTATGTGACTACCGTTCCGTTAGAGCACCGTAGGACCGTGGGGCATCGTGGGCTCTACAAGGATTTGAGTGGGACCATACACCGAAAAACACAAAAGTACCGTTATCTAAAAAACGCTACTTAGAACAAAAATTTACAGCGTTGTTCGTGTTCACGAGGTCCCAATTAACTTATCTAGGCGTGTGGCGTTCTTGGTATTTTTTGGCTGTTAACCAGTGTTATACCAGTTTTTCACATTAATGCACGCTAACAATTTGTTTGTCTTTTTTTTGTTGTTTGAATGTAAATATAACGTGTTTGTATCTTGTCGCAAATATACAATACTTGTGCCCAAACACATTGTGTTTGCTATGCAATATAACATGTTTGGGACACAATGATTAATAGGTTATAATATATGTATTTGTGACCCAAATGTGGTTTTATTGCTGAAAAAAGAGTGGCAGACACTAAGGAAAAAAAGGAGCAAATCTTCAATTCACGAAAACAATGCTTGCAAACATGTATATGATTCCTGCAATATGTATCCGGGGCCGATATTTTTTAGCGTCTGTAGGATGGTTCATCATCAGCATATAAAGATTTAAGTTCCTCGGTCCTCTCGAGCGTAATGTGCGAAAGACTTAAGCTGTTTGTTGCTAACCTGATCGGTGACCTTACCAGTGTGGCTTAAGGCCTGGAAAGTCATCTATCGGACTGATATTTACATTGCGAAAAATCCTAGAGAAAACCCACGAAAAACAAATCTCGGCGTCGATTTTTAGATTATAAGGCTGTCTTCGTTAGCTCAGATATGGGATAAACTGTAACAAGCTATGTCGATATGATATCGACATGAATTCCTCGGTAAAGATTGGTAAAGATCTCAACGAACCAATTAGTAAAATACGAGGCAGGGCGACACCCTATCATGCGATTTTTTCAATATATTAATTGGAATCATCGTGAGAAAAGATGCAACAGGAATGAAACTATCAGCAGCAAAACTATTACTGAAGTATTTCCGAGAATTGAGAAGGAATCAGCAAAAGTGGGTTTGGCAATAAACGAGGACAAGACAAAATTAATGGATTCCACAAGCAGAATATCCACCCGATTGTATGAAGGGGTGAACATTGATAACCCTTATAATTTCGAGGTAGTGGACGAATTTATTCACCTGGGATCTGCGGTGAACAGAAGCAATAAATTCGGCCTGGATATCAAACGGAGAATTGTGCTTGCAAGGAGGTGTTATTTCGGGCTAAGCAAGCAGTTCAGGGATAAGACCCTCTCCCGAGAAACGAAGATCCAACTACTTATATCAGACTCTCATACAAACCTGTTTTGCTTTAAGGCGCATAATCCTGGGTCACATTGTATGCTGATGAAACACTACTGTGAGTCTTCTAGAGAAAAACGCTCTGAAAAATATATGGGCCTATAATAGAGAACGGCAGGTAGCAACGACGCATTAACCATGAGCTGTATAAACTGTATCCCGACATCGACGTAGTTATGCCTATCAAAACACCGCGTTGACGCTGGCTAGACCATGTCAATAGAATGGATCAGAATGAACCAGTGTGAAAGGTATTCGAGAAGACGTACTCGAAGGACATCGACAAATATGATGACGAAGACTCAAATTAATCGATTATTCGAATAAAATAATAAAAAAAAGAAAACTGTGTTCAAACATTCTAATACTAGGCACATTTTTTAAAACAAAGCAAAACGTAACAAAAGAAACTTCATTATATAAAATATACAATGTAGGCACAATTCACAAATCGTAGTTGCAGCAACATGAAAATTAGTAACTTTTGGTACCAAACCAAAATTAAGAAAACCTCAAAGTTTGAACCCAAAAGTGCCACGTCTTCAGGTACCTCCCATATAAAGGGTAGGCTGGGCTCTGAAACTATATCACACTATAACACCCTATTGGATTGATTCATTTTTATCAAATTTAGCAAAACATAATTTTCTGACTATTGTCCTTATTGTACATAGTTTGAGCAGAATCGGACCAGGCTTTTTGGTACCCCCATACAAAGTGACCAGTGGGTCTTGAAATTTCATCAGACTATTACACCCAATTTAATGAACCAATTTTGAGACAATTTTTTTTTATTTATGTCTATGAGCCAAAGCTCTGTGCGACGCTATCTTCCAACAAACTATCAAATCTGTCCTAAATGTGTGTACAGTTATGAAATTTGTTCGCAAATCGTTGTCATATGAGTTGCCACATTGTAGGAGTGTTTCAAGACGGACTGCTTGCCATAAACACTTACTTATATTTTATTAATCGATTAGTCGCACTGATTTGTTCGAGTTAATCATTAATCGAAAAATAATTATTAAAATACATATTCGGTTAATTTTATAACACGATTAATCGAATAATGATTAATTGAATAGTTACCCTAGTAAACATGTTTGCCGAATCTCCAAGCATCGCACGAAGACCGTACCATCAAGATCCCTATGTTCGGGTTCAAGACACAATCGCGGCTTTTGCGTCGTCATTTCAGGCACATCCAATTGTTTCGACTAGAAACTTATCGGCGCAAATTGGAGTTAGCAGACGGTTATTACAACGGATAATTCATGATGACTTAGGGTGGTATTCTATAAGTCGTGAATCAGTCACTTCGCGTAACTTTTGTCGTTTTGGTAGTTTATAAAACGTTACAGCTGTTCGGTGAGTACCTGCGTTGAGTTTCGTTACCTACCTTAGAAAACGCAGCGTAACGTTTTTGATCACTTCAGCTGTCAAATTGAACACAGTACATTACAATCAATACATACCGCCAAATGGCACGTGTTTTTGAAAAGACAACTAATTTAATATAGATGGGGAAATTTATTGGACATTGAACCCCAAAATAACATATGGAGGTTTTTTACACATATTATGTGAATATTGTTGGTATTTGAAGTATTATAAATAATAGCAATCTTAAAATCTGTTGATCTACTGAAGTAGAGCTAAATTTTTTAATCTTTTTTCATTCTGAGCATTTCACTCAAGAAAACTTTTTCTGATCTATAATTGTTTATTTTAGTTTGGCAACTCTATAAACCGCATATGTCAGTGGCAGCTTTCGTAAACAAACGCAAGCGCGAAGTGACATATAAACTAACATTTTTTAACATTGGCGTTCGCGTTGGCTTTTGCGTTTACGTTCACTTTCGGGACTTAACCTTGTTTCCACACAAAGTCCAAATTACAAGCAAGTCAAACCCTCTAGGCTTGCCCATTCACCTTGATTTTTGCCCAAAAATTATTGAAATGGCCGAAGAAGACAACAACTTGATAAATTGCTTGATTGATTATGTCTGATGAGGCCCATTTTGATGTAAACGGCCAACGGTAAACAATCAAAATTGCCGAATATGGAGTGAATGTAATCCAGAAATACTCAATGAGAGGGAACTGCACCCAAAACGAGTCACTGTGTGGTGCGTAGTTTCATCAAGGTGCGTTGTGGGGCCATACTTCTTTAAAGAAAACGGTGCTTCAGTAGCTGTCAATTGGAACCATTATTTAATGATGTTGGAGGAGGTTTTTGTTACCCAGAACTGCGCTGAAGATGTATCCGTTTTAATAGCATTTGGTTCCAGCCAGATGGAACAACTGCACACATCACCAGACCGGTTATGGCGGACATCCAACGAAAATTCCCAAACGAATTAATATCCAGAAACGTCACTTGCCGCTGACCCACAAGGTCACCTGACCTGACTGCACGAGACATTTTTTATGGGGATATGTCAACCAAGAGGTGTAGAAAACGAAACCAAGGAATTTAACAGAATTGAAGCAGTCCATTAAAACAATAATTGAGGCGATCTCGACTTCAACCCTTCAGGCCACAATGAATAATTTTCTCATCAGTTGCCACATATGCGTGGAAGTCATTTCCGGTCTATCGGCTTCAAAACCAAGTAGTTATAAAAATAAAATTCTATACAATAAAAAAAAAAAATACAATGAGTAAAAAAAAAGTTATTTGAATATGTAAACCAATTACACATCTCTAGAAAGAAAATTCGAAGATATTAAGCGTGTTTTGGTTACACCGCTTGCTTATATATTCGCTTGTTTTGTATGAAGCACTTAGCGTAGACTTAGCGAGAACTTAGCGACGAGATTCATTTTCGCTAAGTTTAAAACAACAAATTTTTGACATCTTTTACCGTTTTTAACCATTTTTCATATTTATGAACAAAATGACTTCTCGCTAAAAAGCCGGTTTCTTTGCAACTTAGCAAGCGATAATCGCTTGCTTGGAACCAAAACACGACTATTGTTAGATAATATCCTACAAGATAAACATGTTTTAATTATTGTGCTTTATATAATAAAACAGTTTATTGAATTATTGATTTAATTTAAATAATAATAAAAAGAAGTTTGTAATATTAAGAAAGTAGCGTAATCCATTAGGCCATTCCTCTGAAGGCGTTCGCTTTGTGGTATGGTAGGTCGAAGACGGCCACGGGGCTGTTTCTTAGTTTTCTTTTGATTAATAAGTGGCTGTCGGTAGTACAATGGTTAGTGTGTACGCGTCTTGTACATGAGATCCTGGGTTCGATCCATGCTGTGACCAATTTAAATTTCTTTCGGTGACGGTCACCTCGCATAGTGACGGCTACACTATCGAGGACTTAGCCATGAAAAAGCTTCTCAAAAAATATAGTTCGGCACCGGTGTAAAACTGTAGGTCCCAATCAGTGAGTATAAAACTAGAAAGCTCACAGCTCACCTGTTGTGAGAAGCTCTCCCCAATTCCTTCATGGGATGTAATGGGAAACCATTTTTTTTTTGTTTATATACAATTTAATACAATTTGGAAAATGTAACCCAATTAAATTTAAATTTTCTAAAATGTGAAATTGCATTTCGTTTTTGCTTTAAGTGCATTGCGAGTCATGAAGGGGTTAATTTTTTTTTCTAAAATTTTTGTCGGTGTATTCAACTTAATCCATAGAACGATTTTTTTGCTAGCCAAATCCGGTAGCTTTAACTGTTTTTTCGGTTGGGCCTAATGCACATAAATATTTATATTTTTTTCGTAGTATTTTGGGACGTATAGAAGCTCTACAAACAATTCGAGGATAGCAATATTGAGGAGATATTAAATTTTTATTGTCATAAAAAATATAAACCAAGTAGTATGTATCTCCCTTTTATCATCCTCGAGATATTTCAGAAATACTCAGGCAAAACAAATTTAATTTATTCTATTTGTAAAACATAAAACGATTGACTAAAATTGGATCCCTTCAGAACGGCTTACAGACTTGATAAAACCGGACCTATAGTATGAGATAAGTAACGGGTCCGCCAAATAACTTTTTTTTTTTGAAAATGCTATAAAAAAAAAACTACTGAATATTTTCTCAAATTTCTTTTTTTATTTGAAAGTACAATCCTTCCGGTTAATAATGGAAAATAATTTCATTCAAATGGCTGCCTCGACTGGCCATGCAGTAGCCTACACGATCGGTACAATTTTTAAGCACATTCTCGAGTGTGTGCAGCTGTATTTCACCAATGGCTTCACGAATATTGTCCTTTAAAGCGACAATTGTCTCTGGCTTGTCGGCGTAACACTTATCTTTGAGGGCACCCCACAAATAATAGTCTAACGGTGTCAAATCGCAGCTCCGAGGTGGCCAAACGACATCAGTTCTGCGGCTGATAATGCGATCTTCAAAAACAGGGCGCAAAACATCGAATGTAGCTTCGGCTGTGTGGCACGTAGCGCCGTCCTGTTGAAACCAAATGTTGCCAATATCCTCCTCTTCAATTTTTGTGAACAAAAATTCGTTCAACATGGCCTGATAACGATCGTCATTGATTGTAACGGCCACTCCTTGCTCATTTTCGAAGAAAAATGGCCCAATTATGCCTCTGGACCAAAATCCGCACCAAACAGTGACTCGTTTTGGGTCCATCCATAGATTAATACTTATAGTAGATCTACTCCCACCAAATTTATGACATTTGGCCTGGTGTGATATTTACGTTTGATGTTGAAAAGAATTGCTTTACTAATACCAGATAGAGGCAATGGTTCAAAACAACGAACAAAATAACAACAACGGCATTTCGTTTTGTGTGTTAAAATTATTGTGTTAAATACAACACAAATGTATCCTAACAATAGCAGTCAATAAAAAAGTTTAAAACACATTTAAATTTCGCAGTTTTTCACCAAAATGACATGAAAAATTAAAGCAAGAAGTTATTGTAATACCACCTGGTGTATATCACTTTTCGTCAAACATCTCTCTATCACACCGACCGCATCACGAAGAGTGTGAAAGGAAACGTCAGATGAGCCAAATATTCTCTCTAGTCTGAGATTACTCTATGGGTGCATCGGCTTTTCAATGTATGCGTGCGGGTTTTCTGTGCCCCAAATGCGACAATTTTGCTTGTTTACATACCCGCCAAGATCAAAATGAGCTTCATCTGAAAAGATGATTTTTTTTGGCAAAATCGGCATCTTCTGTAAGTCGATCGCAGGCCCACTTAGCGAAGCGAAAACGCATTGGATGGTGAGTTGGCTTCAACTCCTGAACCAATTGGACTTTGTATGGCGTCATACCAAGGTCTTTATGCAGAATTCGTCTCAATGATGTCTCCGAAATGTTCAATTGTTGAGAACGACGGTGAATTGATGTTGATGGCGCTTCACACACACTTTCTGCCACAGCAGCAATATTCTCGGGTGTACGCACTATTTTTGGCTTTTCACGCTTTGGTTTATCGATGAGGATGCCAGTTCTTTCACTTTTTTCACAAGATAACGAACATACGGAGCTGACGGTGCTTCTCTTCTTCCAAAATCCATACGAAATTTTCGCACACATTCTGCAACATTACCATGATTTTCAAAGTAATGTCGCAATATTTCCCAGCGTTGTTCAAGCGTATACACAACCATATTCGTTCAGCGGAAGGATAAAACTAATTAGCTGTCAAGTCAGACATGAGCTAAGTGTTACCATTCACGAAATAAGCACTAGTTGAAAAAAAAAAGTTAGATGGCAGACCCTTTACAATTAATCAATACAATTTGTTCCACATCTCACTATTCCATATTTCCAGAAAGTCCAGAATGATTTATTTTTCACTTTTATTTGCTTTCAATTCAATTCAATTCAATTTTATTCTTCCAAAAATTTACATTTACAGCTCTATTCTGGCAGGGTTACAACAGTCACCACGGTAACTATTTGACAGCAAAGTGACAATTGTCACAAATCGGTATTCTGACACAAATTTTTTTGGTGACAAAAGTAACAAAAATTGTTACCTGCCAAAGAGGAGGTAACAGCGCGTGACAGCTGTTTTATTTGCCGGAAAGTTGATACAAAAACATTTTATAAATTCTGCAAGTAAACAATAAAAGGGTGAGTTCCAAAACGTCATTTGCAATGCAACTGAACAAAGTCATGCATTCCTAAACGCAACCATGTACACGTTGACAATGTCATACATCCCTAAATGTATAATAAAAGTAATCAGTGCGTATACAAAAAGCAAACTGTGCATCACTAATTTTGTTGATGATTTGTTGACATTTAACATTTATAAAAAAGAGAGTTCAAATACAACAATGGCGGATGAAAGATAAGGAAATATTTCTGTTGATGGTATTATATTAGCTTTGTTCGTTTACTTTCCCAGTTAAGATTTGCAAGAATCTACTTTTGAGAGAGAAAGAACGATTTTGCTCTCTTTATGAAAATTTGCAAACGCAAGAAAACAGCTGATGTAGTTTTATCGTTTGCTACATACATTTTGGCTTGTAGTTACATTACATATCTACTACCTCAATTGTCCAATTATGACGTTGTTGGTTCCACAGAATTGTCTGAATGCCACTGCACATTATTGCTTCCATTTTCTTACTAAATTTCAGTGACATATTCAATAAAATATTAAAAACCTTATTTGTAATTATTTATGCCGTTGTTGATTTATTTTTCACTTTTATTTGTTTACATAAAACAGCTGTTATATCTTTCAAATTTGTGTTGGCTAAAATATCTCCAACCAAAATTTGCAAGATCTCTAACATCGAACTGTCAAAATTTTCGCTCTCTGGCTCTCATTTACTGAACTTTTGGAGTAAACGAACACGGTTCAGTAAAAATTTGCACAAATTTGCACAAATTTTCGAGTAATCGAACAGAGCTATTATTATTTAAAGAAACTTTTTTAATTTTTCTAGTGAAAAATTTCATCAGGCATTTCGTCAATAGTTTTAGGAAATTCTTTACATTTTGGCACACCTCCCCGCACTTTTATGTTGGATATTGTATATAAGGCAATAGAGCGTTTTGTTCTTTGACTTTTAATATATATTTGTAAAATTTTAAAATTATTTTGAGGTGTTTCTTCCAGTAATCCCATCAATTTTTCCAAAATAATATTTTTTGCTATCGACAGCACCATTTTCAAAGCAACTGATTGCAAAAAACTGTTTCTAAACGTAAAAAATATGCAAAGTGTTTTTATTGCAAAGTAAATAACACACTTGTTTGCTTTGTATCGAAACTGCATTTAAACCGCATCAGTGCAATGTGTTTTGACGTTTTGGAATTCACCCAAACTGTATACGGGAAAAAATAATAATATATGTTGTACCAAAACGGCAAGAGGGCATAATGAAATTAAAAAAGGACTTTTGTTACTTTGTCGTATGGAAATGGAGCAGAAAGAAGAAAAAACTTGATTTTGTGTTAGAAAGATTGAAAAGGCGCGAAAAGTATTACAAAACTTTGAACGTAAATATCTCCGGTCTTTCATGGGATATTGAGTAATATACCTTTAAAAAAGGCTAAGGGGTAAAAACATATGAAATCAACCAATGAGTTGACCGCACCGATTTCGAATTGGATGAAATTTGGTACGAAGGGAAAGTTAAACATAATAATAGCGTTTGCCAACTTTCAGTGTCCTAGCTCTCGTACTTTCAGAATTATGGCCATTCCAAGTTGGAAAAAATCAATAAAAATGCACTCAGATGCCTTAACACAATTTTTTATATCTCGAAAAGTATTCATTGTACGTTAATAATCAAGGGCTCATTTTACAGACAAAAATATGCGCCATTCAAAAAAAAATTTTTTTTAAATTTTCGATCAAGGATAATGTAAATAAAAAAAGGACTAAAACTTCCAAAGGATATATCTCGAAAATCAATATTTTTAAAAATTTCAAAAAAATATATGTTAATTATTATTATGTTTTGTACAAGTCTGCCAAATTTCAATGTGGAGTCTTTATTACAACATGAGTTATTAAGAAAAAAGCAGGCGAAGGTTTATGTATTTCATGAAATATACCAAAATACAAAAAGGTGACAAATTACAAAAAGAAGGACAAATCAAATGTAACGGTACTTTTTCGACTTTACAACCTAGGCGAAATATTTATTGCCTGTTCACACAAAAAATTTACAAATATTTTATGACATGTGGTCGGCTTATTGGCAGTAGCAAATTCAGTCCCTATTTAAAAAACATTTTATGACCCGTAGTTCACGCAAATTTTCCAATTCAAGAAAAGCAAGGCGTTTATTTTTTTACCTGAAATCTATATTTTGTACCAAAAAAAAACAGTATAAATAGTTCAGAGACTCTAAGTCAAACTTCAGTTGAATACCAGATTTCATAAGTGCTAAACGTCAAAGTGTTAAAGTGACTGGATCGTTTGAAAAAGCAAAAAAAAGAGACTAAATATTTAAATAAATTATAATTATTGTCATTACAAAAAAGTCGTGCACAGTTCATTCGGTTGTGGTATTTAAATAAAAAATATGCCATTCAACTCAACATTTTGCTGTAATCCTTTTAAAAAATCCGGTCACACTGGGTGCAATAAAAGTTTAAGACAAGTCCAAGAATGGATGCTACAGTATACTAAGGATAAAAACATTACGATCTCAAATAAAATTTGTGGGACATGTAGAATAAAATTTTCGCATCTGAAAAAATCTAATAAATCTAATTTGGAAGAAGGTTCAGACATAAACGAAAATGTAGTTACTTTCGATTACATTGCATCAGGCACGGAAGAAGATGACATTGCGTCAGGCACGGAAGAAGTTGCTATTTCAAAATTAAACCAATCTTTACCGTATCTGGAACAATCTCCGATAAAAAAGAAGAAGTTACATCAAAAACGGTACAGAGATGCAAAATTCAGGAAAATAAGTGATTCGATTCAAGACAAAATTTTCCACTGTTCAGCACAATCAACTTCGCATATGTGCCCACAATCCGAAATAATAGAACAATTAAAAGAAAAGTTTAAAACATTAACAAAAAATAGTGAGAAAATCCAACTGCTAACAATTTTACCAAAAAGCTGGACAATACATAAAATTAAGGAAGAATTCCTGGTTACAAACTATATCGCGCGAAAAGTTAAGCATTATTTGAAACAAAGGGTGTGATGAGTACGCCTAACCCAAAACTGGGAAGTCCAATTTCACCAGTGACAAGCAGTTTAGTAAAATTCTTTTATTAATCCGATGACGTCAGCAGGTGTTTGCCCGGACAGAAAGATTTCGTGTCTGTTTTTGAAAATGGTACAAAAGTCAGGAAAAATAAAAGACTTTTGCTTGGAAACTTAAGAGAAATGTACGCCTTGCCTTATTCAAGGAACGACATGATGGAATAAAAATAGGTATTTCCAAGTTTTGCCAACTTCGCCCGAGGAATATAATTCTAGCAAATGCGAGTGGATCTCATAACGTGTGTGTTTGTACAGAGCATCAAAATGTGAAGCTGGTGATTGATGCTATAAATTTAAAAAATTAACTGCTGGTGTTCCGAATTATCAGCTTGAATGTTGCAAAGATTGTTTGAAACAAATGACATGCATTCCATCTTCTTCAAAGTGTCACCTACGTAAATGTAACAAGTGTCCAGGAATTGAAAATTTAAAAGCAAAACTAAATCAATTACTAGAGCAAAATGATATTGATGAAATAACATATAAACAATGGGTAAGTGTAGATAGGGATAATTTGGAGACCATGATTGGCCAAGCCGACGTTTTTGTGGATTCCTTATGTGAAAAGCTTGAAATTCTATTACCTCATTCACTTATTGCAAAACAGCAGGCAGCATATCTGAGCGAAAGAAAATCAAATTTGGAAGAAAATGAAATGAGTTTGCGATTTTTCAGAAAATGCTTCTTTTACTATTCAGGATGCAGTCCAGGGATTTCACTGGAACAACTCTCAGGCCACTTTATACCCAATTGCTATTTATTTTAAATCAGATGGAAAAACACAACATACAAACTTCATAATAATATCTGATTATCTTGTACACGATTCTGTAGCTGTTCACCTGTTCCATCGCCACCTGAATGTATTTTTGAGAAAAAAGTTTAAAACAACCCCGAAGAAAATCACGTATTTTTCAGACGGTAGTGCTGCCCAGTTTAAAAATAAAAAGAACTTTATCAATTTATGTTATCATATGGAAGATTTTGGATGTAATGCTGAGTGGCATTTCTTTGCAACAAGCCATGGAAAAGGCCCAAGTGACGGGCTTGGAGGTACCGTAAAGAGAGAGGCACGTCGAGCTAGTTTACAGCGTCCATTACAAGGTCAAATAACTACTCCAAAACAATTATATGAATGGTGCCTGCAAAATCTTTTGAACTGTAATTTCGAGTTTTTAACTCTAAAAGACTACGAAGAAGAAGCACGGTTCCTTCAAATTCGTTTTAAAGATTTGCGTACTATTCCTGGAACTCAAAAGCTGCATTCTATTGAACCTGTAGATAAAAAAAATTAAAGTCAAGCGTTACTCGGCAGATGCAGATTTTTTAATTGAAATCCTTCAGAAATATATAAATATGCTGTAATAAAGTGTTTAATAATGATAATACATTATGTTGTACTTTTTATTAAAGGTTTAGCAATGGAGAAAAAGAGTTTAAGCAAAGAAAAGTCGAAAAAGTTCCGTTACATTTGATTTGTCCTTCTTTTTGTAATTTGTCACCTTTTTGTATTTTGGTACATTTCATGAAATACATAAACCCTCGCCTGCTTTTTTCTTAATAACTTATGTTGTGATAAAGACTCCACATTGAAATTTGGCAGACTTGTACAAAACATAATAAGAATTAACATATATTTTTTTTAAATTTTTAAAAATATTGATTTTCGAGATATATCCTTTGGAAATTTTAGTCCTTTTTTTATTTACATTATCCTTGATCGAAAATTTAAAAAAAAATATTTTTTGAATGGCGCATGTTTTTGTCTGTAAAATGAGCCTTTGATTATTAACGTGCAATGAATACTTTTCGAGATATTAAAAATTGTGTTAAGGCATCTGAGTGCATTTTTATTGATTTTTGCCAACTTGGAATGGCCATAATTCTGAAAGTTGGAAGGCTATATGTCTGAAAGTTGGCAAATATTATTGTGCCGATCCATAGATCATGTGTACAAAATCTTATCAAATTTGGAGGTGATGAAGTCAGAAATGTTAATATTTTCGGTTGATTTCATATGTTTTTACCCTAAGGTCTTGTGTATTATCGGAACCTGCCAAAAAAATAAGTATAATAGGGAATTTTTTTGAAAAGAAATTAATTTTTAGCAGAAATGTGAGGTTAACAAGTTTTTTTTAATTAGCCCCCCTATGGGCTAATAAAAATAAATATGTTTATGGACTGATTTATAGGGCGACCGGTCATAACGCCTAAATTGTTATAAAATTAAATAAAAATTATTATAATTTGCAAATTAATTATTTTGTTTTTTTTTTTGGGATGTTCTTGTAAATGTATCTGAGGGCGGCCATAAGGCCCAATATGGTTTTCGGCCTTATGACCGCTCTGAGTCATAAGGCTCTGAATGTGGGCGTGATGACCGTTTTTTGTTTCTTTTTAAATTATAACGAGTGGTAATTCAATGTAAGCAATGGTTAGTAATTCAATATTTATTATTGATATTTTGAAAATATGGTACAAAGCCTATAAGCATCGTGCTTACATATGTCAAACCCGTTAATTATTTTGTCCGCCGGAAGGATTAGTAAATCTAATATCATTTTAAATATTCGCCTTACGTCAGCGGTTGAATTTACGGCTCACGCTAGTTCACTCATCTTTGACAATTTTCGTCTCAGTGCCTTTCAGTAATGAAACCAGCATCCCTTCAGGTGCACTTTTGGAAAAACGTTTAAAATAGCATTTCGAAGCGCTTTTTTTCGAAGTCGCTGGTAAAAGTCGTAGGCTTAAGTTGAAAAATGTTGACATTAATAAACTGCAGAATGTGTTCATATGCCTTTTGAGATTTATTGAACAGCAAGACAAATGCGAAAGTGAAACCATAAATACACAAAAATTGTCATTACTATTTCAAAGTGAATGGGGAATGCAATTTGGAAATGGAAGAAATTATGGAGCTGGTGATGATTAGAATTTCCAAAGAGAATGGGGAATGCAATTTGGAAAAGGAAGAATTTGAAAAAAAATCGCGCGATTAGTGCGCGCGTATCGTCACCAGCTCCATAATTTTTTCCATTTCCAAATTGCATTCCCCATTCACTTTTTAAATGTTAGTATTAAGTAGTACAACAATAAGTGAAATGATGAAAGGAATCGAAAAATGGAGCGTGTGATTCTTCTTAGAATTTCACACGCTTTAATGATCTGCAGATTGTTAATAATTTGTATAGATGCCTTACAATTTTCTTGGTACCAAATGTATCTCTGTATACAATCTTTTTCTTTATTTATACATATATTTAGATTTCACTTTAAAAAGTTTTTTGTTGTTTGGAGTATACACCAATTCACAATTTCTTCGAGCACCTCCAAAAAAAATTGAAATTCAACATTGTCACCCATTCTTCTCACTGGTTCATAAACAACTGAATGAATGTTACAATTACTTCTATCATCAAACAATTCTACTTTTCAGCCTTAAGAAACTATTGTACAGTTTCTTCTCGCACAAAAACATTCAAATTTGCTCATAAGTTGAGAAAAAATATCAAATACTATTTGGGCATTATGACCGCGCTAGGAGGGAGGTCATAACACCCAAAAATTTTGGGCTTTGTGTCCTTCCATCTTATGACCGCTCTGAGGGCTTTTGTCGGTGGTGAAATTTTGATGTATGTAGATCAGAGAGTTGGCGCTAAAGTAAATTTCTTCTTCTATATGTCGCGGATGTATTCTTTCCGCTTAGCATCTCTGAATGTTCCTTGAGGAAGGCAATATAGCATTCCAGCTGTGCCTTTGCGTTGCGCTCAAATTCCCTAAATAATAATGTATTAATTTTAATTCAATAAAGCATAAATATATTAAATATGTACCTACATTTCCTGTTTTTACCGCGTTCATTTTGTGCAGAAATCATATGTTTTTGTTTTGTTGTCCCTGCTTTTGACAACCTGTTATTGTGAGGTGAAGTATTTGTTACGAGGTGAATTTGTCGTTGTCACCTTGTTGCCCGAATACCAGATACAATCAATGGTGACAACTTTGTAACAATTTTGTGGTTACAATTTGATTGTTACCACATTCACAGAATAGGGGTGTTAAAATATATGAGTACATAGCTGAAAAGCCCGATACTTCGTTATCGGTAGTTTTATGAACTTTTTAAACTTTCCCCCCGTTTACTCGCTAATTTACCAAGTTTCTGGGCTAAACTACAAATAGTACCATACCAGGGAGTAATGGTATATCCAGGCAGGCCGCCATGGGAGAGACTTTTGCGCTTTTTGCCCCTCCCCATAGGAATTTCCAAAAATCCCGTCTTAGCCGACGTCAGCGCTAGAGGATGGACCTCCATGCCAAATTGCTGGGCGATGTTGAATCAGTCAGTCAGTAACGTTATTCTTTTATATAAAGGGGTTTTCAGCAGAGCCGCTACAAAAGTAAATCGATAGGGACAGCAAACGACGCCATATTTTTCCCCGCTGTTTTGACATTTCAGTAAGGTTTGCCATTTCATCATGGAAAACTATATACACGCCAACAACGAGTCGAAATTATTAAAATTTACTACCGAAATTTGGAGTCAGTGGCCTCAACTTTAAGAGCGCTACGTCCAATTTATGATGAGGCTCATTTCTGGCTGAATGGCTTCCTCAATAAGCAAAATATGCATTATTGGTCAGACAGCAATCCACACGTAATCCATGAGGCATCATTGCATACCGAAAAAATTACGGTTTATGGGCCGGCGGCGTCATTGGGCCGTACTTCTTCCGTGATGATCAAGACCGGCACATTAATGTGAATGCGAATCGCTACCGTTCAATGATAACCGAATATTTTTGGCCCCAATTGGATAAAATGGATTTGGAGGACTTGTGGTTCCAACAGGACGGCGCCACAAGCCACATAGCGAATGCCACAATCAATTTATTGGAAACCAAGTTTGGTGAACGTGTTATCTCACGAAATGGCCCAGTCGATTGGCCGCCTCGGTCGTGCGATTTGACGCCGTTAGATTATTTCCTGTGGGGCTACGTCAAGTCTATGGTATATGCCAACAAGCCAGCGACGATTGATGCAGTTCGTACGAATATCGAACGTGAAATTGCAGCAGTATCAACCGATTTATGCTTGAAAACCGTCGAAAATTGGGCTCAGCGTCTGGACTTCTGCAAGCGTGCCCGTGGTGGCCATGCAAAAGAAATCGAGTTCCATACATAATGGCATCGAACGTACTTTCACAGGAAATATATGTATGTATAACATTTTTTGAGATTTATCAAAGATATCACAGCAATTGATGTACTAGTACTATTTGTTGAGGTCAGTCCTCAGGAAAGATTTGTTAAGCACCCAAATCGTTTAAGAGAGCAAAAAGCAATGTTGGAGTTACACAAGGGTTGAAAAAATCTATGCCGCAACCAAGATGCCGGTGTTGGGCCTACTACATGGAATCAAATTCCTGGACCAGGAACTGCAAAGCCTATCCTAGGAGAAAAATCGAAAAAGAATCCCCGCATTGTAATTTTACTTGTAATATTCGGGCCTGTTCTGCATACAGAATCATTTTGAATCAGAATTTTCTTTCAGAATAAAAAGTCTACAATTTTGATGCTCTTAAAACATGAAACATTTTCGTTCTGAATTGTTTGTTTTTAAAATCACAAGGCATTTGCATTCTAATTCAAAAGTGATATTTTTCTACTGAATTGTTTTACAGAACCCCAAATATTCTGAAACGTTTCATGTTTGTCTGGATTCTGTTTACAGAACAGGGCCGATTATTACGTACAAAACTACAAAATCGAAAGTTATAACAAAATTACAAAATATTGTCTTCTTTTTATGTTCTCGGAGTTCATATAGCGATGTCTTCTTTCTATCGTCCATGTGATATTCTAGTGCTATCCCTAAATTATCTTCATAGTGTTTATGTGGGAATATTCCAATATTATCTTTTAGAAGTATAGCTTTCGTATTCCTTGGAATAATCGCTTTCGGGTAATGGTTTCTCCCGACGAGGGAATCTACCACAATACGAAAATGATTGTTGCCGTAATAAAATTTGTCTCCCGCAATATTGTTCTGTTTGCTGGGAGGGAGATACATACAAATAATAATATTTTTCATGACTATAAAAAAAAATAATATCTCCATAATATCGCCAGGGTAATAATATTCCAGTTGTTTGTAGGGAAACGTTTTCAATTCCTAAATTCATAATTAGCATTTGGGGACATCAAAATCTATTTATGATATATTTCGAGAATATTTCGTTGTTCATCAGTATATAGCCTTCTACGTTCTTCATTTTTGGTTTGAGCAAACTTAAATTACATTACGCTGATGTTTTTAATACAAAATTACACTGTTTCTTTTGAACTTATGAAATGAAATATTATGAAATGTTTTACATATTGTCTCGATGACCTTTCTTCTAATCAATGCAAATGATCTAGATTATTGACAGAGAACTACATTTCGAAGAACATTCGATTACACACATATGTACGCATGTTGGTTACTTGTCTCAAGAGAAAACAACTTTTGCTAACCTTCAAATTTGTAACTGGGCACCGGATTTTGATTTTTGCCTTTGAAATGACACTTACGCAGGCATGACAGCCAACATAGCATAGCGGCAGCAGCATTGGTGTGTCTTTGAAACAAATTTCAATATTTCATTTTAAAAATTGTTTTTGCTCATTTCAAGGTGCGTTACAACTTCTTAAATCACAATTTAATAAATAAAACGTTAATAATGTTACCAATTTTAATAGCAGCAACACAAACTCGTTCGACATCATACGATAGCAGTAACACTGCCAAGAAAGGTTGTTAGTTAGGTTTGGAGCAAAGTGAAGTGAACATGTTCAACTGCAAGATCTGTTACATTTATGGTGAATTATTAAAAGTTCTTAAAATTTTGATAACTACATAACAAATGCAATTAATCGAAACAAATTTATGAACGCAATCGATATCCAAATATGGAGTGCTTAGTCATATATGACGATGCACAATGACAGCAACAAAAAAGATAGACAGACAGACATGCATATTCGATATCTTAAATAAATATCAATTAAAGATCAATTAAAAAAGTAATCAATTTCGTTTTACTTGATTTTTTTTTGTTGAATTTCTTTAAATGGAAGCTATTTAATAATTTGGAATGTTGATCATTTTATTTAGTTATTAGAAAAACATTACCATGTGTCGCAAAGTGCAAATTAAACAGAAGCGTTAATTATAATAATTATTGGAACGAAGTTCCTTATCGCCCGTCGAGGAATGGGGGCTAAATGAAAAAATAACTTAAACAACTTTTGTTTTACCACTATTATGCTACCAACCACTATTATCAACTATATTGTTTTCTTTTGCTTTGGTTTGCGTCTAGACTAACTAGATGTCTCACATACAGTGGTGTGCGATGAAATAGAGTCACACACCCGCCAAAACTTTTATTCTCTGCAAATCAGTTGTCCTGTCCTTCTGAACCTGATTGACCGGTCCTCTGCTGAATATAATGCCATAATTTTTAATAAATTTTGTACACTACTGTTCTCCGGGTCAGTGTCAGTATTTTAAAGGCTATGTAATGACGTGTGCTATAAAATGAAGTCAATTACAATAAAATATTTTTTTTTTGAAATGGTTAATGGTATTTTGGATTTGAATTTGAAAACAAAGTTTAGCTTCTTAATATGATTAAATGTTTATTAGTAGCATTAATAAAATTGTCATTATTGTCGTTCCAAAATGGGCCGATCTAAGTATTGCAATCATGAGCGCCAAGAATGAATTAAAGAGATGAGAAAAGAATTCAGAAGCTACATACAAATTGCTGACATATTTGGATGTTCAAAGAAAATGGTGGAGACCGGAATAGAATATAAGCCGAATCCAGGAAACAGGGAAAACCTAAAATTACAGAACATTTGGAACCAAAAATGTTGCGTCACGTAGAGTTCGACTTTTGTTACCTCTTCCACCCTTAAAAGGCAATACGATCGGGATGTTGACACCTCTAAAAAAAAAAAAAAAAAATGGTTTCCCATTACATCCCATGAAGGGACCGGGGAGAACTTCTCACAATCACTGAGCTGTGCGCTTTCCAGTTTACACTCACTGGTTGGGACCTACAGTTTTACACCGATTATTTTGAGAAGCTTTTTCATGGCTATATACTCGAGCTATATATACTAAGCGAGGTGACCGTCGTCGAAAGAAATTTTAAGGTGGTTGGAGCAGGGATCGAACCCAGGATCTCCTGTACAAGAGGCGCGCACACTACCCATTGCACCACCGACGGACACCTCTACATTAAGAAAAATGTTAACAAAAACCATTTAAAGGCAAAAAGTGTCCGAAAAGTTGCATTTCTATCCAAACGGAACGTTCAAAAAATGTTGCATTTTGCCAAGGGGCATGTGAAATGGCCCGCCCGTACGCAAATGACGAAATATTTTGAGGACAGCTGAAACAAAAGTGAGGTTAGTTAATTATGATAGGAGTAATCTTCCTGTACGAAGGCTTTCCAACACCGAACACAATCCACACAGTTAAACATGGTAGCGGAACCATTATGTTTTATGTATTACATTGGAACAGAACCTTTATTCCAAATTGAACAGACAATGGACGCTGCATATTATACCACAATATTAAAAAACATCATGATGCCTTGTGCTGAATGGGAAATGCCGCTTCGATGTGTGTTTCAACGTAATATCGACCCCAAACACACATCGAAGCGAGCAAAACCTTGGTTTGGAAATAATAGTGTCATAGTTTTAAGATGGTCTATGCAGTCGCCGGGTTTAATCCTATTCAGAATTTGTGGCGGGACATTAAAGTGTCTATCAAAGGAATAAACCAATTTAATAAAGATGAGCTTAGGGCCCTGGAGCAATCGGCGTGGAAAACATTCCACTCAAAACCTGTTAAAGACTTGTGGATTCAATGTCAATAAAAAATAATAGTTATTTCATAACATTGGGACATGGACATGGGACTGTCCGTGGAGGTGGAAAGTTTCTGATTGCCATTCACTTGGGAGTGGCCAGAAATGATTCCTTCATTGGGCAGTCCAAGCAGCTCACTACTTCCACGCAGTATGTCCTGGGCAATGGCTTTTCGGAAACCTCCGTTAGCTAGCTAGAGTGAGAAGGCGAAACAAATGAGCATCAAATCAGGTATAGTAGGTGACTGATGTCACTGAAGCTCATCAAACAATCGGGCATATTCTTTTGTCCTTAGAAGGCGGATGAGCCAAACATACGGGCCAACGGCGGATAGAAACTAAAAGAAGAAAATCCAGGTTCAACATATCGCATCCTGGTCAGCGTCTGATCCATAATGGGCGGCTGCAATCAAATATCCTGGCAGTAGGTAAAATGCAAAAACCCGGTGGGCTGGGTTTGCCTCCCGCCACCGTTCATAATGGCAGTGAAAATACAAAAACGAAACAGAAAACATAAACAACCCCTATTTGTTGACGACCCCCGCAAACGTTATAAGGACCACGATTTACGGATATGCACTTGGAATGTAAGAACTCTATATAGATCCGGTGCAAGTATCCAACTGGCAGATGTCCTCGAAAGTTATAAGGCTGACATTACCGCTATCCAGGAAATGCGATGGACAGGACATGGCTAAATAAAAATAAATGGTTTCCCATTACATCCCATGAAGGGACCGGGGAGAACTTCTCACAACCACTGAGCTGTGCGCTTTCCAGTTTTCACTCACTGATTGGGACCTACAGTTTTACACCGATTCCGAACGGTATTTTGAGAAGCTTTTTCATGGCTATATACTCGATAGTGTCGCCGTCACTAAGCGAGGTGACCGACGCCGAAAGAAATTTGAAGGTGGTCAGAGCAGGGTTTGAACCCAAGATCTCATGTACAAGAGCCGCGCACACTAACCATTGCACCACCGACGGCCACAGGACATGGCTGCACAAGAAAAAGAAACTGCGATATATACTACAGTTGCCATGAAAAAAAACATGAATTTGGTTGTGGATTTGTAGTTGGCAAAAGACTGCGACATCTAGTCTCTAGGTTCAATCCTGTGAGTGAACGAATAGCCACAATCCGCATAAAAGCGAAATATTTTTATATTTCCCTAATTTGTGTGCATGCCCCGACAGAAGAGAAAGATGATGATGCCAAAGACATATTCTATGAGCTCCTAGAGGAAACGTATGACCGCTGCCCTGGCCATGACATTAAGATTGTACTAGGAGATTTTAATGCCAAAGTAGGAAGGGAGAATGTGTTTAATCCAACTATTGGCAATTTCAGTCTTCATGCTGACAGTTCCGACAACGGTATGAGACTGATTGACTTTGCCGCGGCAAAAAACATGGTCATCAGTGGCACAAGATTCCAGCATAAAGACATCCACAAGGCTACTTGGGTATCCCCTGATCAAAGAACTAGGAACCAAATTGATCACGTGGTAATTGATGGAAGGCACTCATCCAGTGTAATGGACGTACGAGTGATCAGAGGAGCTAACATCGATTCTGATCACTACCTGGTAGCAGCAAAGGTTCGCACAAGATTAAGTAGAGCGAAAATCGTACGAAACCAGACGCAGAGGAAGCTGGACATCGGAAAGCTGCAATTACCAGAGGTAGCCACAGCCTACTCAAGGAAGCTCTCGCAACTTTTGGCACAGAACCCACCCCCTCCCGATGACGATCCTGATGCGCAGTGGAAACCCATTTCCGACTCTATAAAAACTGCCGCAACAACCGTACTTGGTTTCGAAAAACCGCTTCGCAACAAACCGTGGTACGATGAAGAGTGTCGCATAGCAAATGACGAAAAGAACGCTGCACGTATGGTAATGCTTCAGTCAATTGCAACGCGAGCTGCAACTGAGCGGTATAGGGAGAAGAGAAAGGAGGTAAACCGTCTCTTTAGGCGTAAGAAACGGCAGTGGAGAAAACGCGAGAGTGAGAAAATTGAGACATACAGAAGGAAGAACGAAGCCCGAAAATTCTACCAAAAAGTTAAAAACGGAACTAATGGACATGGTTCAGGGCCCCCCTTCTGTAAAGACAAAGACGGAAATCTCGTCGCAGATGTGCAGAGCATGTTGGGAATATGGAGAGAGCATTTCTCCGCGCTACTAGTACCTGAGATATCCGATGACGATGGGACAATCGATCACAATATGGACGACGACGTCGATTGCCCCCCTCCTAACCAAGACGAGGTCAGAACAGCTATTACCCGGCTTAAGAACAACAAAGCCGCAGGAGCCGATGGATTACCGGCGGAGCTGTTTAAGGCTGGCGGCGATGAGCTGATAAGGTGCATGCATCAGCTCATTAGCAAAATTTGGTTAGATGAATGCATGCCCGGCGATTGGAGTCTCAGTGTACTATGTCCCATATTTAAAAAAGGTGACCCGAGTATTTGTGCCAACTACCGTGGAATAAGCCTTTTATCCATAGCATATAAGGTTCTATCAAGTATAATGTGCGAAAGACTAAAACCAATTATCGCTGACCTGATTGGACCATACCAGTGTGGCTTTAGGCCTGGAAAATCGACAACTGACCAGATTTTCACGCTACGCCAAATCCTGGAGAAGACACACGAAAAACAAATCGACACCTATCATCTATTTATCGATTATAAAGCAGCCTTCGATAGTCCGATACGGGAGAAACTCTATGAAGCAATGTCTGAGCTTGGTATTCCTGCAAAACTCATACGCCTTTGCAGGATGACCTTGACGAACACCAAATCCGCAGTGAAAGTTGGTAAGGATCTTACCGAACCTTTCGAAACTAAGCGAGGCCTCAGGCAAGGCGACACCCTATCGTGCGATCTCTTTAACATCTTAATGGAGATCATTATGAGAAAAGCTGCAGTCAATATGAATAAAACCATCAGCAGCAAAAGTCACATGCTGCTCGCGTATGCTGATGATATAGATATCATTGGGCGCACAATTAGAGAAGTTACTGCGGTTTTTTCGAGAATTGAGAAGGAGTCAGCAAAAGTGGGTCTGACGGTGAATGAGGACAAGACAAAATTAATGGTTTCAACGAACAGGGCCTCCACGCGATTAGACCAAAGCGTGAACGTTGATAACCGTTATAACTTCGAGGTAGTGGACGAATTTATATACCTCGGATCTGCCGTGAACAAAAACAACAACGTCAGCCTTGAGATCAAACGGAGAATTGTGCTTGCGAATAGATGTTATTTTGGGCTAAGCAAGCACTTTAGAGATAAAGCCCTCTCTCGAGTAACAAAAGTCCAGCTGTACCAGACTCTCATTCAACCTGTCTTGCTTTATGGCGCAGAATCCTGGGTCCTATCGCAAGCAGACGAAACATCTGTAGGAGTCTTCGAGAGAAAAATACTCCGAAAAATTTATGGCCCTATAGTGCACAACGGCGAGTATCGGCGACGCATGAACCATGAGCTGTATGAGCTTTATCCTGACATTGACATAGTTAAGCGGATCAAGATAACGCGATTGCGCTGGCTAGGCCATGTCAGTAGAATGGATGAAGATGAACCAGCGCGAAGGCTTTTCGAAACCGAACTCGAAGGAAGACGAAAAATAGGAAGACCAAGACTCCGCTGGAGGGATCAGGTTGACGAATCCCTGCGTACACTTGGTATTGCCAACTGGAGAGATAAAGCAAAAGATCGAACTGGTTGGCGAAATATGTTATCTTCGTTTTGTAAGGTCCCTGACCCCCCGGGGTTGTCCGAGACCGGATAAGTAAGTAAGTAAGTTATTTCATAAAGTACTGAGATAATATAAAGGATGAATGAAACCTACATTTTATTTGACACAGGTATTTATTCTAGTTCAGATGATGAATCGCAATGACTCTGTTTTAATTCACAGGCAAAACGGGATATTTTGAAATATTTTGATTTATAGCTAATGATGTAATTTTAGATTACGACATTAATGTTCTAACATGTTATATCTAGTTCTTAATTGAACAATAAAAAATAAAAGTTATAAACAAAATTTAATTTTTCTACATTTGTTTTTGCTTTGAAAATTTTGATTAGTGTTGACTCTATGTCAACGCACACAACTGTATGTTGGGAAATTTCTTGTTTAATGGGTAGTTTTCTAGGTGGAGCCTGTAACCAATATTTACAGTGCTATTCTCGACCGAGTGACAAGCGTATTTGTCGTGATAGTAAATACATTTGTGACAAGAACTTCAATTAGCTGTTCTGGATGTCAAATAAAAGCTCTTTTTGTTTTAGTTGACAGTGATAGTTATAACGTTCTCAATAGTACATGACAATAAAAATGTTGTGGAAATACACAGCACACAATTAGGAAAATGGCTATATCTCGCAAACGAAGTGCCCAAACGAAGAATTAGCCAATTTATAACGGTTTCCAGGGATTTTACAAGAGTTGGTTCACAACACATGCTAAAAAGATTTGGCGACTTTGAAAAAAAATTACGATGTGAATTGAACCAAGTTTTCTAAAACCCTTGGAAACACGGAAAATTGGTTAATTTGTTGTTTGGACTCTCCGTTTAAAGAATAATTTTATGTAGCATTTTTTGTAATTGGTAATAAGTAGGGATGGGATTTCCATGCAAAACCTTGTTTTTTCTCAAAAGTCTAAAAGTATTTACTCAAATTATTTTGACGAATCACACAATTTGCAGAAAACCCACATTGACTTGTTGGTGCATATTTTTGCATTTATAAGATGGATTTTTTTGCATATGTATTACAAACCGTCGGTGGTGCAATGGGTAGTGTGCGCGCCTCTTGTACAGGAGATCCTGGGTTCGATCCCAGCTCCAACCACCTTAAAATTTCTTTCGACGACGGTCACCTCGCTTAGTGACGGCGACACTATCGAGTATATAGCCATGAAAGAGCTTCTCAAAATACCGTTCGGAATCGGTGTAAAACTGTAGGTCCCAATCAGTGAGTGAAAACTGGAAAGCGCACAGCTCAGTGATTGTGAGAAGTTCTCCCCGGTCCCTTCATGTGATGTAATGGGAAACCATTTATTTATTTTTATGTATTACAAAAGTAGGCAAAATTGTCAGTCTTCGGGAGAGGCTCAAGATACGCCAAGAAATTAGCCGAAAATACTAGAACATGAAAAATTTAAAAATTCTTGAATGACGGACCCATGGAACCCACTTGGTACCAAAAAGGATTGCGAGGACGATTTGCTGGTTTTATTTATTTCTTTGTAGAAGGCCTCAAAATAAGCCAGCAAAATTATATAACAATTTTAGATAACTCGATTAGTTATCGGGGCAAATGCCGGCTTCGTTTCCGATTTACAAGACCGTCCTATATCGTGTCAAATTAGGGTTATTTGAGTCCCAAGATGATGCACCACAAAACTAAAGACATCATTAAATTTGCGTAAAGAATGCGATTCGTTTCAATTACCATACTTGCCTGTTTTTGGCCGCAGCTAAATAGACCCGTATTTTCGACGCTGTAATCCTCATATTCGACTAATAGAAAAATAATTTTTAGTGTTCTTTATTTTCCTCTAATTTCGGTTTTTACCAAGTTGTAAGCTCCGTCGTAGGCTGGCAATTAAACATTATTGAGAATGTATTGCTGAATTTTTAATGTGCATATTTCTAAATGCATTTGTTTCAATTTTTAGGCAAATTTTGATCATTTACGAGCATGTCTTAGGTGCATATTGTTCAACAGTAAAGCATGAAACCCCCATCCCTACTAATACGTCTTTGTTAAGCAAAGTTATTGCCAGATTGAAAAATTATGAATTTCAATTGTTTTCAACAAACACAAAAGCTCTTAATAATGTAGTTTTTAGTTTTGGTAATAATGATATTATTTTTAAAACAAAAAAGCTTTAATCTTGCCACAGCAATTCCAGAATATGTAATTGAAATGCCAGTGACAAGAATTCAATGACAATAAACTCATGAATGTGACGAATGTCATGAATTCGAGAATAGCACTGTTAGTATATATTGTAGTTTTGAGCCCAATAAAAAGTAAATTTAGAAAAGCCAAAGTGAAAAAGTTTAAAAAAGAAATTTTTTTAAAATAATTGCCCTTTCTTAAAAAAGGTAAATTTTCTCAAAAAGAAAAAACATACTTATATTCTTAAACAAAGTGCATTTTCTTAAAAAAACTACCTTATCTCAACGAAGTACCTTTGTTTAAAAAAAGTAAATTTGCTTAGAAAAAGTACATTTTCTTAAAAAAAAGTACTTTTTTTAAATAAGTACCTTTTCTTAAAATAGTACCTTTTCTTACAACAAATTGCCTTTAATTTAAAAACTACCCTTTCTTTAAAGAGTACCTTTTTTGCGAAACAAAATAACTTCTCTTGAGATAAGTACCTACTCTTAAAAATGTACCTATTCTTCAAAAAATAGGACCAATTCTAAAAAAAAATTCCAATGTCTTCAAAAAATACCTTCTCTTCAAAAGAATACATTCTCTTAAAAAAAATACATTTTCTTACAGAAAAACTTTTTCTTAAAAGTACATTTTCTTAAAAATAAAATAATACCTTCTTTCTTTTCTTGAGATATGTTAGTAGTAGCCTTTCTGAAAATAAGTAAATTTTCTTAAAAAAATAACTTTTTCCTAAAAAGAGTACCACTTCTTTAAAAAGTACCTGTTCCTCTAAAAACGTACTTTTTGTAAACAAATGCATACTCCTTTTTCTTACAGAAAGTACATCTTCTTAAAAATAGTATCTTTTCTCAAAACAAACATTAGCTTTTAATAAAAGAAGTACCTACCTTTAAAAAATTACCTTTTCGGGAAAATATAATACATAATTCTTACAAAAACGACATAAAAATATACTTCTTTAAAAAACAAAATACATCCTACAAAACTTTGTTTCCAATTTTTCGACCTTTATTTTAATTATTCTTGACTAATTATCCAAGCTTAAGGTCACTCCTGATTTTATAAAACTTTTCGAAAATTTTCCTAAAAATAGTTTATCATGAATAAGTGTTGATTTATCCGACCTTTCGTATTGTATTCAAAAATTAAATTGTTCGAGCGTTTGGTCGTGTTTATTAATTAATTATATTTTTCGATATTTCGCTACCCTTTGAATAACATCGTCAGGAAAATATACACAATTATTAATTAGAAATGAAAACAATTGATAAACAAAATTGTTTCATGTCATTTGGAAAAACAACAATAACAAAAAATTAAAAAATTAAACAATTGAAAAAATTTTCTTGTCATATGAAAAATGTTCGAAGTTACAGCCAGAAAAATTTTTGTGTAGAAATAGTTTCTCTAATTTACAGCCAGAAAAATAATTTGGTTGAGAAAAATATGTACATAATGGTAAATTCAACAAGTTACATCCGGATATATTAAAAATGTTACCTAGTGACAAATTCAATGATACATCAAACAATTTTCGGTGAAATATTCTACATTTTACTAATTAAATGTCTAAAATTCTGTGCTACATTATCCGTATCTGCTTTAAAGTTCATTCCCTTCGCTATTGGAGTCCTTATTATATGTAACATTTCTAACATAAAACGACGTTTATAATTATTTTCCCTATACAAAACTGACGTATCTTGAAAGTTTGGAAAATGATTTAAGTTTGCACAGTGTGATGATAATGCTGTTTTTTGTGTAGAGATGTGTCTATACATATTTTTGATCTGATTTGTGTCCTGCAATTCTAGTCCTAAGTTTATTTTTAGTTGTACCATATTGCAACTTTCACTATTATTTCCTCCACAAGGTATTTTGTATACTATAGTAGATCTGTCAAATTTATCTATTCTATCTTTGGTTTTACTATTTTGTGAAACAAAATAAATTTTCTTGAGATAAGTACGTCCTGTTAGAAATGTACCTATTCCTGAAAAAAAGGACCAATTTAAAAAAAAATCCCAATACTTAAAAACAACCTTTCTTCATAAAAAAATACCTTTCTTACTCATCAGAGATGATTTTTATTTATTCGGCCTTTTTATTTGTACTTTTTAATTTTATTGTTCAAGCTCGAGGCCATTCTATATCTCCATTAATAGAGATATAGTTTTTTTAAAAAAGAAGTTTCCCAATACTTAACCTATGACAAACCGTATAGCTATTTCAAATCTAGACACAGATCTTCATCAGCGGTTGTTTGGAATGATGCTATTGAAAAATTCATCAAACTAAATGCAAACGAAATCTCATTTGAATTGAGAATTCACTATAATGCAAGTGATCGAAAAATATCGCAAGCAAAACACACAAGAAAACATTTGCAGAAACTTCTATCCATCTCCAGAGACCCATCGGTCCCCATTAAGCATGTTTTTTTGTTGTTGCCTAAAAGACAACCCAATTTTTTAACGTACAATAACAATTGCATGCAGTTTCGTCGTGCTCCACGTTATTCAAATTCATCAGGGATGATTTTTATTTATTCGGCCTTTTTATTGGTACTTGAGCTTGAACAATACAATCGAAAAGTACCAATAAAAAAGGCCGAATAAATAAAAATTTGCAAAACTCCTTTTTTAAAAAAATATATCTCTATTAATAGAGACATAGAATGGCCTCGAGCTTGAACAATAAAATTAAAAAGTACCTTTCTTACAAAAATTCCTTTCCTTAAAAGTACATTTTCTTAAAAATGAAAATAAGATAATTTTCTTAAAAAAATAACCTTTTCCTAAAAAGAGTACCACTTCTTTAAAAGAAACCACTTCCTAAAAAGAGTATCAGTTCTTTAAAAAGTAATTTTTTTTTCTTTTAAAAAAATTGCATACCCTTGGTTTTTTCTTACAGAAAGTTCTTCTTCTTAAAAATAGTATCTTTTCTTAAAAAAATTATTATCTTCTACTTCTTCTTAAAAATAGTACCTTTTCCTAAAAAACATTAGATTTTAATAAAAGAAGTACCTCCTTTTAAAAAAATACCTTTTCGGGAAAATAAAATAAAAATATACTTTTTTTTTTAAATACATTCTAAAAAGAAAAAAGTTTTCTTAAAGAAAGTTTATCATTTTACAAAAAGTATCTTTTCTTAAAGATTCATTTAAATTATCGTATTATTGAACGGGCGCCTTAGGCGCATTGAAACTAACTAGTACATAATATACATACAGCGAAAGGAACTTCGTTCCAACCGGGTGTCCCCTCACACCTCATGAGATATTTACACACCGGTTCATTTATTTAAATGCATTAAAAATTCCATATTCAACAGCCTGTATCTTTTACAATTTGTAACCGATTGGGGAATTTTAAAATTTAAATGGAAGCTAGACATCTTGATATATAAAATCATGACAATAGTGATTTCTTAACTAAAAAACTTTTTTTTGAGCAATTTATAAAAAAAGTCCAAAAGTGTTCTATTTTTTATTGGTTCACTTGAATAAAGGCACTTTAACTAATTTTAATGAAAAACAGTTTTTCTTGTTTTTTTTTAATTTATTTTACTTTATTTAAGAACTATTAATAATGGGTACAACCCCCTTTGTGTTTAATAACTTCAAATATACGAGTTTTCATTGAGAGATAAAGAGAATTTATGTAATCCAACGAAATTTGATTTCAAGCATTCCAATTAGTGACTGCTTGTCATCAAATTGTCTACCTCCTTCATAGACCTTACGAGATAACCAACCCTAGACATTTTCCATAATGTTTAGATCTGGCAAATAGGGTGGCCAGTCAAGAATATTAACATTTTGGCTTGCAATGAATGAACTCCTTTACTACTCTGACGTTGTGTATAGGGGCATTATCCTGTTGCAATTTCCATTATATGGGACCAAATAGTTCACTGAACTTCGGAAAAGACGATTCCAATAACGTTTTATAGCTTGTACCAGTAATTTTTGCACTTTGAAATTCAAGATCAAAGGTGCCATAGTACGTTATAGCACCCCACACCATAACGCCGCCCTCTCGACTGTGATGTCGGTTCAAAAAACGATTTTCTTTGCGCAGATCATGGAAATAATAGTTGTAGCCATCAGGTCCATCCAAATTAAACTTCTTCTCATCCGTAAATGCAACGGTTCTCCAGTCATTTACATGACCTCTTGGCTGCACATCCCACACCATGTAGTCTCTTGCGAATTGAAACCACTTTTCCTTACGAGGAGCATTAAGTGGTGGCATTTTTTGTAATTTCAGTTATTTAAGATACTCACAGCTCTTAATTACTCTGCGTACTGTGGACTTGTTCGCTTCCACTCCAGCCTGAGCTCTTAATATTGACAAGGATAAGGCAGAATTAGAAGCAATTCTGATGATTTTTCTTTTCTCAAAAGTAGATAAAGACAATGAAAGCGTTCCTTTAAAACTTTTTGCATACCCCTCGGGGTCCTTGATGTAATTGTCGACTACTGTTTGGCTCCGTCCAATTTTTTTTTAGCTACTGCGCGGTTACAATATCCTTCAGAAGGGTAAACATATATTTTAGTTTTTTCCGGCAGCTTTAACATTTTTCGTTTTGCCATTTTGACTCGTAAAATGATTAAGATGTAATAAATTGTAATAAACAAACGCTCCATACAAAAAATCATCCCTTACTTTAAAAATAATAATGTATGTGCCTTTATCAAGTGAACCAAAAAAATAGCACATTTTTGGACTTTCTTTTTATAAATTGCTCAAAAAAAATTATTTAGTTAAGAAATCACTGTTGTCATGATTTTTTTTATATCTCAAGATGTTCAGCTTCCATTTCCATTTTAAAATTCTGCAATCGGTTACAAATTGCAAAAGATACAGAGGCTGCTGAATATGGAATTTTTAGTGTCTTTAAATAAATGAACCGGAGTGTATATTAAAATTATTCGATTCTATAATTACATAAATTGTCTAAATTGCAATTTCCTCTGGCAATTTTGTTACTTAACCTAGGGAAAATGATTTTTGTCAACCGCCACTTAGGGTTGCAATGGGCGCCTTTTAGAAAAACAAGCAGAATTTATGTTCTTAAAGTCGTACAAACTGTAATTTTTGAAAATACTTATATGTATATGACTGGTAAAGGTAATAAATAACCCTAAGATCATGGCGGAAAATATAATTGTTGTGTTTGTTTTCTCCAAAATTCATATCATAAAACATTTAATTACTTTCGCTTTTTTTGCAGCTAAAACTTAAAATTATTATATAACAAATGTTGTAACGCAACAAATTGTCACTTTTGTAATGAAAGCAATTAAACACAATATGACAACAACAAACAAAAAAAAAACAACCAACCAACGTAAATTCCATCTACTCCTATCCATCCATCTACTCCAATCACACTATCGCTGTGACAACGAAAATACAATTTTTGTTTAATTAACTTTTTCACGTGTTATTACGGACACAACGTTTTGTCACTTTAGATGTTTTAAAACACTTGTAACGTTTTAATTTGTTGGTGGTGACAAATCTTCATGGCACTTCTTTTCACTTCTGGGTGGGTGGGTGGATTCGTTGCGCCTGAGTGAATTTAATGAAGGAATTGAAATTTCATTGCACTTACCCCGTATACCAGGGACCACGGGGTCCGTACAGGAATCTCTTGGCACATTTCCATTTTTTCTTAATGTGACTGCATTTACGTTTATGCTGCAACGCAGCCGCATTCAGGCGTGTCGTTTCTTCAACTTGACGCACCTTCCATGGTATGACAACTTTTTTCTATGAAATTAATAAAAAAAATAAATAAAAAAACATTTTGTTAATTCAAGACACTCTGGTGTGTATTTTTATCTTCCTACTTACCTGAAATACTGTTCTATTCTCTGCTTGGAATGTACTGCGCTTTTTCGACGCCACTTTACAAGCTTCATAACATTCGGCCCAAAAGCGATTGATTGGCTCCCAAAGATTGATTTCAACTTCACGTTGATACGAGTCATATAGAGGTTGTATCTGCAAACAAGAAGAAGAAGGTAAATTAAAGGTATAAGGTAAAATATTAAAAAGGTAAATAAAATGAATGTTGATATCTCTTTTAAATCGAAATGGTCGCAAAGCACCGAGCTTTATTTCGAAAAGAATCCAAAACATTATTTGAGTAGAGAATAACTGGGTGTTATATCCAATATGCACGTCTGAAATGACCAGGAATATGTATATTGTGGGTCCAGGTGCGGAGATTACAACCCTAGTTTCAAAATTTGTAAACCCCGATTTATGTTCAAACCCGTGTCTGTAGACCTTTTGCACTGGCTGCAGGGTGGTCAGTTTTGAGTCGATTTAAAAATCAATAACGGATTTAGAAAGAAGACGATTTGGCCTTTTCAACTGTTTGTACCATTTACTATATGGCTTTTCTTTGTAGAAAATAACAGATTTTGATATTTTTTTCAAAATATTCTTAAATAAGTGATGATTTATCCGAGCTTTCGTATTGTATTCAAAAATTAAACTGTTCGAGAGTTTGGTCGTAATTTTAATTAATTATATTCTTCGATATTTCGCTACCCTTTGGATATTGTTTCATTTCTAATTAATAATTGTGTATATTTTCCTGACGATGCTATCCAAAGGGTAGCGAAATATCGAAGAATATATTTAATTAATGAACACGGCCAAACGATCGAACAATTTAATTTTTGAATAAAATATTCTTAATGTTCTTAAAATCGTTCTATTCTGAATTTTTTAACATTTTCTTGACACGGTATGTAAATATTTTATCAAGATCGATGTTGCGATTTTTATTCATGTTATACTTTCGAAATTATTATTGAAAATGCCAAACAATTTTCATTGTAAATTAGTTTCAAATATTTAAATCGCCTGAAAACTGACCACTTTGCAACAAGTCACCTACTTGTTGGCCTTAAAACAGATTACAATGTTTGTTCATCGAATTGTTCTCGCAAAAATGCCATGGTTTCCGTCATTGTGTGGCATGTAGGGCTGTCTTCTTGGAACCAAATGCTGTCAATATCATGCACGCAGAAAAATCTTTTTTTGTTGTTTGGATGCAAATGTAACATATTTGTTGCATGTCGCAAATATACTATACTTGTGCCCAAATATAACATGTTTGAGACACAATGATTAATAGTTATTAATACAAGCGTGGCTGATGAAAGCCGCTACAAAAAAAATTTAATAACTTTTTTTCTATTTAATGAATCTGGTATATTTTTTTATTTTGCTGATTGATTTTTAGATTTAACAAAAATGGATGACTGGGACACTGAAACAAGAATATATGGATTGTCCGCCGCTGTCACGTAATGGAGTCCGTAGTTTCGGTCCAAAGAGAGTATAGGCGCACGTTTGACGGCAATCCTCTGAACAGATGGACCATAATGAGACTTGTTAATAATTTTGCCGAGCATGGGACAGTCAACAGAAGACCTTACCATCGAAACCCTTCAGTTCGGACAGCAGCTGTAGCTGCTGCCATACAAAACAATCCAAGAGTTTCGACAAGAAGCTTATCTACTCACATGGGTACAAGCAGGCAGTCATTGCAGTCAATTATGCACAAAGATTTGGACTTATTCCCATATAAAATTCAAATGGCCAACAAACGGAACGCAGCAGACTTCCCGATTCGCTTGGAATTTTGCCAGAAGATGCTTCAAATGGTGGAAGAGGACGGAATATGGAGTGCTTCCAACCCACAGATACTCCATGAGGCGGAATTGCATCCACTTTTTGTCACGGTATGGTGTGCAGTTTCATCACGCTGCATTGTCGGGCCCTACTTCTTCGAAGAAAACGGTCACACCGTTACGGTTACCTTACATCGTTACTTGAGCATGTTGGGGGAGTTTTTCTATCCAGAATTACGCCGAATTTTCAACTCTGTGTGGTTTCAGCAAGATGGTGCAACTGCTCACATAGCCCGGCCTGTTATGACAAAATTGCGACGAAAATTTCCCAATAAGGTGATATCCAGAAACTCCACATTTCGTTAGCTCCCCAGGTCGCCTGACCTTACCGCACCTGAGTTTTTTTTGTCGGGTTATTGCAAACAGGAAGTCTACAAAGTAACACCAACAAAGCAATCCATTCGAGAAACAATTGCGGCTATTCCTGTCTCAACTCTCCAAGCAGTAATGAACAACTTTTTGGCAAGATGCCGCACATGCATCAACGAGCAGGGGGGCATTTAAATTCCATTATTTTTAAAACTACTTAAGCTATATTTAATAAAATTGAATGAGTCTTAACATGAATAAAAGAAAAATTAATTCCATACAGTGAAAAAAAAAGTTATTTGAGTTTTTAATGTAACAATATGTATGTATATGTTTTTGAAACCCAAATGTGGCTTTGTTTGTTGAAAACCGCCAAAAACAAAAACGAGATAAACAACAAAGACACAAAAAGACAACAGATCTTCAATTCATGAAAATAATGCTCGCAAACATGTACATGATTCCTGCAATATGTTGATGGGGCCGTTATTTTTCAGCGTGTGGGCTTCAATTTCACTTCAATTCACACTTACATTCCGGCCGACCTCATTTTTGGAAAAATATTGTGATTTCATCAACCTATAAATGGCAGCTCTTGAACCTTTTCGCATTTCTCTTCAGCCTCACGAAGGTATTTGTACTTTTTGACGTCGCCATTAAGCCCGAAATGGGTCTCATCACTGAACATAATTTTGGTCGGAAACAGTGGCGCTGTGCCAGGCGAATAAATTTCATAATGAAATGTCAAACATTACTGAACTAAAATACCATGGGAGTTTGATCTGTCATAAAATCCCTACTGGAATCCCTGTAAATCAGTCAGTTTTTATACAGTAGATTTCGCGAAAATTAAAATTTTTAGTTTTATCAGTTGATATCCAATACACAGCTGATCGACTATGAAGTACGAAATTTATAGAAAACGGAGTACATAGGCGAGAGAACGATAAGCAACCAGAGGCAAACCACGCAGGAAACTAAATATAAATATTGTTTGATTGATACTAATGAGAGCTGTTGGGTTGGCAAGAAAGTAACTTCGGTTTTCCCACACAGATGGCGCTTTTGTCATTTTTGAAATGATTTTGAAATACTTTGATAGGCTGAGTAATTACAGTTACACAGCTGACATTTCAAGCTTAAATTTGTGAGAAAAAAATGGTGTTATATAACATCCCATGAAGGGATTGAGGAGAGCTTCTCACAATCAGTGAGATGTGCGCTTTCTAGTTTTTACACTCACTGAGTGGGACTTAAAATTTTACACCGGTTCCGAACGGTATTTTGAGAAGCTTTTTCATGGCTAAGTACTCGATAGTGTCTCCATCACAAAGCGAGGTTACCGTCGTCAAAAGAAATGTAAGATGGTCTGAGCAGGGATCGAACCCACGTTCCCATGTACAAGAGCCGCGCACACTAACCATTGCACCACCGACGGCAACAATGAAACTAGCCAAAATTATTCTATTACGCCCTCTAGCTAATATATTTAGAACATTATTAAGGCGAAACGGGCGTGTGGTTTCCGTATGCACCATACAATTAGTTGCCTATAAAACCATAGAACAATAGATAAGAGTCGCCATACATTCTCTCGATGACGTTTTCTCATTTCATTGAGTTCGATTTGCTGTTGTATCTTTGGTTGGACATAAAACGGAGATCCCAATCCCTTCATGGGATGTTCCATTTCTTTTTTCATTTTGAGCCAAGATTCCCGTGCCAACGTAGTTTTGGTGAAAAGATTCCAGCCGTTAAAAGTCGGTAGTACATAGGAAAAGCTAATGGGCCTTAAGCACCGTATTCAGTTCTTTTCGTAAGAAATGTTGTCATTTATATCTAAACGAAACATGTTGTTGCAGAGTTCCCAACTATCTCTGATTTGCCTTGCAAATATTTCATTAATAATTTATCATTTTATTTTTAACGAAGAGAGAGAAGCTTTGACTCATCTCACGTTTCCTTTCACACTCTTTGTGGTGCGGTCGGTGTGATAGAGAGATGTTTGACGAAAACTGACTTACACGAGGTGGAATTACAAGAACTTCTGACTTTAATTTTCCATGTCGTTTTGGTGAAAAACTGTGAAATTTAAATGTGTTTTACACTATTTTATTGACTGTTATTAGGTCTGTCTGTTTACTCGATAATTTGTACAAATTATTACTGGATGTTGTCTGTTTACTCCAAAAGCCAGTAAAAGAGAGCCCGAGAGATTTTTTTGACAGTTCAACGATAGAGAATTTACAAGTTTTTACTGGAGAGTTTTTTCCCAGTAAGAAAGAAAACATATGTTTTGTGGAAGCAGCTGTTTTATACAAATAAACAAATTAAAAGAAAATAAAATTGAAATTTAACAATGGAAGTTGTAAGTAATAAAAGGTTTATCAACAGAGACGCTACAAAAATAAATCGATAGGGACAGCAAACAACGCCATATTTTTTCCCGCTCTTTTGACATTGCTCTTCAGTAAGGTTTGACATTTCATCATGAAAAGATATACGAGCCAATAACGAGTCGAAATTATTAAAATTTACTACCGAAATTTGGAGTCAGTGGCCTCAACTTTAACCAATTTATGGTCGTCATAATCGTCCTACCAGATCAACAATTGAGCGTCTAGTGGAAAAATTTGAATCCACAGGCACAGTACAAAATATTCCCGTGCCAGTGAGACAAAGAAGTGCCCGTAGTGTCGAGAATATTGCTGCCGCTGAGGCTTCAGTTCAAGAAAGCCCAAATGTGTCTCTCACACGTCGTTCTCAAGCGTTGGGCATCTCTGTGACGTCATTGTGGCGAATTTTGCGAAAAGACCTTGGCCTACATCCTTACAAGATCAAATTGACGCAAGAACTGAAGCCGCTTGACCACCATAAGCGTCGTATGTTCGTGAATTGGGCTGAGCAACAACTTGAAAATGATTCGGATTTTCATCGGAAAATCATCTTCTGCGATGAGGCTCATTTCTGGCTGAATGGCTTCGTCAATAAGCAAAATATGCGTTATTGGTCAGACAGCAATCCACACGTAATCCATGAGTCATCATTGCATCCCGAAAAAATTACGGTTTGGTGCGGTTTATGGGCCGGCGGCATCATTGGGCCGTACTTCTTCCGTGATGATCAAGACCGGCACATTACTGTGAATGCGAATCGCTACCGTTCAATGATAACCGAATATTTTTGGTCCCAATTGGATAATATGGACTTGGAGGACATGTGGTTCCAACAGGAAGGCGCCACAAGCCACACAGCGAATGCCACAATCAATTTATTGCAAACCAAGTTTGGTGAACGTGGTATCTCACGAAATGGCCCAGTCGATTGGCCGCCTCGGTCGTGCGATTTGACGCCGTTAGATTATTTCCTGTGGGGCTACGTCGAGTCTATGGTCTATGCTAAATTGGTAACTAAAACCGGGTTTGTTTTTTTAAAATGGTAGCGCTCTTTTGTAGCGCTCTTATTGAAAAACCCGTTAGATATGAGAAGTGTTTTTTGTGCATTTTAATATGAATAAAGTCAATAAATACAATGTACAACATAATTTATTGCAGAATGGTAATAAAAAACAGTGCGATCGTTTCGTTTTTAAGGCTTGCTCTTTTGCCTACTATTGGACGCAATTCCTTCACATTGGCTATCAACATTTTAGTTGTGGAGTATAATCTGTCTTACTCTCTCAAAAATAGTTACTGAGTAATTCTTACTGGGAAAGTAAACAGACAGGCCTATTGTTAGCATATATTTGTGTTGTATTTAACACAATAATTTTAACACACAAAACGAAATATCGTTTGTTGTAATTTTGTTGGTTGTTTTGAACCATTGCCTCTATCTGGTATTATTGAAGCAATTCTTTTCAACCAACCAACGTTCATTTCACACCCGTCATTTAAAAACTCTCCGACAATTTTCATATTAAACAACAAGCGTCGGGCATTTAAACTACATTTAAATGGAGAATTTTCAACTGTGGGGGGAAATCAAAAATTAAAGATACGTTATGCCAGGATATTCAAGGATATAGGATACTTTGGGGTTTTCAATATCATTGAACCACAACGACATGACTGTTGTATGGGGTTATTGCAAGCTTTAAAATGATATACAAAATTTTGAAATCCATTAACGCATTCCAAAGTTACGCCATTTTTAAGTCAGGTCCATTTTTCAGAAAGTGCCATACAATACCTACTTCAACGAACCATAAAACAAAAACGACTTTGAATTTTGACTCAATTCTGGTGTCATAGAATTCGTATGGACGGCGAAAAACCTCTGTCCAAATTTTATACCAATTAAAAGTGGGAATTACACATTCTCACAATCAGTAAGTGAACTGTGCGGTTTCTATTTTTAAACTCACTAATTGCGTCCAACAGTTTTTCACCGATTAGGAAATTTTTCATGACTAATAACTCGTTGGTGGCTGGCTGACGCCTTCAATTAGCGTCTGTGACAGTCACCAAAAGAAGAATGGTCAGAAGGGTTCTAGAAGCCGCGTTCACATGCCCAATTATCATTTAAACATTTAACTTTTATTGTTCAATTCATTTTTCTATACTAATACACTTAAAATAAAATATTATAAATATTGCATGTTTATAAATAATGCGCCGCCATGCTGCTATGCATTTATCCCGCGCTGCTCGCTGTTTTCTATTATAGGACCATATATTTTTCCTAGCATTTTTCTCTCGAAGACTCGCAGTCGTGTATCATCAGCATGCGATGTTACCCAGGATTCTGCGGCATAAAGCAAGACAGGTTATATGAGAGTCTGGATCTTCGTTCCTCGAGAGAGAGAGAGTCATATCTCAGAAGTGCGCCCGAAATAACACCAGCTTGCAAGCATAATTCTCCATGTGATTTCCAGGCTGACGTTATTGCTTCTGTTCACGGCAGATTTGAGGTAAATAAATTCGTCCATTACATCGAAATTATAACGGTTATCAACGTTCATCCAACCGGGTGGATGGCACTGCTTCTCGAAACCATTAATTTTACCTTGTCCTCGTTTACTGCCAAACCCAATTTTTCTGATTCCTTCTCAATTCTCGAAAATACTGCAGTAACTTCCTCTATGCGCTCACAGAACATGTCTTCGGTGTCATCGTTTTTTTGTTCCGTCGGGGCATGTAGACAAATTAGCAATACGTTAAAGTATTTCGCTTTTATGCGGATGGTGGCTATACGTTCACGCAAGTGGTTGGACCTTGAAACCAGATGTCGCAGTCTTTTGCCAACTACAAAGCCGCAACCAAATTCATGATTTTTTCATGGCAGCAGGAGTATATGTCACCGTTTTACTTCCTTGTACTGCCAAGACCTGTCCATCGCATCTTCTGGATAGCAGTAATGTCAGCCTTACAATTAACGAAGACATTTGACAGTTAGATAGTGGCACTGGATCTGTATAGTGTTCTAACATTCCAAATGCATATCCGCCAATGCATATAACGATTGCGGGTGACGGCAACAAATAGAGGGTTTTATGTATCTCATTCTCATTACCAATATAACGATGGCGGAAAGCAAGCCCAGCCCACCGTGGTTTTGCATTTTACCTACTGCCAGGATGCTTATGTTTCAGTCACCCACTATGGATCAGACGCTGTGTGTCGAATGCAGTGTGTCTAAACTGGATTTTTGTCTCTTTACTTTCCGCCGTTGGCAAGTAGTGTTGACTCATCCGCCTTAAATAGACAAAATAATATGTCCGCTGGTTCGAAGATCTTCAGGGTTAGGGTCACCTATTTAACCTGAGACGCATCACTGATCGCATAACCATTCAGGCAGCTCATTTGTTTATCACTCTAGCATGCTACCGGAGGGTTCCGACATAGCCATTGCCCCGGGACATACTTCGATGAACAGTCGGAACTAGGGTTTGAACTCACATTGGTGAATGATCATTTCGAAGATTATGAGTCTTCTTATCAGACCCTTTGCGTTCTAGACCAGTGACAGTCTGGTTCAATTGTGTCACTAATTCCAGTTTTCCTTTTCGGGGTTTCTCTCCTCTTTCTCTCTTCCTATGTGCTGTTGTTACATGTATCGGGGCCAGAGTGTTCAAAACCGGCGAAACCGGTTAACCAGATGTCTTGCAATTAACCGTGTGCCGGTTTTTTTTTAAACTTAAGTTTAGAATACACCGAAAACCGGTTATTTAACGTCGGTTAACCGGGTTTTACTCAATTTGTGTTAAATATTCTTACAAAAAGTTAATAATTAAACAAAGAACGATTTAATTATCAAATATTAATGCTTTTTTTTTGGATTAAGCAGAATAAGATCTACATAAGGTTTTACAATTTGTTTATTACAAACCAATTTGATAATTTGAATAACAGTTAAATAATTTATATTAGTATATAAATTAAGATTTTACACTTTATAGGATTTTCATACATGAAAATAAGTTTAACGTGAATATGAATTAAACTTCAAATTATATATTGCACACGCATTGCATATTGGAATGTGATTTACATTTTAATTTAAAAATTAAACATTGACAAAATTAAATACAGCTGTGAAATTTTGAGATCGTAATAATAAAAGTAATATTAAATTAAATTCAATTCAATTTACTACAATTTACTTCTCCAACTCAATTCAGTATAATTCAATTCAATCCACTCCAACCCCATTCAGTTCAGTTCAATTCAATCTAATTCAAGTCAATTCAATTCAGTCCAATTCAACTCAATTCAATTCAATTAAATTCAATTTAATTCAATTTAATTCAATTCAATTCAATTCAATTTAATTCAATGCAATTATATTCAATTCAATTCAAAATAATTCAATTCAATTCGATATAATTCACTTCAATTGAATTCAATTCAATTCGAATCAATTCAATGCAATTAAGTTCAAACGAGTTCAATTCAATTCGATTTAATTTTTTTATTTTTTTTTTTTTTTTAAGACCAGCACTCAGGGGATGCCCCCTATAAATGTAATGCATTGTGCTGGCGACGGAAATTTAGGTAGAGGAGGGTGGAAAGAGGGAGTAGTGCTCATTTACATTTGCCTTGAATCGCTGTATGACACAATTGGCGGGAAATACACTCGCGGGAAGTTAATTCCACATACGGACCGTACGACTGAAGAACGAATTTGCTCTGTAGTGTGTTGTGCGATCGACTGGCCAATAGATAGTAAACGGATGGGAGTTCCTTGAAAGCCGCGTACCTCTGCCAAATGTCCTCACATCTGGTATAAGTTGACGGATGTCCGAGGAACACGCACCGTGAAAATACCGATAGAACACTGTCACGCAACCCACATTACGCCGATGCTCAAGGGAGGCAATAGAGCTGGACACCCTACTGTCCCCTATCAACACCTTTGCTCTCCTTTGTACACGGTCCAGCAACTCCAAAGATGACTTTGGAGCACCGAAATTTGGAGTCAGTGGCCTCAACTTTAACCAATTTATGGTCGTCATAATCGTCCTACCAGATCAACAATTGAGCGTCTAGTGGAAAAATTTGAATCCACAGGCACAGTACAAAATATTCCCGTGCCAGTGAGACAAAGAAGTGCCCGTAGTGTCGAGAATATTGCTGCCGCTGAGGCTTCAGTTCAAGAAAGCCCAAATGTGTCTCTCACACGTCGTTCTCAAGCGTTGGGCATCTCTGTGACGTCATTGTGGCGAATTTTGCGAAAAGACCTTGGCCTACATCCTTACAAGATCAAATTGACGCAAGAACTGAAGCCGCTTGACCACCATAAGCGTCGTATGTTCGTGAATTGGGCTGAGCAACAACTTGAAAATGATTCGGATTTTCATCGGAAAATCATCTTCTGCGATGAGGCTCATTTCTGGCTGAATGGCTTCGTCAATAAGCAAAATATGCGTTATTGGTCAGACAGCAATCCACACGTAATCCATGAGTCATCATTGCATCCCGAAAAAATTACGGTTTGGTGCGGTTTATGGGCCGGCGGCATCATTGGGCCGTACTTCTTCCGTGATGATCAAGACCGGCACATTACTGTGAATGCGAATCGCTACCGTTCAATGATAACCGAATATTTTTGGTCCCAATTGGATAATATGGACTTGGAGGACATGTGGTTCCAACAGGAAGGCGCCACAAGCCACACAGCGAATGCCACAATCAATTTATTGCAAACCAAGTTTGGTGAACGTGGTATCTCACGAAATGGCCCAGTCGATTGGCCGCCTCGGTCGTGCGATTTGACGCCGTTAGATTATTTCCTGTGGGGCTACGTCGAGTCTATGGTCTATGCTAAATTGGTAACTAAAACCGGGTTTGTTTTTTTAAAATGGTAGCGCTCTTTTGTAGCGCTCTTATTGAAAAACCCGTTAGATATGAGAAGTGTTTTTTGTGCATTTTAATATGAATAAAGTCAATAAATACAATGTACAACATAATTTATTGCAGAATGGTAATAAAAAACAGTGCGATCGTTTCGTTTTTAAGGCTTGCTCTTTTGCCTACTATTGGACGCAATTCCTTCACATTGGCTATCAACATTTTAGTTGTGGAGTATAATCTGTCTTACTCTCTCAAAAATAGTTACTGAGTAATTCTTACTGGGAAAGTAAACAGACAGGCCTATTGTTAGCATATATTTGTGTTGTATTTAACACAATAATTTTAACACACAAAACGAAATATCGTTTGTTGTAATTTTGTTGGTTGTTTTGAACCATTGCCTCTATCTGGTATTATTGAAGCAATTCTTTTCAACCAACCAACGTTCATTTCACACCCGTCATTTAAAAACTCTCCGACAATTTTCATATTAAACAACAAGCGTCGGGCATTTAAACTACATTTAAATGGAGAATTTTCAACTGTGGGGGGAAATCAAAAATTAAAGATACGTTATGCCAGGATATTCAAGGATATAGGATACTTTGGGGTTTTCAATATCATTGAACCACAACGACATGACTGTTGTATGGGGTTATTGCAAGCTTTAAAATGATATACAAAATTTTGAAATCCATTAACGCATTCCAAAGTTACGCCATTTTTAAGTCAGGTCCATTTTTCAGAAAGTGCCATACAATACCTACTTCAACGAACCATAAAACAAAAACGACTTTGAATTTTGACTCAATTCTGGTGTCATAGAATTCGTATGGACGGCGAAAAACCTCTGTCCAAATTTTATACCAATTAAAAGTGGGAATTACACATTCTCACAATCAGTAAGTGAACTGTGCGGTTTCTATTTTTAAACTCACTAATTGCGTCCAACAGTTTTTCACCGATTAGGAAATTTTTCATGACTAATAACTCGTTGGTGGCTGGCTGACGCCTTCAATTAGCGTCTGTGACAGTCACCAAAAGAAGAATGGTCAGAAGGGTTCTAGAAGCCGCGTTCACATGCCCAATTATCATTTAAACATTTAACTTTTATTGTTCAATTCATTTTTCTATACTAATACACTTAAAATAAAATATTATAAATATTGCATGTTTATAAATAATGCGCCGCCATGCTGCTATGCATTTATCCCGCGCTGCTCGCTGTTTTCTATTATAGGACCATATATTTTTCCTAGCATTTTTCTCTCGAAGACTCGCAGTCGTGTATCATCAGCATGCGATGTTACCCAGGATTCTGCGGCATAAAGCAAGACAGGTTATATGAGAGTCTGGATCTTCGTTCCTCGAGAGAGAGAGAGTCATATCTCAGAAGTGCGCCCGAAATAACACCAGCTTGCAAGCATAATTCTCCATGTGATTTCCAGGCTGACGTTATTGCTTCTGTTCACGGCAGATTTGAGGTAAATAAATTCGTCCATTACATCGAAATTATAACGGTTATCAACGTTCATCCAACCGGGTGGATGGCACTGCTTCTCGAAACCATTAATTTTACCTTGTCCTCGTTTACTGCCAAACCCAATTTTTCTGATTCCTTCTCAATTCTCGAAAATACTGCAGTAACTTCCTCTATGCGCTCACAGAACATGTCTTCGGTGTCATCGTTTTTTTGTTCCGTCGGGGCATGTAGACAAATTAGCAATACGTTAAAGTATTTCGCTTTTATGCGGATGGTGGCTATACGTTCACGCAAGTGGTTGGACCTTGAAACCAGATGTCGCAGTCTTTTGCCAACTACAAAGCCGCAACCAAATTCATGATTTTTTCATGGCAGCAGGAGTATATGTCACCGTTTTACTTCCTTGTACTGCCAAGACCTGTCCATCGCATCTTCTGGATAGCAGTAATGTCAGCCTTACAATTAACGAAGACATTTGACAGTTAGATAGTGGCACTGGATCTGTATAGTGTTCTAACATTCCAAATGCATATCCGCCAATGCATATAACGATTGCGGGTGACGGCAACAAATAGAGGGTTTTATGTATCTCATTCTCATTACCAATATAACGATGGCGGAAAGCAAGCCCAGCCCACCGTGGTTTTGCATTTTACCTACTGCCAGGATGCTTATGTTTCAGTCACCCACTATGGATCAGACGCTGTGTGTCGAATGCAGTGTGTCTAAACTGGATTTTTGTCTCTTTACTTTCCGCCGTTGGCAAGTAGTGTTGACTCATCCGCCTTAAATAGACAAAATAATATGTCCGCTGGTTCGAAGATCTTCAGGGTTAGGGTCACCTATTTAACCTGAGACGCATCACTGATCGCATAACCATTCAGGCAGCTCATTTGTTTATCACTCTAGCATGCTACCGGAGGGTTCCGACATAGCCATTGCCCCGGGACATACTTCGATGAACAGTCGGAACTAGGGTTTGAACTCACATTGGTGAATGATCATTTCGAAGATTATGAGTCTTCTTATCAGACCCTTTGCGTTCTAGACCAGTGACAGTCTGGTTCAATTGTGTCACTAATTCCAGTTTTCCTTTTCGGGGTTTCTCTCCTCTTTCTCTCTTCCTATGTGCTGTTGTTACATGTATCGGGGCCAGAGTGTTCAAAACCGGCGAAACCGGTTAACCAGATGTCTTGCAATTAACCGTGTGCCGGTTTTTTTTTAAACTTAAGTTTAGAATACACCGAAAACCGGTTATTTAACGTCGGTTAACCGGGTTTTACTCAATTTGTGTTAAATATTCTTACAAAAAGTTAATAATTAAACAAAGAACGATTTAATTATCAAATATTAATGCTTTTTTTTTGGATTAAGCAGAATAAGATCTACATAAGGTTTTACAATTTGTTTATTACAAACCAATTTGATAATTTGAATAACAGTTAAATAATTTATATTAGTATATAAATTAAGATTTTACACTTTATAGGATTTTCATACATGAAAATAAGTTTAACGTGAATATGAATTAAACTTCAAATTATATATTGCACACGCATTGCATATTGGAATGTGATTTACATTTTAATTTAAAAATTAAACATTGACAAAATTAAATACAGCTGTGAAATTTTGAGATCGTAATAATAAAAGTAATATTAAATTAAATTCAATTCAATTTACTACAATTTACTTCTCCAACTCAATTCAGTATAATTCAATTCAATCCACTCCAACCCCATTCAGTTCAGTTCAATTCAATCTAATTCAAGTCAATTCAATTCAGTCCAATTCAACTCAATTCAATTCAATTAAATTCAATTTAATTCAATTTAATTCAATTCAATTCAATTCAATTTAATTCAATGCAATTATATTCAATTCAATTCAAAATAATTCAATTCAATTCGATATAATTCACTTCAATTGAATTCAATTCAATTCGAATCAATTCAATGCAATTAAGTTCAAACGAGTTCAATTCAATTCGATTTAATTTTTTTATTTTTTTTTTTTTTTAAGACCAGCACTCAGGGGATGCCCCCTATAAATGTAATGCATTGTGCTGGCGACGGAAATTTAGGTAGAGGAGGGTGGAAAGAGGGAGTAGTGCTCATTTACATTTGCCTTGAATCGCTGTATGACACAATTGGCGGGAAATACACTCGCGGGAAGTTAATTCCACATACGGACCGTACGACTGAAGAACGAATTTGCTCTGTAGTGTGTTGTGCGATCGACTGGCCAATAGATAGTAAACGGATGGGAGTTCCTTGAAAGCCGCGTACCTCTGCCAAATGTCCTCACATCTGGTATAAGTTGACGGATGTCCGAGGAACACGCACCGTGAAAATACCGATAGAACACTGTCACGCAACCCACATTACGCCGATGCTCAAGGGAGGCAATAGAGCTGGACACCCTACTGTCCCCTATCAACACCTTTGCTCTCCTTTGTACACGGTCCAGCAACTCCAAAGATGACTTTGGAGCACCTGCCCATATATAGAAGTTATATTCCATTCGCGGCCTGATGTAGGTGGTGTAGATATTAAGGAGATCAGATGAAGTGAAGTACTTCTTGCACCGCTTTAAAAAGCCTAGGCACTTCGATGCATCTTTCGACACTTCAAATACATGTTTTGCCCAGCGAGCATCACATTGTATTTTCATGCCCAGAACATCAAGAGCGTCTGATTCCTCAATATCCACACCATCCATAGATAATGACGATACGACTGGGTCAGCTGTCCGCTTGTGCGAAAGCAGACAGCACTGGGTCTTCCTAAAACTTACTCTATTCAATCGACCCCACTCAACAATGGCCTCGAGATCGCGGTTGAGTGTTTCATTCATTAATTGACGTTTATCACTAATTTCCTGAAGATTTGGCCTGTGGTCGAATGAATATGAATGACAGAGATTACTGTCATCCGCAAAAGAGTAGATTTGGTTCACAGTCCGACCCAGGAGATCGTCAATGAAAATAAGAAAAAGAGAAGGAGAGAGAACAGAGCCCTGTGGTACCCCTGCCGTTAATTTATGTTCATCGGAAGAGATGCCATCTATAACAACTCTTATAGTGCGATCTCTGAGAAAACTCGATATAAATCGAGTGAAATTATCACCAACACCAAAAGCAGCCAGCTTCGACAAGAGTGCGTCATGCCAAACTCTGTCGAAGGCCTTGGAAATATCTAAAGCCACCACCTTACTCTCACCAAGCCGGTGGAAGGATCGACTCCACTGTTCCGAAAGGAACGCCATCAGGTCTCCCGTAGATCTTCGCCTACGGAAGCCATACTGTCGATCATTAAGCAGGTAATTTGACTCGAGATACTTCACAAGATGGTGGTTAACCATGCTCTCCATAACTTTCGAGAGCGCAGAACAAATAGCAATTGGGCGGTAATTGGCGGGGTCACTTGCATCACCTTTTTTGGGAATAGGCTGGACGTTGGCTACCTTCCAACACGCCGGGTAAACTCCAGCGCGGTATGCAAGATTGAAAAGGTTGCGCAGTGGGCGTGCCAGCGTTGAAGAGCACTTACTTAGGACCAGTGCTGATATTCCATCCGGACCCGGGGATTTACCTACGTCGAGATTCGCGAGAACCTTTTTAACTCCTCGTGTTCGAAAAAATATTTCAGGCATGAAGCCAGATACGTTATCTACCACGGGGTAGAATACGTACTGAATTAAATTCAGTTCAGTTCAATTCAATTCAATTCAGTTCAGTTCAATTAAATTGAGTTAAATCGAATTCATTTCAATTCAATTTAATCCAATTCAATTCAATTCAATTCAATTCAATTTAATTTAATTTAATTTAATTCAATTCAATTCAACTCAATTCAATTCAATTCAATTCACTTTAATTTAATTCAATTCAATTCAATTCAATTCAATTCAATTCAATTCAATTCAATTCAATTCAATTCAATTCAATTCAATTCAATTCAATTCAATTCAATTCAATTCAATTCAATTCAATTCAATTCAATTCAATTCAATTCAATTCAATTCAATTCAATTCAATTCAATTCAATTCAATTCAATTCAATTCAATTCAATTCAATTTAATTTAATTTAATTCAATTCAATTCAATTCAATTCAATTCAATTCAACTCAATTCAATAAAATTCAATTCAATTCAATTCAATTCAATTCAATTCAATTCAATTCAATTCAATTCAATTCAATTCAATTCAATTCACTTCAATTCAATTCAATTCAATTCAATTCAATTCAATTCAATTTAATTTAATTTAATTTAATTTAATTTAATTTAATATAATTTAATTTAATTTAATTTAATTTAATTTAATTTAATTTAATTTAATTTAATTTAATTTAATTTAATTTAATTTAATTTAATTTAATTTAATTTAATTTAATTTAATTTAATTTAATTTAATTTAATTTAATTTAATTTAATTTAATTTAATTTAATTTAATTTAATTTAATTTAATTTAATTTAATTTAATTTAATTTAATTTAATTTAATTTAATTTAATTTAATTTAATTTAATTTAATTTAATTTAATTTAATTTAATTTAATTTAATTTAATTTAATTTAATTTAATTTAATTTAATTTAATTTAATTTAATTTAATTCAATTAAATTCAATTCAATTCAATTCAATTTAATAATAATAATTCAATAATTTAATTCAATTCAATATTATTCAATTCAATTCAAATCCATTCAATTCAATTCAATTCAATGCATTTCAATTCAATTTAATTATATTCTATTCAATTCAATTCAATTCAATTTAGTTCAATTCAATTTAATTCAAATCAATTCAATTCTATTATGTTCAATTCAATTCAATTCAATTTAATTCAATTCAATTCAATTCAAAATAATTCAATACAATTAGATATAATTAACTTCAATTGAATTCAATTCGATTAAATTCAATTACATTCAATTAAATTCAATTAAATTTAATTAAATTCAATTCAATTCAATTCAAATCGATTGAATATAATTTAATTAGTTTCACTTCAATTCAATTCAATGTTATTATATTCAATTCAAATCCATTCAATTAAATTGAATTCAATTTAATTTAATTCAAATCAATACAATTCAATTCAATTCAATATAATTCAATTCAATTGAATTCAAATCAATTCAATGCAATTAAGTTAAAATTTTATTCTACTCAATTCAATTCGATATAATTTAATTTAATTCAAATCAATTCAATTCTATTATATTCAATTATATTCAATTCAATTCAAAGCAATTCAATTCAATTCAACTCAATTCAATTTAATTCAATTCAATTCAATTCAATTCAATTCAATTCAATTCAATTTAAATTAATTCAACTCAATTCAATTTAATTCGATTCAATTCAATCTAATCTAACATTCTACGATTATACTAGAGCTTATATTGTGATATCATATTGCGATATGTCACACAAGTACGTTTTACTTGCATCGCGACACATCGCGATATGTAATCACAATATAAGCTCTCGTATAAAAGTGGTAGTAGTAGTCTAATCATGTCTAACTGTCATCATTTCTTGTTATCTTTATAAGAGAAGTATTAACTAATGTTTTTTTAAAGAAAATTTAAATAAAATCTGAATAATTGTATTATATTTTCTGAATAATCATGACTCTTTTTTTCGAGTACAGGAAACAAGACGAGAAAATGTTATTTGGTGTTTGTTTTGTATTAATTTTTGTACAAAAATTTAAACATATTCAGCCTTATTACGTATGTCGCTCTCGTATTTCGACTACGACAGTTTTGTAAAAGATTAAAGACGAAGTTTGAGTGTTATCTTTAATCTTTTACAAAACTGTCGTAGTCGAAATACGAGAGCGACATACGTAATAAGGCTGATTGTTTTTCCATGAAAATCGAAAAAAAAACTAGAGAAATAACCGTAAATAAAACCGAAAATTAACCGGTTTTTTCCAATCTATAAAACCGAAAACCGGTTTCCCAAAGAAACTGATTTTTCGAATACACCGAAAACCGGTTATTCGAAAATGTCGGTTTTTTGAATTACACCAGGAACAAAGAGCAAAACGAATATAATTTGACTCGAACATACCAAGCAGTGAATGCATTCGTATTCGATTGCTTAATATCAAACAGTACATGTTCATGGTTAGTTATGTTCCCGAGGATAAAACTACAAAACGTTTTGAATGGGAATAGCATGTTGCTAATGTCTATTAGGTACTTTTTATGCAAAATCGCATGTAACTTCATATCGTGCTTCGAAAATTCTAAAATTGTTGCTATTGTATATTAACAACATTTGTACGTTGTTCGGAATTAAAACCGTGACTTTTTAATTTGCAAAAATTACATTATAAGAAGAAATGAAATGCCAATAAGAGTAATTATACTTTCACCAAAACCTAAAAAAATTTACATTGAATTCTCAACGCTCAACTTGGCCACTATTATATTATGTAATACTCGTACAATAAAACTTATTTGGTGGTCACGAACCCATTTCGTACAAAAACATGAAGTAACAGAAACCCCCTCAATAACAATTAGAAGAAGCGTGTGGTTAAGTTACAATAAGAAATTACCACAAACAAACAGACGGGCAACAACACAAGTAATTTAATCAACACTAAAATATAAAAAAAAAACTTCCAACTTTCCGCCAAGAAACCCAAAATAACCAAAGTTTAAGGCAACAAAATGTAAAACAAAAGAAATGCCTGGTTAACCATCAACTTTTACAGCGAAATAGCCAATGAACAACCAGAAAAGTCAAGAAAAACTATAAACCGGCAAATCAAGATTTGCAAATGTTTGTGCAAATTTTCATGTGCATCGTTGGCTGAGGCAGCGCACAGTGGTCCAAGACGCCAATCTAGCTGGAAAAAAGTAAATTTTTTTATGTTTCAAAGTTCACATAATTTGTTTGGTAAATGTTAGATATCTATCCACTGTTCATAACTGTATATCAGGTTTTTTTATTTTTTGCTTGTTTGCTTTGTTATGATGTTTTGAAAATGAACAATTGCATTATCACTGTTGTTATAGAAGCCCAGTTGATTGACAGCATCATATTTGAACTGATCGTAACATAAAACAAGAGCAAATTTTGTCTTTATTTTTTTTGCACTGCATTATGTCAGGTATGTTTAAGCTATATGATAAATAAATGTCGAATTTAAATGTTCTGTGTGCAAAATAATAGGTAAAAGGAAATATGTGTTTTGTGTAGTAAAAATTTAGCATTTTATGGTTTTTAGAGTAACTTTTAAATAGGATTCCCGTGGATTCCCGTGAAATGAATTGTGCCCTGTTGATCTGTGTAATGTCCACTTTTTATGGAAAAAAAATTAGCTGCAATTATTGACGGGAAAACTTTTTATATACATATACAGATAACATACCCATTACACGAAGAGAACTATACAATGTGTGGATTTCCGAAATGGAAGGCAAAAGGCTAGAAGCTGTCATTAGCTATTTTTTTGCTAAGAGTGGGTTACAGAAAACTAAACCAGAAGATTATTGTAATAAAGTTAAGTTGGCTGTACGGAGATTAACGTATTCAATCAATGACAGATGGATAAAAGCAAAAAGATCAAAGAAAACTTTTGAACACTCCAACAAAATTTGGTTAAATGGCGTATTTGGCCTTCCTTCTGAAAACGTGACTAAAATTCCAGAGGATTTAGGGTTTCAACCGTCAACGTCAAATTTTGGTAGACCTCGATCAGATTTTTCAGGTAAATCTGAAAGAGGAAAGCGTTTGGAAGTGTCGGCTTTAGTTAGTGGATGTTCACCTGACAAACTAGCTTTCGCTGCTGGCGTTAGCCTTTATAAATCTGGCAAGAGGAATGCTGCAGCGATTTTAAAGAACATAATTGACTCTCCAACGAGAGCAACAAAAATTAAAAAATTTGCTAATGCACAATCTAAGGAACCAGTACCATATACAGATGAAGAAGCATTACGTCTGTTTATCGATGGAAAATATACAAAAGCAAGTTATAATGCGATGCGTACTGGTGCTAAGATCCGTAACGCGGATATATACCCATCTTATCATAGAATTTTGGAAGCTAAAAAAAAGTGCTACCCAAGTAATGGAATAAAGGTATCCGATGTAATAGCAGAAGTGCCTCTGCAGGACTTAGTTGATCACACTGCATGTAGAATTGTGAAGTTACAAAAAGAGGTCATAGAGCAATTTAATTATACGGAATTGACTTTGATTTATAAATGGGGATGTGACGGTAGCAGTGGGCACTCAACCTATAAGCAAAACTTTAGTTCAAATGATTCCCGTAAAACAGATCAATATTTGTTTGCAATTTGCTTGGTACCTTTGCAGCTAAAGGACGATAACCACATCATATGGGAAAACCCACGTCCATCATCTACACGTTTTTGCAGGCCAATTAAACTGATTTTTGAAAAGGAAACAAAATCTTTGATTCAAGATGAAACTAATTTCATAAAAAATCAAATTAATGCAATAGTGTCAACAGTTTGTAACACTGAAGATAAAACAGTTACTGTTAAACATGTGTTTTATTTAACAATGATTGATGGCAAGGTTTTCTCAATTCTAAGCGATTCCTCTACTCAAACATGTGGTATTTGTGGAGCAACGCCAACTACTATGAATAAACTGCACGAAATTAAAGCCTTGAATGTAAGGGCCAATCTTTACGAATATGGTTTATCGACATTGCATGCGTGGATAAGGTGCCTGGAATGTGTATTGCATATATCTTACAAAAGTGATATTAAAAAATGGCAAGCTCGTAGTGAGTCCGATAAAGCTTCACAGAAGAAAAGAAAAGAAGAAATAATTAGCGCTCTGAAATCGGAAATGAATTTATTAATTGATATTCCTAAGCCGGGAGAAGGAAACACAAATGACGGTAATACCGCTAGAAAATTTTTTCAACAACCCTCCTTAGCTTCTCAAATAACAGGAGTAAATGAAACTTTAATAAAAAGACTAGGAATAATTTTGAGAACTATGTCATCTGGTTATGCAATTAATGTGGAAGCATTCCGTAAATATGCAATGGAAACTGCGGAACTATACGTAGAACTCTATGAATGGTACTATATGCCATCGAGTGTACACAAAATTTTGATCCACGGCGCAGACATAATTCAAAATGCGGCACTACCGATAGGAATGATGTCGGAGGAAGCACTAGAGTCTCGAAACAAAGATTTTAGATTTATTCGCGAACATCACACTAGAAAAATGTCACGAGAGAACACAATGGAAGATCTTTTCAATTATTTGCTTCTGTCATCAGATCCTTTAATTTCATCTTTCTCAACAAAGCCATTTCGTAGCTCTCGAAATGAAGACCTATTAGACGATGAAGTCATTTCGTTACTTTTAGATCCTTTCATACAAGAAGATGTAGAATAATTTAAATAAATGATTATTATTTGAAGTATATATTTATATTCTTATGTTGTTTTGTATATTAGTGCAATATATCTATTCGAATCTAGTGGGGTACCCAGGGAGCATATTGGTGGTGGGAATTTGTTACAGTCGAACTCCTCTATAACGAACTCCCTTATAGAGAAAACTCCCCTATAACGTAATTTTTTTATCTTTTATCTTAAAAAGAGATGCCCGAAACCTCCGTTCGAGTCGTCCTTGAAAATATTGCCAAAATAGGTACTCTTAAAAATGTCATAAAAATTGCCACGCCCATTTTACCTACAACGCCCATTTTTTGTACAAAGAATGCTTTCAATAAGAAATACATAATTCCAAAATTTCATACTTCTAGCTGCTTCCGAAGAGAAGTTGTGACTTTTTTCCAGCTAGATTGGCGTCTTGGACCACTGTGCAGCGCCGGCAGCATCATCACCATCACCTTCCATTTCATTTCATTTGAATTTCAGTGAGCCACATAGAGCGGGTTTCCCCCACATGTAGAAACAGCCACATAGTCATATGCAGCTAAAGCTAGACCACCACAAGCCGACCGACCGACCACTTCGACGCGCAGATCATGACGATCACTATGACCAATGGAGAGGAGAGCAAACAATGGTTTTAGTCTCAGTAGTTCCAATAAACAAGTTCAAGTTCAATAGCAAAACAGGAAATCCAGAAAATGATCACAGTACTCGTATTATCAGCCCCACTGCAAAACGAAGCCTGTTTCGCAATTACCACATATTCCCGTAAAAGCGAATTCGACTCCACAATTACGACGAGATTTCCAACGAATGGCAATGATGTCTCCAGATTAATGCGAGGAGAAGTTTCACATTGTTTCCAAACCTGCTGTCGTCATAATCATTTCCAGTATACACCGGAAACTCTAGACAAACAACATAAAGACGACTTTAAATGTCAGTTTTAAAGAAGATAATACGGGTATAAACTCCTGAAATTACCATTAATATTTACATGATTGATTCATTTATACGGCTAAAGTAAATGCAATTTTGACAACAGCATAAACAGAAATAACTGGTATTTAATTTCAAATTCGCAGATGCGTCGGAAACTTAAGCTCTGTTCATTGTGAACATTCAGACGGAAACTGTAGCTTCTTCTGTGCCTCTTAGAGAGGCCATCGGATGGACAGACAGCAGCATATGTACATTCATTCGTATAATGCTGCTCTCTTAGTGCTATCGTTTTAACGTTGAAAAATTATATATAAATTGCCCGGCTGCCTAGTTCTGCTTCAGCGATTCAAGTGACAATCGTTAAGCGTTTCCAAAACACCACAGAGGAAAAACTTCAACCCAAACCGACAACGAGTGGATTGAACCTCACAAAATAAACACGTAAAGACATCATAGATTCCAATTTGATATTAATATAAAAGATTTGATGACAGTGGGGCATTTTTTGATAAAATTTTTCAAAATAAATATTAAAACCTGTTCAAATTGTGTAATAAATTTGATATTTTGCGCTACATTTGCTGTTGTCAATCAAATAACATGAGACAAGTTTCGTCCTAAAGATTGTTCTCTATCATGTGCCTATGACTTTTTCCTCCACGTGGTGGTTCCCGGGCAAAGGTAGAATATTTTTTTTGGAACGAAGTATGGGGGCTTAAACAACTTTTTTTTAACAACTTTTTTACAACCCAGTATTAGCAACTATATTGGGTACTTTGGCTTTGGTTTGTGTCTAGACTAACATATGTTGGAAAATTTCTTGTTTAATGGGAACTTTTCTACGTGGAGCCTGTAACCAACATTTAGTATATATTGTAGTTTCGAACCCAATAAAAAGTAAATTTAGAAAAGCCAAAGTGAAAGAAATTTAAAAAAAGCAAATTTTCTTAAACAAGTCAATTTTCTTAAAAAAAGTAATTTTTTCAAAAAAAAATATAAAGTACATTTTCTTAAAAAAAATGAATTTTTTCTGTTTAAGTTAATACTATTCGATCTTTTAGTTTTCATGTTCTTTAACAATTGTTCGGTTCAAGATCTTTACTATAGTTTTATTGATTATATATTACAACCTCATGAGGTCAGATGTCTTACACATATTAATTAAACAAACAAATTAAACAAATTTCAATATATTCTTCCAACTGGCTCTATCCTTCGCCTTTTCTCGCCAGTTGGTAACACCAAGGATACGGAGGGATTCTTCTGCCTGGTCTTTCCAGCGGAGTCTTGGTCGTCCTCTTTTTCTGCTTCCATCGGGTACGTTATCAAAAATCTTTCGCGCTGGCTCATCTTCATCCATTCTGATAACATGGCCTAGCCAACGCAATTGGCACACTTTGATTCGTCTAGCTATGTCCACGTCAGAATAGAGATTATATAGCTCTGCGTTCCAGCGACGTCGGTACTCGCCGTTTTCCCTAACAGGACCATATATTTTACGGAGAAATTTGCTCTCGAAAACTCCCAGGTGTTTTTCATCCGCTTGCGATATGACCCAAGTTTCGGAGCCATATGTCAAGACAGGTAAAATGAGAGTCTGATATAGCTGGACTTTTGTCCGTCGAGAAAGGGCTTTGTTCCTAAACTGCTTGCTGAGCCCTAAATAACATCTATTTGCAAGCACAATTCTCCTATCTATCTATGAAAAAGTAAATTTTAATAGAAAATATTAAAAAGAAATATGTATGTGCAATTGTTTATTATGGGCTTATTTCACTGCCCACCAAGGCATATCATCATTCTTTTTAATATTTTCTAATAAAATGTACTTTTTGACAGAAAAAGTACTTTTTAATAGTGATTGATCTTGAACCGAACAATTATTAAAGAAAATGCCTTATCTTAAAGAAGTAACTTTTCTTAAAAGAAGTTAAATTTTCTTACAAAAACTACCTTTCCTTAAAAAAAAGTATTTTTTTAAATAAGTACCTTTTCATAAAAAAGTAAATTTTCTTACAAATAATTGCCTTTTCTTAAAAAACTACATTTTCTTTAAAGAGTACCTTTTTCGTGAAAAAAAATAACTTTTCCTGATATAGGTACCCACTATTAAAAATGTACCTATTCTTGAAAAAAGGACTAATTCTAAAAAAATTCAAATTTCTTTAAAAAAACCTTTTCTTCAAAAAAAATACCTCCTCTTAAAAAAATACATTTACTTACAAAAATTCCATTTCTTAAAAGTACACTTTTCTTAAAAATAAAATAATACCTTTTCGTTTCTTGAAAAATAAAATAATACCTTTTCTTTTCCGAAAATAAATAGATTTTCTTAAAAAAATAACTTATTCCTAAAAAGAGTACCACTTCTTTAAAAAGTACATGTTCTTAAAAAAAGTACGTTTTTGTAAAAAAATTCATACTCTTATGGAGTTTTCTTACAAAAAGTACTTCTTAAAAATTTACCTTTTCTTAAAAAAAAAATAGCTTTTAATAAAAGTACCTCTCTTTAAAAAATTACCTTTCGGGGAAACATAAAACAGGGTGGAGCGCGGTAATTTGCTTTTTTGCACTGCCGGCTGTGGCGGCACTGTTGGTCGAAGAGAGTGGAGAGTGCGTGGCTTATATTGGCTGACGGACGATTTGTATTCGTCTGCTTTTCGGTTCCCATCATGCATAGGACACGCATAGGACATAGCTCATTTTGTGTTGAAGAGTATTTTCCAAATGCGCACTCGATCATTGCAGTGCAGGGTGCTTTTCGTTACGATTCGCTGTTCCCCCACGCGGAAGTGTTCCTGGACGGCAATCAATTGTAAATTGGGTAACTTCATTGAGAACAGCAGGGAATGTGTCATGTGTACGAAGGGGACCTGATAGAAGGATTACAACCAGGATACAATCCAGGATAACCGTCTTGCCGGAACTGTGAACAATGCAATTAGAGGATACATGGTTCCAACAGGATGGTGCCACTGCACACACAGCGAGGGTTACCATGAATTGTTTGAGGCAAATGTGTCCTGGACGGCTTATCTGATGTGAACTGGCCGGCACGCTGACCAGACTTAGCCCCATGCGATATTTTCCTTTGGGGTTACTTGAAGTCGAAGGTGTATGTATATCAACCGTCCCAACATCTAGGAAGACCTAATTAACAATATTGAGGCTGAAATTGGGAGAATACCAGTCAACATGCTTGTTAGAGTTCATGAAAACTTCAGAGAACGTATGCAGCAGTGTGTGGGATAGCGAAGGTCGACATTTGCCAGATACACTATTTAAAACCATGTAATTTAAAAATTCCCTTACAGTTCAATATAATTAAAATATAAAATAAATTTTGCTAAAAAAAGGGACCTACAAATATACTTTTTAAAAAAAAAGAAAGGTCCCTGATTTACGGATATGCACTTGGAATGTAAGAACTCTGTATAGATCCGGTGCAAGTATCCGATTGGCAGATGTCCTCGAAAGTTTTAAGGCTGACATTACCGCAATCTCAGAAATGCGATGGACAGGACATTACTGTACAAGGAAAAGAAACCGCGATATATACTGCAGTTGCCATGAGAAAAAACATGAATTTGGTTACGGATTTGTAACCCGCATAAAAGCGAAATAGTTTTATATTTCCCTAATTTGTGTGCATGACCCGACAGAAGAGAAAGATGATGATGCCAAAGACATATTCTATGAGCTCCTAGAGGAAACGTATCACCTCTGCCCTGGTGAGTACGAGTATTTGCAATTTCAGTCTACGTGCTGACAGTTCCGACAACGGTATGAGACTGATTGACTTTGCGGCGGCAAAAAACATGATCATTAGTGGAATAAGATTCCAGCATAAAGACATCCACAAGGCTACTTGGGTATCCCCTGATCAAAGAACGAAGAACCAAATTGAGCACGTGGTAATTGATGGTAGGCACTCATCCAGTGTAATGGACGTACAAGTGATCAGAGGAGCTAACATCGATTCTGATCACTACCAGGTAGCAGCAAAGGTTCATACAAGATTAAGAAGAGCGAAAATCATACGAAACAAGACGCAGAGAACGCTAAATATGCGAAAGCTGCAATTACCAGAGGTAGCCACATCCTACTCAAGGAAGCTCTCACAACATTTGGCACAGAACCCACTCCGTGCCGATGACGATCCTGAAGCGCAGTGGAAACCCAATTCCGAATCTATAAAACCTGCTGCAACAACCGTACTTGGTTTTGAAAAACCGCTTCGCAAACAAACCATGGTACGATGAAGAGTGTCGCACTACAATTTATGAAAAGAAAGCTGCACGTATGGGAATGCTTCAGTCAATTGCAACGCGAGCTGCAACCGAGCGTTATAGCGAGAACAGAAAGGAGGTAAACCGTCGCTTTAGGCGTAAGAAACGGCAGTGGAGAAAGCGCGAGAGTGAGAAAATTGAGACATACAGAAGTACGAACCCCGAAAATTCTACCTAAAAGTCAAAAACGGAACTAATGGGCATGGTTCAGGGCCCCCTTCTGTAAAGACAAGGACGGAAATCTCATCACAGATGTGCAGAGCATGTTGGGAATATGGAGAGATCATTTCTCCGCGCTACTGGTAACTGAGATATCCAATAACGATGAGACGATCGATCACCCATACCAAGTCGAGGTCAGAACAGCTATTGCCTGGCTTGAGAACAACAAAGCCGCAAGAGTCGATGGATTACCGGCGAAACTGATTAAGGCTGGCGGCGATGAGCTGATAAGGTGCATGCCCGGCGATTGCAGTCTCAGTGTACTATATCTTATATTTAGAAAAGGTGACCCGAGTATCTGTGCCAACTACCGTGGAATAAGCCTTTTATCCATAGCATATAAGGTTCTATCAAGTATAATGTGCGAAAGACTAAAACCAATTATCGCTGACCTGATTGGACCATACCAGTGTGGCTTTAGGCCTGGAAAATCGACAACTGACCAGATTTTCACGCTACGCCAAATCCTGGAGAAGACACACGAAAAAAAATCGACACCTATCATGTATTTATCGATTATAAGGCGACCTTCGATAGTCCGATACGGGAGAAACTCTATGAAGCAATGTCTGAGCTTAGTACTCCTGCAAAACTCATACGGCTTTGCAGGATGACCTTGACGAACACCAAATCCGCAGTGAAAGTTGGTAAGGATCTTACCGCACCTTTCGAAACTAAGCTAGTCCTCAAGCATGGCGACAGCCTATCGTACGATCTCTTTAACATCTTAATGGAGATCATTATGAGAAAAGCTGCAGCCAACATGAATAAAACCATCAGCAGCAAAAGTCACATGCTGCTCGCGTATGCTGATGATATAGATATCATCGGGCGCACAATTAGAGAAGTTTTCGAGAATTGAGAAGGAGTCAGCAAAAGTGGGTCTGACGGTAAATGAGGACAAGACAAAATTAATGGTTTCAACGAGCAGGGCCTCCACGCGATTAGACCAAAGCGTGAACGTTGATAATCGTTATAACTTCGAGGTGGTGGACGAATTTATATACCTTGGATCTGCCGTAAACAAAAACAACAGCGTCAGCCTTGAGATCAAGCGGAGAATTGTGCTTGCGAATAGATGTTATTTTGGTCTAAAGAAGAACTTTAGAGATAAAGCCCTCTCTCGAGTAACAAAAGTTTTAGCTTACTCTCTCTCTCATTCAACCTGTCTTGATTCATGGTGCAGAATCCTGGGTCTTATTGCAAGCAGACGAAACATCTCTAGGAATCTTCGAGAGAAAAATATATGACAAAATAGTGCGCAACGGCGAGTATCGGCGACGCCGGAAGCATGAGCTGTTTGAGCTATATCCCGATATTGACATAGTTAAGCGGATCTAGGCCATGTCAGTAGAATAGATGAAGACGAACCAACACGAAGGAGTTTCTAAACCGAACTCGAAGGAAGCCGAGAAAAATAATGCACCTTGGTTTGTTTTATGATGATTCTGAAAATATTCCGTCTGGTATTAAGATCCCGTACGCTGAACCGTTTTTAAAAAAGGTTTTTTTTAGTTTTTCATAGAAATTTTTACTTCAGCTAAAGACAATGTATACAATATTAGTATCATTTGAAAGGGGTACGAAGGAATATAAAACATGCCAAAACATGTCCTGACACATCCTTTTTTCATGGATATTCTGCCAAAAAAAAACGAATTTGTAAGTTTTTAAGACTGAAGTTTTTCTGATTTAAATGTCAGGTTTGAGTAATTCGAAAAACGTCCGAAGCCGAACACAGGAAAAGCTAGATATTGACAAGCTGCAAATACCGGAGATATCAATGTCCTATCGACAGAAGCTCTCTCTCCTGCTATGACAGAAAGCAAATCGATACATACCACCTTTTTGTCGATTACAAAGCTGCTTTCGATAGCTCCATACGGGGAAAACTGTACGACGCTATGTTTGAACTTGGTATTCCGGCAAAACTGATTCGCCTCTGTAGAATGACGCTGGCCAACACCAAATACGCAGTGAAAGTGGGGAAAGACCTCACTGAATCATTCTGTACCAAGCGAGGACTTAGACAAGGCGACACACTTTCGTGCAATCTCTTCAACAGCTTAATGGAGATAATAATGAGAAAAGCTGCAGTAAATACGAACAAGACCATTAACACGAAAAGCCATATGTTGCTGGCGTATGCTTACGACATAGACATCATTGGGTGAAATTTGCGAGAGGTTACTGCAGTATTTTCAAGAATTGAAAAGGAATCATCGAAGGTGGGTCTTGCTTTTAATGAGGTCAAGACAAAATTGATGGTGTCAACGACTAGGGAAACCAGGCAGAAGAATCCCTCCGTATCTTTGGTGTTACCAACTGGCGAAAAAAAAGGCGAAGGATAGAGCCAGTTGGAAGAATATGTTGAAATTTTTTTAATTTGTTTGTTTAATCAATATGTGTAAGACGTCTGACTTCATGAGTTTGTAAAATAGTCAATAAAAGTAAATGAGTAATTCTAAATATTCAAAATGTGGTCCAGGCCACCTCGGAAGATGTATTACAAAATAAAAACAGTATATCTATAAAACAATAATGTCCTTGACAAAAGAAACGATTTGATACCCATTTTTCCCTGTTTACAACATAATGTTCCTACTGTATTGAGTTTTTGCTAAAACTCGAACTAGTGCGAATTTCAAAAAGAAGCTGAAACACGTATTTACTTAAATCGACTAGAGATTAAAATATGTCAAACTGACATTTAAATCAGAAATATCTCCGCACTAAAAACTTAAAAATTTTATTTTCCCAAAATATCCCTGAAAAACGATTGTGTCAGGACATGCGCCTTAAAACCCCCTTTCATATGATACTAATATCGTATACATTGTCCGTAGTTAAAGTGCAAAATTCTTTAAAAACTTAAAAAATTAAATTAAAACTAATGCGAAACACAAAATATTTTGGGAATCATCATAAAACAAACCAAGGTACATTTTGAGGGGTGGAAAAAACACCTTTTCCCCCACCATTCAATGTGAGTCGCCCTAATATACATACATATTGATTCCTACGGCTCCAAATTGGAGCAAAGGGCCGCAACAAACATTTTTCTATCGAGAACTATCTTGCGTCATCACTTTTATTTCGGACCAAATCATTCCAGTTTTTTTAATTTCGGATTCTAATAACCGTCTCCAGGTTTTTGGTAGGACTGCCTCGTCTCCTGCTGGTACATTTTGAGGGATGGACAAAATTAACTTTTTTTTGTGAGTCGGTCTAATGTATATACTTATTCATACGAAGGCGGTCCCAAAACTAGCCGACACAAAAATACTAGAAGACACAAAAAAGTTGAGAAAAATTGTCTTTATTTTTCAACATAATCTCCTTTTAGCTCGATACGGGTGTACCACATAATCCCCAAAATCAATATCCCCAAACACAAAATACCCATTTTCTGTGTGAAATACATTCAAATTAGGTTTAAAATCGCGGCGATTTTTAACCTAATTTGAATGTATTTCAAACAGAAAATGGGTATTTTGTGTTTGGAATTTTTTCTGAAATTAAAATTCAAAACAAATTGTAAATATTTATTCACAAATATTTATTGGGTATGTCATGAATAGTAGTAGTAAACTAAAATATATAATATCTATAACAATAAGGGGAAAACAACAATATTTCGTTATAAAAATAGTTCAGTTAGAAATTAAAATTTTAAACATATTATATAATGAATTCACAAATGTTTAATAATGGGATAAAAACAATAATTTTTCTTTATCAAAAGAGTTTACACATAAGATGAAATTTATAAAATATGGGGTTCCATAGTTGTTGCACATTGTTACAGCATTGCTTGCACTTTTGTTTATATGATCGGTAATATCGTAAAAATTTGGGGATTTTGTGTTTGAGGATTTTGTGACAATATCTCTGAAAAAGTGTGGGGATTTTGTGTTTTGGGGATTTTGTATTTGGGGATTTTGATTTGGGGTTTTTTTTTCGTCTGGGGATTTTGTGTTTGGGGATTTTGATTTTGGGGATTATGTGTCACTCCCGCTCGATACACTTTTTCCCAGCGATATACAATAGCTTCGATACCCTGTTTATAGTAAGAACTGTCCAAGTTCTTAAAATAGCCATCAACCGCAGACTCCACCTCTTCATTGTCGGCAAATCTTTTACCACCAAACCAGTTTTTCAAATTTGGAAATAGAAAATAGTCCGACCGAGCTAAATCTGGCGATTAAGGTGCGTGATGGAGCAATTCGAACGTAAGCTCTTTAATTTTGGCCATGGCAATAGTGGATGTGTGAACTGGAGCAATGTCTCGATGAAACAACACTTCCTTTTTCGGCAAATGCGGTCTTTTTCCATAATATTCGCCATTGATGGTTGTTCATTTCTGAAGATAATCAATAAAAATTATCCCATGCGCATCCCAAAAAACAGACGCCATGACCTTGCCTGCAGATGGAACATGATTTGATTCTCCCATTTGGACATGATTCTCCCATTCCAGGCCACTGCTTTGACTCCACCTTTGTCTCAGGTGTGAAGTAGTGGACCCATGTCTCATTCATGGTTCTAAATAAACGCAAAAATTCGGCTTTATTGTGGTGAAACATCGCCAGACACTCTACTGAAACATCTTCACGACGCTGTTTTTGTTCTATTGAAAGCAACCGCGGCAGCTTTCTCATATTCAAATCTTCGGTCAATACACGATGTATAACGATCATCCAATACCATTTTGTGGATTTTCTTAACCGTGTCTGGCGTGGACACCTCAATTGGTCGACCACTACGGTGTTTGTCTTGGAAGCTCGTACGGCCTCGTTTAAGCTCTGCTACCCGATATATTGCAGTCGTAGACGAAGGAAATGCGATGGACAGGACATGGCTGCACAAGAAAAAGAAACTGCGATATATACTACAGTTGCCATGAAAAAAAACATGAATTTGGTTGTGGATTTGTAGTTGGCAAAAGACTGCGACATCTAGTCTCTAGGTTCAATCCTGTGAGTGAACGAATAGCCACAATCCGCATAAAAGCGAAATATTTTTATATTTCCCTAATTTGTGTGCATGCCCCGACAGAAGAGAAAGATGATGATGCCAAAGACATATTCTATGAGCTCCTAGAGGAAACGTATGACCGCTGCCCTGGCCATGACATTAAGATTGTACTAGGAGATTTTAATGCCAAAGTAGGAAGGGAAAATGTGTTTAATCCAACTATTGGCAATTTCAGTCTTCATGCTGACAGTTCCGACAACGGTATGAGACTGATTGACTTTGCCGCGGCAAAAAACATGGTCATCAGTGGCACAAGATTCCAGCATAAAGACATCCACAAGGCTACTTGGGTATCCCCTGATCAAAGAACTAGGAACCAAATTGATCACGTGGTAATTGATGGAAGGCACTCATCCAGTGTAATGGACGTACGAGTGATCAGAGGAGCTAACATCGATTCTGATCACTACCTGGTAGCAGCAAAGGTTCGCACAAGATTAAGTAGAGCGAAAATCGTACGAAACCAGACGCAGAGGAAGCTGGACATCGGAAAGCTGCAATTACCAGAGGTAGCCACAGCCTACTCAAGGAAGCTCTCGCAACTTTTGGCACAGAACCCACCCCCTCCCGATGACGATCCTGATGCGCAGTGGAAACCCATTCCCGACTCTATAAAAACTGCCGCAACAACCGTACTTGGTTTCGAAAAACCGCTTCGCAACAAACCGTGGTACGATGAAGAGTGTCGCATAGCAAATGACGAAAAGAACGCTGCACGTATGGTAATGCTTCAGTCAATTGCAACGCGAGCTGCAACTGAGCGGTATAGGGAGAAGAGAAAGGAGGTAAACCGTCTCTTTAGGCGTAAGAAACGGCAGTGGAGAAAACGCGAGAGTGAGAAAATTGAGACATACAGAAGGAAGAACGAAGCCCGAAAATTCTACCAAAAAGTTAAAAACGGAACTAATGGACATGGTTCAGGGCCCCCCTTCTGTAAAGACAAAGACGGAAATCTCGTCGCAGATGTGCAGAGCATGTTGGGAATATGGAGAGAGCATTTCTCCGCGCTACTAGTACCTGAGATATCCGATGACGATGGGACAATCGATCACAATATGGACGACGACGTCGATTGCCCCCCTCCTAACCAAGACGAGGTCAGAACAGCTATTGCCCGGCTTAAGAACAACAAAGCCGCAGGAGCCGATGGATTACCGGCGGAGCTGTTTAAGGCTGGCGGCGATGAGCTGATAAGGTGCATGCATCAGCTCATTAGCAAAATTTGGTTAGATGAATGCATGCCCGGCGATTGGAGTCTCAGTGTACTATGTCCCATATTTAAAAAAGGTGACCCGAGTATTTGTGCCAACTACCGTGGAATAAGCCTTTTATCCATAGCATATAAGGTTCTATCAAGTATAATGTGCGAAAGACTAAAACCAATTATCGCTGACCTGATTGGACCATACCAGTGTGGCTTTAGGCCTGGAAAATCGACAACTGACCAGATTTTCACGCTACGCCAAATCCTGGAGAAGACGCACGAAAAACAAATCGACACCTATCATCTATTTATCGATTATAAAGCAGCCTTCGATAGTCCGATACGGGAGAAACTCTATGAAGCAATGTCTGAGCTTGGTATTCCTGCAAAACTCATACGCCTTTGCAGGATGACCTTGACGAACACCAAATCCGCAGTGAAAGTTGGTAAGGATCTTACCGAACCTTTCGAAACTAAGCGAGGCCTCAGGCAAGGCGACACCCTATCGTGCGATCTCTTTAACATCTTAATGGAGATCATTATGAGAAAAGCTGCAGTCAATATGAATAAAACCATCAGCAGCAAAAGTCACATGCTGCTCGCGTATGCTGATGATATAGATATCATTGGGCGCACAATTAGAGAAGTTACTGCGGTTTTTTCGAGAATTGAGAAGGAGTCAGCAAAAGTGGGTCTGACGGTGAATGAGGACAAGACAAAATTAATGGTTTCAACGAACAGGGCCTCCACGCGATTAGACCAAAGCGTGAACGTTGATAACCGTTATAACTTCGAGGTAGTGGACGAATTTATATACCTCGGATCTGCCGTGAACAAAAACAACAACGTCAGCCTTGAGATCAAACGGAGAATTGCAAGCTCAAAGGGCTAAGCAAGCACTTTAGAGATAAAGCCCTCTCTCGAGTAACAAAAGTCCAGCTGTACCAGACTCTCATTCAACCTGTCTTGCTTTATGGCGCAGAATCCTGGGTCCTATCGCAAGCAGACGAAACATCTGTAGGAGTCTTCGAGAGAAAAATACTCCGAAAAATTTATGGCCCTATAGTGCACAACGGCGAGTATCGGCGACGCATGAACCATGAGCTGTATGAGCTTTATCGTGACATTGACATAGTTAAGCGGATCAAGATAACGCGATTGCGCCTGCTAGGCCATGTCAGTAGAATGGATGAAGATGAACCAGCGCGAAGGCTTTTCGAAACCGAACTCGAAGGAAGACGAAAAATAGGAAGACCAAGACTCCGCTGGAGGGATCAGGTTGACGAATCCCTGCGTACACTTGGTATTGCCAACTGGAGAGATAAAGCAAAAGATCGAACTGGTTGGCGAAATATGTTATCTTCGTTTTGTAAGGTCCCTGACCCCCCGGGGTTGTCCGAGACCGGATAAGTAAGTAAGTAAGACGAAGTAGCAGACTCGCTCAGATTATAATCTAGCTCGGCTTTAATATTGCTTGGACAGAGACCTTTCAAATGGAAATATTAAATTATATAACGGTGACCAATTTGTGACATGTTTACAAATTCACTGAGATTGTTTACTTTTGAGTTCTCAAATAAAAATACTAAACAACGTGGCGCACAGTGGTTTAACTTCGGATTTAACGCGAATTTATTCAAATTTCTTACATCTAAGAATTTTAATAAATATCGTTTGAATGTAATATTGAGTAACCAAACTATACTACAGTGGGTAAACTTTGTCATTTAAATTAGTATGGTAACACCAAACTGAGCGAAGTGCATACGTGTATTTTATAACCAAAATAGACAGCAATATTCGTTGACAGATTCCGTTAACTTATTGAAATTTATAGCCTATTTCTCGATGTCGAATGAAAACATAAGCACTCAAATTCGATTCAATTTGGCCGATCTGTTGATACCGATCAACCCTGCCGATCTGTTGATACAGATTGTCAGTAGAAAGCAAAGCAAAACAAAAAAGACAAAGTAAATAAACCGAAGTAATCTAACAAATTGAAAAAAAAAAATTAAACCAAATGTTCCCCCATTCCATTTCCCCCATAACATTTTTCAATTTGTTAGATTACTTTTGTTTGTTTACTTTGTCTTGTTTGTTTTGCTTTGCTTTCTACTGACAATCGGTATCAACAGATCGGCAGGGTTGTATTCAAGCCTATACAATAAAGTAGTATTTTTTAAGGAAACTGTAATCAAATGATAAATGACGATCTGGCAATTCATAAATGAGTAATTACGCAACACATACAAATTGCAGATGCAAGTGCATAAGAAGGAAAACTTAAGAGATAGAGAAACCCAAATTGAATCAAATTTGAGTGACTGTCTTTCGTTCGCTTATGTTCCACATCGAGAAACAGGTTACAAGTGAATGAATTTGACACTTCCATTCGTAGTGTTGACAACTCATTCGAAATAGAGAAACCTAATTTCGATCAAAACCTTTACGCATTCGAAATTTTCTTTCGACTTGTCGTTCGAGTCGTCGTTCGCATAATGTTGAGTTAGTGAAACCCAAATCAGATTTCTTTCGCTTACTAAAGGTGCGAATGCATTCTTTCGACATCGAGAAACAGGCTAGTAATTTATTTTTGTCATTGTTCATTGAATTCTGAGTACTTTAATTATTATGTCGGCTGGAAAAAACGGTAAGTATACGTTGTGTATTAACAGGTAGCACACTTAAAATTCATAGTGTTTTTGATGAGAAACATAAAAATACGTGGGCCTACAAAAAAATGCAGGTGATTGCAGTCTAAAAATTCTATTGTATTAGTTACTTCATATATTTATTCATATTTCAAAATTAAAAGAAACCGAATCCCCGTGTTACCCCAACATTTGATATTTACTTTTTTCAGAAAATGTTGCTGGAATATAGTACTCGGATTTATTTCAAGAATGGTTTAAGTTCAAAAATTTAACTAGGGTCGAAATTGGTCCAAGGCTGTCATTGTGGCGAATTCTATGAGTATTCAGGTATAAAAACATTATAATAGTGCGAATGTTTGCCTTTTGATGAATAACAGTGTCACCTCCCGTATTCAATTCAACGGCAGTAATTCGATTTATATACCAAATGTTGTGTTGTAAGGGATGTTTGGGACATTACTCAGGCAAATGAACTCCGATTGGAATAATACCAAAATGCGGTTTTATCAACACCTTTAGGTAGATATTGAAAAATCTGAAAATCGGGCGGCAACTAAAGTTACCCTGCGAAATTGAATTAGCCTTTCCAACTGTGTATCATAATTATTGGACGCTTTTGAAGAACATTTTTTCCAGCGTTGATATTTTTCAACTAGCTAGTACTTCCGAACAGTAATTAGCCGCTATATTAAATAAAACTAATCACTCTTTATAACAAAGAAAAATTGAGAGCAATATCTTTAAAAGTGAATGAGATACAGTGCAAGAAATTCGAAGAAAGACATCAACATTCTTCGATTCTCAAAATTCGAAAATAGCGAACATCTGTAATGGGAAAAAAATTTAAATTTTTTGTACGCATTATGAACAATTTTACAAAATATGTAAAAAGAACATAAAAAGAAAAAACCAAAATTTTTGTTTTCTTGGAAATCGAAAGTAGGCAACTTTTGAAATGTTTCTAAAATATATCCGACTGTGCGATTTTCAATGTTGATGTATGACCATAATCACTGGTTCCTTGCCTACAATCAGTTTTTTTTACAGAACTTAGAAATGTTTGCTAGATCAAAAAAAAAAAAATGGGAAGGAAATTGATTCTGAACCACCGTGTTAAAACATGTTTTATAAGGTTGCGACTTTTCACTAAAATATTTTTTATCAAACAACTGGCACCATCTATACGTCAGGTCGGCTAAGTTTTGGGACCGCCCTCGTATATTCTTAGTAGGGACATAATTATTGTTACTAAATTGAATATACCCATTAGAATAGTAAAATTTAACATACCCTTTTATTATCATATGATTTTCATTTACACCGCCGTTTAACATGGCTAGGTAGCGATAACCTTGTTCTCTAATCTTTGCCGTTTACACCACCCAATTTGAGATGAAATTGGTATTTCAGTTGGCAACTCCGTTCCGAGACAAAATTGTCGAAGACGGCGGCACAACAGAAACATTAAGTTGCCGGCTATTGGTTTAGCCAGTTTTGTACAAATTTGGGATGTTTTTGAAGTAACTTAAACTTTATAATTGGATCAGTGAGTCAAATCGGGTTAGTCGATAAAATCGACTCACAGTTTAAACCAATAAGAGCCATTTATATAGGCGACGGCGTGAGCTTAAAAAAAGTTTTGGTGACGGCGACGTGCCGGAAAATTTTCGATCGGCTTCCATCTGTCAAACAGTTGATTTTTTGTGTATGATTTTATTATGGTTGCAATTTTTTCGTAACTAACAGTGTTGTGTCGAAATGTACACCAGTTTAAAATGAGGATAAAAATTAAACTTCGGGTTTTAAAGATTAAAATTGTATGAGTAATCTTCTGGTTTAGCGAGGGTTAACGGAGTTAACCTTCGAAATGCGCTAATCTTGGTTGGTGTAAATGCCTTATAAGTCAGTTACGGTAATTTCAAATTGTGTCAAGTTCACAATGGAGTGGTCAGATAAGAAACCCGTATCGCAGTTATAGCACTTTTTAAGTGTGGAAAGAAAAAAACAATATTTTCAAAACGCTCCGCCAGCTCGGCATTAGTCGCAAGTTCGTCTGCAGGTGCATACAATTGTTCGAGGAGACTGGAGATATAAAAGACCGCCCCCGGTCGGTCCGCCCACGTACCGTTCGGACACACGAAGTCATCCAAGCCATCAAAGCAAGAATTCAACGAAATGCTCTCCGGAAACAGAAAATCATGGCCCGTGATATGAAAATCACACAAAGTCCAAGCGTCGAATTATTAAAAAAGATTTGGAACTTGGAGCTTTCAAACGGCGTACAGGCCATTTGTTACTACGCTGATAACTTGCACACATAAATCTTATTTACGAATGAAAAAATTTAACAAACAAAATTATAGGGTTTATGCACGATTATCTAAAGAAGCATCTGAGCTCATCCCATGGGTCGAAAAGGGTCATCATCCTCCTGCAGTAAAGGTTTGGTGGGGTGTCTCTTATGATGCGGTAACTGACTTGCATTTCTGTTAACAAGGGATCAAAACATCGCTCAGAGTTAACCATGAAACCGTTTTGGAAGCAGTTGTGAAGCCGCATAACAATTCCGTGGTTCCAAAACCAGCCGTGTACTTTCCAGCAAGATTCAGCAGTAGCTCATACGGCTAAAACGATACAAACCTTTTTATGCTCTGAAGAATGGCACTCTGGCAGCCCTGATCTGAACCCTCTGGATTACAAATTGTGGACCGTTTTAGAGGACATGGTCTGCCACAAGATACCCCAACATTGATTCTCTTAAGACTGCTCTGGTTCGTGCTGTAGCCAATTTTCCAATGGATGAGGTGCGTGCATCCATTGATGATTGACGAATGCGACTTAGGCGTGCGTTAAAGCCAAGGGTAAACATTTTGAATGCAATTTAGCGTTTTGTATACAATACATATCAATAAATATATAAAAAGAATTTGGTCCAAAATCATTCATTAGTTTTTGTTTCATAGCCCAAAATATAAGTAACAGTATTTATGCCCCTACTAAGTATTTTACTCCTGGGCGATGGTTTTATTCCATTTATTTGACTTATACGAGGTACACACCCAAATTGTAATATGCTTGGTTATTAAAATTTAGATACGTATATGGAAGGAATTCTATGTCCTTCCATACGATTACCATTGCTTTCCATTTCTTTTCTCGACTGCTTTTCAAAATATATTTTACAATTACATTCTATTGCCGAATTCTAACTATCAACGAATTGTTTTTCAAATTTAAGATTTATTTCGAATCGTGACTACTGTACGTACGTTTGTACATTCATGCATTTCCAGCAATTATTTGGCGTTTCAAAACTATTTGAAGACAATCGCACATTTATATTTGTGGTGGCTTCTATTTCACCTGAAGGTGCTGTCTCTGGCTGGTTGACTGACTGACTGCCGCCGCTCTTCCAGTCAACCATTTGCAGCGGCGCATTATGCCTGTTTCTGTTTTTGTTTCGTTCATTTTTTTCTGCCTCTTGTAAACTACAATCAACTTCACTACGGACTAACAAACTACTGCTCCACCAACTAACTGACTCCGCATACATACGAGTATATGGTTATACAAGTTGCAAAGAAATTTTTCATTAAAACAAGATCTCTTTCTTGGCAATCAGTTTAGTCGGCAAAAGAAAGTCTCAACGCGATGTTTAAACAGAAAATGTAATTGTACCAACGCGCCCTCGGAGGAATATTACGGATAGAAACGTTTTGATTTTATTTCATTGTGGAAAACTGTAACAAAAACAAAACAGAAACCCAAACCCAAACCCGAAACCGAAACAGAAGCCAACTCGAAAAATATGGCCAAGAGAACAACTCCTCTTAGCAAAATATTTAACCAATTTACATGTTGTTGTTGCATTATTTTAGTAAGTTTATATTGTTCATAATCCATCTGACATACTATACTATAGGATGTGTGTGTGTGAGTACAATGTACATAACGGAAAACATAATTCGAAATTTGAAAACAACAAATGTCTGTTTTCAAGAAAAATGTATTAAAACGCAAACAAAAACGATCACATAACATGAAAGTAATCACGGTGTTAACAATTGTTGAAAAGGAATTAGCCCCCCCACCAAATGAAACAAATTCGAGAAAGATGTAAAATGATTAAAACAAAATTATTACGAAATCGTGGGTGGTGGTGGAGATGGTGGGTGGTTGGATGAATGCATCCAGGGGTTGTTGAGTGAACACCGAGAACTGCTGTATGCGTGTTGGTTTCAGTGATAATATCGTAATTTTATAATCCAAAGTGTAGCCGTACAATGATGAAATATCGAAAAAGGAAGGAAACCACCAGCATGAAATTTATCAATGGAAATTTCCAAGTGAAAGTGATATAATACCGTTAGCATACCTGTATCCATAATAACATCAATGTGAGCAAACCCCACATCTGTAAACTGGTCCTCGCATTTTTAACATACATACATAGTTAGCAATTGATTTTGAACGATAAACCTGATCTTGAATTATTGAAAAGAAGAAATAAAGAAAAACATGTAATCAATAAAACAAATTGTACCAAATTTGTTCATAGACTGTCGGCGGAAATGCATCAAAAATATTCATAAAAAACACTCAAGATTTGCAAGAAAATGTAGTCAGTTATTTACAGTATGAACTCTATTTTTGCAACACCCAGTTATTTCAAATGTGTGTATTATTAAATAGTATAAGACGCTTTATAAACAAACCCAGGGGCCGAATGATCGTATTCCTTTCGTATCGTATTCCGTGTTTTGCAAGCACGATAAAATGGAAACTTGAATTGAAATTCACGAAATATTTATATTTCAGGACATGGCAATAAAAAATAATCGCCTTTATTCCCGTTGTCGTCGTTAACGTCATTACAATATCGACACCATTTTTATTGGCGACTTGAAGACATTTGGAGAAAAAAAATTTTGCGTAATGTTTTAAGAGGATTGTTGTTGGATCATAGACATCAAAAACTTTGTTGTTGTCGATGTGACAATACATTTATAACCTTCTAAAGTTGGCAAAAATCTGATGACGACGTCGACGACAAAAACGGGAATAAGGCCGAATCATTTATCATTGGAAATGTTTTGATTGTTTTTCAAAACATTCTCCTTGAAGATCATTGCACTTTCAATCATTGCACAAAATCAATTTCCCACTCCGATTTTTCCACTCCGATTGAGACACCTCCAATACGTGGTTTTTGAACGCTTCAACAGCTGCTTCGGGCGTCGAAAAACGTTGACCACGCAGTAAAAAGAAGAGGATAGTGTCCAAAAAACCGGCATTTTCAGAACCCGGTTTTGTTGTTCGAAAAATCAATTTTTCATGAAACCTGTTTTCGGATTTCAATTTTCCAATGTCAATTTTTCTAGAAACCAGTTTTCGGTTTTTAATTTTGGCAAAAACCGGTGAAATCGGTTTTTCGGTTTTTTTCCATTAAGTTAAATTACACATGTAGAACTTACAATACATTTGTATAATATTTGTAATATACTTATTCGTGTTGAAAACACTAAATTTCACAACTGTATATAATTAATTACGTTTTAATTTTAAATAAAAACTATATATTTAAAATTAAAATGTTCGAGCATTAGGTCTATTTTAAATTATTTTCAATATTTCAATATTTCGCTAAGCATTGGTTAGCATCGTCGGGAAGATAAACACAATTATTAATTAAAAATTAAATGAAAAAAATATAATGAAATTCAAAATTAAATTGAAAGTTTTAGTTAATAATTGTGCTTATTTTCCTGACGATGCTACCCAATGGGTACCGCAATATTGAAGAATAAAATAATTTAAAAGAGACCTTACGCTCCAACATTTTAATTTTAAATGCAATACGAAAGGTCGAATAAATCATGACATTTTAAAAAATATATATCATATTACAATTTGGAATGCGTGTTTAATATAAAATTTTAAAGTTTTATTCTAATTCGCATTAATCTGATTTAAAATCGAAAATCATATTCAAATTTGAAAAAGATTTTCATGTACAAAAATATTATTAAGTTAAAACATTTAGTTATCAAATAATTTTAATTTGGAAATTTGATAAAAAATTACAGCAGACAGTTGTCCGAGGCCTTCGGCCACGGACTGTCCCTGCAGGCTGTGTCAGAGACACGGCCATTAAGTTTAACGGAGAATACGCCATCCGATAAGACAGAAAACATATATAACAATAAATTCATTTGCTTATATTATTTATCATTTATTGTTATATATGTTTTCTGTCTTATCGGATGACGTATTCTACGTTAAACTTAATGGCCGTGTCTCTGACACAGCCTACAGGGACAGTTTTTAAAATTTTACTAAATTCGAATATCATATTATTTATTATTAATTTTTTTTAAAGGATATTAATACATATTAAGTAAAATTCGATTAACCGACGTCAAATAACCAGTTTCCGGTTTGTTCGAAAATTGCATTTTTTAAAAAACCGGCACACGATTAATAGCAACAAACCCGGTTTTTCGGTTTCGGTTTTGGACAATCTAACGACGGATGACCCATCAATTCGACATGTTGAGAGTTCAAACAGCCCATTGCTTCAGCAGATGTGTGAGACACACACTTTATATTTGCTTCCAAAGCACAGCAATGGCATTGTCCTGATGCCAACTGTTCCGTCTTCTCTTGTTGCTTTTATTGATTTCTTCGAACACTGTTGGCAAACAGATGTTGGTATACCACTGAGGTGGTATAGCGTTCTATGTTGCTCAAGGGGAACAGTGGCCACATGACCCATTCGGCCGAAGAAACAGGCGACAATTTGCATTGCTGTGCTTCATCCACGAACAACTTTTGTTATATTTAGCTCGCCTTGAAAGATCCTTACGGTCGATTGCTGTTTTGTTTTGGGGCTCATATGCAGAAAAATCTGTGTTTTTTTGTTGTTTGGAAGCAAATATAAAGTGTGTTTGGAGCTTGTCGCAAATATAATATACATATTTGAGACACAATGATTAGCATATTAGTATACATGTGTTTGCGACCCACATATATTTATGTTTGTGATACAAATACAGCTGTGTTTGTTGCACTGTCTGTGCTCTCTCGAAAGCAGGAGAATAAAAGAGGGACAACGAGAGAGTCTATCTTGTAAGTGTACTCTTGCATTATTCTCTCAGTCAGTGACTCATAAATATTCCTGAATGGGCGTGTAAATTGCAGATGAAGTGTCTCTTATTTTGCCGGATGTATTGAGTTTAAGTTTCATGTATTCAGTCGTCAATGGTCCATCGAACAGAGGATATCAAAAGCGCTTGATCAGTGAAAAAAGAATAAACGAAGGCTCGGACGCTTAAATGGTTTATGTGTTTCGGATATATTTATGTGTGTTGCCAAAGGGAGAAACGATTTTGAGGCAAACTGGAAAGGGCAACAATGTGAAGCCCTTTGTCTGCCCGAGCCTTTACTGAGAAAATCGGAACGGCAGACCATTTGTGAAATAAACGCTTGGCTTGCATGAACTAGATTTGTATATAAATATATTCTTTGTGTACCAACGCATAGCTGAAGCCTTCCGAAAACAAAAACGTGAGAGATAACAAAGAAATGAGAATCAAACGAGCAGCAGATTCTCATTTCATGAAAAAAAACAAATAATGCATTTAATGCACCTAAATGTAAGAAATACCGTTTTAAATCTTTTAATTTTTTGTATTAATTATTTACAAATGTGGATTTATATTGATAAAATTAATTATAACAAATAATACATACATACATATATATTCAAATCAAAGAATAATTCGTTTTTAAATATTATTATGTTTGGGGGGAAATGCGCATGTTTCCACGTAAAAGTATACGTGTTTGCCAGTAAATATGATGCTGTTTACATTTAAACACAAGTGAGTTTGCATGCAAACATATAAATGTTTGAAGTGTATTCCAAACATATACATGTTTCCTACAAATTATGTTTGGGAGAATATGTTAGAGAGGCCGGTATTTTTCAGTGTGTAGATTCATGATTCGTCGCCACCCTTGTATAGGTTGCTATTTATATTTCGGAAATAGCGACTAATAACAAACATATTTAAATGAAAATGCTTTATTTTCAAAATATTCCCCTTGATGATCAATACACTTTTGCATTCGTTCAAACCATTTGTCATAGCAATTTTTCCATTCCTCTTGAGACACCTCCAAAACATGATTTTTGAACGCTTCAACTGCTTCTTCGGCGCTCGTAAATCGTTGACCAGAACAGTTTACCTTTGATATTCGGGAACAAGAAGAAGCCATTGGGTGCGAAATTGGGACTGTACTGAGGATGAGAGTCATCAATTCGATGTTTTGACTGCTCAAAAATGCACCTGTTTGACGAGATGTGTAACAGCTCGCATTGTCATGATGGAGAATGATTCGTTTTTGGCGGTTGGTTTTACGAAGTTCTCCGACGACTTCCGGTAAACAAAAGGTCGTGTACCACTCAGAATTGACCGTCCTACGTTGCTCAAGCGGAACAGTGGTCACATGCCCCATTCGGCCGAAGAAACAGGTGACCATTTGCTTTGCTGTGCTTCTTTCTTCCACGAACAACTTTTGTTGGATTTAGTTCGTCTTGAAAGACCCATAGGGTCGATTGCTATTTTGATTCGGGCTCATATGCATAGATCCATGATTCGTTATCTGTCACGATTTTATGGACGTCTTTTGAAGCACCACGGTCGAACTTTTTAGCCATTGACACGAGCCAATTTTTTGAACGATTGTCGAATTATGTGGGATCCAACGCGAACAAATCTTTTTTTGCAGCTAAATGTTCATGCAAAATCGAATGTATTGAAGTGGAACTAATGTGCAAGGATGCCTCATATGACGATCTTGCATTATCAGTTCACGCACTGCATCGATAGTTTCCGGCAAAACGACCGAAGTTGGACGACTTTCACGAAATTCATTCTAGAGCGAATGGCGTCCGAGACTAAATTCCTAGTACCAGCGATTTACAGTGGTTTTTGATGGTGCTTCGTAGCCAAAAGTGGAAACAAGTTGATTGAGACTCTCTTGTCTCGCTAATCCACGCCGAAAATCGTAAAAAATCATCGCACGAAAATGTTCACGGGTTAATTCCATTTTTGACCGGGATGAATTTTTCAACACACTGTAAATAAAGGGTTTTCCAATTTGAGTGACATGATTTCTTTAAAAAAAATACTCTAATTGTTAAGGAAATTCAAATGTTATTTATTTAATGTGAAGTACAATCAATACAATTAACTTATGAATAAACCGTCTTTCAAATGACCCCACGTCTTCTTTGCAGGAACAAATTCGATGAACCCAATTTTCGAGCACTTTTTCCACTAAATCAAGTCGTATGTCATGAATAGCACGTTCAATATTAACTTGTAAAGCTTGAAGAGAGTCTGGTTTATTGCTAAAGCCCAATGACTTGAAATAACCCCACAATAAATGGTCACAGTTTCTTGAAATAATCGAATCTCCAAACTTTTCTCGCAATAATTCGGTTGTTGCACGTAGTCCAGTCTTGTTGATACCAAAGTTGTCAAGATCAACTTCTTCCAATTTCGGCCATAAAAACTTGTTTATCATCGATCCATTGACAGTAACGGCGTTATCTGCTTCATTTCGATAAATTGCGCACTTCAGCAACACTTGCCTGAACGGCAGCAATATTTACATTACTTCGAGCGGTTCTTTGTCTTGTTGGTACTTGAACATTACGACCATAAAATGGCAAAAGTCCACAAAAAGTTTCAATTGGAGAACGATTATTTTGATAAAAAAAAAATTGAATAATTTGTAATCGTTGTTCTTGCGTATATCTCTCCATGATGAAATTGTAAACATTACTGAATACAATGAAAATAAAAATGACAGATCATGACATACTACAAATGGCCGACACGTCACTTAGAAATCATATCACTCAAATTGGAAAACAGTTTACAACAAATAGTGCTCGTAAGTGAAAACGATCTATGTTTATGCTAAAAAATTTCAAGCTTTCCAATGGAAGTTCCAGTTTGCATCTGGCAACACTAGTATTGCAAGGATCCGAAATATAAATAGCAACCCTCGTATCTTAAAAACAAACAGCTGCTAATGAGGCGTAGAGTTAATATCCGTTAAGATAGCCGAATGGTCGGGTCCATGGTGAATTTTATGGGATCATATCGTCCTTCTCTCCAACACATGTAGCTCTGAGGCCAGTAAAGGCTGCATGTGCCTCCATCGAGAGCTCCTTTCAATTCGCCGCTTCTATTCGCCTAATGTGGTGGCCGACTACATCCAATAACTTCTAAATCGGAATCCATATGGTTACGAAAATATGACAACTTTTTAGGAACTTGAATAACTTTTACCAAATTAGATAAAATAATAGAAGTACAAATGCAAAATATTCTTCTCTTCCTACTTTCATTCTAGAGTTGTTTAGTTCTCGAACGAACTAGTTCAATTGAACGAAGCACTCTTGTGAACTAGTTCACACTGTTGCGCTCTTTTTTTCAGTACGAGTAGTTCCCTTGTTTCAGCAGTTTTTTGTATTTCAGTTGTGCAGTTCTAGTTCATGCTCTCTTTTGCGCAATGACTACAGCGGTAATCACCACTTTTGCTTCAAAATATAAAAACATTACAGAAACACCAATATTTCGGAAACGGAATGACCCAATCATTAAGCCGACCTCAATTTTTATCTCCGCGTAGGTTTATATCAAGTAATTCCTTCAAATATGGCAATTTAGTATAAAAGAATATCACAGTATCCAAAATACTTTAGAAATCTGCAAAAATCAGACCATTTCCGTGATTATTCGCTACGATTCAACTAAAACTACAAGTTGAACGGATATGTGCTCTTTAGTTCGCAGTTGATATGAACTGTTAAGCTGAAATGATAGAATGAACTAAAATTAACTAGTGAACTAAATGAACGAACTAGTTCATTCTGTTGAGCTGAACTAAAAGGGCGCTCACTTGAATGAACTAAAATTCCCAACTCAATTTTTTTTTATTCACTACGATTGACAACTGTGTTTATGTTTTTAATAAGTTATCGATAAATGGTCGTCGACGCTGCCACAAGACAGTTACAGAATACAAAACTCGCGTTGACGTGACGACGATGTTGACACGAAGTGATGTCGGCATAAAAACGACAACGACGACGACAACAGTAATAAGGGCGATTACACTGTGACACAAATGAAAGGAATTTGTTTCGGGCCTCAACCAAACCAAAAAATTGTGAAAGTACTTGGACGTGGTATCACAAAAACCCGCTCGGTTTTGCCCCTATACGTAACAATTTTGGAGGTGGGTCAGGGCCCTATTTCAGATTTTCTTCAATAAATCGTAAACAGCTTAAAATATTGCATTACAACCTTTGACAATATTGTAGCTCTTTTCCCATTTTACAATTTCCTCTATTAGATTTCTAAGAAAAAGTACCCTGTTAATCGATTATTTCACGAAACGTCATGAAAAATTGCACATACTTTATATGTTTTGACATTTCTTGCCTAACGGTAAATAAATTGCGGTAGCTGTGTTCAAAAGAAGTTTAGCTTATAAATTTCTTTATAACTTTTCCAAATCAACAAATATTATATTTAGACCTCCATAATTGGTGTAGAAATGCTGCGTTTAACCATATTCTTTAAATATTCACCTATATGTATTCAATATTAAACAAATTACAAATTGATATCTGCTACAAAGTTGTAGTGCTTAATATACTTAAAAATATTGTCAAATACACTAATGAACAAAAATGACATTTGGGGTTCCAAGATGATTGTACCAATTCAGAAATAAAATTTTTTTTAAAATTTTCGATTATAATTTCTATACTATTAACACAGGTTTGTAATAATGTTCTCCAAAGGTGTACAACTTAAGACTTTCGACAAAATTGCCAAATACATCAACGTCCTAAATTGTCATATATGATCTCAAATGGTCGCATATTAAAAAATTCGGTTGTTTTTAGCATTATTGTTTATAATTGTATAGGGGTAAAACCGAGCGGGGTTTTGTGATACCACGTCCAAGTACTTTCACAATTTTTTGGTTTGATTGAGGCCCGAAACCCACTGTTGCACAGTGTTATCAATCAGAAGAAAATTACGGTCTAATTACAGCCTGTTTTCATAAAACTAATTGGAACGAATGAACAAATCGGCCAAAAAATTATATGTCAAATGAGATTTTGTTTTTTCACCTGTTCCTTTAATAAGTTTCTAAAAGAATTGCCTCATTTGACCCTTGACATCCAATTTCTTTACGTTTTAATTTTGGCCGATTCGTCCGTTCGTTTTATTAAAATAGACCGTAAGTTCTGAGTAGTAATATAACAAGCTAAAATCATTAAAACAGTATTTGAATAGAATTGCCTCTTTAATGCGATCATTCGGCCCCAGTTCTCAACGCATCCAATTTGGTTATATTCTATATATGATTTTCCACTCAAAAATTGGGTCTTAGACTTACAGTCTGTTTTCATAAAATGAATTCCAACGAACGAAAGAATCGCTCAAAATTAATACGTAAATAATACAAATAATATAGGTGAAATGAGTCAGTCAATGACGATATTCAGTATTCGCAAGTTCATTTAACAAATGTCTAAAACGTGTATCTCATTTGACGCATGAATTCTTATTTATTTATGTTTTAGTTTCGCCGATTAGTTCGTTCAAAGCAGGCCATTAGATAGAAAAGCAAATGTTGCACAAGTACCATTGCAACTAGTCCCGTTTCTATTTCTACCATTGGAACTAGTTCATATTCTACTACTTCATATTCATATTCTACTTGCTGGGTAGTTATTCATCTTAATTAGTAGTCAATTATTAATTTTGTAGTTAATTATTTCTATTTCATTCAAATTTGCAAAGAAGGCAGTATATTTTTCCGACAACATGATTATATGTAACGATTTTTTTTATTTTCATCGCAGCTTCTTGTTTGCCATTATTATTTGTATTTATTATTATTTCTTTTTAAATTTTTTAATTTTCAATATGAATTTGTTTCCAAATATGTGAGTATGAATATGTGAATATGAATTTGTTTCCAAATTATAATGTAGCTACTAATAATAGTTTTCTATCAAACCAATTAGGCAATTTTAAAGGAAACGTACATTTTGGACACTTTAATTGTCAAAGTTTGAGTCACCAGCCGGCGTCGTCACTTTTCGTACGACTCTAGTCTTGGATATACAACACTGTTGCTATTTGTAATTCGTTTATTGTTGATTGAAAGATTTTATTTTGTGAACTTAAAGAATAATAGTTTTAAATTTTCTTGTTTCGTAATTAAAACTGCGTTTTTTGTAATTGTGTTTAATTGCCAAGTGTTTTTGAATAAATTTTATTGGAAATGAGTGTTTTGTTTGCAATGAAAAATGTGGCTGTCCCCAAACATTATTTATGCACTTGAAAATAGACAATTTGCCGCCTTATGCCACATACAATTGTTTACACGAAAATTGTTTTCAGAAATTTCACGTAAAAACAAACTTTAAGACTCACCTTCTTAGACATTTTGAACGTGTAAAACAAGAGTGCCCTAAATTGGATAAAAGCAAGATGGAATGCGAAAATGGAGTGACGTTAGCTGCGGAAGGAGAAGATAAATTGAATGTTTCTCCAGAACTCTTTCACTTATAAAATCAAAATGAAAATAATTTGTGACAACGCAATGAATTTTATTGATGAATTACATTCCCTCAATCAGAATTTATTCGAACTGTTTTTTGCGATGTATTTATTTTGTATTTAATACAAACCGTTTAAACATTAACGGCCTTATTCATAAAAAGTTAGAAGAGGTTTGAGAGACGGTTTTTGTATGATAAATCGTCTCTCAAACCTCTTCTAACTTTTTATGAATACTTTTTGAATACAACTTTTTATGAATAAGGCGGTAAATGTTTAATATATAATTATGGTTTAAGATAACCGGACATTAGTTCCGATTATGAATCCAAATTCTAAAAAAAAAATTTTTTATATATGTATATGTAAGTTAGGGGGGGTCAAAATGTATGGAACGATTTTTTTGATGAAGCGTATAGCAAAAACGTAAGCTATAGGTGATTCTGAGAAATTTTGCTCAAGAGACCATAGCTCTAAGTCGGATTTGGAGCCCCCAAATTTTCAAAATAAATATTTTTCCATATATACATAGAATAATTTAATAAAATTCGTCATAAAATCGGATAGAATTACAGTAGATTTCTCAATGTGGGCTTGTTTGAAAGGTATTCTTATCACCTCACTATCAAATGTTTTAATCAAATTTACAATTTTTTTAATTGAAGCTTTTTTTGACAAATTTACAAATACCTTTAATTAATATTATAATTTTCGTGATTACACCCAAATCAATTAAAAAATTAATCAAATACACAAATTTTTTAATCGAAATTGATTTTTAGTTTTTTCTGTGTACTCAGTACGATATTGCTCACAATTCAAATTCTTTGATTGACTATTTTCTAGTGTCGTCGCCTACTTCAATTAAATTGTCGAATCACTTTCAGAGCCCTGGTATATCTCATCACTCAGTAATACTTGTTTCTGTTGATATTACTACTATGATTATAATTCCGTAAATAATGCAACACTTCATAGTATTGTTAACGATTTTGCGACTTTTCTGAGATGTATATTACCTCTTATGTAGATGAACAGCTAAACATTTTAAATAATAATTTACACCACATTCATTATATTGTACCGCGAAAAGTGCATGTATCTAGGTTTTCTACCTGTGACCACTGGTATCAACATCCTGATATTCTATGTTGCGATTCTCTTAGGGACTTGGCAAATAGAGTTTATTTGCGAGAAAAAACTTTAGATAGAAAAATCCGGTAAGGAAATTTGGTCGGTTCTTAATCGTCATGGGGCCAGCAAAGAGTTGGAGGTAATTGAAGATATTGATCCTGAGTATTTGAATAGAGTTTTTTCGGAAAATCAGTCGCCACAATTCACTCGGTTGTTGTATCTTATTGTCGCTTGATTTGCATAAAGCTTTTGATAAATTAGACCATACAATATTAATTAATAAACTTCGACATTTTTTTTAAATTTTCTACATCCTATCTAAAACTGGTTGAAGACGCCAAAAACTAATTCCAAAGTGACAGAAGGTGAACAATTTCTTCTAAATCAGTGACTTCGCAATGTTATTTTCTGCAATTGTGATTACGGAGAAAAAATAGGTCTATCAGTTCCGAACCCGTATGTTTTCGTATTGGGTATTTAAAAGACATCGATGAAATACCGAGTCCATCATACACTCCGGTTCACTTATTTAAAGGCACTAAGAATTCCATATTCAGCAGCCTGTATCTTTGCAATTTGTAACCGATTGCAGAATTTTAAAATGGATGTGGAAGCTAGACATCTTGAGATTTAAAAAAAATCATGACAATAGTGTCTAGCTTCCATTTCCATTTTAAAATTCTGCAATCGGTTACAAATTGCAAAAGATACAGGCTACAGGATACTGGTAGCAGGAAAAAAAGTTCAAATAACAACCCTACTCATTAGTGTTCTTTCTTATCTTAGCTACTTGAGACCTTAACCATACCACGAGCATTCTTGCTACAACTGAGGATTTACACTGATTGCGAATAGGTCTCCCCCATGGGATGTAATGGGAAACTATTATATATTCTACCAAATTAAAGTTAACAGAATACCTAAAATGTATTCTAGTTCGTCAGTCAGGAATTTGTTGATCCGTATATTAAGAAAATATTGTTTCCGTCTTTTGTACGATAAAAATTAATGTATGCTATTATTATTTGAAATTCCACAATGGCTATAAAAAGTAATAGTAATAGGAACGAGTCCAGAAAAACAAATTTCGAAGTATGTATTTTCATCGATTCGTTTTGTTGAGCATATCCCTTCTTATGTGTCACGATGTAAATTAATTGACTTCCCAACATTAACTACCCATACCCATAATGTTGAAGCAGACTGCTGATTGCACTTGTGCTGATTAATGATTGCCTCTGCAAATCCACCAATCTGTTACTTGTACGGCTTGACCGATCGCTGGTCGCGAGAGAGAGATCAACGCTGCCTGGCTGGCCACAGTGGATTTCAGGATTTCAAGGGATATATGGCCGGCAGTGGACGCGGGGAGGCCTAAGGCGCTTCAACGACTGTGCAAGGCTGACTTGCAGATTCTCATTGGGGTTATCACAGGTCACTGTGATACTGGATGCTCCACTCGCAACTGGATTGTGAACGGAGTTGTTTACTGCTTTGCTTGTGGTGATGAAGAGGAGGTGGAAACCATTGAATACCTTCTCTGTCAATGCCCAGCCCTCCAGCGAAGGCGTCGCCGTTACTTTGGATGGTTTCAGGCACGATGCAGTTTGTGCGATGTGGCCATGGGGGATATGTTGGAACTTTCACGGGGTCTGCCATGGATCTGGGCAGGCGAAAACATCATCTGCTGATTTGTCTATTAGTTCTTTCTACCCTATTGGTAATCTGGAATGGTAAACCTTGACCTGCACATGAGGATCCTCATCTTCGGATGGTATTGTATCAGGGATTATCAGGGGATATACATAAATACATATATTGGGAACATAATTGAGTGGTTCTTTGTTTGTCCTACGTGTATCTATCTATCGAAATATTCACTATTAGTGGAGCTCGTCCCCTTCTCTTTTTCCTTCTAATTTATTTATTTAATTATTCAATCATCTACAGAATTTAATTCTTACAGATTATACAAACATAAAGACTTAATACTAATTGTACAATATAAATAGGTTTAATTTAAATATATCTTTGGACGCGTTAAAATTTAGTGTCGGTGCAAAATTTATACACAGTTTTAAACATCTTGATCAGATTATATGGGCAATTAAAATGGCACCTCCGAGTGTAGTGACTATAGGGCAATTGTAAACTATCTCTTATTGTCGCGTGTCCTAAACCAAACCAAGTTACCCGTAGACAATTTCAATGAATGGTATTTTTTTACAAAATGATTACAAGATGATTCTCCATGCATTTTAAATCTTATTGAAGTCAATATTGGAGTTTAATATACCTCCTAGGTACGTACGCAGGGGGCGGGGGAGGTAACTATTTCCTTAAGTGATGATTTTTGAATGTAGTGCTAATGTTTGAAATTGATTTTTCACTAAGAATTGAGAAATTTTAGAAACTGTTAAATTATTAAGCATTAGTCTGTAAGGAATTTATAGTCCATAGTCGAAATCATATAAATAATCATGTTTACTATTTCTTTCAGGTTTCCCTCTACCTTCAATTCACTACAATCCTTGCCAGCGATGCAGAAGCATCCATCAGTGAAAATGCAACAACCTCAGCGGAAACAAATGCAACTTTTTTGACACCAGTGGCGGAAGCACTTGTGCGCTATAGAAGACATCCGCTGACAATTGTTAAGCATATAATACGGCCAAAACGCATTAAAGTTAAACGTGTCAAAGGTCCAAAAATCAAATACAGTTTTGCCGAACCACCACCACAAATACACTACTACAAGAGCAGTAGCAAACCACCGGCAATCAAGCATGCGCCCATATTTGACTCTTCGATATTCGAAGATTTTTCACATATTAATATGGACTCTGCTGATTTCGATGCACCACCATCAAGCTACGAAGCTCAAAGTATGGATTTAGATTTATACTCAAGTTATGAGGCGCCAACGGAAACAGTGCACAAGAGTACCAAGAAACCAACGTATACATATACAGAACCGGAAATCATATACAAAGAACACACGCAAATTCCAACATATTCGTATGAAGCACCAAAGAAGGTTATAAGGAAACCTCACACTAAATATGGAGTGCCTACAGAGTATGTGTATGGAACGGGATATGAAAAACACGGCGACAATAACTACGTATATAATCAACCATCATATGAATCAAGTAAATTTGCCGAAAATCCAAAATATCATCACTCATCCTATGAAACAAGCAAAGTTGTTGAAGCCCCTAAATACCATCCACCTGCCTATGAACCAAGTAAAATTGTCGAAAAACCAACATATTTCAGGCCCGAAGAAGACAAGTATTCCTATACTAAACCGGTTGAAACACCCCGTATACCGGCTACCACGTATGGAATTCCAGATATGCCCATACCATCTAAAAATGTCGATAAGTACAATAAGTATTCCCTCATAGAACATCAACCGGCATCGTATGACAGTTTTGAATCCATCAAAACAAATCAACATCATTTTGCCGAACCTCCCAGTCATAAGCAAAATGTGGAAATAATGTATTCCCCTTCGTATGAAATTAATATTTCTCCTTCTGATGAACAATATCATACAGATTATGAAACACACCCCCAACAATATGAACCTCCACCAAAGTACCAAGGCCCTTCGTCGCCCTATCAGGAAAGTTCCGATACCCATCAGCCGCCGAGTTATGAACCTGCGCCACCTCAGGACTTGCCAATTAATCAAAATCACAAACACCCTACATATGATTATCCAAAATCTAGTTATGAGGTTCCCATTTACGATCCCCTACCATTTGAATCGTCCAATAATCAAGAGCAGGAAATTTATCCACCTCAGACATTTGATAACTCATCGTGGAAAGATGCAAATCCGGAATATGTGGCTGAACCTAATAATTTATCGGAACAAAGGCCAAACCAACAGATGGGATATCAGAATACAGAAACAGATGAAAGGCCTGCAGGAGATACACACTCCTCGGGAACCAGGCCCACGACAGATGTAATACCACCACGATTGCAAAGAACACACAAACGGAAACGCACTAAAGGCTCCACGCATACGACCATTTCAAGCACTATACATATTTTGGATGTTCCAGAGCTGCAGCAAGCTTTTGAAAATGAAAAACGCCAACAGCTTCACACACCCGACACCGATTTCAATGAATCTCACAAGGTAGAGAACATTAATAATGGTCGATGGAATCCTATGAAAATTCGAACACCTCCCATGATTGTGACAACACCGGCTCCAACTTCGGCACTCAATCATCATTATAATAAAGCCAATATAAACAGGCCTCAACAACATAAACCTAGAGCCGCAACGACTACGGCGGCTCCACCGCAACTAAAACAACAGCAATCCAATAATTTGCCAAATGTTGAAATTGTTTCTATACAGAAATCTAGATCTAAAAGCTATTATGATGGCATTTTATCAACACCAAAAATTTACAATCCAAACCTTTATAGGAACCGCTATAAAACGCAACAAACACACTCCACAACAACGGCATCACCCCAAACGATTGCCCTGAATAAGGACAGATTTTCAAAACGAACAACAAAAAATGTCTTCGACACAACAATTTTCAAGAGTCCCTTGAACGATAGGGATGTATATCGTAATTTACCTAAAAATCATAAATTATATTGAAGAAAAAAGAAAAGTAATTAAGTTGATTTAAATATTAGAAAGTAATTTATTTTATATAATTAAAAGTTTATACTATATCAACTTATTTCCATAGTATAAATAACTATTTATGTAGATATGTATGTCGGTATGAAACAATAAAAATCTGTAAACATTTCAAAATATTAAAAATGGTTGCAGATTCTTTTCCTCTAATCAAAAACGAAGAAGTTTAAATTGGACTATTAGCGAGGCTATCGGTGGTTTAAAGTGTGCGAGGCTATTGTGCATGGGAACGTGGATCCGATCCCTACTCTGACCAGTGAGTGTAAAACTAGAAAGTGCAGAGCTCTTTGACGCCCCAGTCCATCCATAGGATGTAAGGGAAACTTTTTTTTTAAACGAACTATATGATGTTCTGAATTATATTGTGACATTTCCTATTGGCATAGCTCTTTGTCGCCCAGTCCATCCATGGGATTGTTTTGTATTATATTGTGACATTTCCAATTTGAGCAGTTAATATATAAAAATAATAAAACAAAAAACAACTTACGATTCGTTCCATAAAATTCCTCCACTTTTTGCTAGTACTGTACATTTGGAAATCGTTAAAAAATACGGGACCTGATGATGTCGGTGGTAGGTCGGGTAAAACTGAATCCAAATTGAAAACATTGCGACATTTCTCAATTAAAGCTTTCATAACAGGCATAAGGAATGAATATTCTTCAGGATTACCAACTGGAATTTATAAAAATTAAAAATATACATGGAATACCTTAGTCCTTGGGTGATCTTGCGTTAACCTTACAACTTTATCTTACCTTCTATGGCAATATCCAAAGCTTTGTTTATTGAATATAATAGATAAGCTAATTCACTTGGATTTGCCGTGGTACGACATTGTAGTATAGCATGTAATTTAGCTGTTGCCATAGCCACCACACCGGGATTGGGATGATGAGAACATTTCAGGAGTAAACCTAAACATAAACGTATCATGTCCGACCAATCATCCGATGAATCCGATTGGAATACCATTAAAGCATCAAGTAAAGCGAGCACACCGTCCAGTAGTTTGGTGGAGCATTTCTTTGACTCATCTTCATTAGACCCCAATACCACCAAGTCATAAACCATACGAAGGATATGTGATGCATTCTTAAAGGAAAAATTATATTTAACATTATAACTTATACCAGAACTGTTCTTTCTTTAATTAAACAAAATTAAGAAAATTCTATTTATTTCCTTCTAAAGACTAAATGTTTTTTTAAGAAGAATTTTCAATCATTTCAAGAAAAGTTGCATATTACTATTTCATTGTCTTTTGCTAGGAAATATCCTCGAAAATATACATATTTTAATTTTTTTGTGCAGGTGCATTTCCGTAGAAAATTTAATTTTATTAACAATATTAACGATGAGACGATGGAGCACTTCTTATGCCACTGCCCGGGATTCACACAAGCTAGATCCAGATATCTTTCGGATAGTACGATACCGGACATGACCAAACTTGTCGGTATGGACTGGAACAAACTAAGGAATTTCGTGAATAGCATCGAATTCCTATAAGGGATATAGTGAAGTAGTAGGATAAACTTAGAGCGCACAACAGGTCGAATTAGCGGCTTAAGTGTATGTCTTACTGACATGGTAAGGTTTAGAGTGCTCGTTCTGAACACTCAACACCGCACCCCTCTTTTCAAACTAACTAACATTAACATTTTCGTCCAATCAAAGTTAGTTACCTCTTGATTAATCAATGTTTGATTTCCATGTTCTGCCAAATCAAACAGCGATGCCTGAACTGCCATTTCCAAAATCCTTAACCGCAAGGATAAATGGGAAGCCATCAATTCATTGTTCAAGGCCAATAAATTAATGCAGCCCAATACCTGACCCCTTTCCTTCCAGCAATCGGGATGTTCGTTTCCCACTCCTCGCCAAAATATGGTAAACAATATATTCGATACCAAATACACCAACTGTTCTTCGCTGTCTACGTCGGCTTCTGTGGAAAACTCTAAATTACTTTCAATAGAGTCACCCTTTTTGTTGGCACCTTGTGGCGATTGAGTTGAGCTGTCCGAACTTATAGATTCTGTGCGTTGTTTATTGAGCTGTGGCACTGTATCTGCCGTATCTGAGGAGGATCCCATTGTTAAGGACTCAAACGTATCTTGAATATCATGAGTAGTTTGTCGTATAACTGAAAATACGGAGGACACATTTTCGACTACTACGCCGGACACAGACTCTGCCAATTCTTTGATTTCCGATTCAATGACATTGGCAGCCTCCGAAACACTTGCCTGTATTTCATTAAGTATAAGACCGCTTTCACTTTGATCGTCTTGGGTCATTTGTTCGATCTGCTGTTCACAGAAGTGAATTAAATCACCCTGGTTATCAAATTTGTTTTCATCTTCGAGTAAAACATCTAAATTTATACCAAAACTTTTACGTTTCTCTTCATCAGGCTTAACATATTCTATGGATCTACGTATGAGGAGTCTTGCTATGGACTCTTGCCACCCAGGTTGTTTAGCGATTGACTGAGCCGAATTTTGTTTGGTGAAGGTGCATTGTAGTAAACGTTTGGCTACTTCCAGTTTCACAGGCAAATCACAGCTACTCACACTGTGTACCAGAAATATTAGACCACAATAGTCGACATCAGAGTTCAACATTTCGTCAACCATGTGAAATATGATAGTGGAACTCAAAATCATGGGTATAGTATAGGAAAATAGACCCGGAAATAGAGAAGCACCAGTAGTAGGCTCGTGTAAACGCATTATCTGCTTGTATTTTGCATGGACACGTGAGGTGGATAGTAAACTGCTGATAAACTAAAAATAAACAAATAAATTATTATAGGGCATTAGGACCTCTGAACGTTCCACACTAAGTCAGATATATCAAGTATACCGCAATCCTTGTCAACTTACTCTTATAGCAGCCTCCTGTAATTCACAGCTGTACGATTTATCGATAAAGTAGGTGTAAATCAGATTCGCCATTTGTGGTTCGTGCAGCAACAAAATCAGTTGATCTCTACAGTTCTTTCCCTTTATATGAAGATTCATAATCTCAAGAAATTCTATTAACACTTGATCCTGTTTCACTGATGCCAAAAATGCTATGATGACACCGATTTCTTTGATGTTGACATCCTTTTGCAAATAGAATCGTATAATAGCAAATATTGTGGATCTTATGGTTTTCGCATCTTCTGGCGTAACGTTTTCTGCTGTTCCATAATACTGCCTGATAACATCCAGGAAAAATTGTATACCAAACATTTTACGAAAATACTTGCGATCATTTTTGATCATGGCGCCCAAATACTGAACATGCCCCAATGTTATCTGAAAGGGCATACGTACCCAAATGTCGAAATTAAAAGCAATCGAGGTGTAAAGATCTTCCAATAAGGCCACATTCGATTGACCGTTAGCTGATTTGTGGCCTTGTAAGGATTCCATAAACAAGTGGGTAGCCATTAAAGCATTCACATCAAACAATTTCGCAGGACATTTTTGCAGCATCATACCTACAATGGATAGGCATTCGGAATGTAGTAGATTCTCTTGGTTATTGTCATGTTCATGGGTGAGATAACGCAAAAAACACATAAAATTTGCCATGGGAAATTGTATCATTTTCCATTCTGTATAAGAATTGGTGGACAACATTTCCCAATCGGCAAACTCTTCATTCATTGGAGTTCTTAAGGTCTCCCCTCCTTCCAAGCAGTCATCTGAAGTTTTCAAAGAGAAATCTTCATTGTTTTCTTTTATAATACGATGTAGTATCGGTAAAATAGCCTGAACACCTCCCACACTATTGATGGTATCTTGTATTTTAACAATTCGACAGTGTTGCGCCTGTACTAGACCCATATATCTGCCGGTGGGTATTAAATCCAAACAAGTATTATGCGAGTAACCACCGGGAGCATAACAAAAAACAAAACGAGATGTTAATTCCAAAATATCATTGTCTTGAGAAAATATTGATGAGAAATTAATGCCAGCATCAAAGATTGTCTTCAAGCTTGTGGTGGGTTCGGCCAATAAAACACCGCCCACTTGACCGCCCAAGCATTGTTGTTCGCCAAAAACTGTCTCTTGCATGCCCACAGGGAAGTTCTTAACGTTTGGGTCAAATGACGATGATTGTGTTCTCAGTGGCAACGTGAAATAATTGGACACCTATCAAATGTGGACAATAAAATTTGAATTATTAATTCAATTGTGCATTTACAATTTTCACACTCACATTTGTCGACAGTGTCTTTTCCAATAAACTTGGCAACATGCCTCTATAACCTTGGTTTGTGTCTTGTGACGTCGATCTTGGTAATATTCCAGTATTGCTACTTGCCACAGTAGATGTTGTTGTTGGTGCTGGTGTCTTTATTTCTTGTAACGCTGAACCCACAGAGCAATACAAGAAAGGCTGCAAGCAAAAAAAAAAAGCGATAAATTATTAAAAATATTATTATTTTTATTTCGTTGTCGCAATTTATTGAACATGAAAACCGTGGTGTTGTACCTCATTTATTGCTTGTACTTTCAATGTTGCGCTAATTTTTTGCATGAAATCGATGTAGACATTTATTTGGCTGTAAGAGAAAGGTCTCTTTGGCGGCGTGATGGCAACAGTTACATAATGCCATTGACCATCCAAAAGCGTTGTGGATGCCACCGAAGAGGTCAAGTATTCCCGTCGTGTTAAAGCGGCTACCACTATGTTTCCATTGCCTTGAATAAAAACTTCAAAACCAGTATTACTGCCCGTACGTAAACTGTGGAATAGAAAAAGTTGATTGTGTAAGTTTTTCAGTGAAATATGATGTCAGTGATAAGAGTAAGTATGGGTTTAAATACGGTTTAAGGAATATAAATTATTTTTGTTGTAGACTATTTATTTAACTCCATAGCGGACAATTTGAAATTTTGTACATTTGATTTAGGCAACTTAGGTGGTAGATTTGAATGTGAAATTCGTATTTATCTCTAGACGTCAAAGGACAATAAAGTAAATTTTTTCTTAAGAGAAAAAAAACTTAAACGTCAAATTACCAATTATATCTCATGCATGGATAGGGGGATCTTATCACAATCAGTGGGGTACGCGATTTATATTGTGAGACTCACTGATTGCAACCTACTCGATTTCAACAATTCCGAATGATTTTTGAAAAGGTTGAGCTCACGTTCAGCGCAGGCTCACTATTGTACCCACGACGCACAATGGTGCATTTTGACTTTTTTTCGTTGCAAAAATCATAACTTCTGAAGTAATGAAGATAGTTTCAAAATTTAAACAGCACTTCAAAGATAAATCATTAAGCTTTAAATGAACGCTGAGAGAGGGTGCCAAGTCCAAAGAGTATAACATCAAATTATTACACTCCGGTTCACTTATTTAAAGGCACTAAAAATTCCACATTCAGCAGCCTGTATGTTTTGCAATTTGTAACCGATTGTAGAATATTAAAATGGAAATGGAAGCTAGTCATCTTGAGATATAAAACAAAAAAAATCATGACAATAGTGGTTTCTTAGCTAAAGAACTTTTTTGAATTTATAAAAAAAAGTCCAAAATCGTGTTTTTTTGTTCACTTGAATAAATGCACTTTAACTAATTTTAATGAAAAACAGTTTTTCTTATTTTTTTTAATTTATTTTACTTTATGTAAGAACTATTAGTAATGAGTACAACCCCCTTTGTTTTTGATAACTTCAAATATACGTGATACAGAGAATTTATGTAAATTTGATTCCAAGCATCCTGAATTAGTCATGAAATTGTCTACCTCCTTCATAGACCTTACGAGATAACCAACCCCAGACATTTTCCATAATGTTTAGATCTTGGGAATAGGGTGGCCAGTCAAGAATATTAATATTTTGGATTGCAATGAACTCCTTTACTACTCTGGCGTTGTGTATAGGGGCATTATCGTGTTGCCATATCCAAGATATGGGACCAAATAGTTCACTGAACTTCGGAAAAGCCGATTCCAATAACGTTTTATAGCTTGCACCAGTCATTTTTGCACTTTGAAATTCATGATCCATTGTGCCATAGTACGTAATAGCACCCCACACCATAACGCCGCCCTCTCGACTGTGATGTCGGTTCAAAATACGCTTTTCTTTGCGCAGATCATGGAAATAATAGTTGTAGCCATCAGGCCCATCCAAATTAAACTTCTTCTCATCCGTAAATACAACGGTTCTCCAGTCATTTACATGGTATCTTGGCTGCACATCCCATACCATGTAGTCTCTTGCGAATTGAAGCTGCTTTTCCATACGAGGAGCATTAAGTGGCGGTTTTTTTTTTTTGTAATTACAGGTATTTAAGATACTCACAGCTCTTAATTACTCTGTGTACTGATGACTTGCACGCTTCCACTCCAGCTTGAGCTCTTATTTTTGACAAGGATAAGGCAGAATTAGAAGCAATTCTGATGATTTTTCTTTTCTCATACGTAGATAAAGATAATGAAACCCTTCCTTTAAAATTTTTTTCAAACCCCTCGGGGTCCGTGATGTAATTGTCGACAACTGTTGGGCTCCGTCCAATTTTTTTACCTATTGCGCGGTTAGAGTATCCTTCAGAACGGTAAACATCGATTTTAGTTTATGCCGATAGATTTACAAATGATTAAGATGTAATAAATTGTAATAAACAAATGCTCCCTACAAAAAATCATCGGTTACTTTAAAAATAATAAAAAAATAGCACAGTTTTGGACTTTTTTTATAAATTGCTCAAAAAAAGTTCTTTAGTTAAGAAACCACTATTGTCATGATCTGTTTTATATGTCAAGATGTCTAGCTTCCATTTCCATTTTAAAATTCTGCAATCGGTTACAAATTGCAAAAGATACAGGCTGCTGAATATGGAATTTTTAGTGCCTTTAAATAAGTGAACCGGAGTGTATTTCAAAATGCAATACTATTTTCGATAAATGTTATTTATTTATTTACTTCTTTCAATAACCAAGTGTACGTAGGGATTCGTCAACCTGATCCCTAAGCGGAGTCTTAATCTTCCTATTTTTCGTCTTCCTTTCGAAAACCCTTCGTGCTGGTTCGTCTTCATCCATTCTACTGACATGGCCAAGCCAGTACAATCGCGTTATTTTGATCCGCTTAACAATGTCAATGTCGGGATAAAGCTCGTGGACTCCTACAGATGTTTCGTCTGCTTGCGATAATACCAAGGATTCTGGGCCATAAAGCAAGACAGATGGTATGAGAGTCTGGTATAGTTGGACTTTTGTTACTCGAGAGAGGGCTTTGTGTCTAAAGTGCTTGATTAGCCCAAAATAACATCTAATCGCAAGCACAATTCTCCGCTTGATCTCAAGACTGACGTTGTTATTTCCGAGGTATATAGATTCGCCCACCTCCTCGAAATTATAACGGTTATCAACGGTTCACGCTTTGGTCTAATCGCTCGTTGAAACCATTCATTTTGTCTTGTGCTCATTTACTGTCAGACCCACTTTAACCCCTTCTCAGTTCTCGAAAACACGACAGTAACTTCTCTAACTGTGCGCCCAGCATTTTGCTGACTTTTGGTTTTATTCATGTTGACTGCAGCTTTTCTCATAATAATCTCTATTAAGATGTTAGAGAGATCGCATGATAGGGTGTCGCCTTGCCTGAGGCCTCGTTTAGTTTCGAAAGTTTCGGATTTGGATTTGGTGTTCGTTAAGGTCATACTGCAAAGGCGTATGAGTTTTGCAGGAATACCAAGGGCAGACATTGCTTCGTAGAGTTTCCCCCGTATCGGGCTATCGACAAATATATGATAGGTGTCGATTTGTTTATCGTGGGTCTTCTCCAGGATTTGTAGTAGCATGAAAATCTGGTCGGTTATCGATTTACCAGGCCTAGAGCCACACTGGTATGGTTCAATCAGGTCAGCGATAATTGGTTATAGTCTTTCGCACATTACACTTGATAGATAAATACTTGATGGATAAAAGGCTTATTCCACGATAGTTGGCACAGAGACTCGGGTCATCTTTTTTTAAATACGGGTCATAGTACACTGAGACTCCAATCGCCGGGCATACATTCATCTCACCAAATTTTGCTAATGAGCTGATAAGGTGCATACAGTTTAAACAGCTCCGCCGGTAATCCATCGGCTCCTGCGGCTTTGTTGTTCTTAGCTGTTCGGACATCGTCTTGGTTAGGAGAGGAACAATCCAAATCGTCGTCCAAATTGTGATCGATTGTCCCATCGTCATTGGATATTTCAGGTGACAGTAGCGCATAGAAGTCATCTCTCCATATTCCCAACATGCTCGGCACACCTGCGATGAGATTTCCGTCCATGTCTTTACAGAAGGAGGGCCCTGAACCATGTCCATTAGTTCCGTTTTTGACTTTTTGGTAGAATTTTCGTGCTTCGTTCTTCATTCTGTATGGCTCAATTTGCTCACTCTCGCGCTTTCTCCACTGCCGTTTCTTACGCCTAAACAGACGGTTTACCTCCTTCGTTTTCTCCCCAAACCGCTCATTCGCAGCTCGCGTTGCAATTGACTGAAGCATTGCCATGCGTGCAGCATTCTTTTCATCATTTGCAATGCGACACTCTTCATCGTAACATGGTTTGTTGCGAAGCAGTTTTTCAAAACCGCGGCAGCTTTTATAGAGTCGGAAATAGATTTCCACTGCGCTTGAGGATCGTCATCGGGAGGGGGTGAGCTCTGTGACAAAAGTCGCGAGAGCTTCTTTAGGTAGGCTGTGTCTACTTCTGGTAATTGCAGCTTTCCGATGTCTAGCTTTTTCTGCGTCTCGTGTCGTACGATTTTCGCTCTTCTTAATCTTGTGCGAACCTCTGCTGGTACCAGGTAGTGATCAAAATCGATGTTAGCTCGTCTGATCACTCGTACGTTCATTACACTGGATGAGTGCCTTCCATCAATTACCACGTGATCAATTTGGTTCTTCGTTCTTTGATCAGGGGATACCCAAGTAGCCTTGTGGATGTCTTTATGCTGGAATCTTATTCCACTAATGACCATGTTTTTTGCCGCCGCAAAGTCAATCAGTCTCATACCGTTGTCGGAACTGTCAGCATGTAGACGGAAATTGCCAATAGTTGGATGAAACACATTCTCCCAGCCTACTTTGGCATTACAATCTTCTAGTACAATCTTAATGTCATCGCCAGGACAGCGGTCATATGTTTCATAGAATATGTCATTGACATCATCACGTTTCTCTTCTATCGGGGCAAGCACACAAAGTAGGGAAATATAAAAATATTTCGCTTTTATGCGGATTGTGGCTATACGTCTGATTGTGGCTATACGTCTTGTGTTCACAGGATTGAACCTAGAGACTAGATGTCGAAGTCTTTTGCCAACTACAAATCCGTAACCAAATTCTCATGGCAACTGCGGGAATATGTCGCAGTTTCGTTTTCTTGTGCAGCCATGTCCTGCCCATCACATTTCCTGTATAGCGGTAATGTCAGCCTTATAACTTTCGAGGATATCTGCCAATTGAATTCTTGCACCGAATCTATATAGAGTTCTCACATTCCAGGTGCATATCCGTAAATCATGGTCCTTATAACGTTTGCAAGGGTCGTCAACAAATAGGGATTGTTTCTGTTTTCTTTTTTGTATATTCACTGCCATTATGAACTGTGGCTAGAGGCAAACCCAGTCCACCGGATTTTTGCATTTTACCTACTGTCAGGATATTTGATTGCAGCCGCCCATTATGGATCAAACGTTGACCAGTATGCTATATGTCAAACCTGGATTTTCTTATTTTTGTTTCTATCCGCCGTTGGCCCATATATGTATGTGGCTAATCCGCCTCTTACTAAACCTGAAACATATCAGTGATCCCATAACCAATCAGGCTGCTCATTTGTTTCGCATTCTCACCCTAGCTAGCTAACGGAGGTTTCCGATAGAATATAAATATCCGAAATTGTATACGCCAGCTTCAAAATGAACCCCTTATACCTAATGCTAGCATGCAATGTATAAATTCCATATTTAGATTCTTTTTATTATTCGTTATAATCTTTATATAGAGTTCTTACATGGTTTCAACGAACAGGGCCTCCACGCGATTAGACCAAAGTGTGAACGTTGATAACCGTTATAACTTCGAGGTAGTGGACGAATTTATATACCTCGGATCTGCCGTGAACAAAAACAACAACGTCAGCCTTGAGATCAAGCGGAGAATTGTGCTTGCGAATATATGTTATTTTGGGCTAAGCAAGCACTTTAGACACAAAGCCCTCTCTCGAGTAACAAAAGTCCAGCTGTACCAGACTCTCATTCAACCTGGGTTGCTTTATGGCGCAGAATCCTGGGTCCTATCGCAAGCAGACGAAACATCTGTAGGAGTCTTCGAGAGAAAAATACTCCGAAAAATTTATGGCCCTATAGTGCACAAAGGCGAGTATCGGCGACCCATGAACCACGAGCTTTATCCCGACATTGACATTGTTAAGCGGATCAAATTAACGCGATTGCACTGGCTTGGCCATGTCAGTAGAATGGATGAAGATGAACCAGCGCGAAGGGTTTTCGAAACCGAACTCGAAGGAAGACGAAAAATAGGAAGACCAAGACTCCGCTGGAGGGATCAGGTTGACGAATCCCTGCGTACACTTGGTATTGCCAACTGGAGAGATAAAGCAAAATATCGAACTGGTTGGCGAAATATGTTATCTTCGTTTTGTAAGGTCCCTGACCGCCCGGGGTTGTCCGAGACCGGATAAGTAAGTAAGTAATTATAATCTTTATATATTACAATTTATTGAGGCATTATTGAGGCTAGCTGGCAGTAATATATCTTATGTGCATATTTAAGAGTTCCTAATAAAAACATACAAGAAATAATGTTTTATAATGGGTTTTCCAATAGGTACTTGACAACTTTGAATTTAATTTGTGAACGCACTATTTCACTGATTATCTAACTGTTACTTTCCTTTTTTTCAGTAAACTCAACATTTTCATCATGGTAAAGTACACGAACGAACAACGTAAGCAAATTATAAAAATGTACTACCGAAATTCGGAGTCGGTGACCGCAACTTAAGAGCGTTAACTCCAATTTTTGGTCGTTATTCTCGCCCTAGTAGACAAGCAAAACAAGTTTAGTGCAGATCTTGGTTTACACCCATACAAGATCAAGCTGACTCAAGAATTGAAGCCATTTGACGCGACGTACGTTCTCCTATTGGGCTCTGGAGAAGATGCGCCAAGATGATAAATTTCATCGCAAAATCATCTTCAGTGACAAAACTCATTTTTGGCTTAATGGGTTCGTCAATAAGCAAAATATGCGTTATTGGTTTGGTGAAAATCCACATGTGCTTCATTAAATACCACTTCATCCACAAAAAATAACTGTTTGGTGCGGTTTGCATGCCGGCGGCGTCATTGGGCCATATTTTTTCCTCGATAATAACGATCGTCATGTTACTGTGAATGGCGATCGTTCTCGCGCCATGATTATCGATTATTTTTGGCCCGAATTGGAGAACATGGACTTGGACCAACCCACACAGCACACGTAACAATCGATTTATTGAAGCGTAAGTTTGATGAGCGTGTTATCTCAAGAGAGTCAATTGGCCGCCTCGTTCGTACGATTTAACGCCTCTAGACTTTTTTCTTTGGGGCTACATCAAATCATTGGTCTATGCCAACAAGACGACGACGTTGGAAGAACTCAGATCCAACATTGAACGCGAAATAGCGTCCGTTACGGCCGAAATGTGTGACCGAGTCATCGAAAATTTGGTCCAACGAATCGACCGCTGCCGACGTGCCCGCGGTTGTCATATGAACGAAGTCGTGTTCCATTCATAAATGTTTTGATTGTATTTCAAGTCGATCATAAAGTTTTTGAAATATATCAAATGGTTGTGCGTTTTATTTTAAAAAAAAAGTTGTCAAGTCCTTATTGGAAACAGATATTTCACTTCTCAACCGTAAGGAAAGAAGACAAACATATTCGCGTCTATAATAGTTATGCCACTTGTAGCTATTATTTGTTTGCAAGCACTTTGACAGAGTAATCCGTGACATCCCACTTATTGATGAATGCGAGTTTTTCTGGATGTAATTCTGCCCCATTTTCAGGCAAACTTTGAATAAGGCGCATGCCAGATGACCCATCGAGTCTTGAAGTTTTGCCTCTACTGATACCTCAGTTACCTTTAAAAGGGGAGGTACTGATTCCTTTTTGTCAGATTATTAATATTATGGCGCTATAAAGAGATCCGAAAAATGGAATGGATATCCTCTGACAATCTCAAGTCCATAATCAACGCGAAGGTATGTATACCTTCAAAGGAATACTTTATGGGTTAGTTAGGTACAGTGCAGTCGCACTGGGTTTACAATCGTCACTGGTTTTGTAATGACCGATCTTGTGTCTTCTTGGTATTTCGCATACTTGACATATTTGGTATTTCGTATACTCTTACGACAGATGTTCCGTATATACCGATTTTATAGCATCGTACAGCTTCCGTTTCCTTGTGTAGGACGAACACTTTTCAATAGATTTTGTCGGTCTTGCTCTGGCCCGGTCGGTAGAGTAGTAGGCTTTTCATGCATGTTTGTAAATTCAATTAGACAGGCTGAATCATAGAGTAATGTCACTCTTCTTATCTGATATTTCCTTTCACATCTGACATTCGTGGTGCGGTCGGTGCGATAGAGTTATTTGACGTAAATTGGCTAACACCAGATGGAATTACAAAAATTGTGGACTTCATTTTTCATGTCGTTTTGGTGAAAAACTGTGAAATTTAAAAGTATTTTGGAGCACAAAAGGAATTGCCGTTGCTGATTTATTGTTGGTTGGTTTGAGCAATTGCCTCTATCTGGTAGTATTAAAGCAATACTTTCCAACGTCCAACCGCCCATCTGCAACACACCAAATGTCATCAATTTACTGAGAGTGTTGGCTACTCTATACGTCATTACTCTATGGGCTGAATTCTATTTCATGAAGTTTCCTTTGTGCGATCATAGAATAATACATACGTAGATAAACTTATTCTCTCATCTGACGTTTCATTTCACACTCTTCATCCTAGGTTTGTGGAAATGAGAGCAATTAAATTTAAAATTATCTTACACCAGGTGGAGTTACAAAATATGTTCACTTAACTTTTTCATGTCGTTTTGGTGTAGAACTGAATAATTTAAATATATTTTGCACTTTTTTGCTGACTTTTATCGTTGGTATACATTTGTATTGTATTTAACACAACTTGTTTGGCACAAAAACACATGTTGTTCCTTTGTTGATCGCTGTATACTATTGCCACCATCTGGTATTATTGAACCCATATTTTCCACCATCCAATGTTTACTTTCCATCGTCCCTTTGACGTTTAATTTATTGAGCGAATAAAAGCTTCTATGGTATGTATTATTCTATGTGTGCGATTAGGGCTGTCGCTGATGCTCATGTTTTGTTATTGTATTTACTTATAGTTTCGTTTCTATTCATTTGCCTTAGTTTTTTTTTGTGTCATTATATTATTAGCATTTGGTTTGTTTATGATCATTAAATTTTTATGATTTGTTTGCCCTATAATGATCATTTGTTTGAGTTTTTAAGTCCCTTTTGTGTCGTCATTTGTTTACGACTTGCCCCAGTTCTCCCTTTGTCCGTACATTGTACTTGTTGTGTTGGAAAGGAAGTGTTGAGTTTTGTAAACAAGTACAGTGTAGGGCTCCAGCTATGCAGTTGCTCTGCTGTTAAGTCAGTTTGCTGGGGATAAAGACTGCGGTAAGTGGTCGTGTGATATATTTCTTTTATTTGTATGTTTTATTATAATTCTTTTTACGGGTAGCGACCCGTAATAAAAACACATACTGCCGTGTTTCTTTGGCGTTAAATTCGCTATCCCCGCAGTCAATAGGTCAGAGTAGAAACAGAATACAGCGGCGGCGGCAGCGGTTGTCAAATTCGTATAGAAAATTCAGAGTCGAAACCGATCTCAAAAACCGCTGCCAATTAAATCTATTTTTAATTTCTCAGCGGTTTTTTTACGCTCTCAATTTTTGATTCTCCAACTGTCTATGTGTTGCCACATTTTTCTGTTTTTGATAAACAAAAACATATGGGCTAACACTTTTTGTGGATATTTTCAGTAAGAAGACGAAGTAAAACAATTGGTTTTTTAGAAGAAAGTTGTGAAGTTAGTAAAATGGATCAAAACGAAATAATCATAGATGCAGTTAAAAAATATGATTGCTTGTACAATTTACAATCAAGCAAATAACTGTTCTTTGAATTCAAATATGTACGTACATACTAGAGCCATGCATGAAGATTTTCTGTTTGTTATTTTACTGCTGTACATGCTGTACCGGCACCTTGCGAACGAAGAAATGTAAACAAACAAAACGAATAACAAAGAGAAGCATAGCATACCGGTACGGTCAGATCATGGTAAAATTATCTATCGGGTAAACGCGTCAGCCCATCTTTTCCGTGGGTAAGCTGTCAAATTCCATTTTGTTTCTTTTCGTTTGTTAATAAAATTCAAAGAATTTCAATCAAAATGCAATTTAATAGCATAGACTTTGTATCAAGTAAGACAAGCTTATAAAATTGTTCACATTTTGTGTTAATATGGTTTTTATTATTCTTATAATTTTGACAGCTTAAGAATGGAATTTCTAATGCGACTACCTAATAGATAATTCTACCATGGGTCAGATCATCGTAGTCGCTCCGATTGACGTTCTCGGTATTCGGTAATAGAGAAGAGAGCTATGTTCGTATTCTGTAAGCGAGAATGTGATAAAATACTACGAGACAGAGCAAACTACACCGAACACGTAGAATATACCGTAAGTTTCTTTACTTTAGTTTCTTTGCAATGCTCAGTGCATTTAGTGATTCTAAATGATGAAATAAAATACAAATTTACTCATATTTTTTCAATCACTGTTAATAGAATGGTAAGTTAAATCGTTTGGTTATGGAAAACTATATTTGTTAAATTGAACAGTAAAAAACAACTTTTAAACAAATATAAAACTGAACAACATATTTTCAGAATCATACAAAATAATAAAAATCTACAAAAAGTATTTAATTTTAATTATTTTACTTATGATCTATCTCAACACACCAAAACAACCGAATATTACTCGTATATTCGCTTCATGTACACAAGTTACCGGCAACTTTTACTTCGGTTTACCCGGCGCTTACGAATACGAATACGTCAGTGTACTTTCGTTGTTATCTTCTCGTACCTATTCATACTGCAAAGCGTCGGTACGGGGCTGTACCTCTCTTCGCACACACAACTGAAGTGAAGTAGTGTGTGTATATTACATACGAATGTTTTCGTTTATGCGAAAATGTGTGCCGTTGCAGGGCTCTAGTACATACACAATACAAAATAAACAAAACATCTGTGAAATGCCAATAAAACCCGTCGCTGCTGCCGTCGTCATTTAATGTATTCTCTTTTACCGCAGCGTAAACCGCTGCCGTCGCCGCTGTATTCTGTTTCTACTCTCAAGTCGCAGCCCATTCTCTTCTGCAATGCCTGGTAAGTCGCCTTCTACGCTTGCAAGAATGCATTTGGGAGAACATGGGGGCTAAACCCGAAAATGGTATTATGGATGTACAAGGCGGTGGTTAGACCCGTTCTGACCTATGAAGGAGTAGCGGTATAGTGGCCGGCTCTGGAGAAATATACCAAACTGTCAGCAGTGCAGAGAACAGATGGCGTTGGCATGACAAGGGCATTATGGACGTGCCCCTCTGCTGCACTCAATACGATGGTAAATTTGCTTCCAATTGAGCAGTGTGCTAAGAGGGTAGCGGCGAAGAGTGCTTTGCGGCTTAGAGAACTGAAATGTTGAACCCAAGGTAGCTATGATCATAATAGGATTCTGTGCAATTTGCCTAGTGGGATCATACCTCAAAGAACGGACTATATTATTCCAGAGTTGAACTTGCGGAAAAACTTCTGAACAATCATACCGCATACAGGAGAGTGGAAGAACCACTCACCATAGCATTTTTACGCAACATTTCTAAGACGGTTCTAAGACGGAGAGTGAAGTGGGAGCTGGGGTTTACTCAAAGTGACTGGCTATAACACTATTTATAGCTTTCACAGCTTTAGCAATATCTTCCAAGCGGAAGTAGCAATATTGGAGGCGTGTCGTCAGTTGCAAAATCACGCCACAGTAGGGAAGAGTGTGAAAATCTTCTCGGATAGCCGAATGGCGATAAGGACTCCACGACAACACTTTTCCCAGTGTGGGTTCCGGGCCATACGAATACAGCCGGACACGAAGCTGCGGATGAACTTGCTAGGAAAGGTTCAAGTGTAATTGAAAGCCCTCTAAGAGTGTTGGTTAAGTAACGTGATTGATCGTCATCACATCTGCCGTTAGTGAGTTCTGGACAGAAACTGTTTATAATTTACTACCTGTCGCATATCACGGGGTATATGCCTAGATATGACGGTAAGAAAACCGAGTTCCTGATGACTTTGAACAGGAATACAATAGTCAGAACATGCAAAAGCTAACATTGGGAAACAACACAAGCGTTACTGTCGTGGTTGCGACGACGAACTTATGGCGGAAACACCTGAACACTATGCTTGGCAAATATTAGGACAACTTTTTTACAGAATACAGGAGCTGGGGAGTATTGAACTCAGTCTACTTCTAAAAAACATTAACAGTAATAATAGAGTATATATGGGTAACGTCAATCTATTACTGGGGCATTATTTTCTTTATGTTCTTTTCATGGTAACGTGGCCTATACAAATCGGTATCACCGCTACTTGGGTGAGCCTAACATAATCTGTGAGGAATTCTCTAAACGATGCATACATTCATTTTACCGAATGCTTCTGTGAGTTGATCACAGTGTTCAAACTCAATGAGTGTTCAATCTCACGGTCGATGTGTTACCACCTTTTTGTTACACGGTATCTGTTCGATTTCTATGAACACATTTGTAAATGTTACATTGGAAAATAAAAAAAGAATAGTTTTTGTGTTGAAGGCTCTTTTGCTATTGCACTTTCTTTTTTCTTACATCTGCTTTAACATTAGATGTAATATTGTTAAAATAAATAAAGCAATAATTAGCTACTGAAGTATGCAATTGTTTTTGTTTTGTCATAAACAGAGCGACGACAAAAATTATTGAATAGTATAGAAAACTTATTGCACTCTTTTTCCGCTCTCATGTAGAGAGTCTGAGTAAAAGAGCATAAACGAGTCTTATTCTCTTTATAGAATATCTCAATATAAAGTAAATGCACCATTTCGAAAATGTTATTACATAAAACAATACAAAAAACATAAATGATTTAAAAGGCATCTATGTTTCACATCAAAATTATGAATGGACCGAGTTATGACAAAAAGATAGTAATACGTTTTGAATCATTCTCCAGATGTCGCCAGTGCTTTTGAGTCATACAATTCGTTCCATGAGTTCCCTACACTATTCAATACTCTTTGGCAACGACGACCTGCTTGTTTATTCGGCAGGCAGAGACTATTGTTGTACAACAACCACGTATGTGATGCTAACGCTATGTGTTGTTTGCATGTGTTCACTTTGATAGATTGCCCTACCCATGCCTATAGACGTTAACCCATCAAAAATAATTTTTCTTGAAATTTAGAACAAATAGTTTAATGCAAAAATTAATGCTTTCTTAAAAATGAACACTTAAATTTAGTTATCAAAAGAGGTAGAATTTATCTTATTCTTCGCGGGTAGTCGAAGATTCTAGTACGAACGCAGTTTCGTACTACCCAGCCAACCAAATTCGAAGCGCTCCAAAAAAGGAACGTGTAGCGACTGCCATTGAGCTCCTCAAAGGAGTGTTTGCGGAATGCAATCATAAAGGGCGTCCGAAAGAGCTCCGCATGGGATTGTTTTAGGAGCGTTGAATCATGAGAAACTCCTACAATATTACCGGAAGAAATATTAAAAAATTATGTAACAACAAAACAATCATTGAAATAAATATACATACACGTACTAAATTGTCTAAAAAAATTATTTTAAAGAAAAATAGATTGTATTGCAGAGATTATGTATGATTGCTTTGATGCCTTATGTTTTTAATAATTTATAAACTTAGGAGCCGTTTTTAGGGTTGTTTTCGAATGATATTAGAAGACCTTTTTTTAAAATTAGGGGCGAAAAAAGGACACCGTGCGGAGTCTTTGCGGATTTTCTGAATTAGCGTTCTATGACTTCAAAAACACTGATTTATAGGAGTCCGTATGGAGCCCTTGTGGGTTATCTAAATGACCGTGTAGGGACTCCAAAAAACACTCATTTAAGGAGTCCCTAGGTGCACTTTTTTCATATATTTTGAGTGTGTTGTTTTCTCCGGCGGATATGCTCCTTTGGGACTCCTTGCGGAGCCTCCCTAGGAGCGTTATTGCACCGTGTGGGGAGTCCTAATAGAGCACCTAGCGGACTCCGTTGGTTGGCTGGATAAATATTCCTTATATATGCATTAGTATTAAATCCATAGGTACTAATGCTATACACTATATACATATATTGCAATTACACTTACTTCAGTAACATCCTTCTACATTCCGGGCGTTGTTGTTGTTGCTGCTTTTGACCTTGATCTTTTGTATCTGCATTCACTTTAGTTTTGACATGCGGACTCTTAAAGTTCTTATCCAAACGTATTAAAATGTGGAAAATAAAACCATAGGCCCCAGACATAGACCAATTCTTGATATCGGTAACCACAATACCATCTCCAGATTCACAGAAATTAAAATACTGAGAACACAAATTTGTGCTTGTCAATGATTGTAATGAAATGCTTGTAAGAGTCTGCAAATAAAGAAATAGATTATCAATTTATGTGGTACGAAATATTGTATGAATTTACTACCTGAAATAATTGTTTGTATTGAGAAAATTTACATTCCTTACGCAGTAAACTGAAAATACTTTTCAATTCTATGGGTATAATACTTAATTTACTAAGTTCCTCGATGAGTTTAATGTAATTTTGTATACACTGATCGGAGAGTTTGTCATAACGATGTAGGCATAAACACACACATTTTATAATACGTGATTCGCAGGCAACAGATTTACTAAGGTGTAGGAAAAAAGAAGATTGAAGTAGTTTGTTCTATTTATAAGGAATATGTATTTACTCACGTGCCATAGTTGTCGGTACAGGCTTTCAAAATCCTTTCACTTAAATATGTTTGTTCTCTTCTATCCATTTCGGGCAGCCACTCGATGAGTTTAGTCAAAACTTCTGGTAGAACGATTATGCCTATTTCCTTATTGTAAGCCAACTCTATGCATGCTTCGAGAAGGCACACTGTTGGCATGCCTACTTCCATCAGACCCATAAACAGTTTGCCTACTTTATCATAATTACGTATGTGATCTGTTATACGCACAGAATTACGGGTGATTGAAGCTAAAGCCTGTATGACTTTTATTAAAAGTTGAATATAATTTAAGTTCCATTCTTTGACGGATTTTGGTATAGCTATTAAAATATCCACCAAATTGGTTTCCTCAATTGCTTCACAAATGTGTGAAGAACTTGTCATATCAGATAAAAATACAGAAATATTATCCACGGACGTTTCTAGTGCGGTAACGTCTATTGGCTGATCATTGGAATCATTGTCATCGGATGCTATATCAAATGTATCAAAGGAGGTTTGATGAAAATTGTCAGTTTTTAAAAGTTCATCCAAAACATCACAGTAAAGCTTGATAAGGGTAATTAAATCTATTTGGCGCTGAAAGTTAAATTAAAAAAAAAAAAAAACAATTACCACAAAATGTTAAATGGACAATGGATACAAGTGTGGGTCGAAAAAAAAAGTTGGGTCGGTCACCCCCTAGATTTAAAGATTATCTGGAGACAATTTCGGAAACACAAAAAAAATTTGTTTCTGTGCACCCTAAATACCGTCTTTTTAGTTTTTATATCCTGTGTTGCGATTTAAGTTCAGATTGGAAAAATAAGCATACCGTTGTTCAGGTTTTGACAAGGGCTACATTTCGTGCAACCTATGCTATCTCGTTTTCTAACACCATAATATAGCATTTTTTTGAAACAGTAGAAAGGGCTTTAAAAATTGTGAAATATGTGCCTTGGAAGTTCTCATTTTGGTTTATTAACAATAAACTTACAAGCGATTTAAAATTGTAAAAAATACTCAAATTGCAATTCGTCTAGTTCCAATTGAAGTCGTTTTCTGTGTCTCTCAACTGACACGCGCCACACGCAATCCCACGGACTTACACCCACTATGTTTTTTGTAAATACTGGTTTAAAATTATGCTCCAGGCGTGAGATATAGACAAAACAAAATTACCTAAATAAATCGGCAAGTGGTGCAATATTTTTTTATATTTGAAGAAAAATAATGGTAAAAAGAAAGGAGTTTCATCATCTTACAAAAAAATAGTAGTTCAAGTGGTAGGTGAATTAATGTAAAATACAAGTATTCAATTAGAAAATTGTTAATGAATAAACTATATTAAATAATTAAATATCCACATAAATACGTAGAACGTGAATGTTAATTTTTTGATTATATGAAATTGAATTAAATCCTGGCGCGAATCTACTTTGCAATAACGCTTGTAAGTTCTTATTTTGGAAAATATGTATCCCAGTCGTTTCTCATCTATGTATATGAGTGCCAGTATGAGATAATAGTGGATGTCGGTGGTGCAATGGGTAGTGTGCGCGGCTCTTGTACATGAGATCCTGGGTTCGAACCCTGCTCTGACCACCTTCAAATTTCTTTCGGCGGCGGTCACCTCGCATAGTGACGGCGACACTATCGAGTATATAGCCATGAAAAAGCTTCTCAAAATACCGTTCGGAATCGGTGTAAAACAGTAGATCCCAATCAGTGAGTGAAAACTGGAAAGCGCACAGCTCAGTGATTGTGAGAAGTTCTCCCCGGTCCCTTCATGGGATGTAATGGAAAACCATTTATTTTATAGTATGAGATAAGGAATAAATAAGAAAAAAATAAAAGGCTGAAATGCAGAATCCCGCGCCATTAAAAAAAAACGAAAATCAAGCAAAATAAGGGGATTTCAAAAACCAAAACTTTTTTGTCGGCCGGCCTTTTTGCCAAATAATTTACATGATTGTGTGGCAAAACTTAAAATTGCATTTAGTTATGGAAACTATCTTGGAAACTTAATATGTATGTAGCATTATGCGAAATTGTGGTCATATGTTACATATGTATATAATTGTGACAATATTACGATGGACGTACATACTACATATGTACATACATATCGGACCTGTTCCAGAAAAGTGTAACAACTCAAAATTTTCAGTAGAGACGAACAACTGTTTCCGTTAATATTGATGATATATTTCAAGAAAAAAATATGTTATTGTAAGAAATTATCATTAAAAAGAATAAAAACGTTGTTTGCGTTAAAAAATGTTACTCTTTATATGATAAAAAACAAACCGATTTGCTTAAACATTTAGAGACAACTAAATATGTTACTCTTTAGTTGCGTCTAAAAAAGTTATTCTGAAAACAAAGAGAGAATCATAACGGTTTTTTTGACGAAAGAGGAGACAAAATAATAGATGATTTTTACAGTGGGTAGAGATGACCACAGTGTGTTGTTTTCTTGCAAAAAACGAAAATTTAGAAATTTTGAGTTGTTACACTTTTGTGGAACAGGTGCGATATGTATTTCGGTAGAAAATATCCATCGGACGTTTTTGGATAAACGTCGATGGACAACGCTCTAGTTTAAGACGGACATTTAAAACATTGCATTATGTATGTACATATGTAATTACACCTAATCATAAAAAATGTTAAATTCATAGCATCTCCTAATAGCATTTGCAAAAACATTGTTACATGCGTATGTACATACATACATACATATTTTTATTTCTTATGCCTTTCTTATGAGAGTCATCGATCGGCTTGTATACCTTGTAAACCTGTTCATACTATCAATGAAGCATATTAATACCAACAATGAAACTTGTTCGTACCATCAATGAAACATGTTCATACCGTCAATGAAACGTGTTATACAATCAATGGAATATGTTCATTGCATTAATGAAACATGCTCATAGCATCAATGAAACATGTTCATAGCATCAATGTAACATGTTCATTACATCAATGACTATATTTCATTACGCCAATGAAACGGTTTATAATATCAATGTAACATATTTCTTTAATACAATGATAATGTTTCATTCCGGTTAGAAAGTTTACATTAATTTCAGGTCTATGAAATATTTATCGTTTAATGTAACATTGTTCATAGCATTAATGAAGCTCGACATTGGCTCAAAAACAATGACACTTTTCAAGTTGTAATTTCCTTTTAAGGCTAAGAGATCATATTTTCTCCGGTTAGTGAAAAAAATGTAAATGCCGCGGGTGGGATTCGAACTCACATTCGCTGGACGATCGTTTCGATGTTTGTGAAGCATCATCTTCAGCAGCGTCTAGCCCGTTAAGCCACTGCGGTGTGTATTTACATAAGTCACTAACCGAAGACATATGTATATTGATTGTGTGCAGAGCGATTGTTGTCGCTACTCATTGATGCAATGTAAGAATTCATTAATGGTATGAAGGTTTTTCTTTCAGTGTGTGAATAAAATTAAATGCTGTAAAGGCAAAAGTTTCATAGTTTTTAGAAATCTTCACAGAAGTTATGAGAAATAGGCATCATGTGCATATAGGAAACGAAATACAGAATGTCAACAGTCAAAATTGACTTCGGAGTCATAAATGCCCAAAGGTAAAAATAGAGCCATTGACAAAACATGAACAACGATATGCGTTTCGTTTCGATAGGATACCAAATAACAGCGTAGCACAATAAAACCTAAATTGGCGGTATGTAGGGTGCACGGATCAAAAAAAATTTTTGGTGTTCTGAAATTTTCTTTGGATAATCTTTAAACGTAGGGGGTGTCCGCCTTATTAAAATACTTACTTCTTCCGGACTAGACTTTTGTAATACGATAATCATTAGAGCACAGCATCTTAAGGTAACAATACGCAGACTATTGGTTGTTTCCCATTGAGATAGAATTTTCATCAAAACCGATACGGTAGCCGGGCAAATAGCTCTCATGCCATTACGCTTCGTTGCAGGGGACGGGAAGAAATTGACATCATCATTATTAGTATTTCTAAGAGAATCATTGAGTCTAAGGAACATTTATGTATATACAAACAACAACCAATTTTACAAAGGAGGAGTCACATAAATTTCCTAAAACTATGTAAGCTACATATTTATTGAACAACATACAAACTTTTGCTTCGTCCATATTATATGAGCAACACTTACCAAATTATCACAGATAGCATAACCACCACCAGATTTATTAGGATTATTTGTATTAAATGAAGCTAAAGTTTTCTGTAACATTAAATTTGCATATAGTAGAAGACAAGATTGAAATAGATATTGTATTATTTACACCAACACCTAAATATTTCGACGCATTTAAAGTTAATAACATTTTACAGCGAAAATCAAAACATAAAAGAAGAAACATAAAATATCGTATTTAAAATGATATGATTTGAAAGAAATACATAAATTATAATAGAAAATACATTCAATTGGAATTGGCATACCTGTGATCCGCATATTATTGCACCTAGGGTGTGTATTAACGATTCGCCGATATCGGGAAAGTTCGTTATATCATTTCGTTGAAAACAATCTGTTGAGAGGAGTTTAATTTAACAACATTAGCATGAATAATTTAAAATTTTCTCATCTTTTATTCGTTTACCGTAAATAAATGGTATTATTTCCACATGTACGCTGTGTGGTTTGTACGACAATTGCCGGTAGTCGGCAAATTTAGTGCGTAAGAAACTACGCCACGTCAAATAGGGATCGTACATTACTTCAAGAAATTGTGAAAAACTGCGGAATAGATGTGATACCTCTGGTGATGCTGATTTGCGTTCTATACACTGAAATCAAATAGAAAACAACGAAATACTAAGTATTAACACCAACAAAATTCTAGACACCTTGAATACATATCATTCGAAAATTAAATTTACAATTGAAATCGAAAAGGACAAGAGCATCGCCTACCTGGATACCAAATTATACCATGACAACGATATCATTAAATTTTGACTGGTATACGAAACCAACTTCATCTGGACGGATTATGAACTTCAACGCAACTCAACCAAAATCGCAGATAATTAACACGGCAAAAAGTCTGATTTACAGAGTATTGACAATTAGCAACGAACAATACCACCAGAAGAACATTGAATTGATGACGAACATCTTGGCTAACAACAGCTTTCCCAGAAACCTCAGTACCAGACTAATAGACGATAATATTAGGAGGATAAGATCAGACCAGAATGACGATCTTAAAATTTATTCGTCCAAAACTGAGATTGCAGAAGGCGAACCGAGAACTTTTGTCAGTGTAAAATACATCCCTGGGTTAATGGACAACAAAACTCTTCAAGCGATAATGACAACAGAGAACATATATTTTGCATATAGGCCTAACACAACACTTGGCACTATCTTCTCCAAAACGAAAACACCAATTGAGCGGCAACAACAAAACAATGTCATATACGAAATACCATGTAAAGGAGACGGAACACAAAGCTGCGAATTGGTATACATAGGTACGACAAAGAGACAACTGCAGATGAGATTGGGAGAACACAAGACAGACATTGAAAAAGAGACAACAACAACAGCGTTGTCACAACACATAATTGATTCAGGCCACACAGCTGATTTCGATAATGTAAGGATATTGGATAAAGAGAGAAGGGAAAAGACGAGAATGACATTGGAAAGTTTGAGAATACTAGAGAAGATAGACAACACGTTGAATCTCAAAGAAGACAGTGAGGACATAAGCGCGAGCTACAGTGTGGCAATATAGAACCTGTGATATTAATTTTAAGTTGTGTTCGTTTTGTTTTATGTGTTAATGTAACGTGTAAATACAAATTACGCACTTAAGTTAATATTATTGTAAGTTTACTGTTTTGCTGATAATAGATATTGTTAATTGTGACATAATTTTTGTATTTAAAATAGACGAATCCCCTGAAGATGTCAACAAGAAATTGACGAAACGTCGGGAAAATGTAATAAAAATTACTTTTTATTTACAAACAACTATAGATCTACATAATTAGCTTGATAATCAACCAATAAATTGTTCTTTATGTAAAAAACATTTTGTTGGTTAGATAGTTAGTTTGAAAAGTGGGGTACGATGCGCTGTGTTCAAAAAGAAAGCACACTAATTCTTCCCTTGTCAGTAGACAAGCACTTAAGCCGATGATTCGACCGGTTACCCTACTAAGTTACTATTAACTCTCATAGGAATTCGGTTCTATTCACGAAATTCCTTAAGTTATTCCAGTCCATTCCCAAAAGTTTGGTTATGTCCAGTATTATACTTTCCGCGAGATACCTAGATCGAGCTTGTGTGAAGACCGGGCAGTGACATAGAAAATGATCCATCGTCATCCATGTATCACCTGCGCTCACTATTCGCCACTAGTCCAATACGGTACAAAGTCCCGTAATCCCGAATGTCCCGTTAAGACTCCCATAATCTTGCTCATTTCAGGTTTTCCCAGTTTCAGCAAACCTTTTGTCCTCGTTCCATCTGGGTGTCCCCATAGAATCTTTGACATCCTGCCTACTGTTGCCTGGTTCCACTGGGTTATATGTGCCAATTCCCCCCATTTACCCAACTCAGTCTTCGCAACCCAAAGGGTTCCGCGCCCTCTAGGCTCACAGTTTGGAGTTTCCTGACTTTCGTTGCCAGGAGATTCGCATGTTAGTTGCCGACTATTCCACTGTGTCCCGGCACCCAGATGATGTTGAGCCTGCCATGCATGGAATAATCGTTAATTACCTTCTTACAGTCAAGGACCGTTCGAGATTTGACAATTCTCGATGATATTGCCCTGATTTTCATTTGGCTATCCGTGAAGATATTCGCTTCGACTGGGTTTGAATTAACCTTTTGATACACTCCGTAATCGCCCGAACTTCCGCTTCAAAGTTCGTATTATGATTCGGGAGACGTAAATGGGTTTCGGTTGCCGGATTTTCAATGAAAAATTCTAGACCCGTTCTTTCCTCTAGCATTTGGTGTTTGTGCTAGGGTTCCACCCTGCCAGGCGTCTCTCAAGGGTGGTCACACCAAAACGCACGATGTTAATTGTAAATAAAACAAAAAGTTTTCAGAGAATCACCTTAATATTTTTTATTATGGTAGAAGGATCTATGACAATTAAGTGTGAAACTAAATATCGGTCAAATGCTCGCCACAGCTTCGGTGGCACACCTTCTATCCGATGGTCCATATTTTCAATGACTCTGAGACATAATTGAGGTTCAATGTCGTTAATATGCCGTACTATCTCATCCTTTAGCTCTTGAATTGTTCTTGGCTCATTGACGTTCACTTTTTCTTTTAAATACCTCCAAAGAAAGAAGTCCAACGGTGTCATATCACATGATCGTGGCGGCCAATTAACATCGCCATGACGTGATATAACACGGCCATTGAATTTCTCGCTCAAAAGAGGCATTATTTCGTTGGCTGTGTGGCAAGTGATACCATCCTGTTGGAACCACATATCGTCCAGGTGCATATCCTCAATTTCTGGACACAAGAAGTCCGTTATCAGGATGACCAAAACAAATCACAAAGTGCACGAAATGCATTTTGATTTGAACTCCCATTTTCGTAAAAGACAATATTAACGCACTGCTCAATTGTGTACCTCTCCATGGTTGAATTTGTCAAACACTGAAATAAAGAAATCTCAAATTAAGTAGGGCAAAAAAAAACTTGACGTTAAGGTGTGACTCACAGTTTAGTTTGCGTTAAAGTCACACAATTCGCCTTAATCCTTAGCTCGGGTATTTGGTCGGATTCGCTCGTATCTTGCGTGTAACCTACCAAAGCCTCCATTATCTGTTAGTGTTTCGACTTAAGATTCCTATTGATCCATTGACCTATTGCCTGTAGGCGTTTTGCCGCAAGGACGGCCTCGTGTTTGACTCTAATCTCGATTGGCTGGATACATAAAATAATCTCCATGGCCCTTGTCGAGGTTATCCTTAATGCACCGCTAATACCAATGCAGCACATTCATTGAACCCTGTGCAATATTGCGATATTTCATTTCATTTCAACTGCCGTCCACCATATTGCAGAAGCTAATTACGCTTCTGCAGAGCCAATGTGTTATTTGCGGGTTGAGGACCCATTTGGATGCTATAAGCCCTTCTGCGTAACGACCAACATCTGTAGGCCTTATTGGCCCTGCCCACTAAGTGGTGCTTCCAATGCAAATTCCGATCTAAGATTACCCCTAAGTATTCAACCGTATCGGATATTTTAATCGTCCTTTCAGGAATCGTGGCTCTTCTAACTCCGAGTTTTTCGTCTTCCTTGTGAATAGTAATATTTCCGTTTTGTCCGGTTTCACATTTAAGCCTCTTGGCTGTGCCCAGTTGTATGCTAAATTCAGTGCCCTCTCTCTGCATAGTTGATTAGCATCGGCAAGCTTCCTTGGAAGTGTATTGTGAGGACCCATAAAAGTGGGTCTCTCCCGCCTTGTGGAGTTCCACGTTGTACCCTGCCTCTAATATTTATATCATGGAAACCGCAGTTTATCCATATATTCCTTAGCATATGACTGGTCTAAGAATTGAATAAGTGTGTCGGTCCGGACATTATTGAACGCTCCCTCAATATCTATGCATACAGAGAGTATATACAGTTTGTCATTGAGAGATTCCTCTACGTAGTGGGTTACCTCGTGGAGTGCGGTTTCCACTGATCGGCCTTTGACATACGCGTGTTCAGCATATCATTCACGATTCTCTCCAGGGTTTTGGGTATAAACGAGGTAAAGCTAATTGGTCTATACGCCTTGGCCGTTGCATAGCTTTGCCTTTCTAGGTTTGTGTATACAGACTACCCTAGCATCCTGCCAGTTCTCTGGTGTGTTGGCGAATTTTAATCAAGCGGAAAAAATTCCCGCCAAATGGGTTATTTGGTCAACCTGATGTTCTAAAAAATTCCATCCGGTGCCACAGCTTTATATGGGGAAAAACTTTTATAGTTTTTGTTTTGACCATTTGGTCCGTTAAGATTGATGTCTGATGAAATACATGTTCGCCTTGTCGTCGTTCCCCTGTGGGTTCCGCATTCCCAATGTGAAAGTATGTATTCATCAGGTGCCTTAACGTTTGTTCCAGTGTCTCCATTCTCTTCACCATGTCGTCTACTAGCGTTTCCGCCTGTACGTGGGTCTTACAGAGGAATATTTTCATCTTCGATATGTCGTTGACGCTATCCAACTGTTCACAGAATAGTCTCCAGAAGTTGCGTCTCACCTTTCTCAATATTGCGTTGTATTCACTGAGACTTATTTTATAGTCCTACCGGTATACTGGTAGTTTCTTACAAGTGGCCCTGTTGTAAAGTCTACGGACCTTCCTCCCAAGATTTTGTATTTAAACTGTAACCCAGGGTTTTCTTGGGCCGATTCCCTTTCTAGAAGTGGGCAGCTGCCTTCGAATGACTACCAGTACTTGCGTGGTCCTCGTCTTTTTTACTATAGTATTCGAGTTGAGGGTGATCTAGTCGATTCCTAAGTAGGCTTCCGAACTTTGTCCAGTTTATCTTGGTTCTGTTTCGAAAACTTATCGGTTTCGGCGTTTTAATAAGTTATATTTATTAGAACAAATACACAATTAAAACCTATTTCAAAGTTTTCCAATTTAAACAAAATACAAGCCTCTTCCGACCATAGACTAAGTTATTCGAGTTAAGTCATCCGTCGACATTGAACAAAATTCTCCATTTTTAACATTGTTGACGATGTCCACATATTTACATGTATTGCACATTCACATTCACTGTAACAATTTCAGCTGTGTTTATCCGCCCGGAGCGACGCAAATTTGTAACTTCCAGACGTTCGATTCCCTTCAGTCAAAAAACAAAAGAGAGAGTAGATTTGTATCGAATAAGTTGGTCTATGTTCACGACGAGCTCACAACAATTTTCATATTAAAAGACATTCAAATGTCGAATGCGGGCAATGAAAGTTCGTTTAAGTGTAGAATGGAATTTAAGTAGCACAGTGCCATCTTGATCGGACACCCTTTAATTCGGACAACGTGATAATCCGGACACACGGCGGGAATCGGTTGATGCTGCGTATTACACGCATTGAATACTGGATTCCGCGAATTTGGTTCGTACTATAATTCAACGGTGCAAGACATGTATTTTGTTCAGAAAACATTCTTGCAAACAGATTATGACAACCAGAATCACACTTGCTAGAACTTTTACCACTACAGGTGTAGATTATGCGGCACCTTTCGATATAAAGGCTTCCCCGGGTAGGCGTGGTAAATTCCTGAAAGGGTACGTACGCGTAACCAATACACCTCGAAGCTACAACTGACTTGACTACGGATGCATTCTTGGCTGCATTCTAAAGATTTATTGCTCGCCGTGGGTTTCCGCTTACAGTTTTCCCGGATAACGGTACAAATTTTGTAGACGCGACTCGTGAAATTGAACGTGACTTACGCATCGGATCGAATCGGATTAAAACTGTCAAATTATGTCATGGCAGTTTATTGCAGCCGGTGCTCGGAAGCGGCTGTGAAAAGTTTCAAGATTAATTTTCGCAAGTATGCACTAAGCTGCAACAATACGTTTAAGAAATTTTCGACTGTTTTGGGTTTGTCCAATGTCGGACAATCCCGATGAAATTGTCGCTCTAACTCCGGGATATTTTTTGATAGGTGCTCCTGATTTGTCGCCTCCTGAGCCCGTACTCGTAGATCATTCACACGATCTTGTTAATCGGTTTAGGAAAATGAAGGCTCTTGCTGCTCAATTCTGCACTCGGTGGAAAATGAGTATTTACTCAATTTACAAATACGTTACAATTGGAAATATTTCCAACTGGACATGCAGGAAGACGACTTAGTCGTGATCCGAGATGAGCGCCAGCCGCCAACTTCGTGGAAAATAGGTCGTGTTGTTAATGTTCACCCCGGTGGTGACGGCCACACTCGAGTTTTAGATGTTCGCGCGGAAAACGGTGTTGTACGATAAGACATGCAATCTCAAAGTTGGTTATTCTGACCAATTGAGCTCTGCCTTTTATAAATAAATTCATTATTTTTGTACTTTACACTGGGTAATTTATATTTCTTGGTAGCATTATGGAGCATCTACCCTTTGCTAACGAAGACTTTTCTGACTTCGATGAGTTAATGGATGAGCTTTTGGGTAGCAGCGCAAACTCCGTCACCTCGGACCCTATTCCACTATCCCCAATTGTACCTCCCACCATTGTGACGACCATGACAGATTTCGCAGGGGCACAAGTGCAGGATCATGCAGCGCAAGCAAAGGAATGCCTATTGGAGAACTCGGGTTCGAATGCAGCAACTGCCACGGCGAACACTTGCCCCACTAAAATCCCCTTGAAGTACCCGAATTGCAAACGCCCCCATAGATTAGTTCGGTGTCACCGGTTTAGGAAGTTGAAATATGAGAGGCGGTTGCGGTTAGTTGTGCGTTGACGCTGTGTGTGAACTGCCTTAGTAGTTCACACCGAACGGATGAGTGCCCTTGCCTCCAGTGCAAGGGTAAGCACCATACTATGTTCCATCAATCGTCTGTACCAAATAACGCCCCTCGCGCTTTGGTATCATCCATCATCTAGTTCTGAACGGCAGGCTCTCGGTTCTCCTTCGCCTCCTCCGGTTCAATCCACGCGCCCTTCTCAACACACCCCTACCCCACACGTAGGCAATCATAAAATACGCACCCTAACTCTGCCACCAACAATGGTAGTCTAAGTGCGTTTGCGGGGCACTGATATCCTTGTACGAGCACTATTTGATATGTATGTGCGACAGTACCTAAGGGCATTAGTGGAGCAGTTGAAGCTATCAGTAGCTCAGTACCAGGGTGCATCATTCTGTCGTCCCACCGTAGCGTCATCATACGACCCTGAAGCGGCACTTAAGGTCACGGCCTTCGTGCCTTGTTCACTTATGTTGATAAAATTTATTATTCGTTATCTCGATCTCCTGTGGTCAACCCCCTTGGACAAGGTTTTTTTTTTCTTTTTTTTTATTTGGCGCAAATATGAATAATAAAATTAAAAACTTTCGTTTCCTTCGAAACAAATCGATGATGTTTCAGACACCACTTAAGTCAATAATTAATAGTTAGTTTGGAAAGAGATGTGAGATGCAGATTCTTAAAGAAATACTCTGATCCTTCCAAGTCCGTAGACACACTTAAGCCGCTGAGTCTACCTGTTGTGCGCTCTTAATTTATCCTACTAAGCAATCCATTCCCGCAAGATTGGTCATGTTCGGTATTATACAGTCCGGCATATACCTGGATCTATCTTGAGTGAAGGCCGGGCATTGGCACAGGAAATGCTCCATCGTCTCGTCGTCTTCCATGCACGCCCTGCACTCATTATTCGCCACAAGTCCAATATGATACATATGGACCCGTAGTCCCGAATGTCCCGCTAAGACTACCATCATTTTGCTTATTTCAGACTTTCCCAGTTTCAGCAAACCTTTTCGTCACCCCGAAAGGTTTCGCGCTCTCCAGGCTTACCGTTTGAAGTTTCCTTGCGTACGTTGCCAGAAATTTCGCATGTTCATTGCCGACAATTCCGCTATATCCCGACACCCAGATGATGTTGTGTCTGCCGTGCGTGGAATAATCGTTAATTACCTAGTTGCAGTCAAGGACCGTTCTAGATTTGACAATTTCCGATGATATTGACTTAATTGTCTTTTGGCTATCAGTGAAGGTATTCGCTTCGGCTGGGCTTGTGATATTGCCGAGCCATTTGATACACTCCGTAATCGCCTGAACTTCCGCTTGAAAGTTCGTATTGTGATCCAGGAGGCGTATTGTCGTGGCGTATACATACATATGTAACATTAACATATAATTCACGTAGTATTCTACTGGTGAAAGAATTTTTAAAATCGGATGAGTAGTTTAGAAGATCACCCGATACATACAAACTAACAAACACTTTCTCTTTATAATAAAGGGTTTTTCAACAGAGACGCTACAAAAGTAAATCGATAGGGACAGCAAACGACGCCATATTTTTCCCGCTCTTTTGACATTTCTCTTCAATAAGGTTTGCCATTTCATCATGGAAAGATATACGAGCCAACAACGAGTCGAAATTATTAAAATTTACTACCGAAATTTGGAGTCAGTGGCCTCAACTTTAAGAGCGCTACGTCCAATTTATGGTCCTCTCATTTCTGGCTGAATGGCTTCGTCAATAAGCAAAATATGCGTTATTGGTCAGACAGCAATCCACACGTAATCCATGAGTCATCATTGCATCCCGAAAAAATTACGGTTTGTTGCGGTTTATGGGCCGGCGGCGTCATTGGGCCGTACTTCTTCCGTGATGATCAAGACCGGCACATTACTGTGAATGCGATCCGCTACCGTTAAATGATAACCGAATATTTTTGGCCCCAATTGGATAATATGGACTTCGTTGACATGTGGTTTCAACAGGACGGCGCCACAAGCCACACAGCGAATGCCACACTCAATTTTTGGAAACCAAGTTTGGTGATCGTGTTATCTCACGAAATGGCCCAGTCGATTGGCCGCCTCGGTCGTGCGACTTGACGCCGTTAGATTATTTCCTGTGGGGCTACGTCAAGTCTATGGTCTATGCCAACAAGCCAGCGACGATTGATGAACTTCGTACGAATATCGAACGTGAAAATTGGGTTCAGCGTCTGGACTTCTGCAAGCGTGCCCGTGATGGCCATGCAATAGAAATCGAGTTCCATACATAATGGCATCGAAGGTAGTTTCACAGGAATAAAGAATTTCATTGGTATCTAAAACCGGTTTTGTTTTATTTAAAAAAAAAACTTTTGTAGCGCTCTTATTGAAAACCCCGTTATTATCTACATAGTTGATGAACCTTCCGATTCATATGTAGCAACGCCTGGTGTTCCACAGGGCAGTGTTCCTGGACCATTATTACTCATTTTATTTGCAAATGATGTTTGTGAAATCGTTAGGTTCTGCAAATGTCTTTTACATGCTGATGGCGCTAAATTATTTCCTGTTGTTTCTAATAGTCTGGAAATGCAATGTCTGCCGAAGTATTTATACCTATTACGTAGAAGGTGTAACGTAAATCATCTTCCCTTAAATGTTTCTAAATGTCATTATCTTCCTTATGGAAGGCGTTTAGAAATGTTTAATGCTGAATTTTTTATTACTGACCAAATATTACTTAAAGTAGCCAATATTTTAGATATTGGTGTTGTTTTGGACTCAAATTGCATATTAATTATATAATGTCAAAAGCATATTCGACGCTTGCATTCATTAAGATGTAACGAATGTTCGCTTTCGCATATGGGCAATTCCTCAGAAAGGTCCACCTTTTGTCTCATCACGTCACCCTCGTTAATTGCTTATTTTTTAAAACTAGTAAGTAACATTGTTTTCTCATCTGTTATTACATATAGAGCTTCATACATTCTGTATTTAGTACAAGAATAGAAAACAATCGAACTTCATGGTCCTAAAATATAAACAACTAGCCGACCCGGGCAAACGTTGTTTTGCCTTCAAATTTTATTTTCACTGCAAGTCTTGTTCCGCTAATAAAATGAAATAAGTGTGTTTGAAAAAAAAGAAAATTTTGTTTATTTATTAACTTCTTTATCTTAATGCTAGCGGATAAACAATATTTTGAGTTTTTTGGGTAGGTGTGTAAACATAAAGATTTTTTGGCGTTCCAACTCTAGAGCAAGCAACACATAATTGGCCGTGCGAAAAACAGGAATTTTCTAAGTTCAAACCAGCAACACTTAGCAATTGGCCTTGAGCCCTATTGATGGTTATGGCGAAAGCAAGACGCACTGGAAACTGTAATCGCTTGAAATCGAATGGTAAATCTGTTGAAATCATAGGAATTCGTGGTATCAGCACTTCTTCTCCTTTACATTTGCCGCTGATGATTGTGGCTTCGATTAAATTTGGAGATAGTTTTTTAACTGCAAGTCTTGTTCCGTTGCACAATTTCGGTGGATCTAAGTTGCGAATGAGCATCACTGGTGAACCAAGTTTTAAAGTTAAGATGTGTGGTGGCATTCCAGAAGGTTTCAGAGAGTTAAGAAACTCTATTGGATAGTTAACAGCTTGGTTTTCATCTATAACTGTATCAATCGATTTGTACTTCACAACTTCGCCGGGTAGCTTCAATTGAATTTGATGGTTTATTTTATTGACATCATCATTCTTCGGAGCCAAAATTGCTCGTATTTACAATACAGTGTTGCCCATTAAGAAGAGTAAAGCGCCATCTATTGAAAAATGTTAACAAATAATCAATGTGTACACATTTCTAAGATGCGCCGTCTGTCGGACGAACTTCAAACTACACAGAAACACTCCTCACGCCCCATGGAGCATGTATATAAAGTTTGGTCAAAATCGGTGCAGTTGTTCTTGAGTTACGGTGCAAAAACACAAAAAAACTAAATATTGCGCCATCTGTCGGACGAACTTCAAACTACACAGAAACACTCCTCACTCCCCATAGAGCATGTATATAAAATTTGGTCAACATCGGTCCAGTAGTTCTTGAGTTACGGTGCAAAAACACAAAAAAACTAAATATTGCGCCATCTGTCGGACGAACTTCAAACTACACAGAAACACTCCTCACGCCCCATAGAGCATGTATATAAAGTTTGGTCAAAATCGGTGCAGTTGTTCTTGAGTTACGGTGCAAAAACACAAAAAAAACTAAATATTGCGCCATCTGTCGGACGAATTTCAAACTACACAGAAACACTCCTCACGCCCCATAGAGCATCCATATAAAATTTGGTCAAAATCGGTCCAGTAGTTTTAGAGTCTATAGAGGACAAACATACTATTGTATTTTATATACATATATAGATTTACTTTCGCATTCACATTCGCCAAAAACATTTCAGTTTTCGCTTTCTCCTTCGATATAAGAAAAAATAAAACTGCGTACGTCAAGTCCACGGGACATTTAGGTCCGGTCGTTATAAAGGGTTTTTCAATAAGAGCGTTACAAAAGTTTTTTTAAACAAATAAAAACGGTTTTAGATAACAATGAAATTCTTTATTCCTGTGAAAGTACGTTCGATGCCATTATGTATGGAACTCGATTTCACCACCACGGACACGCTTGCTGAAGTCCAGACGCTGAACCCAATTTTCGACGGTTTTCAAGCATAAATCGGCCGATACTGCTGCAATTTCACGTTCGATATTCGTACGAAGTTCATCAATCGTCGGTGGCTTGTTGGCATAGACCATAGACTTGACGAAACCCCACAGGAAATAATCTAACGGCGTCAAATCGCACGACCGAGGCGGCCAATCGACTGGGCCATTTCGTGAGATAACACGTTCACCAAACTTGGTTTCCACTAAATTGATTCTGGCATTCACTGTGTGGCTTGTGGCGCCGTCCTGTTGGAACCACATGTCCTCCAAGTCCATATTATCCAATTGGGGCCAAAAATATTCGGTTATCATTGAACGGTAGCGATTCGCATTCACAGTAATGTGCCGGTCTTGATCATCACGGAAGAAGTACGGCCCAATGACGCCGCCGGCCCATAAACCGCAACAATCCGTAATTTTTTCGGGATGCAATGATGACTCATGGATTACGTGTGGATTGCTGTCTGACCAATAACGCATATTTTGCTTATTGACGAAGCCATTCAGCCAGAAATGAGCCGACCATAAATTGGACGTAGCGCTCTTAAAGTTGAGGCCACTGACTCCAAATTTCGGTAGTAAATTTTAATAATTTCGACTCGATGTTGGCTCGTATATCTTTCCATGATGAAATGGCAAACCTTACTGGAGAGAAATGTCAAAAGAGCGGGAAAAAATATGGCGTCGTTTGCTGTCCCTATCGATTTACTTTTGTAGCGTCTCTGTTGAAAAACCCTTTATAAACAAAATAAGAATTTTGTCAATCTGGCAAAGTAAGAAAATAACATAAAAATAAGTTGTTGTAGTCGATCGTCCGAGCGTGAGTTTCAGAAATATTTTTTTTTAACAAAACATTAAAAGAAAAGTTGATATAATGTCCACTGAAATTTCCACTGTGGTACAAGCCATGTCTTCAATGCTTTCTCCACCTGAGGATTTTCGCTCAGCCTCAAGGATTGCCGTTTTTTACAAGTTTTGAAGTTTTAACTAACCCATAAGCAATTGTATGATCAGATAATGTAATATACCTGTCTCTTTCACACTTTGAGACACATGTTTTCTAATTTCTTCCTTTTTTAACTTTGATGTCGAATATTGAGGATTGTTCACTCACTTGTGTCATAGATTTTCCACTTTTAATTATGCCCATTTTTTTGCATTTTCAGTCAATGTTTGTGTGTTCGCTTATTTATTGGTGTCATAATGCGCGTCCTAATTATGGGAAGGTTTGGATACACTAAAGGTTTTAATACACCCACAAATTCTATTGTTTGTGCTGTTGTTTTTAGGCTAACGGTATAATAACGATTAAAAACTTCAAAACAAATTGATGTCCGGTCAACAGGGGTAACATATCAAACCTGTGTAAAACATTGAGCTGCCCGTACTACTGGATAGTCTGGTCTAGCTTAGTTTGAATTTAAAAGGTAGACAGTGGGGATGAAGCTAGATTATTAGTTTTCGTAAATATATTTTTGACATTCGCAAAAACAATTTCTGGTTATTCGCTTCCGCATTCGCAAAAACAAAAAAATATTTTTCGCATTCGTATTTGCAGAAATTTATGTACAATGTCGCTGCTCTAGAAGAACAATGACCTAAATGCAAATTCTGTAAAATTAAGTGTTAATGCACAATGGTATCATAAAGCTTTAAAATGTATGGTGGAAGAAAGACGTAATTGTATTTCGTATACTGGTCGCTAGAGCGTAGTTGCGTCGTTGTTGAAATATCAGTTATGTATTTGCAACCTCTAGTCAGAAGAACAGCACAAGTCCCAGTTGAGTGAGTAACTGTACGAGCGAATTAGGTTTCTTAGTGTAACATCGGCGTAAGTGTATTTTGTGCCATTATTACAGTCCAAACATAATCAAACACGCTACAGAGGACGAAATTTTTGATGTGTTAACATCTATACGCGCGCCTCTAGGGCAGTAAACTATAAATTTAATACATACGCAAGTGTTAGGTTTGTAAGAGTAAATCATCGTTTGTTTGTTCGTTGCTTGGCAGTCGGTATTGAAAGTGATTATTGGGCGATTTTCATATAATTTTCCCACGCGATTTTCTCCGGAAATTCATAGCCGATTTTATTAATTTTTGGATTAAAAAGCTAGTGCGGGTTTCGACGAAGAGTTTAGGCCAAAAATTAAGGCGATCCGATATCGGCGAGCCGAGATTTAAGTGTTTTAATTTGGAGTATTAATTTGGAGTAATATTAAAAAAGTATTTTATGTTGATCTTCGGTTATATCGTACGAATATAACAATGTATGTATGTATGTACAAGTGTCTGTTGCTTTGCATTCTTTGACTTTTGTGGGAATAAAACAAAAAGTATTGAGCAAGAAAATAATGACACATGTGCTTGCACTGGGTCTTTAAATAATTTTAAGTATTAATATTATTTAACTGTAACGTCATCATATGATTGAACGCTGTTTTTTATTTTCCAATGTAACATTTACGAATGTGTTCCTTGAAATCGAACAGGTACCGTGTAGCAAAAAGGTGTTAACACATCGCCCGTGAGTTCGAACACTCATTGGATTTTTTTTATTACATAGGTTTCTTAAGGCAGAGAAAAATCGTGACGAAAATCTTGCGGTGGCTGACGACTCGCCGCTAGAATAGAATCATGGTAGACTGAGAAGGTAAACTCGGTACACAGCTGATTTCAATTTTTTTTTCTCGTTCATGGTACAAAGAAATGGTAGAAGCACTAGCCCAGCTGATTTGAACTTTTTTCTGGACTGAGTGTAAGTTTTTCTCTTATGTCAAAGTTTGTTTACATTTGTTTGTCTGCAACCCCCGTTCGCCAGCAACTGCTGTTTTGAAATATTTCTCTGCAAAAATTACATAGAAACGTTTTAATTTTGACACGTATACACTTTCAATATATCAAATAACACTCAATCATTTTCTAAATGGCACTTTTTGGCAAATTTCTTTACATTTTCATAATTTTTCTATCAGCTCACTTGACACAAAACAGACACTGAGCAAAAGCAAAATGCCTGTTGTTTTTGGCTTGTTGTATTTGTTGTCGTACTGCATCTACCATTATATTTCTACCATGTTCTCGTTGTTTAGTTGGCCGCTTCAGTCAGTTTCAAAGGTTTTGCTTTAGTACTTTTCTGTTTACATTTATTTGTTGGTATATGTATGGGTTGATTTTGACATGCGGAGAGCCTAAACAAAAACAAAATGCCTGTTGTTCTTGCCCACAATTGTTGTTGTATCTACTGCGACTACTTGGTATTTTTACTACATGGTACAAAGAAATGGTAGAAGCACTAGCCCAGCTGATTTGAACTTTTTCCTGGACTGAGTGTAAGTAAGTTTTTCTCTTATGTCAACGTTTGTTTACATTTGTTTGTCTGCAATCCCCGTTCGCCAGCAACTGCTGGTTTTGAAATATTTCTCTGCAAAAATTACATAGAAACGATTTAATTTTCACACTTAAACACTTTCAATATATCAAATAACACCAATCATTTTCTAAATGTCACTTTTTGCAAATTTGTTTACATTTTCATCATTTTTCTATCAGCTGACTTGACACAACACAGATACTGAGCAAAAACAAAATGCCTGTTGTTTTTGGCTTCTTGTATTTGTTGTCGTACTGCATCTACAATTATATTTCTACCATGTTTTACTATGAATAGACTCTTTTTTTATTTCTTGGGGGCGCTCTCACGAAATCTCTCAATTGAGAGAATGGAGTTGCCACATTTTCATAAAACCAACCAACGCATACATACGTGGGAACATGTGTGTACAAAAGAAAATTAAAAAAAGGGTTAAAAACGATATATTTTTAAATACAATACAATTTAAGCGAATGAAAAATTGTTAAAAACCGGTAAACAAAAAATTTAAATATTTTATATCAATAATATTATGTTTCCAAACTTTCAAACAAATTCCAGAAAAGAGCCGCAACTATACACGACGCAGAGAGAAAAACGCAATTGCAGTCGCCAGACCATAGACTAATACATACCTAGATAAACTTATTCTCTCATCTGACGTTTCATTTCACACTCTTCGTGATGCGGTCGGTGTGATAGAGAGATGTTTGACGAAAAGTGATATACACCAGGTGGAATTACAATAACTTCTTGCTTTAATTTTTCATGCCATTTTGGTGAAAAACTGTGAAATTTAAATGTGTTTTAAACTTTTTTATTGACTGTTATTGTTAGCATACATTTGTGTTGTATGTAACACATTAATTTTAACACACAAAACGAAATGCCGTTGTTGTTATTTTGTTCGTTGTTTTGAACCATTGCCTCTATCTGGTATTAGTAAAGCAATTCTTTTCAACATCAAACGTATACATCACACGAGGGCAAATGTCAGAAATTTGGTGAGTGAAAGATTTTCTCTACCCATATTTACTCTATGCGCCAGACGCTCTCTCTCCCATTTCGTTTAAACGCTAGGGATTTTTTCGTCGTCGTCTGAAGCGTGTCTGGTTCTGTTTAGACTCTTATGGGCAGTTTTTAAGTGGGTAGTCAACTATCGGATTACCTAATCGTAATTGAAAGATAATTAGAAGTTAACTTTGCATTTTGTTTTTAAGTGGCAAGTTAAAGTAAGCCGTCATATTGTTAACGATTATGGCAACCATTATATTCTTATTGGACAAAACATCTGTGTTTGGCTAAATACCAAAACAAAAAAGAGGAGCAACCAAATGGAATTATGTAAAATAAGAAGTAAATGCATAAAATCGAAGTCATTTGATCAAACAAGTTTAAAAAATAATGTTGCTGCAATAATTTAACGATCTAGGGTCAAAGTATACATATGTACAAATACTCAAAACAGAAATATGTATTTTATACATTTCTCATTTTGACAGTCAGTAATGTGATTGTCAAAATCATATGGGTCTGACAACAAGTTAACCAACCAACATTGGGTGGTTAAATCATTGATAACCATTGACTGAAAAACAAAATTCGATGTTTAACCACAATTTAACTAAGAAACGAAAGTCAACAACTGACTGAAAAACTGGCCATTAGAGTCTAAATATAATCAAACACGCTACAGAGGATGACGGTTTTTCTACGTAGGTTTCTTATGGCAGGCAAAAATCGTCACGAAAATCCTCTGCGGCTGACGAGTCGCCGTTAAAATAGAATCGTTTCTAATTTCTTGGCGGCTCTCTGCCACATTTTCATGAAAATCATAAGAGCAACCAACACATACATACGAGGATACATGTGGATACCATAGAGTAAATATGGGTAGAGAAAATCTTTCACTCACCAAATTTCTGACATTTGTCCTCGTGTGATGTATACGTTTGATGTTGAAACGAATTGCTTTACTAATACCAGATAGAGGCAATGGTTCACAACAACGAACAAAATAACAACAACGGCATTTCGTTTTGTGTTTTAAAATTATTGTGTTAAATACAACACAAACGTATGCTAACAATAACAGTCAATAAAAGAGTTTAAAACACATTTAAATTTCACAGTTTTTCACCAAAATGGCATGAAAAATTAAAGCAAGAAGTTATTGTAATTCCACCTGGTGTATATCACTTTTCGTCAAACATCTCTCTATCACACCGACCGCATCACGAAGAGTGTGAAAGGAAACGTCAGATGAGACAAATGGCGGCTCTACTATAAATTTACTCTATGGTGGATACAAAGGAAAATTAAAGAAAGGGTTTCAAAATTATTTATTTTTAAACACAATACAATAAAAGCGAATACAACATTTTTAAAAGTAGTAGAAATAATTTAATTCCTGTACAACTATAATATTATTCTTCCAAACAAATTCCAGAAGAGCCGCAAACATACGACGCGGAGGGAAAAAACCAACGAAGTCGTCAGACGCTCGCTCTCTCTTTCATTTCGTTTAGACGCCAGAGATTTTTTCCGTCGTCGTCTGGAGCGTGTGTGGTTCTGTTTGGACTCTTACCCGGATTCACTACAACTCTTATTGTCACAACTGTCCTTTAATGTTACTCAGTGCCATAATTTCTATTATATCTTCCTCTTGCAAGAAACTACCAAAGAATAAAATAAAACAAAGTGTTTTGGATTTTTTTGTCTTCTTTATATCCTAGTAATGCCTAAAATCCAGGTATTTATTTTATAATATGTTTGAGGTTAAAAACAAAATTTCAATTTGAAAACCTGTCCCTTCCAAACGGTTTGAGATAATTCAAAAATTATTTGAAGACATTTTTTTCTGAAGTGTTCTCAATACAAGGCTGTTTTCAAAATTTAGATTTGAGTAAAAATAGGTGAACTATTAACAAACAACTAAAAAAAAGTAAGAGCAAAAATTGAAATTTTTTTATTTTTGTTGGCAAATATATTTTGGATGGTCACATATTTCAACGTATTTCTTGTTTGCCTCTCTTTGTACTGTTTTTTTTAGATAACGATTCTTAAAAATCCTCTTAAAATTGTACAAGTTACAGGTTTTCAAAACATGAACAGTACCAAAGTGGTCTACTTTGACACCCTGTACCAAAGTCTGCGAAACAACATGATGTCTCCAAATTCATAATCCTACATCTCATATCTCTAATACATTCCTAACCGATCCAAGAATAGTTTAGTCAGTGGTAGCATTTTAAATAATTTTTTTTCAATTTTTGGCTCTCTTGAAAAATTTAAATTTTAGCAGTAGGTGAATGTTCTTCTAGAATAGCGATATTTTAATATTCGCTTTCGCAAAATAATATTCTAATATTCGTTGTCGCATTCGCATGCGCTAAAAGCAGTCGTTACATCCCTAATCCTTCTACACCTAAGTTACTATTTACTACGTTTGTTCGATCAAAACTTGAGTATGCTGCTATTGTGTGGAATACTTAATATATGAATTGCTAGAAATCAGAAAACATTTTTAAAATTTGCTCTTTGTTGTCTTCATTTTAATGAAGCTAAGAGTAAACTTATTAATCTGGACACACTAGTTAATCGCAGGAAAAGGATTTCTGTTATATTCATCTATAAGCTCTTTTGTGGACTTATTGATTGCCCTTTTTTCCTTCTATCGTTGTTTGGTTTCAATATATCCACTCGTTGTTTGCGTTATAATGAAATGTTTAATGTACCACTTCACCGTATGAAGTATTCAATGAATAAACCTATTTTGATGTCATTAAGGGAATTAAACTATAGAAATTTGTTTAAAGAGGTAGATATTTCTCTTCCGATATTATTTATAAAATTTATTGATGAGTATTATTGGTAATTTTAAGCAGGTCTGTAAGGATTGTTGTCGTTCATAGGCTGAATAAAAGAAATACATAAATTAATAAAAAAAAAAAAAGATATTCGGAGCTGCATCGTTTAACCCTTAGTCTGTTGTGCTATTTCAGTTTTAGGAAACACCAATGACACCTATTGCTTTCAATGATAACATAATCTTAACAATTGTTTAGGTCTACGACTCAGTTGTTATCATGTAAGATTTCTTTTCGAAAATGACGAATACCAAATGATTATATGGCAACCTTTTAAAATATACCACTTACCTGGTTAAATACATGAGTTAAAATAGCAATTAAATTGGATTTATATTCATATTTGATAACGGCCAAAATGTTATCAAAATGCCGGCATACAATTATCAGGCAATCGACCAGTATAGCAATTTGACGTATGGTCTCATCGGATATTTCACCCTAAAAAATGCAGACAAAAACAAAAATTAATATCACAATAAATAAACATAATAAAAAAAAGGAAGATTTATATAAATCACCCCCCACAATCATCCAGTTACAATCTCACTCGTTCTTCCACTCGAGTATGAAAGGAAGATGGGATAAAGTTGTGGTATCATTAAAGGGGGCGTTTCGAGGAATTAGGTGCAAACTTACACTTTGGCACGAGTCACTAGCGATTATAATAAATTTACCAATTGCCGGTAATAATTCATCGGGTAGACGGCCCAAATGAGGCCCACTGTCAGCTTGAATTTCATGCCAGTACGGGCATTCGGCTGCAGCAAAATCCAAAGCCAATTGATTTTGCCAAATCGAAACGAAACGTTCCATAAACTCACGAAAATATGATTCCTCATTCTGAAAGTTAAAAACAAAAAAAAAACATCAACATTATATCAATAAGGGGGAGTCATGTGTAAATATAAGTATCGGAGAAGTTATCAAAAGAGCGGGGGAATAACCACACATTATTACCATGTGAAGAAATGGAGATGGAACTCCAAGTGGTGGGAAAGTAAGTGCTACTAAATAGTGATATTAATCGGCCGCAATTGTTTGTGAACAGCGGTCATTATCATGATTTTTGTATTTAAAATTTTTTTTGCCTTTGAAAGGGAACATAACGCCAAAAAGAGAACATAACGCCAAATGAAATTTGAAACCCATGAGGATAACAAATCTTTGTTGTGAATACACTGCCAATGAAGTTATGTTCATTGGGGTTATCTTACCGTTGGGATACGCAGTCAATTATATGTATGTTCGTCAACCGATCAGAGCGCACTAATCCCAAATAGACGCGAAGAAAGAAATCTCTAATTTCTTAAGAAACTACGTTTACCATAACATTCCATTAGTGGATTTGCGGGGAGCTTCCCAACAGCTTGTACCCTGTGTGTTTTCTCTATTCAAACGCACAGGATTGGTAGCTAAAAAAAATGGTTTCCCATTACAACCCATGAAGGAATTGGTGAGGTCTTCTGACAGTCAGTAAGCTCTAGGATTTCTACTTGTATACTCACTGATTAAGACCTAGTTTTTACACCGATTCCGAACGGTATTTTGAGAATCTTTATCATGGCTAAATACTCGTTAGTATGGTCCTCACTATGCGTGGTGACCGCCGCCGAAAGACATGTTAAATTGGTCAGAGCAGGGATTGAACCCAAGATCTTATGTACAAGAGACGGGCACCCTAATCATCGCACCACCAAGGGCCACTACAGAATCACGACATACGTGCTAGGATTAACAGCTATCTAGCCACCCTTACTAGCTTTCTGCAGGCCCGGAATTTACAGTTATCTCCGTCGATGTCTTCTGTGACCCTTTTCACTTCTTGGACCAAAGAAGTAAGGAGAGAGCTCGACATCTCTGTCAATGGGTGGTATATACTCACAGTCCGTAACCCCAAAATACTCGGAGTTATTTTCGATAATCTCCTTACTTTCTGTAAACATGCGGATTGCATTAGAAGAAAAGTACACACCCGCAACAAGGTCCTAAAGGCCCTTGGAAGGCCAACAAGGAGAAGGAGACAATTGTAGTGACTTATAAAGCTATAAGTAGCTCGGTCTTCAACTATGCCGCCTCGGTGTGGTCCTCTTTCCTAAGTGATACCCAATGGAAAGGTCTGCAGAGGATGCAAAATAATGCGCTTCGAATCGCAACCGGATGCACACAAATGACGAACGTGGATCATTTGCATGAGGATACCAAGATGCTGTCAGTACAACATAAGGTGTTGTTGACGAGACAGTTTCTTTTGACCAATCAGATGAGTGACCCAAACATCATATTCTGAAGCAGAATCCACCTCCTCGTCGGATCCGGAAGGACATCAGGTGCTACTGCGCGGACAAAGCGAATTCATAAAGGTGAAAGCACTTGCCCAGCTGATCGAATTTTACATTCACGTTCCGTGCCTTCAATTGTCAAATGTTGTTTACATATGTGCTTGATGCACCCATTGCGGTTGTTGTCACTGTGACCATTGGTCGCAACGCACATACATTTTCCACAATTGAACTTATCGGTGAACACTAAACTGACAATTAAATTATTTGCTTTCTGCTTTGTGTCTGCAGCTCATTAAAAATGCATAATCAGCTGATTTTGACAACCGATGACGTTCTCAATTTGCCTGAATTTATAGTGCTTCCACCTTAGTTACTTCGCCTTGCTGGCGGAGTTGTTAAGGCTGGCGGCGATGAGTTAATAAGGTGCATATATCAGCTCATTAGCAAAATTTGGTTAGATGAATGCATGCCCGGCGATTGGAGTCTCAGTGTACTAAGTATGTCCCATATTTAAAAAAGTTGACCCGAGTCTCTGTGCCAACTACCGTGGAATAAGCCTTTTATCAAAAGTATATAAGGTTCTATCAAGTATAATGTGCGAAATATAAAAACCAATTATCGCTGACCTTGTTGGACCATACCAGTGTGGCTTTAGTCCTGACAAATTGACAATTAACCAGATTTTCACGCTACCCCAAATTCTTGAGAAACCCATCGAAAAACAAATCGACACCTATCATCCTATTTGTCGATTATAAAGCGGCCTTCGATAGCTCGATACGGGAGAAACTCTGCGAAGCCTTTACAGGATGAACTTGACGAACACCAAATCCCCAGTGAAAGTTGGTTGGGATCTTACCGAACCTTTCGAAACTAAGCGAGGCCTCAGGCAAGGCGACACCTCGATCTCTTTAACATCTTAATGGAGATTATTATGAGAAAAACTGCAGTCAACATGAAATATAGTTGGGAATTTTAGTTCATTCGAGTGAGCGCTCTCTTTATTTCAGGTCAACAGAATTAACTAGTTCATTCATTTAGTTCACTAGTTCATTGTATCATTTCAGCTTAACAGTTCATATGAGCTGTGAACTAAAGAGCTCATTTCAGTTTAACTTGTAGTTTTAGTTCAATCGGAGCGAATAATCGTGAAAATGATCTGATTTTTGCAGATTTTTAAAGTGTTTTGGGTACTGTGATATTTGTTTATACCAAATCGCCCTGTGGAAGATCGACTTAACGATTGGATTATTCCGTTTCGGAAATATTTTGGAATAAAAGTGGTGATTGCGCTGTAGTTATTGTGTAGAAGCCGGCAATATGTCCATTCCCCAAAGATTGCAACATTAGACACCTTTGTGCAAATTGAGTGAGACAAAGCGAGCATGAACTAGAAAATGGCGGAGATAACTGCACAATTGAAATACAAAAAACTACTGAAACAATTGAACTCCTGAAACAAAAGAGCGGAACAGTGTGAACTAGTTCATCTAGTTCACAAGAGTGAATCGTTCAATTGAACTAGTTCGTTCGTGAACTACACAACTCTAACATGAATAAAACCATCAGCAGCAAAAATCACATGCAGTTCGCGTATGCTGATGGTAAAGATATCATTGGACGCACAGTTAGAGAAGTTACTGCAGTGTTTTCGAGAATTGAGAAGGAGTCAGCAAAAGTGGGTCTGACGGTAAATGAGGACAAGAAAAAATTAATGGTTTCAACGAACAGGGCCTCCACGCGATTAGACCAAAACGTGAACATTGATAACCGTTATAATTTCGAGGTAGTGGACGAATTTATATACCTCGGATCTGCCGTAAACAAAAACAACAACGTCAGCCTTGAGATCAAGCGGAGAATTGTGCTTGCGAATAGATGTTATTTTGGGCTAAGCAAGCACTTTAGGGATAAAGCCCTCTCTCGAGTAACAAAAATCCAACTATACCAGACTTTCATACCATCTGTCTTGCTTTATGGCGCAGAATCCTGGGTCCTATCGCAAGCAGACGAAAAGTCTGTAGGAGTCTTCGAGACAAAATTACTACGAAATATTTATGGCCCTATAGTGCACAACGGCGGGTATCGGCGACGCATGAACCATGCAATCGCAAAATAATGCGATTGCGCTGGCTAGGTCATGTCAGTAGAGTGGATGAAGACAACCAGTACGAAGGGTTTTCGAAACCGAACTCGAATCAGGACGAAAAATAGCAACACCAAGACTCCGGTAGAGGGATCAAGTTGACGAATCCCTGCGTACACTTGGTATTGCCAACTGGAGAGATAAGGCAAAAGATCGAACTGGTTGGCGAAATATGTTATCTTCGTATTGTAAGGTCCCTGACCGCCCGGGGTTGTTCGTGACGGGATAAGTAAGTAAACGTCTAACCGGCGTTAGACCTCCTCTTAACATTACTGGTCGTATACATTGAAAAAATAAAATTCTGCTAACCGGCACCTTATCGTTACGATAAAAGATAATCGAACATTGAGAAAGTGACCGTTAGATTAGAGATATAGGTGATTGTCTACCCTCGAAGACAAGGATCCCTATGAAGTAACATAACCCCTGCCCAACTACCGCTTTAACAGGCTTTACACCTATCCATCTCTTTGCTGTCTAATAAAATGTACTGTCACATTTTAAGATTCCATCACTGAAGAGAAATGCTCGACTTTACACGAAAATGGTGGGTGTTATTGTCATTTCACCAACCCATTCATAACCCACCAAACCACCCCCTAACCCACACATACACTAATGTGGTTTTTCTTCTTCTTGTGCGTCTATATATATAAAACAAGTGTAGAATTTCAAACGTTCCCATTATATAATTCCAAAACATAGTTTTTTATTTTGATAGGGGAGCATTTTGGGACACAAATCATCACAAACAATAATTTGTATTGCCGGAATTCGGCCAGTCGGTGGTGTTTTCAATGCAAATACATGTTTAGATATGTTTTGATAGCGTCGTTGATGATTAATACTTGAGAATATGCAGGAGCGTTTGTATACATTTATGGGTTTTTGTGTTGTATATTTGCATGCAAAGAAGCGGTTGTCGCCGCCACGCGTATTCCCCCAGCTCTTTCGGCCAAGAAGATATTTGCACATACCTTCGTCGTGTATTGCACCCACAAATTGTATATATCTTTCTTTTTATCCATTTTCCCCGGCTTCGAATTTCGTTAATTCACTTATAAACTATTGGTTTTGTAAAAAAAACACTGTATTTATTTTGTATTTTTCATTAGTGTATCTTTTTTCCTTGTTTTTATTTTGTTTACAAAACACTTTTCGTCCGAGAAGAAGAAAAAACTGTGACTTTGCCACTGCTCACCAAAGTGCTCACTCAACCGAAGTTTTCTCCAATCAGCTGATTGACAACGGTGCCAGCTGTTCTAATTGGAACACAGAGTTGTTATGTGATACACAGAGAGAGAGCGATGGTTGGTGTCTGAAATTCACAATGTTGTATTTGGATATTGTAAGATTGTAAGATGGTGTATTGGGCTTTGAATGTAAATAATCAACAACAACGGAAAAAACACATTTAAAATGACTACACGTGCAAAACGTAAAAGAAATATTAGCTATTCGGTGCTGAATTTTCTATATTTTGATATTATCTGTGTATGTTTATGCTGTGGCATGTGAAATAACACTTTCTTATTACAATGGCAAACATATTTTTGGTAAGCATTATGTGAAAATAAGATAGTAAAAATAATTTTGAGATATAATTGAATTCTTCTAAAGTTCGGGAGCAGTGCCCATTGTTCGGACAAACAATAGTAGCCAAGGCATTTTATGACAGGTTTCATAGTATATCTAGGGGACATTATGATGTCCGAAACTCGTCGATCCGATAATGTTTTCCGGTAGCATACTTCAAATTAATAGGGAAAAGTTAAATTAAACTTTTCGATAGCTTGTTTAGTTATCGAGATATCGGAGGATGAAATATACATAGAAAATCGATGTTTATAATAAACTATGCCGAAGCCGCGAACCCGGTGTGTACCCACTCCAGACAAAAAAAAAATGCACTTGAGCGACCCACTCCAGACAAAAAAAAATGCACTTGAGCGACCCCTTCCCAAAAAATGTTTGAGTTGGACACCAAGTGTGGGTACTCAAATTAAAGATATTATTTTCAAATGTACTTTTAATGGCCAAAATAGTGACATAGTGCTGTCCGTCGTTCTGTTCAGTCGTGTTTTTCACTAAGCTCCGTTTAACTATTGTTTTTTAAGTGTATCTGTCCATTTTGTACTCTAAGTTCAGTATCAAAATAATCGTCCAGTCCGCGTTTATAAATTGACAATACTAAAAGTCAAATCCGTCGCGTCTGAAGTCCACAAATCACAGTTTTTCTTAATCAATTTCCAAAATTAAAATACAAATCATAAACCCATTTTCTCAGTTATAGCTCATTCGCACTACAAAATATTTTCCCGATTTCGTATCAAATGTTCTAACAAAATCCGAAGTGTTTGCATTGGGATTTTTCTTGATTTTATTGAAAGTCAAGGCGCATTGACCTACAAACACACCAAGCCGACAACAATAGGCATTTTGCTTTATCTGGTATTTTTCCACTATCAAATTCAGCACAACTGTATTCTAGGAATTAAAGTAAAGAAAAAAGCAAGGGGTACCGATGAGACAGCTGTTCAAGTTAGTACTTGGAGAACAAATAGAGAATGTGCTATCAAAGAAGACTCGTTGATGGGGACTGGGTTGCGTGCTGTGATTTTCAAACTTCTGCTGCCGAGTGTCAAGCCAAAAGTACAAAACACATCAACTGGGTGCCAATTTTGCCAACTAAATCGATTAAAAAGAGATATATTCAGTGAAAAAAATCAAAATGTAATGAAGTGTTAGAGTAAAGTTATTAGTGTAGATCCCAATTAACACGAAAATAGTTAAAATTAAAGATTGCTCTCATTCTCTATATGTTTTCCTCGTAGGTCTCGGAGCTCGTTAGTACAAAAATCAACTAGTGCACACTCTTAAAGTATTACTCGGTGCAAAAAAGTATAAAGAATATGTTGGAGAAACAATAAATACCTAAGAAATGCGATAATTAGTCGGGTATTCTAGTGGTACCACCACATCGATGCGCCGTTATTGAAATGGTTGTAAACAAACGTACTATTCCAGCCTTTCATTAAGCAAATCAAGCATTTGTTTCCTGATTCCTATACAAATAAGAAAAAATACCCGATTTGTCGCCTGTCAAAACGTATGCGAAACCAAATAAATTTTCCTGATCTCTGCTTGAAATCAACAAAAGTGTCAAAATCAAGAAAATCGATGCCAGTTCGAATGCTGTATTAAGTTGTGCTTAAACATCGATTTGTCCAAGATGTATCTATTACAGGTGGAAGCGTTAGAACAGCTACATAATTAAAATTGTTTCTTGTCATTGTGGTTCGACCTTGTCAAATTTTGTTTATATCAATTCCAAGATGTATCTAGTGCAGGTGGTATCAATAAAACAGCAGATTAAATGTTTTTTTTTGTAATTGTGGTTGTTGCCGAAAATTACAACATTCCTCCTGATATAACCTGAAATAGATACATCTTGACAATTTGATCGGCTGAATTTGACTAGGTCGGCTCCTGAAATAAAAACAAAATGCCTTCAATTCCTACTGCTTCTCCCTTATTTATTTTGCCATGGAATTGTCTTTCTCAGCCAATGGTTAACTAACTAACATATGATTTTGACAATCACATTACTAACTGCCAAAATGAGAAATGTAAAATTGTATGAAATACATGTTTCTGTTCTGTTCATACTTTGAGCCTAGATCGTTAGACTGTGGAGCGTAGATAGTTTTTTTTTATAAATTTTTGTAAAAATGATTTCGATTTTATACATTTATTTCTTTTTTCCATAATTCCATTGGGTTGTGCCTCTTTATTGTTTTAATATTTAGCCCAAAACCATAGAGTAATATACATAGAGTCTGCAACAGATGTTTTTCTTTGACCGAAAACCAAGAAAAGTCACTGGAAAAGTTGGAGCAAGAGTTATACAGACTTTGCAACCATTCAGAATGAGAAACATCTTTTTTTTAATAAATTTGTGTGTTTAATTGCAATCTCTGTAAACAATTTTACTCTAATAGCGCGTTTACATGTACTCTTTTATCATGATAATGACGAGTTTATCGTTCTACGGCAAAAAGGTGTTTACATTAATTTTTACTCGATTTAGTTTTGACATTTTTGTATTTCATGATGCCATTATGGAATTATACCAGGTGATGGCGTGATGATTTGTATGGATTGGTAATCATACAATCAATAATTTTTTTCTCTTTCACTATTTGTAGAAATAACATTTTGTGTAATTAAAGATATTTGTCTGTGGAATTTACTTAGAATTTTGTTAGTATTTAGAAAATAAAGAAAGAAAGCAAATCAGCTGTCCTTATAGCACTACAACTTATATTAATCATATTTGTATGTGTTGTTATTAATGTTCATGTTCAGTGAGGTACATTTCGTTTACTTTTCCACTTCCATTTCCTGTTCAATAGTATCATACTGATAGTGCATACACAATTTGTGATATCACATGATAATAGAGGGATTTGTCGATTATAGAGTCGATCTGCAAGATCGAGTGCATGTAAACGCCCTATAACACTTCATTACATTTTACTTTATTTCACTTGTTATCCCTTTTTTCCACGATTTAATTATCATAAAATTACCTTGTAATTACTGTTTACTTTTGATTCAATGCACAAAGCGAAATTTGTGAAAAACGCTATGAGCAACCCTACATACTTCCAGTCATCTATCGCTAATTCTCTTTCATACTTTATCCAGCATGTTTTTCCACCTCTAAGGTTGATCAGCAACGGCATAGAACCCTCCTGGTTCCCATGCTCTTTAACAATACGACGGCTTACATTAACTCGTCACTGGAAAACAAAATTCAAAGATAATCTCTAACTAACTTTAAATTAAGTAAGTAATTCGATAGCTAACTACCCACTTAAATCTGGTCAGTGATTTTGTTCTCTGGGTTTATTTCGGTCAGGTTAGCGATAACCTTGTCTTCTACTCTTTGCCGTTTATACGGCGTTTGTCCAACATTAGCGAACCTGCGCTAACCCGGAAGATCACTCATACAATTTTAATGTAGTTATAAATACTGAAGTTTAATTTGTAACCTCATTTTAGACTGGTGTAAATTTTGATGCAACACTGTTACTTACTAAAAAATGCAACCATAATCAAAACATACAAAGAGTATGGAATTTTAAATAGAAAGGAAAATTTACTCATGCAGTGGAATCCCGACGAAGAAAACGAGTGAAGCGCCGGTTTCTTCTCCTTTACTTGTACATCCTTTTTGAAACATACACAAAAACTCAACTGTTTGACAGACAGACAAAAACGATGTACAAGTAGACAGTCAAAATTTGTCTTCACTCAAATGCCAACAAACAAAACGAGTGAAACCCTAGTACTTCTCTACTCTCTCTCTTACTCTCTTCATTGAATATTTCAATACACGAGCAGCTTTTTGATAGTGTTATTGTATATAACTATACAAATTCCAGCCATGTTGAAGTAAAATTACATAAACTATGCAAAAATTATGAAATATGCAAGATATGACGCGAGAGAGAAATGCGTTTGAGTGAACTCATAGTACTTTTTGGTTCTCTTTTACCGGGGTTGCCAAGTTGCGCACATCTTCTGGTCGTCTAATTGTACATCGTCTTTGAGACAGAAGCCGATCGAAAATTTTCCGAACATTTTTACACCAACCAATTTAAGATTAAATTGTCAGTTCAGGTGGCATCTTTGTAATTGAAAACTTCAATTGGCGGATTCTTGGGTTTGCCAATTTTGTAAAAATTTGGTACGTTTTTGAAATAACTGAATCTTTAAAATTGGATCAGTTGGTAAAATCGGACCAGTCGGTCAAATCAGTTCACATTGTAAACCGATGAGAATCAATTATACTGGCAGCGGCGTGTACTTCAAAAAATTTTTGGTGACGGTGACGCAACGCCAACCTTCGAAATGTGTCAATCTTGGTAGGTGTAAATCCCACTTACCTCTCAATTTGGATTAAATTTATCAGTCAGGCTAATCCGAAGACGCCTCAATGGGGCTCAGCTGGTTACGCGCGCAAGCCATCGCCAACCTTCGAAATGTGCCAATCTTGGTCGGTGTAAATCCCATATACCTCTCAATTTGGATTAAATTTATCAGTCAGGCTGATCCGAAGACGCCTCAATGGGGCTTAGCTGGTTGGGCGCGCAAGCCGAAAGAAACCACATCTATCAAGAAAAAATATTGTCAAGTATTTATTATTGGCTCGAAGCCACAAGTCTAAAAACCTATCATTCTGTAAAAAAAATATTTTAGAGCGATGAAACTAAACGATTCAAACTAACATTGAATCCACGTTACAGTCAGAACACCTTGAAGCATGGTGGAGGAGGCATCATGGACCTTATATGTCATACACCACAATGACCCCAGACAAACGTCTTGTAAAAGAGTGGTTTTCGAAGCAAAGCATCCCCGTTTTAGACTGGCCGGCTCAAAGAGCCGACTTGAACGCGAGTGAAAACCTCTGGAACCTCTGTGTGTATGTGTGCGACTGCTCAACATAAGTACAAAAACTTGGATGATCTTTGGACTAGAATACAGAATTGCGTTGCCAGAATTTGATGGAAAGGTTTTGGGTTTTTTAAAGAAGAATAAGCATTTTAAGTTTTTATAGTTACAGTTTTTTGTTAAAAATAAATAAATGGTTTCCCGTTACATTCCATGAAGGGATTAGGGAGAGCTTCTCACAACCAGTGAGCTGTGCGCACTCTAGTTTTACACTCATTGATTGGGACCTACAGTTTTACACCGGTTCCGAACGGTATTTTTGAGAAGCTTTTTCATGGCTAAATACTCGATAGTCTCGCCGTCACTAAGCGAGGTGACCGCCGTCGAAAGAAATTTAAGGTGGTCAGAGTATGGATCGAACCCACGTCCTCATGCACAAGAGCCGCGCACACTACCATTGCACCACCGACGGAGTTTTTTGTTGCTACAACTAAAATACAATAAAAAATACTATGGGTTTTATGACAACGTTTTGTGCTAATTTACTGTCCATGGCTGTATATACATATTTTGTTACACCATCGCGAGCATCCTTAATATTTCATATCTTACCTTTAACTTTAAATCAAAAGACAATAAAACAACAATTTTAAAATGCATAGTTTTTTATTTGATTTATTTATTTTTCAATTCTATTAGCATGTTTTTGTTGTATTATTTCTTTAATTTTTATTATTAGTTATTTGTTGTTAGTACATAAGTTTTGTAATAGTTTCGTTTTTTAGATCGTTTTTTATTTTAGTTTTTTGTTTTACTGAAAAAAAGGTTATATATTTTTTTGTTTGCTTCCAAGCAATTGCATTTGTTATATTAAATTATTATGTTATATTCAAATGTTTATTATTATTTTTTTAATATTAATTATTCGTATTATATATTCCCATGGTGCAATTTTATTATTTCCTAGAAATTTATCAAAATGCGATGAAGGAGTACATGTATGTAGAAATGGATAGACCGAGAGAGAGAGAGCGTAACAAAGAAAGGGAGACACAAATAGATTGTGAATTAAAAATAAAATTATTTTTTTATTCTCTATCAAATAAAAAAAAATACTCAATACTTTTTCGTTTTATTTACATAAAAATAGTGGAATTATGTAAAAAAAACAATTTTTTCTAAAATAAAAGATTTTAAATATCAATTGATCATATTAGCTTTAAGAAATTTGATTTATTTCTTTTCTGAATTATTTTTCTTACACAACATGTATAAAAGTTATTTAAGTTATAATATTTTACTTATGATAATAATAAAATTATAATTCAAACGATAATTTAAATTATAAACAAAATTTTAACTAACAAATTTTCGAATTAAATTTGGGAATTATAGAATCCCCTTCAAGAATTGTGGTATCAGTTTGAGGCCAACAAAAATGAGTGAAATTATTGAATTTGAAATATCTTTGGTACCACAAGTTGTGACACCCGCAGGTGAGTAACCAGTCGTTAACAGGAATGTTTTGTATTCCTATAGTAGAAATCTAAAATCCGAACATAGTTACTTTGTCTTAAATATAAGATTTGCGGGAGACGCACTGAATATTTATTGAGGAAATCCCTGTAACTGGATGAGTTTGAATGTTGAACATTTTTCAGTTTAGATTATATTTTATATATAAAACTGGACTTAAAAAAATGTGGTTCCAAAAATTTTCTAAACTAGGAAATATTAAGTGCGTTTATTTCATTTTCCTTTAAAACATTTGTATAAATTGACGGTCCTATTCCAAAATCATATTTTGAGAAAACTAAAATATTTTTTTAAATTTCTGTGCTTCTGCCGGGCCAGATAAGGCCGCCACATGAATGGAGTTGTATTCCATAACTAATGGAAAGAATGCAGTACAATTTCCAAAATTATTGATTCGTGCATCTAAACTACAAATATGGATCTAAAAACTACAAATATGGATCATCCTTTTCACACAAAATAAACAACATTGTTCTCCTAACATTAATAATATTAATTAATAAAATTACAACACTTCAATGAAACCATAATCTATAATGAAATACATTAATCGTAGCAATAAAACAATTCATTGTAGCAAAGAAACGTATTAAGTGTGTTAATGAATCATGCCCATTTTAGAAACAAAACGATTAATCACCGCAATGGAACAACTTCATCGCAGTAATAAAACATTTTCGTTGCGGGGATGAATCTTTTCATCTGAAATATTCGTCCATGGAATGAATCATTTTATTGGTTTGATGAAGCTTTTCCTTTCAGTGCACTTGTTTTTTTTTACTAGAATCACTTTGTAATTAATGGCCAGTTTCACAGTTGAAAATTCTCCATTTAAATGTAGTTTAAATGCCCCATGTTTGTCAGTTATCTGTCATTTAATATGAAAATTGTCTATGAGCTTTTGAATTGAGCTTTTAAATGACGAGTGTGAAACTCGCCCTAAGAGTATTTTATGCAAAAAACAAGTTTTTCCCTAGGAAGAACTAAATAAAGCTTTATTTAAACAAAAAATACAAAATCGTTTAAAATTACCAAAATTAAACAAAGCGCAACAATTTTTCTGAGTATTACGGCATTTACACCTACCATGATTACCATATCTCGAAGGTTAACGCGGTTAACCTACACTAACCCTGAAGATTACTCATACAATTTTAATCTGAAAAAAAAAAACGGAAGTTAATTTTTAACATAATTTTAAACTGGTGTTCAATTTGATGCAACTCTGCTAATTACCAAAAAATACAACCATAATAATAGCATGTACAAAAAATCAACCGTTTGTTAGACGGTAGCCGATTGACAATTTTCCACGCGAAAATTTTTCCAAAATGTTTGAAGGCCACGCCGCCATCGATGTAATTGCTTTTCATATAAGCCGATTAGACCAACTGACCCGATTTGACCGACTGATCCAATTTTAAAGGTTCAGTTATTTCAAATAAATCCCAAATTTGTAGAAAGCTGGCAAAACCAAGTGCCGCCAATTTAATTTTTCTGTAGTGCGGGCTTCTTCAATAACTTATACGGCATTTACACCAAACAAAATTAACACATTTTCATGATTATCGACGTTTTTTTCTTATGTAGTTTGACATTTATAGTCCCGAAAAGCGATAATCTTGGTAGGTGTAACTGCAGTTTTACCCTCGCCAAGGAGTTTCTCTAAATTGGTCTATACACAAAGTTGCCACCTGAAATGCCAATTTGATCTCAAATTAGGTGGTGTAACCACCCGGGATAAAATGCGACCTAATATGGCATTTTCACCGACCAAGATTAGCGCATTTCGAAGGCTACCCAGAAGATTACTAACACAATTTTAATCTGTAAAAAGTTTAGTTTTTAACTTCGTTTTAAACGGGTATACAATTTGATGCAACTCTGATAATTACAAAAAAATTGCAACCAAAATAAAAACACAATAAAAATCAACTGTTTGGCAGATCGAAGGCGATCAGAATATTTCCGACGCGTCGCCGCCACTAACATTTTTTTTGGAGCTCACGCCGCCGCCATTATTATTGCCTCTCAGCGGTTTAAAATATGAGCCGTGCCCCATTCTTAAAGGTTCATTTATTTCAAAAACATTCCAAATGTGTACAAAACTGGCAGAACAAAGAGCCGCCAATTTAATATTTCTGATGTGCGGCCGTCTTCGATAATTTGGTTCTCCAACCACCTGAAATGACAATTTAATCTCAAATTGGTAGGTGTAAACGGCAAAGATTGGAGAACAAGGTTATCGCTAACCCTGTCGCGATAAACTGCGGAGTAAATGCGACATAAGTATTAAAGAATGAAGCTAATCATAATTTGATGTGATTCTTTTGTTGTATCTTCTCAAATTCGAAAAATCGCATATAATATTTCTGGGGAGGGATCGAAGCCACTTAAGTCGATGTTACACTATCCGATCAAATGGAACAGTTTGCGGAAAGAAATATGGAATTAAATTCTCTTCTATTTGAAAGAAATCGTATGATTCATGGTAGAATTATCTATAAGGTAAACGCGTCAGCCCAGCTGATTTGTAGTTCCGTGGGTAAACTGTCAAATTTGATGTTGTTTCTTTCTGTTTGTTAATAAAATTGAAAGAATTTCAATCATGAGGCAATTTATAGCATACACTTTTTATCAAGTCATAGAGAAATAGACAAAAGCCGATATCCCTCTCTTCACGTTCTCTTAATGACGACGAGGTAGTAGGCGATTTCATTGAGTTCGAGTTGATGTTGTCATTTACTCTTTGGTTGGACATAATATGGACTGAAATAAATGGGAATGCGTATTTTCGTTCGATGCAAACGACATAAAACATAATTTAGCTGTCATTTGTATCAATCAAACACTATTTATACTTAGTTTGCTGCATGGTCTATAATCTCAATGTTTTGAGGTCTATAATCTCAAAATCTGTCATTCTACAACCCTAGTTCCTTTTCGAGCAGCTGTGCCATACAAACTCCCTGATCAAGTATGACAAGTTTATCAAATTTTTCTCATTTTGTGTGCATAGTGTTTACCATTAGGTCTGTCTGCGTACTGATAATTTGTAACAATTTCTACAAATTGTTACTGGATGTTGTCTGTTTACAGTCACGAGAGAGCAAGAGAGAGCTTAGTTTGAAAGTTCGATAGAGTTTTTACTGGACGAATATTTGGAAGTAAGAATTTTCAAGTTGAAACATTTGTTTTATATCAGGTGTTGCGTGTAGACAAACAAAATTAGGAAATATAAAGATTATAAAATAACAAATTAATCGATGGAATTTTATTTTGTAAGAGAACAAATTAGTTTTTAATGCTCTGTAATTAATTTGTAACTATTTCTTTCAAAAAGAACACAGTTTTGGTGAATTGTAACATTTTATTCGAACTGCGGTTGTTGGTCCGTCCAAAGTTTACATTGCAAATCAGTTGTTTGCATACAAAAGTTCTTGTTCTTGCAAGTTTTTCTGGATGTCGTCTGTGTACTTTTTGTGATAGTTTCTACTGGGAGAGTAAAATCTAGCTTACTCTCTCAAAAATAGTTACTGGATATTTTTTACTGGAAAAGTACGTAGAAACCCCTATTAAACTAAAGTTACACACACCAACCAAGAGTATCGCTTTATAAATGTCGAACTCCATAAGAAAAAAAAGTCGATAATCCCGAAAATGCGTTAATCTTGTTTGGTGTAAATGTCGTATTATTCAGTTAATTTTGACAGCTTAAGCCCGGTATTCAGTTTTTATGAAATTTTCGTTGCCATAAGAAGTACGTGAATAAAAAATAACTAAAATTTCATGAACCGGAAATTTCGCTCACTTTTCAATTGCTTGATACTCTGCTCTTTGCTAAAATTTCGTAGGCAAAATCAATTACAGGGTTGTTACGCCAAGTTATTTCGTACGAAAACAATTGTTTGATAATTGTTTGGGACCGGAATTTTGACATTTCCATAGTTTTAACAGTCAAAAGTAACACGGCATGCGTTAAAAATAAATTGGAGAGCGAAAAGGTATTATAAATAAAATAATTGCAGGGTAAATCAAAGATAGGTGGTAACTCTCCGCAACATTTTCCTTTTAGATATAAATGACAAAATTTCTTAAATTTCGCAAGAACTGCATACGGAGCTTTAACTACGGAATTTCTAATGCAACTACGTAATAGATAATTCTAACATTGTATGATCATTCTGCTTCGATTTGCCCTACTAGATTTGGAAAATGAAAGAAAATGGAATGGGAGAATAACAAAACATATGTTTGCAAAGTGACAAACACAACAGTTGTTGTGAAATTATAGAGAATAGATAAAAAAAAAATAGAAACAATTTTTATGTATTTCCATTTTCTTTCTTGAGGAAAATTAAAAACAGATACATATATCAAGATTTGTTTTTTGCAAATCGTTCTCCTCAAGTTTACCCAATTCCATTCGCTCTCCGCAAATTCAAACTTTGGCATATCCAACTATTTCTCTAATAGTCTAGCAAGGCTTTTATATCAATTTTAACTTCACATAATATTTTGCTCTGATTTCAGTCCACATCCAGGTATTTAAAATATTTTGTACAATATGACAGTTTTAAAAGATATATGAAAAACTATGGTCACGCTACCACTTAGCGTGCTTAACACATTTAACATGTTTTGGATCCAAAATCAGCTGATGGTTGTATGAAAAATCAGCTGATTTCGGCCCCAAAACATGTTAATCGTGTTAAACTCGTTCAGTGGAAACGTAGCCTTAAACACTGAGTCCATATGACATGAAAAATCAGCTTATTTTTGTTTCAAAACATGTTAAACGTATTAAACACGCTCAGCGGAACCGTTGATTTAAATATAACTTTATTTTAATTGCTGAAAAAGGATCTCTTTTAAATATTAAGGATATTCTTAGCATTAAATCATTATGAGGAACTACGAGATGAAAAATATTTTTTGTATATGTACTATATGTTATAATGAAAAATGTTATCAGTATATTTATTATCATTACTTTTTAGTTTATTTAAATTACAATTATTTAAAGCTGTGAGGTTGCAATACGCATTTAATATAATGATTTTATATTTTATTTATTTTCATTTGCTTGAGTTTATTTTACTTTTCTTGTTTATGTGTAGCTTAAAGTCAACTTATTCATTAGTAATAATCATAATAATAATAATAATAATGCTAAATATTATAAATTATATTATTTTATAATTTATAATTGCTATTTATTATCGTTTATAAGTAAGAGCTGACAATGAATAAAAAAATATTTTTTATAAGTTTTTTGTTTTTTATTTAATGTATAAATACTATTATTTATTTATGTGGATTTTTATGTTTTTCATCTCATAGAGTTGGGGTTTTTTTCAATTTTTTTTGTCTTCATAATTTGTACCAATCGAAGTAAATTTTTTTTTGTTTTTTTTTTTATACAATATATTTTTATTTAAATTTTATTTTAGAATGCATTATTTTGTTAATAGCTATTTTTGTTTTGTTTTGGCATTTGCCGCGAATTACTTAATTGAACTATCATAGTCCATGGAAAAAAATGTTTATATGCATGACAACGTAACCAAAATTATATATATAAATATTTGTTGTTTTTGTTTTATGTAAATATGTAGTATTTAAATTTATTTAGAATCGATTTATTATAAGAGTTTTGTAGTTTTTCATTGCTGCTAGCTAAGGTATTCAGGAGAAGTTGTGTTAAATTATATATTAAAAAAAAAACAAAAAATATATAATAATGTTTAAGTCTAGACTAGAGTATTTATTTTACAGAAATATTTTGAAATGTATCACAGTAAACATTTATTCGAAGAGAGATTTGTGGGAAAATTTAAATAGTCGTATTAGATTTGGCAGAAAAAACCCTAATACATATCGTTCAAAATGGTAAACTGTTTATTTTTTATTCATAACTTAAATTTTAATTCTGACACGATTTTCAATTATGTTACGGATTTGAAATATCTATTTTTGAATAGAATTTTGTAATGAGTTTTGAATTTTAAAGTTTAATTTAGCGAATTTAAACGGCCACCATGTTGAGTTTTACATTTATTTATTTAAATTTAGATTTATTTTAAATTTTGTATCGATTTGTAATTTATTTGACCAATTAAAATTGGAAAATCGAGTTTCACATTTTTAAAAACGAATTCTAAACTTCAAGTTCCGAAAGGTAAAGTATATCAAATTAAACCTTTGTAACAAAGTACAAATTTTAATAAAGAAATAAATATTTTCCCATAACATCCCTTGAAAGGACTGGGGAGAGCTTATCACAACCAGTGAGCTGTGCGCATTCTAGTTTTACACTCACTGATTGGGACCTACAGCTTTACACCGGTTCCGAACGGTATTTTGAGAAGCTTTTTTATCTTATTTTAATACCTAATGTATTTGAAATTTGGAATCTATAACAAAGTTCAACTGCCTTATTTAAAAAAAAAAAAACATTAATGTAGCTCTAAAGCATTCATCAGTTATTGAAAGCTTTAAGATTTGGCGAAGGTTTTATTAGAACCGTATTCATAATGCGTATTTTAACTAGAGAACAGATAATTGACTGACAACCCTGTTTTATGTATTCTCACAGTGCTTGTGATGTAAAAACAAGATGAAAATAACCGATAGACCGAATTAAATTTTGTTTGTTTAAATACGTCAATGCATTTTTGCAAAATTTTAAACATTAATGGAAAGAACTATTCAATAAAATGATCAATTAATATTTGCTATATTCATAAATTTGGAAGAAGTATCAAAAAATCATATTAAATTGGAATATAAAACCGGATAATAGGTTGTAGTTTCAATGTTTTGATTTTATATACATCACTATGTAATTGTAAATGTATTTTTTGTGTATTAATGCGGATAAAATAGCCTTAAATAAGGGTTAAACCATAGAGTAATATACTAAGAGTTTGCAACAGCTGTTTTTCTAGGACCGGAAACCATGAAAAATCACTGGAAAAGTTGGAGCACAGAGTTATACAAACTTGGCAACCCACGCAGAATGAGAAAAATCTTGGTTTTAATAAATTTGTGTTTTAATTGCAATCTCAATAAACAGTTTTACTCTAACACTTCAATACATTTTGCTTTATTTCACTTGTTATCCATTTTTTCCTCGATTTAATTATCACAAAAATACTCTCAGTTGATGAGCTTTGTACTTTTGGTTCAATGCGCAAAGACAAATGTGTGAAAAACGCATTGAGCAACCCTAAATACTTCCAGTCATCTATCGATATTTCTCTTTCTTACTTTATCCTGCATGTTTCGCCAACTCTAAGGTCGATCAGCTGTGCCATAGAACCCCCCTGGGTTAAACGTTCAACAAAAATGGCGACGTTAGAGAACTCTTAACAGAGGAATTTTTCGATTATGAATACAATTTTTAGGCTTTACCTTCTTAAATCTTTAACAAACCCATGACAACGTTTTATGAATAAGGCCGTAAATATTTAGTGAATTCGCCATCTTGCTGTAACACTGCACCAAAAGTTGCAATGCTATTGTGATGGCTGGGTTGATTAGCAAAAAAGTCTATGGATCGGATAGAATACACACATAATATTTCAGAAAATAAACAATTAAACTCGTAATGATCCGCAATGCACTTGGACTAAAAACGACATGCAGAAACACAATTTTGAGGACTTAAACAGAAAAGCGTAATTCAGTCAACCCTGTCAATTCGTAATCAATTAACATCTGTTCAATCAATTCGTAACATCTGTTTGCAGAGCTACCGATCGTTTTCATATAAAGGAAAAAATCGGAATCCACTTTTTTTTTGTTAAACATATGGCAACTCTATGAAATAACATTTTTTTCACCATGTAAGTGAAACCATTGTAGAATTAGTAAGGGAATCTCGTTAGAACAGCTGATTTCCACCAGGATTTATCTGGTTCACACAGGGCAATTTTATTTCAAATACAACTTTATATACCTCTTTTGTTACTAAGTACATTTAACAAAATTGTCAACAATATTGTAGGCTTCAACTTTGCCGAGGACTGAATGATAATTATTTTTCAACCATGTGATATATTTATAGTCTAACGGCCTTATTCATAAAGGGTAATGACAGGTTTGAGAAACGATTTATCATACTAAAAACGACTCCCAAATCTCTTAGAACTTTTTATGAATAAGGCCGTAAAAATTAAAAAAGAAAATATTTTTAATCATGTGGCAACTCCATTCTGTCAATTGAGAGATTTCACAACAATTTTCACACAAATCTCTACCCTCTCCCCCCAAAACTTAAGGTCTGCGCAAGTAAAATTGTCTTGTGTGAACCAGGTCATCATCCGTAACAGATTTTCTTAACGATATCTCCGTAGATAAGATACCTATGTAAAAAAACTACATCGTCAGTATTGTGTTTGCTTTCGTTTGGACTCTGTAGCTCGTGTAAACGTCAGGATAGACTATCAGTGCAAATATAACGATTTGCGGATAGAGTAATATGTATATAAAAAGTGTGCACGAGTGTTTCAGTTCTGTCAAATTCTCGTAGAAAGTCACTGGGCTAAATGACAGTTTTTATACATGTGCATTTTTGTCAGAAATTGAACGTAATAAAAATGCAATAAAATTTTTGTGTTCGTTTAAATCAAAACACAAATATTGCGTATAAAGTTATTTCAAAAGTCATAAGTGTCAGTAAAATCAAATTTAAAGTCAGTATTTTTCAGTTAGTTAAAAGATTTAAATAATTTTTTAAAAAAAATTATGGTGATACTACGTATGATTTTATTGCTTCAAATATTATTTGTTTACCACTTTTTTTCTTTTCTTACTTTTTTTCTTAACGTTTCATCGATTTGCCCACTTTTGGTGTATTTTTTTATTTTAGTCTTTGCGAGATTTGGCAAGCGTTCTATGATTTATAATATTGCTTAAGACAGTAATGTAAAATATCCAGCGGTTTAGGAAATATGGGAGTCAAATTAAAACTTGTAACTCATATCCAGGACGTGGGATATATTTTGTGAAGTAAAGTAAATCTGTACCTCGTTTCTGTAGTTCTCGAATCGAAAAAGTTTTCACATGAAACATGTGAATTGAAACAAAAACGCTAGGAATCGGTACAAAAAATCGCTTCTGACATGTGACTGTTTCCACAACGTTTGTTTCGCGAAAACTTTATGTGACGTACTGCTGTTTTCATTCTTATTGGAAAAATGCGAGAAAATCTGTTTCTAAAAAGTAGTGAGTCGAAAAAATTAAAATGTGAAACGTCAAAAATACTCACAAAATTAAAACGGTGCAAGATTTGGATATTGTTTCTACAAAAAGGTTTTTTAAGAAATTAAAACTTATTTTTTAAGTGGAGAAGAGAAGAACTATATATTTTCTGTTATGTATTTCAATTAATTTTTCCAAAATATTACAGAAAAATCAAGAAAGCAAAAATAAAATGCAGTTGAATACATGTCTATACTTCTTTTTGTTATTCTTTTTCGCGCTAGTTTATTTTGTTTGTTTATATTTTTTGACGTAGAATACGTCTTACCTTACGGTATGAGGAGTCTTGTCAGGTTTTTATTGTTGTAATCTTTATTTCATTGAATTTGAGGAAACGGCTAGATGAATTTTTTTTAAATTTTTTTTTGTAGGTAAATGAAGATGTTATCTTTCGTTTGATATACATTTCATATTGGTTGATATATTTCTAGTATTTTAATTTCTCAAATGAAAATTGTTTAAACACATACACTCAAACATATGTGTGGTGTTTGGTTGAGTGTTTTTGGTTGCTCAACATTGCTTAGGAACATGGCAACATGTATCTAGTAAAAAGTGAAACGAACAGCAAGCTAATGTTGCTTGGCAACATGTATCTAGTAAAAAGTGAAACAAACAGTAAGCTAACGTAATAAAGCTTTTTTGCGAAAGCATCAATAAAGCTGTTGTAACATTAATTTTGAATTGTAAAGCGTAAAGCTTTCACACAACGCTCGAATGCTAATGCGAAGACTCGATAAGGTAAACCTTTTTTAATATTAGGGCGGCCCTCTCAACATTCGCAGAACTTATTTCAATAAAAATATTAATTAAAATACATAAATTATATTAAGTTTAAAAAAATTGAACATAATATTTTTTTTTAAACGGACTTGAATCAAATGCCGTTGGTAAATATAAAAATTACAGCAGACAGTTGTCCGAGGCCTTCGGCCACGGACTGTCCCTGCAGGCTGTGTCAGAGACACGGCCATTAAGTTTAACGTAGAATACGCCATCCGATAAGACAGAAAACATATATAACAATAAATGATAAATAATATAAGCAAATGAATTTATTGTTATATATGTTTTCTGTCTTATCGGATGGCGTATTCTACGTTAAACTTAATGGCCGTGTCTCTGACACAGCCTGCAGGGACAACTGTCTGCTGTAATTTTTTCTTACTTGACAGCTTTCTTGGAATATTCCAATCAAAACTTCATCAGTGTTGCCTCTTTTCGCATTGATATACAGAAACACTTTTTACTCACAAATCGAGAAACGATGGAATTTTTTGTTTCATGCTTAATGTGAAAACTTTTTCGATTCGAGAGCTACAGAAACGAGGTACTGATTGCAATTTTTTACCACTACAAGCAGTAAAACCTCATTAAAACTTTGACACCGCTTAGAAACTGAATCCGCTTAAAAATTGCATCAATGCGTGACATATCTGTGTCAAATTGATAAAACGACTTATGTGAATTTTTCATACTTTTTAGGAGAGCATTTTTAACGTTTTTAGTTATTTTTGAATTAAAAAAAATATATATAATATATATGTATTTCATTGGGTCACTGTAAGTTAAGGGCCTTAAACTGCAGTTACACCTACCAAGATTATCGCTTTTTCGGGATTATAAATGTCAAACTACATAAGAAAAAAACGTCGATAATCCAGAAAATGTGATAATCTTGGTCGGTGTAAATGCCGTTTTATTCAGAATACATTTCATTAGGCTTATTAAAGGATTAATAAAGCAATGCCTAAAAGTTATATTCATAATACAAAATTTCGTTCCATAAGGTTTTCATTTTTATTGAAGGCTTTACCCTTCTGTGGGGCTATTTTACATAGCAACTCATTATACGGTTTTATATTCGATTTCTCCAACATAGAAACCCATTCAAAATTTAATTTTCAAAAATTTTCGGTGAAAGAATCATTAACTGTTGCATATATTGAATTTTAGTTTTTCTCACAACCAGTGAGCTGTGCGCTTTATAGTTTTATACTCACTGATTGGGACCTACAGTTTTACACCGATTCCGAACGGTATTTTGAGAAGCTTTTTCATGGCTGTATACTCGATAGTGTTGCCGTCACTATGCGAGGTGACCGCCGCCGAATGAAATTTTAAGGAAATTTTAAGAACTCTTAACTGAGGAATTTTTCGATTATGAATACAATTTTTGACTTTACCTTCTTAAACCTTCAACAAACCTATGCCAACTTTTTATGAATAAGGCCGATAGATTATATAGTTTAGGAGATATATCTACAAATAAAATTTAAGCGATTTTCCCAAACAAAAAAGTGGTATTTTGAAGTGGTGTTTTGAAGATCTAAACGCCTGATAAACTATTTTTCCCAAAACAAAAATTAAATTAAATAAAATGTAATTCAAATTATTTTTGATGATTTTGATTCGCCCATGTGGACATAAGTTGTATGGTATTTAAAAAAACTTGTTATATTGGAAAAACATCATATGTTGTTCAACAGGAGGTCTTACACAAGATTAAATTGTATGTTTACTTAGGTTATTATTCCGTGTGAAGTTTCGACTTCATTTATGTTGTTATTCCGTGTAAAGTTGCGGCTATAATGGCCAGTTGTTAAGTGGCTAGTTAAATATCGGATTACTTGATCGTAATTAAGAGTTAATTATGATCAGCTTTTCAGTCAGCCGTCATCTTCGTTTCATAGTTAAATTGTGGTTAAATGTCGAATTGTGTTTTTCAGGCAATGGTTAACAATAATTTAACCACCCAATGTTGGTTGGTTAACCTGTAGTTAGAACCATATGTTTTTGACAATTACATTCCTGATTGCATTTTGGTTTTCAGTGGCGAGTTAATGTAAAGAGGAACAACTGTGGCGAGTTAATGTAAGAGGAACAACTGAAATTGAATTTTGTAAAATAAGAAATAAATGCATAAAATCGAAGTCAGTTTAACGATCTAAGCTCAAAGTATGTCCCCTTCTACAAATAGTGAAAAGAGAAACATGTATTTTATAGAATAAAACATTTCTGATTTTGACAATCAGAAATGTAATTGTTAAAGCATTGTTAACCATTGACTGAAAAACAAAATTTGATGGTTAACCACGTTTAGCTATTAAACGAAGAGGACCACTGACTGAAGAACTGACCATTAGAGTCAATAACACTCACTAAAAATGTAAACAAATCAAAAAATGCATATGTCAGTGGGTGGAGAAAATAGATTTTTGCTGACAAATTGCTGTTGGTCAGTGAATACCGATTGTTTTGTGACATTAGTGAAAATAATTGAAAGAAAGCAACAAATGGTTATTATTAGATGGTTTTTGGATTTAGAAAAAATCAGTTATCTTCCGATAATCTATTTACAATATATTTTTTTTATTATTATTAAACGATATTTGGACTTTTATGTACACCCTGCATGACAAGCGCCACTGACTGAACAAAAAGTATTTATGAGCATTGCTCACATTTCCTAGCAGAAGTGTTCTCATCGCTCTCCCCTAGTGAAGAAAAAAGGGAAGAGTTCAACGGAGCATATGTCTTCTTTCAATTAGATTGGTCGCTGCATTTATCTTACCAACACTAAAATGTTGTTTAATACATGTTGCTGATATTTCGCGTCAACAACTTTGTACAGGGTGGCATAAAAGAAACGACAGAGTTTGAATAGTCTATACCTGCAGTATTTTCATATGTGACGCGCATAGAGAAAGGGACCTAAGGTAAAAAGATCAATTTTTTTGATGTGGACAACATCTGAGCATCGAATGAGACCGATCCCATGCCCCTAAAGTGTTCCCTCCCAGAGATATGCGCGTTTTATGAAAGTGAAGTACACCAATGATACACGTATTTAAATCTTTAAAATGGCTCTCCTGAACAAACCCGGTTTTTACCCTTAGGTCCCTTTCTATTTTGCGCGTCACATATGCTTTTCCTTTATTTTTCAGATTGTTATAGAGAAGACTTGGGAAATTGAAAAAGGAAAGGGACACTATTGAACAAAATTGAGCCACAGCCAGAGAAACAATGGTAATGTTAAGGAGCATTTTTTCAAGAGGCAGAAATTTTAATTGGTCGCGGCGTTCACTGGATTTAACAGCTTCCGATATATTTATTTGGAGAATTTGAAAGAACGTGTATATAAGCCAGAGAGCTGACCTCAACTAAAAATAATATTCGAGACAAAATTCAAATGATAGCTCCGGAACTCTTGAACAAAGTTATGGAAACATGGAAAATGGCTTAGAACAAGCGCGACTATGCGGAGCTGAGAATGGACACTACCTATGTGTTGTTATTTTTTAAGTTTAAATTAGCAAAATTAAACTTTAATGGCGATTAATAAAAAAAAATTAAATTGACTTTAAAATAAAGAAATTATAGACTTTTTAAACCATAGAGTAATGACATATAGAGACAACATCTCTCTCAGTATTTTGATGACATTTAGTGTGTTGCATATAGGCGGATGCATGATGGAAAGTATTGCTTTAATAATACCAGATAGAGGCAATGACTCAAACCATCCAACAATAAATCAGCAACGGCATTTCGATTTGTGCGTTAACATTTTTTGTGTAAATACACCACAAATATATATTAACAATAAAATATAACAAAAAAAAGCCCAAAATACTTTAATTATTCACAGTTTTCCATCAAAACGATATGAAAAATTTAAGTCAACAATTTTCGTAATTCCACCTGGTTTAAGTCAATCTACGTCAAATAACTCTCTGTCGCACATACCCCACCACGAATAGTGTGAAAACAAATGTCAGATGAGAACAATGGCGTTTCTATACGTCATTTCTCTATGATTTAAACCCCCTCGTATCCCTTGCGCCACCCTGTCCAACACGTGCGGAAATATTTCGTCAATCTTTCACAGGCAGTTTTTTTTTGTATGCCCTTTGGCAGTTATTTGTGGTGAAAAAAAATTAATTTAGAAAGTTTTTCCTAGAAAAAGGATATGATTAACTAACTGAACCACCATTTTGCCAAAATAACAGATAAATCATAGAAATTAATTTAATTAATCCCAGGGAATCTAAAATATGCAACTCTCCACATTTGTGAATTGTAGATAACATTTCAATTTGTTTACTAGTGTTGACAATCGAGACAGTCGATCATTAATTGTTGTAATCTAATCTAAAAATTAAACTATTTGTTGCTTTTTGTTTGTTGTTTTTGCTTTGCTTTCTTTGTTTTCCACTGAAGGTATTAGGGTTACACCGTTTCACTTAAGCACCGACGAAACGGTTTATACGATTGTTATATTCCTCATGTAACTATTTTTCTTAGAAAAAAATTCAACTATGTTTTTTGTTTTATAATTAAATTTAAATGTTAATGCTTGAGAGAGAGAGGATTTAATTTTTAATTTTTCAGTTTATCATTTGAGTTTTTGTTGTTGTTCTTTTTAAGTTGGTAGCTTTTTATTACGATTCGATTGCAATTATTGCTCTATTCTAGTGTATTTAGGTTTTTTCTTTTTTAACAAAAATTTTATTTTAATCTTTTTAATCCATTTATGGATTTTGTTCCAAAAACAATTGTTTGCTATTTTATTAGTTTTGTTATTATTGGTATTACAACTCCAGTCCAGCAGCGTTGTCTCCGATTGCGGTTGCTGACATTTCTTCTCCATTAGAGAGATTGTATTTTATACGGCCGCCATAGGCCCGGGCGGAGTTGAGATACTCGTCGTCATTGTTTTACTCAAGTTCCTGGAAAAAGGATAAGAGGGGAGATTTCATTCAAGGACGATGGATGGCGTAATTCTATGATGATATCCTATTACAAAATGCAATATAGTACTAGCAGTAGTGGTACTTAGTAGTAGTTGTAGTCGAGTGTACATAGCTTAGAAGAAGAAGACAACATTGGTGTTGTTGAGGGGTAGTGGTAGTAGTAGTGGTGGTGGTGGTGGTGGTGGTAGTGGTGGTGATGGTGGTGGTGGTGGTGGTGCTAAGTGTGAGAAAGGTAGGTCGTGTCCAACGTAGATGACCCCCAGGGCATTGTAGACTAAGAGCATCTTCTAACGCTAAAATTAGAGGGGGAGTAGTAGGAGTATTTGAACACTAGTTAGAAGATTGAAGATAAACGAGACAACATTAATTTTGTCGTCCCAGGATTTAATGTCAGAAATTTTCAGATTCGGAGTACTTTTTCTTTTAAGGGGAATCCATGATCACAGTTTGTAGGAGAAAAAGGATTACTCGAATCTAAGCAGTTTCGTTGAGAACGACAACATTCTGCGTACTCTTTGAATTTCAGACTCTGAAGCCATTTACATTTTCGTCTAGTAAAAGTTTAGAATCTGAAGTATTTTTCGTTGAGAAAAATCATTTCTGCTTTTCGAGACTTTTTTCCTATAGAAAATTCTCAGATTCCGAAATTTTTTTGTTTTGCTTTTCAGTCGAGTGGAAATTTTGGACATTTAATTTTTGGGGGTCATTTTGGAGGGTACATACACACATGGATAATACAGCTATAATGAATAGTAAGATAGCGATGTGATTCAGTAATAATAATTAGTAAAGTTCTCAGATTATTAGGAATTATTGCAGCCGCAGGTTCAGAATAGAGGCGAGGGGTTTAAAAAATTGTCAGATTCTGAGGACTTATTCGTATAGAAAAAATATCAGGTTACATCTCAAGAACTAATCTGATTCTATGTAAAAAATATCATAAAATAGTGGTGCTCTTAAATTCTGGGCGAATGTTAGATACGGTGTTGTCCAACCTGTGATACGAATTTAAAAATTAGACTACTGTTAGAAGACATGCATTTTTATTGGCAACTTGAAGAACATTGTTAACATATCGTTGGCTGAAATGCAAAACAACGCAACTACAGTTTTTTTTTTACAGAAGCATACAAATAAATACTTTATAAAATGGCAATGTTGTTAAGATCTTGCTTAAGCTCAGATTCCAAAGAATGGCTTTTAAACTCTCTTCCTTTCGCATTTTATAGGGGTTCTTTTCATTTCCGTCATAAATCTGAAAATTATAGTTACGTTGTTTTGCATTTCAGCTAAAGATGTATATAAAAACATAATTTATGGCCTGTTTACATAAAACGAATTTAAACGAACGAATCGACCATGGATTTCATCGGTCAAATGAGGCAATTCTGTCAGAAATTTATTAAACGAACGTGTGAAGAATAAATATCCTAAATAATTATCTTATTTAACCTGTAATATTCGAGTTATAAAAAAACACGATTATTGTGAAAACAATTTGTTCAAAGTCAGCAGATTCAAGGTGGCAAATGAATGTTGCTATCAAAAAAAATAAATAAATCAATGAGTGTTCCAACTCACGGGTGATGTGTTAACACCGTTTTGTTACACCGTAACTGTTCGATTACTATGAACACATTAGTAAATGTTACATTGGAAAATAAAAAAAATGATGGCTCTTTTGCTATTGCACTTTATTTTTTCTTACATCTGCTTTAACATAAGATGTAATATTGTTAAAATGAATAAAACAATATTTAGCTCACTGAAATAATTGTTTTTGTTTTGTCATAAACAGACCGACGACAAAAAGTATTGAATAGTATAGAGAACTTATTGCACTCTTTTTCCGCTCTCATGTAGAGAGTGTGAGTAAAAGAGCATAAACGAGTCTTATTCTCTTTATAGACTATTTCAATATAAATGCACAATGTCGACAATGTTATTACATAAAACAATACAAAAAGCATAAATGTTTCAAAAGGCATCAATATTTCACATCAAAATTATGAATTTACCAAATTATGACAAAAAGAGAGTAATACGAGTACGTTTTGAATCATTCGCCAGATGTCGCTAGTGCTTTTGAGTCAAACAATTCGTTCCATGAGTTCTATATACTATTCAATACTCTTTGGTGACGACGAACTGCTTGTTTGTTCGCTGCCGCAACATCAAGCCCATCATACTAATTTTCAGGCAGAGACTATTGTTGTACAACAACCCCGTATGTGATGCTAACGCTGTGTGTTGTTTGCATGTGTTCACTTTGATAGATTGCCCTACCCGTGCCTATAGATGTTAACACATCAAAAACCTAATAACATTTCTTCGCTATAATGAGCTGGTTCAATTTTTCTAAACAGTGATTGGTCTTTAAGGCTGCTTGGATAACCCCTGATCAACAGACGAAGAACTAGATGCATCACCTGGTAATTGATGGAAGGCACTCTACTAGTGTAATGGACGTACGAGGAGCTAATATCGATTCGGATCACTACCTGCCTGCAGCAAAGGTTCGCATAAAGATATGTAAGCAGAGCGAAAGACGTACGAAACCAGACATATAGAAAGCTGGACATCGGAAAGCTGCAAAGAAGCACACTCAGTTACCGGCGCAGAAAGCACTGCCCTTCATGGTCCTGAAGCGCAGTGGAGGCACATTTCCCACTCTATGAAAACTGCAGCAGAGACCGTTCTTGGTTATGAAAAACAGCTTAAAGATAATCCATGATACGATGAAGAGTGTCGCCTGGCAAGTAATGAAAAGAACGCTGCACGTATGGCAATGCTTCAGTCAGTTGCAAGACGAGCCGCAACCTAGCGGTATAAGGAGAAGAGGAGAGGGAAAACCCATTTGTTTGAGAAGAAAAAAATGGCTGTGGAGAAAGCATGAGAGTGCGAAAATTAAATCTTCCAGAAGGAAAAATGAAGCCCGATAATTCTCTCGAAAAGCACAAAGCCAAACCAACGGAAATGGATGAGGACCCCCTTTTGGTAGAGATAAGGACGGGAATCCTGTCACAGATGTGCAGAGTATGTTGGGAATATGGAGAGATCACTTATCTGCTTTCCTTTTCCCAGGAGACTTCAATATAGATGAGGGTGTTGAGCAAATACAGGACGATGGCGGTGACTGCCCCCTCCTAGTCAAAGCGAAGTTAGAATTGTAATTTCCCGGATTAAGAGCAACAAAGCCGCTGGTGCTGATGAACTACCGGCTGAGCTGTTTAAGACTGGCCGCTATGGGTTGAAAAGGTGCATGCTAGTGATGCACAGAATCGAGTAACCGGTTCGTAAGAATCGGTTCTTTACAGGAATCGACCGGACCGGGGCTTACAAGAACCGAAAGACGAGTCCAAATGAACCGAGAACAGTTCTTTAAGGAGCAAAAAACGGTTCAAAAGAACCAAAAACAGTGCTGAAAAACGGTTCTACAAGAACTAAAAAACGGCTTTCCAAAGGAACTAAAAGTGTTAACCTTTGGGTGATGGTATGAAAATGTGTATTTTTATCAAATTGTATATTTCTATAAGATATGTCACTCAAGCCTCTGTGGGATAGCAATTTGCTGAGAACCGGAACAGATCCAAACACTCCGTTCTTCTCGAAACTGGACTCGACAGAAAATGTGAATTTTTATCAAACCTTATATTTTTATAATAAGACATTTCACTTAAGCTTCTGTGGGACAGTTATTTTCTGACAACTGGACCGGTTCAAATGCCCGGCTCTTCTCGGAACCGGTAAAAAAACGCGGTTCTTCTCGGAACCGGTTTAAATACACGGTTCTTCTAGGAACTGGACTCGTCAGAAAATGTGTATTATCATAAAGTTTTATATTCTTATAAGATATTTCACTTAAGCCTCTTTGGGCAGCAATTTGCTGAGAACCGGTTCAAATACCCGATTCTAATCGGAACCAGACTCGACTGAACCGGTTCTGAAAAACCGCACATCACTAGTGCATGAATCAGCACATATGCAAAATCTTGCTAGACGAATGCATGCCCGACGATTGCATCCTTGGCATACTGTGTTCTGTTTTCAAAAAATGCGACCCCATGCCTTTGTTCATCCCATATGCCTTTTATTCATCCCATACAAGGCCCACTCGAGCGTAATGTGTGAAAGACTAAAACCGTTAGTTGCAGTCCTGATGGGACCTTATCATTGTGGCTTTAGGCCTATAAAGTCAACTATCGACCATATACTCGCATTACGACAAATCCTGGAGAAACCCGATGGAAAAGAAATCGACATCTACCACCAATTTGTAGATTAGAAGGCTGCCTTCCATAGCACGATACGGGGAAAACTGTACTGAGCTTGGTATTACTGCTAAGCTGACACGCATTTCTAGAATGACACTGACCGACACGATATCCTCAGTAAAAATTGGTAAAGATCTCACCGAACCATTTAGTACGGGCAGGGCGACACCTATGATGCGATCTCTTCAACATTTTAAATGAATAATCATTGTGAGAAAAGCTGCATTCAACACGAATAAAACTATCAGCAGCAAAAGTCACATGCTGCTCGCGTATGCTGATGAGTTAGACATCACAGGGCGAAATCTGCGAGAAGTTATTGCAGTATTTTCGAGAATTGGGAAGGAATCAGCTGAAGTGGGTTTGGCAGTAAACGAGGACAAGACAAAATTAATGGGTTCCACAAGCAGAACATCCACCCGATTGGATGAAAGGGTGAACATTGATAACCGTTATAATTTCGAGGTAGTGGACGAATTAATTTACTGCCGTGAACATAAGCAATAACGTCAACCGGAAAATCAAACGGAGAATTGTGCTTGCAAACATGTGTTATTTCGGACTTAGCAAGCACTTCAGGGATAAGACTCTCTCTCGAGAAACGAAGATCCAACTATATCAGACTCTCATATAAACTGTCTTGCTTTATGACGCAGAATATAGCACGCTGATGATTCCTGCTGTTATCTACTATCTAGCGAAACCACAATCAAGGGAAACGGCCTTGGAATAATTAGTGGGGAAAGAAGACCCTGTTGACCATAACTGGGAGTCTTCTAGAGAAAAACGCTCTCAAAAATATATGATCCTATAATAGAAAACGGCGAGTGTCGACGACGTCTGAACCACGAGCTGTATAAACTGTATCCTGACATCGACGTAGTTATGCATATCAAAATAGAACGTTATCAGAATGAATCATTACGAAAGTTATACGACGACGTATTGGAAGGACATCGAAAAATAGGACGACCAACACTTCGCTGGATAGACCAAGTGGATTATTACCAGCGAGAGCTTGGCGTTACCAACTGGAGGAGAAAAATTGAAGATCGAGCACGTTGGAGTAACATGTTATATTCATTTCGTAAGGCTCTTGACCCCTCTGGGTTCTGTCCACCTAAGTAAGTAAGTGAGTAAGATTGGTTTTTCAGTTTAAGGAGAATGAACGATTGGGATGATGCAACAAGAATTTGGATTGTGCGCCGCTATCACGGATTGGGGTCTGTAATTTCTGTTCAAAGAGATGTTTGATAATGAGGCTTGTAAAGAATTTTTCAGAGTTCGGATGCAGGAAATTATTGCTGCTGTCATACAAGTCAATCCTAGAGTTTCTACAAGCAGCTTATTTGCTTAACTGGGTAACAGCAGACAGTCACAACACCAAATTCTTCTTATTTTATAAAATTCAAATAACTAACAAATTGAGTTCGTTTGGAATTCTGGCAGAAGATGAATCAAACGGTGGTTCAGGACGAAACCAAATTGCAGTCTGACGACGGCCTCTTTTGATGTAAGCGTTTAGGTGAGCAAACACAATTGTCGAATATGGAGTGACTCTAATCCACAGATACTCCATTAGACGGAATTGCAAACTGTTCCAGTCGCAGTGTGGTGTGTAGTTTCGTCAGTCCGCATTGCCGAATCTTACTTTTATAAAGAAAATGTTGGTAGTATTAGGACCAATGCAGACCGTTACTTAAACAGAACTACGCTGATAGATAATCCATTTAAACTCTGTGTAGTTTCAAGAAGATGGTGCAACTTGTCTCATACCCAGACCTGTTATGACAGAATTGCAGCGAAAATTCACCAATAAACAGATTTCAAGAAATTCCACATTCCCTTGGCCCCCAAGGTCTTCTTACTGCACCTGTTTGTTTCATTTGGGGTAATTGCAAACAGGAAATTTACAAAACAAAGGTAACACATTTGGAAAATGTAAACTATCCGTTCCTACGATAATTGACGCAATTCCCACTGCAAGACTCCAGGCAGTAATTACGTAATAACTTGTTGAAAAGATGTCGCACATGTGTCATCGTACCTGGAGTAAATGACCTTCAATTATTTTGAAGTCATTAAAATACGTAATAAACATAAATTATTTTTGGAATGAATAAAGGAAAACTAGTTTCTCTAAATTAAAAAAAAATAAATTAATTGAGTTTCTTAATGTAGCAACATCCACTAGCCACCCTGTAGTTTCGTGACAATTTCTAGAAAATTTACTACATGGCCGACACATATTTTCTGTATTTAAATTCAGTTTTGTGGGATTTATTTAATCTAAAGACTTTTTAAACAAGTCTTAATACAATTTCAATTCAATTCAATTTTTAAAAAAAGTTTATCAGAAAGTATTCAACGAAACCACGACAGCCTTTCAAATCACGTCAATATCTCGTCAGCAGATATTTTTATTATACTGTTTGCTGAGTTTACCTTAACATAATCATCAAAACTCATTGCAGTAATGAGAAGTGTTGAGTATGCAAACATATGCGAGTATCTACAGTGGAAATCATTCGCAATTTTTTTTTGTTTTCATATTTTCAAACTATTGGATTGAAACTAATTTTGTTAGCATTAAAATGAAACTTTTGAAATACAAATTCTAAGATTTGAATTAGAAATATTTTGTTCATTTTAAAATACAACTTCTACGAGTTGATTTAGAAATATTTTGTAAAAGCCATGCAAACTATCTACAGCATTCGTAACACAAGTTGGACAACCCTGAATTGCGATAACAAATATTATGCATATATATGTAGGTATATTTATAATTTCTAAGCTTAGTTATCCTTACTTACCCTTGGACTGAATTTGAAGTCGATATTATGGCATTATCCAATGAGTCTCTCGATAGTTCATCGGCCATTTGCACCTTCAGCTGATGACCAAATGAATTCATATCTGAATTAGGGGTCATTACCGATCCAGGTGTTTGAATACGATATTGGCCGGGTGTTGTCACCGAACCATGTTGTGATATTGAATTGGCCATACCGGGCCCACCGTTCGGCAGCACCCCATCAACGATGCAGCTCTCGCCTGTCGTTGAGTCATGCATATTGATAATTTGACTACCGGCTGCATTGTCCGCCAAGGCAGCGCCATCACTGTCGTCCACACCCTCATCATCGATGTCCATATCCTCGGCATTTTTGTCCAGCGGTGCCGTCTCTTCGTCCTCATTATAGATTTTGAAATAGGCATATGTCAAATAGATCACAGATATGATAAATGAGGGTATTGGTATGGCCATCGAATACACCAGATTCAACGTGTTCTGCCAATAGTCCAAGTGCGTAATGACCACGCTCGGATCCACTTTCGAATAGTAGCAGGGGAATTTCACGCCGAATTTCGTGTAGCGCTTCAACCAAATGGTGCAATTTAGCATGGGCGGATAGCCGCAACCCTTGACATTAGGATAAACATGGGCCCCCACAAAGAAGTACTTGCTGTCATTGGCACCCATAAGGCCTCTGTTCAATTCCGATATTTCCTCGAACACATCGTTGCCATCGGCACTGACCACCGTATTATCCGGGTCTATACCCGAATCTTCTATAAGGAAACCATTTGAACCATCCTCATCGCCGAAGCTTAAATGCTCCAACACTATACTGCCCTCGTCCATTTGATCGTGCGGACCCAAATCGTACTCGTAATCGCGAATGGCTCTCTCGTAGCGATCGGTACGCTTGACGGGCGGAATTATCTTCTCCGACTCTTTCAGATCGATATGATATTGGGTATAGTTGAATTCATCGGTTAAATTGTATAAATTCAAACGATAATTCGCCATGATCTGAGTGCAATGGTAGATTTCCTTGGTACAGCCCTCACGACACGACGACCAACTGCAGTTTTTGGCGCCCGACCGATGTATAATCGACGACGTCTCACACAGCGCTGGGACCTCTTCGAACTGCATAAAGATGGTGGTGAAGGCCGGCTCTATGACGAACGGTACCAGAAAGAGAAAGGCAAACATGCTAAAGGTACCAAGCAGTATGAAAAAGGCAGTCGTATAAAAGAGCAACTTTTCGCGCAGCGTGCGAATTTCGACTTCATCAGCCATTGTTGTTGCGGGGGGGTTTACTTAGTCTGGTTTACTTTAATTTAGTTTAGTTTAATTAAAAAAAAAATAATTGTAATCTAAGTTATTTGCTAAAGAATAAGTACAATTTGGTTTTTGCTTACAATTTAATAAGAAAATTTTATATTAAGCGTGGTTTAACTTTTAGCTGAGCTGGAGGTTAAAATTGTTTATGTTTACTTAACTGGAGTTTAAGTCTGTTTATGCTGACTATTGTTTACTTGAAAGAGGCGTGGCTTGAGTTATAGTTGTTGAATTTTAGAGAGAGTAACAAACAGCGAGAGAGAGCGAGAGAGCAATAGCGCGCGCCAAGAGCAAAATAGTTAGTTTCGTGGTTTAGAGTTAATTTAACTTATAATCTAAAGATGATCTTTATTTCGTGCAAATTTTTATATATCACAGGGTGTTCTGGTTTATAATTAGTTTGGTTTTGGTTTATAGCAATAGTTGTGTGGGGGGTTTTTTTGAAGTTGATTTTATGAAGTTGATTGCTTTTTATTAACTTTTCCTTGACATTTTTAGGTATGTATTTTCTTGTAATGTATTGTTCACTTTCTGATAGTTTCGTTTTATGAGATTTTATAGGACATTTGTAAATTTCCATTCATTTATTTAATTTTATCCAAACTTGTGATAACTGTTCATTAGTAATTTTATATTTCTTGAGTCTTTATTACTTCCACATCTGGTTCAGCACTTTAGAGAACATTTAGTGTAAAAATAAATTGCAACTTTTCTTTCAACAAATTCATTCCACTTTCTTTCTTAGGCATTTTGATCACAGTTTAATGTTTGAGTGAAAACTTCGAGAATCTTAGAGGATGTGTCTGTCGTGTTTGAAGACTATAAAATTTGGTTGTACCGAGTAGTAGTCCAATCAACTTTCGTCCATTGAAATCTATAAAATCTGGTTGTTTTGGGCAGTAGCCCAAACAACTTTTGGCGCCCTTTCGCTTTTTTGATCCGTGATTTAGAAGCTGCTTTTAAGTTTAACGATTCTTCGTTTTAAATTGTGTTTATTGAGTTTGTTGTTGGAGTGAATTTTCCTTAGAATTTTTCTTGTTTTGTCTTTGATAACTAGGAATTCTGCTTGTTTTAAGTAGTAGTTCAATCAACTTCCGGCGCATGCATCTGGCACCCACTTCCGCTTCCCAGTTCCGTGATTTCGAAGCAACTTTTAAGTTTACTGCTTGCTTTTTTTTAATTCTTCTTCGATTTATTTAGGATTTATCGAGTTGTTAAATGCCTTGCAATGATTTTGGAGTGCATTTGATTCAATGTGTTCTTTTGCAATGCCGTTGTTGCCGAATATTAAAAACTTTCCCATGACTTCCGCTTAATGAGGATGATTGGAAAAGTATGTTTTAAAAGATATTTTGTCACAGTTCATCATTTTCCAGTTTCGTTGCTGTATGTTTTATTGGCATACTTCACATCTTTCCTATGTTTCGTAAACTTTAGATAAATTTCGATAACTGCTTAACTGGAACGTTAAGGATCTTTGCATGCGTTTTTTTTGAGTATAATTTTGTTTTAAAGTTGTTTTTTTTACTTTTTCATATATTACGGGTTTGTTTTAAAATATATTTTTTTAATTTTCATGATTTCCATTTTGTTGGCATATATTGTGTTTTCATAGGTCATTAAATAAAATATAAGTATTTGTTGCTTCCGTTTTTGCTTCTTAAGGGAAAAAGTTTAATTTTGTTTTTCATAGATTTTTAAATGAAATATTCTTGTTGCTGTTTCCGCTTCCGGTGCTTGTATGAGCTGAATTTCACAAAAGTCTTTCGCAATTAACACAATTTATAATTTATTGTAATTTTGCTACAATATTTAATAAATTTAAGACATGTTTCTTATTTTTTTTGTATTTTTATGTTGCTTTTGAGTTTTCCCCCTTGCACTTGGTCTAATGGTGTATCATGTCAGCTTCCTTTATCCTTTATTGCCTGGTTGGTTTATGAGTTTTTAACATTTTCACACACATTAAGCCTTTTATAATCTTTGGGTAGGGTCTAGACATACAAAATTTTATACTGTTTTTTTTTTTTTTTGTTGGATTGGGGCGAGGTAATAATAAATTATTCAAAGTTCCTAATTACTCGTCGTCATTCGAGAGGTTAGAGATGTTTTCATCAAGAACAATTAGAGAGAATATTTGAAGAGGAATTGTACCGGATGCTGTATTTTTAGGCCTTCGTATGCGTCCGTTGCATTTGGCAGTGTACAGGGTGTGTGTGTGTGTGCGTGCGAGTGCCTTGTAGACCTTCCACTTCCGCTTCCGCTTGCTGTGTTGCGTATTAGGACAATAGCTGCTAATGATATAACTGCCAAGTGATGATGAGGCCCCAGGGAATAGTTTTTAATTATAATTATTTATTTAGAATATGTTTTCGGGGTTTACGCACTTGAAAACTGCTGCCACTACTGATAAGGACAACGTTTTTAAGGATTGTGGTGTTGCTGCTTTTGTTACTGTTGCCAACAATGATACAGATGTCTCGGACTCAGACTTTCACACTGTAGCCCAATGATGATGCCATGCTGGTAAACGTTGATGATAAGTTGATGTTTACACAAACATCAAGTGGATGTCAATGATGATTTGATACTCTTGATAAGTATGACCGGCCTATTTGGGCCTATTGTTGCGGCTTGTCTTTGTAGCTGTCGTTGCCAAGTGGTTCCTTGGACTTTTTATTTTATATTTATTGTGTTCTCATACAATTTTATGTCCTGAGTGTATATAAGTTCGAATATTGTTGTCTCTTCACTGTTGCCGTTTATATGGACATGTATTCTTTTTGCTTGATAATGCATTTGATGACGTAGTTTAGATGACTTATCACTTTATACAATATACACAAGCATACATACATCTATATACTAATATATTTATGTATGTATATACGAAGAGTTGTTATTTATTTAAGTTATTTTTGGTTGTTTTCTGGTTGATTGTTTTATCTATAATTTGTTGTCTCCTTAATGTATAAATGTATGTGTGTTCACGAGTATATATGTATGTACTATATATATCACTATTTAGTTTTATTAAATTATAGTTTACTATAGCGTTTTATCTTAGTATATATGACAAGCAGGACTTGTAGTATCAAACGTTTTAAGCTTTAAGCAGAGTTGATTTTTCTTTCCTCTTGCTTTGGAGTTGTGGTATTACGATGTATTGTTGTTGTTGTAGTTATTAATTATGGCGAATATTGAGGATTTGACTTATTTGTTCAAGGCTTCGTTTTGAATTGCTTGAGTTTTATAGTCACAATAAAAACAAAATACATTTTACTAAGATGATAAATTGTTGTTATTTTTCCTTTGTTTGCTTTAATTTCTTTTAAGTCTTCAGTTTACAAACATTTTAACTAAATTAAAAATAAAAAAACAATAAGGTCTGAAATTTTGTCTGGTTTCGTCATATAATTTAAATATTATTTTTTTTTTGAAAATACCAGATAAACATTAGAAGCCAACAAAAATACGCCCTACTTTAATTCTACACCACCGAGTAACATTAATAAGAGTTTGCAACAGCTGTTTTTTTGTACTAAACGAAGACCGCGAGATACTTGGAAAACATATAGAGAATGACAGTGGAATGAGAGAAATCTTAAATTTTAACAATTTTCGTGTTAATTGGGATCTGGATTGGGAATAATTTCACTCTAACATTTACATTTTGATTTTTTTCACTGGATATCCCTTTTTTAATCTTTTTAAATTTACTTCCAGTTGATGTGATTTGCTGCCATGGACGAATCCACGAATTTGGGTGCGGATTTATAGTAGGCAAGGTACTGCGACACCTAGTTTCAAGGTTCAACCCAGTGGGTGACCGCATAGCCACAATTCGCATCAAAGCGAAATATTTCAACATCTTGTGAATTTGTCTGCACGCACCGACAGAGGATGAAGATAACGATGTCAGAGAAACATTTTATGAGCGTCTGGGGGAAGTATATGAACGCTGCCGTGACCACGACGTTGGGATTATTTTGGCGATTTTGGTGCCAAATTAGGAAGGGAAAGTGTTTTTCCACCAACCATTTGTAATCACAGTCTACATGATTCCAGCTCGAATAATGGAATAAGACTGATACACTTCGCCGCTGCAAAGAACATGGTAGTTAGTAGCACACGATTCCAGCACAAGGGCGTACATAAGGCGACCTGGATATCTCCTGATCAGCGGACGGAGATCCAGATTGATCACTTGGTACGTAATAGATTGCAGGCACTCTTCTAGTGTAATGGATGTGTGTAATGGACTCGCATCATTACCTGGTGGCTGCGAAAGTTCGCACAAGACTAAGCCGGACGAAAAACGTACGAAGCCGAACACGGAAAAGCTGGATATTGACAGGCTACGAATACCGAAGATGTCAATGTCCTATCGACAGAAACTCTCTCTCCTACTAGTGCAGAATACCCCCACTCCCGAAAACCCAGATGCGCAGTGGAAGTACATCTCCCATTATTTGGAAACCGCTGCAGTGACTGAACTTTGCTGTCGAGAACCGTAGAGAGATAGGCTATGGTACGACGAAGAATGCCGCATTGCAACTGATGAAGAAGAAGTTGCATGTATGGCAGCGAAACAGTCAGTTACAACGCGTGCTGCGAGCGAGCGGTACAATAGGCTGAGAAGGGAGGAAAGCAAATTATTTAGGCGGAGGAAATGGCAGTGGGAGCAGACAGAGAGTGGAAAAACCGAAATGTGCAGGATGAATGGTGAATCCCGAAAGTTTTTCCAGAGGACAAGAAGATCGAATGACGGGCCTGATAATGGGAATATGGTGACTGATAACACTATGCAACATGATTTTTCAACCAGAAATGCCAACCCAATTTTTTGACGTAATTTAGCAGCCTTATTAAAAAAAACAAAATCAAAAATTTTTGAATGGTATAGTTTTTTTTTAAATTTTTTTTAAAAATTTCTTGATTTTCAAAATGGTACATTCATTTTAATTGAATGTTCTAAGGATTCACTTCATCGATTTTCTGGAAATTTATCTTAAAAAATGTCCATAAAAATACCTTTGAAATGAGTGAAAATGTTTCAAATCAGAATGCTTGGTTGAGAACTAATTGAATTTAACATTTCAAATTTTGCATTTCTTTTTGCAAAAAATCAAATATTTTTCATTTTTATTTTATCATAAAAAATACAAAATAAATATATTTTTTTTAAAGAGATATATTTTTTTTTATTTTCCTATATAATACACTGGACTGTTCGTCAAAACTTAAGATAAAGGGTTGTTCAACAGAGACGCTACAAAAGTAAATAGATAGGGACAGACAAACGACGCCATATTTTTTCCCGCTCTTTTGACATTTCTCTTCAGTAAGGTCTGCCATTTCATCATGAAAAGATATACGAGCCAACAACGGGTCGAAATTATTAAAATTTACTACCGAAATTTGGAGTCAGTGGCCTCAACTTTAAGAGTGCTACGTCCAATTTATGGTCGTCATAATCGTCCTACCAGATCAACAATTGAGCGTCTAGTGGAAAAATTTGAATCCACAGGCACAGTACAAAATGTTCCCGTGCCAGTGAGACAAAGAAGTGCCCGTAGTGTCGAGAATATTGCTGCCCCTGAGGCTTCAGTTCAAGAAAGCCCAAATGTGTCTCTCACATGTCGTTCACAAGCGTTGGGCATCTCTGTGACGTCGTTGTGGCGAATTTTGCGAAAAGATCTTGGCCAACATCCTTACAAGATCAAATTGACGCAAGAACTGAAGCCGCTTGACCACCATAAGCGTCGTATGTTCGTGAATTGGGCTGAGCAACAACTTGAAAATGATTCGGATTTTCATCGGAAAATCATCTTCAGCGATGAGGTTCATTTCTGGCTGAATGGCTTCGTCAATAAGCAAAGTATGCGTTATTGGTCAGACAGCAATCCACACGTAATCCATGAGCCATTATTGCATCCCGAAAAAATTACGGTTTGGTGCGGTTTATGGGCCGGCGGCGCCTTTGGGCCGTACTTCTTCCGTGATGATCAAGACCGGCACATTACTGTGAATGCGAATCGCTACCGTTCAATGATAACCGAATATTTTTGGCCCCAATTGGATAATATGGACTTGGAGGACATGTGGTTCCAACAGGACGGCGCCACAAGCCACACAGCGAATGCCACAATCAATTTATTGGAAACCAAGTTTGGTGAACGTGTTATCTCACGAAATGACCCAGTCGATTGGCCGCCTCGGTCGTGCGATTTGACGCCGTTAGATTATTTCCTGTGGGGCTATGGTATATGCCAACAAGCCAGCGACGATTGATGAACTTCGTACGAATATCGAACGTGAAATTGCAGCAGTATCGGCCGATTTATGCTTGAAACCCGTCGAAAATTGGTTTCAGCATCTCGACTTCTGTAAGCGTGCCCGTGGTGGCCATGCAAAAGAAATCGAGTTCCATACATAAAGGCATCGAACGTACTTTCACAGGAATATAGAATTTCATTGGTATCTAAAACCGGTTTTGTTTTATTTAAAAAAAACTTTTGTAGCGCTCTTATTGAAAACCCCTTACATACCAAACAAATCCATACAAAAATACAAGAGTTATAGCCATTTTAGTAGATTAACCCAAAATAATTTTTTTAATTCTTCGCTTAAAATACCATACAGTATCAAGAAGTTGTCCAATGTAAGCAATTCAATCACTTTGGGTTAATCTACTTAAATGGCTATAACTCTTGTATTTCTGTATCGATTTCTTTGGTGTGCATCTTAATTTTTGAAGAACAGTCCAGTGTATTATATAAGAAAATAAAAAAAATATATTTATTTTTTATGATAAAATAAAAATGAAATATATTTGATTTTTTGCAAAAAAAAAATGCAAAATTTGAAATGTTAAATTCAATAAGTTCTCAACCAAGCATTCTGATTTGAAATATTTTCACTCATTTCAGAGGTATTTTTATGGACATTTTTCTAAGATAAATTTCCAGAAAATCGATGTAGAGAATCCTTAGAAAATTCAATTAAAATGAATGTACCATTTTGAAAAACTAGATATTTTTAAAAAAAAATTTTAAAAAACCTGTAGCATTCAAAAGTTTTTGTTGTTGTTATTTGTAATAAGGCTGCTAAACTACGTCAAAAAATTGGGTTGGCATTTCAGGTTGATCAAATTTTTTTCATTGTGTTGCATAGTGAATCAATGTGTGATCAAAATGTGGAGAGAGAGACCACTTTTCAGCACTACTCCACTCAGATTCTTCCACTGAAAATCAGGTGGTAATGATAGTGGAAGATAGTGTAGATAGTAGTGTATTCTGTATCAAGCGAGGACTGAGACAAGGCAACACACTTTCGTACAATCTCTTCAACGTCTTAATGGAGATAATATGGAGAAAAGCTGCAGTAAATACGAACAAGACCATTAACACGAAAAGCCATATGTAGCTGGCGTATGCTGGCGACATAGACATCATTGGGCGAAATTTGCGAGAGGTTACTGCAGTATTTTCAAGAATCGAAAAGGAATGCTGTTAATGAGGACAAGACAAAATTGATGGTGTCAACGACTGGAGAAACCTCTCGACTTGGTCCGCACTTGAACGTTGACAACCGATTTAATTTTGAAGTGGTAGATAAATTTGTCTACCTTGGATCCGCCGTGCACAAGGACAACAATGTCAGCCTGGAGATAGATAGGAAAATTGTGCTTGCAAATAGATGCTATTTTGGGCTCAACAAGCAGTTTAGGAACAAAAGTCCAGTTATAACAGACTCTCATTATACCTGTCTTGACATATGGCTCCGAAACTTGGGTCATATCGCAAGCGGATGAAAAACAGAGAAAAATTCTCCGTCCTGTTAGGGAAAACAGCGAGTACTGACGTCGCTAAAACCCATGACTATATAACCTATATTCTGATATGGACATAGCTAGGCGAGTCAAATTGGGCCAATTGCGTTGGCTAGGCCATGTTATCAGAATGGATGAGCCAGCGCGAAAGTTTTTCGATAACGTACCCGATGGAGGCAGGAAAAGAGGACGACCAAGACGCCGCTGGAAAGACCAGACACAAGAATCCCTCCGTATCCTTGGTGTTACCAACTGGCGAGAAAAGGCGAAGGATAGAGCTAGTTGGAAGAATATGTTGAAATTTGTTTGTTTAATTAATATAAAGAGTCCGCCATCTAACGTTTTTTTTTTTCAACTAGTGCTTATTTCGTGAATGGTAACACTTAGCTCATGTCTGATTTGACAGATAATTAGTTTTATCCTTAAGCTGAACGAATATGAACGAAGCCAACTGATCATCCAATCCGTTTTCGCTTCGCTAAGTGGGCCTGCGATAGACTTACAGAAGATGCCGATTTTGTCAACAAAAATCATCTTTTCAGATGAAGCTCATTTTGATCATGGCGGGTATGTAAACAAGCAAAATTGTCCCATTTGGGGCACAGAAATCCCGCACGCATACATTGAATAGCCGATGCACCGGATTTTGGTCCAGAGGCATAATTGGGATATTTTTCTTCGAAAATGAGCAAGGAGTGGCCGTTACAGTCAATGGCGATCGTTATCGGGCCATGTTGAACTAATTTTTGTTCACAAAAATTGAAGAGGAGGATATTGGCAACATTTGGTTTCAACAGGACGGCGCTACGTGCCACACAGCCGAAGCTACACTCGGTGTTTTGCGCCCTGTTCTTGAAGATCGCATTATCAGCCGCAGAGCTGATGTCGTTTGGCCACCTCGGAGCTGCGATTTGAGACCGTTGGACTATTATTTGTGGGGTGCCCTCAAAGATAAGTGTTACGCCGACAAGCCAGAGACAATTGTCGCTTTAAAGGACAATATTCGTGAAGCCATTGGTGAAATACAGCTGCACACAATCGCTAATGTGCTTAAAAATTGTACCGATCGTGTAGGCTACTGCATGGCCAGCCGAGTCAGCCATTTGAATGAAATTATTTTCCATTATTAACCGGAAGGATTGTACTTTCAAATAAAAAAAAAGAAATTTGAGAAAATATTCAGTTTTTTTATAGGATTTTCAAAAAAAAAAGTTATTTGGCGGACCCGTTATGTAAGAGGTTGTAAAATAGTCAATAAAAGTAAATTAGCGATGTGTTTTGTACTTTTGGCTTGACACGCGGCAGCAAAAGTTTGAAAATCACACCGCGCAACCCAGTCACCTATCACCGTTTCTTCTTTGAAAGTGTCTTCTCTATTTGCTCTCCAAGTACTAACTTGATCAGCTGTCTCATCGATACCTCTTGTTCCGCACAATTGTGTATTTTTAATATTTAGAGACTGTGCCAATCGGTATCACAGCACACAGTTTAGTACAAATACGACATTTGCGTAGTGAACAAAATTTCACTAGCCTATGCATAGACGAATTTAGTATAGACACATTAATTCTCTCAATAAATTAAATGTCATAGGTATGGTTGCAAAGGAACATTGGATGGTGGAAAGCATGGGTTCAATAATACCAGCTAGAGTCAATAGTAAACAACGTCCACCAAAGAAACAACAACCGCATTTCGTGTTGTTGTGGCAAAATAGTCGTGTTAAATAAAATACAAATGTATAACAACGATAAAAGTCAACAAAAAAAGTGCAAAATACATTTAAATTTCACAGTTCTGTACGAAAACGAAATGAAAAAGTCAACTCAATAGTTCTTGTAACTCCACCTGCTGTAAGTTAATTTTTGTAAAATTTCTCTCATTTCCAGAAACCTACGACAAAGAGTGTGAAATGAAACGTCAGATGAGAGAATTAATTCGTCTATACAAAATTCATCTATGAGCCTATAGGGCTAGGAACATTTTTGACAAGTGAATGGAAATTTTTGAAGATTAATAAAAAGACACCAGGGGACAAACAAGTTGTTTTCCTTGAGTTGAGGCGTCGCCGAAGTTTTGGTGCAATGGTTAGTGTGCGCGCGTCTTGTACATGAGATCCTGGGTTCGATCCCTGCTCTGACCGCCTTAAAAAAAAAGCGCACAGCTCATTGGTTGTGAGAAGCTCTTCCCATTTCCTTAATGGAATTTAATGGGAAACCTTTTTTTTTTTATTTCGACTATGATGACTCAGTCAATTTTAATAAGTATATTTGATAGTTCTTTTCGAATTTACATGCATATTTATATTTTGTAGTGATATAATTTCAGAAAATGATGATGGGTACTAGCGGAAGATAATGACGAAGTTGAAAGATTTTAATGCTTGAACTGAACGATATATCAAACTTAGAAGTCGGGCTTCAAGTAGCCGAGTTACGGTAAAAAAACCGATTTCCAACAATTTGTCACGCCCACAAAACAAAAAAATTCCCACATCTGTCATTTTGTCGATATAACTGTTAAAATAAGGCGGTAACATTCAAAACTTTTTTTTTCGATACGGTTTAATCTACATATCAATTAGAGATTTGGAAAAGGTTATAGAATCATTCTATTTTAAAGTGAATTAATATCAAATACTTCTGCCACTGTCCAGGCTCTCATTCAATTTGAATTTTTGAAGTTTGATGAATTTTTGAAGTTTGATAAAGTCAAAACCAAAATACCGAAGCAATCGCACAAGGCATCTAACGGGTGATTTTTTTTTGCTATTTGGTTTGTCAGTGTTAAATTTTTGTCATTTCATTCGTGACATGTGCCAAAGTCAAAAATGCTCAGTTTACCTTGCCATTTCATCATTAGTAGACTTACAAACGAACAAAGCTTGCAAATCATTAAGTTTTATTATCAAAATTCGTGCTCTGTGAAAAATTGTGTTCGCTAGTTACGTCCATTTTATGGTCCTTAGAGACGAGGCTCATTTTTGGCTCAATGGGTACGCCAATAAACAGATTTGTCTCATGTGGTCCGAAAAGCAGATATCGTAATTCTTCGAAGACGACGATGGCGCGCAACATTACGGTCAATGGAGCAAGGTAACGTTCGATGATTTTTGCCCAAAGTGGAAGAATTGAACTTATTTGGCATGTGGTTTTGACAGGACAGTGCCACATGCTGCACCACAGTACGGGATACCATGAACAAATGTAGAGGCGAGTTTGGTGAGCAATTAATCCAGTGGTATCCATGACACAGCAGATCGACTATATAGTACAAAAAACCAGAATAAAACCATGCAGCAAACTAAGTTGAAATAGTGTTTGATTGATACTAATGACAGCTAAATTATGTTTTATGTTGGTTGCATCGAAAGAAAGTATGCATTCCCTTTTATTTCTGTCCGTTTATGTAAATACAGAGTAAAATACAACAGCAACTCGATCGCGATGAAATGACATAATACATCGTCGTCATCAAGAGAACGTAGAGAGATAGAGACTCTTGTCTATTGCTCTGTGATTAATCTCACGTTGTGGCGCTGTCATCTGGCTGCATCGTTCGTGCGATTTTACCCCACTAAACTATTTTTTGCGGGGGCACGAGAAATTTCGCGTGAAATAATCTTTAAAAAGTAAATAGCAGGCATTGATTTATCAATCCAAATAAATATTCCATTGACTTGTACAAATTTTCTGTGTTTTCTTAAATTTTCGTAAACCAAATAGCAAAAAAAAAAATCAGCCATTAGTATAATTTTTGGAAAAATATACAAACTTCCAGCCTTATTCATAAAAAGTTACCAGACGTCTGAGAGACGATTTTTGTATCGGGTGTTTTTTTATGTTCCAGGACGATGTTTTTTTTTTTAATAAATTTTAAACGGTACAATATTTTATTCTAAGTTACGCCAATTTAATGTAAAGTTTGATGTACATTTTTCACCATTTTGATGTAAATTGTTCATTAAATTTCCGTCAATCAATTCGTCAAATAGATGCAATTTTGTCATCAATTTGATGTAAGTATCATCAATTTGATGTAAATTAGTCATAATTTTTATGTACATTTTCTGTGAATGAGTAGCCAAACTTATTGGCCTATTATCATAGTATAAAACCACATGAAAATGCTCATAGCGTGGATAAGGTTTTCTTACTGTCCATTTCTCTATTTTCTATTATGTACTTATATTTATTTTAAATTTTAAACGAATTTTTTTCTTATTCAGTTTATTTTTTTCAATACTACGTCCATATTTTGAATCGATCTCACTAATAATTTCCAAATTCCAATGCTGGAGATTGAACTTTTTTTTATTGAATTGATGAAATTTGTTATCAATTCAATGAAAAACAATTGCCAAAGATTTATCATCGATTTGATGTAAAGATTTTCTTTCAGTGCATAAATACATTTGTTTATTTCATCTTTTAAATTATTTCACTGGATTTTATTCCATTAGATTGGGTCTTATTTCTTTATGAAATTGAAAATAAAATTTAGGGGCTATTTTATTGCTGGTTTGGTGTTTATTTCATTCCGATTGCGGATGTATTTCATTGGGTGTTACTCGTATTTCATTGATCGTTATTTCATTCGCCGTTCTTAACAACATTGCCCATTCTCAATAACAGAGTGGCGTTTAACCCATTTTGGGCCGCGATGCAAAAAGTTTTGAATTTTCTATGGTAATTGGAGTGCACTGAACTTAAATCCGTCGTCAGTTTCACCGATATCGACTGTTCGAGAAGTCGAAAAATGGCTACTTGAACGACCCGATTTTTTTCCAGCCGGAGGCATTTGGTGCTTCAATAAGAACGTATTTGTAGCTTTTTCGACAAAAGTAATGTATTTTTGAAAAAATAATTATTTTAATATATATTATTTTCTTTTTAGAAATTTGGAGTAAATACAGGGTTTTCCAATATGAATGATATGATTTCTAAGTGACGTTTCGGCCATTTGTACTATGTCATGATCTGTCATTTTCTTTTGATTGTATTCATTAGTGTTTACAATTTCATCATGGAGAGATATACGCAAGAACAACGTTTGAAAATTATTCAATTTTTTTTTATCAAAATAATCGTTCTCCAATTGCAGCTGCTTTCCGTGCGCTTTTGCCATTTTATGGTCATTAGAATCGTCCACCTGTGCTCGCTATTCGTCGAATTGTTGCAAATTACGAGCGCGCATTTTCTTTACATAATGTTCAAGTGCCAGTAAGACAAAGAACCGCTCGAAGTAATGAAAATATTGCTGCCGTTCAGGCAAGTGTTGCTGAAGTGCGCAATTTATCGATTCCAAGACGTTGTCACCAATTGGGACTGTCTCAAACCACAACCTGCCGGATTCTGAGAAAGAATTTGGGCTTGCATCCGTATAAAATTGTTATCACTCAAAAACTGAAGCCATTGGACCTTTGCCATTAGCAACAACCGAATTATTGAGAGAAAAGTTTGGAGATTCGATCATTTCAATATCGTACATTGTGACATTGAATGGCCTCCAAGAAGTTGTGATTTAACACCATTAGACCATTTATTGTGGGGTTATTTGAAGTCATTGGGCTTTAGCAATAAACCAGACTCTCTTCAAGCTTTACAAGTTAATATTGAACGTGCTATTCATGACATACGACTTGATTTAGTGGAAAAAGTGCTCGAAAATTGGGATCATTTGAAAGGCGTCTTATTCAGAACTTAATTGTATCGATTGTACTTCACCTTATATAAAAATAATTTGAATTGACTTAACAATTAGTGTGTTTTTCTTTTAAAGAAATCATATCACTCAAATTGGAAAACCCTTTTTAAGGGTTTTTAAACACCCCCAGAGTCCAGAATGGTAATTGGGGTGGGCAATATAATTAGTTTTTGAAATCCAACAAAATTTTCTATAGGACTGCATCATTGCGTTTTGCATCGCGTACACATCGTCATAGCAAAAAATGGGGTTGAAAATAGCTTTTCGAAAACTCGAACAGTGGCTCGAAATGGGTTAACTTAAAGAAATTTTATTTCTGTCAACAGCAGACAATGTGCAGTTACAGGGGATTATAAAAACAATAATAACTCTTTACGATAGAACCCCCGTAGGAAGGACATAGCATTTACACTTTATGGACCCACAATAAATCGATCTTACTTCCCAACCTAGTCTAATATGCCTTTACGAAGGTAATATGCAAGTAAGTGCCGCATACACACACATTTTGTTTATGTTTTATTTTGTATTTTAGACCAATAATTAAGCGTCCGAATATGAGTTTGTCACACTATACTATTTGCCCTTAATAGAATACAAAATGTTAAATGACTTCGTTTTTATGAATAACTCCATTTATTTACATAAAATGTCAATAATTCGTTCTTTTATTTACGTTTTTGTTCTTTTTTTCTACATTTTTTTCAACCAACACAATTTGGTGTTGACAGTAATTAATATTTTAAATGAAACGTCGATTTAAAAATATCGGAATTCACCTTTTTGATGTTTAATTGAATTGGGTAGAAGGATTAAATCAAATTTACTTTCTTTTGGACGGAATTAACATTTATAGTTTGTTTGCTTTCGTAAAAGGTCCTTTTTGTTTGCTTATCATTTGGTTTTGGTTTGTTTGTTTTTGTTGTTGTTTTATTAGCTTTATTCCTGCAGACAAAGTTATTTATGACACATCAATCAATATTTATATGTATGTGATCTGTATCGTATGTTGTTGTACCACTGTCGTCGTCACACATTTTATGACATTTTATTTATAAATTTATGTTCTTTATTCAGAGTTGGACCCGTTTAAGGGGGTTGGTGGTTGGGGCTGCCTTACTGGCTGACACGACAGTTGGTTAGTTGGGCTGTATTAACTTTCAGCTGGCGCCACGTTGCCATCACGCACTTGTACTACACACACACATACACACACACATGCACACACACTAACACATACATTCCCAACAATAAATTGAAATAACTTAACGTCAACAACGACAATTTGACGTCTTTCCTTCATGATAAAGAATTGAAAAAAAAAAATTTAAAATTATTTCGGTAAAGGTTACTATGATAATGGGAGGAAACACAGAAAAGGATTTAAAAAAATTGGAATTGGAATTCGTATTTTTTTCGGTAAAGATTCTAATTGTTTGACAGGAGGTTGCAACAACCGTGAATTCGGCTGATGCTACCGAATTGCAGTTGCCACAACCGTATTGAGGTTGTCACAACTGAATTTAGTCCCCACAACTGGAATTCGGTTGAAGCTACTTCTAATAGGTTGTGACAAATTCTAGCGCGGTTGTGACAACCTCTAGTGTGGTTGCGACAATTGCTAGCGCGCTTGTGACAACCTCTAGTGCGGTTGCGATAACCTCTAGTGCGGTTGTGAGAACCTTTGACGCGGCTGATAACCTCTAGTGCGGTTGCGACAACCTTTAGTGCTGTTGTAAAAACCTTTGGCGCGGTTGTGACAACCCCTAGTGCGGTTGAGAGAACCGCTAATTCAATTGTAATAACATCTAATGTGTTTGTGGCAACCACTAAATTTGGTTATTTTGTATGTGGGTGTAAGTATTGTATCATCGGAGAGCTCGGTGGGCTGCGGTGAATTTAATAAAATTTTAGTGTTAGCGGATTCATCATCTAAGCGTTGCAAGAAATGGAATCAGACAAAAACAACAAAATACGTCAATCCTCTTTTAAAGGTACAAATTGTTCAACACCCATATTAAATACAAATTATTGTCTCTATTAAGTAAATTATTTCCTCAAGTCAAGTAAGCTACATTCTAAAGTTTAGGAAGAAGGAACTTAAAATTACGAAATAGTACTTCATTGGATGAAATCAATGATCTCAACTGATCCGAAGGGAAAATCGCTACGGTTAAAATATGCAAAAATCGCTACAAAAACCACTACCATGTATGTAAACACACCAAAAAGTCAACAAACTTTAAAATTTAATAATTCAATATATTTGAGAACTAATTATACTTATACATAAGTATACTTTAAATTGAATCTATGTTTGTAACTTGATAAAGGTCTTACGTTTTATAAAAAATTAACGTATTCACAACGAGTCTTAAAGTCATGTGTCGTAATACCATATTCAATAAAAAAAATATTTGGTACAAGAGCGAGAATACGAGGGCGGATCAATAAGTCCGTTACTGTTCGAAGTTCCCTCGTAGTTATATGAAATGCAATACTGCTCCCATCAAGTACCACCTGTTAATAGACTACTGTCAAATTTTGAGCACGTTCCGTCATTTACTTTGCGTTTAACAGCTGTTCAAAACATACAACCTCGTGTTTTTTTTTTTAAAATGGAAAGAAGTGAATATCGAGTGCTCATTAAACATTATTTTTTGCGAAAAAAAAACCGTCAATCAAACCAAGGAAAACCTTGATAAATACTATGGGGACTATGGGAAAGTGGGTATGTTACCTAAGGCGTACCAATGCCACAGCTGATTAACTGAGGTGACGAGCAAAATTGTAACAGGTTTCCCATCATGGAAGTTTAAAACTTCAATTGTTAGCAGCGTTGAACATTGCAACTTTTGAATTTTACTTTGATATGGTCTCTCTCATAATGAACACATAAAAATACAACAGTTACATATATATGTTTAAAAGTGCGTAATATGTGTAAACAAACCCCAATGTTACAATTACTTACTCTCTTCAATGTTACAATATTGCACTGTCTTCAATTCTTTAAAATTCAGAAACACAAAAGTAAACATCACGTAGCTCATAAATTTACTGTTATTTTACTCAATTGCTCATTATTGTTCATGTGCTGATCAAATATGGAAGCATCTAAAATAGTTGAAAGCATGAAATTCTTAAAAAATAATAATTCTGTTCGAAACGGTGTAAAAAAGGTTAATATAAGTCATATGACGATCCAGAGAATAAATCGGAAGAAAAATATTAATACTTCAACAGATTGACGACCGCACTTGTCGTCATTTGGCAAAATTAGTGACCAGTGACAATGCATTTACCCCAGCTTCGGCACTAAAAACTTTAAATATTGACGCCAGTCAGTGGACTGCTCGTTGAAGTCTTGAATGGATGGTGTTTTAAGGCTGCAGAGAAATAAAAGAAACCATTAGTATGACAAAAGAATATTAAGCTACGTAAAGAATTGTCGTCGGTGGTGCAATGGTTAGTGTGCCCGGCCTTGTACATGAGATCCTGGGTTCGAACCCTGCTCAGACCACCTTAAAATTTCTTTCGGCGGTGGTCACCTCACATAGTGATGGCGACACTATCGAGTATGTAGCCATGAAAAAGCTTCCCAAAATACCGTTCGTAATCGGTGTTAAACAGTAGGTCTCAATCAGTGAGTGAAAACTGGAAAGCGCACAGCTCAGGGATTGTGAGAAGTTCTCCCCTGCCCCTTCATAGGATGTATTGGGAAACCATTTTTTTTTAAGAATTCGCCCAGGTCTACTGAACTGAAAGACGGTAAAGATAGCATTCGACACGATTTAAATAAAAAAAAATACAATTACACTTTGTGTTTAAGGTTATATGATCTGATGAGACCAAAATCGTGCTTGGTACTGGCCCAAAGATCCAAATATTACTATGCAGTACCCCAAACCATTGTGGTGGTGGACCCACAATGGTATGGGGATGTATTACGAAGAACGGAGTAAATCCTCTTGTTAAACTTGAAGGTATTATGAAAATATATTCGGCCAAAATCGTTAAAAACTGGTTAAACAGTCAACTATATATAACTTTGAAATGGCCAGCGAAGTCACCGGACTTAAACCCGATTTAATACTTTTGGAGTTACATCAAATCTCAGCTCGGCAAATAACCAGATTCTCCGAAAGGCGCAAAAGAGTAAAAAAAACTAGTGATTCGATTCCATCGGAAATCACGGAAAAATTTTGCAACTGCATTCCTCGCCGTATACGCTCTTAAAAAAGCCAAAGGCTTCTGGACAAAATATTGAATCAGAAAATAATTAAACTAATATAGAACCAGAGTGCAAAATTGTAACATTTGTATAACTTTACAATATTTACTGGTTCACTTTGTATGTATCAACATATAATTAAAATTGTTTCTTCGATTTCCTTTGAGCTATACAGATCAGGCGTTTTTTTTCCTGCAATTATAAAAAAATTAAACAGTCGGCACCAGGATAGAACTCACGTTGGCGGACGCTCGTTTTGAAGTTTTGTGACACTTTTCATTAGCGTCTTAGCATCCTAGGCCAGTGGCCGCCTTGTTCATATTGTAACTAATTGCAGTTGTTGTCGTCGGGGTTTCTGTCCTCTTGCTATCTCTTTTGTTTTTGTTTTTATTCACGAGAGAACAATAAAGTGATTTAGTTAATTTTTGTATTTCATCAAATATTTAAAATATTCAAATTTATTTCCAAACTGTGTCAACCCTGTTACAATTTTGCTCGTCACTGTAAGTTTTTCAATTATTTCATGGATATGTGGTGCTAGTAAAACAGTTGTTGCTCTGTGATGTTACCTAAATGGTTGGACATAAAACGAACAGAACCAGGGGGTATCCATGACACAGCTGATCGACTAAGTAGTAGGAAAATGATAGAAAACAGAGTGGATGGCCGAGAAAACGATAAGCAACCAAAAGCAAACCATGCAGCAAACGAAGTTTAAATAGTGTTTTTATTGATACTAATGACAGCTAAGTTATGTTTTATGTTGGTTGCATCGAACGTAAATACGCATTCGCTTTTACTTTTGTCAACAGGAACTCGAACTCGATGAAATGGCCTACTATCTCGCCGTCATCGAGAGAACGTAATGAGTGGGATCGAGACTCTTGGTCAATTCTACTTATATGTGTATGTGGGTTTAGTGTGAAGTGTCTAATGTTTTAGTTTTAGTTTGTCCAGTAAATCGAATTAAAATTGAACATTTGCATTGCCTGGGACATGTCATTAAAATGGGATTTGACATTAATTGAATAGTAGCCAACATGGCAGCTTCTGGCCTTACTTTTCCAATATAGCAGTTTCGGTTGTCTATAACTAATTGTTGACTTTATCCAGATGAATTCCTGCCAGCCATACAGACTCGGAGTTGTTCTCAGCGTATTAGAACTGTTTATGGCGAAACCGAACCAAGAAACGAATCGCTGGACTCGTGTCGTGTCAAAATTTGGTAAACTTGTAAAAAAATTGTATGTTTTGGTCTAGGCTGATTCTTGTGGCCGTCGGTGGTGCAATGGTTAGTGTGCGCGGCTCTTGTACATGAGAACGTGGGTTCGATCCCTGCTCAGACCACCTTATATTTCTTTCGACGGCGGCCACCTCGCTTAGTGATGGCGACACTATCGAGTACTTAGCCATGAAAATGCTTCTCAAAAACCGTTCGGAACCGGTGTAAAACTGTAGGTCCCAATCACTGAGTGTAAAACTAGAAACCGCACATCTCACTGATTGTGAGAAGCTCTCCCCAATTCCTTCATGGGATGTTATGAGACACAATTTTTTTTTTTTTATTCTTGACTCTCTAAGGTATAAATATATGTCCTCTATTTATTTCAACAAAATATAACTATAAAAAGTACTATATACGAATGTATAAAAATTATCTGCATCTGTTTCTGCAAGTTATTCGACTGAAATTGGGTTCCTCTAAGTCAAAAGGTTTCGTTCTTATTACGTTACCTTTGATGGCAAATGACAACGTACTATTCGAAATAGAGAAATTTTACGTTTTCGTTTGACTTTAAATCACAGTTGTAATTCCTTTTATGCTAACAGATAATTTTCTTCAGGTTAGTGAAACAAATTTTAAAAGCCGAGGGTGGGAATCGAACTCACATTCGCTCGATGATCGTTTCGATGTTTGTGAAGCATCATCTAGCCCCTTAAGCCACCGTAGTGTGTATTCACTCCATATGCCGCAATTTTATTTATTAATAAACCCGTTAAACCAAAAATGAGCCTAATCGCTGAACACAATTTTCTCTTAAAACGTCCGGTCAGGTTCCAACTGTTCTAGAGCCCAATCGGCAAACGAACGACGCATATGATGGTCTCGTAGATTTAATTACTGGACCAGCTGGATCTTATACGGGTGTAGATTCCTGCGACCGACAACGATTCGATAAATTTGGATCATCGTCCACACTTAGGTTTACAGCGGCGATATTCTCTTCAGTACGCACATTTCTTTGACGTGTTGGTGTTATTTAGATATCTGACCAAGACGTCTGGAATGTCCATTCAAAACATTTGCGTTTTTTCAAGACATGTACTGTAGCGAAGTTGCGGCAACCAAATACTACAGTATTTGGAAAAAAAAAAGCATTCGTTTATGTGTGTGAAGCTGTAGAACACAAAAAACCAATAGGCCTTTTCGTAAATGCCAAAAATGAGCAGAGCAGTGATGCATTTACGACCACACTCAATACTATCTACTACTTCTACTTCACTTCACATCGTATTGTGTTTTTGTGTACATCACAACGAATGCTTTGTCGACAGCATCCCGAAGTACAAGGTGGGTCAAAAGTAATCACCCAATCAATGTTCTTTTGCTGTAATTTATTTTAATGAAAAATTGTGGTTCTGCTTGTGAAATTTGTTTATTTAATCCATTAAAATTTATTGCATCAAGTTGAGAAAATGAGTAGAGAGAGACACTTGATGAGCATACGGGCTCGTTTTATGGCATTTTCCATCACTCTTGCCAGATCTTCGCCCGATAGGTTCGCGCATTCTTGGCGAATATTATCCTTAAGGACTTCAAGAGTCTGAGGCTTGTTGACGTAAACCCGCGTCTACAACAGACAGACTTCATAAAAAGAAGTCTGGCCAGTGAATATCACCAAAACGAGAGATTAAGCGACCCTGAAATGCTTCCTTCAGAATATCGGTTGTGGCTCGAGGAATGTGCGCCCTTGCACCGTATTGTTGGAACCTCATGTTCTCCAGTCCTAATTCATCCAATTGTGGAATAACAAATTCGGTAATCATGGCCAAGGCGTTCTCAAAAAAAAAAATGGCCCGATGACTCCTCCAGCGTAAACAGCACACCACGCAGTAACTTTGAGCGGGTGTAATGGTTCTTCATGGGTGATACACGGATTTTCGGTGCCACACAAACGATTACTTTGTTTATTCACGTAACCGCTAAGATTGAAACGAGCCGTCCACCTCTTCGTTGAGATTCAGGATGGCCTGAGCGTAGGTTATACGCGTTTGGCGGTCAACAGCTAACAGCTGATGCACTGTCTGCACTTTGTAAGGGAACAACTTCAAATCTTTCACCAACATTCTGAGTAGGGACCGCCGACTAATGCCCAATTACGTGGCACGTCGTCTGGTCGATTCTCAGCAGAATGGCTGATCCTGGGTCGTCCAGCATTGGGAAGATCTTGTGTTGTCCCAGCCTCTTCAAGGCGAGCGGCCAAATGCGCAAGTGTTTGTCCAGTTGATGTAGGACGGCCAGGAAATCTGCGTCGGAAATCACGCTGCGCCAACACAACCGATGAATTGTTGCGCAAAAAAATGGACACAATTATTCTGCGTTCTTGTGGGGTAAACCGATTCATTCATCGATTTGTATTCTGCGTTTGTTTACTTCACAAATGCATTTGCAAAAGTTATAGGGTTGTCCAATTGGGTGATTACTTTAGCCCCACCTTGTACTTCGTTGTCGCATCGCCGCTATAGCACATGTCTTGATAAATGCAAATGTCTTGAATGACCATTCAATACCTAGTCTGTATTCACACTAGTATTCTAGTCTAGTATCCACACTAACAAAAAAACGTGATCTGTTAGCTTAAAAGGAAGTACAACTTTCTAAACATAATTCGGGAAAGCTCTTCCTAGTTCCTTCAAACTGGTAGGTATTTGTTTATTTAAGGGTGATACAAATGGGATGACCATTCTTGGATTTCGACGTGAGTCCGCCGCAGAAAGCTCACTCAGATTTTCATCACTTGGTATTATGTTGTAAAGAATTCACGCGATCTCTGGTGATTTTAGTACTGTGCCATGATTAGCTTTAACAGATGCAGTACTTCTGATGTTATGGCAGCTCAGCTGCTTTCTTGAAGACTACAATCCACGGAGGTTACCTGTATATGTTAGTTGGGTTTCGGTGTGTTCCGCTGCATTGTATAGATAGTTGTCGAAATCGGAACGAACCATGTTCTCCAACTTATATTCAGATTTCCGATAGTCTGCTCTTAATTGTCTCTTCAAGGTTTGTGTCTTGACTTGATATACTAATAAAAAACGGATGTCCCATAACATCCCATGAATGGATTGTGTAGAGCTTCTCACAATCAGTGAGTTGTGCGCTTTCTAGTTTTTACACTCACTAATTGGGACCTACATTTTTACACCGGTTCCGAACGGAATTTTGAGAAGCTTTTTCATGGCTATGTACTTGATAGTGCCACCACCACTAAGTGAGGTGACCGTTATCGGAAGAAATGTATGGTGGTCTGAGCAGGGATCGGACCCGCGTTCTCATGTTCAAGATCCGCGCACACTAAACATTACACCACCGACGACCATACTTATACACATATAAAGGTTTTCAAAGTTCCACCAGAAATTTCCTCCTTAGCACAACCTCAGGCCCCGGTTCCGATATGTATAGTTTTAATTCGATAGAAACAGTTCAGGGTTCAGTGTGAACAACTCAGGATCTGGCGTAAATACCCATCACTCCAAGTTCCCGATCATTTGTAATCGACCCAGCGGAAAAGTGTTCAAAACCTATAACGAGTGTTCTTCAACCCAGAAGAGGGTCCCAAGCCAAGATAACTGTTTTCAAGTGTGGGTGTTCTCCAGTCCATACGAGTGTTCTAAACAAAAAAAAAGTTTGGAATTGCATCTGTTTATGAGGTTATTTTGAATCTACAGGACAATAAGAAAGAAACTAAATTCAAGAAACTAAATTCATAAAAGAGTCAACTTTTTTGTTTTTATTTCGAAACGTTTCATGAATCAGCCAAGACAGACGACACATGAACATGACACAATCGAAACAACACGACCTACAAAGTACCTTTTCCCTAGATACGATACTTGGGAGTTAAAGCGTATCCTTGTATGAGTATGAATGAGTTTTATGTATTGAAACTCCTTGAATCTTTCATCCGATGTCCTACAAATATTGCAGCAGTTACTTTTGTTATTAAAATTTATTTTATTTTTGAGATATTCAAAAATAGTTTGTAAATTTATTAAGATTTCTATAGAAATGTGTTGAAATTCGTTGGAATTGCAAAAGGATGCAGTATATTTGGATTAGAATTTTAGATTAACTTTTGAGCAGTGAAGAAACACTTTATGTAATCCTTGAGAAGAGAAAAAAAATGGTAGTCGTTGTTTTTTTTTTGTTTGTTTTGTTTTTGTTTTTACGTCTTTTATACGTACAACTTCAGTTGTTTAGTGTCAACATCCGTCAATAGATTTCAACGTAAAACCAAAAACACACACGGACACTCAAGTCATGCACTCATTCTAGGGACGTACGTATGTACATACTCGTACACATATGCATCATTTAAAAACAATCACACACACTTGCACACTTGGTAGGACGAAGAGTCCTTTTCACACACGCACACACACACACACCAACTCACATTCAGAAAGCCCCTCTTGCTGCTTGCAAACAAACCCACTGTTGTATTACGAAACGACGACCAAAAACGAGTTATAAACGACTTTAAACTAAACTTTTTTTTATTGTCGTTTTGAAGAAATTTCTTGTGAATAAAATTAATAAATGTATTAACAACAAATATTTGTAATTTTTTTAATTAAACACTTTGTTGTTCGTCTAAAAAAAAGTTTTCATAAAATTGTCACAAGTTTTAACTAGAAATTTCTTAATTTCTTTAATGTTTTATTTTGAAGTGAATTTTATGATTTTGCTTTAATCGTTTGCAATCTTTTACAACTGTTTAGATTTAATTGTTCATGTTTTTTTTCCAAAATTATTAATTCCAATTATTTTTTAGAATCTTTTGAAAATTGTTTAATATATTGGCGTTGAATATTTTTTTCATGAATTTGTCAGCGTGTACGAGAATGTGTGCGTAAGCGTGTGTGTTCATTCCATTTTCCATCTTTTTACATAAGTATGTGTGGTGGCGTGTACATACACATTATAGGATATTTTTAAATACGTAAGTATGTGTGTGGATTTTCCTTTACTGGTTCTTTATTTAACTCCGTTACACTTCACATTTGCCCAGTTTTCACCCATCGTAACTCATACATTTCTTTTCTTAAAAATGGTGACGTTTTGCTATTGGTTTAACATTTGTTTTGACCAAAACGAAAATCACTTAATTGCCCACAAAGTCGCTCGCTCACTTTTCGTTTGGATTTATTTTTTTGCAATTTCGTTCTGTTTTTTTTTTTCGTTTTGGATTTTGTTATGACCTGATTGTTCAGGTCGTAAGTGCAAAAGAAGTCAAGACAACATATAAATTGTCAGTGTGAACGTTGTGGTCGCCGTCGTCATCGTCATCATCAACACGGAATCTTAAGGTTAAAAACTTTTTGTTCGTTTCGCTTTAGTTACCGCGTTTGAGACGAACACGGTGCTCAGCGTAATAACGGGCACTGACATGCAGTTCCCTTAATATTGTCTAAGAAACCGTTGTTATAATCCGGAGGACCAAGAACATTTAAAAAAAAGAAGCTTTTTCGGGTTGAGAGAGAGAAATTTAACTCTCAGCTCTCTGGCAGGTTGTAGATATGAAACGCCGTGACTTGTGATGGCAAAGTGATGACATGGTGTACATTTTTTGTACTTTTTTCATGAGCAACCAATTATTTTGCCGGGACTTTAATTAGGTAAAAGATAACACTACTTTGCAAATAATTATTTTTTCTCTGGTCTTTGGATACCACTATTTTTTTATGATAGAGGAAGGCAACAATTTAAGCGTTTATAAAAATTTTATTTCTGTACCCCAAATTTAAGAGGCAATAACTCTTTAACCAGTCCATAGATTCTTTTTTGCAACACCTCATTTTATTTATTGAAGTGTTAGCTTAACGCAGAAGTTTTCAAAAAAATTTATCTCAAGTTATCGATTTTTCCTTATTTAAAAACTAAAGAAGGAGACGCTATTTTTCATGAAAAAAACAGCATTTTTGACGTAGAATACGTCTTACCTTACGGTATGAGGAGTCATGTCAGGTTTTTATTGTTGTAATCTTTATTTCATTGAATTTGAGGAAACGGCTAGATGAATTTTTTTAAAATTTTTTTTGTAGGTAAATGAAGATGTTATCTTTCGTTTGATATACATTTCATATTGGTTGATATATTTCTAGTATTTTAATTTCTCAAATGAAAATTGTTTAAACACATACACTCAAACATATGTGTGGTGTTTGGTTGAGTGTTTTTGGTTGCTCAACATTGCTTAGGAACATGTATCTAGTAAAAAGTGAAACGAACAGCAAGCTAATGTTGCTTGGAAACATGTATCTAGTAAAAAGTGAAACAAACAGTAAGCTAACGTAATAAAGCTTTTTTGCGAAAGCTTCAATAAAGCTGTTGTAACATTAATTTTGAATTGTAAAGCGTAAAGCTTTCACACAACGCTCGAATGCTAATGCGAAGACTCGATAAGGTAAACCTTTTTTAATATTAGGGCGGCCCTCTCAACATTCGCAGAACTTATTTCAATAAAAATATTAATTAAAATACATAAATTAAATTAAGTTTAAAAAAATTGAACATAATATTTTTTTTTTTTAAACGGACATGAATCAAATGCCGTTGGTAAATATACAAATTACAGCGACAGTTGTCCGAGGCCTTCGGCCACGGACTGTCCCTGCTGGCTGTGTCAGAGACACGGCCATTAAGTTTAACGTAGAATACGCCATCCGATAAGACAGAAAACATATATAACAATAAATGATAAAAAATATAAGCAAATGAATTTATTGTTATATATGTTTTCTGTCTTATCGGATGGCGTATTCTACGTTAAACTTAATGGCCGTGTCTCTGACACAGCCTGCAGGGACAGTCCGTGGCCGAAGGCCTCGGACAACTGTCTGCTGTAATATTTTTTAAATATATTCAGCCAGTTCGACAAAATTATGCAATTTCTTGAGTAGAGCAGGCATAATTGGCCACTAAACTCCAAGTAATTTGGTACCCCTCGCGGCCTGATTGGCCGTCTAGAACTTAAGATATACGTCAAAATCCAAAGGTACCTTCGAAAAAAAAAAAATTCACTCCAAAAAATAGTGGTATCCAAAGACCAGAAATGGCTGTAAACTAGTGTAACCTTCGAAATGAAAATTGAAAAATAAATTTCAGTTTTCTGGAAGGCAAAGCATACGAAATACCGTGACTTGTGATGCTAAAGTAGTGATATGTTGTATTTTTTTGAAACCTCCTTTAATTTTTTTTTTCATCTGAAACCAATTATCTCACTGACGAGACTTTTGATCAATGTTTATGCAAAATATCATCTTCGAAATACAAATTCATATTTGAATCTCAGTTCTCTAGAAGGCAAATCATATGAACTACCGTGACTTGAGATGGTAACTTTATGATACGTTGCAGCTTTTTCGACGTTTCCTTTCATTTTCTTCGACAGCAACTAATTATCTTACTGAAGAGACTTTTTACCAAGATTTATGTAAAAGATCATCTTTGAAATAAAAATTCAAAAATAAATCTAAGCTCTCTGAAAAGTTTTGGATATGAAATGCCGTGACTTGTGATGGTAAAGTGGAAATATTTTGTACATTTTTTGGTCTTCCTTTAATTTTTTTTCGTGAGCAACCAATTCTTTTGCCGTTACTTTATTTAGGTAAAAAATAATCTTCGAAATGAAAATTCAAAAATTAATTTTAGTTTTCTGGAAGGCAAAGCATACGAAACATACATGGGTTTTATTTAATTTGCATTGGATTTTAATTTGCATTACTTTATCTAATGCAAATGCAAAAGTATTACCATTGATCGCAATGGCAATTATAAAAATTTGACTTTGCATTTGCTCAGGCAATGCAAATTCAGGTTGTGGATTCAGATGTCAATTGTAATGAAATATGGGAATGCTTTTAATTATTTTGAATTTGTTTGGCTGCTGGCAATTCTGTTTTTAAAGTATTTTATATGTAGAGGTTTGTGGCTTTGATAGGTATTGCCTCATAGTACTTTCAAATTCATAAACCTGTACTGTATAAAATATTTAAAAACCAACATTGCCAGATATGAAGGAAATGCTTTGAAGATAAATACAACTGACAATGGTATTGAAAGTTTTTTGAATTTGCATTTGGACAGGAAATTCAAATTAAACAACAAATTATAATTGTCATATAATTAATTTGCCCCATGTATGATACGAAATGCCTTGGCTAGTGACGGTAAAGTAGTGACATGTTGCACTTTTTTGAAACTTCCTTTCATTTTTCTTTCCATATGGAACCAATTATCTCAATGACGAGACTTTTGACCAATTTTTAAGTAAAATATTGTTACGAATAAGTAAAAGCTTTTGCTTACTGTTAATGACTCTACTAACAGTATGTAAACATCAGGCGGTTAGTGCTGCGCCTGAAAGTATGCATTGTAACAACGTACCAGCTCGCTAAACCAGTAGCATGAATTCACCTCAGTAAAGATAATTCTCCTGTGTAGGAGAATGTTCTACAAAGATAAACAACAACAACAACATCTATTTTCTAGAAGGTTCTTGAATTCGCTAGATATATGTACCTTCATTTGTGTATGGTGAGTTGGTATAAATAGCGGAGGTCTTTGGAATGGAGAGTTCAGTTTGTGATTAAACCCCGTAAAATAAGCAACGCGAATTGATAGTAAAATACAAGACTTTTTAAGTGTAAAATAAAAGGAAGTGAAACCGTTGTAATTATCGTAATTTAAAACGAACCTTGTTTTACTATTGGGAATAAAACAGCGCAAAAAGGACGAATAAGGAAATTCGTAACATTGGTGTCAGAAGTGAAATTACGAATTAAGGACAACGATGAAGTTTGAGGAACTCAAAGTTGAACAGCTAAAAAAGGAGTTGAGCAAATTGGATCAACCGACAGCTGGTAATAAAGTAGAGCTGCAGAGGCGATTAATAGAAGAATTTAAACGCCGAAACATCAACATTGACACATATCAGTTCGAGTGCAAAGACGAAATGGAGGTTTGTTCAAAAGAAGCAACTGGTAATGTAGATGTTTCTACAATGTTTGCTGCCATGATGGCCAAATTGGACGAAAATTCTAGAATTATGAACGAGAATTCTAGAATTGTGGACGAGAAATTGAGCGAAAACTCTCGAATAATTAACGACAAACTGAATGAGAAATTTGGTGAAAATTCTAGAATTATGAACGCGAAGCTGGACGAAAATTCTAGAATAATGCAAGAGACATCTAACGCCACAAATGACAAACTTCAACAAATTTCGGAAGTTATGAACAACATGGAAATACATGTTAATGAGAAATTCGAAAACTTCGAACAGAAGTTCGAAGAAGTTGAACAGAAGTTTGAGAAAGTCGAAAATGATGTAAGTGAATTGCAAAGAAAAATTAATGAACTTCAGTTACAAGAGGGGCCAGTGCGAGTAATTTCTGAAGCCTCTAGTAGATTGAAAGCTCCCAGTTTCGATGGCTCTACACCATTTGACGTTTTTAAATTCCAATTCGAAATGGTCGCAATTAAGAACTTGTGGAACAGCAACGACAAAGCAGTAGAGCTAATTTTAGCACTGAAAGGCAACGCAGCAGAAGTCCTTCAGAGCATTCCCGTCAGTGCCAGAAACAACTACGAGGATATACTGGCTGCGTTACAACGCAAGTATGGTGGCGATCACAAGAAGGATTTATATCGCATGGAATTGAGAGGCCGAGTGCAAAAGCATAATGAAACGCTTCAGGACTTCGCAACCGAGGTGGAACGTTTGGTGTTGATGACTTATCCTGGTGAGTCCCACCCATTCTTGGATCAATTTAAGATTGAAGCATTCGTCAACGGCATCCGTGATCCTGACATAAAATACGTGACTTGTGCCACACAAAAAGCTACATTCGCCGAAACTGTTTCGTTCGCCTTGGCACAGGAGACAGCGAAATTTGTGTCCAAGCCTCAAATACAAAGAGTTAGAAAAATTGAAATGGAGTCGGAGGCAGGAGATTTGAAGGGTGCCATAAACGATCTTAAAGAAATCACCCAAACCCTCAGCAAGGCGTTACCAGGCGGAAGTAAGCCCAGACCAAAGTGCTACAATTGCGACAAACCTGGTCATATTTCACGAAACTGCAGAGAGCCACGAAAACGATCAAGATCGAGCTCACCCCAACGTGGCAATAAACGGGTAAATTTTACTACACAAAATGAATCTCCGTTAAACTAAAACGAGCTAGCCCAGAGGGGCATGGACTAGCTCCCACAACCGAGGGCCCCACGATCTCCATCTCAATAATACAACAGAAAAACAACAACCTCACTGTCTACGGAGCTATCGGTGGTCGGAAGCGCATATTGACTATGGACACAGGCGCGTCACAATCTATCATCAGATCAGATTTGATAAATGGACCAATGGAATCGTTACATGGTGTAAGACTCCGCACAGCAACGGGTGAACCAGCAACTGTACATGGTAAAGTTAAATTGAAGTTAGCCATTGCCAACATGAGCATCGAGCACGTGTTTATTGTCGCCGACATTGTAGATGAAGTGATAATTGGCGCAGATTTTATGATTGCCCAAGGCCTCAAGTTAGATATGGGGCAGCAAGTTTTGACGTGGGCTAATGTGGAAATTCCTCTCAATGTGGGATACGACAATACAACACAGATTAAAAGGCTGATCGCTTACAAAGATGTAAAATTGCCACCAAACTCAGAAACCATAGTATGGGCCCGAATGGAGGGAGATTGTGAGATCGGCGGTTTGTGGGTAGTTGAACCGGCAAGTATAAACAACTATAACATCATCACTGCCAAAGCTCTAGTAAGAACTAATAATGAAGGATACTTGCCTGTACGAGTTCTAAATTTGTCCAACAACGAAGAGGTGATCGGCGACCGCACAGAAATTGCAGAATGTACACCAGCCGAAGCGGTCATCAACTGTGAAGTTAATTCTGACTGCAGCAAACTATCAGAAAAGGAGCAGAAAGTGCTGGAGTCGCATCTCAGTGAGTGGGTGCGAGAACTAAAGCCTTCTGATAGGAACAAAGCAAAGCAATTACTGTGGAAGCATGCGTCTGCCTTCGCCCTGAAAAAAGAATGCCAAGGTAGAACATCAATGGTAAAGCATGACATCAATACAGGGGAAGCGAGACCAATAAAACAGGCGCCCAGAAGTCTTCCACTTGCAAAAAGAGATGAGGTAAAGGAACTGGTAGCTGAAATGCAGAAGGATGGTGTAATCGAACCTTCTTCAAGTCCATGGAGCTCGCCGGTGGTACTAGTTAAGAAGAAAGATGGAAGTACCCGATTTTGTGTGGATTATAGAAAGCTCAACGACGTCACCAAAAAGGGCAGTTATCCACTACCAAGAATTGATGACACATTGGATACGTTGTCAGGAACAAAATGGTTCTCCACGCTGGACTTGCAAAGTGGTTATTGGCAAGTAGAAATCAGCGAGAAAGACAAGGAGAAAACTGCATTCAGCGTAGGGGATGGTCTGTGGCAGTTTAAAGTAATGCCATTTGGACTATGTAACGCTCCAGCCACCTTCGAGCGATTAATGGAGTGCGTGTTGAAAGGACTTCATTGGCGAACATGCTTGGTGTACCTAGACGACATCATTGTCATGGGGAAAACATTCGATGAACACCTGAAGAATCTTAAAGAAGTCCTTCAACGTATAACCGCGGCTGGGTTGAAACTCAGCCCGAAGAAGTGTTCTCTGTTCCAGAAAGAAGTAAAATACTTGGGACATCGAGTGACAGCAGATGGCATTTCCACCGATGAAGACAAAATCCTGACAGTGAAGGATTGGCCACGACCGCAGAATCTCCATGAATTACGCAGTTTTCTAGGACTCTGTACGTACTACAGACGGTTTGTGCCGGGTTTCGCCACAGTGGCTGCAAGTCTTCACGAGCTGACAATGAAAAATCGGCCGTACTGTTGGAGCGAAAAACAAGAAGAGTCATTCCACGAACTGAAGCAATATTTATGCACGGCTCCTTTGCTTGCATATCCTGTTGCTGGAGAGAAATTCGTGTTGGATACTGACGCGAGTGGTTACGGAATAGGGGGCGTGCTCTCGCAGGAAATCAATGGCCAAGAAAAAGTTATTGGGTACTACAGCAGAATACTCTCAAAGCCAGAGAAAAATTACTGTGTTACGAGACGAGAGCTACTGGCAGTCATAGAGTGTGTCAAACACTACCACAAGTATCTGTACGGCCAGCCTTTTCAGTTAAGAACCGATCATGCAGCGCTAAGGTGGCTACTGCAATTTAAGAACCCCGAAGGCCAACTTGCTCGTTGGATTGAAAGACTGCAGAGCTATGACTTCAGCATTGAGCATAGAAAAGGAGGAAAACACGGTAATGCTGATGCCCTGTCACGTCGTCCATGCAAGCTGGAATGCAAACACTGCTCAAAAGCAGAGGTGAAAGAAAACATCATTGACGTACGTCTGCTTCGACTAGAATCCAACGAAGACTGGTCAACAGCACAAAGAAGCGACCCTATACTGGCAAAAATCATTTCTGCAAAAGAAAAAGGTGAAAGACCAACACGCAATGACATCGCCTCAGAGAGCCCCCTGATGAAAGCATACTGGGCCCAGTGGAACAGCCTAAAATTATTGGATGGTTGCCTATACCGGTTATGGGAAAGTGAGGATGGTAAAATAGTCAAAAAGTTAATAGTGGTACCTTCCTCCAAGGAAAAAGAGATAATGACAGAATTCCATAATGGCCCGAGCGGAGGACATCTAGGAATAACCAAGACCATTGAAAAGCTAAAGCAACGGTTCTACTGGATTGGCTGTCAACAAGCGGTAGCCGATTGGATAGCAAATTGCACCCAATGCATGACAGCTAAGGGACCAACGCGAAGAAGTCATGGCCACATGCAGCAATACAACTCAGGTGCACCCTTTGAGCGTATAGCTATGGATGTGGCTGGTCCATTTCCCGTCAGTAGCTCTGGAAACCAGTACGTCTTAGTGGTTATGGATTACTTCAGTAAATGGCCCGAAGTATACCCTGTTCCAAATCAGGAAGCGAAGACTATAATTAAAGTATTTGTGGATAACTGGATATGCCGTTTTGGTGTCCCCTCGGAGCTCCATTCGGACCAGGGTAGGAATTTTGAATCGACCATCTTCAAAGAAATGTGTGAGTCATACGGTATTCGGAAAACAAGAACAACACCATTGCATCCTCAGTCTGACGGAATGGTTGAAAGATTCAACCGAACTCTTGAAGAATACCTAAGAAAAGTAGTCAGCGCAGATCAAAGAGATTGGGATGAACACATACCGAAGTTCCTTTTGGCATATAGGACGGCCACCCATGACTCGACTTCGCGAACACCCGCTAAAGTAATTTTTGGAAATGAGCTGAAGCTGCCTGGAGATTTAGAGTTCGGTACCATACCAGCGTCTGACCCTGCGAACAGTGATGTCAATTACCATGATACGAGGGATCTTAATGATCTCCATGAATTTGTGCGCAACAAATTAAAAATGGTCAGTAACAAAATGAAAGCCAGATACGACCGAGCGGCAAATTCAGAAGGATTTCATGAAGGCCAGCTAGTTTTACTGTTCAACCCACAGCGCAAGAAGGGTTTATCTCCAAAACTTCAGACTCACTGGGAAGGCCCTTACAAGGTTGTCAAACGAATAAATGACGTGGTTTATCGAATCCAGAAAAGCCAAAGTCCAAGAGCTAAAATGAAAGTCGTGCATTTGGAAAGACTAGCTCTGTATGGAAAACGGAGGGTTGAGCCTGCTCGGGACGAACAGGCTTAAGTGGGGGGCAGTGTTACGAATAAGTAAAAGCTTTTGCTTACTGTTAATGACTCTACTAACAGTATGTAAACATCAGGCGGTTAGTGCTGCGCCTGAAAGTATGCATTGTAACAACGTACCAGCTCGCTAAACCAGTAGCATGAATTCACCTCAGTAAAGATAATTCTCCTGTGTAGGAGAATGTTCTACAAAGATAAACAACAACAACAACATCTATTTTCTAGAAGGTTCTTGAATTCGCTAGATATATGTACCTTCATTTGTGTATGGTGAGTTGGTATAAATAGCGGAGGTCTTTGGAATGGAGAGTTCAGTTTGTGATTAAACCCCGTAAAATAAGCAACGCGAATTGATAGTAAAATACAAGACTTTTTAAGTGTAAAATAAAAGGAAGTGAAACCGTTGTAATTATCGTAATTTAAAACGAACCTTGTTTTACTATTGGGAATAAAACAGCGCAAAAAGGACGAATAAGGAAATTCGTAACAATATCATCTTCGAAATACAAAGACATATATGACTCTCAGTTCTCTTGAAGGCAAATCATATAAACTGCCATGACTTGAGATGGTAACTTTATGATTCGTTGCAGCTTTTTCGACGTTTCCTTTCATTTTCTTCAACATCAACGTATTATCGTACTGACTAGTCTTTTTAACAATTTTTATGAAAAAGATCATCTTCGAAATGAAAATTCAAAAATAAATCTAAGCTCTCGGAAAAGTTTTGGATATGAAATGACGTGAATTGTGATGGTAAATTGGTGACATGTTGTACATTTTTTGCTATTTCCTTTCACTTTTTCGAGAATAACCAATTCTTTTTCTGACAGGACTATGACCAATTTTTAGGGAAACAACCATTTTCGAAATGAAAATTCAAAAATCAATTTCAGTTCTCCGAAAGGCGAAACATGCGAAATGCCGTGACTTGTGACGGTGAATTGGTGATATATTGCACCTTTTCTTGGTACTTTCTTTAATTTTTCTTCGACAGCAACTAATTGTCTTACTGACGATACTGTTGACCAATTTTTAAGTAAAATATCATCTTCGAAATAAAAAAAATAACCCTCAATTCTCTGGAAGACAAAGGACATGAAATGCCGTAACTTGTGACGGTAAATTAGCGATACGTTGCACCTTTTCTGGTACTTTCTTTAATTTTTCATTCGACAGCAACTAATTTTCTTAGTGACAGGACTTATGACGGCTTTTTAAGTAAGAGATCATCTACGAAATAAAAATTCAAAAATAATCCTCAGTTCCCGAAAATGACAACGTATGGAACTTGAGATGGGATATTGGTAATGAGTTGCACCTGTTTTTGATAATTCCTTTAATTTTATTTCGACGGGAACCAATTATTTTACTGACGACACTTATGACCAATTTTTCGACGTCATTAAAAATTCTCCATTAATCTCATGAAGATTTTCATTTCATTTCAATTTGTTGGAATTTTTTATACATTTCATGAGAGAAGATTTTAAAAGTAATTTATGAACTTCACTCCTTGTTAACGTACACATACTCATATTTTAGATACCCTCATTTATTTCTGCTGGGTTGTGAAATCGATGTATGTACCTATTAAATAAGAAGGGAGATAGATTCAACACGAATGAACAAAGTAAACAACAAACTACAATATCAAATACAAATACACTGAATTTCACAGTTGGGGCATAAGAAAGCAATATCAGCTGTTCTAATGCGTCAACCTGTACTGGTTCAGTCATGGGTTTGGCACAAAGCAGAGGCATTGAAATTGTTGCTGGAGATGTTGCTGTACAGCATGAACTCTAAATCAAAAGGGTTAAGAAAAGAATAAGGAAGATTATTAATTTAGTTTCACAACAAAGTTGGAGCCTGCAACAAAGATGGTGTTTTCCTATGCTTCTGATCATCCTTACTCTTTGCTGTTTTTGCATGACATAAACCGCAAACACACATATTTTTGTATATATCTTTGCGCGATAAAAACTAATAATCGTTACGAACACTATAAGCAATAGTTATTATTCCCTATGATCCTCCACCCCACCCCCTCTCTCTAGGAGAATGATTCATAGAATCTATGAAACATATTCATAAATTCCATGAAAGACTTTTGTAGGTCCTATGTAACTCATTCATAGTTATTATGACAGATTTTCATAGATTTTTGGAAGCTTTCGTAGATTTAGCTTCATATAATCTATGAATTATTTCATAGGCGGTATGAAATATTTTCATAGAATTTATGTAGCAATTTCATACATTTTACGAAGTTTTCATAAAAAGTTTCATAAACTCAACTTCATGGATTCTATGAAAATCTTTCATAGATTCTATGAAATGTTTCTTTGACTGAAAAATAATGAAACATTTCATAGAATCTATGAAGAAATTGATAGGTATTATTAAGATAATTCTCTCAGTGTAGATTAACATATACGAGATGAACCAACTCGCTCATATGACGTTTCACTTTTTGCTTCTTCCGAAAGAAATCGAACACCTGTCAGCTGTTTTGCTGCCACACCGAACAAAATCCTCCATTTTTAATTTTGCGCATTCACGATGTTCATATAATTGGTGGATCACTAGTATTTGAATCTATGATTAAAACTGTCACTGGAAACCTTGGAATAGTTGGTATTTCATGGAGAATGAAAACAAAATTTGGTTTTCACAATATAAGTTTTTATTGGAATCTATCTCGAAAATCAATCACTCACATTCGACTCAAATTGGGTTTATCTAAGTAGAAAATTTCGTTCGCCTGACTCCATGTTTGTTCCTAAGTGACAGCACATTCGAAATAGAGAAACCAAAATTTGTAATGAACAGTTTTGAAGCATATTATGTTTTCATTCGACTTTAAATGACAAGATTGTGATACCCAAATCAACTTTCTTTCGTCTAGAACACGAACGAAAGCTTTTATTCGAGATAGAGACACAGGCTGTATATTTTTATACCGTCGGTCGCCGGTGGTGCAATGACTAATGCGCGCGATTCTTGTATATGACAAAGTGGGTTCGATCCCTCCTTTGACCGACAAACTTACGTTTCTTTTGACGGCGGTCACTTCGGTTAGTGACGGTGGCACTATCGAGAAACTAACCGCGAAAAAGCATTTCATAAAACCGTTTGGAGTCGGTGTAAAGCCCGGTATGCAGTTTTTATGAAATTATAATGAATGAATGAATTATAAATTATAAGTATAAAAAATAACGAAAATTTCATGAACAGAAAATATTGCTCACTTTTCATTTGCTCGGTACTCAGCATTTAGGGAAAATATCGTAAGCAAAACCAATTACAGAGTTGTTACGCCAATGTTATTTCGTACGAAAACATGTGTTTCATACTAACTGTTTGGCACCGGAATTTTGACATTTCGATAATTTTAACAACAAGAAGTAACACCACACGCGTTAAAAATAAAATGGAGTGCGTGGAGGAATTATAAATAAATAAATGGTCTCCCATTACATCCCATGAAGGGGCAGGGGAGAGCTTCTCTAATCACTGAGAGGTGCGCTTTCCAGTTTTCACCCACTGATTGGGACCTACAGTTTTATACCGATTCCGAACGGTATTTTGAGAAGCATATTCATGGCTAAATACTCCATAGTGTCGCCGTCACTATACGAAGTGACCGTCGCCGAAAGAATTATTTTATGGGGATCGAATCCCGGATCTCATGTACAAGAGGCGGGCGCATTAGACACTGCGGGAATTATAAAAGGTAAATCAAAGATAGGTAGTTACTCTCTGCAATAAAATATTCAGTTAGAGATATATGACAAAATTTCACAAGAATTGAATACGGGGCTTAAACTTAGTAAGCACACAACTCGTTGATTGTGAAAAGCTCACCCTGATTCTGATGGGACTCATGGATTGTAATGGAAAATATTTATTTTATAAATAATTGTACACCAACACTTCATTGCCTTTAGTTTATTTTTCCCTCATTGTATCTCCTTTTCACCTCGATTTAATTGCCACAAATTCCAAACGTAATAATTTCAGTTGATGTGTTTTGTACTATCGATACACGGTTGGAATTTTGTGAAAAACACATAGAGCAAACCTAAATACTTCCAGTCAAAAAAAAAATAAATGGTTTCCCATTACATCCCATGAAGGGACTGGGGAGAACTTCTCACAATCACTGAGCTGTGCGCTTTCCAGTTTTCACTCACTGATTGGGACCTACAGTTTTACACCGATTCCGAACGGTAATTTGAGAAGCTTTTTCATGGCTAGATACTCGATAGTGTCGCCGTCACTATGCGAGGTGACCGCCGCCGAAAGAAAATTTGAAGGTGGTCAGTGCCGGGTTCGAACCCAGGATCTCATGTACAAGAGCCGCGCACACTAACCATTGCACCACCGACGGCCACTTCCAGTCAGCTATTGCTTTTTCTCTTTCTAACTTTCTTGAATTTCATGAATAATCAACTTCAGATTCGATCAGCTGTTTCATCGATGCCGAAAGGTTTTGTTCCGATCTGTGCGTTTCCACTCTATCTATCTGTGCGATTTTTCCACTAAACTTACTTACTTAGTTAAGCTAGTCTGTAAGGATTATAATCCATAGACATAAATAAATAAGGTCTACGTAGTATAATATTTGAACTGTTTCTTTGCAATTTGCAATTTCGTTATTTTATAAAAAAAAATTGGTTTTCAATTTGATCGCATTTTTGGTTTGTTTTGCTTAATAAAATTGCTGTGAAATCAGCTGTTTCCGATTTAATTTTATGGTATCTACCATTGTTGCCATCATTGTGGTGTAAAACACAGTGTTCACTTGACATGTTTAACATAGTTATTTTGAGCCCAAAACCAGCTGATGTTTCATACAATAATCATATCAATAATCAGGTCAGTTTTTCAGTCAGTGGTGATCATCGTTTCTTAGTTAAATTGTGGTTAAACATCGAATTTTGTTTTCCAGACAATTGTTACCAATGATTTAACCAACCAATGTTGATTGGTTAACTTGTAGTCTGAACCATATGATTTTAGCAATCACATAACTGATTGCCATTGTGAGAAATTTAAGATTGTATAAAACACATGTTTCCGATTTGAGTATTTGTACTTTTTTTCCATAAATTTTTGTTAAAATGAATTCGATTTTATTCATTAATTTATTATGTATTTTACATAATTCCACTTGGTTGTTCCTATTTAAACCTCGTACTCAGTTCTTGCAAAATTTTCGTAAGAAAATTTGTAAGTTATCTGTAAACGAAACATTTTGTTGCGGAGAGTTACCACCTATCTTTGATTTGATGTGCAAATATTGAGATAAATGACAAAACTTCTTACGAAATAATTCGCAAGGACAGAATACGGAGCTTTAAAGTAAACAGTCTGCAAAATATCACATGAGGTGACAGGGCACACCCGGTTGGAACGAAGTTCCTTTCGCTATATACTATGTACTAGTTAGTTCCAACACGCCTAAGGCGCCCGTTGAAAAATACGATAATTTAAATGAATCTTTAAGAAAATATACTTTTTGTTAAATGATAAACTTTGTTTAAGAAAATTAATTTTTTATAGAATGTATTTTTTTTTTTTGAAAAAAGAAAAGTATATTTTTAGGTCCTATTTTGTAACAATATGTATTATACTTTCCCGAAAACGTGCTTTTTTTAAGAGAGGTTCTTTTTTATTAAAAGCTAATGTTTTTTTTAAGAAACGGTACTATTTTTAAGAAGAAGTACTTTGCCTAAGAAAAAGCCATAAGAATATGAATTTTTTTTGTAAGAAAATGTATTTTTTAAGAGGTGGCATTTTTTTGAAAAAAAAAGTTTTTTTTAAGAAATGGAATTTTTTTTGAATTGGTATTTGTTTCAAGAATAGGTAAATTTTTAAGAGTAGGTACTTATCTCAAGAAAAGTTATTTTAATTTACAAACAATTTCCACTTTTTAAAAAAAGGTAGTTTTTTAAGAAAAGGCAATTTGTTGTAAGAAAATTCACGTTTTTAAGGAAAGATACTTATTACAAAAATTTACGTTTTTAAGCAATGGTACTTCTTTAAGATAAGGTATTTTTTTATAAGAAAAGGTACTTTGCTTAAGAATATGAAGAATTATTTTGTTTGAGATAATTTTCAAAATTTTTTTAAGAAAATTTTCTTTTTATAAACATCTTCTACATCAAAATTTACTTTTTATTGGGTTCAAAACTACAATATTTACTAAATATTGGTTACAGGCTCCATCTAGAGAACTTCCCATTTAACAAGAAATTTCCCAACATATGTGAGACATCTAGTTAGTGTAGACACAAACCAAAGCAAAAGTATACAATATTGTTGATAATATGGGTATTAGAATAATAGTGTTAAAACAAAAGTTGTTTAATTTTTTTCATTTAGCTTCCATCTTCGTTTCAAATTTAAAGACAAGATGACGAAAATAATCATTTACATGATTGACTACAAACCACGAATTCTTTTTTTTTTGCTAGCATCAAGGAGGCAAAAACGATGTACAAGTAGACAGTCAAAATTTCTCTTCACTTGAATGCCAACAAACAAAACAAGTGAAACCCTACCCATTCTCTGTTCTCTCTCTTACTCTCTTTATTTAATATTTCAATATACGAGCAGCTTTTTGATAGTGTTATTGTATATAACTATACAAATTTCAACCATTTTGGAATAAAATTACATAAACTATGCAAAAAGTATGAAATATTCAAGATATGACGTGGGAGAGAAAAGCGTTTTGAGTGAATTGTTACCACTTTTTGGTTCTCTTTTACGAGGGTTGCCAAATTGCGCACATTTTCTGGTCGTTTAATTCTTGATCGTCTTTGAAGAAGGCACAATGTAGCCATTTTAATACAAAAATTACAATGTGTTGGAAAACGTTTTTCTATTTTCCTGACAATTAAAATTAAAACATTTTGAAATTTCTAAGGAATATGAACGGAAATGGTAAATTCATGTTCCATAGTGTGAAAACTTACATTCGAAGTGATCTGTGTATTCGTCCTGTCAAATATATTAATTTCAGAATAATTGCTGAGATTTGTGTGTATGTGGTAGTGACCAAACATGAAAAAGTAAACAGGGGCGAAAAAATTTTGACGCCAAGTGATTGTATTTATCGAGAAAGTTTTTTGCATTGACGCCAACGTTATCGCCATGATTGTGGTTATAAACTTATTTGATTTAAACAGGCATAATATTGCCAGTATGAAAAAATCAGAAAACAGTGTTGGAAATCGTTATTGCGAATTAAAGATAAGGAGACGAATACATTTGCGCGATTGCCTGCATACTATGCGTTATAGCAAGACGATGATATATGTATATAAATATGTATATAGACAATTTTCGGTAGTTTGGTGATTTGGTTACTAGCACGCTAGCGATAATCGCTAGCTTGTAACGAAAACATCGCTTTAGAAAGTCTTTTTGGTTTGTTTAGTGGCCTTATACTCGACATTTAATTCAGACAAACTGTTGCGACTGATCTATATTTGATTTCGTCAAAGATTTTGTAGTTAGTCACACCAAGCATTCGAAAGGTTGTATCCAGCAAACCCATTCAGAAGTGTTTTGACCGTCATGTTCCACGCTTTTCTTCGCGTGTGTTTTCGAATAGCTTTCGCTGCGGTTCATACAAAAATATATTTATTCGAAATCGGGATTTAAATTGTGCAGTTCGTGGTTCATACGATGTCGGTATTTGCATTATAAAGTGAATCGGTTAATGATGTAGGTACTAATGTAAAAAAAAAATTTTGGCTGGAAATCCGATAATTATGTTAATGGTCAGATTTGGAACTTGATTTCTACCCAAATGGGGTTTCATTTCGTAAGTCTGGATGACAGTGCTTACGAAATACAGGAACCCAGATTTGTACTGAAAGATACAATAAAAAAAATATGTCATGAAAGACAAACCATGGGGAAAAGCAAACAGGTTTGCAATTTCAGCAAATAGTAAAATATATGTTTTGTTGTTTCAGCAAAACTGTTGTCCGCTATTTTATCAACATTGCAAATAGTTTGTTATTATTTGCTATAATATCAAACAAATTGCCTGCTGATAAGTAGCAAATATGGGGTTTGTTAGTTAACCCTGCACCATTTTCCTTTGTTATAACGACAGCGCGCGATTTTATTTTCGGCTTAAGTGTATTACCACAATCAGAGCGATAACGTTGGTGTCAATTTTCTAAATACGTTGTCGTTAAACACAATCACTTGGCGTCAAATTTTTGTCGTCTCTGCGACGTCAAACGACAGCTCTTGTTCTCCATAAGAATACACGTAATAACTTAATAGCTTTCGTTATCGCCCCGATTGTGTTCGTACACTAACTATGTTTTTTCGTTTGTTTTGATCTCATTTTTCGTATAGCGTAAATCATTTGCAAACTAATGTTTTGTTGAATATTAATTACAAATGAACTAAATAAAAAAGTGACAGCCTGCTTCTGCATCACGAACGAAAGCTTTCGTTCGTGTTCTAGACAAAAGAAAGTTAATTTTGGTTCCACTATCGTCTCGTTTCCAGTCGTAAGAAAACATAACATTTTTCAAAACTTTTCAGTACAAATTTTGGTTCTCTATTTCGAATGTTCTGTCAGTTCAGTTGGGAACAAACATTGAGTCAAGCGAACGCAAATTTCGATTTAGAGGAACCCAATTTCAGTCGAATATGAGTGACTGATTTTCGTTCGCTTTTCGTTCGAGATAGAGAAACAGGCTGTAACATTAATTTTGGGTCCAAGTTTTGCTCACGATATTATTTATAGTCTTGAAATAGGTCGTAGTAAAAATGGCGAAGAATGACGATAGTGTACAAAAAAGGATAAGGATTACGTTCAAGGGTTAATAGCAAACTTTATTTTTTGAGTGTAATGAATGTAATTTATGATATCGTTCGATTAGAAAGGACAAGATGGCCGAACACAAATTACGCGGTTAACACGAGTTCGTGCTTTTTTAAAATATGTATTATTTCCTTTCAATATTTTTAGTATTTAAAATATTTTGTACAACACTTTAAAATCTTTACTATATTGTGCTGAACAGTATTTGAAAATATGTTTATAACTTATATAATTTCATATAAGTTATACAGGGTGATTCAGGAAGTTCCGGACAAATTTCTCCAGCGTATTCCTTGGCTCATTTCATGAAGAAAATTCCACTAGGACCATGTCCGGAAATGCAAGGGTGCGAAATGGCAGCGGTTTCAAAATTTTCGGATTGGCGGTCGGAGGGTAGTAGGGTAAAGTTGCTAACTTCTGAGCCAGAGGTCGGATTTTTTTTGTTTTTGGGCTTGTTGGAAAGGTCTTTAAGAGGCCTTTCAGAATTAATTAGAAAAGAAGTAGAAAAAAGTCAAATCGCCGAGATACAGAGCTTTCGAAAACAACTCGAATTCGTCTTTACCGCTTGGATGATGGATGTTCGAATTCGTCTTTACCGCTTGGATTATTGAAAATTTTATTGACCAAGATGTTTTAAATACTTTCATGGATTTAAAATATAGTATATTAATATTTTTTTTATATAGCAGTTTCAAGCTACATTTGCCCTTTATAAACGTGCAAAAAATCAACCCGATCTATTGGATAAACCGGACAAATATTATAATGTTATAATTTTATTTTTGATGTGTTAACATCTATATGCACGTGGTTGTTGTCTCTGCCTGAAAATAAGTATGATAGCATTGATGTAGTGGCAGCGAACAAACAGGTCGTCGTCGCCAAGGAGTATTGAATAGTGTAGTAAAAAATAGAGACATTGTTGCCTTTTGAAACATTTATGCCTTTTGTATTGTGTTGTGTAATAATATTGTCGAAATGGTGCATTTATATTGAAATATTCTATAAAGAGAATAAGACTCGTTTATGCTCCTTTACTCAGACTCTCTACATGAGAGCGGGAAAAGAGTGCAATAAGTTCTCTATACTATTCATGGTAGAAATATAATGGTAGATGCAGTACGATAACAAATACATCAAGCCAAAAACAATAGGCATTTTGTTTTTGCTCAGTGCCTGTATAGTGTCAACTCAGCTGATTGAAAAATAATGAAAATGTATACAAAATTGGAAAAAGTGTCATTTACAAAATGCGTGTGTTTTATTTGATATTTTGAAAGTGTTTGAAACGTTTCTATGTGATTTTTACGGACAAAACATTTCAAAAACAGCAATTGTAGGCGAACGGTGGTTGAATCGTATACAAACAAAAGTAAACAAACTTTGATATAAGAGAAAAACTCAGTCCAGAAAGAAGTTCAAATCAGCTGGGCTAGTGCTTGTACCATTTGTTTGTACCATTGTACTATTCAATACTTTTTTTTTTAAATTTTAATTTTTATGACCGATTTTGGTTAATGTATGAGAAATTCATACTACAAGCTTACAAGTCCGGAACATTTTTATAATTGAAAATTTTTTGGTTTTTGTTGGAAATAATAGACAAGTCAGTTAAGCACACTCACTGGCATGGCTTGTTTCGAACTCCGTGACAAGTTGATCATCAGATGCCTAACTACTGTGCCTGAATTGTTACCATCGGCTGATCATCAATCGTATATATGCAAACTCAATTCTGTAATTTACATGTGTGAATTAGTATCGATCGAAGATCCCTAAGTACTAACACACACTGAAAGGTCTATAATTCCAACACATGAACAAACAACTTTTTTCCACCATGTTCTTCTTTTCCTCACGCATTCTCGCAGTGTTGCAGTGCTTTGAGGTGAGTTTTAATTATATCACAGAGTTGTATTTTTCCGTGGTATATCTTCGTGATGACCGGGCTATTTTATTTTCCCATGTAACATTTACTAATGTGTTCATAGAAATAGAACAGGTACCGCGTAAGAAAAAGGTGTTAACACATCGCCCGTGAGTTCGAACCCTCATTAATTTTTTTTTTTACAATTTTTACTGTTTAAGTTTATATTATTCGTCTATTCTAATTTTTATTTTTTTTTTATAATTTTTATTTTGTTTTTATAATTTTTGTTTGTTTTAAATCTTTTTTTATAATTTTTATTTTTTAAATTTTTTATATAAGTTTTATTTCTTTTCTAACTGTCTGTCCCCTACCGAAATATCTAATTTTTCCAAAAAAAAAAAACTCGTCCGTCGACATATCATGGGCCCAGTACATAAATGTGTACCTTATTTTCTATTCATAATTTATCAAAAGTTCAATACTTTTCACGACAAACATTTTTATCATCCCTTTTCGTAAAAGCACAGCCACAAACTCTCTCAATTTTCAATTCTGGCACGCGATTAATAAAACATGTGATGATTTTTTTCGTTTCAATCTCAAACTACGTCACTGAAGCACATGTCAAATACTGAAATTGAAAATAAATTTCAAACCTTTTGAATATTTGAAAGTCATGTTAAAAACTGGTATTTAATATCCCACATACTAAGTGGGGATTTTTTAAATACAGTAAAAATTAAAAAAAAAAATACTATAACATTTTCTTCTTTGCTATGTGATTGCCCTGATAAAGGGCATCCTAAATGAGTCATAGATATTCAACACACAAGCTTCAAGACAGGACAATATAAACAAACCTTCACAAAGAGAAAAGAGAACGAAATATGTTTTAATTTTCTCTCACCTATAAGAACTTTAAATAACGGTTAGTTGTAAGCTCCCCAAAAAAAACACTGGAACTTTGTCTCTCTTTCTCATGTCACACAAATAGTGACTGGAAGCCATTATTGCCTCTTGTCGTGAGTGTTACTCATATGTCTTTTACATTCCCATTGACAGTTTGGTGCAAATGTCAAACAAAAGAAATTGCAAATAAAAACATGTCAAAACTGTTGTTGCAACCCTCCAAACGAGGGAGAAAACAAGAAACACATACAAAATAGTAAAAGAGAAACATAACATAGAATACAAAACAAATACACGGTGAGCTGTCAAACAATGGAAAAGCCTATAAACATGACATAATCCAAATGTCATTCGAGTCCTTTTGTGCCACAAAATACTCACAAAAAGGATATAACACTCGTTATCATTTGTTGTGGTTTTTGTCCATTCGATTATTCTAAATATTTCTAAATAGAAAATAAGAGGAAAAACTCTGCAACAACTAGGGAATCCGGAAAATTTGTGAAATTATTTTGGAAACAATTCAAGACAAAAAACGAATGTTATAAACGATTTAAGTGCCAAATTGTTACTTTTAAAGTTTTTCTTAAATTCGTTGTTGGATTTGTGTATCCTGTGTATTCCTTTCGTGGAATTTATTATTGACTTTTTTTGTTTTTCGGGTTTTTGGCACTGCAACAATCGTTTCGAACGGTGGATGTCGTCATTCCACTCATCATAGTGGACTGTTGTAGATTGTGTGGTGTTAGTTGGTGATAAAGGATAATAAATTAAAAGCCCCCGGACCAGGAGTGGCTGCATTATGAAGTAATGCGGGAATTGGGTAAATATACTTGCTTTACACTTAATGCTAATTCGTTATATTAGTTCTAATTTAAACATTAAAAATAATAATGAGTTTTCTGTAGAAAAGAAATTCCAAATAGTTAAAGGCGTAAACATTATTGACCTATCGTCCCATTCCGTAGATCGATTTACGCAGCTATAACCTGTCAATAACACTATGAATACGAGGTCTTTACAAGCACGTAGGAGATGTGATATTGTTAATTGATTCATTTTCACTTAACACCTTAGTCTACACTGAAATCGATCAGTGTTTATACAATTTTCAGGCCAACTTCGAAGAAAGACATTCCGAAGACAGTTAAAATAGGCCGTCACTTTACTTTAAGGAACGTTCAGCTATAATGAGATTTCGAAGTTTTTCGGGGTTTTCAACCCACCAAACATATGTTTTGCAGTACAAAAATCAGCTGTTTATTGAAATGAAATCCATAGCTTTATATAAAGAGTTTTCCTACACTGCGAGAATAACGTACCTGATAATGATGCATTTGTGCATTGTCTTGATGTAAAAGTTCATCAATTTCCAACCTACAACATATTTCGTGGGATAAATGAAAAACCTTACATCAATTATTCTTCAGATTCGTCCATCAATTTAATGTAAATGCAGCATAAATTTTTTGATGCAAACTTGTAGCAAATTTAATGCAAGTTATTTATCAAGTGTTTTATTAGATCGAGTGTACACTAGTAAAATGCACTTGTATGTTCATATGTATGAAATTATTTTTATCAATTTTATGACAATTATGCGTTATTTGCATGTAAACTTTTCATCAATTATATGATTATTTTTACGTTCAAATGTTATATTGCATTTCATTGAATTAAAACATTGGTGCATTAATTATGTTAAAACATTTGTCAAATTGTCATTACATCAATGAAATGTTACGTCAATTTAATGGAGAAATATTGATGAAACTTTTTCATTGTGCTGATGATTAATTACCCAAGTTCTTCCAAAATCGAACAATTAAGTGCCGGTGTGAGATGGGCGATATCTTTTAGACTCAATAAACTATTGGACTATGATACATCGATTCCTTAAATCCGTGTTATAAAATCGAAGCCAAACTTGATTGTGAAATTGAAATAGTCGTTCCCCCAAATCCTTGTTATTCACTCAAGAAAAAAACCTGCTGCAAAATAGCAAAAGTTGTTTTCTTCCATCAATTGCAAATTATATGCAAGTGTTTCAAACTTAACACTTATGGAATCGTTAAAAGCCGAGTGAGCCTTTAAACAGGATTGCAAATTTTATGTTTGTGGCTTTGGTGAACTTAGGCTCATATATTTTTAATTATTTAAACAAAATATAACGATATAAATCATTATTACAATACAAACTTTATAGAAAAGGTTCACGAAGGACAGGAAAGTTCCTGCCAAGAACGTAGTGCGTGCACGCTGAAAAATATCGGCCCCAGTAACCATGTGCATGTTTGCAAGCATTGTTTTCGTGAATTGATGATCTGCTGCTCTTTGTTTCTTTATTGTTTATCACCTTTTTGTTTCCAGCAGTTTTCAACAAACAAAGCCACATTTGGGTCACAAATACATATATTATAACCTAATAATCATTGTGTTCCAAACATGTTATATTGAGTAGCAAACACAATGTGTTTGCACGCAAGTATATTATATTTGCGACAAGCCACAAACACGTTATATAAGCATCCAAATAACAAAATAAGAGGCTGATTTGGTGTTGGTCAGCGTCATTCTACAGAGGCGGATCAGTTTTGCCTGAATCCCAAGTTCAGACATACATAGCTTCGTAAAGTTTTCCCCGTATGGGGCTATCGAAAGCAGCTTTGTAATCGACAAAAAAAGTGGTATGTATCGATTTGCTTTTCGTGGATCTTTTCTAGGATTTGGCGTAGCGTGAATATCTGGTCAATCGTGGATTTGCCTGGTCTAAAACCACACTGATAAATGGTTTCAATAAATGGTTTTAGTCTTTCACATAATACGATCGACAAGACCTTATACGCTATGGATAAAAGACTGATACCGCGATAGTTGGAACAGACCCACATATCACCCTTTTTGAATACAGGTCATAATACACTGAGACTCCAATCGTCGGGCATAGATTCCCCCAGCTATATACCGCATATAAGTCGATGCATGTGGGCTAGCAGTCCTTCACCACCTGCCGTAAAAAGTTCAGCGGGTAGTCCATCCGCACCAGCGGCTTTTTTATTCTTAAGCCGGGAGATCGCCGTTCTAATCTCGTCCTGGTTGGGGGGTACAATCAACACTATCTTGCAGTATCATTACCTCCTGATCTTCAGTGGTAGCATCTGAGTGGAGTAGTGCTGAAAAGTGGTCTCTCCACATTTTGAGCACACACTGCTTATCAGTCACCACATTTCTATTTTCGTCCTTGCAGGAGGGCAGCCCATTATTAGGCCCGTTATTCGATCTTATTACCCCCTGTGAAATTTTTCGGGATTCACCATTCATCCTGCACAATTCGTTTTTCTCACTCTCCAAATACAGGTATCATTTTAAATCTAGCGATGTCCGATTAATCGATTAATTAAAATTTTGATTAATCGATATCGTGATTAGTCAGTTAATCGAATAACCAAAAATTCTGATTAATCTATGAGGAGGAATTCTGATTCACATACGAACAATTGTGTTCATCATTCAAATAATTTTTGGAAAAACGTACAAATATATACTATACAATCAAAAGGAAACATTTTAACATTTTGAGTGAACAAGGTTTTTGAAAAAATGCAAATAAATCAATTTTCAATTAATCAGTTAATCATAAATACTGTTTTTATCAAAATGCAGATTAACTGATTAATCGTAAATATGGTGGACGTCGGTGGTGCAATGGGTAGTGTGCGCGCCTCTTGTACATGAGATCCTGGGTTCGATCCCTGCTCTGACCACCTTAAAAATTTCTTTCGGCGGCGGTCACCTCGCATAGTGACGGCGACACTATGGAGTATGTAGCCATGAAGAAGCTTCTCAGAATACCGTTCGGAATCGGTGTAAAAACTGTAGGTCCCAATCAGTGAGTGAAAAATTAGAAAGCGCACAGCTCACTGGTTGTGAGAAGCTCTCCCCAATCCCTTCATGGGATGAAATGGGAAACGGTTTTTTTTATGATTAATCAGAATGTGTGATTAATCAGTTATTCGATTAATCAGGTTTTCTGATAAATCAATTAATCGCACATGCCTATTTTTTCTGTTCGAAATATTGTCTATCAGCCAGTATCGTACTCCCGTGGGCCAAAATGAAGCGCTTTACGCTTGAGCAACGTTGGGAAATATTTCAAATATTGTACACTCAAATTTCTGACGATGCGGCCATGTCAACAAACAAAATTGCTGCATCTGGGTTTCGGCAAACCCGCACGTCAGTGTCGAGAAGACGATGTATCCGCAGAGAGTAACAAGTTGGTGTAGATTTTAGAGTGGCATCATTGGTTGCTTTTTTTTTCGAAACTGTTGCTGGAAACAGTATTTCAGTCAACGGCGAACGCTACAAAGCCATGATTACAGATTTAGAGTAATCACGTATAGAGCTGTCATTGTTCTCATCCGACATTTCCTTTCACACTATTCATGATGCGGTCGGCGCGATAGAGAGTTATTTGACGTAAATTGACTTACACCAGGTGAAATTACAAAAATTGTTGACCCAAATTTTTCATATAGTTTTAATGAAAAACTGTGAAATTTAAACGTATTTTGGACTTTTTTTGATATATTTTATTGTTAGTATACATATATATTTGTGGTGTATTTAGACAAAAATTTTAACGCACAAATCGAAATGCCATTGCTGATTTTTTGTTGGATGGTTTGAGACATTGCCTCTATCTGGTAGTATTAAAGCAATACATTCTAACATCCGACCGCCTATCTGCAACACACCAAATGTCATCAATTTACTGAGAGAGTTGGCGTCTCTATTCGTCATTACTCTATGTTCTTTATGGGCTGAAGTGGATGATATGAACTTGGATAATCTGTGGTTTCAGGAGGATGGCTCACCATGTCACACAGCTCATCAAATAATCGATATTTTGCGCGCGATAACAAATCGGCCGCTGTGCAGCAGCAATTTGACACGTTTAGACATTTTCTTGTAGGGTGTCGGTAAAGAGCGTTGCTATGCGAATAATCCAGAAACGATCCACACCCTTAAGGCTAATATCGTCCGTGCCATTCGTGAAATAGAACCAGAAACCGTCAACAAAGTCCAAGAAAATTTTACTGATAGGATGAGGCAAATCGTGTTCCATAAATAATAGGAATATTTGTTATTTCTAACAAAGCCAGAATATATCAAAAGAAATTACTTTTCGTTAATTTTATTTAATTTTTAAAAATATACTTTTATTTGGACCACCCGTTACGGTCAACGTCCACCAGCAGCGCGGATGGCCAAGCGGCAATAGAATTTTAGAGAGACGTCGGACTGCCTCACTTACTAGGGCAGAATTCAAACCGAGTATGAATGAGAACAAAATGGAAACGTTTCTCTGGCCACACACTACGATAATGGAGTAAAAGTGTTCAGACTGCGGGGCTAGCATACAGTTGTATACTAACAGATTAAAGATAAGCTGTGGTATAAGCTCTAGCGTCTTCTGAAAAGATATTGCTCATGAAGGGTGTTAATGGGAAAACTGAAATTTCTGTCGATAGATACAGGCACGTACGCAAGGGGTCCAGGGGGCCTATGCCCACTGAAATTATTTCCTGAAGTGGTGATTTTTGAATGTAGTGCTATTTTTAAACCTAAATTTCAAATTGGGCTCCCCCCGAAAGAATATTCTGTGTACGTGCCTGGCCAGATGTCGTATACCTAACTCTCCATTCAGGTTAGCCTACACTAGAAAAAGGTCATCATTTCAAGATGACTTTAGTATGGCATCCTGACATAAGTATTGAAATGATAGAGGATTTGGCAAGGGCAGGCCCTACTCTGGATGCCACGAATACATCAAACACTATTTTCTCGAGGCCTGAAACAGATGTCACAATTTGTGTTTCCCAACAGAGTAAACACCCAGTCATTCACAAAATATGCCTGCAAGTTTATCTTCTGAGGGTGTGTGTTGACATTCTATTATGCCTTTTCCTAGCAGACGTCCTTCTTACTACTTCTCCAAGACTGACGAAAAATTCGCTAAACATTCACAACTCGCTTCTTAAAGGAGGCCTGGAAAGAGGCAACGTACAAGGGTTCAAAAAAATGCGCAAATAGCAGGTATTCGCAAGTGAGTGAAGTTATAAACGTTTATAACTAGCAAAGACACAAACCATTTTGCTTATTGTGAATGGTTAGGATGAAATTATTTGTAACCTGCTGCGAAAATTTAGCTTTTCCCGGAAAATATTGAATCAACCACAACAAAATTTGCACATGATATGCAAAAACCCCTGATCTATCCAGAAATGGTGCAGCCCAGACGATTCTTTGTTCTAGGACATTGTCACAAGGCTGTGAATATTGGAGTGGTTGAGTGGGCATATCCGGAAAACGGCGGGGGTGGCATCAGTCATGGGGATACCATAAGTAGTCTGGGAGCCCCGGTATCCAACCCTGTCCCCACTTTTTTCAGATTCGATTTCAGAGTGGGCGTATCCATAGGGAGAAAATCCAGATTTCATATGGAAAATTCTGGAGAGGATGAGTGGGCATATCAGAAATTCGGCGAGGGTGGCATCAATCATGGGGATACCATAAGTAGTCTGGGAGCCCCGGTATCCAACCCTGTCCCCACTTTTTTCAGATTCGATTTCAGAGTGGGCGTATCCGTAGGGAGAAAATTCAGATTTCATATGGAAAATTCTGGAGAGGATGAGTGGGCATATCGGAAATTCGGCGAGGGTGGCATCAATCATGGGGATACCATAAGTAGTCCGGCAGCCCCGGTATCCAACCCTGTCCCCACTTTTTCAGATTCGATATCAGAGTCGGCGTATCCGTAGGGAGAAAATTCAGATTCGGATGAGTGGACATATCTGAACAACCATAGGGGTGGCATCGATCATGGGGATATCATAAGTAGTCTGCGATCCCCGGTATCCAACTCCGTCCCCATTTTTTACAGATTCGATTTCAGAGTGGGAGTATCCCTAATGGAAAATATTGTTATCATTGTCAAATTCTGGAGAGGATGAGTGGACATATCTGAAAAACCAAAGGGGTAGCATCGATCATGGGGATACCATAAGTAGTCTGGGAGCCCCGGTATCCAACCCTGTCCCCACTTTTTTTAGATTCGATTTTAGAGTGGGCGTATCTGTAGTGAAAAATATCAGTTTTTATATGGAAAATTCTGGAGAGGTTGAGTGGGCATATCGGAAAAACGGCACGGGTGGCATCGATCGTGGGGATAGCATATGTAGTCCGAGAGCACCTGTATTGAACCCTGTCCCCACTTTTTTCAGGTCCGATTTCAGAGTGGGCGTATCCGTAGGGAGAAGATTCATATTTCATGTGGAAAATTCTGGAGAGGACGAGTGGGCATATCGGAAAAACGGCGGGTGTGGCATCAATCATGGGGATATCATAAGTAGTCTGGGAGCCCCGGTATCCAACCCTGTCCCCACTTTTTAGAGATTCGACTTCAGAGTGGGGGTATCCGTAGGGAGAAAATTCAGATTTCATGTGGAAAATTCTGGAGAGGACGAGTGGGCATATCGGCAAAACGGCGGGGGCGGCATCTGCAATGTTGCCAGATGTTGCATTTACGAATGTGCTGCGCATCAGATGCAGAGCACTGATGCATTTCGGAACAGAACCCTTGTCTTTACACATGTTTGAAATTTGTTATAGCAAAATCATAACATGCGGTTGCCGAGTAGACGACGACACGTCCGAGTAGACAAGTGCTGAGGTCGTGTGTAAAAAATTCTTTGTAATGTTAAGATAATTTATTATTAATTTAGCTGGGAGCAGTTTCCAAAAAACCGACATTTTTTAAAACCCTGTTTTCGGTTTGTTCGAAAAATCAGTTTTTTAAGAAACAGGTTTTCGGGTTTACATTTTTTTCGGGTTTTTGTTTGAAATTAAATTAGATACATATGTTTAGCATATTCTTATTCGTGTGTAGAACTTAAAGTTCTGTTTAAAATTGACAATTACGTTTTAATTTTAAATTAAAATTTAAATCATATTTAATATTTAATATAAAAGTTAAAAGTTTTATTCAAATTCGCAATAAACCTATTTTAATTCTAAAATCATGTACAAACTTTAAACAGGTTCTCATGTATGACAATCTTAGTTTATTATATTTATATATAAAATTATTTTAAATTTTGAAATTTAAAAAATATTCATAATTAGTGCTTTCTCAAGTCATAAAATCTTGTTAAAATTTTTAAAATAAATAAAATCATATTTCAAAATAGAAATCATAGAAAATAAGCGTCAACATACATTAAATGTGGCTGGGCTTATTGTCGCCCAAAAATTTGGGGTATAATTTCATAAAGAAATATAAACCCCAATAAAAATATTAAATAAGGCCCGAAAACCATAAAATGTTATGTTGTTGTTTTGCGTATATTTTTTCGAACCTAAATTCACTGTCAATTAGGGATGTATTTTCGTGGAGCTTAATTGCATTCCGCTGAATGAAACATTTACGCTTGTTAGAATAGATTACACTGTGCGACTGCCCAAAATACCTGGGAAGTGATACTATTTCTCTTGTAGGTGTTATGGAGTAAAACACGAATCCATTTGTGAAATTTCCCAAACACCCCAAAATCTTGATTAACGGGTAAAAAACGGGGTTTCGTACCTTTTAGGTACATTAACTTAGGTAATTCCACTATACTCGAATCTGGATTTTTATTTTTTAACTAACGGGGCACCCAGTGGGTAAACCTAATTCAAGTAAGCAGAATAGGGATGCTAAACGGATTTTCGAAATCCCGATCCCGACATCCCGGGATTTTCGGGATCCCGAGATTTTCCGGGATTTCGGATTCTATTTTTAAATTTGTTTGGGAACAGGTCTATTTTACGGCTTACACTCCAAATTAACCACAAGGGGGGTAGAATACTATATTCTAAGCAAAAAAAGTAAAATAACAAAATAGGGGCTAGTGCATAGTTTCGAATTTATGGGCCCCGAAATTTCGGATATGTGAGAGGGTTATGGCGTTAACGTACCGTGTAAAGCTCTTGATATCAGTGTTTTGTATAAAACAATTCAAAACAAATTCATAAAATAATGAAGCTTTTTTTTATCGAGTTATCGGATGTTGACATTTAGAATAAAAATCGCTTTTTTTTTACTTTTCTCAAACAAAAATTATTTTAAAAACATCGCGCGATTTTTCGAATATTGTTTTTTTCAAACAAAAACAAAAATTATTTTAAAAAAAATGTTAAATTTTTGTTTGAGATACGTAAACATCCGATAACTCGATAACTAAGCGACTTATCGAAAAATGCTACATCATTTTTTGAGTTTATTATGAATTGTTTTATACAAAACACTGATATCAAGAGCTTTACACGGTACATTAGTGGAGAAAGTATCCGAAATGTCGGGGTCCATAACTCCAAAACAGTGCATTTACCCCGATTTTGTTATTTTACTTTCTTTGCTTAAAAGGACATGTTCTACCCGACGCAATAAATTTTGTTATTTTTGGAGAGTAAGCCGTATAGTAGACATACATATCGTCGTACCGGAGTTATCTGCACGTACATCCAAAAAAGTTTATTTTGGGAAATTGAATTTAAAGTTTCAGAAAGGTATATCAAAAAATTGGTACGCAAAAAGTGTTCCTATATTTTTTTTAGATGTAATGGTGGGGATTCTTCATTGTTATATGGAATAATATCAATGGTCATGAAGACAATTTTTCGAGTTATGGCAATTTTTTTCTTCAGAAAAATTTTGTGATTTAATCGTATACGCCACTTTTTGTGAGAAATTGTTCAAAATGTGGGATATACGTGTCAATGAACTCAAAGAAACATGTTAAAAAATGGTTACTTTTACATTTGTTTTTTAAAAACACTAAGGTTCGTATTTATATTGTTGCTATTTCATTTGATTTATTATTCGAAATTAACCCTCAGTAGGTATTTGGGGAAGATATGACACAGTAGTAGAATCTTACTAAAAATTACTGAATTGATGATTATAGTTAAAAACTTCAGATGTAGAATAATACAGACATTTTTAATAATATTATTTCAAAAATATGTATATAAAAACAATTAATTAAAAGTCAATAGACATCGCCTATTTGCTGACAAATTACCAAACAATCTGTTTGAAATAGAGTTTGATAATTTAGTCCGAAATAAAATGTCATCAGAGAAAAAAAAAAAGACATTGGAAGTCTGTATATTTATCTTCCGGAAGATGTTAAATACTTTTCTAACTTAATATCTAGAGAAAAAATTGCTTTTTTATTCTCTTTTATTATTTATCTTCAGCCGAATTTTCATAACGAAAACTTGTGTTCGAGTGGTATAAATTTGTCTTTATATTTTGATTTTTATAAATATTTTAGTTTATAACAATTACTGTTCTATGGAGTATTGAAATTGAAAAATTATTTACTTTAATATTTAAGTTTATTATTAGAACTCAGTTTTTTTTTTTAAATAAAGTTGTTAAAATAAAACTTACCACGCTTTTCTTTCATGAGTAATATACGTGTTATTTGCACATACGTGGAGAAAACGTAACAATTTTTGAATTCGTAAATTTCATATATTTTTCAGTGTATATCCACCAAATTGTTATATACGATGTTATAACGCGTTTTTTTTTTTGTTTTTATGGATATACGATTATAAAACGCCTAAATATTTCATAATCTATAAGAGGTAGCGACCTGGGGACTAGACAGATTGATAGATCTCGAAAAATTACCTTAGAAAGTGTTCTTATCTCAATTTTTTGGATTTTGTGATATACGTGCAGATAACTCCGGTACGACGATATGCCAAAATTAAGTTACGTTAAGATGTGTTATTATACCTTTTGTAGAGCGCCATTGGGTTTTAAACCCTTTTTGCACAATTTGCATTTTGCTTGGGTGCGCCTTTCGACTCTTCCAAAAAATAACACCACACTGAACTTTTGTCATTGTTTTTAGTTTTGTTTTTCATAATTAATAATAATCCCGAGATTTTAATAAGTAAATCCCGGGATTCGGGGTTCATCAATCCCGAAAAATCCCGGGATTTCCCGTTTGGCATTCCTAATGCAGAATCGAGTGAAGCTAACCGTTTTTCTATGATGGCTCTTGTTTTCTACTTATATACGCTGAAATATAACGGCCTCTCTAACATATTCATTAATATGTTTCAAGTTTACAGACAAACATGTATGCTTTTTCATGGAAACATATCCGTATTTCCCCCCAAACATAATAATATTTAAGAACGAATTATTCTTTGATTTCAATATATATGTATGTATTATTTATTATATATATATATAAATCCACATTTGTAAATAATTAATACAAAAAATTAAAAGATTTAAAACGGTCTTTTTTACATTTATGTGCATGGAATGCATTATTTGTTTTTTTCATGAATCTGCTGCTTTCTTGCTTCTCTTTTCTTTATTGTCTCTCACGTTTTTGTTTTCGGAAGGTTTCAGCTATGCGTTGGTTATCACTACGCGTTGGTACACAAAGAACATATTTATATACAAATCTAGTTCATGGAAGCCAAGCGTTTATTTAACAAATGGTCCGTCGTTCCGATTTTCTCAGTAAAGGCTCGGACAGACAAAGAGCTTCACGTTGTTGCGTTTTCCAGTTTCTTTCGTCAAAATCTTTCTCACTTTGGTAGCACACATACATATACACGAAACACATTAACAAAAACCAAAGTAACATCACAAACCATTTAAGCGTCCGAGCCTTCGTTTATTCTTTTTTCACTGATCAAACGCTTTTTATATCCTCTGTCCGATGAACGAACCATTGACGACTGAATACAAAACAATACATCAGGCAAAATAAGAAACAGTTTATCTGCAATTTCCACGCCCATTCAGGAATATTTATGACTCAGAATAATGCAACAATATAGATACACACTTGCAAGATAGACTCTCTCGTTGTCCCTCTTTTATTCTCTTACTCTCGAGAGAGCATAGAGAGTGCACCAAACACAGCTGTATTTGTATCACAAACATAAATAAATATATGTGGGTCGCAAACACATATATTATAACATATTAATCATTGTGTCTCAAACATGTAATACTGAATAGCAAACACAATATGTTTGGGCACAAGTATACTATATTTGCGACAAGCTCCAAACACATTTTATATTTGCATCCAAACTACAAAAAAATACAGATTTTTCAGCGTGATCGAAAGATCGAAAATGACAGTTCCAAGTGCCTAAAAATCGCAATTTTTCACAATTGGTTGCAAATTTCACATAAAATAATGTTTGAAAAATAGAAATCAGTTTCTTAATTCCAAAATTTCGGTAAATTCGAAAATCATTTCATTATTAATTTTTTTTTACGATTCTAACACAAATTGAATAGAAACCTATTAACCGAAGTCAAAAAAACGAGGTTCCCTTTATTTGAAAATTAAGTTTTTTAAAAACCGGGCACATGGTTAATGGGATAAACCCGGGTACCCGGTTTTACTGGTTTTTCGGTTTCAGTTTTGGACACTCTAGCTGGGAAACATAAAAATGTATGAACATTATAAATATGTAATTCATATTTTTTTTAGGTCGTTCTAAACATGCTCTTTTGTAGGTCTTCTAGCAGGTCTTCCTTTGCATTTCTCTGAGGAAGCCTTCCATTTGCACGCCCGCAAGAAGGCCTGAAAGAGAAGGCCTTTTACTATGCCTTTTCTCTGTAGGCCTGGCGAGAGAAGAGAAATGTACATGGAAAAAACCGGTTACCCGGTTTCAGCGGTTTTTCGGTTTCGGACACTCTAGCTAGGAAACATAAAACCGTATGAACATTCTAAATATGAAAATAATAATTTATATTTTTCTTCATGTCGTTCTAAACATGCTCTTTTCAGGTCTGCCAGAAGGCCTTCCTTTGCAATTCTTTAAGGAAGCCTTCCATTTGCACGCCCGCAAGAAGGCCTGAAAGATAAGGCCTGGCAAGAGATGAGAAATGTACAGGCTTCGCCTTCCTATAGTTATGTTAATTCGAAATGGCGATTGCATGTGTAAAGTGGGCCTTATGACTGCCTTTATAGGCTTGATAGAAGGCATGCAAATCACCTCTTTTGCTGCTGTGTGCTTTAAAACACACACAATCTTTTCTTAACAGAAGTAGGAGGGACGTTTCGAGACTGGTGTTAATCCGAAAACACGCTGTGAGATTTGGATATCTTCACAATGGACGCTGCCTAAATTGGTACACGCAAGGAAAAAAACTCGTTCCTCCCAAACGAAATCTCAGACAACTGAAGTTCGTTTTGGGGACTGTAGTTGTGAGAAACGAACTTCTGTTAAGCCTTACATGTCATTTCGTTTGGGAGAGCCGAAAAATGTTTGCAGCAAACAAGTTATGAAAATTTTAAGGTGAGAAAAACGTTTGACGGAAAACGGTTCCACCAATTATTCTTTCGGTTACGCAATCGAGATGTAGTTACTCCAAACTAAGAAAAAGTTTGCGAGAATTGAAAATCGTTTGCAGTAAACGAGTTATGAAAAACTAGAGGTGAAAAAACGTTTGCGAGAAACCAAAAACCACCAATCGTTCTTTCGGTTACGCAACTGAGTTGTAGTTACTCCAAACTAAGAACAAGTTTGCGAGAATTGAAAATCGTCTGCTGTAAACGTGTTATGAAAAATTAGGGCTGAAAAAACGTTTGGGACAAACATTACTTGTACCTTAAAACTTTTATTTATGGCTTCCATAAACTGTTTTCGTTTAAATTTCCAACTTTTATGGTTTTTGTTTTACCCATAAAGTTTGTTTTCAAAAAGTTGGAATTTTTGTTTATTTTTTCACTGTCTACTTACACCTCTGTCTCGCCTTGCATTCAAATAGCAACCAAAAGCGCAGCAAACTACAACGCGTCAATTGTTCATCCAAGATATACATACTTATATTGACAAGGTATAAAAGCATTAGAGTGTGTGATCACTCTGATGTGTATGCCTGAGTGTGTATGCCAAACGACTGGTTAAGACTGTGTATATACAGTCGACAGAATGAGAGAAATGTACGCTCTTGGTAATCTGTGCTCTCATTAGAAAAATGGCTAATTTCAGTTATCGCAAAAGTTTTTTTTAATTGGCGGAACATTTAATTTTGTACGGGTTTGATGCAAACCAGAACTCGTTTGCAACAACATGATACACATTTGCCATATACGAGTTTAATTGGGAGAACTACATGGACGGTTGCGATTAATAAATTAAAATCAATCAAAGTATTGTTGCGGCAACCGAGCAATAAACGTTTTTTTTCTTTGCGTGTAGGAATCCGATGAGGTTAAGGACTGGAATTGTTGCGCTTAACAGCTGGGCCGCCTCTAACCATCGTTGCAAGCCTAGTCGGAAATTATAGTTATAATTTTATATCTGCAAAATTTGGAAGCTTTTAGATATTTATGCTATACCCGATCTAGAAACGCCTACTAGTTTCAGTTGGATGCATCACTTTACAACATGAAACTGACAAAAATAAATTTCACTTTGAAATTAGTTAGGACTTTACACATAAGCAGGCAGGCCATATGCGATCTTTCCAACATCTTACTGACCTTAGCACATGCCCAATTATTCTTTAAATAACTATAGTTTCTCTTGACATCACATGGAGGAACAGGCGAGAGCTTTCACAATCAGTGACCTGAACACTTTCTAGTTTTACACTTACTGATTGGGATCTACAGTTTAACATCGGTTCCGTACCGGTTTTCTGGGAAGCTTTTTCATGCCTAAGCACTCGATAGTGTCGCCATCACTAAGCGAGGTGATCACCGACGAAAAAAATTTAAGGTGGTCAGAGCAGGGATCGTACCCACGTACTCATATAACGGGTCCGCCAAATAACTTTTTTTTTTTTGAAAATGCTATAAAAAAAAACTACTGAATATTTTCTCAAATTTCTTCTTTTATTTGAAAGAACAATCCTTCCGGTTAATAATGGAAAATAATTTCATTCAAATGGCTGCCTCGGCTGGCCATGCAGTAGCCTACACGATTGGTCCAATTGTTAAGCACATTATCGATTGTGGGCAGCTGTATTTCACCAATGGCTTCACGAATATTGTCCTTTAAAGCGTCAATTGTCTCTGGCTTGTCGGCGTAACACTTATGTTTGAGGGCACCCCACAAATAATAGTCCAACGGTGTCAAATCGCAGCTCCGAGGTGGCCAAACGACATCAGCTCTGCGGCTGATAATGCGATCTTCAAAAACAGGGCGCAAAACATCGAGTGTAGCTTCGGCTGTGTGGCACGTAGCGCCGTCCTGTTGAAACCAAATGTTGCCAATATCCTCCTCTTCAATTTTTGTGAACAAAAATTCGTTCAACATGGCGATCGCCATTGACTGTAACGGACACTCCTTGCTCATTTTCGAAGAAAAATGGTCCAATTATGTCTCTGGACCAAAATCCGCACCAAACAGTGACTCGTTTTGGGTGCCCCAAATGTGACAATTTTGCTTGTTTATATACCCGCCAAGATCAAAATGAGCTTCATCTGTAAAGATGATTTTTGTGGCAAAATCGCCATCTTCTGTAAGTCGATCGCAGGCCCATTTTTCCCATATTTCCCAGCGTTGTTCAAGCGTATACACAACCATATTCGTTCAGCGGAAGGATAAAACTAATTATCTGTCAAATCAGACATGAGCTAAGTGATGGCGGATCCTTTACAAGAGCAGCGCACACTGACCATTGGAACACCGACGGTCACTACGTAATTTTCCATAGAAATTCTTTTACATGAAGTTAAAAGAACAGTAATCAACGCTTAGTGGCGGCGACACTATCGAGTAATTAGCCATGAAAAAGCTTCCCAGAAAACCGTTCGGAACCGGTGTTAAACTGTAGATTCAAATCTACTACTACTACTACTACTAATTTTTCCCATTACATCCCATAAAGGAATTGGAGAGAGCTTCTCACAACCAGTGAGCTTTGCGTTATCTTGTTTTATACCCACTGATTGGGACCTACAGTTTATACACCGATTCCGAACCTTATTTTTCAAAAGCTCTTTCATGGCTAAATACTCGATAGTATCGCTATCAGGATCTCGAACCCAGAATCTCATGTACAAGAGGCGCGCACATTAACTATTGCACCACCGGCAGTACGTGTAAAACTAGAAAGTGCACAGGTGACGGATTGTGAAAGCTCTAAGCTTCTCAAAATATCATACGGAACCGGTGCAAAAACTGTAAGTCTCAATCAGTGAATGTAAAACAAGAAAGCACACAGGTCACTGGTTATGAAAAGCTCTCCCCAATCCTTTCATAGGGCGAAATGTGAAACGATGGAAAATTTCTTGGTTGACATAATTTCTTTCGCTCTCGTAATTCTTGATATAGATTTCGGTAGCCTAGTATAATCCACAAATATGGAAATCGTTATTTTGATTTGATGGAAATGTATAAAATTCGTTTCTATCACATTTTCCATTTAATATTTTAATTTACAGGATTAATTTGTATTAATTTCTTAAAACTGAAACAATTTGTACGTTTGTCTATAAATTAATTCCCAAAACTAATTCGTATCGCTGAGTGTCTATAGTAAATACTCGTATCAATTTCATTTCACTATTGATAGATCAAGCAAACCGCAATATTATTGTATACAATTATTAATGAGATACAGACTAATGAAATTAAAATAAATAAATAATCTACTACAGTCATTGATGTCAGCGTTAAGGTTGCGTTAAAAAAAATGTCGTTTCGTGTAAAATATAAAAACCCCTTGATAGCCTTGAAACGCCTTGTGCTCGAATGTTTTAGTTTCAAATCATTTATTTATGTGGAAAGTTGTTTGTTTACAGTTTTGTTATAAATTTGTATTTGATAGCCCTTTGACCTCCTTTCAAACGTTATTGCATTTAGTTTGATTTAATAGAGATTTGCTTAAGTTCAGCTGAACTATATCGCGGAGTACAATGAAACGACTGTGGAATTCCTATTGTTTGCTTCAATAAACATAATATAAATATATAAATAGTAATATAAATAATTTATACTCGCTATGCGGTACTTCGTCAGCCAAGGAACGCGAGAACATTTGGGAAGAGTCACCATAAATTTGTGAATCATAAACAAACAAAAAATTTCCCAAACCCCAACAAATAAATATTTTACTTAATCATAATTCAAAGTTAATTAGAGGTTAACAATGAATTTCGATTTTCAGTGGTGAGTTAATATAAGCCGCCATATTGTTAACCAATATGGCAACACTTCTATTCATATTGTTAAAAAAACACCTGTGGTGTCTAGCGTTGCCAGATTTGTTTTCTGAAAAAAACACTATATTTCCTGAGAAAAGCAGCAAAAGTGTGGTTTTGTAACAAAATGTAAAAAGAATAAATTTATATTTCAAAGTTACCTAATTGCTAAAATAAAGTTTATATCCCGAATTTGTATTCGATAGCGTTCCATATTTCCATATCTGCATTTAACAAAATTCCATAACCAAAATTTCTTCAGTCCAAAATTTTGTAGTAAAGGTTTTCCAATTTTAGTGATATGATTTCTAAGCAGGGCACACTAGTCACGGTAGTAGCAGTAAATATGTGTGTAATCATGTGCAAAATCGCACTTGGCTTCTGTCAAACTCAGCTGATAAAAATGTAAACAAAATGTGCTTTTTTGAATCAGTTGTGATATAATTGGAAAGAAATATTTGCCAAATTAATGAAGATTGAAATTAATAATTGAAATTGTTTGATGCTGCAGTTGAATTGGTTTTTCCCGGTATGAAACTCTAACTCGTATTCGCGTCTGTTGTTTAATTCCGCGGCTGTAAACAACTTATAACCAACAAATGTAAACAAATTTGACATTTCCCAAGTGCGTCAAATGAAAAAAATCAAATCAGCTGTTCTAACGATACAACCTTGTCTTTCAACCATGTTTCTAAGTGATGTTTTGGTCATTTGTAGCACATATGTCATGAGCTGTCATTTTTTTCATTGTATTCAGTTATGTTTACAATTTCATCATGCAGTAATATACGGAAGAACAACGTCCACCTGTGCTCGCCATATGTCGAATTGTTAATGTTCAAGTGCCAATAAGACAAATAACCGCTCGAAGTAATGAAAATATTGCTGCCGTTCAGGCAAGTGTTGCTGAAGACAGCAATTTATCGATTCCAAGACGTTGTCAACAATTGGGACTGTCTCAAGCTCGATGATAACCAACTTTTTATAGCCGAAATTGGAAGAAGTTGATCTTGACAACATCTAGTTCCAACAAGACGATGCTGCGAGCCACACAGCTCGTGGTACAACCGAATTACTGGGAGGAAAGTTTGGAAATTCGATTATTTCAAGAAATTGTGACATTGAATGGCCTCCAAGAAGTTGTGATTTAACACCACTAGACAATTTCTTATGGGGTTATTTGAAGTCATTGGTCTTTAGCAATAAACCAGACTCTCTTCAAGCTGTACAAGTGAATATTGAAAGTGCTATTCATGATATACGATTTGATTTAGTGCCAAAAGTGCTCGAAAATTGGGTGCATGGAATTCGTTCCTTCAACAAAAGACGTGGAGGCCATTTTAAAGGCGTTTTATTCAGAACTTAATTTTATCGTTTGTACTTCATATTAAATAAAAAATATTTGAATTGCCTTAAAAATTAGTGTGTTTTTCTTTTAAAGAAATCATATCACTCAAATTGGAAAACTATTTATATAACAATTTTAATACGACGTCTCAGCGCCTCGAGGGCTAGCTGGAAGTAATATAAAGGGGTTTTCAACAGAGACGCTACAAAAGTAAATCGATAGGGACAGCAAACGACGCCATATTTTTTCCCGCTCGTTTGACATTTCTCTTCAGTAAGGTTTGCCATTTCATCATGGAAAGATATACGAGCCAACAACGAGTCGAAATTATTAAAATTTACTACCGAAATTTGGAGTCAGTGGCCTCAACTTTAAGATGCCAACTTTAAGAGGCCTCAACAATCAGCGATAAGGCTCATTTCTGGCTGAATGGCTTCGTCAATAAGCAAAATATGCGTTATTGGTCAGATAGAAATCCACACGTAATCCATGAGTCATCATAGCGTCCCGAAAAAATTACGGTTTGGTGCGGTTTATGGGCCGGCGGCGTCATTGGGGCGTACTTCTTCCGTGATGATCAAGACCGGCACATTACTGTGAATGCGAATCGCTACCGTTCAATGATAACCGAATATTTTTGGCCCCAATTGGATAATATGGACCTGGAGGACATGTGGTTCCAACAGGACGGCGCCACAAGCCACACAACGAATGCCACAATCAATTTATTGGAAACCAAGTTTGTGTTATCTCACGAAATGGCCCAGTCGATTGGCCGCCTCGGTCGTGCGATTTGACGCCGTTAGATTATTTCCTGTGGGGCTACGTCAAGTCTATGGTCTATGCCAAGAAGCCAGCGACGATTGATGAACTTCGTACGAATATCGAACGTGAAATTATGCTTGAAAACCGTCGAAAATTGGGTTCAGCGTCTGGACTTCTGCAAGCGTGCCCGTGGTGGCAATGCAAAAGAAGTCGAGTTCCATACATAATAACATCGAAGGTACTTTCACGGGAATAAAGAGTTTCATTGGTATCTAAAACCGGTTTTGTTTTATTTAAAAAAAACTTTTGTAGCGCTCTTATTGAAAAACCCGTTATCTTATGTATACTCGTATTTAAGAGTTCATAATAAAAACAAACATAAAATAAATGAAATTAATATTTAATTAATAATAATTAAATACTATTAGTATTAATATTAAAATAAAATAAATATGTATTAAGTTAGGATCAGCACTTCTTGAACCATTAAAATTTGAACAATTATTATGGTTTTTTTTTAAAGAAATCATATTTAAATTCAAATTCAATATTTAAATCGTACAAACGGAAAAACATTTTATATGATACCTACCATGGGTGATAGCGTAGAAAATGCGACACAGAATTATCATTGAATAAATCTGTTGCGCGTTTAGCCGCAGCCACTGGGGGGATAAGATTCTTAATGTATGATTGATATGAATCCCTTTACTTACTTACATTTATTGGCTATTTTCAAAAAATTAAACATGCGTTCACACTTGCAACATCTTACATTTTCCATGCGACATCGCTGTAGCGAAATTTTTGTGATCAAAAATAAACGGAACTAAAATGGTTTAGGAAATATTGTCTATTGGGGCCCTGGAGTCGAAAGAATGCAGAATAACATTCGTCAAACGTTTAGTTTTTAACATTTCATATTCATTACAATTGGTTTCTTCCTACATTTATTTCATAGACCAATACATACATAGATAATTTTATTCGCTCAATAAATTAAACGTCATAGGTATGATCGAAAGTAAACATTGGACTTTGGAAAACATGGGTTCAATAATACCAGATAGAGGCAATAGTAAACAACGTTCAACAAAAGAACAACAACCGAATTTCGTGTTTTTGTGGCAAACTAGTTGTGTTAAATACAATACAAATGTATACCAATGATAAAAGTCAACAAAAAAGTGCAAAATACATTTAAATTGTTCAGTTCTACACCAAAACAACATGAAAAAGTTAAGTGAACATATTTTGTAACTCCACCTGGTGTAAATTAATATTAAATTTAATTGCTGTCATTTCCACAAACCTACGACGAAGAGTGTGAAATGAAACGTCAGATGAGAGAATGAAAGTATCTATGTATGTATTGGTCTATGATTTATTTCATCAAGATGTATTTATATTAGGTGGTGTTATTGCGGTATCGACAATATCAGTTTTTTTTTTTTTTTTTAATGTTTATTTATTGGTAATATTACTATAAATATAGTATTTAAACTATAATAAACACTAGTTAACAATAGCAATTTTTTTTCTACCATATACACTGTCTCTTGATCGAGCTCTCTAGTATTATTAATATAATAAGGTTGTTTTTTTTACAATTTAGATTTTTTTTTTCTTATTTAAGATGAAGAATAAATAACAAATTTTTGCCAAATTGCAATACAAGTACACAAAAAGTACAAAAAAGAAATACATATGAATTGAACAGTCAGTTGAACGCAAAGATTTTAAAAGATTTAAATCAGCTGTGCCAGCGCTACCACTTGATATAAATACATCTTTTGTTTTGCTTTTTAAATTTCTGTAATTTTTTCCTGAAATTCAATTTTGTTGTAGTGATGGACTTAACATTATCGAATGATGTGGGGTGAAACGTAATGGGATAGGAACATTTTTCATAGATGTTGAAAGATGTTGTGCTCACAAAGTGTCAAATTTGTAACATCTTTGGCAAATTGATTGAAGATGTAAGATGTGGACTAGTGTGAAAAGGTTATAAAAGAATTTTAACATATTTCTCCAACTGGTTCAATCCTTCGCCTTTTTACGCCAATTGGTAACACCAAGGATACGGAGGGATTCTTTGGACTCGTCTTTCCATCGGAGTGTTGGTCGTACTCTTTTCCTGCTTCCATCGGGTACGTTATCGAAAACCGTTCGCGCCGGCTCATCTTCATCCATTCCGATAACATGGCCTAGCCCACGCAAAATGACATAATTTGATTCGCCTAGCTATGTCCACGTCAGAATATAAATGATATAGCTCTTGGTTCCAACGACGTCGGTAGTCGCCGTTTTCTTTAACAGAACAATGTTCAATCAAATATCAAGGGGTTTGTAGTTTTTCAAGGTCGGTAGTTTTTCATCGCCTGCATATATAAAACTAGGTAAATTAACAGATACTACACGTCAGAATGGGTGCGGTGGCCCATGATGTCCGCGACTTCAAAAGAGGTCGGAAGTGGCATGTATAAAAAATTTGTTACATTAAAGATTACCCTATAAAAATGACTTTTTATTCTTCTTTTGATGTTCTTTTTATAAGAATTCCGAAAAAATAAATCATCAGTTAATAAATACAAAAAAAAAGCAAAAATTCATTTGTGACACTATTTAAATTCGGTTGTAACAACCTTTAATTCCGCTGTGACAACCTCTAATTCCGCTGTCACAACCTCGAATGAGGTTGCGATATACTCTAATGATGTTGCGACACCTCTAATGAGGTTGTGTCACCCTCCAATGAGGTTGTGTCCACCCTCCAATGAGGTTGTGTTAACCTCCAATTAGGTTGTGACAACTTCCAATGAGGTTCTGGCAACCTCTAATGATGTTGTGCCAAACTCTAATGATGTTGTGTCAACCTATAATGAGGTTGTGACAACCTCTAATTTCGATTACGGCTAATTCGGTTGTCTCAACTGATTTTTGCTGTAAGTGTGTCAGGACAGGTCAATGAGAGTCGAATGAGAGTCTGGTAGAGCTGGACTTTTGTCTGTCGAGAGAGGGCTTTGTTCCTAAACTGCTTGCTCAGCCCAAAATAGCATTTATTTGCAAGCACAATTCTCCTATTTATCTCCAGGCTGATGTTGTTTTCCTTGTCAACGGCGTATCCAAGTTAGATAAATTCATCTACCACTTCAAAATTAAACCGGGTGTCAACGTTCAAGTGCGAACCAAGGTGAGATGTTTCTCTAGTCGTTGACACCATCCATTTTGTCTTGCCCTCGTTAACAACAAGACCCACCTTCGCTGATTCTTTTTCGATTCTGGAAAATTAAAAATCTCGTAAATTACGTCTATGTCGTCAGCATACGCCAGCAACATATGGTCTTGTTCATATTTACTGCAGCTTTTCTCATTATTATCTCCATTAAGATGTTGAAGAGATTGCACGAAAGTGTGTCGCATTGTTTCAATCCTCGCGTGGTACAAAATGGTTCAGTGAGGTCATTCCCCACTTTCACTGCTGATTTGGTGTTGGTCAGCGTCATTCTACAGAGGCGGATCAGTTTTGCCCGAAGCCCCAGTTCAGACATAGCTACGTACAGTTTTCCCCGTATGGGGCTATCGAAAGCAGCTTTGTAATCGACAAAAGATGGTATGTAACGATAGTTAACTACTACCCACTTAAAAATTTGTCATAAGGCAGTTAAAGATTTTTTCCCCTCAAATTCCAAATGATACCCGGGTTTCAATAAATTACTAAAATAATTCAACTATTTGCATGCCGCGTTAAGCAGACCTTGTCTGTTGAATTCAACCGATTTCATTCATACATCCCCCCCATTGTAATCATCTCGGATTATCGTAAAGTTAGAACTAATCAACAGTTCTAACTGTTCGGTTACATGGTATTTCAATTACTGACTATTGATTTCCATCCACTAGACAGGTTGATAATGAGCTCAAGGCTGTTATGCGTATAATCCAGAGAATAATATGCGAATATTTCAAGAAAGACACAGCAGCTAACACCATTTCCTTATAACAATCGACATCTCGTGTTTATACTGATTTCGTTTTGAAATACATATGTTTTCCAATACTAATAAAATCAGCTGTTTATTTTCCTGAAATCTCGAAATGCGGACAATTCAGTCGCAATGTGAACATAGTTTAAGGAACAATATATGCGGAGTTGCAAAACAACACGAACCTTTTTGATTGTTTCAAAATGTTTGGAAATCCAAGATTATTTTTTCATCCGATTACACGATAAAATTACGACATTTTCCCATCTCTAGTTATACTCGTAATCTCTAGTCTATGATAAGAGCAGAAAAATTATCCAAATAAGATTTTTTCCAATGGAACTTAACCAAATTCATGCAAAGACATAAAAAAACATTCTGTAAAAAATCACGTTTTGTTGTGCGACTCGTCAAAAGAAAAGTGCGAACGACAGCCATGAATGTTGCAGTTTGCAATTTAAAATATTTAATTTAATTTAGCTTTCGTCGGTGGTGCAATGGTTAGTGTGCGCGGCTCTTGTACATGAGATCCTGGGTTCGAACCCTGCTCCGACCACCTTCAAATTTCTTTCGGCGGCGGTCACCTCGCATAGTGACGGCGACACTATCGAGTATCCAGCCATGAAAAAGCTTCTCAAAATACCGTTCGGAATCGTTGTAAACTGTAGACAGGTTGATAATGAGCTCAAGGCTGTTATGCGTATAATCCAGAGAATAATATGCGAATATTTCAAGAAAGACACAGCAGCTAACACCATTTCCTTATAACAATCGACATCTCGTGTTTATACTGATTTCGTTGTGAAATACATATGTTTTCCAATACTAATAAAATCAGCTGTTTATTTTCCTGAAATCTCGAAATGCGGACAATTCAGTCGCAATGTGAACATAGTTTAAGGAACAATATATGCGGAGTTGCAAAACAACACGAACCTTTTTGATTGTTTCAAAATGTTTGGAAATCCAAGATTATTTTTTCATCCGATTACACGATAAAATTACGACATTTTCCCATCTCTAGTTATACTCGTAATCTCTAGTCTATGATAAGAGCAGAAAAATTATCCAAATAAGATTTTTTCCAATGGAACTTAACCAAATTCATGCAAAGACATAAAAAAACATTCTGTAAAAAATCACGTTTTGTTGTGCGACTCGACAAAAGAAAAGTGCGAACGACAGCCTTGAATGTTGCAGTTTGCAATTTAAAATATTTAATTTAATTTAGCTTTCGTCGGTGGTGCAATGGTTAGTGTGCGCGGCTCTTGTACATGAGATCCTGGGTTCGAACCCTGCTCTGACCACCTTCAAATTTCTTTCGGCGGCGGTCACCTCGCATAGTGACGGCGACACTATCGAGTATCCAGCCATGAAAAAGCTTCTCAAAATACCGTTCGGAATCGTTGTAAACTGTAGGTCCCAATCAGTGAGTGAAAACTGGAAAGCGCACAGCTCAGTGATTGTGAGAAGTTCTTCCCGGTCCCTTCATGGGATGTAATGGGAAACCATTTATTTATTTACTTTTTTAGTTTTAAAAAATAATACCGATATCATTTTTTTAAATTTATGATTTATTGATAACGCTCATCATTGGCATTTATGAATGAAACTAGACACAGGTGGCTGGAAAGCCGAAAAAGTTTTACCACGATGCCCAAAATTCTGATAGGTCTCCGGGGACTCTTTGGGATGCCCCGAAACGGAAAAACTTCAGCCCGAAATCGTGATTTTTCAAACGATTCAAAATATTTGTTCTGGTATTTCGCCGGGGATTAATAAGTTTTGTATACATGTGTTTTCTTTGGCCAGTTTTTTCCCATATCCGTAAAGAAAATTTTTTTTATTCAAAGAAAAAAAAAAACATTTTACATGAAAAATATTGGTTGGTTCGAAAATTCAACTCAAGAAGAATTTGCAATGTGAAGGAAATCAATTCAACACGTCAGAATGTTACTAAATATGTTTGGAAGAAAAGTCTACGACGGCTTCTTTCACACTTCACACAATAATTAGGGTCCGCAAAATTGTTCAACTTGCGTCGGTTCCAGAACTTCAAAAATTCACGATAAACTGATTCCCCAGCTTGTTCGGACCAAATTCCAAATCTTTCCTCTCGCTCCAGAAACTCTAAAGATTGCTCGAGGTGTTTCAGGCATACGTGAATTTTCAAAGTTTCAGTTACGTCTGTGACTGCAGGAGATTTTTTAAGGTCACAAATCCACATCCGCAATTCTCCACCAAGCCACCATCGCATTGTGATAAAACTTTCTCGGCTTTCCAGCCACCTGTGTAGAGTGTCCAAAAAACAGAGATTTTTTGGAAACCGGTTTTCGGTTTGTTCGAAAAATCAATTTTACAAGAAACCGGTTTTCGGTTTTTTATTTTGGCAAAAACCGGTGGAACCGTTTTCTTTCGATTTTTGCTTTAAATTAAATAACACATGTAGAACTTACAATACATGTGGTTAACGACCATTTCTATTCTTATTCATGTTGTAAACTCAAAATTTCACAAATGTAATTAGTTAATTACGTTTCAAGTTTCATTAGAAACTAATATTTAAAATTAAAATGTTCGAGCAGTAGGTGTATTCTAAATTATTTTATTCTTCAATATTTCGCTAACCATTGGGTAGCATCGTCGGGAATATAAACACAATTATTAATTAAAAATTAAATGAAAAAAAAAATTAAATTAAAATGAAATTTTTAATTAATAATTGTGCTTATTTTCCTGACGATGCTACCCAATGGGTAGCGAAATATTGAAGAATTAAATAATTTAAAATTGACCTAACGCTCGAACATTTTAATTTTAAATACCTACTTATATCATAAGAAAGGTCGAAAGAAATCGTCACATTTAAAAAATCAAAAAATATATACACTCTAAATGGAACACAATAGCGGCATTCATGCAAACGTGAAAGCCGAGAACTTTTGCTCAGCGCAAGTTTCCCTCGCACCGTTGCATGAGGCAACAAGTACTAAAGTTGCTCAGCGTATTTGTGCTCAAAACCATATCAGCTGACCAAGATGGATACATGGTAGCAGTAGCAATTGCATGCATTATGTCTGTGTACTTTTTCTACTGTTCTAGTGCTATCACCTTATTTATCCAGCCTAGTCAGCTGACAACGAAATGTCAAAAGTTTGAACGTTTCTCCATCCCACGTTTACGCAGCAAATCTGACTTGAAGACTTTCCACTTTTGTGCAAGTCGTTTTGTATGGGAAATTTCTTTGTTTTGACGTTTGCCGCGTAAGTTTGCGAGGTTTACGCGTTTACGAGGCTCTTTCGAGTTTGCATGAGGACCACTAATATCGTCCAAAGGACTTCCACGATTTTTCAGTACATTTTCGATTGTTTGGGTATTGGTGTATTGGCGATTGTATCTAGTGAACGATAGCGTCGATTTCGTATTTTCAGACCTTATTGGGCACGGAATTGTTTGCGTAACACTTATCTTTCAGATATACTAGTCTAACGGGATCAAATCGCACCTGCGAGTCGGCCAATGGACTTCCGAGTTTCGGCTGATTGTGCAGTTTTCGAACACAGTGCGCAAACGATCGATTGTAACGTTGGCTGTGTGGCACCTAGTGCTGGCCTGTTGAAAACATACACGTCGTCCCTGTCATCTTCTTCAACTTTTGGGAACAAAAAATCACTGAGCATGGCACGTAGGGATACCAGATTTGAAGCCAACAAAAAAAGTACATCGTGGTGGAAAAACGACAGTACAATTAATACAAAAAGAAGAAAAAACAATTTACAATCTCAGGATAAGTGTAAGTACAATTAGTTTTTATCATTAATTCGCTTTTAAAATTAGAAAAACTAGAAGTTTATGTCGTTATTTTCTCAAAAATTAAACATCAAACTAAATATTCTTCCACATGCCACCGCATTAGAATGAGGACTTGAAAATACAAATTTTCAGATACGAGGGCGGATAAATAAGTACGTTACTTTTTGAATGAAACACAGTTTATTTTTGCATAAAATAAAATTATTTTTCAACATAATCTCCTTCTAGCTCAATAGACTTAATCCAACGTTTCTCCAATTTTTGTATCCCTTCCAAAAAATAGGATTTTTCAAGGTCCATAAAATAGGCATCAATAATTTCATTGTTGGAGCTAAATCTCTTTACACCGAGCCTTTGCTTTAGGTTTGGAAATAGGAAATAGTCACTGGCGGCTAAATCCGGAGAATATGGTGGATGAGGTACCAATTCGTACACCAATTCATGGAATTATGCCATTGAGACTACACACGTGTGCACCCGTGCATTATCTCGATGAAAAAAAACTTTTTTCTTGGCCATATGGGGTCGTTTTTTTTTAAATCCTCGTTAAATCGGTCCAATAATTTGGCATAATATTCGCCGTTTATTGTTTTTCCCTTTTGAAGGTAATCGATGTGGATTATCCCGCGTGCATCCCAAAAAAATGTTGCCATCACCATATTGGCCGACAAACTTATCTTGACCTTCTTCGGAGCTGGTTCACCCGGAGAAACCCATTGTTTATATTCATGATCCATGTTTCATCCACAGTTACAAAACGCCGCAAAAACTTTTTCGAATTGCGGTTAAACAACTCCAAACAATCCATTGAAGTTGTCACACGATTACGTTTATGGCCAATTGAGAGCAAACGCGGCATCCATCTTGCAGACAGCTTTCTTAAACCCAACTGATCATTTAAAATCGAAACCACGCTGCCATATGAAATGCATATGGCATCAACAATCTCACACACGTTTACTCTTCGATCGGCCAACAACATATCGTGGGTTTTTTTCGACATTTTCGGGTGTTTTGACCTCAATTGGCCGTCCAGAAAGTTCAGCATCATTTGTACTTGTGCGACCACAACGAAAGTCAGTAAACCACTTTTTTCCATTGAAATCGATGGTGCACAGTCCGCATAGTATTTATGAAGCTTTTCCTTGGTTTGATTGTCGGTGTGTTTTTCGCAAAAAATAATGTTTAATGAGAACTCGAAATTCACTTTTCTCCATTTTTAAAATAATGCACGTGGTTGTATGTTTTGAACAGCTGTTAAGCGCACAGTAAATGACGGAACTTGCTCAAAATTTGACAGTAGTCTATTAACAAGTGATAAGTGATGGGATCAATGTTGCATTTCATATAACTACGAGGAGGGAAGTTCGAAAAGTCACGGTCATATTGATCCGCCCTCGTATTTTTGAAATTTGGAAATGATTACGAATATTTCTTTTGGAATATTTTCTGCAAATGCTTTTACGGATATAAATTCGTAAAAAGGTTAATCCAAGTCAATTCATTTGACTGAAAATAATTCAATTACTTCTATGAAGTCATGAAATTAAAAGTTTGAATTATAGCCTGTTTTTGTAACTTAATTTTTGATCATTCGTACGCCTAATGACCAGCGAAGATAACTTTTGGTTTTTGTACGCTTAGTTTTGAGTAAAACGAAACGAGCTTTCGTTTTGCTTAAAAATTTGGTTCAGCGAAATCAAACACGAACGAAACAAAACGTCAGATTAGACAATCAGAAAATATCAATCGTTTAGTTTGTTTACAAATGTGTTTCTTTACGCATTTACAAGGAAATTAATAAAAATTGTTGTTTAATATGAATATTTCAAACAAAAAAGTCGCTACTTGTCGCCCCAAATTCATTTTAAAAACATTTTAATTATCTCACTTCACTAACTTTAATTTTTCCCACTTTTCTTCTTGCAATTTGTTGTTTGTTTGTTTTATTTTGTCTGCAATCAGCTGCTTCCAATTAAACAGCTGATAGTGCAGTGTTGCCTGCAGTTTGCTAAATTTTGGTATTTTGCAATAGAAAGAGCTTTTAAAATCAACAAGAATAACACATTGGCAACAATGTACTTTGACATAAGGGCAGCTAGTAAAATGAGCTTTCAATCCGGGACGAAAATGGAACAATATCTCAAATATAAACTTGATCGTCTGGGTAGCAATCGCACGTTTGCTTAAAAAACAAAGTTCGCTGAACAGGCTATTAATGTTGAAAATGGAAAGTTTTTAAAATTTTGTATTTTTTAAAGTAAAACGGTCTTCTACGTAAATACTTATATAAGATTTTTAGTATCAATAAGAAGTAAAGTTTTCTTATTTATTGTTGGTATAACAAAAACAAAAAAGTACAAAAGCAAGTACAGAGGCTAAAATGAAGTACTTTTGCGTACTTCTTTAGGTGTTATGCAGGGCCGGATTTAGAGATGTGGAGGCCCCGGGGCAACAAAGGAGTGGAGACCCCCTGGCCCCACATTATTTTCCAATTAAATTGGACAACATATTTCAGTCGAGTTTTCCAATAAATAATTTATTGTGAAACCAACCAACTATAGATTATTTTATTATTTAACAAACATATGAATATAATCGGAAACAAGAATTATCTGGAATTAAATTAACTTTAATTCAACGTTCGGGACCTTCCGAGCTTTTTTCGCCGAAAAATCGTTAATGATTTCGCTGAAATCCAGTTCCCGAAGTAAATCACTTTCAATGCTCAGGAGAGAAAGCTTTGATAGACGATTTTGTCTCATCGTGGTTCGAAGACTATTTTTTATAATTTTCATTTTTGAAAATGAGCGCTCTCCAGTGCAGTTTGATACCATCAAAACCAAATACATTCTCAACGCAGTTTCAATGTTTGGGAATGTAGCTCTGAAATTTTGATCTTCGAGAATTTGGAAGTAAAATAGTTCCGGAAATTGGTCTTTTCCATATTCCTTTTTTTATGAGTCGATCAAAGACGCAAATTGAACCAACTCATTACCAAGACTAGGTTCTAAATCATCGTTATAAACTTCCACCAATTCCTCTGCTGTAGCCTGCAAAATTTCCAGCATCCATCTTCTCGATGTGATTAAGGAATCCAAATTTCGAATTTACAGCTTCATAGGCATGCAATCTTTCGGTAAGAGAAACAGAAACACATTGCTGGTCGACCACTGGGGTGAAGGCGGATACTTTGTATGTTTCCCTCGGTGACAGATTTGCGTCTTGTGCTTTCCCGTAATCGAGCGGATTCAACCTCACGTTTCTCGTTCTGGTTCTCGAGCGTGATTCTACATAGTCGTCAGTCTGAGATATTTTTTGGCAGCTTCCTCGTATTTATCAAAAATATCAAAGGAAAAGTTGTTTACTAGTCAGAAATTGAATTTTTTTTCCCGAAGTCTCTATTGTGGGGGCCCCTCTTTGTGGAGGCCCCGGGCAGTTGCCCCGTTTGCCCTCCCCTAAATCCGGCCCTGGTGTTATGCATACAGAACTACAATTAGTAAAAAAAAGTACGCACAATGCTGAAAACCTATAGGTCTGGCAATCCTATCGGAACGGCAACCAAAAACGATTAGACACTCAAAATTTCTCTTCACTCGAATGCCAACAAACAAAACGAGTGAAGCCTTAATAATTCTCTGTTTTATCTCTTACTTACTGTCTTCATTGAATATTTCAATACACGAGCAGCTTTTTGATAGTGTTATTGTATATAACTATTCAAATTCCAACCATGTTGAAGTAGAATTACATAAACCATGCATAAAGTATAACATAATCAAGATATGACGCGAGAGAGAAATGCATTTGAGTGAATTGTGACCACTTTTTGGCTCTCTTTTAAAAATTGCGCACATCTTCTGGTCGTCTACTTCTTGATCGTCTTTGTGGTAACGCTGGCTCATTTTCGAAAAAACGGGCCTATGATGGATCCATGCCAAAAACCGCAACAAACAGTCACTCGCTGTGGATGAATCGGCTTTTCCTCAACGACAAGTGGATTTTCCGAGCACAAAATGCATCAATTTTGTTTGCTAACGTAGACCCCGAGGTGGAAATTGGCTGGACTGATCGGCAAAACATGATTTCTCAGTAAAACATCTCATATTTAGCCAAGCGATCAGCCCATTCAGCGAAGGTAAAACGCAACGGATGGACACGAGACTTCAATTCGACTTAATAAGCCTTCAAGCCTGTTCAATTGCTGCGAACAGTGGGGAGTTGATGTTAATGGATGTTCGAGCACAGTTTTAGCTACAGCAGCAATATTTTCCACTGACTGCACTGGACGAGTACGTAGACGAGTTCTTTAGCCCAATAAGGATCCGGATTAACGAATTCGCTTCACAAATTGATCCACAAACTGCGTTGATGGCACTCCATTGTTATCGAATTTATTTCGTTGAGTTCTTACAGTTCGAGTTGAAAACTCATAACTTTGGAAGAAAGTTTTTAATATTTTCCAAGTTTCTTCCATCATAAAGCGACCCGTTTCGTAAATTCCAAACCTTTAACTAATTATCTGTCACTTCGTAACTGTCAAATTGACCATCTGCTTTGCAATAACGGGGGGCTCAAATTCAAAATTTTAGGTGGCCCACCCTTTAGATGCAATTAAAATTTTTACATTTTTAATTTTAAAATTTAGACTGACAGTCTAATTTATTTCCATCGAAATTCTATCTTACATTAATACAATAGACACAATGGCTAGACATATGCCTATTTTTAACCAATCATTAGTTATAATAAATACATCATAAATAATTACAATGAACTACAGTGGACCCCAGGTTAAAGGGCACAATTCTCTCCAGAAGTTCTTTCGTTATGCGAAACGTTCGCTAAGCAAAATCATTATTCCCATAGAAATCAGCACAAAATAAAATAATTCGTTCTAGGTCGCAAAAAGAGAACACACTCTATTATTTCAACATCAACTTTTATTGAAAGTTTTATAATATATTTATCAAAATATTTAAGGAACTGATTCAATGAGACAATTATCTGCAATGGCAAAAATGGAAAAATAAAAAAAAAAATATTTTCTTCTTTCTCCTATTCTTCTTTTAGAAAAAGCTGTGACGTTTGCGCTGAAAACGCGACACAGCAATATCATTGAATAAATCTGTTTAGCCACTACCTGATTGGGGAAATATGATTTTTAATGTCTGATGCCACAAAAATCGAATAGTCGGTAGTTTTGTCGATATTTGGATGCAAATATAACATGTTTGTAGCTTGTCGCAATTATAGTATACTTGTATCCAAACACATTGTGTTTGCTCCTCAATATTACATGTTGGTGACAAAATGATTAATAGGTTGTTTGTGACCCAAATGAGGCATTGTTTGTTAAAAACTGCTGAAAAACGTGACAAAAACCGAAGAAACAAAAAGGCAGCAGGTCTTCAGTTCATGAAAACAATACTTGCAAATATATACATGTTTCCTGAAATATGTTGCTGGCGCCGTTTTTTTCAACGTATATTCTTTCAGCATTTCTCTAAATTCACTAGACGGTCGTTGCTCTTGTGTCACCTCCTCGGCTAACAAAGTCTCATTCACATCTTCTTGCTGTAAATCACAAGCTCTTCGGTAGTCACACGCTGAAATATATCGGCCCCAGCAACATATTTCAGGAAACATGTAGATGTTTGCAAGCACTGTTTTCATGAATTAAAGATCTGCTGCTTTATTTGTTTCTTTGTTACCTGTCTCGTATTTGTCTTTAGCAGTTTTCAAAAAAAATGCCACATTTGGGTGTCAAAAACATTTATTATAACCTATTAATCATTGTGTCTCAAACATGTTATATTGAATAGCAAACAAAATGTGTTTGAGCACAAGTGTAGTATGCTTGCGACAAGCTACAAACACGTTATATATGCATGCAAACAACAAAAAAGACAGATTTTCAGCTTGCAGATTCTCATTGTGCAATGCCATAAGCTCATCTAACGGGTTTTTCAATAAGAGCGCTACAAAAGTTTTTTTTAAATAAAATAAAACCGGTTTTAGATACCAATGAAATTCTTTATTCCTGTGAAAGTACCTTCGATGCCATTATGTATGGAACTCGATTTCTATTGCATGGCCACCACGGGCACGCTTGCAGAAGTCCAGACGCTGAACCCAATTTTCGACGGTTTTCAAGCATAAATCGGCCGATACTGCTGCAATTTCACGTTCGATATTCGTACGAAGTTCATCAATCGTCGCTGGCTTGCTGGCATAGACCATAGACTTGACGTAGCCCCACAGGAAATAATCTAACGGCGTCAAATCGCACGACCGAGGCGGCCAATCGACTGGGCCATTTCGTGAGATAACACGTTCACCAAACTTGGTTTCCAATAAATTGATTGTGGCATTCGCTGTGTGGCTTGTGGCGCCGTCGTGTTGGAACCACATGTCCTCCAAGTCCATATTATCCAATTGGGGCCAAAAACATTCGGTTATCATTGAACGGTAGCGATTCGCATTCACAGTAATGTGCCGGTCTTGATCATCATGGCAGAAGTACGGCCCAATGACGCCGCCGGCCCATAAACCGCACCAAACCGTAATTTTTTCGGGATGCAATGATGACTCATGGATTACGTGTGGATTGCTGTCTGACCAATAACGCATATTTTGCTTATTGACGAAGCCATTCAGCCAGAAATGAGCCTCATCGCTGATTGTTGAGGCCTCTTAAAGTTGAGGCCACTGACTCCAAATTTCGGTAGTAAATTTTAATAATTTCGACTCGTTGTTGGCTCGTATATCTTTCCATGATGAAATGGCAAACCTTACTGAAGAGAAATGTCAAAAGAGTGGGAAAAATATGGCGTCGTTTGCTGTCCCTATCGATTTACTTTTGTAGCGTCTCTGTTGAAAACCCCTTTATATCAATGTTATCCACCTCTAGCCCCATCTGGATAGCAAAAAATATAATTTCTTTGGTTACTTCGGATGCGCATATGGAAAAACGTTCGGTTTAAAGTTTCTTGCAGGAAGATTCGAGAGTTCACTTGGTGGCACCATTCAATGCCTTTCCAATAATTTTCAGTAATACAACGATGTGGAAGTGATGTTTCCAAAACTCTTTTAGAGTGAGATTGGTTCCTTCAGTCACTTCAAAGTATCACTGGAAAAGTTCTTAAGTATAAACCTTCTGTAAATTAGAAATAACTTGGTGGTGAAACCTCATTTTTTTACCCTGGCCAAGAATAACTGAATTTGAAGTCTCGATATATCCTTTAATAACTCCTTGGTACAAAATATGCAACTTTTGGTTATATATATTGAGCAGAAAATCGGTAATTTATTTATTAAACCTTTCCAAAATGTAGCTATTTTACGTAGTTCTGTTAACGTATTTACAGAGCTCTGCTAACATAATTGGTTTGTATCTCTGCTAGTTAAATTCGAATTTATCTTCACTCGCTTCGAGGCATTTACATTCTTAAGCTTGTGCATATTCTTGAAGATAGTGAAAAAATTAAGGGTCCACTGTAAAATGAATTAGTCCGGCGATTCCATACAAACCAACACCTAAACCAAACAAAAAAAAAACAAATAAAACCAGCTAAACCTATAATTAGATTGACCAAATGTTAAAATAAGTTAATTCTCACGTTCACAGTTATATATTTTCATTAAACACACAAAACATTCTACTCCTGCACTGTAGAGCTCAATTACCAACTACAGGATAGAAATTTACCCCTTAAATGATTTATGCGTCATAATCGTAGCACAGTGTTAACTTAACCAACATAAGACAATGAATGATAACATTTTTGAAGGAATTTTTGTACTACCATAGGACGTTCTTTCCGTGCCTGTCGTTAAAACAGGAAGAGAGCTAATATTAAGAGGATAGGGATTACATCTAAATTAAATAAATAGTAATTATGCGAGGAAACCGTCGTCCAACGAAATGTAAGATGGTCACAGCAGGGAAGTGGGGACACCACTTGAGTTTTGCTCAAAACTTCAAAAAATAATGTATTAGACAGATTACTGCCGTTGCAGATATTTATCCAAACTCTCTGAAGGGTTATGCATAGGGAACTCATGATACACACAATTTCCTTATCTAAACCTCTGGAAACAGACTCAACACTGAAAATATTTTCATTATTAAATAGATTTTATGAAGAGATTGGACAGAACTTCTCACAACCAGTGCGTTATGAATGATTTCATTAATTCTCAGCCAAAGAAACATTTTCATCTATTCTATGAAACATTTTCATAGATCCTATGAAAAGGAATTGATCCAATTTGTTCATAACATCTATGAATTCTTTTAATATATTCTATAAAAAGATATTTATGAAGTTAGTTCATAACACCTATGAATCTTCCACCTGGTCTTTCCAGCGAAGTCTTGGTCGTCCTATTTTCCGGTGTCCTTCGATGTCCTTCATAGCCCAGCCAGCGTAAACGAGCTATTTTGATACGCACAACTAGGTCGATGTTGGGATACAGCTCATGGTTCATCTGTCGTCGATACTCGCCGTTCTCTATTATAACATGCAGAATGACCCAGGATTCTGCTGGAAATAACTCCTGTTTGCAATCATTATTCCTTAACGTTACCGTTATTGAAGTTCACCATTTCCTGCTATCGGATGGACGTTCGGCTTGTCGACACCATTAATTGGAATGAAGTTCCATATCGTACGTTGCAAGATGCAACAAAAATTAAACAACTTTTGTTTTAACACTATTATGCTAATACCCACTATTATCAACAACATTGTTTACTTTTGCTTTGGTTTGTGTCTAGACTAACTAGATGTCTCACATATGTTGGGAAATTGGAGTGGAGCCTGTAATCAATATTTAGTATATATTGTAGTTTTGAACCGAATAAAAAGTAAATTTAGAAAAGCTAAATTTTTTTTTTTTAGTAAGTAAATTTTTTCAAAAAAGTACCTATTCATATACTTAAACAAAGTACGTTTTTTAAAAAAATACTTTAACTTAAAGAAGTACCTTTGCTTAAAAAAGTATATTTTCTTACAAAAAGTACCTTTTCTTAAAAAAATATTTTTTTGTAAATAAGTACCTCTTCTTAAAAAAGTAAATTTTGTTTAAAAAAAAACGTTTTTTTTAAATAATTACCTTTTCTTAAAAAAATACATTTTCTTACAACAACTTGTATTTTCTTACAAAACTATATTTTCTTTAAACAGAAAATTTTTTGTGAAACCAAATAATTTTTCTTGAGATAAATAAATACCAACTTAAAAATTTAACAATTCTTGAAAAAAGTACCAATTCTAAAAAAATTGTCATTTCTTAAAAATATAAAATTTTGAATAAGTGATGATTTATCCGACCTTTCGTATTGTATTCAAAAATTAAATTGTTCGAGCGTTTGGTCGTGTTTATTAATTAATTATATTTTTCGATATTTTGCTATCCTTTGGATAGCATTGTCAGGAAGATATATTATTAATTAGAAATGAAAAACAATTGATAAACAAAATTTTTTTTCATGCCATTTGAAAAAACAACAATAACAAAAAATTAAAAAAATTTTAAACAATTGAAGAAATATTCTTGTCATATGAAAAATGTTCTAAGTTACAGCCAGACAAAAATTTTTGTGTAGAAATAGTTTCTCTAATTTACAGCCAGAAAAATAATTTGGTTGACAAAAATATGTACATAATGGTAAATTCAACAATATACATATATATTAAAAATGTTACCTAGTGACAAATTCAATGATACATCAAACAATTTTCGGTGGAATATTCTATATTTTACTAATTAAATGTCTATAATTTTGTGCTACATTATCCGTATCTGCTTTAAAGTTTATTCTCTTCGCTATTGGAGTCCTTATTATCTGTAACATTTCTAACATAAAACGACGTTTATAATTATGACGTGAAAAATAAAAAAATGTTGTTTATCAATTGTTTTTCATTTCTAATTAATAATATATCTTCCTGACAATGCTATCCAAAGGGTAGCGAAATATCGAAAAATATAATTAATTAATAAACACGACCAAACGCTCGAATAATTTAATTTTTGAAAAAAATAAAATTTTCTTCAAAAAATACCTTCTTTTAAAAAAATACTTTTTCTTACAAAAATTAAATTTTTTAAAAGTTGCTTTTCTTAAAAATAAAATAATACCGTTTCTTTTCTTGAGATAAGTAGACTTTCTGAAAATGAGTACATTTCTTAAAAAAATAACCATTTCCTAAAAAGGGTACTACTTCTTTAAAAAAATACCTGTTCTTAAAAAAGTACTTCTTTGTAAAAAAAAAACATTCTGGTTATTTCTTACCGAAAGTACTTCTTCTTAAAAATAGCACGTTTTCTTAAAAAAACATTAGCTTTTAATAAAAGAAGTACATCTCTTTAAAAAAGGACCTTTTCGGGTAAATATAATACATATTCCTACAAAAAGGACCTAAAAATATATTTTTTTTCTTTAAAAAAATACATTCTTTTCAAAATCACTTATTCATCACTTATTCAAAAATACATTCTATAAAAAATTTTTTTTTCTTAAAAAAAGTTAGCAATTTACAAAAAGTATATTTTCATATATTTTCGGTGGTGCAATGGGTAGTGTGCGCGCCTCTTGTACTTGAGATCCTGGGTTCGATCCCTGCTCTGACCACCTTAAAATTTCTTTCGACGGCGGTCACCTCGCATAGTGACGGCGACACTATCGAATATTTAGCCATGAAAATGCTTCTCAAAAATACCGTTCGGAACCGGTGTAAAACTGTAGGTTCCAATCAGTGAGTATAAAACTAGAAAGCGCACAGCTCACTGGTTGTGAGAAGCTCTCCCCGATTCCTTCATGGGATGTAATGGGAAACCATTTATTTATTTTATATTTTCATAAAGATCCATTTAAATTATCGTATTTTTCAACAGGCGCCTTAGGCGTGTTGGAACTAACTAGTACATAATAAATGGCGAAGGGAACTTCGTTCCAACCGGGTGTCCCCTGACAACTCATGTGTTTTTTTGTCTTGTCCTCGTTTACTCCCAAATCCACTTTAGCTGATTCCTTCTCAGTTCTCGAAAATACTGAAGGAACTTCTCGCAGATTTCGCCCAACGATGTCTAAATGACTTTTGCTGCTGATAGTTTTATTCGTGTTGACTGCAGCTTTTCTCACGATGATTTCAATTAAAATATTGAAGAGATCGCATGATAGGGTGTCGTTGTCTGACGCCTCGCCTCGTACAAAATGGTGCGGTGAGATCTTTACCCACCTTTATTGAGGACTTTGTGTCGGTCAGTGTCATTTTAAATCTTGTAAATCTTCACGCTAAAAAGACACCGGAAACGGAATGCGTGCACGTCGGAGGCTATCCTGCGCGAGTAGTCTTGTACATAAGATCGTCTGGTTATTTCCCGCACGAACGATCTTTAATATCTTTCGACGGTGGTCACCTCGCATAGTGACGGAGACACTAACGAGTATTTAGCCATGAAAACGCATCTCAAAATACCATTCGGAACCGGCGTTAAACTGTAGGTTCCAATCAGTATAAATCTACAAAGCGCACAGCTCATTGGTTGTGAGAAGCTCTCCCCGATTCCTTCATGGGATGTAATGGGAAACCATTTCTTTTAATTAATTTTTTTTGATAGCAAACTTACATGAAATTGATGAAAACTTTACATCAACTTGATGTAGTAGTTGTCGTTGAATCGACGTAAACTATTGATGAAATATGGATGAAAGATTGATGAAATGTTCTTCATCAATTCAAGGAAATGTGTCGTAGGATGGAAAATGAGGAAATGTTTCATCAAATTGATGACGGAATTCATAAATTTGATGAAGCTGTTTCTTTCAGTGTCGATGAGAAGCCAATGTGGAAAAGCCAATGCATCCACAGAGAGTAACACTTTGAGAGTGGTAGCATCATCGGCAAATTTTTGGGAAAAAGCTGCTGGAAACTCTATTTTAGTTAACAGCGTGCGCTACTGACTTTTTATGGGCTGAAAGGCAAGATATGAACTTGGATAATCTTTGGTTTCGACAGGATGTCGCACCATGTCACACAGCTCCTCAAATAATCGATATTTTGCACACAAAGTTCAGTAATCATGTTAACAGTTCAGTAATCATGTTAAGCCAGCCGCGGCAGCCACATGAGATAGAATCGGAGACCTTCAACAAAGTCTCGGAAAATTAGACTGAAAGGATGAGCTACTGTGAAGCCAGCCGCGGCAGTCAAATGAATGACTGTGTCATATATAATGGGAATATTTGTTATTTCTATTGAAGCCTCAATATATCAAAAGAATTTCAGTTTAGTTCATTTTATTTTTAAAAAGATACTTGTATTTGGACCAGTACTATGGGTGCCGTCTCCTAATTATTTTCTATGTGCGTTGTAAATACAAATATATGGAATATGACCCACTGTGCGCTGCCACGCCATTTACTGGCTTAATGACATAAAGAACATTTAGCTGACCCCAAACATGGCGACATGCCTAGATTCGGTGAAGGAATTTGAATGGAGGCCAGTTGTGTACGAGAGTACTTAGTACTATATTGATTTTTAACAAAACCATGTGCACGACAACTTCAAAAGGAGGATGAAAGTAGGAAGAGAAAACCCCAAGAACCAGAACAACAAACATTTTTTCGTTTTTCGCCACTTTAAGTGCGCGCGCACTTGCTCAGATTTTGCGAATTACAGAAATCGAAGAGAAAACGCAACATGGAGAATGTGTGTAGAATTCAAAATCAGAGTTTCATTTCTGACAAAGCGAAAGGGGACTGACTCTCAGCGAGCGTTTTATGCAATAAACACAGGCATACACAGAATAAAAACCGACAATAGCTACAACAATCAAGAACACACTAACGGTTGGCGAAAAAGCAAAACGAAACAAAAAATACTATAAAATTAGGAATTCCGAGAAGGAATACAATATTAATTGTCGGTGGTCGGGAAAAAGGATATTTTTTTCGGATATTTTACTAGAAAATAATAGAAACTCCGTGTAACAAGCAACGTGTAAAATTGAGATTGCTGGAAGAAATAGGAAATGCAAATATTGTTTAACATTTGTCCAAGCAAAAAGAAAAAGGACAAGTTGCGAGTGATTCATTGCCATATTGCATTTTAGTTTAGTTTGTAGTCGTGTGTGAGTGTGAGTCAAGTGCAATCGTAAAGTCTAGCAAATAGGACAAAGGATATGGGCCAACATTTAAGCCTTTTGGAGGAAAAAAATAATCTAATAAATACAAATTTCTCGAGCATTTTGTGAAACGCGTTGGATTATATAATAAAAGCCTCAAACTCGTTTGTTTTCATATGCAAAGCATTGTAACCTTAAACGTCAGAAAGGAAGAAAAATCTCAGCCCACACACACGCAGGACGCAAGGAAAAAACTTCTCGTCGCCGTTGTCGTTCACTCACCTCGACCAAAAATAAAATAAAAAAAAAAACTTCCAAAACTAAAAGGAAACCAACCACAACTGCTGCTGCCTTAACCTTAACGGAACATCAACGTCAACATTGAACGACAACAATAACGATAACACACACAAAAGTGGAAACCTTTTGGCCAATTTGAACACAGAACTATGGAAATTTCTTAAAAACAAAATAAAACTTCTAACGACTCACATCCTGGCAATCACCTTAAATTCGTAATTCGCAATATTTCCATTTCACTTCGTTTTTCATTTCCTCTTCCCAGCTTCCTATCGGGTGTGTGCGTGTGTGTGTGTCTGCGTGTGTGTGTGTGTGTGAAAGAAAACTATGGGCAAGAAAAAAGTACCCAGTGAAGATTTAATAGTTCCACCCCAGGACCAGCGTATTTGTGGCACCATATGTGTTTGCCAAATGACTTTGGTATTGAGCTCCGTCGCCCTGGTCTATCTCACCGTTGCCATTTATATGCCTTCAACGCGAGCCTTCAAAAGTGGCATTGATCAGACGCCCGTCATGTGCACCACCACGAGGGCCGTAAACAAGGACAATTGTGATTGGGGCTCGTGTGGCGAGTGGTGCCTCAGTAAAACCTCCGGTGCCTGTATTCAAATCTATGTGAATCTCCGCAATAACGGCACCAATCTGGTCTTCGAAAACTGTACGAATTCTGCCAATAAGACGTGCTACGGCATAGATCAAGATCGGGCGGACAAGGCCCGTTGCATAAACGATGAGTGCAAGAACCTCACGGGGACGTTCAATTGCACGGCGGGCCAGTGCCTCAACATCACGGCTGCCTTTGAATGTGAATTCAAGAACAGCGATTCGCCCGTCAAGTGCTCGGGTAGAAGAGGCAAAATCAATTGCATGGACATAAGTGGTCTGTTTTCCTGCAATCGCGGCACCTGTCGCAAAATACGCACTCCTTATAACTGTGATCGTCGCTGTGTCGACATTCCTACACGCAACAAAAACGTCGTCATACTAAGTGGGGACAAAGTCCACCTCTCCCAGTGTCAGTATGCCATAAATGCCGACACGGAGGAGGAAGTGTGGAACGAAACGGAGGATAACGTGGTCATGGCCTCCTGCTACTTCATCAAAGAGAAACTATCGGATCGCGTGGAAGCCGTGGACTGTGTCAACGGCTCGACGCTTGACAAAACCATGCTAACCGATCTTACCAACTTCACCTATCTCAGTCATTTACATGTGTCCGTGGCCACTCTGTTGCCGGAACTAGCTCCGCCCGACATCGATTTAACCATATCAAATGAATCGAAACTAATGATTAACCTCGAGGGGTGTGTCAACACCCTCATGGATGAGTGCAAGGAGTTCTTGAAGGACTTTGGCCGTGACGGCAGTGATCATAATGCTCGTGCCCGTTTCCCCTGCTTTTATTCGCCCAGCAGGAAGGATATTGTGGTGGCCCGCTTCAATTTGGAAGTTACTTATCGTCAATTTGTTGTGGCCTCAGTCATACCATCGGTGCTATTTGTGGTCTCCTGTTTGGTGTTGTTGTTGTGCCAGAAGACCGTTTACGTGGGAGACGATGCGAAGATGCGATTCAAGGGTTGTGTCGACACAGACACCATACTGTCGAAGAATGCCCTGGAACAGCCTCAGGATGATAATGGTGCCGGCGGAGGTGGTGATGAAGTTATGGCTCTATGAGATCCGTCACGTAAGGAAACTATAGTATAAATATTATAAACAAAATATTTCAAAATGGATGGAATGTAGCTTGAAAGTGCTACAAACTGTATAAAATGTAGAACAATTTCAACACTTGTGGGAGCAAATTAAAAAATGGGTAACTTTGCTGAAGGGCACGTTGCGTATGAGTAATGTAAGCAAATATATTAATATAACGCATACGACCTGCATATGCGGTATAAGGATATCGCACCTTAACTAAGTACTTTACAAAAGAGTCTAACTCAAAATGTACAAATTTAGTAGTACTTTACAAAAGTCAAAAGAGTCTAACTCAAAATGTACAAATTTTCGCTCGAGGCAAAAGACTAGATGTGTTAATTAAAACTATAAATGAAAATACTTAATAATATATTCATATGGAAGTTTTTGACGAAACGCAAAGGAAAATGACGGCAGATTTTTACATCGGATCGAAATGGTCCTTGGTTATAGTTTTTAAACCAAAAAATAAAATCTGAAAATTTCGGGTTACAACTCCTTGGTTGTTAGGGTGCAGTATGCGAGTCTCGTGTATACAGTTTTGTGTCTCTATTAAAGTCCTTTATATTTGTTGTTTCTTATAAATAGTTAAAGTGTTTCATCATATCAAGAAATTTTCTAAATATCTGACATGCTTGTACCACCATATCATACGTACAGCATTGTCTATAATATAGGCCTAACTTTTTTAATACTATAAAACAAACTAAAGTACTCCCAGTTTAAATATGGATCACGTGCATGCCATTGTACTTTATGGCAACTAAAGTAGGGGGGTAAAACAAACGAAAAAAAACTCTTTGAAAACCATGCGGTCATATTATAAATATATGTAAACACTACATATTGAATAGGGTGTGTTGACTTTTGAAATTTTTATACAGCAAACTCAAAGATAGCGCAAAAGTAGCCTATCCTTAGTAGTAATCTGTATCGATATCATATGCTTTAAATTTGTTCTAAATGTTTTAATAAAAAATATTTCCAAAATATGGGTATTAAAGCAGGTCTACAATTGAGAATATACATATGCTTTCATTTCTGACAGAGAAAGTACCTGTTGTCGTTTCCCGTTTGAATTTAGCACCATTGAAAACGGGCATGCCCCTTCACTACAGCCGGTGATTATTGTACAACTTTCGCTAGGGAGTTCAGCATCCCGGAAAACGGACATGCTCCTCCACTAGAGCCAGTGATTGCTGTACAACTTTCACTAGCCCCTCAAGGACTAGTTACTTCGCTAGCTCATGGTAATGCAGAGATATGCCTCTTCATCTCTTTGTTTGAGAGAGCACATCTTACCATCAAATGCTCACAATGTTTTGCAATTATCACCAGCGAAGTAAATATGTCAATCAAACGTATTGTATGTAGATTGACACGGGACTGAATACTGGTAATTAGTTAGATAGTTAGTTTGACAAAGTGGGGTATGATAGAGAAATGACTCTCTGATCCATCCCATGTCCGTAGACATACACTTTAGCCGCTAATTCGACCTATTGTGTACTCTCAATTTCCCCTACTAAGTCATTATACCCTTATGGAATTCGGTGCTATGCATGAAGTTCCTAAGAAAGTTACAGTCTATTCCCTTGCAGCGGAAACCGCCAAGCCTGGTTATGTCCGGTATTGTACCTTCCGAGAGATACCTTTATCGGGCATGTGTGAATGCCGATCATTGACACTGGGAATTCTCCATCGTCTCATTATCCTTCCCGCACGTACTGCATTCACTATTTTTCACTTGTCCAATACGGTATAGGTGGGCTAGTAAGCCCGAGTGACCCGGTAAGACGCCCAGCATCTTGCTCACTTCAGACTTTACCGGTTTCAGCAAGCCTTTTTGTTTTCACGCCTACGGGGTCTCCCCTTAGGATCCTTGTCATCCTGCACACTGCTTCCTGATTCCACAGGTCTCTGTGAGTTGAGTCAGCCCATTGGTTCAACTCAGCCTTCGTCGCCCCAAAATGTTTCACGCTCTCCATACACCCCGTCAAGTTTCCTGGCTTTTGTTACCAGAATATTCACACGCTCAGTACAGCTAACCCTAGTGTGCCCCGGCACCCAGATGATGTTAACTCTGCCGTGCGTGGAATAATCATTGATCACATTTTTGTAGTCAAGAACAGTTCTAGATTTAACAGTTTCCGATGATATTGCCTTAATTTGGACTCGTAGTATTTTCGAGCAGTTTAATGCACTCCGTTATCGCCCGAACTTCTGTTTGAAAGTTTGTATTATGATCCGGGAGACGTAGGTATGTTTTGGATGCCGGATTTTCAGTGAAAAACACAGACCAGTTCTCTTCCCTAGCTTTGAGCCGTCCGTATAACAGCAGGTTCCAATTGGCGTTTATGCCAGCGTCCCATTCTGCCAAGCGTTCCTAGATGGAGTCAGAGTCCCGCAGTTGGCTTTAATCCCACCATCGGATATTCAGAAGGATTCACTCGCATCTTGCAAGTAACAGGCCAAGACGAAATTTAGAGTAACAGGCCAATACCAAAACTTGAGTGGCTTTGCAGAATAAATCAAATGACATTGTTACAAGTACAGTAAGGCGTCAACCGCGTGAACATTTTGATCGTTTCACACACGCAAAGAAAAAAACTCGTTCCTCCCAAACGAAATCTCAGATAACTGAAGTTCGTTTGGGGATTGCAATAGGGAGAAACAAACTTCTGTTAATCCATACATGTTATTTCGTTTGGGAGAACCGAAAAATGTTTGCAGAAAACGAGTTATGAAAATATGAGCTGAAAAAACGTTTGCGAGAAACCAAAAACGGTTCCACCAACTGTTCTTTCGGTTAGAGCAACCGAGTTCTAGTTACTCCTAAATAAAAAAAACTATTGCGAGAACTGAAAAACGTTTGGAGTAAACGGGTTATGAAAAATTAGAGCTGAAAAAACGTTTGCGAGAAACGAAAAACGGTTCCATCAACTGTTCTTTCAGTTACAGCAACTTTTAATGGCTTCCCTAAGCGTTTTTTTAAATTTCCTACTTTTATGATTTTGATTTTACCCATAAAGTTTGTTTTCAAAAACGTTGGCATTTTTGTCTATTTTTTGACTGTCTCGCCTTGCATTCAAATAACAACTAAAAGCGCACCAAACTACAACGCGTCAATTGTCCATCCAAGATATATTGGCAAGGTAGAAGAAGCATTAGAGTGTGTGATCACTTTTATGTGTATGCATGGGTGTATATGCGTGGGTGTGTATGCCAAACGAGTGGATAAGACTGAGAGAAATTTACGTTCTTCGTAATCTGTGCTCTCATTCGGAAAATGGCTAATGTCAGTTATCGCAAACGTTTTTTAAATTTGCGGCAAATATAATTTTGTACTCGTTTGATGCAAACGAGAACTCGATTGCGACAACATGATACACATTTGCGATATATGAGTTTATTTGGGAGAACTACATGAACGGTTGCTATTAATAAATTAATACAAATCAATCAAAGTATTGTTGCGGCAACCGAGCAATAAACTTTTTTTCTTTTCGTGTGGGTATAGTAGTTAGAGAAAGCTATACTACAATCGTACGGTTCAAAATTTGCCGCACTTGCAGCGGAAACCGCCAAGCCTGAAATTCACGCAACGATTTCGGAAACAAACTCTTGTAGCCGTACTTCGTTTATCACTACATACCACGGATTGGGGGAAGACATTGTTCGGGACCCTTAGCTTTACATCCATTCAGAAAGGATATGCCTTTGATAATCTGTTTCAACACTAATTACTAGATTTCGAACGGTTATTCGTTCAGAACCTTTTGCATGGAATATTACAAGATAGTGTCGCGTACTCAAAGCGAGATGAATCGTTGATGTACCATATTAAAAAAGTGTTAAGGGTACATAAGAGTTTTCGTTCTCATGTACAAGTGTCAGGCACGCTAAACATTGCACCACCCGACAGTCTCAATATATTGTGAATTTTTTCCATTACATGTTTTGTTACTTTACCCATTTGTCCCTCTCCCGCTAATAATGGCCGAGGAGAAAAACGAAATACGAACTTAGTTGCGATATTGCCGTTGATTTACGTACCAATAGACGACGCATGTAAAATGCTTAAAAACATTAAAGTTGACGAATCACCAGTTACCCTAATGTTCATATAAAACGTGCACCTGTATTTACAGCATTGGTGGTTTATTTAGCATACATCACGACAGTTAAAGAGCGCTTGATAAAGTCTGTCAATGTTATAAAAACTACTTGATTCCATCGTGGTCCAAAGTGAACCTAAACAGAGAAATCACACAGCTCAGTGAATGAGAGAAGCAACCTATTAATCCTTTAAGTATGTTTTCAAAATATTCCTGTTAAAGGCTCCCCCAGTCCTACTCGCGACTATTTCACAAGACAGATTTCAATTTTTCTTAAATCGAATAGAAAAGATTTTTTTGGTAAAATAATTTTCGGATACAGTAAAGGTTCATTACAATAATTGACAACTATATGTTGCTTCGAGGAAGTCGTTTATGTGGCGAAATTGATTTTTTATAAAATTGTCACATGCAATACATTTATTGCAGATGTGAAACTTATTTTCGTTGCGCTAATGTAAATGTGCATTACTAGGCTAAAATGTATGTTGAGATGACGAAAAAATTCTCTTGCATGTCGAAGAGTGTAGAGGAGTCCCTTCAGTGTAGTCACAAAGAATACTTTCATTATGACCAAACAAAATCGTTTGGGGGAAGGTAATTGCGACAAACGAAAATTTACTGGTTCCTTTGTGATAAACAAAAACCGACAATCGTTCACAACAGATGAGATAATATCAAAACAAAATAATGGTTTCCCATTGCATCCCAAAAAGTGAGACTTCTCAAAATTCCGTTCCAAACCGGTGTAAGACTGTAGGTCCCAATCAGTGAGGGTGAAACTAGAAAGCGCACAGCTCACTGGTTGCGAGAAGCTCGCCTCACTCAGTCCCTTCATGGGATGTTATGGGAAAATATTTATTTTTTTTAACAGATCATAAGTTTTTCTCAAATTTTCTCAATTAATAATAATGGAATTTTTTGATTCTAAAGGTTTTTTTGTCTGTTTGGATGTACATTTTCAAACCCAAAATCTCAAAAATGGATGCGGATTAGTTTCAACCTCGTTACGTGTCCAGAAATGCATAAAAAAGCGAAATGTAAGTTGTCGAACCCGTTACAAGTCCGCATAAAACGCGAATCAGTGAAATTGCTATGAAACACACTCACAGACAAATTCGGTTGAGACAGCCGAATTAGCCGTAACCGAATTTAGAGGTTGTCACAACCGCATTGGAGGTTGACACAACCTCACTAGAGGTTGACACAACATCATTAGAGGTTGACACAACCTCATTAGAGGTTGACACAACCTCATTAGAGGTTGTCACAACCGCATTGGAGGTAGACACAACCTCACTAGAGGTTTACACAACATCATTAGAGGTTGCCACAACCTTGATAGTAGTTCTCAGAGCCGAATGTAGATAGTGTCAAAAATCTCCGATTGAAGTCGTGATAATGTTTTCAACAGACGGACAGACGGACATGGCTATATCGACTCCGATTGTTATAAGGATCAAGAATATATTTACTGAATGACAAACTGATATATACCCTCTATCACTTACAGTGGAGGGTATAAAAACCAATCTGAAACGGAATCGAATATGAAGTCAGTTGCGAGACGTTAAGAGGGATCCAAAAAATTAGAAAAGACAATCCGCTTTTTCGATAGGAATTTCATACGCAAACGGATTCGTTATATTTCCGTAACTGATTTCCGTTTCGGATAAAATGTACGAAGAAGAGAGTCCATCTCGAATTCTAAATGGATTCATATGACACCCTGGGATATAGTGTATGGTTGTGTAGTTCACGAACGAACTAGTTCAATTCCACGATTCACTCTTTTGAACTAGATGAACTAGTTCACACTGATTCGCTCTTTAGTTTCAGTAGTTCACTTGTTTCACTTGTTTCAGCAGTTTTTTTGTATTTAAATTTTTCAGTTTTTTCCGTTAAATCTGAATCGTTAAATCGATCTTCAATAGGACGATTTAGTATAAACAAATATCCCAGTAACCAAAACACTTTAGAAATCTGCAATGAGCACTTTGGTTCACAGTTCATATGAACTGTTAAGCAGCAGTCACAATGCGAGCGACGGTTTCTGTTTTCATGCCATCTTGCTCTTTCTCACAACATTTCACATAAGTGCCTTTCAGTTTTGTCACCAAAAATGTAGCAGCCGTTTGACGCTGAAGTCGGTCTACTTCAACTACAGCAACCATTTTGTTCGAAAAAAGGTACAACATTGACATACAGATGTCGCTTTTTTCGAATTTTCCTTACATATGTTATTAAATGTAAACAATGAGGTCAGTTCTCTGTGTGTGTCTCTATGTTTACAATCGTTGTGTTTATTATTGTGTATTTTACGGTGTTATATTCATTCAATATAAAATATTGTAAAGTTGCAAAAACTTTCGACGTCTGTCAGGCGCATTTCTTCAACAAGATTTGATCCATCTCCAAAATTCTTTCTTGGTTGGAGTATATCACGGACCCACCATCGTCTTCTTTTTGTTTTACTCTTTAATAAAACTGCAGACATACCCAAAAACTGGGCAACAACTGCTACATTCAAGTTGCGATCTGAAACCGATTGCTGCATCTGTTGTGGTCGATTTTCGGAAGACTGGTATCAAAACAACTTATGAAAACTGTACGGACTGACTGTCTGTATACTACTTACCTGCATTTCCATTTTATTTTTTCACAACAAATATTACTTCAAAAATATTTTCAAACTTTGCCCAAAAAACAGAAATAATTATCTCTTTTGGCAATCAGCTGTTTATGTTCGAAAGCGAATTTTCTGTTTTGTCGCTTCCATTGTGAACACCATCAAAAATGGTCGCTCCCATTGTGACTGCTGCTTTAAGCTGAAATGATACAATAAACTAGTGAACTAAATGAATGAACTAGATCATTCTGTTGAGCTGCACTAAAAAGAGCGCTCACTATATTAACGGTTATATATGGGTTATATAGTGGGTTATATATGGGTTAAACATATGGATTAAATGTGACCGTCGGTGGTGCATTGTCTAGTGTGCCCTGCTCTTGTAGATGATAACGTGGGTTCGATCCCTGCTCTCACCACCTTACATTTCTTTCGACGACGGTCACCTCGCTTAGTGATGGCGACACTATCGAGTAGTTAGCCATGAAAAATCTTCTCAAAATGCCGTTCGGAACCGGTGTAAAACGTTACATCCCAATCAGTGAGCGTAAAACTAGAAAGTGCACAGCTCACTGGTTGTGAGAAACTCTCCCCCATCCCCACATGGTATGTAATGGGAAAGTATTTTTTTATATGGGTTACGAGGGCGGTCCCAACTCAAGCCAACCTGACGTACAGATGGTGCCAGTAGTTTGCAAATATTTATATATTTTGGTGAAAAGTGGCAACCTTATAAACCATATGTTTTAAGTTTCAAGTCGCCACGTTGTTTAGTATTTTTATTTGAGCCATCAAAAGTAAACAATCTCAGTGAATTAGTAAACATGGAAAAAATTGGTCACCGTTATGTAATTCAAGATTTCCAGTTGAAAGGTCTCAGTCCAAGCAATATTAAAGCCGAGCTAGATTCCACTCTGGGAGAGTTTGCTTCTTCGTTTCGGACTGTAAAATATTGGGTAGCAGATCTTAAACGAGGCCGTACAAACTTTCAAGACGAACACCGTAGTGGTCGACCAATTGAGGTGTCCACGCCAGAAACGTTTAAGAAAATGCACAAAATGTTATTGGATGATCGTCGGCTGAAGGTGCGTGAGCTAGCTAAAATAATTGGCATTTCAAAAAGTGTTATACATCGTATATTGACCTAAGATTTGGAGTTGAGAAAGCTGTGCGCAAGATGGGTGCCGCGCTTGCTTTCAATAGAGCAAAAACAGTGTCTAGAGTGTCTGGCGATGTTTCACCACAATAAAGCCGAAGTTTTGCGTCGATTTATAAGCAAGGATGAGACCTGGGTCCGCCACTTTAAACCTGAGACAAAGGATCAGTCAAAGCAGTGGACTGGAAAGGGAGAATCGTGTGCAAAGAAGGCGAAGACGGTTCCATTTGCAAGCAAGGACATGGCGTCTATGTCTTCAAGAAGGAAAAACCAGCAATGGCGAATATTATGTTAATTGATTGCAGCGTTTAAGTGATGAATTTGACGCATTTGACGGAAAAGAAAGTGTTGTTCCAACAAGACACTGCTCCGGTTCACACATCCACTATTGCGATGGCCAAAATTAATGAATTAAAGTGTGAATTGCTTTAGCTCCCTCGGACAATTTTCTGTTTCCAAACTGCAAAAAATGGCTCGGTGGTAAAAGATTTTCCAACAATGAAGAGGTGGATTCTGTGGTTGATGGCTATTTTAAGAAGTTTGACAGTTTTACTATAAACAGGGTATCGAAGCTATTGAATGTCGGTGGACAAAAGTGTATCGAGCTAAAAGGGGATTATGTTGAAAAATACGGAAAATTTTTCCCAACTTTTTTGTGTCTTCTTTGTTAGTTTTGGAACACGAGGGCGGTCATATTATATTATTCACTTCAGTGAAAACTTAATGTTGTGGCTGTCATTTGACTTTATTCAACAATCGTAATGCCCAAAGGTTTTACATAAAATACGTATAAAAAACCCGAGTTTCCGAATATAATTTTGAAATGTTGGTCCGAATAATTATAGTTAATAGTCTTTGTGATAAGTGTGCTCATCGCACGACCACAACTGTATACGAGTATTCATGTGTGCATACTCTCGAGTAGTTCAAACACGCTACACGCCACATTCATGCCAGTGACAAAATAATAAAAATCCATATTTAAAAAGGACATTGAAATAAAGCTGAGTGTTTTTTCGCTCTGTGCGAACGTTGGTTTGTTTTCCCCGTTTTTCATTCAGCTTTATATAGTTTCTTATTCGCTTTAATGTAATGTTGTAGCAAACTATGTCAAAATGTTGACATGAAGTAAGAAATACAAAAAGGAAAAAAATAGCCAAAACAAGAACAAACAACTGATATTGCATGACACTAAATTCTGCACAAACATTACAACACAAACCTGTCCTACTCGTATTGTCTTTGTGTGCAGGCGGAGTATAAGGAACTGACTGACGTTGTACTCGTGTTATATTGATTTTGAAATATTTATATATATAGAACATTTTAATAGGATGGATGGGATGGCTGAGAAATGACTGCAATATGTCATATGCGAGAATGAACGGAAACGCGGATTTACAGTAAAAGTATGTGAAGTAATCCTTTAAGTAGGTCATCGTAAGGATTTTCTTGTTTTTGTTTTTAATTTGAAAAAATATATGACATATGAATAACAATAATGTTGTTGGGTTAAACATTATGATAAAACTATATGAGTTTTAAGAATATTTAATAATAACAGTTTCACTTCATGCCTCAACCAAAAGTAGTAGTTAATTTTAATAGGCACAATTAACTTTTGTAGTAAAGAGAATTGCACAAAAAAAAACTGAATTAATTTTATCGTTGCACTAATGAAACTAATAAAGTCGTTAAAAGTAAATGCAATTTTTTAATTCATCATATTTCAGGAAGTTTTTTTGCCATTAAAATGAATAATTTTGTGAGCAATAAATTTTGTGAATCCCCTAAAGGATTTGCATTTTTCATGTTAATGCTCATGGGATTTAAGTAATTAGGACATCTTCCTTATCATCAGTATATTAAGAAAAATATAAAATGTGAATGGTTTAAAATTTATAAAAAACTACAGTAGATTGATTTACTAAAGGATTCTTTGTCACGATCTTTAGCATTTACTGCACGGTGCAACACATTCAAAATTCAAAGTATTTCCCCACCTAGTCCCTGCAAGGTAGTGTCTGCGACACATTCTGAATTGCAATTATGCCTTCAACGCCAAAAATATGAAAAATTACCAAACTGCCAGAAATGTTCCAGCTAGTATTGTATGAGGGTTGCCATTTGTATTTGTGGTTAAGGCAATTTTTAGTGTTACCAGGTGAAATCTGGCAACACCGTTGGAAAGTGTGACTGTTTTTAGCCTAACCCTTCTTTGCATGAATTTTCCATTTTTTGTGAAATAAATCACTATGATATATTTCATGCTGCAGATTAAGGAAAAAATATTTAAAAAGTTCCTGGTGTAAATAAACAATACAAAACAAGTAAAAAAAAATAATGTGATGGAAGTTTTCATCACCATGCAAAACTTACATGTTTTCTTCAATACCAAATAAATAAAAAGTAGAGTAGCTTTGTGCCATTTTTATTTCTTATGATAATTCAAAAACCAATTTTTATTCTTATTTAGGCACAAAATTAATTCCACATTTACTGCATGAGATTGAGGAATAGTGCATCTGAGTGAACCTCTCTGGGACCAATGTTCGGAACCACCCTTTCTTATGCCTTTAGGGGATGGAGGGGCAGTAGAACCATTTCATATTTTTGCTTGTAGTTCTTGTACAAGTGCACTGCTGCTTGGTCGACATCTTTTACCACAGTTAGTGGTTCCGATATTGCATAGCACAAAAGGCAGTTCGTTCCTGAATTGGCTCAATGTTAGCAGACTGCTTTTTGGTTCACTATTTTCCTGAGCATTTTTTATAGACAATCCAAGAATTGTCAACATAAAAACCGTCTTCTAATAGCCAACCGTCTTCTAAATGAACCAAGTATGCTTCAATAGCCCTTTCGTCCATTATTTTCCAAAGCACAACACAAAATAAAGACTTCTTATAATAACATTTTCACCATACGTTACTGCATGGTGATGTAAATTTCTGTCACATGGTTTTGATACATTTACAACAGGTATTTGAACATAACTTGCACAAAACGAACAAAACCATAAATACAAACTTTGTTTCCGCTCATTATAAATTTTATATGCTAAAAATGTATAGATTAGTATCGTAAAATGTTCCAGGAACTGCCTTTTTTTCAAACACAACAAAACAACGGAATTAGAACTTCAACCTGCTAAAATATGATGTTGGTTTTCGTTTTTAAACAGCTGAGTTCCATTCAATGTAATAGTCTTGTAAAATGTTGCTAGCAACAGAAAAGTTGTAATAGTCTTGTAAAATGTTGCTGGCAACAGAAAATTTACAATACATGTCTTTTGTGTGGCTTCTTATTTACTAAGGGCGAGTTTCACACTCGTCATTTAAAAGCTCAATTTAAAAGCTTACAGAAAATTTTCATATGAAATGACATTCAAATGACAAACATCGGGTATTTAAAGTACATTTAAATGGAGAATTTTCAACTGTGAAACTGGCCATAAATTTTATGATGGAAATTTCCATCATTATGCAAAGAAGGGTTAAGCACTGTATTCAGTTCTTGCGAAATTTTCGTAAGAAATTTAGTCATTTATCTCCAAACGGAAAATTTTGTTGCGGAGAGTTACCACCCATCTTAGATTTACCTTGCAAACATTTACGACCTTATTCATAAAAGTTGTCATGGGTTTGTTAAAAAATTGTATTCATAATCGAAAAATTCCTCTGTTAAGAGTTCTCTAACGTCGCCATTTTTGTTGAACGTTTAAACCTTCTTTAAGGCTATTTTATCCGCCTTAATACACAAAAGAAATAATTTTTTTACATTTCACATTTTTTTACATTTCATATTTTAGCGATATAAACAATTTGAATTATTTTGCGTATATTTTCAGCGTTTATAGTGTCACATTATCCTGCTAAGCATCGAAATAGTTTCGTTCCAATTTTTATAATTTTTAACCAAAATTAACTTTTGTTTGCATAGTGATGTATATAAAATCAAAACATTGAGCCTACAACCTATTATCCGGTTTTATATTCGACTACCTTGATTCAATATGATCTTTTGACATTTCTTCCATATTTATAAATATAGCAAATATTAATTGATCTTTTTGTTGAATAGTTCTTCTCATTAATGTTTAAAATTTTGCAAAAATGCATTGACGTATTTAAGTAAAAAAAAATTAATTCGGCCTATAGGTTATTTTCATTTTGTCTTCACATCACAAGCACTGTAAGAATACATAAAACAGGGTTGTCAGTCAATTATCTGTTGCCTAGTTAAAATACTCATTATGAACACGGTTCTAATAAAACCTTCGCCAAATCTTAAAGCTTTCAATACCTGATGAATGCTTTAGAGCTACATTAATTTTTTTTATGAATAAGACAGTGAATTTATAATTCCTCTGCACACTCCATTTTATTTTTAACGCATGTGGTGTTGCTTTTGGTTTTTAACATTATCCAAATGTCAAAAATTCCGGTACCAAACAATTGTCGAACAATTGTTTTCGTACGAAATAACTTTGGCGTAACAACCCTGTAATGGATTTTGCCTATGAGTACCAAGCAAATTTCCGTTATTTTGTATATATATTTATTATTACTTTATATTCTTATGGCACCGATATTTTCATAAAAATTTAATTTATAATTTAATTTTCAAATAAAACGATCCACACTTAATACTACGAAATGTGACAACATTTGCTGTAATGGGTGAAAAAAATGCGATACGGCAACACATTTGTAGCCAGTGCCAACAAATTCATGGTAGCAGCAGATGTTGTTGTAGTTGTAAGCAGCAACAACACACATTATATTTTCGTTCATTCATTTAAGTTGTCAAACTCTCCACAAATATATACCAACTATACAAGAATACAAAAAAGTATAAAAACAAAATACGTATGATTTTGACAAGTGAAACGAAAAATGACTTGGAAAAAATGTCATCACATGTTTAAACGACTGTACCTGATAGGTAATTCTAAAATGATCAACAAGCTTGTTTTTTTAAATCCCGCTAAACTATTTTTTCGACGACTTTGTATGGGGAGCCGCTTAAAATCGCTTAGCTCCCCATACAAACTGGTCGACAAAATAGTTTAGCAGGGAATAAAAAAACAGGCTTAATATGTATAACATTTACCGCGCGTTGTTGTGAACAATTTAATTCCAAGTTTGATTTCAATCAGATATAAAAATTTATCCTTCAAATTTAGAGATACATTAAATAAAATAATTTTAATGAACTTAAAATGTGTAAGCCAGTTTGCAAATTTCTGCATTTGAGTCTCTCCTTCTTGATAGCGTTTTCATTCACAAGAAATGACAACAAAATTTATCTAAGATAACTTTTTGTTGTCATTTTTGAAATTGAACATGTAGCAACATTGTCATTGTTCAAGTCGGAATTTAAACGGGAAATTGAAATGCCACTTAAAATCGTTTAGCTGTCCCGTACAAATTAAACTATAATTAACTTTAGCGGGGTAAAAAAACACACTTTATGTTTTATCGCAAAAATGTGTTCAGCTATGCTCATTTTTGGCTTAATGGGTTAGTTAATAAACAAAATTGTCTCATATGGAGTCAGACCAATCCACAACAGACACTACAGGCTCCATTACATGCAGAAAAATGCACCGTTTGGTGCGTTTTACACACTGGTGGCATCATCGGATCCTATTTGGCGATAAGTTGATTTCGAGAAATAGACCTATCAATTGGCGACCAAAGTCGTGCGATTTGGCAACTCTCGATTATTTCCTGTGGGGCTACGTAACGTCGCTGATTTATGCTGATAAACCAGCAACAATTGACGCCTTGGAGGCCATAATTGTACGTGTTATTCGTGGCATGCGGCCAGCAATGCTCAAAAAAGTGGCACAAACTTAGATGTCCAAAATGCGCGTCGCCATGAACAGCCGATGTGGCCATATGCCGAGCACATTAAAAATGTTATTAAAGTATATCTAAGACTTGTCGGGTGAACATAAAATGAAAATATTATAGATGGCGGATCTGGGAAGTCAATACCGCCATAAATAATATCAAAAACAAGCAGAGCAGATTGGAATTTCCGGCCGAAATTCTAAAGAAGCCCACCCAAACCTATTCTTACCTTAAGTCCCGTATTCAGTTCTTCATTTTGTCATTTATTTCTAAACGGAAAATTTTGTTACAAAGAGTTACCACATATCTCTGATTTTCCTTGCAAATATTTCATTAAAAATTCATCTTCACACTCCTTTATATTTTTAATACATGTGGCATTACTTTTTTTTACTTGACTAATCGAAATGCCAAAATTCCGGTCCCAAACAATTGTTTATGTACGAAATAACTTGGCGTAACAACCCTGTACTTGATTTTGTCTACGAAATTTTCGCAGAGCTGACTACCAAGCAAATGAAAAGTGAACGAAATTTTCGTTATTTTTTTTATACACGTACTTCTTATGGCAACGAAAATTTCATAAAAACTGAATACCGGGCTTTAGTAAAGAAAAAACTAATTTCATAAATTTTGTTTTTGAGCTTTTTATCCCTGTATTTATCCCTGTTTGGATGCAAACATAACGTGTTTCGCAAATATAGTTAGTATACTTGTGTCGAAACAAATTGTGTTTTATATTTAATATTACGTTTGAGACTAATATGTTACAGTATGTGTGTTTGTGATCCAAATACATTTTTTTTCTGATACAAATACAGCTTGGTTTAGTGCTTATTTTATTGTTTTAGAAGGACAAAGAGAAACAGTTCTCAGTGTCAGTTAATGTTATTGCAAAAGTGTTGTAAAAGTATGCATCTTTGTAGCAAAATTAATGCAAATTCACCACAAAATATCAGTTTATTTTCCCGTAAAAAACTTTATTATTCAGAAAGTATAACACAATTATTTAGATTATATGTATATAATTTAAACATATATATTCTTTAAAAAAGTCATCAGTTAATATTTTTCATATGAAGATAAAACGAATTGAAATGCTTTAGACTAGATTGCATTGAATTGAATTGGATTCAATTGATTGAATTGAAATTGAAACACAACATCGTTCAAATGGCTTCCATAACTTGCTTTACTTATATAAGTACACTACCTCATTCAATCTACATTTTCGATTGTTTCGATTTCGATTTCGTGTTTTAAGACCTCATTGGACTCGGGATTGTTTGCGTAAAACTTATGTTTCACGGCGACCCAGAGATAATAGTGCAACAGGGTCAAATAGCAGATGCGTTGCGGCCAATGAACTTTTCGAACATAGAGCTCAAAATATGGATTGTAACTTTGCCCGTGTGACACCTAGAACAGTCCTGTTGAAAATATACGTCGTCCATGTCATCCTCTTCAACTTTTGGAAACAATAAATCGCTGAGCATGGCACGGTAACGCTCGCCATTGTGTAGAATGGAATTGAAATTAAATATTTTGAATTGAGTTGAACTGAATTTAATTGTATTACATTAAATTGAATAAAATTGAATTGAACTTAATTAAATTGAATGAAATTGAATTTCACTGAATTGAGTTGAATTGAATGGAATTAAATTGAATTGGATCGAGTTGAACTGAATTGAATTGTATTAAATTAAATTTAATTAAACTAATTTTAAATGAATTGTATTTAATTGAACTGAACTAAAGTGAATTAAATTCCATTGAATTCAGTTGAATTGGATTGAATTGAATGTTCTTATTAAAATTTCAATGTAAATCAGATTCCAATTTGGAATGCGTGTTTGCTATAAAATTTATAAGTTTAATTCAATTTGAATTTGTCGAATTTGATATCGCGTTCTTCCTTTGCTCAGCGGTCTATTTTTAATAATCGGAACAATCGAAGACGACAACTACCAAATTTCAGAGATGACACATGCATATGAAAAAAAAATCGCTAAAATAGTTCACTTTTATTGGGGCACCCTTTATAAAACAATTATTCAGATTTTAATATGTTTAGATTTTCTTAAGAAAACTTGATCATTTAATATTTTTCTTATGAAGATAAACAGAATTGAACTGATTTAAACTACTTATGTTAGACTAGATTGGATTGAATTGAATTAGATTCAATTGATTGACTTGAATTGTTTTGAATAAAATTTAATTGAATTGAATTTAAAAGAAATGTCTGGAATTGAATTTAATTGTACTGCATTAATTTGAATTGAAATAAATTTAACTGAATTTAACTGAATTGAGTTGTATTCAATTGAATCGAATTAAATTGAAATGAATTATTTTAAATTTAATTTGATTTTATTGAATTGAATTGTATTGCATTAAATTGAATCGAATTGAACTGAATGGAATTGAATTAAATTAAATTAAATTAAATTCAATTAAATTAAATTAAATTGAATTAAACTAAATTAAATTGAATTGAATTTAATTTAATTGAATTTAATTGAATTGAATTGAGTTGAAATTAAATGTTTTGAATTGAATTGAATTTAATTAAATTTACTTAAATTGAATTCTATTGTATTAAATTGAATTAAATTGAATTGAATTATCTGAATTGAATTGAATTTAACTGAATTTACTTAAATTGAATTGAACTGTATTGCATTAAATTGAATTGAATTTAACTGAATTGTATTGAATTTAACTGAATTAAATTTAATTGATTTAATTGAATTTAATTTAATTGAATTGATTTGAAATTAAATGTTTTGAATTGAATTGAATTTATTTTAATTTAATTGAATTGAAATGAAATGTTTTGAATTGAATTGGAATTTAATTGAATAGAATTGTATTGCAGTAAATTGGATTGAATTGAATTTAACTGAATTGAATTGAATTGAATTCAATTGAATTAAATTTAATTGAATTGAATTGTATTGCATTAAATTGAATTGAATTTAACTGAATTGAATTGAATTTAACTGAATTAAATTTAATTGATTTAATTGAATTTAATTTAATAGAATTGATTTGAAATTAAATGTTTTGAATTGAATTGAATTTATTTTAATTTAATTGAATTGAAATGAAATGTTTTGAATTGAATTGGAATTTAATTGAATTGAATTGTATTCTAAATTGGATTGAGTTGAATTTAACTGAATTGAATTCAATTTAACTGAATTCAGTTGAATTCAACTGAATCGAATCGAATTTAATTGAATTGAGTTGAATTCAGTTGAATCGAATTTAATGGAATCAAATTGAATTGAATTGAATTGAATGGAATTTGGTTTTATTGAATTGTATTGCATTGATTTGAATCGAATTGAACTGAACTGAATTGAAAGGAATTGAATTGATTTCAATTAAATTAAATTAAATTAAATTAAATTAAATTAAATTAAAGTAAATTAAATTAAAGTAAATTAAATTAAATTCAATTCAATTCAATTCAATTCAATTTAATTTAATTCAATTCAATTCAATTCAATTCAATTCAATTCAATTCAATTCAATTCAATTCAATTCAATTCAATTCAATTCAATTCAATTCAATTCAATTCAATTCAATTCAATTCAATTCAATTCAATTCAATTCAATTCAATTCAATTCAATTCAATTCAATTCAATTCAATTCAATTCAATTCAATTCAATTCAATTCAATTCAATTCAATTCAATTCAATTCAATTCAATTCAATTCAATTCAATTCAATTCAATTCAATTCAATTCAATTCAATTCAATTCAATTCAATTCAATTCAATTCAATTCAATTCAATTCAATTCAATTCAATTCAATTCAATTCAATTCAATTCAATTCAATTCAATTCAATTCAATTCAATTCAATTCAATTCAATTCAATTCAATTCAATTCAATTCAATTCAATTCAATTCAATTCAATTCAATTCAATTCAATTCAATTCAATTCAATTCAATTCAATTCAATTCAATTCAATTCAATTCAATTCAATTCAATTCAATTCAATCAATTCAATTCAATTCAATTCAATTCAATTCAATTCAATTCAATTCAATTCAATTCAATTCAATTCAATTCAATTCAATTCAATTCAATTCATTCAATTCAATTCAATTCAATTCAATTCAATTCAATTCAATTCAATTCAATTCAATTCAATTCAATTCAATTCAATTCAATTCAATTCAATTCAATTCAATTCAATTCAATTCAATTCAATTCAATTCAATTCAATTCAATTCAATTCAATTCAATTCAATTCAATTCAATTCAATTCAATTCAATTCAATTCAATTCAATTCAATTCAATTCAATTCAATTCAATTCAATTCAATTCAATTCAATTCAATTCAATTCAATTCAATTCAATTCAATTCAATTCAATTAAATTAAATTAAATTAAATTAAATTAAATTAAATTAAATTAAATTAAATTGAATTGAATTGAATTAAATTCAATTCAATTCAATTCAATTCAATTCAATTCAATTCAATTCAATTCAATTCAATTCAATTAAATTAAAGTAAATTAAATTAAATTAAATTAAATTAAATTAAATTAAATTAAATTAAATTAAATTAAATTAAATTAAATTAAATTAAATTAAATTAAATTAAATTAAATTAAATTAAATTAAATTAAATTAAATTAAATTAAATTAAATTAAATTAAATTAAATTAAATTAAATTAAATTAAATTAAATTAAATTAAATTAAATTAAATTAAATTAAATTAAATTAAATTAAATTAAATTAAATTAAATTAAATTAAATTAAATTAAATTAAATTAAATTAAATTAAATTAAATTAAATTAAATTAAATTAAATTAAATTAAATTAAATTAAATTAAATTAAATTAAATTAAATTAAATTAAATTAAATTAAATTAAATTAAATTAAATTAAATTAAATTAAATTAAATTAAATTAAATTAAATTAAATTAAATTAAATTAAATTAAATTAAATTAAATTAAATTAAATTAAATTAAATTAAATTAAATTAAATTAAATTAAATTAAATTAAATTAAATTAAATTAAATTAAATTAAATTAAATTAAATTAAATTAAATTAAATTAAATTAAATTAAATTAAATTAAATTAAATTAAATTAAATTAAATTAAATTAAATTAAATTAAATTAAATTAAATTAAATTAAATTAAATTAAATTAAATTAAATTAAATTAAATTAAATTAAATTAAATTAAATTAAATTAAATTAAATTAAATTAAATTAAATTAAATTAAATTAATTAAATTAAATTAAATTAAATTAAATTAAATTAAATTAAATTAAATTAAATTAAATTAAATTAAATTAAATTAAATTAATTAAATTAAATTAAATTAAATTAAATTAAATTAAATTAAATTAAATTAAATTAAATTAAATTAAATTAAATTAAATTAAATTAAATTAAATTAAATTAAATTAAATTAAATTAAATTAAATTAAATTAAATTAAATTAAATTAAATTAAATTAAATTAAATTAAATTAAATTAAATTAAATTAAATTAAATTAAATTAAATTAAATTAAATTAAATTAAATTAAATTAAATTAAATTAAATTAAATTAAATTAAATTAAATTAAATTAAATTAAATTAAATTAAATTAAATTAAATTAAATTAAATTAAATTAAATTAAATTAAATTAAATTAAATTAAATTAAATTAAATTAAATTAAATTAAATTAAATTAAATTAAATTAAATTAAATTAAATTAAATTAAATTAAATTAAATTAAATTAAATTAAATTAAATTAAATTAAATTAAATTAAATTAAATTAAATTAAATTAAATTAAATTAAATTAAATTAAATTAAATTAAATTAAATTAAATTAAATTAAATTAAATTAAATTAAATTAAATTAAATTAAATTAAATTAAATTAAATTAAATTAAATTAAATTAAATTAAATTAAATTAAATTAAATTAAATTAAATTAAATTAAATTAAATTAAATTAAATTAAATTAAATTAAATTAAATTAAATTAAATTAAATTAAATTAAATTAAATTAAATTAAATTAAATTAAATTAAATTAAATTAAATTAAATTAAATTAAATTAAATTAAATTAAATTAAATTAAATTAAATTAAATTAAATTAAATTAAATTAAATTAAATTAAATTAAATTAAATTAAATTAAATTAAATTAAATTAAATTAAATTAAATTAAATTAAATTAAATTAAATTAAATTAAATTAAATTAAATTAAATTAAATTAAATTAAATTAAATTAAATTAAATTAAATTAAATTAAATTAAATTAAATTAAATTAAATTAAATTAAATTAAATTAAATTAAATTAAATTAAATTAAATTAAATTAAATTAAATTAAATTAAATTAAATTAAATTAAATTAAATTAAATTAAATTAAATTAAATTAAATTAAATTAAATTAAATTAAATTAAATTAAATTAAATTAAATTAAATTAAATTAAATTAAATTAAATTAAATTAAATTAAATTAAATTAAATTAAATTAAATTAAATTAAATTAAATTAAATTAAATTAAATTAAATTAAATTAAATTAAATTAAATTAAATTAAATTAAATTAAATTAAATTAAATTAAATTAAATTAAATTAAATTAAATTAAATTAAATTAAATTAAATTAAATTAATTAAATTAAATTAAATTAAATTAAATTAAATTAAATTAAATTAAATTAAATTAAATTAAATTAAATTAAATTAAATTAAATTAAATTAAATTAAATTAAATTAAATTAAATTAAATTAAATTAAATTAAATTAAATTAAATTAAATTAAATTAAATTAAATTAAATTAAATTAAATTAAATTAAATTAAATTAAATTAAATTAAATTAAATTAAATTAAATTAAATTAAATTAAATTAAATTAAATTAAATTAAATTAAATTAAATTAAATTAAATTAAATTAAATTAAATTAAATTATATTATATTAAATTAAATTAAACTAAATTGAAATGAATTGAATTGGATTTAATGGAACTGAACTAAAGTGAAGTGAATTAAATTTGAAGTCAGTTGAATTGGATTGAATTGATTGAACAAATTATGTAATTCTTATTCAAATAATGAAATCATTTCGAAATTAAACAAAATTGTCGAAAATCTCATTTTGAACTTATACAAGTTATAAAATTATTTGTATTTAACATAAAAACATAAATTAATATTTAAAAAATATTTAAATTTAAAAAATAAATTAATATTTTAAAATTATATCTTTTGATTAATTTTGAAATTTTTGTAAGGATATTTAACAGAAATTGAGTAAAAACCGGATAACCGATTAACAGACGTCAAAAAACCCGGGTTTCGGTTTATTCGAAAATTTAGTTTTTTAAAAATCCGGCACACGGTTAATTGCAAAAAACCGGTGTTGCCGGGTTTTCGGTTTTTAACACTAGTATTCATACGGAATTTTTTTTGACGAAATGTAAGAGATAATTATGTCAAATTTCTATAGCGCATAGAAATGGTCCTTGGTTATTGTTACGAAGTAGAAAACGAAAATCTAAAATGTTTGAGTTATAACTCATTTGCAGTTAGGATACGATATGACATTTATATTCGTTTCATCGTAGGCCTAGGCTTTCCGAGTGACGAATGAGTCACTCAGCCACACGCTGAAAATTTATCTTTTTTTATTGTTTGAATGCAAATATAACGTGTTTGTAGCTTGCCGCAAATATAGTATACTTGTGTCCAAACACATTGGGTTTTCTATTCAATATAACATGTTTGGGATACAATGATTAATAGGTTATAATATATGTATTTGTGACCCAAATGTGGATTTGTTTGTTGAAAACTGCTGAAAACACTGATGACTGTCACAATAAAGAAAGATCTTCAATTCACGAAAACAATGTTTGCAAACATGTACATGGTTCCTGCAATATGTTGCTGGGGCCGTTATTTTTGAGCTTGCATTTGTTCAAGTTAATCGAGTAACGTTTAGTGTGCACATCCATCATCGCTCATTGCTTTCTAATCCTTAATATAGCAAATATATTGCGATTTTGGTGCGACACGATTCACACACCGTAGCCGCTTTGGGTCGAGGCGTCCTTAATTCTGAACACTCAAATATTTTATCAAAGAGTATTTTTTTCCTAAATTTATTTATGTCAGATATTATATCAAAGATGATTTTCTTAGTACATTCTATTGGTTTTTAATATATATATATTTTTTGCATTATAAAGAAAATTGTAATTATTAATTATTATTGTCTATAAATTGAATTAACTTTGGAAAGTGACACTTTATATTTCATTTCAGGCATTCCTCTACTACAAGAAGACAGTCCAGTTCATCAACCAGGCATATTTGCATTGCAATAATTAATTAACTTAATTAAATTTCACGTCAATATATAAGTTCAAAACAACAACAACAACATTTAATGTGTGTGTAAACAGCAAATAATATTTTTAAATGTGTTTCAAAATTATATTTTTTACGAAACCAAAAGAAAACACTTGTTAACATTTGTTCCCCCTTCCAACACTTCACTATTAAGCCATTGTTTTCACACATGAAAAAAAACGTTGGCAACACTTACAAATTACAAGTTTCAATTTAAACGCACTAAGAAAGGATTTCCTCTCTTCCAAAGAGGAAGAAACACAAAATTGCTATTTCAATACGTACCTTAGTTTGCAAAAGACAATTCAATTTTCTCATTAACAACGAGATATTGAGAGGAATTCGATTTGCCGAGGCAAATTGGTCGGTCCTTACTCGGTTCGCTTTGTATTTCATTATCCTGAGAGTGAAAAAAAGAAAAAAAACAAAACCCCTAAAAGTTTGTTAATTGTTACATATTAATTTAAGGATTAGTAAAATTTCTTATTATTATTGTTATTATATTTTTTTTTTAAATTGTATTTAGCTTTAGTTAATCTTGCTCAAACGTCAAGAAGGCTAATCGAGAAATATACAACAAATCATAAAATCATTGGAAATTAAATTTGTTAATGCGAAAATAGCACCAGATTTCGATATATTGAAAATTATATTCCATAACTTACATTATACATTGCCACTATATCTCACTATTCCTTACCTTACCTTATCTAACCTAGCATTTAGCCCGTAACCTAACCTCACATTTGCCCCATTTCCCACACTTATGTAAAACACTACCGGAAACCCCAATCAAACGGTTTAGAGGGATGCGTGATCAAGGTCTTAGATACAAAGTAAAAAGGAAATCTACAAAAATAACAACAACAACCACAAAAACAACCAATGAAAAAAAAAACAATTAATAATTTAATCAAAAAGATAAATAAACGATAAATTAACTCAATTAGCTAAACAAGAAATGATATGAAATGAAATAAGCAAAACCCAAAACGTAACTGATAATAGTCATAACAAAATTTAGATTTGACAAAATAAAATAAAAATCAAAGTCAAACTACTCGTAAATATTAGAATTTTTAAACACAAAGAGGAAAAAAATCAAATTTTTGGCGCCATTTTTCCCTTTGGTTCTAAAATAAAATTAAAACAAAAATCACTAAAGCAAACCACTCAACTTAGATAAGTTAAACGATTAAATCGCCTAAATTATAATAATAATATTAATACAATAATTAACTAGACTCCTTGAGAGGATATACCGGATTACGCTTGGACTGCTTGAAAAAGAATAAAGAAGAAATTCTCAAAAAAAAGTAACGGCTTTAGCAAATTCAAAGTTTTTTTTTTAAATTCAAACTTCCCCTCTCATCAAACAAAGGATCTCTTCGACACAGACCAATCAATTACAACACACAGTTGTTAAATACAACTTGAAGTCCAAATACTAACTACAATTCGTCCTAGCAAGTTCAACCATCTGCCATCATGAAAAAGAGTAACACCGCCAACACAATCCTGTCTTCATTACCCACCAGCCCGACCATGTCGGCCCATAGCTTGGCCGGCAGCAAGGCCAGCCTTCATAGCAGTCGCTCCAGTCGCTCATCGCTCAATCACTTGACGACCAACTCTAAAAGCAATAAAATTGATCATGAAATTGAAACTATTTTGGAAAAGGCCAAATTCTATACATCCGTATGTTTGGGTAAGTGAAAGTGGATCTAGGCTTTTAAGTGTCCTTCTTAGCCTATTGTTTTCTATTTTCAGGCACCACAGCTATATTATCGGTTTTCACCTTCTTATTTCTAATACCATTCGTTGTTGATCCTGCTATTTCGACCATAATCGCAGATTATGACCCGGTACCGGTTACTTGCATTGTCATTGATCATATATATGCCGAGGGCATTAGGAACTGTACATGGAGTTCATGTCGGGAGGGTTGTACATCATCGCCAAATAAGTAAGTTGTTACATAAAGATTCACCAAGACAGCATCTCTACAACCATCCACCGTAATCCACAACATTCCATAAAAATCAACACCCATATTTCTAACGAAAAGTTAGTCACTGGCCTATAACGAAAATTTAGCCACCGTCTATCATCTGGCTAACAATTTTTAGTTCATACAACTTCAACTAAACTGTGTCCAATGAGTGGCTATGAAGCGATAGCACGAACAGCTGTCGCTTTTCTAATAACAATAAAGAGAATTAGACGACCAGAAGATGTGCGCAATTTGGCAACCCTGGTAAAAGAGAAACAAAAAGTGCTAGAAATTCAATAAAACGCATTTCTTTCTCGCGTCATATCTTGATTATTTCATACTTTTTGAATAGTTTATGTAATTTTACTTCGACATGGTTGGAATTTGTATAGTTATATACAATAACACTATCAAAAAGCTGTTCGTGTATTGAAATATTCAATGAAGAGAGTAAGAGAGAGAGAGAGCAGAGAATGACTAGGGTTTGACTCGATTTGTTTGTTGGCATTTGATTGAAGAGACATTTTGACTGTCTACTTGTACATCGTTTTTGATCAAGACAAAAAGGATGTACAGGTAGAGAAGAAAAAAACCCCACAATTTGACAATCCTAGTAGAAGAGAACCAAAAAAGTCGACGCGATTCACTCAAACGATTTTCTTTCCCGCGTCATAACTTGATTATTTCATACTTTTTACATACTTTATGAAATTTTATTTAAATATGGTTGGAATTTCTATAGTTAGATAGAATAACACCATCAGAAAACTGCTCGTGTATTGAAATATTCCACGAAGAGAGTAAGAGAGCGAGCAGAGAAACGACACGCTTCACTCGTTTTCTTTGTTGGCATTCCACTCCATGAGTAAATTTTCTTCTCTATACAATAGTTGCTTTAAGCGCCTATTAGACGGTCATACCTGGTATGATAGAGCGGTTTGCGATCATACCATCATACTCGTGTAATAGGCAAAAATACTTGTTTGTCAACAAGGTATGATGAATATCAAAATTTTTTGATATTTTGGAATACCATCATACCATCATACTCGTGTAATAGCTCTTGTGTCAATCACAATAAGAAATTTCATTTGTTGTTAAGCATTCAAAATGGACAGATGGCGTGGCTAGATCGCGGGTTTTTACGTGAGTTTATTTCGCTTTAAGAGCATTTCCCAGAATTGTGGAATGTCAAAAGCGAAATATACCACAATAAGCAAAAGAAACAAAAAGCATACGAAATTCTTTTAAATAAGTTAAAAGAAGTGGAAGCCGAAGCGAAAATAGATAGTGTTAAAAATTACAACAAACAACCTCACACTTCGGTGTTTCTTTCAAACTGATATATGTCAGCTTGGTATGATAGTGTAATAGCAAAACATATTTTTCTCATCATACCGTCGTATCATACCAGGTATGACCGTCTAATAGGCGCTTTATGTCAAGACAAAGACGATTTACAATTAGACGACCAGAAGATGTGCGCAACTTGGCAACCCTGGTAAAAGAGAACCAAAAAGTGCTAGGAGTTCAATAAAACGCATTTCTTTCTCGCGTCATATCTTGATTATTTCATACTTTTTGCATAGTTTATGTAATTTTACTTCAACATGGTTGGAATTTGTATAGTTATATACAATAACACCATCAAAAAGCTGATCGTTAATTGAAATATTCAATGAAGAGAGTAAGAGAGAGAGTAGAGAAGTACTAGGGTTTCACTCGTTTTGTTTGTTGGCATTTGAGTGAAGAGAAATTTTGACTGTCTACTTGTACATCGTTTTTGGTCAAGACTATCAGGGTTGCAATTGGGTAAAACAGACAACAAAATACATGGTTTCCCATTACATCCCATGGGAGAGCTTCTCGCACCCACTGAGCTGTGCGCTTTCCAGTTTTTTACACTCACTGATTAGTACCTACAGTTTTACACCGGTTCCGAACTACATTTTGAGAACCTTTTCCATGGATGTCTAACTCCACTGTGAATATATCTGTTTTAGTCAAATGCAACCCTGATACTCGTGATTATTAGTTAGTATGTTAGGAATAAAAAAACGTTAGTTACATGATAGCCGGTAGCTAACTTTTCATTATGAATACGGATGTAAGTGATAACGAAACATTATAGTTTCCTATTACATCCGATGAATAGATAGGGGAGAAATTCTCGCAATCAGTCTACATTTACACACACTGATTGAGACTAACAGTTTTATAACGGTTCCGTAGGGTATTTCGAGAAAATGATTTCATGGCTAAGTACTCGATAGTGTCGCAGTCACTAAGAGAGGTGGCAGTCGTCGGAAGAAATGTGAGGTGGCAATAAGAGAAGGGATCGAATCCACCTTCTCATGTTCAAGAGACGCGCACACTAACCAAAGAACCATACAGATTCATCGCCACAACGCAAATGGGTTCATTAACTAACAAAGTTTATTCTTATTCTTTCATTACACTCCATTTTCTACTACACCATTTCCAATTGACATTTTGAAAAATATCAATTTAATTTTGAAAAATATCAATTGAAATTTGAAAATTATATTTGAAATTTAAAATACCTTAATTGAAATTTGAAATTTCTATTTAAAATTTGAAATACATCAATTGAAATTTAAAAAACATCAATTGAAATTGAAAACACATCAATTGAAATTAAAACGTCATCAATTGAAATTGAAAATACATCAATTGAAATTAAAAAGTTATCAATTGAAATTGAAAATACATCAATTGAAATTTGAACCACATCAATTGAAATTTAAAATAAAAAAATAAATGGTTTCCCGTTACATCCCATGAAGGGATTACGGAGAGCTTCTCACAAACCAGTGAGCTGTGTGAAATTTAAGGTGGCCAGAGCAGGGATCGAACGACGACCACAATTTAAAATACATCAATTCAAATTTCAAAAACTTCAATTGAAGTTCAAAAGACATCAAATGAAATTTAAAAGACATCAATTGAAATACAAAAGACATCAATTGATATTTAAAATTGCGCCACTTGAAATCTTAAAATTATTTACTGATTTAATGCATTCGATTTTTAATTTATCTTTTAAAGTTTAATTGATGCCTGTCAAATTTCAATTGATGTTTTTTACATTTCATTTGATGTTTTGTTGAAATTCAATTGATGTATTTGAAATTTCAATTAATGTGTTTTAAGTTTCAATTGATATCTTTTAAATGTCAATTGATTGATATCTTTTAAATTTCAATTGATATTTTCTAAAATTCAATTGAAGTGTTTCAAATAGAATTTTTAAATTTCAATTGATGTGTTTCCAATTTCAAACATAATTTTTAAATTTCAATTGATTTTTTTTTAAATTTCAGTTGGAAATGGAGTAATACTCCAACTACCAATTCCAACAGCCGTTTCATCGAAACAGGCTGACAAAACCTATATAGTTCAGACGTCAGGGTTATATCCAAAACTCAAAACTTTTCGAATTACTGTCTGACTGAAACTTTTAACTAATCCTTTTGAACCTATTTTATGTTTTGAAAACTTTAAAATCCATTTACCAACACAGAAAATATTTAACGAAAAACTTGAAGGCAATTAACTTCATATATATGTTTTCAGATGCCATCAATTGTATGTGAATTACACACGAATACCATTCAGTGAGTGGCAGAAAAATCCCCGAGAATTGGACACTATCGTCTGGGATGTTAGCTATACAAAATTCTTGATTAACTCTGAAGGATGTGGTTACCCACCAACCACTAACTGCAGTGTCTTCGCTCGTCAATATGGGTAAGCATTTGAATGTCGTCGCAACAACTAAGAACAAGAATGCATTTCATTGATTACGTTTTTCCTTCAATCAGCTATTCCCACATTGGGGAACCATTTTCGTGTTATTATAGTCGTGCCTATCCAGAGGTGGTAATCGGTCGTTACTCCTGGGAGAACAATCTGTATCACTTGATACTGTCGTTGATAATACCCACAGTGTTGTTTGCAATATCAATTGGTGTCTTAAGCTACTGGTATTGTCCGTGTTGCGACAATGCCTGCAATAAATCCTCGCGGGTTTACGCCGAGAAGTTCCCCACAAAGGAAGAGTGAGTGCAAACATTTCAAAATACCCCCAACACACCACCACAGTTAACCCTATCGACACAGCCACCAACACCATCGCCACCACCACTCACATCTAATCAAAAATATAACAGTTTCCTTACTTTACTCTATCGTAAATACCGACTACCAATTACCAAATACCAATTACTCGTAGATCATGGTTACTTTCGTTTGTTTGTTATGTAGTTTTCTTTTTCCTACCTACTAAATATCGTATGTGTTGGAATGAAAAGCCGATTTATGAAAATCTAACGACAAAAAAAATTAAGCCTCAAATGAAATTGTATCGCATGCGATTTAAAATTGGTTCGATGCAGAATGTTTGCTTTATTTATAAAGTTATACAACTAAATTGTTAGAAGAAAAATAAGAAAATAAATTATATTAAGCTGCGATACATTTGATTGTTAGTTATCAAGTTATGGTTTACTACTACTATCCTGTTACTATCTGTTTGTTTTAGTTGAACATTATTCTTGAACTGTGTTAAATGTTTGAGATTTGTTGTTATTCCTGCATGTTTCAGTTAAATGCTTTGGTTTTCGTGAAATTGGCGCAAAAAAACAGATGTTGAATTGGGAATATATATATTTATCTAAAAATTTAAAAAACAGATTTAAATTAGCAAATTTCTTTAAATATTACATATGTTTGTATTGTTTTTGTCTCAGTGTTAGTTTGCTGGTTATTATTCCGAAAAACAAAGGGATTTTCAAAAGATATTTTTAGCCGAAGATACAAATAATTTCGAATTTTAAGTGATTTTGAAAATAGCACGAGTATTTTACTCTGATATTGAATAAATTTTAATATTTTTCATTATAAGTACACGCTGGAAAATAATCGCCCCAGCAGCATATTGCAGGAAACATGTACATGTTTGCAAGCATTGTTTTCATAAATTGAAGATTTGCTGCCTTGTTGTTTTTTTGTTATCTGCCTCGTTTTTGTTTTTAGCGGTTTTCAACAAAAAATTCACATTTGGGTCTAAAAAACATAAATTATGCCCTATTAATCATTGTGTCTCAAACATGTTATATTGAATAGCAAACACAATGTGTTTGAGCACAAGTATAGTATATTTGCCACAAGCTACAAACACGTTGCATCCAAACAACAAAAACGACAGATTTTTCAGCGTGTATATGATTCGATCTGACAGTATTAGAATTTAGAAGAATATTTTACGATGTTTTTCTGCAATTAATGGCCCAGAATGCTGGTGCTGTGATGAGAAGAGTCACAAACTTCGAAACGGTCGTCCACCAATATAAATTCAAATCCTGCTGTTTACATTTTTTCTAATTGCAGAAAAGTCCTAAACTGTTTAGGTGAAAGGAAATCGAAAAATTTGTATTATATTTGTGCGATTTTTTACCACATTGCATGAGATGTGTCTTTTGAAAATCCCTACCTCTTACCTAATCTCATATTCCACACATTGTAACTGAATTTCACGTAAATTATTAACATTTTTCATAGATTTCATGTAAATTTTAGAATATTTCGATCGTGATGTTATCTCAACAATTATATTCTCCTTCTTATAGCTCTACAAACTTTTATTAAAAATATTTAATTTTATAAAAATACTAAATTCTAAATAAATATTTTACAGGATTGCAAACTGCATGAAATGTAATCCGGAAAAATCTATTTCCCTTAATAGTTATTGAATAAATTTCTGAAATCGCCCTGCCCCCCCCACGAAAGGCAGAAACAAAGACAGAATGAAACATAAATGTCTTACAATGCAAGTGCCTGAAAACCGTTTGAACTTAAACCCCTCCCCTAACAAGAAATCAATGTTATACAAGTAAAAAAGAAAACCTTTTAATATTTTACAATCTAAGCTTAACAACAACAATTCAATTCAATTCAGTAACTTTCAAAATTATTTAATATTTTTAAGCTCCTTTCATAACTTTACTCGTTTCAAGCAAGCACTTTACCAAAAGAGACCTACCTACTATTGTATACTCGTACGTACGTACACACATATGTATGATCCAAAGGACACAGATTTTGATTATCATTTTTAAATGGCACAATGTTGCGCATTTCGTTTCATCGTAGACTTCATTGTAAATTTAGTCCTCAAAATGTATTTTTAGTCCTTTTAGTTTTTTTTTTTTTACAAAATCATTAGTAATTAATTTGTAGCTACATGGTAGTTACATTTTGAGATCACAAGTAAATGTTTTAAGCAAACAATTCGCACAAAATTTTCTTAAGTAGTTAGAAGTTCAAAAAAAGTTTCAAGTAGATTTTTCAAATTATATTTGGATTTGATCTACAGAAGCATAATTGTGGATCTAAGACAAAAACAACAAATTATGGGGTTATTCAATAAGACCGCAGATTTTCTTTTATAAATAAAACACATCAAAATTTGTGGAAATGATTTTATTTTATTGTATCATGTTTTTTGTCTATGACTATCCATTAAACGCTCTGGTAATAAAGGATGTGAATATCAGAATTTTGGCATAGTTCGGGCTCTTGAATCGCCTCGATCTTATTGACATTAGGCCATACTTTTCCCATAGCCTCAGAGAAAGAAGTCCAATGTTGTCAAATCACAAGATCTTGACGGCCGTTTGACCGGGCCTATAGAGTCTAGCCAAAATTGAACGACTCCGAATCCAATTTGTAAATCCACGACTCCGATTCCAGCATTTTGAAAATACACTACTCCCCTCTGACTCCAATATTAAATACTTATAAACCCATTTTCTAAGGTATCATTTTCATTAAATAAAATAAATGGTTTCCCATTACATCCCATGAAGGGACTGGGGAGAATTTTCATTAGCAACGAAATAATTTGAACTGCATCAAAGATGATAGAAATACCATACATGATTCGTTCACTTCGTCACCATTTTCTGTTGTATTCCAAGGCAGCAATCGTGGTTGGCTTCTACCTATAGATGAGATTCTTCACGTGGCCCAAAAAAAATAGTCTACACCCTGAAAATTTTTTCCACTTTTGTTGTTTGGATGCAAATATAACGTGTTTGTAGCTTGTCGCAAACACAGCATACTTGTATCCAAACACATTCTGTTTGATATTCAATATAACATGTTTGGGAAACAGTATTTAATAGGTTAAATATATGATTTTGTGACCCATTTGTGGCTTTGTTTGTTGAAAACTGCTGAAAACAAAATCCTGAACGAACCAAAAAGCAGCAGATCTTCAATAAACAAAAGCAATGCTTGCAAACATGTACATGGTTCCTGCAATATGTTGCTGGGGCCATAATTTTTCAGTGTGTTGTGGGGTCAAACCGCACGAACGAGGCGGCCAATAGATAGCGCCACAACTTGAGATTGCTCACCAAACTCCTTGCCCGTTGGTGGTGCAATGGTAGTGTGGGCGACTCTTGTACATGAGATTCTTGGTTCGATCTTGCTCAGACCATCTTAAAATTTCTTTCGGCGGCGGTCACAGCGACGGCGACACTATCGAGTATTTAGCCATGAAAAAGCTTCTCAAAATACCGTTCGGAGCCGGTGTAAAACTGTAGGTCAGATCAGTGAGTGTAAAACCAAAAAGCGCACATCTGACTGATTGTGCGAAAGTTAAACTCGCCTCTCAATTGGTTAATGTTATCGAGTGAAGTGTGCCAAGTGGCACAGTCCTGTTGAAACCACATATCAACACAGTCCAATTCTTCTATGTTGGGGGGGAAAAGTCCGTAATTATCGAACGGTACTTTGCTTCATTGATCGTAACTCTGCCGTAATTATCGTATCTGCAAAAGTACGGTCCACTGATGCCGCAGGCCCTTGAACCGCATCAAACATTGCATTTTTCAGGGTGCATTGACTGCTCTTGAACAGTCTCTGACTGCTCTTCGGACCATATTCGAAAATTCTGTTTGTTGACGTATCCATTGAGTCAAAAATCAGCTTCGTCGTTGAACCAGCTTCGTAACCTGAAACACCTTCTTCATAGAGCACGAATTTTTAAAATAAAACTCAATGATTTGCAAGCGTTGTTCGATTGCAAGTCTATTTATAATGAAGCTGAACTGTCAAAAACTTAACACTGAAAATCCAAATAACAAAAACATCACCCCTTACTCGATTCAAAACCGCTACTTGATTCAAAATTAATAAACCTTTTACAGTGTTCCCCAGTTTAAATTTAAAATGAAATGTTGCTGTCTAAGGTCCATAATGTTTTGCTGTTGATATTAAGGAATTTGTCTCCACCTTTTGTTTGAGAAATAGGTCTCATAGATTTATTGTCACTAGGCATTCTCGTGTTTCGCATGTTTGGGAATTGTTTTTCACATGAATCTATTTCCATATATATTAATGCAATTTCTGTACTTTATTTTGTAGCAAGTTCATTGTGCATGTGTGTTTGTTTTTTCGAATATTTTTCCTTCTTTCCTCTGTACTGTTGTCATTATACAATAACCTATCATCATTAGAGTGTCAATTCATTAGATTCAATTTACGATTTTTACTCTACGTTCAAATTATATGCAGATGATCACAATCAAAACAAAAATCAAAAATCGTTTGTCTTATGTTTCGTTTCTCTTCACCCCAAATTGTTTATTTGTTTCTTCTGTAGCAAACTACTGTGTCACAGTGATGATGAGGATGAAATGGAATACTAGAAATAGTTTCAATAAAATGTATACCAGTTTCTGTTTCTCTGTTTTCAAAAAAAAAACACCAAAAAACCAAACCAAACCCCTAATACCAAGCACATAGTTCATATTATATAGTAAAATAGTAAAATCATGAATTTGTTTAAAGATTTATATTTTAAAAATATTTTAATTTTACTAGTTGTATAAATAATTACATTATTTAATATTGTGACATAATACATTTTGTCCATTAACAAGGTTATTTAATTTAAATTCAATTGTTTTAAATGTAATATATTATGGGTTTTCATTCAAACTCATAAATCGCTGGTATACCTCTTCAAACTCATAAATCGCCTGTATACCCCTGGTAAACTTGTAGATTTACGAAATGTCAAACATTTTGCATTCAAATTTGAAGTTTTAATTTGAATTTATGAGAAATACGAGGTATACACCATGGCAAAATAAGTAAGGCAGAAGCCATGATAAAAATGCTCACGGTAGATGCAGGAGGTGTTGTTGTAGCTGATAGCAAATTGATGACAACAACAGCATACATTTTGTTTTTGCTTCTCACTTCCGTTGTGTCAAATCTAACACATACGTATACCAACAATAAATGTAAATAAACACAATACATGCGAACTTGACAGTTCGAAAGTGGTTTGCAATGTAAACAAAGCAAATCAGCTGTTCATATGCGTTCACCATCTACGAAGCAGTAGGAATTGCAGGCATTTTGGTTTTATATCAAGGTCCGACATTGTCAAACTCAGCTGATCGAAATTGCCAAGATTTATTTATTTCAGGTTGTAGCAAGAGGCATTGTTGTAATTGTCGGCAACAACCACAAGGACAAGAAACAATTATCTCGGTTGTAGTAATGCTTCCACCTGTTCTAGATACATCTTGAAAATTGCCGTAAACAACTTTTGACAAGGTCGCACCACAACGACAAGAAAAAATTTAACGCTTTCACCTGCAATACATATCTACATCTCAGTATACACAGTATTTAATAGTTTGAATGAAACTTCATAATAAATAATTAGAGTTTTAAATGTTTAAACACTGTCAAAACCTGTGGTTAAGAACAACTGCCAGAATAACATTTCAATTTAATTTTGAAAAATATATACATACACCTAAAAAATAGACATTGCGAAATTTTCAAGGGAAATTCCCAAAATCTCAATTGAAATTTTAAGAAATCCATTTGAAATGTTAAATACATAATGGGTTATTTTGAATACCACCTTCCATTTCTTTAATATTCCTTTGATTTCGTTTGAATTTCTATTAATATCTTTAACATTTTAATACGCTTTTTTATACCTCGTATTTCTTATAAATTCAAGATCAAATTTAAATTTTGATTGAAAAATCTTTGACATTTCATAAATATACAAGTTTTACGAGGTAAACGAGGATGTCAAATCTTGAATGAAACACAATTTTAAAGCAACTGTCAGAAAGAGGATATAATAACATTTTCCAATTAATTTTGAAAAATACACACATCAAAAAATAAAAAATAAATGGTGTCCCATTACATCCCATGAAGGGTTTTGGCAGAGCTTCTCACCACACCAAAAAATACAATTGCGAGTATTCAATCTATGGTATTTTCAATTAAAGTTCACAAAATATCAATTGCAATTTAACAATTCCATTTGAAATGTTAAATACATGACAATTTTAAAATGCATTGGATATTAATTTTCAATTGGTGTTTTTTTTTTTTGAATATCAAATAAAGTTCAACAGACATGAATTGAAATTCAAAACTGAACAATTAAAATGAAAAAAAACTTAATTGAAAATCAAAGGACATCAATAATTGAAATGCGCAAATAAGTAAACACATTTATTATTATTAAATAATGTTCGAGTCGCATACTTTTTCTTGTACAAAATTTCTTCGCATCGAATCAGTGATTCTAACAGAAAATGTGAACGACAGTTAGGGTATTCACAAGAGTGTCCTAAATGTTGAATGTGTCGTATGTGCAAAACAGTTGTACAACTGTAGTAAATTTTTTCCATACGAAAGTGTTGTACGATAGTACAACTTTTTCAGTTATGTTTTGCGGTGTACTAAGCGATCAGCTGATACCATTTGTTTACCATTTAATCAGCATATATACAAACATATGTATATTATTAAATGCAACAAAAATCATATATCCATTACCTGACAGCCATAACAATGTCAAATGCATAATTTTCGCATAAAGCTGATATTATTTAATGTTTTTCACTTTCAAAATGCATTGATATTTATTTAAAATGTTTCATTATTTTTGACGTATGCATTTGACGTTTTTCAGATTGTAGCAAGGCGTAGGGAAGAAGGTGGTTGCACCAACACAGCTGATCGAGTTTGTTTATATTCGCCTCACAATTACAGTAATCAAAAACTGAAAACCGGTCCAACGGTGGGTTAGAAGATATAATTTTAAGCTGAAAATGTAAGAAACAAAAGTTTGGTTAAAATTCTATATTAGGAGTTAAGGACCTCCAAAGTTCGGATATACTGGGGGCTACTATGTATTAAAAAGCGTCTAAAGGAATTTGTCTGGCAGCGTTTTTGGACAATATAAGGCAAAATAAACAAAATAAATTAAATGAAAATTTTCGAAAACTCCCTTTCTTATCGACATATTGGCCTGGCCGTTCAAATTGTGAAAAATTATCGAAAATAGTTTTTACATTTTCCCAAAATCCAAAAAATCCAGAAATGCAAATTAAGGAACCGAGTCCCGAGTCCCTGATCCCAGAGCCCGGCCGGACGATTCGAAATAATCGTGCGACAAAACACCCCGTTATCCGGCCTTCGGAGGCCCATAACTCCTAAAATAGGGATTTCCTACAACTTTTGTAATTTAAATTTTGTGCTGAAAATCGTGTGTTCTACCCTCTTCCCCATAAAATTTTCGATACGACAACAAGACATAAAGTCGACCTGTTCCTTATTATTACTAGTCGTGTTTTGGTTACAAGCAAGCGATTATCGCTTGCTAAGTTGCATGAGAGTCTCCTGTACATGAGAACCTGGGTTCGATCCCCGCTCAGATCACCTCACATTTCTTTCGACGACGGTCACCTCGCTTAGTGGTGGCGACACTAACGAGTACTTAGCCATGAAAAAGCTTCTAAAAATACCGTTCGGAATATGTAAAAGCTGTAGGTCCCAATCAGTGAGTGTACAAACTAGAAAGCGTACATCTCACCGATTGTGAGAAGCTCTCCTCAATCCCTCCATGGGATGTTAGGGGATACCAAGTTGCAAAGAAAATAATTTTATTCAAAAATATGAAAACGGGAAAAGATGTCAAAAAAATTAGTTTTTAAACTTTGCGAAAATGATTCGCATCGCTAAGTTCTCGCTAAGTGTTTCATACAAAATAAGCGAATATATAAGCAAGCGGTGTAACCAAAACACGCTTACTATTAAATGCAAATACATATGTGTGAAATTTTTAAATGTTTTTTCTATAAATTTTTTTTTAATTTTTATATTAAAAATTAATGTTGCCATAGGTGTTTCAAAAATTGCACTTTTCGAAACAACTGACAACCCGGTTTCTGGGATAGACGGGTTCCTGAATACTCTTCTCACAATCAGGTGATTTTGACAATTTAATTAATTAGAAGTCGGCCAATAACATCTAGTGCAAAGTGTATTTATATCAAGTGGAAGCATTAGCACAGCTGATTTCAATATTTTCATGACGTTGTACCTAGCAACTGTCAAATTCATGTGTATTTTGTTTTTGTACATGCTTGTTTACTTTTATTATTGGTATACATACATGCAGAGTTTGACACAACGTAGGTACGAAATAAAAACCAAATGCATGTTGTTTTTGCACAATAACTACAATACCGCCTAATGCTTCCGCTCGATATAAATACACTTTGATCTAGTGCCACCACCTTCTTCAATACGCCTTGGATTGTAGTATATGCATTCACGACAGGGTGTTCACATATGTGCTATTGGAGGTTGTATACCTACAACCTACAACCCATGGCAAAATAAGTAAGGTAGAAGCAGTAGGAATTGAAGGCATTTTGTTTTTATTTCAGGAGCCGACCTTGTCAAATTCAGTCGATCGAAATTGTCAAGATGTATTTATTTCAGGTTATAGCAGGAGGAATTGTTGTAATTTTCGGCAACAACCACAAGGACAAGAAAAAATTTCGTCTACTATTTTAACGCTACCACCTGTACTATATACATCTAGAAATTAGTATAAACAACATTTGATAATGTCGGACCACAACGACAAGAAAAAATTGAAATCAGCTGTTCTAACGCTTCCACCTGTAATAGATACATCTTGCTACAACCTTAGTACACCTTGTGAATTCCCCAAAATATTGTTTTTTAAATATTCCACATTGGTACTCCAAAGACTACATGCCTCTTTATTAATTTTCAAAAATACACAAAACCACAGGCGGTGTTCAAATATTCTGAAACTCTGATTGTCATTAAGGGTTTTCATTCAAACTCATAAAGGTGTACATTTACGAAATGTCAAACATTTTTCATACAAATTTGAAGTTTTAATTTGAATTTATTAAGAACTACAAGGTATTCCTAGTATTTAAGAGTGTGAATGAAAACCAATATTATTTCATTTGGCAGTTCAAAAATAGTTTGATTGCGACATTAAATACACCATTGCTATTCAAAATAATTTTCTATTTAACTAGAGTTTCCAAATGTAGTTAATTTGCGTTAAATTTCAAAGAAAATGAAAACAAACATAAACAGAAACATTAAAAAAATCGAAAAAAACATTGTGATATACTACTTATTTTAGTTGTGTAATAATTTAAAGAAAAATAAATAAATCTACAACACTAATTGGAGAATAATTAATAAAAATAAAACAGTTCAAAACTTCCCCCTAAAATGAAACCCAGCTTAGTATTAGCCAATAATTAAACTAGTTATTCATATTAAAACAAAAAATACAACTACATATTCATGCATAACATAAAACAAAATAATAGTTAAAAATTTAATAAAAAATATCTCAACACCCAGTTACAAGCCCCGCCCCGCCCCGCTCCCCGACTAACCCTTGAAATACAAATGTAAATGGAAAATAAAGTCAAATGACATGAAAAACAAACCCAGAATTTGAAACCGCAAACCTTAAATTTCTTACGGGAAAAGGAAACACAAAATGTGACCGAATACTAGTTACACTACTCTAGCAATAACTATTGATGGACAACAATTTTAATATAAACAAAAGTATATAATTAAATAATAACAAATTATAACAATAAGAATTATAAAAATACGTATAATACGTATTTATAATTAACACAATAAATTAGCCTTCAGCTTGAATTTTTTTTATAAAAAAAAAACCCCAAAAATTACAAAAAAATCTTAAAAATTAAATATAATTCAAAATTCATCTCAAACCAAATTTTATAGCTTTTACAAAAGAAGAAGAAAAACATGAAAAAACAGCAAAACTTTTTGAGTTATATTTTTTTTTGGAAAATATGTAATTTTAATTATTACAAGAACAACAACAACAAAAACTCAATATCGAAAAAGAAATAATAATTATTGCACGTCTTGCTTTTAAAGTTCTCATTCTCTATTTTTCTGAATAACAAACCAAAACTTTTTTCGAATATTTAAACAATCAATAAACAATGAAAAGGTTTAATGTTTTTAATAACAGCAACAACAAAAATAAAAAATACAAATTGAATATTAAACAAAATATAGTGTATATATTTAATATCGTCGCTGTGCCTGAAAAAACAACGCTGTATTTGTTAACAAAAAATAAAAGCGAATCGCAGACTACACAGAAAAAAATTAAACTCAATTTCAATTAAAAATTTCGTCGATTCAATTAATCTTTTAACTGTTATTGGTGTAATCACGAAAATAATAATATTAATTAAAGGTTTTTGTAAATTTTTAATTTTATTAGTCAAGCTCGAGGCCATTCTGTATTTATATTAATAGAAATATAGCTTTCAAAAAGGAGTTTTGCAACTGTATTCCTATGATTCCTGGCAAACCGTATAGCTATGTCAGATCGAGCCACAGATCTTAATCAGCGGTTTTTTGGAATGATGCTATTGAAAAATTGATCAAACTAAATGCAAACGAAATCTCATTTGAATTGAGAATTCACTATAATGCAAGTGTTCGAAAAATATCGCAAGCAAAACACACAAGAAAACATTTGCAGAAACTTCTTTCCATCTCCAGAGAACCATCGGCAAAGACGACAGTCAAAATTTCGCTTCACTCAAATGCCAACAAACACAATGAGTTCTCTCTCTTACCCTCTTCATTGAATATTTCAATACACGAACAGCTTTTTGATAGTGTTATTGTAGATAACTATACAAATTCCAATCATGTTTAAGTAAAATTACATAAACTATGCTATGCAAAAAGTGTGAAATAGTCAAGATATGACTCGTGAGAGAAATGTCTTTGAGTGAATTTCTAGCCCTTTTGGGTTCTCTTTTACAGAGTTGCCAAATTGCGCACATCTTCTGGTCGTCTAATTCTAGATCGTCTTTGCCATCGTTTCCCATATAAATGAATTACAACAAAAAGATGTGCAAACAAAAAGGATGTACAGGTAGAGAAGAAAAAAACTGCTCAATTTAGCAACCCTCGTAGAAGAGAACCAAAAAGTCGACGCGAATCAATCAAGCGCATTTCGCTCTCGCGTCATAACTTGATTATTTCATACTTTTTACATACTTTATGTAATTGTGTATAAACATGGTTGGAATTTCTATAGTTAGATACTGTAACATCATCAGAAAACTGCTCGTGTATTGAACTATTCAACGAAGAGAGAGATCAGAGAAACGAGGCGCTTCACTCGTTTTCTTTGTTGGTATTTCACTTCCACTCTTCTCTATTTAAAATTTCATACTCTTTAGTATAAATATGGAAGAAAAAACCACCGGAATGTGGCAACCCTCCTGGAAGAGACCCCAAAAAGTCGACGCGATTCACTTAAACGCATTTATTCGCCCTTCTTGATACCAAATAAGAATGTAATCGAAGTGGTTCGCATCACTATCAAATTCACAAAATTTTTTGGTACTATTTTTAAAATTCATCAGTCAGATAAAAAGTTATCGATCAAGCTCATGCTCATGAATAAGAAATCTGTGGTTCGTTTAATATTTGTTCGATAACTTTGTCTTTGCTAGTACTATTAGTTTCTAGACCAATGCAAATATCATGCAAAATACTAATGTCGTAGACACATGTGAAATAAAGGTCAAAAACTTACATATAGCGCTATTTGCTGGCACAGCTACGATATATGGAATTATTGTCAGGTAAGTAAAATCAAAATAACACTTTTAAATTTAAAACCCCCAGAACTTAGTTGCATGACTTTTAAAAAAGATAAACGATCTGATTACTCTGTTGTAGTTGAAAAATATATCAACGTTCTAGTAAATTGTATCAGTTAGAGAGAGGCAAGTCGACTGAGTTGGTCGGTACGCATGAAATATCTGAATCACGTCAGACTTGGGGCTCTGACCAAATCATTGGTATTCCATATGGCATTTTATCACGACGGTTTTTCTTCCAATTTTTCAACGCGACTACTTATACACATGATCTACACGCGAACTTAGGCACCCAGTCTACATTCTGAAACAGTGGAAAGTTGAAATTGTGTTCATAGTTTTCCAATATTTCTAAAACAATTTCTCTTGGAATCGGCGGTAGAATTTATTAAAGTGTTATCGTCAATCAGCCATCACAATTTAATAAAAGTAACACGCTTTAGCTTTCGCAAACACTTTTTGAATGGGGACGAAAAGGTATGAATGAACACCTTTAAATACTACTCAATGATAAACTTCAAAATTCTCACAGAAAAATATGTATTTTTTGTTGTTCGAATGCCAATATAAGGTGTGTTTGGAGCTTGTCGCAAATTTAATATATTTGTGCCCAAACGTATTGTTTTTGCTATTCAATATTAAATGTTTGAGACACACTGATTAATATGTTATAACATATGTGTTTGCGACACAAATATATCTGTGTTTGTGATACAAATACAGCCGTGCTTGTTGCACTGTTTATGCTCTCTCGAGAGTAAGAGAATAGAAGAGGGGCAACGACAGAGTTCATCTTGTAAATGTCATACATGTTCCTGAATGTGCATGTAAATTGCAGATGAAGTCAGTGTTTCTCATTTTGGCTGATGTATTGCGTTTTAATTTCATGTATTCAGTCGTCAATGGTTCATCGGACAGAGGATATCAAAAGCGATTGATCAGTGAAAAAAGAATAAACAAACGGTCGGATGGTTTGTGATGTTGCTTGGTTTTTGTGTGTTTCGCTTATATTTATGTGTGCTACCAAACTGAGAAACGATTTTGAGGAAAGAAACTGGTGAGGGCAAGAACGTGAATCGGAATGGCGGACCATTTGTGAAATATAATTTGTAGATAGATTTGTATATAAGTATATTGCTTGTGTACCAACGCATAGTGATAACCAAGGCATAGTTGAAACCTTCTGAAAATAAAAACGTGAGAGACAACAAAGAAAGGGGAAGTAAAAGAGCAGCAGATTCTCATTTCATAAAAAAACAACCCGTAAGACTATAAATTCTTTATATATGACACATGGGTTTTTAATTTTCACATTACTCTAGACACAAACTTTAAATGACAACCAATCCCGCCCATATTTACAGCAGATCTTAGAATATGTACAGTGTTGTACAGTAAATTTATGAGAGTTTATTAGTTTCTAACCACAATCATAAAAATGACATAACCTTTTGTTTCTCACTAATTTTCCTTAATTCTGAGAATCATAAAAATGTCGTCAACGCTTTTTCCAAAGAGATACATTCGATTCAAAATGAGATACCTTCACTTAATTGTAAATAAAAACAAAATATGTTCATCGATTTCTATGATCAAAGTCTTATTTTGTTCATAGGTTATGTGGCTTTTGCTGAAAGTTATAAGATTTAAACCTTTTTTCGGTTTGGATTTATATGATTCAAAAAAAAGAAAAAAATTCAATTTTTTCACAAAAATATCATTTCAAAGTGGTTTGTGCGTGACCTTTTTCAATATTTAAATGGAATAAACGTTATTTTAGTCATTAATAGGCAAAAGTTCATTCATTCGTGCAACAGGAAATAATTTTTGAGAAAAAAAATCAAAAAGTCATCACCCTAATGTACACCTAATCAACATACCCAATTTTGTTCAAATATCGCTAACAGAAACAGAAATGGATTTTTTATTTGGGATTTGTATGGGAGGTACCACGCCCCTTTGTCCAATATATTTGATAGTTCATTTTTGTCATCGCAATTAGTTTACCTGCGAAGTTTCAGCTCGATTAGATCACGGGAAAAATGTTAAAAATCAATCCAAAGTTTTTTCGGCATGCATATAGAGAGTTGAAATTAATATTTATAAAGAATTTAAAAAAAGTAATGCATTCAGCAAGTAAATACAAAAAGGGTAATTTTAAATATTTTAATTTTTTGTATTAATAATTTATTTTAATTATAATAAATAAAGAAAGAATAATTCGTTTCTAAATATTATTATATTTGGGAGAAAATACGCATATGTTTCCACGTAAGTATATGTAGGTTTGGGGGGAATACGCGAATGCTTCCACGTAAGTATATGGATGTTTGGGATGAAGCACGCATATGTTTCCACGTAAAAGCATACATATTTGTCAGTAAATATGCTAATGTTCGCATTTAAATACACCTTAGTTTGAGACTTGCAAACATATAAATGTTTGAAGAGTGTTCCAAACATATACATATTCCCTGCAGAATATGTCTGGGAGAATAAGTTACAGAGGCTGTTTTTTCAGCGTATACAAGTAGTTTGTTAAAAGGCATTCAAATAACGAATATCGGTCATTAATGGTGTCATTCATTTCGTTATATTACATAACTTAAGTGCCGACGCTGAAATTGACCCTTAAGCTGGGTATAAAACTAGCATATAAAACTAGTACAGAAATTTCAGTCGGTTGACCCAGCTTAAACATACCCTTACTCTTAGTCATCCATTGAATTCAAGTTCCATTAAAAAATATTTATATTTTTTTTGAAGCCGACAAACCTTGAGTTACCCCTATGGGTGTGGTAAATTCGCCCATATTCAATAGCAGATTTACCTTGCGAAAAATATTTTCTATTTCCAAAGTAATTAGGACCGGTTGTATTTTTGAGGGATTATCGTGACTACCAACCAATTGTCCGCCCAACATTTGTATAAGAGGTGCGGAAATGGGGGTGGCAAAGTAGTAAATTTTCATTACTTAGTACGTTTTTACAAAAAAATTTGCTAGTACCAAATTTCATTAATCAAACTTCAGTAAAATCTGCGGGTTTTGGATTATGGGAGATTTCGTATCGATCAACCGGAAGCCCGCCCATGTATTGTATGGGAAGTAAAAAAAAAATAAAAATAAATAAATGGTTTCCCATTACATCCCATGAAGGGACCGGGGAGAACTTCTCACAATCACTGAGCTGTGCACTTTCCAGTTTTCACTCACTGATTGGGACCTACAGTTTTACACCCATTCCGAACGGTATTTTGAGAAGCTTTTCATGGCTATATACTCGATAGTGATCTCATGTACAAGAGCCGTGTACACTAACCACAATACCTCACAATAGGAAGTGTACATTTTTAGCTGCAAAGTAGCTTTTGACAAAGCATTGCTCAGTACCAAATTTAATTATTATTATTGGCATTTTAATGAAGTAACAAATTTTATTAAAATTTCATTAAAATCAGTTGATTTACGGGACTAATCGTGTCGACAATGGCAATGGCTTCATCGGAACCCTCTGATAGCTATCTAGAGTGAGAACGCGTAACGAATGGGCAGCCTGATTGGTTATACGATCAATGACGCGTCTTAGGTGAAATAGGTGTCCCAGCATGCAAAGAAAAACGACGTTTAATGCTCGGTTGCCACAACAATACTTTGATTGATTTGTATTAATTTATTAATCGCAACCGTTAATGTAGTTCTCCCAAATAAACTCATATATCGCAAATGTGTATCATGTTGTTGCAAACGAATTCTCGTTTGCATCAAACGCGTACAATTGCCGCAAATTTAAAAAACGTTTGCGATAACTGAAATTAGCCATTTTTCTAATGAGAGCAAAGATTACGAAGAACGTAAATTTATCTCATTGTTGTATAGATTCAAATTTTCTCGTGAGTCAATTAAATTTTAATGTTCCCTGTAGACAAACCCGATATTTCTATCCTATAAAACGACCGACTGTCCGTTATAATTACGATTACTACAATCCTTTCCGACGCGTTTGCCTCATTTACAATGAGATCTATAATTCCTTACCCGCTTCAGATTCTTTGAATATAATTAAGCAACATTTAATTCGTAATTAATCGGGAACTATTATCCAGCTTGTGTTGCCAACCATTTTCCTCTGATAAACCAGTCCTGCTTCTATTAATCAATCTTATTATAAATTCAGAATTCTACAATGAATTGAATAGATGGATGGATGATTAGCGATTGACGCCAGATGCTGACATTCATGTCCCTCATCTTCATGTTCCAGATCTTCAAGTCCCTACTCTTCCTGTTTATCTCCCATTATGGTATTTTTATGTTGCTGTTTATCGTTCCACACATACTATTGCGACGTTCCTGCTCCAGATGTGAATGCCTATGTTATCTCCTATGATTTTATCCTAAAGTTCCTGTGAATCATTCCACTAAAATTTGTGGAGTTTGTTTACCATTTCTCTTGTTCCTACTCATCCCCCTGTTGTTCTACTCCACCTGATGTTCCTGTTCCTGTTCCTCATGTTCCGGTTGTTCCTGTCCCAGCTCCTGTATTGCTACTGTTTTAATTATAAATTATTTTTTATTTTTGTATTTTGTATTATTTTTTCACTATTTTGTTTCATTTTAATTATTTTATGTTAATATTTTTATATTTATATTTTTCTTTTTTTAATTTTTAAATTTTACAAATTTTCTTCTTATTATTTTAATTGTACTCTACTCTTTTTCTTATGTTAAATGTATTTTAATTTTATTAAGTATTGTATGTTATGTCTACTACGTATATAATATAAAATTTATAACCTTGTTGAAAACATATTACCGGCTGTATCCCATTGAGGATTGTAGCTGTGAGATAAACAAATAAATAAAAAAAAAATCATTCTGTCGACTGTATACACAGTCTTATCCACTCGTTTGGCATACACACTCACGCATACACATTACAGTGATCACACACTCTAGTGCTTCTTACCTTGTCGATATATCTTGGATGGGCAATTGAAAGCGTTGTAGTTTGCTGCTCTTTTAGTTGTTATTTGAATGCAAAGCGAGACAGACGTGTAAGTAGACAGTGAAAAAATGGACAAAAATTCCAACTTTTTTAAAACAAACTTTATGGATAAAACAAAAGTCATAAAAGTTGGAAATTTAAACAAAAAAGAGCTTATGGAAGCCATAAATAAAAGTTGTGATTACAACTCGGTTCTGTAACCGAAAGAACAGTTGGCGGAACCGTTTTTCGTTTCTCGCAAACGATTTTTTCAGCTTGTTTTTCATAACTCGTTTGCTGCAAACATTTTTCGGTTCTCCCAAACGAAATGACATGTGTGGCTTAACAGATGCTTGTTTCTCCCAACTACAGTCCCCAAACGAAATCTCAGATAACTGAGGAACGAGTTTTTTCTTTGCTTGTGTCACGGAAGCTCTTCGAACTAGCGGACATATACTTTTGTTTTTTGAATGCGGATCAAAAGTAAAGAAAGAAAAATCCAGTTTCGACACACTGCATTCTGGTCAGCGCCAGATCCATAATGGGAGCCTCACACACAATCATACTGGCAGTTGGTTAAATGCAAACCCACGGTTGGGTGGGCTTGCCCTCCGCCACCGTTATAGTGGCAATGAAAATGAGAAACATAAAACTTTCTATTTGTTGATGACACCCATAAACGTTAAAGGACCACGATTTACGCATATTCACTTGGAATCTTAGAACACTATGCAGATCCGGTGTCACTATCTAACTGCCAGATGTCTTCGAGAATTATAAGGCTGATATTACTGATATCCAGGAGATGCGATGAACAGGATATGGCTGTACAAGAAAGAAGAACTGTAACATATACTACAGCTGTCATTAAGATAATCATGGGGTTGGGTGCGAATTTGTAGTTGGCAAAATACCGCGACATCTGGTCTCAAGGTTCAACCACGTGGGTGAAAATTTAACATATCGCTAATTTTTGTACGTGTTCCGACGGAAGAAAAAGACGATGACATGTCCTTGGTATGTTCTATGACCGCCGCCCTGGCCATGACATTAAGATTGTTTTAGGCGATTTTAATGCTAAAGTCGGCAGGGAAAGTGTCTGTGATCCAACCATCGGTAAATTCAGTTTACACCATATATGGTTTCGAACTCCGTAACAATTGATAGTATATGTATATACAAACTGAATTATGAAATTTACATATGCGAATTAGTATCCATCGAATATCCCTAAATATCAACACACTGAAAGGTCCATAATTCCAACACAAGAACAGATGGCATTTTTCCACCATGCTCTTCTTTTCGTCTTGCAAACTCACATTATTGCAGTGCTTTGAGGTGAGTTTTTACACGAGTATATAACAAAGTTGCATTTTCTGTGGTATAGATTTTTTGAAGACCGGGCTAGTGTCAGTTACGTTTTTGAATTTGAATTTTATGACCGATTTCGTTAGCTTTTAGCTAATGTATGAGAAATTCATACTACAAGCTTACAAGGTCAGGAACATTTTCACAGTTAGAGAAGTTACTACGGTGTTTTCGAGAATTGAGAAGGAATCAGCAAAAGTGGATCGTAAGCGGATCAAAATAGGAGCTATTGCGCTGGCTAGGCCATGTCAGTAGAATGGATGAAGACAAACCAGCACGAAGGTTTTTCGAAACCGAACTCGAAGGAAGACGAAAAATAACAAGACCAAGACTCCGCTGGAGGGGTCAGGTTGATTGGTCAGGTATTGCCAACTGGAGAGATAAGGCAAAAGATCGAACTGGTTGGCGAAATATGTTATCTTCGTTTTGTAAGGTCTCTGACCCCTCGTGGTTGGTCGAGACCGGATAAGTAAAGTAAGTGTATTGTCATAGCCAGTGAGTGTGCTTGAATGAATTGTCTATTATTCCAACAAAACCCAACCATTTTTCAATTAGAAAAATGTTCCTGACCTTGTATGCTTGTGAATTTGAATTTCTCATACATTAACTAAAAAATAATTATTCCATTAACTGAAAAAGTTTCGTCACTGTGACGAATATATTTAACAGCTGCATTAAATATTATACATTGTTACGATGAATATTTCATTGCTGCATTAAAAAACCTGTTTCAGTAACTGGAGCATACATTGACGAATCATGTGGTTCACTTATTCAAAGGCACTAACAATTCCATATTCATTTGTTTATTACATTTTATTACATCTTAATCATTTTACGAGTCAATATGACAAAACAAAAAATTTTAAATCTATCGGAAATAAACTAAAATCGATGTTTGCCGTTCTGAAGGATATTCTAACCGCGCAATAGGTAAAAAATTGGACAGAGCCCAACAGCTGTCGACAATTACATCAAGGCCCCGAGGGGTATGGAAAAAATTTTAAAGGAAGGGTTTCATTGTCTTTATCTATGTATGAGAAAAGAAAAATTATCAGAATTGCTTCTAATTCTGCCTTATCCTTGTCAAAAATAAGAGCTCAAGCTGGAGTGGAAGCGAAAAAGTCCACAGTACGCAGAGTAATTAAGAGCTGTGAGTACCTTAAATCAGTGGTGCGCAAACTTTTTTTGACTACGACCCCTTCAGGAAAGAGAAAATTCTTGGCGACCCCTAGAGATAAATGTTCACAAAAACGATGTATATTTCGCGCATTTCTTTCGGTTCATAGAATAAAAACCTCGTCATATTTGACACATATTAATTTTATTTATAATTTTAAGTAAAAATACATTTTTTATAACATAAAAATCAGTATAATTGCCCTTTAATGAGATGTATGTGGCTGAGAGTTTCTAATTATCTCATCGATATTTGGATGTATGTCGCTAATTGCAATTCGCATGTCATCTTCAGGGTTTAAACGCGAGCGGTATTTTGTTTTAATTGCAACTAGTTTGCTAAATCCAGTTTCACATAAATACGTTGATGCAAATTGTATTAAAATCCTGATGGCATTCTTGCATAAGACGGGATATTGCTTTTCTACGGATAGCCAAAATTTTTGGCAAGGCTGAGTCTTAAATTGATTTCGAAGGGTATCATCACTAATCAAATCTATCAATTGCTCTTTATCACTAATTGGAAGAGTTGAACTGCATATGTCGTAGGAAAATGGATCGCGAATCCAACCAAGATTGGTTTCAGGAAAATCCTCGAATCTTCTCGAAAAATTTTCCTTTAACTTTTTAAGGTGATTGGAAATGATGTCTTTAAATGTCAATATATCCATATTATTTTCCTTAATAAAATCGTTAAAGCAAGGGAACATGTCGGTGTTGTTTTTATTCAGTTCAGTTTGCCAGAGACTAAGCTTATTCTTAAAAGCTTGAATTTTACTAGCTGATGTTATGATGGTCGTATTCCCACCTTGCAAGCTCAAGTTTAAATCGTTAAGTTTTTCGAAAATATCAACTAAATAGCTCAGCTTTCCTAGCCAAACTTTATTGATATAATAACTTGCCAATCTATGTTTCTTTTCGATTAAAAACATGTACACTTCATTTCTCAAATCAAATATCCGTCGTAGTATTTTCCCACGTGAAAGCCATCTGACTTCAGTGTGCAAGAGTAAAGTCTCATACGTTGAGCCCATCTCATTGCAAAGTATTGAAAAGAGACGGCTGTTGAGACTGTTGCTTTTAATGTAGTTAATTGCACTAACAGCGTCTTGTAATATGTTGTGTAACTCCTCATCCATATCTTTTGCAACAAGAGCTTGGCGATGAATCATACAGTGATTAAATACCATATGAGGCGCCACTTTCTGAATTAAGCCTCTGAGCCCTTTATTCGAACCTGTTAATGCTGCAGCACCATCAGTACAAACCGCAACACAGTTTGCCCAGGTAAGGGTCTTTGCTTCAAAATATTCATTTATTACTTCGAATATTTTTTCTCCGGTTGTTCTTCCTTCCAAACTTTTGCAACATAAAAACGTTTCGGTTATATCTTCATTGAAAATAAACCTAACGTAAATAATTAGTTGTGACATTCTAGTAATATCGGTAGTCTCGTCCAGTTGTAAAGCAAATACAGGTGAATTTTGTATGCGGTTTATGATTTCTGACTCTATATTTCGTGACATTTCGGAAATCCGCCGGGATACGGTATCTCTTGATAATAGTATTGTTTTAAGTTCATTTCCATATTTATCGCCATGCATAATTGATGTCATCTTAGTTGCTGCAGGAAGGATGAGGGATTCTCCAATTGTATGGGGTTTCATTGTTTTTCCAATAAGATAAGAAACTTCTAATGAAGCTCGTAATGCTTTCTGAGGTATTGTTGTAAATGTTTTTAATTGTGCACTTTGAATTTTCAGATTTTCAGCTCGTCTTTGAAAAAAATCGGCATGTTTATTTTGAAGTTCTTTATGCTTAGTTTCCAGATGCCTTTTTAATTTAGCTGGTTTCATGCTCTCATTTGCTAATTTTTCGTTGCAAATGACACATAACGGGCGTTCTTCATCATCAACAACACAAAATGTAAAACCATACTTAATAAATTCCTCATTGTATTTTCTTATTTTTTTAGATGGGGCATTTAGTTCAGTATTTTGCGACTCCTCATCAGTATTTCTTCGTTTGTTAGCTGAAGATGTACCTGTTGTACGTATTAACCACTTATCCATTATCAGGTCCGGGGGTTCACACTTTTACGTTCGTTTCTGACTGATCAATTGCAAGCATTCGTCGTGTAAACATACCCGAAATTCAGCAAAATCAGTAACACAGTCAGTGTTGGTAAACTGGTGTTGTGTGGGTAAAACCAGGTGTTGGTAATGGATAATCTGTTAGGGAGGATTTAGACGCTGCAACAAGTAGCGCGTGGAAAATGTACAACGCAATTCGGGTTAGAAAAAAGAAAGAAATTTCACAAAAGAATGTTTGCAATTATTTGGCATTATGTTTTCGAATTTATATTATAATATATTATAATTTATATGTACATAATTTATTTATATGTACACTGTATGGTATGCAGCATGCAGGCATAATGCATTTTAATAAAATTTGACGACCCCCAAAAAACTTCTGGGGACCCCCACAGGGGTCGCGGACCCTAGTTTGCGCACCACTGCCTTAAATAACTGAAATTACAAAATAGCCGCCACTTAATGCTCCTCGTAAGGAAAAGCGGCTTCAAGACTACATGGTATGGGATGTTCAGCCAATAGGTCATGTAAATGACTGGAGAACAGTTGTATTTACAGATGACAATAAGTTTAATTTGGATGGACCTGGTGGCTACAACTATTATTTCCATGATCTACGCAAAGAAAAGCGTTTTTTGAACCGACATCACAGCCGAGAGGGCGGCGTTATGGTGTGGGGTGCTATTACGTACTATGGCACCATCGATCTTGAATTTTAAAGCGCAAAACTGACTGGTGCAAGCTATAAAACGTTATTGGAATCGGCTTTTCCGAAGTTCAGTGAACTATTTGGTCCCATATCTTGAATATTGCATCAGGATAATGCCCCTATACACAACGCCAGAGAAGTAAAGGACTTCATTCATTGCAAGCCAAAATGTTAATATTTTTGACTGGCCACCCTATTCGCCAAATCTAAACATTATGGAAAATGTCTAGGGTTAGTTATCTCGTAAGGTCTATGAAGGAGGTAAACAATTTGATGACAAGCAGTCCCTAATTCAGGCCATTAAGGATGTTTGGAATCAAATTTTGTTGGATTACATAAATTCTCTTTATCTCTCAATGAAAACCCGTATATTTGAAGTTATTAAAAACAAAGGGGGTTGTAACCATTACTAATAGTTCTTAAATAAAGTAAAATAAATTTAAAAAAAACAAGAAAAACTGTTTTATTAAAATTAGTTAAAGTGCCTTTATTCAAGTGAACCAAAAAAATAGCACATTTTTGGACTTTTTTTTATTAATTTCTCAAAAAAAGTTCTTTAGTTAAGAAACCACTATTGTCATGATTTTTTGTATATCTCAAGATGTCTAGCTTCCATTTCCATTTTAAAATTCTGCAATCGGTTACAAATTGCAAAAGATACAGGCTGCTGAATATGGAATTTTTAGTTCCTTTATATAAGTGAACCGGAGTGTATATCCAAATGTTTCAAATATAACGTTTGTCATTTTTATGAAATTCCTCTATTATTTGAGAAGAAGGAATTACAAATAATTGTGCACTGATTATGAACACGTGACCACCGATAAGTCATTCATAGTGACCTTTTTGGTGATAAGAAACTTAAAAAGAGATTCGACTTGATCTCAATCATAGCAAATCGAATGTTGCAAATTAAAACAAATAGTAGTCATTCTCAAACATTCTATACGTCTGGTGAAGTATTGTCAAAGAACTGTGTTGATAATAATTCAAAAAAAAAAATATATTATTTAAATTAATAATAAATTAAATGATAAATAAAATTACATATTCTACTAAACAAATGTATTCTCGGAAATATCGAATATTTTTAAATTCCTGTTCAACAATTAGACCATGAATTCCAAGTTTAACAAGGCGATTGGGAATAAGGTAGGAGGGGTGTTATTTTGCTAAATTTTTACAAGTACCGCCACAACAGCTGAATGACAACCATGCCATGGTGTAGGCTTGTTTTGTAAACATTACTCAGATCCACACACAGACAAAGGGGAGTCCCTAGTGAAACATGGCGCGTATGATGCTTCCACACAGTCTTCTATCATACGGTGGCGACAAACATGCGCACTCCATACGAATCAATGCATAAAACGTCATTACGTCATTGTTAGTATTTTACACAATACTCCCCCCCCCCCCCAAATTTGAAATGGAGTCAGGTGCCATTGGAGAGCTTTCTTCTTGGATGTTACACTTTACCCAACGCAAAAAAGCTTTCAAATGTCCTTTGTGCTTTCAGGAAGGATAAACTGGTTCAGTTTGCCAGACCAACGCACGGGAAGCAGAAGCCAACTTAAGGCAGCCATAACGCGCGCATACATACACATATTTTGTGTTGAATTTTTTCCTCATAATTCATATTTCATATTCAATTCGAAAGAGACGACGAATAGATGATACTTATATACATGTGTACATAGATTTCGTTTAATTTTGGAAACATTTTGGAAACATTTTATAAATACTTTTTGTTTATGTGAAAGTATAAAAAAAAAACTTATGAAAATCGAATTTAATTAACGACATTTAAAGGGAACCAATGGAAAACCTAAACACCTTTACTAACTAATAACTGAAACTGAAAACATCCAACTGAAAAAAATTGTTAATAAATTATTAAACAAAACTACACGCAGTACAAACTAAGTACGGATGTTCCAGTTCTATAAATTATTAATACAAAATAAAACGTTTAACCCCCACAACGAACGACAAATACAAACAACAGTAACAATAGCAACTTGAACAGAAAGTTCAACAAGTCATAAATATTTAGGGAGAACCATATACTATGTACATACATATATGTACATATACATATATATATAAATATTACTCATCATCATCGACACCATCTTACTGACACACCATTGCCCGCCCAATGGCGTCTACATGGAAGGACGCAGAAAAATATTCGTCAAGTCGTAAATAAAATCTAAGGATAATAGGTTTTGCAGGTCCTACTGCTGGCCACAACGTTAAATCAAAGATATTTTTAATAACAACAAACACAAAGGACAACCTCACCAAATATAAGGATATATAATTTACTCCCCCCACCAACATACAGAGGACTTTCTACCAACATCAACTTTACAACAAACAGGGATTCTCAAACTATTCGCAGTAGTGTCAAATATTTATTTACAAATATTTTATAAATTCATCATTTTGTAAACACAACGAGACACCAAACAACTTCACCATGGGACGTCGCAAAGATAAACCACGCCTTATACCGGAACAAGACAAACGCATATGCCGCGCTATTTGCCTATGCCAACTGACAATGGTCCTCTCCTGTGTGTCCATTGTTTACCTGAGTGTGGCCATTTATTCACCGTCTTTCAAGTAAGTACTGTCATCCAAAACTAGTAGTGTTGCCATTCATATGTACAATGTGTCCCGTGGGAATCTATTCGTATTAAGTTTGTTTGGTTCGAATCCTTGGAGGCTAGTTAGTGACTCAGCTACATTAGGGTGTACGTTATTTATTAAATTCGAGTGTCAAATTTCATAACCATTGAAGAAGACCAATACACACCTTAAAGGCTACTTAATATGAACTCGGTTAAATAATCTAAACCAATGTAATAGGTGCTTAAATCAAAGGACCTTTTTTTAAAGAAAACCAATATGTGTTCGAACTCACTGGCGATGTGTTAACACCTTTTTGTTGCACGGTACCTGTTCGATTTCTATGAACACATCAGTAAATGTTACATTGGAATATAAAAAAAAGAATAGTTTTTGTGCTGAAGACTCTTTTGCTATTGCACTTTCTTTTTGATGTGTTAACATCTATAGGCGCGGGTAGAGACTTAACTCACAAAGTGAATACATCCAAACACAGTTTGTTCGACTGCGTTCACACAGATTGTTTGGTGTTAAACTCCTCCGAAACGGCTGGACCGATTTGTATGAAATTTTATGTGCATATCGGGTAGGTCTCAGAATCGGCCAACATCTATTTTTCATACCCCTAAATGATAAGGTTGACCCACCCCTTTAAAGAACACAGATTTGTCCGACTGCGAAACACAGATTGTCAGACTACGAAAAAACACACTCTGATGTAGTGTTCGGAATCGGTGTAAAACTGTAGGTCCCAATCAGTGAGTGAAAACTGGAAAGCGCACAGCTCAGTGATTGTGAGAAGTTCCCCCCAGTCCCTTCATGGGATGTAATGGGAAACCATTTTTTATGTAGCGGCAGCGAATACTTGACTTGTGTGGGTGCGGAGCACTCTCAGAGCAAAGAGAATAATGATGTGGTTATTAGGGTGATGACTTTTATACAACCTCGATTCCCTGTATCATATTTAGATGAGTTTTTATTTAAGTTTAGATAAAATCTTACATATAAGGTGATTCGATAAAACAAACCTCAGGCACAAAATGATTATAAAATTTTTATTTATCAGCCTTTTTTGCAATTTTCTGAAGTTCCTGTAACCATATGTATATATAATTGAACACAAGCTTCAGAGCCACATATATCTAACATTACATAGGATCATCAAAAATACAAGGAAGTTAAATATTCACGCTGTCATTGGAGAGAATGAATCTCAGTGGGAGGTCGTCCTTGTTGCGGCAGGAGTTGTATAAGTCTTGCATAATTTTGATCGCACGCTCACAGCACTGGTTGCTTCGAGCAATGTTGATTGGAGATTCATCTGTTTTCCAGTGGGTGTACAAGCATTTGAGAGCTGTTGGGTAGTCATTCAGAGCTACTGATAGTTCTTGAAAATCTTCAGCGCGGAACAATTGACTACTGCACCAATGATCACCCCATGAGTAAGAAATGAATGAACAAATTTTAGGCAGCCTGTTCCGGGTTTCAGGCATCAGAATAAACGCAAGAAGAGCTAGAATGGCACGAGAGTTCCAGTGTGCATTGCATATGTTTTGGATCAGCTTAAACTTTACAAAGGGGATCTCACTCCTCTCAGTGAAGTGACGGAAGACACGAGTGAGGTGGAAGAGAAACTTCATGTCATGTCTCTCCAGCCGCTTGTTTCCTTAATCTCAGTTTTACCATTGCTGGAGGCTGCTTTCAATTGATCATAGTTGCTCATCAAATCTTGCACAAAGAAGTACTCGATGTTTGGTGATTTAGTCGACCCATGGAGCTCATCGTCCATGACAACGAGAAGAACGCGATCCAGCACATGGTGCTGGCAACTGATGAACTTGGGTTTGGGGTCGCCCTTAATTTCGAACATTTGCTGTCTTTTTGCCGGTATTGACGCTTGTTGTATCGGCAGCAATCATCACAATTGATCCCCACAGGTTGAACTCATCTAACACATTCTGGAGTCCTTCTGCGATTGTTTGAACTTTCCCATCTTTAAATTTGAGTGCAGTCATGGTAATTTCTGTAGATTCATTCTTGAGGACCACGGCCTGATATTCAAAGCTCTCGATGTGTTTGCCGTCAAAGTGTATGCTCCACTTCTCCAGATAAAGCGTGCTTACCAAGTACTTCTTCACCCGAGCAGCTTCCTTGTATATAGCCTTGCGGATTCCTGACTGACATGAGGTTGGGATTTCAATGCCCTCAGCGGAAAGGTGGTGGAACACCATTGCTGCTCCGTGGGACAACAGCTTTGACCTTGTAACAAGGCGTCTTGCAATGTCTGTTGGGTTATGCTTCCTTTTGCTCGTTGATGCTGCACTGTCATCCTCCCAAAGACTATCTGTACTGCTGTCGAATGAGTCCGTGCTACTTTCGGAACAATCAGGTATCGCTGAGCTGGTAAGTGTGTACACAGTCGCTTCCATTGTTCTCTTTCGTTTGGATGGGTGGATGGTATTGGCACCACCAGGTTTGCCGCTGGAATAACTAACGAGGCCTTTGCTCTCAATTTGCAGTTTGTAGAGGTTCTCACCCTCTTTGCACATCCATTCGCCTTTTACCTTGGTCATGTCAAACAGTTCCATCAATGAATCAAAATTTAGTTTTTTTCTGCAGCGCTCGTAGTCTTCCAGAAGTTTTGTTAGTTTTGCACAAATGTCTTGATCAGATATATGCGGGAAGTTCAATGTTTTGCTCCATAGGGCTTTAAGCTCTATAGCAATTAGCCCGATCCTCTCTCTCCGTCGTTTGGCAGTGGACTCAAGAAATTTGAAGCGTGCAATGACGTGGTTTTTCAGGGGCATGCGACTCCGTTCACTCAATGGTACTTCAACAATTGCCACGTTGCCTTTTCTTGATGGCGCTTGAAACTGGACTAGGTTCTTTGTCCAGGTTTCCTAATTCTTCTCCGGGTTAGAAGAGCTCTTCTTGAATGACATGTTCTATTCTACTTAACAACTTAAATGGAAAAGGCCTTGCCGTTATTAAAGGCCTTAATTATAACACTGTGTGTAATTTTTTAAGTCATGGCAAAATAACCATATACGGACACCACTACGTGATAAAAGACTAAAAAAAAAAGACCCGTGTTTCCCAATTTTTCCCAAAGTCATGCACTTTTTTTTTATGGGCCGCCAAAGATTTGGGGCCTCGGTATCATTTTCGTAAAAATGTGATCATTTTCTCAGGCTCATATCTTGCAAACCGTTCAGAATTTACTCTCTGAGGCAAAGTTATAGCTCTTGTCATAAAGAACAAAAATTGCGAAAATATAAAATCAAAAAACTTCACCTTCCAGATCAAAATCGCAAAAAACTTAAAAAAATTCGATTTTTTTTTACCTTTTTTCCCGTGTTCAGGTCCATAGATAGCAAACCGTTCAAAATTTAAGGAAATAATCAACTACAAAAATTTACCTAAGATCTCAATAAACAAATTTTTAGAACATATAAACTTCCTAGAGATGATTCTTAACACTGTTTCGGTAGCACGCAAAAGTGAAAAATTTGCCAAAAATTTTTTAATTTAATTTTTTTTTACCTTTTTCTCCTGTTCAGGTCCATAGGTAGCAAAAAATGAAATATGCCTGGCCAGAACCATGTGCATTCTTCAGTCTATGTTGTTGTATTTGTTCATCCACACTTCCTCTTGGCCTCCACGAGTTACATTGGAATTGATTCAGAGGTGAGCGTGAATCCCAATTTCAAAGAAAACAAAAGAATTTTGGGAAGCCGCCCTTATCGATGATCCCTTGAAAAATGTTGATGACCTTCAAATCACAGAAAATTTTCCATTTATTTTCGTAATATTTGATTTTTTCCATTATATCTTTCAATGTTTCATAGCTTTCTTTCATGTTGATACCCATTGCTAGCGGAATGGAAGGTTTTCGGTTCGACACATGCAACAACACTGCTTTCAAGCTTGAAACAGAACCATCAATAAATAATCTCCACTCACTAGCGATGTAGTTCATTCCCATTTTTACCACCAAAGCTTTTATATCGTTGCAGTAAGCGAACGAATTGTCATCATTTAGAGTGTAGAGCTTCTGAAATTCAGCTTGTCGTTTGCGGTACGCCGTAGAGTTAACATTAGCATGTGTGAGTTTTCTTTGCTTTAAAAAAGTTGTCACAAATATTGCAAGTCGCTGCGATAATCCCAATATGGCCACAATGAAATCCATTTCCATTTGTGTGTGTATATGCTCTTTTGAATTCACTAGTTAAAAGATTATTTTCCTTCTGAAATCTTGTAGATGTTTTTTTTCTGGTTTGATGACCGCAAACGTAGCAAAATAAATCAATATTTTCACACTGCATATTGAAATTGTCAGTTGCCAATGTTGTGTGCGAATTATACTGTAGCACTTTCACTTTTTTTACTTTCACTTTCACTTTATAACTTTCACCGCTGAGCTCTCGTTGACGTCGCGCTGTGTAATGCCTCGATGTGAGCGTCGTGTCGCTTTTATTTTGTGTGCTGCGTCCCTTGTTGCGTGTGCTGAGCTTACTGCATTGCCTGTGCTGCTGCTGTCGGTGCATGATCGCGTGATACCTAAGCGCTACCTAAACGGTGTTAACCCTTCGACAAACACATGGTTCTGGCCAGGCATATTTCATTTTTTGCTACCTATGGACCTGAAGAGGAGAAAAAGGTAAAAAAAAATGAAATTAAAAAATTTTCGGCAAATTTTTCACTTTTGCGTGCTACCTAAACAGTGTTAAGAATCATCTGTAGGAAGTTTATATGTTCTAGAAATTTGTTTATTGAGATCTTAGGTAAAAAAAAAGGTAAAAAAAAATCGAATTTTTTTAAGTTTTTTGCGATTTTGATCTGGATGGTGAAGTTTTTTTGATTTTATATGTTCGCAATTTCTTTATGACAAGAGCTACAACTTTGCCTCAGAGAGTAAATCGAAATTCTGAACGGTTTGCAAGATATGAGCCTGAGAAAATGATCACATTTTACGAAAATGATACCGAGGCCCCAAATTTTTGGCGGCCCATAAAAAAAAGGTGCATGACTTTGGGAAAAATTGGGAGACACGGGTCTTTTTTTTTAGTCTTTTATCACGTAGTAGTGTCCGTATATGGTTATTTTTGTTCGTGTTGCACTGTGTAATTCACTATTCACTTTTAAAAAACTAAACTATGTACTTGTACTCTTGGTGTTCGTTGCCACTTGTTGAATGACACAAATCGATCAATGAACACCAATTTATACTACGTATTTTTCAATATTTATGAATGGGCGCATCTTTTTTTTTACAGTGGCTATATACCTGATTCAGCTAGTGTTCGTTGTAAATTTTTCAAAACTTTCAAAATAATGACCGCTCATAAATGTGGTTTCTGTAAAAAAGTCATCCCAAACAGGTAGCCAACGGACAAACACACATCAATAAAAAAATACACTTTCCTTTTCCCCCCTTAAATTGAATGTAAATAGAGTAGCTACCATAAAAGAACCCGAAGAGCAATTCAGCATAAATTTATGAGAGTTTATTAGTTTCCTACCACAATCATACAAATGACATAACCTTTTGTTTCTCACTAATTTTCTTTAATTCTGAGAATCATAAAAAAGTCGTCAACGTTTTTTCCAAAGAGATACATTCGATTCAAAATGAGATACCTTCACTTAATTGTAAATAAAAACGAAAGATGTTCATCGATTTCTATGATCAAAGTCTAATTTTGTTCATAGGTTATGTGGCTTTTGGTGAAAGTTATAAGACTTGACACTTTTTTCCGTTTTGGATTTATATGATTTAAAAAAAGACAAAATTTAAAATTTTTCGCAAAAATATTATTTCAAAGTGGTTTGTGCGTGACTTTTTTCAATATTTAAATGAAATAAACGCTATTTTAGTCATTAATAGGCAAAAGTTCATTTATTCGTGCAACAGGAAATAATTTTTGAGAAAAAAAATCAAAAAGTCATCACCCTAGTGGTTATACGTATATAAAAATGAGATAACAAGAGGGCAACGAAAATTGTGTGAACTTGTGTAGCGTATGTACCGAACATAAGAATGTATGTATGTGCATGTGTCTGTTGCTTTGCATTCTCTTTGTTTTTTTGTGGGAATAAAACAAAAAGTATTAAGCAAGAAAATAATGACACTTGTCTTTAAATATTTTTAACAGCCTGTTTCTCCATCTCGAACGAAAACTTTCGTTCGTGTTCTATACGAAAGAAAGTTGGTTTGGGTTTCACAATCTTGTCGTTTCAAGTTGAATGAAAACATACAATTTTTCAGTAAAAATTTTGGTTTCTCCATTTCGAATGTGCTGTAACTTAGGAACAAACATGAAATCAGGCGAACGAAAATTTCGACTTAGAGAAACCAAATTTGAGTCGAATGTGAGTGACTGACTTTCGTTCGCTTAGCTATTCGTTCGAGATTTAGAAACAGGCTGTAAGTGTTATTAAGTATTAATATTATTTAAATGAAACGTCATCATATGATTGAACGCTGTTTTTTATTTTCCAATGTAACATATACTAATGTGTTCATAGAAATCGAGCAGGTACCGTGTAACAACAAGGTGTTAACACATCGCCCGTGAGTTCGAACTCTCTTATATCTGCTTTAACATTAAATATAATATTGTTAAAATAAATAAAGCAATATTTCTGTGGCCACAAGGAATACCAACTAAAGTCGATTTCAGTCAGTGTTCAACAGACGACTTTGAGATTTTAATTCGGTGCCTAAAATCAGGGAAATTTGATTAAACTAATATTTATAATATTTTTAATATATATAATATTTAAATTTGTAATTAAATTTATGATGAATACACAGTCAATTTAATAGAAGTAAACAAAACAAACTCAACTTTGTCCTAACTCGGCTTTAGCTGTTATTCCTTGTGGGCACACATTTAGCTCAGTGAAATAATTGTTTTTGTTTTGTCATAAATAGAGCGACGACAAAAAGTATTGAATAGTATAGAGAACTTATTGCACTCTTTTTCCGCTCTCATGTAGAGAGTTTGAGTAAAAAAGCATAAATGAGTCTTATTCTCATTATAAAATATTTCAATATAACTTCACCATTTCGACAATGTTATTACATAAAACAATACAAAAAGCATAAATGTTTTAAAAGGCATCAATGTTTCACATCAAAATTATGAATGGACCAAGTTATGACAAAAAAAGAGTAATTCGTTTTGAATCATACGCCAGATGTCGCCTGTGCTTTTGAGTTATACAATTCGTTCCATGAGTTCTATATACTATTCAATACTCTTTGGCGACGACGACCTGATTGTTTGTTCGCTGCCGCTTTTTGCCAGCATATTTATTTTCAGGCAGAGACTATTGTTGTACAACAACCACGCATGTGATGCTAACGCTGTGTGTTGTTTAAATGTGTTCACTTTGATAGATTGTTTTACCCGTGCCTATAGATGTTAATACATCAAACAAAAAATACAACGATTGCCATGAGATTGGCGTTACAGTGTACCGTATGCGTATTATTTCCGGTTCAGTTTATATTATTCGATCTTTAGGATCTTATTTATGTTCTTTAATAACACTGTGAAACACTTTAATAACGAATTGCATCATTCCTTTTTTGGGTTACAAAATATATGTAGGCTTTGCCAGACGTACTGTTTTAAACAGTACGCGTACTTTTTTGTTCGTTGTAGTGTTTTCTTCATAACCCATAAAATAGTAGGCGAGAGTAGTTTGTTTTTAGCCATTGTACAATTTTTTTTAGTTTTTTTTGTTTTTCTTTGATTCAAAACCAATTAAATAAAATGTTTTTATCAACGAATTTTTTCAGTGTAGAAAATAGTAAAATTAAGTGAATTTGACAATTAAATGGAATTTGATATTCAAAATGACAATGAGTAAATAAATATAGTTAAAGTATATAGAGAATGGCTTTATCTTTTTTGGCGAAAGAATCTTAACGGAATTGTGAACGAAAAATTCAAAGAAATTCAGAAAATTTCTTTTCTGCCGATGTTCTGAATCGAAGACCCTCAAAAATGTGGTTTTAGAGGTAAACTTTGTTCCGAAAGGTTGACGTCCAAAACATTTGGACCAACTTTGTTAAAGAAAGTTTACCGGTACAACCAAACGAATAGAAGTTAGTGGTTGTCAAAGTGAGTCAAAATCGAAAAATAAAAAAAAACACTCTATAGTCAAAATAAAAAAAAAAATTGTATGAAACAGTAATTGAAAGATTATGCAAAGATTATGCAGGAATCATGTATATGTTTGAAACATTGTTTTCATGAATTGCACATCTGCTGCTTCTTTGTTTCCTTGTTGTCTGTCACGTTTTTGTTTTGAGTAGATTTCAACAAACAATACCACATTTCGGTCAGAAAATCATATATTATAGGATATTAATCATTGTGTCTCCAACATGGAAAATTGAATATCAAACACAATGTGTTTGGAGATAAGTATACTATATTTGGGACATGCTACAAATGCGTAATATGTATTTATATACAAGCAACAACAAAATACAGATGTTTCATACAGGTATACTCAGAAATAAAGATACTACATCAATTGAAACCAAAATTTTATTACTATCAATCGTCTGATTCTTTATTTTGTCCCTAAAATCCAACGGAGGTCTTTTATATTGTATTTCGAGGGCTCAGTAAACTTTTTGAAGACATTCGTAATGTATTTACAAAGTTCATATGATAGAGAGTTAATAACTTATCAAATTGATCTTAATGGAAAATCTTATTTGTGTACGAGGGCGGATCAATATGTCCGTGACTTTTTGAATGAAACATAGTTTTTTTCGCAAAAACAAATTTATTTTTCAATATAATCTCCTTTTACCTCAATTTAAATAAATTTTGTATCCCTCCCAAAAAATAGAATTTTTCGAGGCCCATAAAATAGGCATTTGTTTGATCAATAATTTCATCGTTGGAGCTAAATCTCTTTCCATCGAAATAGGAAATAGTCACTGGGGGCAAAATCCTGGCGGATGAGGTACCAATTCGTAGCCCAATTCAGGGAATTTTGCCTTTGAGACTATACATGTGTGCGCACCCGTGCATTATCTTGATGAAAAATAAATTTTTTCTTGGCCATATGGGGTCGTTTTTTTTAAATCCTCGTTAAATCGGTCCAATAAGTTGGCATAATATTCGCCGTTTATTGTTTTTGACTTTTGAAGGTAATCGAAGTTTATTATCCCACGTGCGTCCCAAAAAACTGTTGACATTACCTTATTAGCCGACAAACTTACCTTGGCCTTCTTCGGAGCCGGTTCACCCGGAGAAATCCATTGTTTAGACTGTTGCTCCATGTTTCCACCACAGTTACAAAACTCCTTCGAATTGCGGTTAAACAACTCCATACAATCCTTTGAAGTTGTTACACGATTACGTTTATGGTCAATTGTGAGCAAACGCGGCACCTATCTTGCAGATAGCTGTCTTAACCCCAACTGATTATTTAAAATCGAAACCACACTGCCATATGAAATGCATATGGCATCAACAATCTCACGCACGTTTACTCTTCGATCGGCCAACAACATATCGTGGGTTTTGTTTCGACATTTTCGGGTGTATTGACCTCAATTGGCCGTCCAGAACGTTCAGTGTAATTTGTACTTGTGCGACCACTACGAAAGTCAGTAAACCACTTTTTTACCATTGAAATCGATGGTGCAGAGTCCGCATAGTATTTATCAAGATTTTCCTTGGTTGGATCGAAAAAAAAGAATGTTGAATGACCACTCGAAATTCAATTTTTTCCATTTTTAAAAAAATTCCCGAGGTTGTGTATTTTGAATAGCTGTTAAACCCAAAGTAAATGACGGAAGTTGCTCAAAATTTGACAGTAGTCTATTAACAGGTGGTAATTGATGGGAGCAGTGTTGCATTTCATATAACTACGAGGGGAGTTCGAAAAGTCACGGTCATATTGATCCGCCCTCTATTTTAGGAACTCCATGTAATCTCGGTGCTATAGGTACCATTGTAGTCACATATATATATATAATTATATTTTCTATATAACAAGGAACCCTGAAGTCATTATGCATTTACCATCTTTTTGTTACAAAAAAAGATAGAAATTATTCTATTTTATAAATTCATTGTCTTTAGTCTGTTCCCAATTAATTTTAAAATATGTCCTACTGAAATGATAAATAAAGTATGATGAATTCAGATTTATATCTAGCAGGTAACTCTAAATTTGTCGCTTTGTTTAAATTGAAATTTAAAATGCCTAAGTTAGAACGATTCCAAAATTATTATTACCCAAGAATAAAAATAGATATTGAAATAATCTTATGTAAATTTAACGGAACTTAGTTGTAATATTTCCTTTTATTTCCTTCACCTTCCGCAGAGCATTCAAATCTGGTTTTGAATTGGATCCGGTTATGTGCCAAACTTATAATGCTCAAATGCCGGATAGTCACTGTGCCTGGGCGTCATGCGGCGAATGGTGTTTGACACGCACCAGCGGCTTCTGTCCTCAATTCCATTCGATAGTGCGTCGCAATGGCACCGATATTCAACTGAATAATTGTAATAATAACACTGGGTCTGTGTTATGTGGAAAGGTAAGTTAGGAAGCACAAAACCACACTATGACATCAACAAGAACAGAACTACCAGTACATACATATTTTAAATCACTGACACAAATGCATAAACATACATACATAAGTAAAAAGAAGCATACAAGCAAACCCATGCATCCTGACAAGCATTGGAACAAGAATGCGTATGTAGTTGTGTTACAAGTTCTTGTTGTGCTGTAAACAAGTCTTCAGTCTCATGTCAATGTATCCTTGTTCCACTTTCTAATGCTATGTCAACCCCACAACAACAAAAAAATACTTTACAATGCCAGAACAATGATTAGGGTGACGACCAGTTATATGCTTGTGCTACTATAAATACTTATTACATGACTGTTGCAATCTATTCGAAACGAGTCTAATTTTTACATAAACCATTTGTATTTCCATATTGAGAATCTGACCCCTAATGTATGTTTAGTGTTTATTTGGTCAAGCTTTATACATTTTCAAAATTATCGTCCTTTATAACCAGCCCCTCTCCTCCTTCGCTTGACGTTGTTCGTCTCAATTGTCTAATTTAATTTTATAAATTCATTATTTGCATCCGTTTCGACAATTCTGTATCAACACATACAAAAATGCTCCCACCCCAACACACTTACATTGATACATATATTTCTTAAATCAACAAATCATCTTGCGGAATCATCGCACAGTGGTTTTGAAACGGTGGTAAGAACAAAAAGTAAACAAAAAACAAGTTTTCAGTTTACGATAATGATCATTATCACCACGCTTGGTTACAACTGACCAAAAGTTATATTATTATATTCCAAATTCTATTATTCCTTAAATTTAGGATAACCAGAGTTGGTGACATGGGATTGTCCGTGGAGGTGGAAAGTTTCTGATAGCCATTCACTTGTGAGTGGCCAGAAATGATTCCTTCATTGGGCAGTCCAAGCAGCTCACTACTTCCACGCAGTATGTCCTGGGCAATGGCTTTATCGGAAACCTCCCTTAGCTAGCTAGAGTGAGAAGGCGAAAATAAATGAGCAGCCTGATTTGGTTATGCGATCACTGATGTGTCTCAGGCTTAGTAGGTGGCTGATGTCACTGAAGCTCATCAAGCTATCGGGCATATTCTTTTGTCCTTTGGAAGGCGGATGAGCCAAACATATGGGCCAACGGCGGACAAAAAACTAAAAGAAGAAAATCCAGGTTCGAATATCCAGGCAGTAGGTAAAATGCTGGCAGTATTTAAAATGCAAAAACCCAGTGGACTGGGTTTGCCTCCCTCCACCGTTCATAATGGCACTGAAAATACGTAAACGAAACAGAAAACATAAACAACCCCTATTTGTTGACGACCCCCACAAACGTTATAAGGACCACGATTTACGGATATGCACCTGGAATGTAAGAACTCTATATAGATCCGGTGCAAGAAAGCGCGAGAGAGGGAAAATTGAGTTATACAGAAGGAAGAACGAAGCCCAAAAATTCTTCCAAAAAGTCAAAAACGGAACTAATGGACATGGTTCAGGCGCCCCTTCTGTAAAGACAAGAACGGAAATCTCATCGCAGATGTGCAGAGTATGTTGGGAATATGGAGAGATAATTTCTCTGCGCTATTGGTACCTGAGATATCCAATGACGAGACAATCGATCTAAATTTGGACGACGACGTCGATTGCCCCCCTCCTAACCAAGACGAGGTCAGAACAGCTATTGCCCGGCTTAAGAACAATAACGTCGCAGAAGCCGATTGATTACCGGCAGAGCTGTTTAATGCTGGCGGCGATGAGCTGATAAGGTGCATGCATCAGCTCGTTAGCAAAATTTGGTTAGATGAATGCATGCTCGTCGACTGGAGTCTCAGTGTACTATGTCCCATATTTAGAAAAGGTGACCCGAGTCTCTGTACCAACTACCGTGAAATAAGCCTTTTATCCATAGCATATAAGGTTCTATCAAGTATAATGTGCAAAAGACTAAAACCAATTATCGCTGACCTGATTGGACCATACTAGTGTGGTATGCAGGCCTAAGCCTGCAAAATCGAAAACCAACCAGATTTTCACGCTATGCCAAATCGACACCTATCATCTATTTGTCGATTATAAGGCGGCCTTCGATAGCCCGATACGGGGGAAACTCTACGAAGCAATGTCTGAGATTGGTATTCCTGCAAAACTCATACGCCTTTGCAGGATGACCGCAGTGAAAGTTGGTAAGGATCTTACCGAACCTTTCGAAACTAAGTGAGGCCTCAGACAAGGTGACACCCTATCGTGCGATCTCTTTAACATCAGGTTTTCAATAATTGCCTTTAGTCATTCACATAAATTGCTCGATAAGACGCCATGGATAAAAGGCTGATACCGCGCCTCCAATTGGCAGGCATTGTTTCCAACTATACACTGCATATAAGTTGATGCATGTCACTCGCCCCGTCGCTAAAACGCACCCCCCGCTTTATTATTCTGAAGCCGATAGATTGCCTTTATAATCTTGTCTTGGCTAGGTGGGGGACAATTTACACCGTCTTCCACAGTCATAGTCTCCTGATTTTCACTGGAAGATTATGAGTGGAATATTGCTGAGAAGTGCTCACTCCACGTTTTAAGCACACACTGCTGTCATCAGATTTCCATTCTCGTCCTTGCTGGAGGGCAGCCCATTATTCAGACCGTTGCCCGATCTTCTAACCCTCTGGACAAATGGTCGAAATTCGTTATTTATCCTGCACATTTCGGTCTTTTCGCTCTTTCTGTCTGCTCCCAGTGCCACTTCTTCCGCCTAAACAGTTGGTATTCCTCCATCCTCAGCCTTTTGTACCGCTCATTAACTGACTGTTTCGTTGCCATACGTGCAGCATCTTTGCGTCAGTTGCAATACGGCATTCTTCATCGTACCATGGCTTATCTTTCCGCGGTTTTCACAGCGGCTTCTAAAGAATTGCAGACGTTCGTCCACTGAGCTTCTCGGTCGTCGGGAGGGAGAGTATTCTGCTCTAATAATAGAGACCTTTGATATCGCCGGTATTTGCAGCTTGTCAATATCCAGCTTTTCTTGTATTCGGCTTTGTACGTCTTTCGACCTGCTAGTCTTGTGCGAACTTTTGTTCCGAGTCGATATTGGCATTGGTGCGTCGTACTCTGATCACGAGATGGCATCGTATGCTACTAACTACCATGTTCTTTGCACTGGCGAAGAATATCAGTCTCATTCCATTATCGGAAGTGGTATCGTGTAGACTAAAGTTACCGATGGTTGCAGTACCGTACGTAGGTTTCTTTTCGGGGCGTGGCAACTTCAAATTTAGGGGCGTGGCAACTTCAAAAAAATAGGACTACATTCAAAAATCACCACTTTGGGAAATAATTTCATGTGTACGTGACTGGATGGTTGGTCGAAAGAGACTTTGCTTTCCCAATTTGGCTTTAAAATCGCCTAGAATAATCTTAATGTCATGTTCAGGGCAGCGTTCGTATACTTCCTCCAGACACTCATAAAATGATTCTTTAACCTCATCGTCTTTATCCACTGTCGGTGCATGCACACAAATTAACTAGATGTTGAAATATTTCGTCTTGATGCGAATTGTGGTTTTGCGTTCGCTCACTGGGTTGAACCTTGAGACTCGATGTCGCAGTCTCTTGCCAACTATAATGATTCGTGATTTCGCTCATGGTAGCTGTAGCAAATGTCGGAGATTTCTTTTCTCGTGCAACCATATTCTGTCCATCGCACTTCCTGGATAGCTGTGATGCAGCTTTATACGTATCCTGAAATCGTAGTAGTCGTCCACCGATAGGGTGGTTGTTCTATTATTATTGTTCTTGGGTATTTTCATTGCCAATATAACGGTGAGGGCAGGCTAACCCAGTTCACCGCTGAAGAAGTAACAGATTCCGAATTGTCTACTATGAAATCCATTCAGTTTTGTGCGAAAGATGTGACAAGGCTGACTACTTATAAATTTCAGATTTTTAATTTATTCGTTCCTCTAATGACTTCAATACGTCAATGCAAAAGTCCTGCTACAGCATACTTTTGACTTATTGTTTAAATGCCAGCAGTTGGACCACAGTGCGTCGTCGTTTGATTGCTGACATAGACATTTGACACCAAAATTTTAAATGTTCGGATAGAATCGTTTTGACAAATGATAATCGAGTCTGCCCATTATTATAATGATAATTCTTACTGCCTGTCATTGGTCTTGGTGATGTAGGTAAATGTCATTTTAAAACGGAATTGTTTAACTGTGTAAACTTGTCTAAATGTGAGCGAATATTGAATTATAAACGAATGGAGGGGTATTTAAACTTCCATTTTTGGTTTATGAGAATATGAATGTGTTGAAGTACGAGAATTGGATCCGAATCGACAACGACACATGCTACTAAGGGCATAATATGTTGTCAAACAAAAATTAAAAATTGTTTCGAAACGATTACTAGTTGTAGAATGGCTGTGGGCGGATTGCTGCAAATATTTTGCATCGAACAACATTTTGAAGTTTGAGTGGTGAATTTCTGGTATCAAAAATTAGACTACTCTACTCTGGTGTCAAAAATTAGACTACTCTACTCAGATTACGAAGAACGTACCCTGCAAACCACGTCTACCAAAAAGTATGCGAAAGCACCAACACAATAAAACAATTTTTCTTCGCTACTAACGCATGCTAACCGCATTTCTGGCACAATATTTGGAAGATCTACCAGAAACTCTTCCTAGTGCACAACATTTTCCTATCCACATATTGTATTCACATTCACATTCACATTCATGTATTCACATGTACACAGTTTTAATTGGGTAGAATTGTCACGAGCATGTGTATTTTTCAAATAAGACTTCCTGGTAGAATACCAGATATATACCACGGTAGATTTCTGGTAGTTGGTTTGCAGGGTAAAATTCTCTGATTCTCTCATTCTGTCGACTGCATACACAGTCTTATCCACTCGTTTGGCATACACACTCACGCTTATACATAAGAGTGATCACACACTCTAATGTTTCTACCTTGTCAGTATAAGTATATCTTGTATGGACAATTGACGCGTTGTAGTTTGCTGCGCTTTAAGTTGTTATTTGAATGCAAGACGAGACACACAAATCATAAAAGTTATAAATTTAAACAAAAAAAAGAGCTTATGGAAACCATAACTAATAGTTTTAATGTACAAGATAATGTACAAGTACTGTTTCTCGCAAACGTTTTTTCAGCTCTAGTTCTTCATAACTCGTTTACTGCAAACGATTTTCAATTCTCCCAAACTTTTTCTTAGTTTGGAGTAACTACAACTCGGATGCTGTAACCGAAAGAACAGTTGGTGGAACCGTTTTTCGTTTCTCGAAAACGTTTTTTCAGCTCTAATTTTTCATAACTCATTTACTGCAAAAGTTTTTCAGTTCTCGCAAACGTTTTTTTATTTACGAGTACCTAGAACTCGGTTTCTGTAACCGAAACAACAGTTGACGGAACCGTTTTTCGTTTGCTGCAAACATTTTTTGGTTCTCCCAAACGAAATGACATGTATGGCTTAACAGAAGTTCGTTTCTCCCAACTACAGTCCCCAAACGAACTTCAGTTATCTGAGATTTCGTTTGGGAGGAACGAGTTTTTTCTTTGAGTGGGATTGCATTAACAATGCTGATTGGTTTAGTTTAGTTCCTTTGGCCAACGAAAATTGTCAAATGTTGTTTAAACAATTGTGTTTGCATTAAGTCTTTTTTACAGATCTTCTTTCATTTGAATCAGCTGATATTAAAACCTTAGTTTGTTATACAACAGCGATAACATCTACTGCTTCCACCACCTTATTGAATACATCTTGCTAAACATTGACACAAATTGATTATTTTTTTTGGTTTTGTCGTTTGTTTAAAAATGTTTTTACAGAAAAAAACGTCCCTTAGCTGAACTGCAACTTGCTCAATTCTTCCAAAGCGCAAAAATAAGTGGAACATATTTTTGGAACGAAGTTCCTTATCGCACGTTGCGGGATGGAGGCTGAATGAAAAACAATTACATTGTTTGTTTTAACAATGTTTGTTTTAACAATATTATGCCAATACCCACTATTATCAACAATATTGGATACTTTTGCTTTGGTTTGTGTTTAGACCAACTAGATGTCTCACATATGTTGGAAAATTTCTTGTTTAACGGGAAGTTTTCTAGGTGGAGCCTGTAAACAACATTTGGTTGGTTGTTTGGTTGGTTATGCTGTTGTTTATTGATTTCGTTGTTTGCTGGTTTCCTGTATATTATATGTTCCTGGTTGTATTGTTGTTATTTGTCCTGCTCCGTAACTTTGATGTCTTAACTTATGCTCCTGGTTCTTGATTTCCTGCTGCGTTTCTTCACATTTATTCTTGATTTTATTGTTGTTGCTTTTTCTGCTTCGTAACTCTGGTGTTTTAACTATTTTTTATACTGTCGACTCAACATCATATCCCATAACACGTATTTGCTGTTAATCAATGCATCTCGAATGCTGGTTCCTGTTTTCTTCCAGTTTGTCTTTGTGTTTTTGTTCCTGATTTCGAATTCTTCTCATTCATCTTGTTCCCGGTTCCTGCTTCCTGATTTTGCTGTATCTTGTTTCCTTATTTTAAGTTTTTATTATATTAATTTTGTTCTATTTTAAATGTCGCTATGCTGCCTCATATGTATTTACTGTTTCTTGTTTCCTTATTTTAAATTGTTATTACATCAATTTTATTATTTTTTAATTCTTTTATGCTTAACAACACATTTTTTCCTGCTCAATATTTAAAATTTTATTTAAATTTTTATTTTTTTCTTCTCTGTATTTATTGTATTTATAAGATATTTATTGTATTTATATATTGTATTTAAAAGGCCGTCCGTGGTGCAATGGTTAGTGTGCGCGGGTCTTGTACATGTGATCCTAGGTTCGAACCCTGCTCTGACCACCTTCAAATTTCTTTCGGCGGCGGTCACCTCGCATAGTGACGGCGACACTATCGAGTATATAGCCATGAAAAAGCTTCTCAAAATACCGTTCGGAATCGGTGTAAAACTGTAGGTCCCAATCAGTGAGTGAAAACTGGAAAGCGCACAGCTCAGTGATTGTGAGAAGTTCTCCCCGGTCCCTTCATGGGATGTAATGGGAAACCATTTATTTATTTTTATTTTTTTATTTATAAGATATTTTTATTTGTAAAATTTAGTTTAAGATGAATTTTAAAAAAATTATTCCACCTCCAGCTGGACTTATTTGTAGCGGAGTAAATGAACAAACAAATAAACAGACAGCACGCTGTCTAACACACTTAGGCTAAAGAAGCCCATTGTGATACCTGCAGTTTCCTCTATAGCAAATATTGACTAGTCGTCAAAAGTTTCCTGTAGGGCTACGGTGCTAACTAAATGTGTTCCGAATATCCTACTTCTCAGTCCTGCCAGAGCAGGCCAATCCAAGAGAAGGTGTTTCGTCGGTTCCTCGTCCTCTTCCATGCAGCATCTACAGAGAGTGGAGTTTCTATGTCCCAATCTTAGGGCGTGTTTTCCTACAAGACAATAAGCGTGTTTTGTTTACACCGCTTGCTTATATAATCGCTCGTTTTGTATGAAGCACTTAGCGAGAACTTAACGACGCGAAACATTTTCGCTAAGTTTAAAGAAAAATTTTTTTGACATCTTTTACAGTTTTCAGCCCTTTTTCATATTTTTGAATAAAATTACTTATCGCTAAATAGCAGTTTTCTTTGCAACTTAGCAAGCGCTAATCGCTTGCTTGTAACCAAAACACGACTAATTTCCCGTAAGTGTTCCCATCATTGTGGATAACCTGCCTCTCGGCAAGTTAAGTAGTTGCCTAGTCCACCTGTAGCCAGAGGACCCTGGCTTGTTTGCAAGTTGAAGTAAGTCTCCATTTGTCCTTGAACATATTATCGGCCCACTGCCTGATCTGCAAACGGCAGGTAAAGATTGGCATACTAACACCTTCTTTTTCCGGAAGAACCTGTGCCGTAGTGCCATGTCTAGCTAACTCATCCGCTACGCAATTGCCTGGAATGTCGCTGTGTCCCTGTACCCAGATGAGCCTGATGTCAAAATACTCTGCCATCACCCCAAGTGATGAGTGGCATTCTTTTACCGTCAGGGACGTATCAAACATCCCGGGATTTTATGGCAGCTGTGTAGATACATATTCTCCGGAGGGTTGTGACACTACTTTTCAGTAGTTCAGCAACCTCCAGCATGGCGGTAATTTCTTCCTGTATTGCAGTGCTCAGGCAGCTTGAAGGAGATATTTACATTTAGGTCCGGTGATCCATCTGTGAAAAATCTGATACTACTGGTATCCCCTGCCAGTGACTTTTCCAAGGTATTCCTGTTCGGAATAGAAGTCCTTAGATTTGTCGCTGGTAGAAGGTATGCGATACAGTAGTCCTTTTTTACGGGAATAGAGTTGATCCGGTGTAGTAATTCAGCGTGTCCGGAATGCCCCGATATCAAAACGCCACAATCCCTGATTCTCACCAGGGATGTAGCGGCTGCCGATTCGGCCATGATATCAGGAGTACAGATGTTCAGTATAGCACTAAGTGCAGTGCCTGACGTCGTTCCCATTGCCCCACTAACGCTAATCAGTGCTGATAACCAACATTTAGTATATATTGTAGTTTTGAACCCAGTGAAATGTAAATTTAGAAATGCCGACGTAAAAGAAGTTGAAAAAAAGAAAATTCTTAAAAAAAGTAAATTTTCTCAAAAAAATTACCTATTCATATTCTTAAACAAAGTACATTTTCTTAACAAATACCTTATCTTAAAGAGGTACCTTTGCTTAAAAAAAGTTAATTTTATTACAAATCGTATATTTTCTTAAAAAAAGTATTCTTTTTAAAACAAGTACCTCTTCTTAAAAACAAAAACCTTATCTTAAAGAAGTACCTTTTCTTAAAAAAAAGGTAAATTTTCTTACAAAAAGTACCTTTTCTTAAAAAAAGTTATTTTTTTAAATAAGTACCTTTTCTTAAAAAAGTAAATTTTCTTTCGAGAAATTGCCTTTTCTTAAAAAACTACAGTTTCTTTAAAAACTACATTTTTTGTGAAACAAAATGACGTTTCTTGAGATAAGTACCTATTGTTGAAAAAAGGACCAATTCTAAAAAAAATCGCATTTCTTACAAAAATAACATTTTCTTCAAAAAAATACATTTTCTTAAAAAAATACCGTTTCTTACAAAAATTCCTTTTCTTAAAAGTACATTTTCTTAAAAATAAAATAATACCTTTTTTTCTTTTCTTGAGATAAGTAGCCCTTCTGAATATAAGTACATTTTCCTAAAAAAATAACCTTTCCTAGAAAGAGTACCAATTCTTTAAAAAGTACATGTTCTTAAAAAAGTACGTCTTTGTAAAAAAAATCGTACTCTTATGGTTTTTCTTACAGAAAATACTTCTTCGTAAAAGTAGTACCTTTTCTTAAAAAAAACATTAGCTTTTAATAAAAAAAAAGTACCTCTCTTTAAAAAACGGACCTTTTCGGGAAAATATTCATATTCTTACAAAAAGGACCTAACAAAATACTTAAAAAAAACAAAAATACATTCTATAAAAAAAATGTTTCTTAAAAAAGTTTATCATTTTATAAAAAGTATATTTTCTTAAAGATCCGTTTAAATTATCGTATTTTTTAACCGGCGTGTTGGGACTAACTAGTACATAATATATATCGAAAGAACTTCGTTCCAACCGGGTGTCCCTCATCGTCCCACCTTATGTGATTTTTTTTATTTATTTTTTTTCATTTCGACGCCACCATTTACTGACTTTTCTCTTGTTTTATGGGGCGTCTGAATGTTAAAAATTTGCTCATGATCTGCCAAAATTTCATCACATGAATCCGCACAGCAAATTGACAAAATTGTATCTACCATTCCAAAATTTATTCACCCAATTATTTATTTATACCACGGACTAAAAGTGTTCGATCCGCCCACAGCATATGAATGGTAAGCCATATTTTGTGGGGGAAAGTACAGGTCCTAAATATGTATGTATGAAATTCATCGCCAGTGATATCGTTTTGTTAAAACTGCTGTTCTTTAAGATATTCGCCAATTGTACTGGAGCAGTAACCTTAAAACTAAAAAGCGCACAACGCACAGTTTGCGAGTAGCTCTCCCCACTCCCTTCATGGGATATAATGAGAAACCATATTTCTTTACAATAAACTTGAACAATATTTAAAAAAAAAAGAAACGATTCGGTAAATACTGTTTTGTATTAAAATGCCGTGAGTGGTCGTGCGTGATCGTGGGTGATGTCTTTTTCTTGTCTTGAGAGCGTGCGTGATCATGAAAGGTTGAAAAATTGTTGTGCGTGATCGTGCGTGTATTTTTTTTACCGTCGTGAGCGTGAGTGTTCGTGAGTGATATTCTCTCACACGCACGTCTTTAGTTTGAAACATGGAAAATTTTCCATTTAATTTTATGGATACCAGAATTTTCTACCTTTTACAAAACTTTCTCCAGAGCCTTCGAAATTCGATCGGTAAAAAAAATCACGTGCAAAGATGTGTCAATTTCTGTAGCGCGACACCTCAGTATACCCGTGGGAGTTTTCGTCGTCTTCAGAAGTGGCTGAATTATAACCACGGCATAGTTTTAGTCACCGTCGGTGGTTCAATGGTTAGTGTGCACAGCTCTTGTACATGATAACGTGGGTTTGATCCCTGCTATGATCGAGTGCTTAGCCATGAAAAAACTTCTAAAAATACTGTTCAGAACCGGTTTAAAACTGTTGGTCCCAATCAGAATGTGTAAGCATATGCCTTCATGGGATGTCATGGGAAACTAAAGGGTGGGTCATGTAAAATATGAAATTTAATTTTTTTTTAAACAAAATTTTTAAACAATAGTTATAATAAGAAATATTAAATATAAAAAACAAATTAAGAAATATCAAATATGATTTAATTAATTATAAACTGTATAAAACTATCACAAAAAATAAAACCCGGATTAAAACAGTGTAGCAAAAATCGGTCGGGATCGGACGGGACCGTGATAGAACAACAACTCTTCGGGACGGGCGGGAAGGGATAGACAATTTCGATTTCCGGACTGAAGGGATCGGGGTCCAATATGTTGTCCCGTGCGCATCCCTAATTAAGCATTTTTCAACCAAAATGCACAAGGTCAATATGGTTGGCATGTGGTTTCAACAAGCCGGCCACACATGCTGCAACAATCGACCTATTGAGACATGAGTTCATTGACTAATTTATCTCACGTGTAGGAACAGTGGCTTAGACAGATAGATCGTGCGATTTGATGCCTATAGACTATTTTTTATGGAGTTACCCTCAAGTCACTGAGTACTCGTATGCTTGTTCCTTACCGCTATGGCTCAGGGTTCGAGCCAAAATCAGGCTCGCGGGAGCCGACAGAAACTGGCTCCCAGCTCGCGTGCCGGCAGAATTAATATTGGCTCCCGGCTCGCAAAATAGGGAGCCGCCTTGAGAGCTGCGAGCCCTCAGGTTGTATTGTGGTTCGTGAGCGATCCAATGCGAACACTGCCATTGCTATGTTGTCCCAGAAATAAACAATTTTTCCACCTGAGCTTTGCCTTTTGACTACTATTCCATTCAGCACAGAAGTGGCACTGCTGGCATACCCAGTAGAACTTGAGGTGCCTAATTCGGACGTGTATCATCGACTGATGAACATTTCGTACACTATCCCTAATCTAACCTAAGCTTTTACGAGTATTTATGAAAACCTTTAAAATCCAAAAATTTTCAATTCCTAAACTTTCCCAATTATACTTTCAGGCTGACATGAATGTATTACAAAATTTCAACTGTAACAATGGATCTGTATGCAACAAACTGAGCGGTGTGTTTTCCTGTTCCAACGGTGAGGATCTGTAATATTCCATCATAAGTATTGGAATTTATCTAATTGCATAATTTCAGGTCACTGTAAAAATATATCACAAGGCTTTCAATGTGACGAATATTACGCCGATGGACCAACTATTAATTCGGAGAAGGATAATAACAAACTGAATGGTTTCTTTCAGTGTGCGGGTGTTCTATGCACGAAAATCAAGAAACCCTTTAGTTGTGATCGCATATGCAGTCCAATAACCACGTCCCATTTGAATGTACTCCTGATGCATGTAAGGAAGTTTATTTCTAGCAACTAATTTGAATTGACACGACAGAATTGCAATCACTCATTTACAGGGAGACAGTGTAGATTGGTCTGATTGTGAGACCGCTGTGGCTTTTAACGAAGCTCGTGGAAATGAACCTGGTGTTCTCCTATCGAGTCCTGTCGAGTTTTGGAAAGAAGATGACGGTGTATTATTGACCAATTGCGCGTCGATTCAAAAAGAGGGAACTAAAATTATGTAAGTTGTGGTCATTATTTCAAATATGTTGTGTATATAAAGGCGCTTCCACTTAGCGTGTTTAATGGGTTGAATAGGGCCACTTTTTCAATGTTCGGTTATCTTTAATCGTAACGATAAAGTGCCGGTTAGCAGAATTTCATATTCTCAATGTATACTGAAAATTTATCCGGCCGATAACGTTAACAGGAGGTCTAACGTCGGTTAGTAGTTTATCAGAACGATAAATGCAAACAGTTGACAACAGCTGTTTTGTTTTCCTATTATTATGATTGAAATAATCGGTTTTCTAAAATTGACTTGCGTACTTCCACCAGACGAAAAAGTGAATGTTTCTCAGCAACTCAGAAGTCTTTTTAATTGTTTTCCACCATAATTTAAATAAATTAGACTTTACACAAAAGCAACATTAAACTAAACAGCTGATATCTTACAGTGCTGACAACTATAGTCATACATTTCACCAGAGTTGCCAGCGTAAAACATCTAACATCCTGTTAAATTAACCGAAGTATGAAAAAATGAAAAACCTCAACAGGCAGCATTATATCGTTCCGATAAATGAAAGTACCGACTTTACAGACAGACACTTTAACCAGACATTGAGAAGATGACCCATAGTATTTTAAGGGACTAATGTGGCTTCTTTCTGTTCTATAGAGCAAAAGATTGTTTGAATGGTACCTTATTGCCCGACACCATTTTTCCGAAACCTGCAATGAATTTTAGTCAATTTTGGAAAATTTACGAAAATAGTGTAGAGGAAGTCGATCCAGAGCAGCGATTTTTGCCAAATCAACACAACCTAACAATATACAAATCTAAAAAACTATATATAAATTTGGAGGGATGTGTCAACACCTTAAGGGGTGAATGTAGAGAGTTTGCGGCCCGCCATGGCAGTGACGGTAGTAATAATACGGAACAGTCGAGATATGAGTGTTACTACAATAAGGTGAGTATTTTTATGGTAAATTTGTACTGAGATCTGGCTGACAAAAACAATAACATTCATTAATTCAAATTGAGAAATTGTCACCTCATATACCCAAAAACAAGAAGTCTTCGTATATAAGTATATTATGACAAAAAAAAACCGTATCCCATTACATCCCATGAAGGGATTGGGAAGAGCTTCTCACAACCAGTGAGCTGTGGGCTTTCTAATTTTTCACTGACTGATTGGGATCTACAGTTTTACACCGGTTGCGAACGGTATTTTGAGAAGCGTTTTCATGGCTAAGTACTCGAAGGAAATGTAGATCAGTGCAGAGATCGAGCCCACGTTCTCATGCACAAGAGCCGCGCATACTAGTCATTGCACAACCGATTACTGATGTATATTACGACATCTTTAGTAATTTTTAGCAACAGGACATTTCATTGGATGAACTAAACTAATTTATAAAATTAATCAAACAACCAATGTAATTTATTCATAACATCTACGAAAAGTTTTCATAATTTGTATGAAACCTGTCTCTGAATTATTGTAAATAAAATCATAGCATTTGTGGAACATCTGCAAGTATTAAAAGAATAAATTTTAATGCGTGAATAAAATATTTGCATAGCATGGCATTATGTTTAGATTTTCTGAATCTAATCAAAGACCCCCATTTGCTGTTGTTCAAAATGATGCTAAAACCCCATTTCGATTCACAGTTGATTAGGATCATTAATCTATATGCAATGAAAATTCTAAATGCAATGAGAATTATGTAGTATGCTGAAGTTCGAAAAGTCGCTAGCAACCAAACACATGATGAATAGTATTTTATGAAGTTGTTTCGTAAACTCATAGTATGTTTATAAAACTTATTCATACTTACTTAATTCCGGGGGTCAGGGACCTTACAAAACGATAACATATTTCGCTAACCAGTTCGATCTTTTGCCTTATCTCTCCAGTTGGTAATACCAAGTGTATCAAGGTTTCGTCAACCTGATCCCTTCAGCGGAGTCTTGGTCTTGTTATTTTTCCTCTTCCTTCGAGTTCGGTTTCGAAAATTCTTCGTGCTGGTTCGTCTTCATCCATTCCACTGACATGGCATAGCCAGAGAAATCGCTTTATCCTGATCGACGTAACTTGTCAATGTCGGGATATAGCTTATACAGCTGATGTTTCATGCGTTGCCGATACTCGTCGTTGTGCACTATAGGGTCATACATTTTGGAGTAGTTTTCTCTCAGACTTCTAGAGATGTTTCGTCTGCTTACGATAAGTTCCAGGATTCTGTGATATAAACTAAGACGGGTTGTATAAGAGTTTGGTATAGCTGGAATCTTGTTACTCGAGAGAGGCCTTTATCTCTAAAGTGCTTCCTTAGCCGAAAACATGATCTATTGGCAAGTACAATTCTCCGCCTGATCTCAAGGCTGACGTTGTTGTTTCTGTTTACGGCAGATCCTATGAATATAAATTCGACCACCACTTCGAAATTATAACGGTCATCAACGTTCACGGAGGAGGTCCTGCTCTCTGAAACGATTAATATTTTCTTGTCCTCATTTCTTTTCAGACCCACTTTTGCTGACTCCTTCTCAATTCTTGAAAACACCGCAGTAACTTCTCTAATTGTGCGCCCAATGATATCGATATCATCAGCAGAAGCGAGCAGCATGTGTGTTTTGCTGCCGATGGTTTTATTCATGTTGACTGTAGCTTTTCTCCTAATAATCTCTAATAAGATGTTAAAGAGATCGCACAATAGGGTGTCGCCTTGCCTGAGGCTTCGCTTAGTTTCGAAAGTTTCGGTAAGATCCTTACCAACTTTCACTGCGGATTTGGTGTTCGTCAATGTCATTCTGCAAAGGCGTATGAGTTTTGTAGTAATGTCTAGCTCAGACATTGCTTCATAGTGTCTCCCGTATCGGGATATCGAAGGCCGCCTTATAATCGACAAATGGATGAATGGTGTCGATTTGATTTTCGTGGGTCTTTTCCAGGATTTGGTGTAACGTGGAAATCTGGTCAGTTGTCGATTTTCAAGGTCTAAAGGCACACTGGTCAGCGATAATTGGTTTTAGTTATTTGGTTTATATGCTATGGATAAAAGACTTATTCCACGGTAGTTGGCACAGATACTCGGGTCACCTTTTTAAAATATGGGACATAGTACACTGAGACTCCAATCGTCGGGCATGCATTCATCTAACCAAATTTTGCGAATGAGCTGATGCATGTAACTTATCATCTCATCGCCGACAGCCTTAAAAAGTACCGCCGATAATCCATCGGCTTCTGCGGCTTTGTTGTTCATGGTCGTCGTCCAGATTGTGATCGATTGCCTCGTCAATGGATATCTCAGGTACCAGTAGCGCGGTGAAATGATCTCTCCATATTCCCAACATCCTCTGGACATATGCGATGAGATTTCCGTCCTTGTCTTTACAGAAGGGGGTCTGAACCATGTCCATTAGTCCCGTTTTTGACTTTTTGGTAGAATTTTCGGGTTTCGTTCTTACTTCTGTATTCGCGCTTTCTCCACTGCCGTTTCTTACGCCTAACGAGACGGGTTACCTCCTTTCTTTTTTCCCCTAAACCGCTCAGTCGCATTTCGCGTTACAGTTGACTGAAGCATTGCCATACGTGCAGCGTTCTATTCATCGTTTGCTATGCGACACCCTTCATCGTACCATGATTTGTTGCGAAGAGGTTTTTTAAAACCAAGTACGGTTGTTGCGTCATATATCCATGAAATTTACAACAATAAAACTTTATTGGATTGAAGGAGAATGTTTCATAAATATATACAAGAAAAGCTGAACTTCTAAAGATTTATTTGTTTATATATTACCCCACCATCGCAGTTATAGCTTCATCGCCCAGTATCATTTTATAATTAATTATATCCTGATACTTACAATAAATAAATAAAAATATCTAACCCCAAATTCATTGATGTATTTCCCATTATATTCAGGACCCCAATGTGGACTTTGTGACTACCAGATATGATTTGAAAAAAGTGTACAATGAACTCTTGTTCTCCTTGATTGTGCCCATAGTACTATTTGTTATATCATCGATATCATTAATTATAATAACAAAATCGGTAAAAGTAAGTAGATCCTTCATGAAATTTGAATTAAACTCTAATATGACCACTCATTTTTTTGCAGGTAGGCGATGATGCAAAAATGCGTTGTACTATCTGCGCTGGAGAGGAAGATTCAGATGCCGACGAAATTTACTCCGCCCCTAAAAGCAAACGAACATGTCAGAAACAAGTTATGGAGGCCAATGAAAATCTTAATCAATTAACCAAGTTAGAGGTAAAGCATATAAAGATGCCTTCCACCCCCAAATAAATTAACTTAGAAAATTATCGCATTTTGTTTTTAGGACCATGACATAAGTCCGGCTGATGCCCTCGGCGTTGGCAGCACAAAATCCTTATTGCCTTTAAGTCCCACCAACGATTCGGGTACCACGGAAAATACTAACGATGACGAGAAGGCAGCCAAATGCGATGTCCCCGAAAAACCTTTAGTAGTACTTTAAGTTAAAAAGAGAAGGCATACCATCGACACTTCTAAAATTTTTCTAAATTATTTGTACACGTGTATATTCTTACCTAACAGAGAAGTGTCGTCCTAAATCGAAAGAATCGATAAAATGCGTAACATTAGAAGGATGAAAAAAATTTCGAAATATTTTTGAGATCACAGTTGTACCTTGTTTAACAAAAAATCTGCTAACATTCGTCCAAATCAACCAAATCAAAAGAAAAAAAAACTAATGACTAGGTTTACATACACTCCATACCACATTGTAGATAGGTCCTTGTTTAACATTTTTCAAAAAACAAACTTCGTTTCTCATTACATCACATAATGGGAGGTTTTTGTGACTGATCAGGACCTACAGTTTTACATCGAATCCCTACGGTTTTTCATGGCTTACTACACGATAGTGTCGCCTTCCCTTAATGAGGAGACCGTCACCGAAACAAATGACAGGTGATACCAGCGTGGATTGAACCCACGTTGTCTAACCCAAGAATCACGTAAGTTACCCATTGCACCGCAGATGATGACCTTACACAAAAACTAGTATGCCGACCTGCAATGGGCATGTACAGATGTCCAGGAATATATTTTCTCTGTTTATAGAAAGATCGTATTGGTTTACAAATATATTTGGTGTTTCCCTGAGATGCTCTATACCGGGTATTACATCATTGAATGGGTACTGGATTCTTAACCTTTCGAAATCAGAGCCGTGACAGAGAAAGTATTTCATAGTTTCAATGGCCTACTCATAAAAGAACAATGAATCATTTAAGTTCAAGTTTGTACAGCTCCACTACTCCTGGGGTATTGATGCGCCTTAAATGCTGTTAATGTAGTTCTGCATTTGCTTGGGGCATATATTAGCCAGCTCGTCTGTTCGTTTCGTTTCCCGTAGTGCCCAATAGTCCAGATAATCTCCAGGCTGACAATGGTGCACAACTTGAACTTGAGTGATCCCGCACTCTGTAACGATATCGCCTTCATCGCTGCTTTGGTATAACTGGAGATCTCCAGATTTCCATTTACGTTTCCATAACGTTGAACAACCTCTGCTTGGAAAGTCAAAATAATGCTTTATGTTCCGTTTAAATGTTTTTTTTTCTGTATTCCCATCCGTCCTAGAGCCGTCAGTTGCTTAATTTCCCATAGTTCATTTTGAAACCAAACATCTTAGTGGAATAATTGTGGATCAGTTTGCCATAACCATTTTCCCTAGAATGCAGTAAAAATCCCCAAGATTGAGATGTAGCCAATACTCATTTAAATGTCATCCCTTTTAGATTTACAAAAAATAATATAGAGTAGTTCAAAGAAACTACTTCATTCAGTACGTCTAAGGAAGCACTATGCGCAGATTTTCAGCATACAAAAGTCCACATTTTTATTACTGCATAAAAGACGGAAAAAGAGACGTACTTGTCACATATTGTATGATTTCAATTTTCAATTAAAATTCATAAAATATCAATTTAATTTTAAACATAGGTATAGAAATTTTTAAAATTTAATTTGAATTTTAAAGTATATCAAATTAACTTACACAATTCTATTTGAAATTTCAAATACATCAATTAAAATTGAAAATGAATCAACTGAAATTTAACCCATTAACGCCCAAAACCTTTTGTTCTAAAAATTGAGCTCAAGAAGATTCAACAAGAAAATAAAAAAAGTTTGTAAGTTTTGTAAGTTTGTAGCTAGCTTGATATGTAAAACGTTAAGTACACATTATATTTAAATGAAACCATTCATTTTTTATCTTAAAAATAATTACTGAAATTTTACCACTTACATTTTTTATCAGCTACATACCTGCGTCATATACGGATTTCAAAAAGTGCACTAAAATCAATATCTTATCTCAACCAAAGGAGATAGCAAAACAAACTGAAACAAACAAAACAAATCAGAACTTCTGCTGGGAACTGACTTTGCCACTAGGCATCAAACACAAACTACACAATAAAACAAATTAAACAATAAAACAAATCAAAGTTTAAGAAACATAAATTGCAATTTCAAAGGTGTCAATTGCATTTAAAAACACGTCAATTGAAATTTAAAACACTTAATACCGTACACAATATCGGTTAATAAATTTGGAATTTCAATTGATATATTTATTCTTCAAATGATGTACAGTATGTCAAGAAAGTGTTTTGACACTACAACAAAATTGTTTCTTTGATATTATTCATTGAAACAACAATATATTCTGTTGTAAATTGGTTTGTATTTTTATGCGTTTTCCTTAATTGGCATCTCGACCATCGAACTGTAGCAAAAAAATAATAATACCTGTGAAAGATGAAACAGAACACAAACAACAACAAAAATAACGCATAACTGTACTTGTCAATAAAGTGTTTTTACAACTCTCTCTCTCTCTCTCTGAGCAAATTCGTAGTGAGTAATACAATTACATACCGTTATTTTTTTGAAGTGTGCTTGTCGATTAGGCAGGTTCTTAGTGATCTAGATGAGTTTTGTTTGATAAATACTTCAGTAGTGATATTATTACTGAGAGGTTCGGATGCCTGGCAAACGAATATCATTTGAAGTTATCCAGTTGATGTATTATAATCACCATATGGGTAAAAGTGTGCAAGAGTTGGCCGAGATGTTTTCCTTAACAAGGCAAACAGTATATAATATTTTATATCCCGCCAAAAACAAGGGTCGTTGGAACCAAAGCCAACCAGCGGCCGCCCAATGAAAGTATTGGAACGGATAGAACGTATATTGATAAGAAAAATAGATGGAAACCCAAAAATTTCGACTAGAACTTTTGCAAGGGAAATCAACGAAGAATGTGGTGTGCAAGTTTCCCACGAAACAATAAGACAGATATTAAAAAGGAACCAGTACACATCGCGAGTCTCTCGAAGAAAACCATTCCTTTCAGCACAAAATATTGAAAAGAGGTTGTCGTTTTCGAAATTATATGTTGAGAAACCTGATGACTATTGGAATGGTGTTATATTTTAAGATGAGACTAAGATTATGCTTTACTACAATGATGGGCCCAATAGAGTATGGCGTCAGCCCCTTGAAGCATGAAGAAACCACAATATTATACCAACTGTAGAATTTGGCAAATTTTCGGTAATGGTGTCGGGGTGCATTTCCAGCAAGGGAGTTGGAGATTTAGTATTTATAGAAAATACCATGGATTCATAGCATTATTTAAATATATTGAAGGGTCATTTGATATCAAGTGCGCAAAAATTTGGCTTCACTAATGACATCAAACCCAAATTCAACTTCTACCAGGGTAATGACCCTAAAGATAAGGAGCATCAGGTTAAGATGTGGCTTCGTTTTAACTGCAACAAAGTATTAGACACGCCTGCCCAAAGCCCGGACTTGAACCCTATTGAAAATTTATGGGCTTATCGGAAGAAGAAGGTAGCCAAACGGGACCCAAAAGGTCGAGCAGAGCTGAAAACTGTAATATTGGAAGATTGGTATAAAATACCGGACGACTACGACATGCAGAATTTAATTTTTTCGATGTAGAGACGACTACAAGCTGTTGTTGCTGCGAATATTTACCATACTAAATATTAAACATTGAATTGATTTGGTTTTCTTATGATTTTATAAAATTTGCCTAATTGTAAAAACACTTTCTTGACACATTGATATCGAAGTGTTTTTGGATTTCTCTTTTTATTTCCTATAATCTCGTGAAATTGTTTTCATTTGTGCTGGAATTAAGCAATAGTGGTTACAAATAAATAAATTTAATTAAAAAAAAATTTAACAATACCAAAAAAAAGTGAAAAGTGAAATTCCCAACCAAAAAAAGAAAGTGAAATTCCCAACTCTAGCATATATGAAAATTAAAATTTCAATTGCCGTCTCTTAACTTTCAGTTGATATTTTTTAAATTTCAATAGATGTTTTTCAATTTCAATTGATGTCCATCAAATTTCAATAGACGTTTTTGAATTTTAATTGATGTATTGGAAAATTTCAATTAGAATTTATATATTTCAACTGATGTATAGATTTTAAATTTGAAATTGATTTTCTTAATTTTCTGTTGATATTTTTAAAATTTTAATTTCAATTGATGTTTTTCGATTTCAATTGATGGTTCACACATTTCAATCGATGATTTTTGAATTTTATTTTAGGTATTTGAAATTTCAAACGGGATTTTGCAATTGTTGCAATTGCAATTGATGTGTTTTAAATTTCAATTAGACGTTTTATATTTGAATCGATGAATGCATTTTCAATTTTAAATGGATTTTCAGTTGATATTTTTTAAATTTTAATTGATGTTTTTCAATTTCAATGGATTGCTATCAAATTTCAATCGACTTTTATTGAATTTTAATTGATGTATTTGAAATTTCCAACGTAATTTTGGAATTTCAATTGATGTGTCACCAATAGGAATTTTTATATTTAAACTGATGGATTTTAAATTTGATATGGATTTTCTTAATTTTCAGTTGATATTTTTTAAATTTCAATGGATGTTTTTCGAATTCATTTGATGGTTTTCAGATTTCAATCGAAGTTTTATTTAATTTTAATTGATGTATTTGAAATTTCAAACGGAATTTTTGAATTTCAATTGATGTGTTTAAAATTGCAATTGCAACTTTTACATTTTAATTGATGTATGGATTTAAAATTTGAAATAGAATTTTATAAATTTCAATTGATTTTTTTTGCATTTCACTTGGAAATGGTCTAGTGTTGCCATTGTTCGTGCAAACGCATTCGGGATAAAGTTGGTAATCGGGAAAATAATAATATAGATTATAATTTTATGCTGGTGAATTGTATTTTACAAAAATTTACAGTTAAATGTAGATGCTTGAAAACTTTAACGCCGAATTTTAAAAAATCTAAAATAATTAAATTAAAAATAAAACGACAACAAAAAGATTAAGAAATATTCTTCAAAAAGTTGAACTATGGTGGCATTCGATCACTATCGATTCACCATATCTTACCAAATACCAATGAACGAAGTGATAGAACCACCCTATTTGTTGACATACGTTATAAGGACCACGATTTACGAATATTCACTTGGAATGTTAGAACATTATACAGATCCGGCTGCACTATCCAACTGGGTATCCAGGATATGCGATGGACAGGTCATGGCTGTACAAGGAAGAAGAGCTGTGACTTATACTACAGCTGCCATGGGAAAAAGCATGAAGTTGGTTGCGGATTTGTAGTTGGTAAAAGACTGCGACATATGATCGCAAGGTTCAGCCCCGTGAGTGAAGATATAATAACCTCCACCCGCATAAAAGCGAAATACTTCAACATATCGCGAATTTGTGTTCATACCCCGACGGAAGAAAAAGGCGATGACGCCCCTTGGCTTCTATGACCTCCTAGAGGCAACATACGACCGCTGCCCTAGCCATGACATTAAAACTGTTCAAGGTGATTTTAATGATAAACTCGGCAAGGAATATATCTTTAAACCAACCATCGGTAAATTCAGTTTACACGATATCACCTGCGATAACGGAATGAGACTGTTAAATTTTGCCTCTGCGAAAAACATGGGTGTCAGTAGTACGAGATTCCAACATAAAAACATCCATAAGGCTACTTGGATATCCCCCGATCAACAGACGAAGAACCAGATTAATCACCTGTTAATTGATGGAAGCCACTTTACTAGTGTAATGAAGGTACGTGTGATTCGAGGAGCTAACATCGATTCAGATCACCACCTGGTTGAAGCAAAAGTTCGCACAAGGATAAGTAGAGCGAAAAACGTACGAAATCAGACATACGATATTCAGCCTGTTCTCTGCCCCGAATGAAAAGCCAAGGGAACGAAAATTAGTGTCTCATACTCGCCTCAAATTGGGTTCCTCTAAGTTGAAATTTTCGATCGCCTGACTTTTATGTTTGTTTCCAAATGACAACACATTCGAAATAGAGAAACCAAAATTTGTACTGAAAAGTTTTGAAAAAATTTATGTTTTCATTCGACTTGAAATGACAAGATTGTGGAACACAAATCAACTTTCTTTCGCCTAGAACACGAACGAAAGATTTCGTGCGAGATAGAGAAATAGGTTGATAGAAAGCTGGACATCGAAAAGCTACAATTACCAGATTAGATATAGCCACGGCCTATGCAGAGGAACTCACTCAGATACTGGCGCAGAATGCACTCCCGCCTCATGATCCTGAAGCGCAGTGGATGTACAATTCTCACTCTATGCAAACTGCTACAGAGACTGTACTTGATTATGAAAACCGCTTAAAGACAAACCATGGTACGATGAAGAATGTCGCATGACAAGAGGAGAACGCTGCACATATGGCAATGCTTCAGTCACTTGCAACGCAAAACGCGTCAGAGCGGTATAAGGAGAAGAGGTGAAAGCGGTATAAGGAGAAGAGAAGAAAAAATGGCTGTAGGGTAAATTCTACCGAAACGTATAAAGCCAAACCAACGGAAATGGATCAAGGCCCCTCTTTGTAGAGATATATACGGGAATCTTGCCAAACATGTACAGACTATGCTGAGAATATGGAGAGATCAATTCTCTTTAGTTGTCCCAGGAGACTTTAATATAGATGAGGGTGGTGATCACATAGAGGACGATGGCGTCGACTGCCACCGTTCTAGCCAAAACGAAGTAAGAACTGCAATTTCACGTCTTCAGAACAACAAAGCCGCTGGAGCTGATGAGCTACCGGCTTAGCTGTTAAAGGCAGGCGGCTCCGACGACGAATGACGAATGCATGCCCGGCGATTGGATACTGTACCCTGTTTACAAAAAAAAGGCGACCCGAGTATATGTACAAACTATCGTGGAATAAGCCTTTTATCCATCGCAAATAAGGTCCTCTCGAGCGTAATGCGTGAAAGAATAAAGCCGTTTATTGCAGGCCTGATCGGACCTTATCTGTGTGGCTTTAGGCCTGGAAAGTCAACTATCGACCAGATATTAACATTACGACTAATCCTGGAGAAACCCCACGGAAAACAAATCGACACCTACCACCTCTTTGTAAACTATAAGCCTGCTTTCAATAGCCCGACATGGGGAAAACTGTACCTAACTATGTTGGAGCTTGGTATTCCTGCTAAGCTGACACGCCTTTGTAGAATGACACTGACGGATACGAAATCCTCTGCAAAGATTGGTCAAGATCTTACGGAACCGTTTAGGCGAGGCAACGCCTCATGCAGAGCGACACTCTATCATGCGATCTCTTCAATATTTTAATTGAGATTTTTATTGATTTAAATTGAGCTGCAGTCAACACGAATACAACTATCAGCAGTAAAAGTCACATACTGCTCGCGTATGCTGATGATTTAGACATCATTGGGAGAAATCTGCGAGAAGTTTCTGTACTATTTTAGAAAATTGAGAAGGAATCAGCAAAAGTGTGTTTGGCAGTAAACGAGGATAAATCAAAATTAATGGTTTAGACAAGAAGAACCTTAATCCGATTGGATGAAAGGGTGAACGTTGATAACCGTTACTCGTCCTCTACGGATTTATTTACCTCCGATCTGCCGTGAACAGAAGCAATAACGTCAGCCAATAACTCTATCGGAGAATTCTGCTTGCAAACAGGTGTTATTCCGGGCTAAGTAAGCCCTTCAAAGATAAGACCTCTCTCGAGAGAAACGAAGATCCAACTATATCAGTCTCTCATACAACCAATATTGCTTCATGGCGCAGAATCCTGGGTCGTATCACATGCCGATGAAACACGACTGGAAGTCTTCGAGAGAAAAATGCTATGAAAAATAGATGGTCCTATAATAGAAAACGACGAGATTCGACGAAGGATGAACCACAAGCTGTATAATCTGTATCCCGACATCGACGTAGTTATGCATATCAAATTAGCGCATTTACGCTGCCTAGGCCATGTCAGTAGAATGGATCAGAATGAACCATTGCGGAAGGTATTTGACGATGTACTCGAAGGGCATCAAAAATAGGACGACTAAGACTTCGCTGGAAAGACCAGGTGGAATATTGCCTGCGAGAGCTTGGTGTTACCAACTGGAGGAGAAAAGCTGAAGATAAAACCGGTTGGAGAAACAAGTTATCCTCATTTTGTAAGGTCCTTGACCCCTCTGGATTGTTGAATGCTATAACAGATTCTTTCGCAGATACTTTCTTAGAAAATGTTTATGAAAAATATGTAAAACTCAAAATTGTTATTTAATTGGGTCTTAGTAGGGATGTGTGACTCTGATTAATCGAATAATTAATTAATAAAAAATATTGATTTATCATATTTACGATTAAAATGCATTTTGATTCATCAATATTCCTGATTATTTAATTAATCTAATGCTGCATTCACATTGCAACAGGATTCTCTCATTTTTATATTTCGAGTAAATTATTGTAGTGTAAATAGATGTTTGGTTAAACGAAATTTCGAAATTCGAGATTTCGATTGTTCAGGGCTTAAAATTTTATAATCAACAATTTGAATAATTGAGCAATTCAGGTTTTCTCATGTTTGAATTATTTCAACAAACTTCTTTACTCAAAATGTTCAAATCATAGAGTAAATATATCTAGAGTAACCACTTAACTCCCACCCACCGCATCAACATAAATATGTTCCATTAAATGTTCTTTAACTCCATTCATTTATTAAATTATGTCCCCAACGAACCTCTTCGTAATTCCATGAGACTTTTCACCTCTATTTGCAGCTTAATCGAGTTTACTGTTTCTAAAGAGAAGTTTAAAACAATTTTAAAAAATGTAGTTATTTAAACTTTATATCGTTAGCAGAAATACAAAAACACGTAACTACAATTTTCGTTTTTATTTCCAAGAGAAGAAACAAACCTCGTAAAAGGGTGACGAATTTATTTTTCAATTCAAATTTTCAAATAAATATTTGCTTAAGTAAAGTCTTACCTTCGGTAAGATTCGAAAATATGCTGGGAAACTGAAATTTTTGTATTTTTTATAAGGCTTTTATACCCTCGCCCATAGGGATGGGGGTATATATCATTTAATACGTAAACAAAATTAACACATAGATGGAGCCATATTAGACCCTTAGTATCTTTGGACGAAATTCGTTTTAGTACTTTTTAAGACGTTTGAGCCATGTCCGTCTGCCTGTCTGGCTGGTCAAGACGATAACTGCCGTAAATCTTTACAGATAGCAATGAAATTTTGTCAGTGACTATTATTTGCCAATATTGAGTTTGCGATTGAAAATGGGCGTTGTGACCACGCCCTTTCTGGTACCTCCCATACAAATCGACACATTTAGCACAAAAACATTTTTCTTTCAAAACTTTCTTCTGGTAGATGTGATAGCTTCAACTCTCACACCGGTTAATACTCTGTAAATGACTACTTATCTGGAGGAAATGGGCGAGATTGTCACGCCCATTCTGGTACCTCCCATACAAAACAGAGTGTTCGTCCGGATTGTCAATCCGATAAATCGCGTGAAACACTTCCGACCTTAATGAAATTAGGTATAAGGCTTCACGTTATCAAACGCAAATCACCGATTAAAACAAGGGTGATTTGCCACGCCCATTGTGGTACCTCCCATACAAAAGTTGTTTGGCCGTCTGGTTGTTCGGCACGAGAAGTCCCGCAAAACCGAACCAATCTTTATGAAACTTTGTACTAGTCAATATTTAGTTAAATAAAGCTCTCCTATAGAAAATGAGCTGTTTTGCCACACCCATTCTGGTACCTCCCATATAAAAGTTGGGCGGATGACCGGTTGATCGACACGATAATTCCCATAAACTACAAGCCGATCTTAACAAAAGTCGGTACTAGGCCATATTTTGCAAAAAGCTACTGTGTAATTAATAACTGACTATTGTGCCACGCCCATTTTCGTACCTCCGATACAAAAGTTGGGCGTATTTGGGGTTTGCGGACTCGATAACTCCAATATATCATAACCGATCTTAATAAAATTTGGTACTGATAAAAATTTTGGCAACAACTTGCCATGCCCATTTTTGTACCTCGCATATAAATATTGGGAGGGAAACTAATCTAGGTATTCAATAATATTTAGCGCAATGTCGTCAATCTGCTATTGAATGTGGTCACTTTTGAGTATGGGCGTTTTTATTTAACAGAACTCCCACGCAATGGAAGACTTAGGGTGAGGGTATGATTAAGTCGGTTCACTTATGTACTGGTTTTCAACACCTTTGAACAAAATGAAAATTGTAGTTACGTTGTTTTGCATTTTAGCTGACGATATGAAGTAATTTGCTAGGAATGTACATACTCATGGATTCAATAAAATGAAATGAAAAAACTGGTTCTGTAGAACGCCATAATCTCCCTCTAGGAAGGTCCAGGAATTATTCTGTGACAATAATGGGGAACGATTTCAGAGACAAACAATACACCTTTCACTCTTCGTGGGGATTCATACAACCTACCCCAATGAAACCTCTCACCATTTTTTTGTTTGCTTCTAAAACATGTATTTTTCATCATTTTTCATATTTGTTTGCATAAATCTATCTATGTGGTATGTAGTGTATATCCTCTTTTTTGATTTTCATTATTTTATACTTTATCGGAATTATATATAGAAGTTCTAGGGACATTCATTACGATGTACAACATAAAGGGTCGGCCATGTAAAATTTGGAATTTGAACCCCCCGTTATTTCGAAGCAGATGACCAATTTAATGTTTACGTAGTCACAGATTATTAGTTAAAGGTTAGAAATTTAAGAAATGGGTCGCTTTACGCTTGAAAAAAATTGGAAAATATTAAAAACTTTTTTCCAAAGTTCTGAGTCTTCAACTCAAACTATACGAAATCTACAAAGTAAATTCGATCAAAATAGAGTGTCATCGACGCAGTTTGTGGATAAATTTGTGAGCCGAGTACGTCAATCCGGGGCCTTATTGGACAAAATAACTCGTGTACGTGCTCGTGCAGCGCGTTCAGTTGAAAATATTGCCGCTGTTGCTGAAGTGTGCACGAACAGACATCAACAACAACTCGACCATCCTGTGCGTTTTCGCTTCGAAAAATGGGCTGAAGATCGCTTGGCTGAAGAGAAGCAGTTTTTCCGAAAAATCATCTTTTCCGAGGAAGCTCATTTTCACCTCGGGGCTACGTTAAGAAACAAAATTTTCGAATTTGGGTCTCGGAAAATCCACACATCGTCGAGGCGAAGCCGATGTTTCGGAAATATGCTGAAAAATTGGGTAGATTGAATGAGATGCTGTAAATGCAGTCATTTGACCGATGTTGTGTTTCATTCATTAATGACGAGCCTTACCAATAAAATCATAATTTGTAAAAAATTTCTATTACTATTTTTTTAAAGCGAAATTAAATTCCAAATTTTACATGGCCCACCCTGTATATATAACTGCCTTCAATGTTAACCACCAATATATATTTATAAAACAAAATCTAACAAACAAATGTGAAAATTTAACACCCAAAACAAATGAAACCCGATACATTAGAAGAAATAAAACTTTTAGGAACAAAATTACTAAGTGATTTAAGAAACTTTCGATTGATTTACATACTTACATATATATTACTAACTATACGGTGAATACTAACTAATTATACATACATATATGTACTGATTTATATTCGAATGGATAAAAAACTTGTCCAATATCAAGAGTACAGTTCACGTAAAAAATTAATGCTGTGGAAGAATTTTAATTTTGAGACTTTTACAGACTACAATAATCACCCTTACTACGGTTGTCGTTGTCGACACAAAACGACGTCGGCATGTGACGATAGTTGAAAATCGGTATTTGTGTAGTCGTTATCCATTACTAACGACGACTGTCGACACGTATTTGGCATATTCGCCCATATCACGGTTATCGTCGTCGACGTCGTTTTTATGTCAACATCACTTCGTGTCAACATCGTGGTCACATCAACGCTAGTTTGGTATTCTGTAACTGTTTATCGATAACCTCTTAAAAATATAAACAAAGTTGTTAATCGTAGTGAATGAAAGCAAGAAGAAGAAAAACATTTTACATTTGTACTTCTATTATTTTACTTAATTTGGTTAAATGTTTTTTGAGGTTCCTAAAGAGTGTTTCATTATCGTAACGATATGGACTCCGATTTGGAAGTTATTGGATGTAGACGTCCTATATCGCCAGGTTAGGAGAATACAAGACAATTGCACTGATATACTCGTTAGATGTACAAAGCGGATCCTTTACTGGAACATTCGTGCATACTCTCCTTGGGGGTTTCCGTCCGCCACTAAAAGTTGCGACATAATAATTTAAATTTGTTAATCCATAATTCAAAAATAAAACTGAAAATTTTTTTAATTGAAAAAAAAAATGCGAATTTTCTTCAAGTCGTTATCAAAAACTGTGTCGAAAGAAATAGAGTCGTTTCAATTCAAAGTCGACGTCAATTCTAGTTACAGAACACCAAATATGTGTCCACAGCCGTCGTTTGTGATCGATAACGACTACACAAATACTGATTTTCTACTGTCGTCTCAAGACGACGTAGTTTTATGTCGTTTTATGACGATAACCGAATTAAGGGTGATTGTAACTAGAATTGACGTCGATACTCTACTTCTGTCGCCACAGTTTTTGATAACTACTTGAAGGAAATTCGGATTGTTTTAGTTAAAGAAATTTCCAGTGTTATTTTTGAAATAATTCCGGACGGAGACACCCCATGGAGGGTATGCAGGAGTGTTCCCTAGCTGGATTAAGCGGAGACGTATAGCCAGCATGTAAGCGCAATTGTCTGTCTGACGGTAAATGCAATGATCAAAGGTTTCGTATTTAATGCTAATTTATTGGCCTAATCGTACTAAGTAACACTGTTTTCCATTTTGACATTTCACTTGCTGCAAGTGCCAAATATTTACGCCCAGTATACGAGTACACATGCAAGTAAATTGAGAAAAGTTGAGAATACGTATTAACAACGAAAATTTCGAAAATTATCGAAAACACAAGCAAATATTAGTAGTGTCTACACGGGCAAATGCAAGTTAATTTCAAAAATGTCGTCAAAGGCAAAAGTTATCGCCTCATTAGCAGTTCTTTTAGCCCGGTATTCAGTTTTTATGAAATTTCGTTGCCTTAAGTAGTACGTGTATAAAAAATAACGAAAATTTCATGAACCGAAAATTTCCTTCACTTTTCATTTGCTTGTTACTCAGCGCTTTGCGAAAATTGCGTAGGCAAAATCAAGTACAGGTTTGTTACGCCAAATTATTTCGTACGAAAACAATTGTTTGATAATTGTTTGGCACTGGAATTTTGACATTTCGATTATTTTGGTAAACAAAAGTAATACCACATGTATTAAAAATATAAAGGAGTGCGAAGATGAATTATTAATGAAATATTTGCAATGTAAATCAGAGATATGTGGCAACTCTCTGTAACAACATTTTCTGTTTAGAGATAAATGACAATGAAAGAACTGAATACGGGGCTTTACGAATTAAATAATACGAATCCAGTATTGCCATGTATTCAACATCTGGAAAAAAGACGATGTTAATGTTTTTTTTTTCTTCTAAAACTTATAAAAATCATATTTTTTATAACCATCAACAGATTTTGCGTTGTGCTTTCATATTTTTTTAAACAAATGTGCACAAAATTAGTTATAAATTATAAGTATTATTTCACCAAACATCAATAAATTGGTACCACTGTGTTCCATTTTGACATTTCACTTGCTGCAAGTGCCAAATATGCATTGCCTTCCAAATTTTGAAGGCAGTTGAGTTGCAACCCAGCGGCGGATGTCGCAAGGCCTTGCACAAATAAGGTTGCGGAATGGTTCTTTTGTAATGCCTTCCTAAAATAAGGCCTGCGGAATGCATGCATTTTTTCATCAGATGTAACCAAGAAGACAATTTTTGCAATTTTGAGAAATTTCTTTTCCGATTCTTTTTAATCGTAATTTAAGTGGAAAATTTCATACCAATTTTAAAATTATATTTTTTATTTAATATTTTGCAGGCTATTTTTAAAATTTTCAATTTGAAGTTGGGCGTTCTAAGATAGATACATATGTACATACAATAAATAAATATGTAGCAGTGGACAATGATTTTGTGATAAAAAAAAATTGTTTAATTATATTTTTGTTTAACAAAAATAAATTAAAGTAAATGCCTTCTAAGACCTTCCTCTTTGCATGCCTTCTAAGGCCTTCTTTAGGCAATGGGCAAGGAAGGCCTTGCCTACCAATCTCACGCAATGTTAAAAAGAGAGGAGGAGGTAATGTGTAGGGAAGGTCTTCCGTATTTTAAAGAAGGCCTTCCGTATTTTAAAGAAGGCCTATTTGGTCATGATTTCAGGCCTTCCAGGTCATGACATCCGCCGCTGGGAAGTTGATGAAGTGCGATTGTTTTTCGAACTTGCACTTGCATGTGTAAACGGGGGGTTGAAGAAGTGCGATTGGATTAGTGAAAATGTGTATTGTGTTTTTCGAACTTCCATGTGTAAACGGGGGTAAGTTATCGATAAACAGTCGACGCCGTCAAAAGACAGTTACAGAATACCAAATTAGTATTGATGTGACGACGATATTGACACGAAGTGACGTTACCATAAAAACGACAACGACAACCGTAATAAGGGCGAATATTTGACGCCTCCCATACAATAGAATAACAAAAGAATTCATTTGGATTTCTAAAGTTTTGAAAATCCTAAAGTGTAAACTAAAAAAAATTAATGAATCAACGGTGATTAAATTAAAGAGGTGTTTTCGGTTTCAACATTAATTAACGAGATATCACAACGAGTATGATTTCAGAATGACAAAACAGCCACATAAGTTGTGTTTCGTTCCCTTCATCAACATTTAAGCTAGAGGTCAGTACATATTTATATGTCCCGCTACGTTCTGGAGTTGCTGCATTTCAAAAAGAAGTAACACAATTAGTTGTAAAATGTCGAATGATACAATCAACCACGTAACCGACCCGCATACGTATCCAAGAAGTCTTATATTCTTAAGAAATTTTCGGGGTAATAGTTACAATTCATATCTTTAATATTTCCTGTTGTATGATAAATCGTCTCTCAAACCTCTCATAACTTTTTATGAATAAGAACGATAAAAATATGTAAACACGGTGCACGTAGTATGAAAATTTGAAATTTTCTATACTTATAATAAACAAACAACATTCTATATTCTTGTGCAGACTTGCAAATTTTTTACCATAGAGTCCTCACTGATTTTACGTGAACCGTATTTTGTATATGTTTATCCGGTTATAGAAACACTAACACTATAAATACTGCATTTTACTATGTACTCGTATCTGTTTGCTATGTATGTATAAATATATTTTATAGTTATTGAAATGGAAACTGAAAGAAATATATTTCATTGAAATCATTTATATTAAAATCATCTCATAAATAATTGTAAACAATACTGAAATACATAGGCGCATGTACTACATTAATCATGATCGTTTATCTATTTAGTATGATTTATTTAATAAATACTATTTATATAAAACCTAAATAAAAGTAAACGTATTCGAAAATATATATTTTGTACTGAGTTTTCTTTTGAAACAACAAAATCGAAATAAAAACAACAATCGGCAAAATGTATAATGATTCTTCATTAAATATCCTTCAAAATATGGAAGGTTTATTTTAAAGCCCGCTTTGGTGTAGTTGACCGAAAATGAGTTGTTGATATGGCGAACCACTGAGACGTTACGTCGTACCTAACTGCTGGACAATGTATTATGATACAAAATGTTTGGGCTGTTTGGCAAAAAAAGCTAGTATTATTGAAAAATTAAACATTATGGTCTTTAAAAAAAAAAAAAAAATGGTTTCCCATTACATCCCATGAAGAGACTGGGGAGAAATTCTCACAATCACTGAGCTAGGCGCTTTCCAGTTTTCACTCACTGATTGGGACCTACAGTTTTACACCGATTCCGAACGGTAATTTGAGAAGCTTTTTCATGGCTAGATACTCGATAGTGTCGCCGTCACTATGCGAGGTGACCGCCGCCGAAAGAAAATTTGAAGGTGGTCAGAGCCGGGTTCGAACCCAGGATCTCATGTACAAGAGCCGCGCACACTAACCATTGCACCACCGACGGCCACTTCTTTTGAGTAAGCAGAATATAATAGCTTCATTTGACGGGGATAACTGAGACGAAATTTGACAGTACACGAATATACCACCTAAAGATTTTATGGAAATTTTGACATTCTGCATTACACAGGGTCTACAACTGACATTAACTCTGATATAATATCAGAGAGAACGTTGGCAGAGTAATGACAATAAAGTATTTACATATCGTCGTACCGGAGTTATCTGCACGTATATCACAAAATCCAAAAAATGGAGATAAGAACACTTTCTAATGTAATTTTTCAAGATCTATCAATCTGTCTAGTCCCCAGGACGCTACCTCTTATAGATTATGAAATATTTAGGCGTTTTATAATTGTATATCCATAAAAACAAAAAACAAAACGCGTTATAACATCGTATATACTAATTTTGTGGATATACAATGAAAAATATATGAAATTTGCGAATTCAAAAAATGTTACGTTATCTCCACGTATGTGCAAATAATACGAATATCTCAGGAAATAAAAGCGTGGTAAATATAATTTTAACAACTTTATTGTAAATTTAAAAAAAACTGAATTCTAATCATAAACTTAAATATTAAAGTAAATAATTTTTAAATTTCAATACTCCATAGAACAGTAATTGTCATAAACTAAAATATTTATAATAATAAAAATATAAAGACAAATTTATATCACTCGAACACAAGTTTTCATTATGAAAATTCGGCTGAATCTAAATAATAAAAAAGCTACTTTTTATATTATTAAAAAAAAATAAAATAAATAGTTTCCCATTACATCCCATAAAGGGACTGGGGAGAACTTCTCACAATCACTGAGCTGTGCGCTTTCCAGTTTTCACTCACTGATTGGGACCTACAGTTTTACACCGATTCCGAACGGTATTTTGAGAAGCTTTTTCATGGCTAGATACTCGATAGTGTCGCCGTCACTATGCGAGGTGACCGCCGCCGAAAGAAAATTTGAAGGTGGTCAGAGCCGGGTTCGAACCCAGGATCTCATGTACAAGAGCCGCGCACACTAACCATTGCACCACCGACGGCCACTTCTTTTGAGTAAGCAGAATATAATAGCTTCATTTGACGGGGATAACTGAGACGAAATTTGACAGTACACGAATATACCACCTAAAGATTTTATGGAAATTTTGACATTCTGCATTACACAGGGTCTACAACTGACATTAACTCTGATATAATATCAGAGAGAACGTTGGCAGAGTAATGACAATAAAGTATTTACATATCGTCGTACCGGAGTTATCTGCACGTATATCACAAAATCCAAAAAATGGAGATAAGAACACTTTCTAATGTAATTTTTCAAGATCTATCAATCTGTCTAGTCCCCAGGACGCTACCTCTTATAGATTATGAAATATTTAGGCGTTTTATAATTGTATATCCATAAAAACAAAAAACAAAACGCGTTATAACATCGTATATACTAATTTTGTGGATATACAATGAAAAATATATGAAATTTGCGAATTCAAAAAATGTTACGTTATCTCCACGTATGTGCAAATAACACGTATATCTCAGGAAATAAAAGCGTGGTAAATATAATTTTAACAACTTTATTGTAAATTTAAAAAAAAACTGAATTCTAATCATAAACTTAAATATTAAAGTAAATAATTTTTAAATTTCAATACTCCATAGAACAGTAATTGTCATAAACTAAAATATTTATAACAATAAAAATATAAAGACAAATTTATATCACTCGAACACAAGTTTTCATTATGAAAATTCGGCTGAATCTAAATAATAAAAAAGCTACTTTTTATATTATTAACCACATATTAAGTTAGAAATATATTTATCATCTTCTTCCGGAAGGTAAATATATAGACATTCAATGTTTTTTTTCCTCTGATGAAATGTTATTTCGGACTGAATTATGCAACTCAATTTCAAAAAGATTGTTTGGTTTGATTGATTGATTTTTCAGCAAATAGGCGATGTATATTGACTTTTAATTAATTGTTTTTATATACATATTTTTGAAATAATATTATTAAAAATGTCTGAATTATTCTACATCTGAACTTTTTGACTCTAATCATCAATTCAGTAATTTTTAGTAAGATTCTATTACTGTGTCATATCTTACCCCAAGCACTGTAACGTCAGTAATACTAAATACCTAATGAGGGTTAATTACGAATAATAAAACAATTGAAATAGCAACAATATAAATATGAATCTAAGTGTTTTTAAAAAAACAAATGTAAATGTTTCTTTTGGTTCATTGCCACGTATATCCCACATTTTGAGCAATGTCTCACAAAAAGTGGCGTATACGATTAAATGACAACATTTTTCTGAAGGAAAAACTTGGCATAACTCGAAAATTTTTCTCCATGACCATTGATATTTTTTCATACAACAATGAAGAATACCCATCATTAAATCTAAAAAAAATATTGGACCACTTTTTTCATAGCATTTTTTTCATATACCTTTCTGAAACTTTAAATTCAATTTCCCAAAAAAAAAACTTTTTTGGATGTACGTGCAGATAACTCCGGTAGGACGACATATCAATGTTAATATCTAGCATGTAGAATACGTATTTTTATAAATATCATAATATTTCACAATCATCAGTAAACATCTTTGTGAAATTTTAATAGTCGGTGATTTTTATTAACATTTTGTCATTTGTTTTGTACATTGTGCGCAATTGAAAAAAATTACAGCAGACAGATGTCCGAGTCCTTCGGCCACGGACTGTCCCTGCAGGCTGTGTCAGAGACACGGCCATTAAGTTTAACGTAGAATACGCCATCCGATAAGACAGAAAACATATATAACAATAAATTCATTTGCTTATATTATTTATCATTTATTGTTATATATGTTTTCTGTCTTATCGGATGGCGTATTCTACGTTAAACTTAATGGCCGTGTCTCTGACACAGCCTGCAGGGACAGTCCGTGGCCGAAGGCCTCAGACAACTGTCTGCTGTAATTTTTATATTTACCAACGGCATTTGATTCAAGTCCGTTTAAAAAAAAAATATTATGTTCAATTTTTTTAAACTTAATTTAATTTATGTATTTTAATTAATATTTTTATTGAAATAAGTTCTGCGAATGTTGAGAGGGCCGAGCCTTCGCATTAGCATTCGAGCGTTGTGTGAAAGCTTTACGCTTTACAATTCAAAATTAATGTTACAACAGCTTTATTGAAGCTTTCGCAAAAAAGCAAAAAAGCAATGTTGTATGTGTTTAAACAATTTTCATTTGAGAAATTAAAATACTAGAAATATATCAACCAATATGAAATGTATATCAAACGAAAGATAACATCTTCATTTACCTACAAAAAAATTTTAAAAAAATTCATCTAGCCGTTTCCTCAAATTCAATGAAATAAAGATTACAACAATAAAAACCTGACATGACTCCTCATACCGTAAGGTAAGACGTATTCTACGTCAAAAAAACTTAATTTTCGATTTTTGTATCAAATGTCCTAACAAAATCCGAAGTGTTCGCATTGGGATTTTTTCTGATTTGATTTAAAATCAAGGTGCATTGACGAGGTAGTATTACTACGACAACAAACACACCAAACCGACAACAATAGGCATTTTGCTTTATCGGTATTTTTCCACAATCAAATTCAGCACAAATGTATTCCAGGAATAAAAGTAAACAAAAAGGTATAAAAAATATGTTTTAGAAACAATAAATACCTAAGAATTGCGATAAATAAATAAGCCGGGTATTCTAGTGGTAGCACCACATCGATGTGCCGTGATTGAAATGGTTGTAAACAAACGTACTATTCGTTCGTAGAGTGAAATAAAACAGCGTTGCATAAAGCAAATCAAGCATATTTTTCCTCATTCCTATACAAATAAGAAAAAATACCCGATTTGGTCGTCTGTCAAAACGTATGGGAAATCAAGCAAATTTTCCTGATCTCTTCTTGAAATCAACAAAAGTGGCAAAATCAAGAAAATCGATGCCGGTGCGAATACTGTATAAGTTTAATAGTAAGTCTTAATATTTTAAACGATTTTGACAGTTCATATCATGATATGATTTTCTAAATAGTTATATATTGTTACGAATAAATAAAATCTTTTGCTTGCTGTTAATGACTCTACTAACAGTATGTAAATAACAGGGTATACTTCGGGCCATTTACTGAAGTAATCCATAACCACTAAAACGTACTGGTTTCCAGAGCTACTGACTGGAAATGGACCAGCCACATCCATAGCTATACGCTCAAAGGTTGCACCTGAGTTGTATTGCTGCATATGGCCATGACTTCTTCGCGTTGGTCCCTTAGCTGTCATGCATTGGGTGCAATTTGCTATCCAATCGGCTACCGCTTGTTGACAGCCAACCCAGTAGAACCGTTGCTTTAGCTTTTCAATGGTCTTGGTTATTCCTAGATGTCCTCCTTGGGTGTTTGAATATGGAGATTCAAGTGAATGATAAATTCGAAAAGGTTGAAGAAAAATCGAGGAAATGGAACAGAAGATTGAAGAAGTCGATCATAAGTTCGAGGAAGTCGAACGGGAACTAAAAAATTATGTACGCGAATTGCAAAGGAAAATAAGTGAACTTCAGTTACAAGAGGGTCCAGTGCGAGTATTTTCTGAAGGCTCTAGTAGATTGAAAGCTCCTAGTTTCGATGGCTCTACACCATTCGACGTTTTCAAATTCCTATTCGAAATGGTCGCAATTAAGAACTTGCGGAACAGCAACGACAAAGCAGTAGAGCTAATTTTAGCACTGAAAGGTAACGCAGCAGAAGTTCTTCAGAGCATTCCCGTCAGTGCCAGAAACAACTACGAGGACATAATGGCTGCGTTACAACGCAAGTATGGTGGCGATCACAAGAAGGATTTATATCGCAAAAGCATAATGAAACGCTTCAGGACTTCGCAACGGAGGTGGAACGTTTGGTGTTGATGACTTATCCTTGTGAGTCCCACCCATTCTTGGATCAATTTAAGATTGAAGCATTCGTCAACGGCATCCGTGATCCTGACATAAAATACGTGACTTGTGCCACACAAAAAGCTACATTCGCCGAAACCTCAAATACAAGGAGTTAGAAAAATTGAAATGGAGTCGGAGGCAGGAGATTTGAAGGGTGCCATAAACGATCTTAAAGAAATGACGCAAACCCTCAGCAAGGCGTTATCAGGCGGAAGTAAGCCCAGACCAAAGTGCTACAATTGCGACAAACCATATTGCACGAAACTGCAGAGAGCCACGAAAAAGATCAAGATCGAGCTCACCCCAACGTGGCAATAAACGGGTAAATTTTACTACACAAAATGAATCTCCGTTAAACTAAAACGAGCTAGCCCAGAGGGGCATGGACTAGCCCCCACAACCGAGGGCCCCACGATCTCCATCTCAATAATACAACAGAAAAACAACAACCTCACTGTCTACGGAGCTATCGGTGGTCGGAAGCGCATATTGACTATGGACACAGGCGCGTCACAATCTATCATCAGATCTGATTTGATAAATGGACCAATGGAATCCTTACATGGTGTAAGACTCCGCACAGCAACGGGTGAACCAGCAACTGTACATGGTAAAGTTAAATTGAAGTTAGCCATTGCCAACATGAGCATCGAACACGTGTTTATTGTCGCCGACATTGTAGATGAAGTGATAATTGGCGCAGATTTTATGATTGCCCAAGGCCTCAAGTTAGATATGGGGCAGCAAGTTTTGACGTGGGCTAATGTGGAAATTCCACTCAATGTGGGATACGACAATACAACACAGATTAAAAGGCTGATCGCTCACAAAGATGTAAAATTGCCACCAAACTCAGAAACCATAGTATGGGCCCGAATGGAGGGAGATTGTGAGATCGGCGGTTTGTGGATAGTTGAACCGGCAAGTATAAACAACTATAACATCATCACTGCCAAAGCTCTAGTAAAAACTAATAATGAAGGATACTTGCCTGTACGAGTTCTAAATTTGTCCAACAACGAGGAGGTGATCGGCGGCCGCACAGAAATTGCAGAATGTACACCAGCCGAGGCGGTCATCAACTGTGAAGTTAATTCTGACTGCAGCAAACTATCAGAAAAGGAGCAGAAAGTACTGGAGTCGCATCTCAGTGAGTGGGTGCGAGAACTAAAGCCTTCTGATAGGAACAAAGCAAAGCAATTACTCTGAAAGCATGCGTCTGCCTTCGCCCTGAAAAAAGAATGCCAAGGTAGAACATCAATGGTAAAGCATGACATCAACACAGGGGAAGCGAGACCAATAAAACAGGCGCCCAGAAGTCTTCCACTTGCAAAAAGAGATGAGGTGAAGAAACTTGTAACTGAAATCGCCGGTGGTACTAGTTAAGAAGAAAGATGGAAGTACTTGATTCTGTGTGGATTATAGAAAGCTCAACGACGTCACCAAAAAGGACAGTTATCCACTACCAAGAATTGATGACACATTGGATACGTTGTCAGGAACAAAATGGTTCTCCACGCTGGACTTGCAAAGTGGTTATTGGCAAGTAGAAATCAGCGAGAAAGACAAGGAGAAAACTGCATTCAGCGTAGTGGATTGTCTGTGGCAGTTCAAAGTAATACCATTTGGACTCTGTAACGCTCCAGCGACCTTCGAGCGATTAATGGAGTGCGTGTTGAAAGGACTTCATTGGCGAACATGCTTGGTGTTCGATGAACACCTGAAGAATCTTAAAGAAGTCCTTCAACGTATAACCGCGGCTGGGTTGAAACTCAGCCCGAAGAAGTGTTCTCTGTTCCAGAAAGAAGTAAAATACTTGGGACATCGAGTGACAGCAAATGGCGTTTCCACCGATGAAGACAAAATCCTGACAGTGAAGGATTGGCCACGACCGCAGAATCTACATGAATTACGCAGTTTTCTAGGGCTCTGTACGTACTACAGACGGTTTGTGCCGGGTTTCGCCTCAGTGGCTGCAAGTCTTCACGAGTTGACCATGAAAAATCGGTCGTACTGTTCGAGCGAAAAACAAGAAGAGTCATTCAACCAACTGAAACAATATTTATGCGCGGCTCCTTTGCTTGCATATCCTGTTGCTGGAGAGAAATTCATGTTGGATACTGACGCGAGTGGTTACGGAATAGGTGGCGTGCTCTCTCAGGAAATCAATGGCCAGGAACAAGTTATTGGGTACTACAGCCGAATACTCTCAAAGCCAGAGAAAAACTACTGTGTTACGAGACGAGAGCTACTGGCAGTCATAGAGTGTATCCACAAGTATCTGTACGGCCAGCCTTTTCAGTTAAGAACCGATCATGCGGCGCTAAGATGGCTACTGCAATTTAAGAACCCCGAAGGCCAACTTGCTCGTTGGATTGAAAGGCTGCAGAGCTATGACTTCAGCATTGAGCATAGAAAAGGAGGAAAACACGGTAATGCTGATGCCCTGTCACGTCGTCCATGCAAGCTGGAATGCAAACACTGCTCAAAAGCAGAGGTGAAAGAAAACATCATTGACGTACGTCTGCTTCGACTGGAATCCTACGAAGACTGGTCAACAGCACAAAGAAGCGACCCTACACTGGCAAAAATCATTTCTGCAAAAGGAAAAGGTGAAAGACCAACACGCAATGACATCGCCTCAGAGAGCCCCCTGATGAAAGCATACTGGGCCCAGTGGAACAGCCTAAAATTATTGGAAGGTTGCCTATACCGGTTATGGGAAAGTGAGGATGGTAAAATAGTTAAAAAGTTAATAGTGGTACCTGCCTCCAAGAAAAAAGAGATAATGACAGAATTCCATAATGGCCCGAGTGGAGGACATCTAGGAATAACCAAGACCATTGAAAAGCTAAAGCAACGGTTCTATTGGATTGGCTGCCAACAAGCGGTAGCCGATTGGATAGCAAATTGCACCCAATGCATGACAGCTAAGGGACCAACGCGAAGAAGTCATGGCCACATGCAGCAATACAACTCAGGTGCACCCTTTGAGCGTATAGCTATGGATGTGGCTGGTCCATTTCCAGTCAGTAGCTCTGGAAACCAGTACGTTGTAGTGGTTATGGATTACTTCAGTAAATGGCCCGAAGTATACCCTGTTCCAAATCAGGAAGCGAAGACTATAATTAAAGTGTTTGTGGATAACTGGATATGCCGTTTTGGTGTTCCCTCGGAGCTCCATTCGGACCAGGGTAGGAATTTTGAATCGACCATCTTCAAAGAAATGTGTGAGTCATACGGTATTCGGAAAACAGGAATAACACCATTGCATCCTCAGTCTGACGGAATGGTTGAAAGATTCAACCGAACTCTTGAAGAATACCTAAGAAAAGTAGTCAGCGCAGATCAAAGACCGAAGTTCCTTTTGGCATATAGGACGGCCACCCATGACTCCACTTGGCGAACACCCGCTAAAGTAATTTTCGGAAATGAGCTGAAGCTGCCTGGAGATTTGGAGTTCGGTACCAAACCAGCGTCTGACCCTGCGAACAGTGATGTCAATTACCATGATACGGGGGATCTTAATGATCTCCATGAATTTGTGCGCAACAAGTTAAAAATGGTCAGTAACAAAATGAAAGCCAGATACGACCGAGCGGCAAATTCAGAAGGACTTCATGAAGGCCAGCTAGTTTTACTGTTCAACCCACAGCGCAAGAAGGGGTTATCTCCAAAACTTCAGACTCACTGGGAAGGCCCTTACAAGGTTGACGTGGTTTATAGAATCCAGAAAAGCCAAAGTCCAAGAGCTAAAATGAAAGTCGTGCATTTGGAAAGACTAGCTCTGTATGGAAAACGGAGAGTTGAGCCAGGCTTAAGTGGGGGGCAGTGTTACGAATAAGTAAAAGCTTTTGCTTGTTGTTAATGACTCTACTAACAGTATGTAAATAACAGGCGGTTAATTCTGCGCCTGAAAGTATGCATTGTAACAACGTACCAGCTCACTAAACCAGTAGCATGAATTCACCTCAGTAAAGATAATTCTCCTGTGTTCGAGATTGTTCTACAAAGATAATCAACAACAACAACATCTAGAAGGTTCTTGAATTCGCTAGATATACCTTCATTTGAGTATGGTGAGTTGGTATAAATAGCGGAGGTCTTTGGAGTGGAGAGTTCAGTTTGTGATTAAACCCCGTAAAGTAAGCAACGCGAATTGATAGTAAAATACAAGACTTGTTATAAATAAAGTAAACTGTTGTACTACATAAGTAAAATAAAAGGAAGTTAAACCGTTGTAATTATCGTAATTGAAAACGAACCTTGTTTTAAAATAAATAAAACAACGCAAAAAGGGCGAATAAGGAAATTCGTAACAATATTATGAATATTATCATATTTGATATGATATTGCAATAACACTAATATTGAAGTCCACACGTAATATAATTCTCTCTGCTATGCAATTTTACGTTTGCTGATATAAAAATATTTGATATTATATCAGTTGTAGACGCTATGTTAAGGACACACGCTATTTCCAGTATGAAGATAGATTCTACGAACAGAGGAAGGGTATGCCCATGGGTACCCCAGCATCACCAATTATATCTGACATCATCATGGAGGTATTATTGGATACAGTACTCGACACATTGGGGGAGAATCCGAAAATCTTGACGAAATATGTTTACGATTTATTTGTTATCAGAAGAACTGAAGTGGCCAACATGATGACAGAATTGAATTCTTTTAATGGACAACTACAATTCACGCTCGAAGAGGAAAGGGACAATAGGGTACCATATTTAGACAGTTTGGTTATCAGACAAGGAAATGCTCTCAAAATGGACTGGTACTAAAAACCTACAGCGTCGGAACGATTGATAAATTATCATTCCAAACACCCAAGAAGGACAATTATTAACACTGCGAGCAACTTCATTAAGAGAGTTATGAAGATAAGTGACGCTGAATTCTACAAGACGAATAAGGGAAAAATGGTGGAAATCCTTAAATTAAATAGTTTCCCCAGGAAAATTATAGTCAATCTGATATCACTGGGCGAGCCGACTAAACGCCGTACTGAATCTGACAGAAAGTATAAAACCACAACGTATGTTCCAGGTTTCTCTGAAATATTGGAATATTCCAATATATATGACAACGGAAAATATGAATTGGCGTTGGAATCGAATTTAACCGTGGATAATTTAAATAAATAATCAATATTCTTCGAGCTTGAGGTCAGATTTGCTGTTGTTATATTTATTTTCCTCGATATTTCGCTACTCCTTTGTGTAGCATCATCAGGAGATTTAAACAATATTTAACAATTAATTGTTAAATATTGTTTTAATTGTTAAATATTGTTTAAATCTCCTGATGATGCTACACAAAGGAGTAGCGAAATATCGAGGAAAATAAATATAACAACAGCAAATCTGACCTCAAGCTCGAAGAATATTGATTCTTTATTGATAAGGAAAAGGTCGAACAACAGAATAAAAATACGTGGATAATTTATTTAGCAGGGCAGAGTCTATTATTGACGAAAATGACAGGCCAAACGTTGTGTACAAAATTCCATGTAATGGTGACAAGTCCAACATATGCCAGAAAGTATATTTTGGTCCTACAATGAATAAATTGAAAACTAGAATATCTGCACATAAGTCGGACCATAAGGCTCATTATAAGCCGATAGAACAAAAGACGGCACTCGCAGCCCACTGTACTTTAACTGGACACAAACCTAAGTTTGACGAAGTGAAAATTCTGACTGACGAGAAAAATTACTCAAGACGCCTCTTCCAGGAAATGCTGCACATAATTGACGTTCCATCAGAGAAAAGGCTTAATTTTAAACAGATCAATGTGCACAAGTGTATAGGCACACAATTGACAAATTCAAGAGAAGGACAAATCAGTTGACATAAGCCTGCGGAAAACTTGGACGCGCTCTGTGTTATCTCAAAATGTAGTTGGGGTTGATCGTTCTGCCTTTGGGGAAAATAATACATTTGTTTATGTTGATTCTTGTTTGAACTGTTTATGAATACTTTGTGTTTATTCTTGTTTTATCAGATCCCTGAAAATGATCAACTGCGTCGAAATATTAGAAAATATTAATAAAAATGTAAAAGGAAATACTTGAAGTGTTTTCTTTTTATTCTTATGACCTTAAGCCGAAACAGCCGAAAACCAATAATTTTTTTCATAAAAAACATTAACCCGCAAATAGTAATAAAGTGTTTGTTATGAAGCTTTGTACGTGGCCGGTCTTCGGCAGGTCTTAGGGATTTTCTCCTCTAGTGTAGGTCCATCATCGGTTTCGCGCCTCGTTTAGTTTAGGTTTAGAACACGTGACAATAAGAGAGAGTATACAATTATTGTCACTACACTCGGAGGTCGGTCGACCCATTATGACTGCCCATATATATGAGGAGAAAAAAGATAATGGAGAAAAGAGAAGAGAACGAGCCCCACTAGTAGTGCATATTCCGATAGATAGATAGACGTAGGTTGACATTGAAGGTGCTCAATGGTTTCCACCTTTTTCTCCATCGCCACAAGCACGACATTAATCAAACCCGTTCACAATCCAGTTGCGAGTGAAGCCTGCAGCATCACAGTGGCCTGTGATCACCCCAATGAGGTACCGCAAGTCAGCCTTGTCCAGTCGAAGAAGCGACTTAGTTCTCCCTGAGTCCACTTCCGGCCATATGTCTCTTGAAATCCTGCAATCCACTCTTGCCTGCCATGCAGCGCTGATCTCGTCCAGCGACCAGCGATCGATCTAGCCATACAAGTAACAAATCGTTGGATTGGCAGAGGCAATCAATCTCAAATCAGCAGTAGCGCATCCTGCTCTAGCAAGACAGTCTGCTTGAACATTCCCTGTAACATCACTATGTCCCGGAACCCAGCAGAGTATTAGCTTGCCGTGCACTACACTGTTCAAGATCCTCTTGCAATCGCTAACCAATTTGGATTTACATATGTGTGACCTGATCGGACAGAGTGCTGCCTTACTACCAACACAGATGACGAATTCGCCCAATGGATACAAGCATGAGTCCATTATCTCAATTGCAGCTCTCATAATCGTCACGATTGCCGCTTGGAAGATATGTTCTACAATTCGCACCCAATCTCAACGAAAGCCCGAGTTGAAGGTCCCCTCTCCTGTGCCTGATTCCGTTTTGGAACCATATGTAAAGATCAGATGACCAAAGAGTGAGGAAGGTATACCACCCACCCAGTCACTCCTATCTGGCATCATGATCTCCGGGCATTGCCCAAAGTCTACAGTCGGCAACATGTAGTCAGTGATGCCATATTGGAGACACCCATTGGTTAAAGCCTCCTTTGGAGGTAAAATTTGTATTATTTTTTCGATTGGACGCACCGTTTTCGAGTTATAGACACTTTTTATTTTGGCGGTTTTTCGAAAAAAAATTCTTCCATACGAATTGGACCAGTTTATGAAAACCCTTTAGAAATCAACAAAAATTGGTTATTTTTTCAATTGGACGCTCCGTTTCCGAGATATACATTTTTTCTAATTTTTGCATATTATCGATCAAAATGGGGATTAGTTACCCTGGGTAACCCATTGCCCATCGTCGTGGGTAGCTACCCATTTTTTCCCATTTCCCTAAGGGTAATGGGAAATCGTGATGAGTAATTCCCCATTGTCGTGGGTAGCTACCCATTATTTTCCCCATACCCTGCGGGTAATTGGTAAACGATCGCTGCTCATTCCCCACGGCAATAATAATGGGTTACCCTGGGTAACCCAGGGTAACTCATTACCCACGAAATACGAACCCTGCTCCAGATACGCAAATCTCTCATGCGAAGAGCGCTTCTGACAGCACACTGTCTCGCATAGACATCAAGAGTAGTCAAATTCAGGATTGTATCCAACACCACCTACGGAGTGCTTCTCCTCGCTCCACTAATACACATCAACGCAGTTCGCTGAACCTTACTGAGCGTTTTCAACTGGTAGCTGTTCCCCAGTGCGTTCCACCAGACTACGCAGCCATACGTGATAATTGGGGGAAAAGCCAATGTACGATTTTCGGATAAATACCCCAGCTTCTGCCAATCGAACTCCTACAGGCGTAGAGTACGTTCAGTCCTTTCTTCACTATTTCGCTCCAGTTCAGTTTTTGATCAAGAACGATGCCGAGATATTTCGCCTCCACGCCCTCCAACCTTTGTTTCCTAAAAAATCCAATCTTTCGCCAGCACGCTCCGTCTGTGCCAGGTTAAAACCCAAGCCACAGTGTCTGGCCTAAACTGACAACTCACCCAGGGCTTCCTGCACGAGGTATCGTAGGCAAAGATTTTCCACCGACAAGAATAACAACGTCGTCCGCGTAGGCAACTATTCTACGTCCTCTCAACTCAGTCACTAAGATTGCCGTCAACCAGTAAATGCCACAGAAGAGGGGATAACACTCCACCCTGCAGCGTGCCCCTTGTAGTCAGCTTCCGAACTGAGCTCTCTCCACTATGTTCGAATTGACAATGCGATCTCTAAGCATGTTCGCAATCCATTTTACAACAAGTGAAGGAAGGCACCCCAGCGGATTTTAGAGATTCCCTGATAGTTTCAGATGACACATTGTTAAAAACACCTTCTATATCCAAGAAAGTAGCCAAAGATTTCACTCGGCAAAGTATTTTTGTGTTATAACCTTGGCATGGCTCAACTTACGTTGTCGGTGGTTTTGAAGGAAATTGTGCATCTAATTGAAAAAAAACAATTGCAAGTTCTGGATTATTTCCTGGCGTTGTCGGATGTATAGATGGGACACACGTCTCATGGGCCGAAGGAGGAAGTTCGCGATTTATTTGAATGTTTTACTGGTAAGTTATTATAGCAATTGTTTTGATTATAACGATGTAATTGTAGATGTGCGATTACCAAATGCGAATCAGGTATGTTGACGCCAGACATACGGGCTCTAATCCTTCATTTGGAACAACAGCCACTATAAACATTATAAATAAACAAATTAGGATGTCCTTTAGAATTGTCTTGTTTTAAAAACTATACAGCAACCAACAATTCGAGGTTGCCAATATAACAGCTTTTAAGGAACCCTTAGTTAGACCTGAGGATAAGTTGCAGCGACTTCAAGTTGGCATCAACTTATCCATGGTGTAAGATGAAGTTGGTGGTTTGTACAAAGTAGTTGAAGTAAAATCAAAGCGAGTCTGATATTTTAAAGTTGATATCAACTTATCCATCGGTGTAAGGGGAAGTTGCACCAACTTTCATACGCATTTCGAAGAGAAACGTTCATGAGGCAACATTATCAGCAAAATGCAAATAAATGAACCAAAAAATAAATAACATTGTCGGAAAAATATAAACGAAATAAATATGATTAAAAATAGTGTTTTTTCTTAAAATTTGTGATATTCTCACCACCCTTCATTTCGACATCTGACAAGAACATGAAGTTTCGTCAACTAGTTTTAGAGTGTAAGGGCAAAAGCAAAGTTGATGTGAAATTATCGATGTTGATTTCAACTTGAATTCGATCAACTTATCCACAGGTCTAAGGACCCCTTTAAGTAAATGAAGTTGCCATATGTAATAACTTTTCGGCAACTGGCAACGTAATTGAAGGTTCGGTAGCTATCGATAACACTGTGTAATTTTTTAAGACACGGAAATATAACCATATACGGACAGCACTAAGTGATAAAAGACAAAAAAAAAAGACCCGTGTCTCCCAGTTTTGCCAGTCATGCACTTTTTTTATGGGCCCCCAAAGATTTGGGGCCTCGGTGCCATTTTTGCCAAAAAGTGATAATTTTGTCAGGCTCATATCTTTCAATTCGTTCGAAATTTTAATTTACTCTCTGAGGGAAAGTTGTACCTCTTGTCATAAAGAATAAAAATTGTCAACATATAAAATCAAAATAACTTCATCTTCAAGATCAAAATCGCAAAAAACTTTAAAAAATTCGATTTGTTTACCTTTTTCCCCTTGTTCGTGTCCATAGGTAGCAAACCGTTCAAAATTCAAGGCAACAATCAACAACAGAAACCTAAGATATAAATAAACAACTTTCTAGAACATATGAACTTCCTAGGAATGATTCTTAACACCGTTTAGGTAGCGCATAGGTTGCGTTTATGTAGCCCCAAAAGTGAAAAATTATCCGAAATTTTTTTAATTTCACTGTGTGTAATTTTTTAAGTCATGGAAATATAACCATCTACGGCACCAGTAAGTGATAAAAGACCAGAAAAAAACCGTGTCTCCCAATTTTGCCCAAAGTCATGGACTTTTTTTTTATATGGGCCCCAAATATTTGGGGCCTCGGTGTCATTTTTGCAAAAAACTGATCTTTTTGTCAGGCTCATATCTTGCAAACCGCTTGGAATTGTGAAAGTTGTAGCTCTTGTCATAAAGAACAAATATTGTGAACATATAAAAAAACTTCATCATCAAGGTCCAAATCGCAGGAAGTTCATATGTTCTAGAAAGTTGTTTATTAAGATCTTAGGTACTTTTTTGTAATTGGTTGTTTCCTTGAATCTTGAACGGTTTGCTACCTATGGATACGAACAGGGGGAAAAAGGTAAAAACAAATCGAATCTTTTAAAGTTTTTTTGGTCTTGAAGATGAAGTTTTTTGATTTTATATGTTCACGATTTGTATTCTTTATGGCAAGAGCTACAACATTCCCTCAGAGAGTAAATCAAAATTCCGAACGAATTGCAAGATATGAGCCTGATAAAATGATCACTTTTTTGCAAAAATGACACCGAGGCCACAAATCTTTGGGGCCCATAAAAAAAAAGTCCAGGACTTTGGGCAAAACTGGGAGACACGGGTCTTTTTTGTCTTTTATCACGTAGTGGTGTCCGTATATGGTTATACTTTTTCGTGTTCCACTGTGTATTCGACCCATAAATCGTTTCTAATATTTTCAGTTTATATTTTTAAAAAAGAAAAAAAAACAAATACAAGTCCAACTAGTCTTTGAAGTCTTTTCAAAATTGTCTACACTTTATTTTTAAAATTGCACCTGTATAAATATTCAATATCATTAATACAACATTTTCATTTCGTTCTAGATTCATTTAAATAAACATAATTATAAAAAAATAAATACGCTTAGAGACTAACTTAGTTTTAGATTAAAATAGTTGTATAAAACAAACTGAGGAGATGTAATCATTTCATATACACATATAATATAATGTCAAGTATTAATATATAGTAGGTATGGTGAGGGGAAACCTTTGGGAACGTTGTTAATATATAACACATCCACAATAGCAGATGGATGGATGGATTTGTATACAAATAAAAAGGGTTTACAGTAATAGAGAGTCGGATATTTCACTAACAGAGGACGTTTAACAATTATCATAAGAATTAAGTAAAATAGGCCTAAGGAAATTAATATTTTTTTTTTTTAATGTCTTTGTACAGTTTTTACTATCTCAGCGATTTTCTAAAGCTATCCATTGCGGAAATACTATTGGACAGCCTGAAAAAAAAAGAAATTACAATTTAATATGAACAACACTCGTGTGTGTGTATTTAAACGTACCTTCCAAATGCATTGAATAAGGCGACTATTTCAGAACGTGATAGCCTGAAAATGGGATCTGCTTCGATGTGAGGTTTATTCCATAAGCCGCTTTCGGTTGCTTGATTTAATTTCTCTGAATACAGAATTTTCAAAGCTGTACCCAGACCCTGAGTCTGAAACGAGAATAATATAATAATTTTGTTTGTATTCACTTTCACATTCACGCCATTTTTCGACATCGTCGAATATAACGAATAAGTTTTATAAAAATATTTATGTTTTGTTTTCAGTTCTGCATAAATATTGCCGAATTTAATTGTCTGACTTTTTTAATTAACCCTGTCTGTTTTATTAGAACCAACTGCCAGTACTTAGTTCGCTTTGAATATGATGTCTAAAATGGCAAGTGAAGTGAATGCGTCTTGTGTGATAAGGCCGTTAAAACCCCATTTACACAAACTCACCTGTAATTTACCCCATAGTTTACATTTTTCACAACCCACACAATCCATAATTCTAGAAATATTTCTAAATTTCTCTTTGAACTCATATTTGAAACGGATGCCCTGGGGGCTGTCCGAAAATAAAGCATTCTCATCAAAATGATTAGGGAAACGTCTAAAAAGTAAAAAGGGAAATTTTTGTTTAGTAAATCAAATCATGAAAAAATTTGTCTACTTAGTAGAGTCATAAATACTGTTCCACGAATTTTACGCTATAAAAATTAAAATATAATTAAAATATTGAATACAAAAAGCCAATACTCCTTCCAATTGTCCGCCTTTGGCCTTCAAGCACGCCTTAAGTCGCACTGGCCAATCATCAATAGCCACACGCACCTCGTCCATTGGAAGAGTCGGCACAGCACGGATCAAACCAGTCTTAAGACAATCAATGTTGCGGAATCTTTTGAGGCAGACCATGTCCTCTAAAACTGTCCGTAATTTGTAATACAGTGACTTCAAATCAGGACTGCAAGAGGGCCATTCTTCAGAGGAAATTAAAGCTTGCAAGCTTTATGGGCCGGAGCAGAATCCTGCTGGAAAGTCCACATCTGGTTTTGGAATAGGGAATGGTTAAGTGGCTTCACAGCAGAATTCAAACAGGTTTCTGGATAAACTTTGGCCGACGATTCGATGCGTTGTTCGCAGAAATGCAAGTTAGTGGCCCCGTTGTCAGAGACACCCCACCAATCCATGACTGAAGCTGGGTGATGGCCCATTTCAGGTGCTTCATTAGATGACCGTGCATACTTACTTACTTAGGTTGCCTCAAACAACCGAGAGAGGTCAAGGGCCTTTCAAAATGAGGATAACATGTTTCTTCAACTTGCCCGATCCTCAGTTTTTCTAACCCTAAGCTCTCGCTGGCAATACTCCACCTGGTCTACCCAGCGAAGTCTTGGTCGTCCCATTTTTTGATGTTCTTCGAGTACGACTTCGAATACCTTTCGCACTGGTTCATGCTACTGATTTGATCTAGCCAGCGTCAACGCGTTATTTTGATTCGCATAACGGCGTCGATGTCGGGCTACAGATTATACAGCTCGTGGTTCATACGTCGTCGATAGTCGCCGTTTTCTATTATAGGACCATATATCTTTCGAAGCATTTTGTCCCTCGAAGACTCCCACTGATGTTTCATCACCATGCGATTTGACCCAGGATTCTGCGCCATAAAGCAAGACAGGTTGTATGAAAGTCTGATATAGTTGGGTCTTCGCTTCTCTTCGAAGTGCTTGCTTAGCCCGAAATAACACATGTTTCCAGGCACAAATCTCCATTTGATTGCTAGGCTGACATTACTGCTTCTGTTCACGGCTGATCTGATGTAAATAAATTCGTTCACTTCCTCGTAATTATAACATTTATCAACGTTCAACCTTTCATACCATCGGGTGGATGTTGTGCTTGTCGAACCTATTAATTTTGTCTTGTCCACGTTTACTGCCAAATCCACTTTACTGCCACCCACTGATTACTTCTCAATTCTCTAAAATGCTGCACTGACTTGTCGCAGATTTCGCCAGCATACGCGAGGAGAATGTGTCTTTTGCTGCTGGTAGTTTTGTTCGTGTTGACTGCAGCTTTTCTCAGGATGATCTCAATTAATATGTTGAAGATATCGCATGATAGGTTGTCGGTTCGGTGAGATCTTTACCCAATCTTTACTGAGGATTTCGTGTCGGCCAGTATCATTCTACAAAGGTGTGTCAAATTAGCAGAAATACCAAGCTCCAGTGGTAGGTATCAATTTGTTTTTCGTGAATATTCTCCAGGATCTGTCGTAATGTGAATATTTGGTCGATAGTTCATTTCATACTGATAAGTTTCGATCAGGTCTGCAACAAACGGCTTTAGTCTTTCACATATTACGCTCGAGAGGGCATTGTATGCTATGGATAAAAGGTTTATTCCACCATAGTTTGTACATATTCTCGGGACGCCTATTTTGAAAACAGGAAATACTCCACCTGTATGCTAACACAGTATGCTAATACTGCAATCGTCGGGCAAGCATTCGTCTAGCCAGATTTTGCATTTGAGCTGATGCATGCACCTTTCCTACTCATAAACGCCGGCCTTAAACAGGTCAGGCGGAAGTCCATCAGAACCACCGGTTTGTTATTATTAAGATTGTAGTCTTAACTTCCCTTTGGCTAGGAGGCATCGTCCCCTATGCGATCAACATCCTCATCTATATTGAAGTCTCCTGGGACAAGTAAACCAGAGAAGTGATCTCTCCATATTCGCAGTTCACTGCACATCTCTAAAAAAAGGGGAGCCCTAATCCATTTCCGTTGGTTTGGCTTTGTACTTTTCGGTAGAATTTACGGGCCTCTTTCTTCCTTCTGTAAGATTCAATTTTCTCACTCTCACGATTTCTCTACAACCGTCTTTTCTTCATAAACAAACGGGGTTCCTCTGTCCTCTACCCCTAGCATTGCCATACGTGCAGCCTTCCTTTCGTCACTTGCCATGCGGCACTCTTCATCGTACCATGGTTTGTCTCTAAGCGGTTTTTCATAACCAAGTACGGTCTCTGCAGCAGGTTTCAAAGAGTGGGGAATGTGCTTCCACTGCGCTTCGGGATCATGAGGCCCGTGCGTTCTGTGTCGGTAACTGAGTGAGCTTCTTTGCATAGGCTGTGGATATGTCTGGTAATTGCAGCTTTTCGATGTTCGGCTTTCTATATATCTGGTTTCGTACGACTTTCGCCCTGCTCAGCCTGCTCAGTAGTAATCCGAATCGATATTAGCTCCTCGAATCACACGTACCTCCATTACACTAGTAGAGTGCCTTCCATCAATTACCAGGTGATCAATCTGGTTCTTCGTCTATTGATCAGGGGATATCCACCGTGTTTACACTCTATCATTTTGCTTGTTCCATTTTTTCCTGCACGGTAAACACTTTTTCAGCGGTGAACAAAATTGTTGTGTACAAGTTGTCTGCGTGCTTCACCAAGAGTCGTTTGTATTTTTCTATACTACTTTTCCTTAAAGCTGCAGTCAACAAATGTCCGGTTCGGGGTTTAAAAACCCCAAGTCCCAAGTCTTTTTAAATAATTCGAGTCATGAACTTTATGACTGATATTCATCTTGCGCCGTTCGAACTGCGGGTGTTGGGTCCAACCGGTGGCGGTCATCTCCAGTCTTCTCAAACAGTTTTAGGCACCGGTAGAAGCATATGCGACTAATCTAGAGCCGGCGGAGCGTTTTGAAAATATCGCTTGTTTCATTTTACACTTAAAAAACAGTGATGCGGTTCTCATTATCTGACCACTCCATGGTGAAAGCTGAAACAATTTTGAATTCTTGATACAGACTAGCGCTATAGTGATTAGCTTTCATAAACAATGTGGTAGGTAATATCAGGGTATGTTCAACTCTACTATTGGAATTGGTATGTTCAATGTTGTAACAGTATTTATGTCCCTACTAAATATTTTACTTACTCTATTACTGATAACAAATCGTTAATAGCCATTTTGGTCTCCTGATCCTCCTCCACAATACCCGTGTAGTACTCCTCTTTCCGCAAATAAGGCGCAGCCTTCGCTAAAGCTCTTAGTTCCACTAAATAAATGAAATATAAATTTCTTAACCAATGTGGACCTTCGCCATTGGTAGTTTCCGGACTAAATCGTCTTGTGAACTCTTTCACATTTGGTCCCCAAATACCTTGTGGTGCCAGAAAATCTTTGGTCTCCGACAGCAAATACTTTGAGCATAAATGAATGTTTATACTGCTATGTAAACCCGATATTATGCGATAGAAGGCACGTTGTTCCAAACACATTTTACGCAAATCTATCTGGGCCAAATAATCGGTAAATGTGTTACTCTTATTTTGGGTACCAAAGCAATTTTCCAAATAGATACTATTCCAGACACGGTGAGCTGAGTCTCCTTTATAGCCTGTATAACGTTCGGGATTAATGAGCAGATCGACATACTGCGAACCCTCATCATTTTCATCGATAATGCAGAAATCTTCTTCGGCTTCGTCGTGTTTTGCCCAAAGTTCAAATTCCTTGTGGGCTTGATCACTGATACTCGTATCTAGGAAACCAAGTAGGCTGGTGAAATCGTCGGCATCAGAACAATCGGTATCTTGGGCTTCTTGGGAATACTGTGGTGGATGTAATCAAGTTAAAAATTGTCATTTTAATGTCATAAACTTATTATACATATATTTCACCTTTTTACCAATTTCCCTTTTCAATAATTTAATACTCAAGCTTGAGACCTTTTTGATTGTGTATCGCGAGCTTGAGTACCAACTTATTTGAAAGGAAACTTGACAATTTATATCTCCAAATAAATACAGTATTTTATGAAAGTGATGAGGCATGAAATGTTGTTAAAAGATGATCTTTTGTGAACATAAAATACAATTTTGTTTTATTAGAAGAGGTTTGGTTTTGTTTCGTTTTTCAGCTTTTTGTTAACATTATTTGTTTCACTTAGTTCGTTGTTATGTCGATTTAGTTAGAAGTTTTGAGTTTTTATTAATAAAATACACAATTTCATTTTTGTGGAACCACTTGTTCAAACATTAGTTATTGGATAGTTGTTGGCACGATCAATAAAACAAAAACGTGCATTGACGTAGCTTTTATACAAACACTACGCCAGTGTGTGTTGATGATACTTAGGGATCTTCGATCGATACTAATTCTCATATGTAAAATTTCTCATACGAGTTTCTATATATACAATTGATGATCTACCTACCGGTGGTATCAATTCAGGCACAGTAGTTAGGCATCTGATGATGAACTTGACACGGAGTTCGAAAATAGTCATACCAGTGGGTGTGGTGTGCTTAAATGAATTGTCTATTATTTCTAACAAAATCCAACCATTTTTCACATTAGAAAAATGGTCCTGACCTTGTACGCTTGTAGTATGAATATCTCATGCATTAACTAAAATGTAACAAAATCGGTCATAAAATTAAAATTCAAAAAAATACGTCATATTTTTAAGCAATAAACTTCTCAAGAAGTCAGAAACGTGACTTTAATTTATCACGGTAAATTTTAGTGCAATTGGTTGTGTTTTTATCATTTCAAATCAGTTTCAAATAAACGTTAGCACATTAACATAAACATTTTGTAGCAGGTAAATGAAGTTGTTTGGGAATATGGTCTTAGATCAAAGTCAATCTGATACATTTTTCGAGTAACCATAACTCTTTTCAACCGGATATGTTCTATAATCCCTCAGTTTAGAACCAATTCCAATAATTTTACTGAAATTATAATGTCTCATATGCCAGCAAATTCTTTCTCTTATCTAATCATAATTTTAGTTTATGTACTAAATCAATTAAATCTGATAAAGCTGAAAACGCGTCGCATCAGTCAAATATTTAGTGAAAATGTGTGTTTGTTTCGGGTATTCTGGTGTGTGACGGCTCATAAGAAACCATGTACTTGTTCCTTCATGAATCTAAATAACAAGTTTTGACTGATCCGGTGCGTTTTCAGACTAAGGAATTTTCCAATTGTTCTAATGATGAATTAATTTCGTCTCTTTTTCGTTGAGCCTCTATTGGAACCTTTAAAACGCTTTCATTTTGTGTACTAAAATGTTCTTTGAAACTTGTTAGGAAATTGTAAAAGAAATATAAAACCCACAAGTTCTTACTGAAGTGTTTGGGGGATTAATGTTTGCGGTATTATTGAGTTACTCCATTACAAAAGGTCTTTGAATAATGTTTGAAACAGACTTTCAAATTATTCCTCGATCTCGAACGAAAGTTTTCGTTCGTGTTCTAGTCGAAAGACAGTTGATTTGGGTTCCAAATTTTTGTGATGTCAATTCGAATGAAAACATGAAATTTTTCAACACTTTTCAGTATTAATTTCGAATGTGCTGTCATTTGGGAACAAACACAGTCAGTCGAATGAAAATGTCGAAGTAGAGGAAACCAATTTGAGTCGAATGAGAGTGTCTGACTTTGGTTCGCTTAGCTTTTCGTTCGATATCGGAGAACATGCCATTAGTGTTCAGTTATGATGATTGATGAATATTTCATTATTTTCCTCCGACGTTTCGTTGGGTCTTTCCCTACACGATCAGGGATTCTTTATTACTGTTCTTAAAGAAATATCGTCGCTTTTCAGGAAAGCAAAAAAGTTAATTATCTTGCAAAATATCCTACAACTTCGTCTTTGTTAGTACCATATACAAGTACTTTGAAGCCATTTCTAATATCAGGAAAGAGCTACGTGAGCGTATACACATATGTAAAACTATAACTGATTTTCAATTGTGTAATAAATTGTTTTTCAATAAATTACACATAACTCTTTTCGCTGGCGCAGCAAAGATTTATTATACCCAGCATTATTTGAGCAATGGAAGAAAATTAAAAATAAGTTATCTAACATAACTGATAAAGTTTAGTACGTGGTATCAAAAAGTACTATAACCAAGGTATTGATTGAATGATTTAGGGGGGAAATACCCGCAAAATGACGGCAAATATTATTATTATTATCTATTATATAGACATAGTGTCTGTTGACATAATGTGAAAACCAGAAGCACAACTAAAATCCAAACAAACGCACACGAAAACACAATTAGCAAAGGGAATACGTGTCTCCAAACACGCCCACCATTAACATGCTTTATCATCATCATACGCCCAACCGAAACAGCTTAACATAATTTCTAACTTAATTAAAACAAACAAATGACGATGATTCTGATGAGTAGTGACCCAAATGATATGATGAAATAGTGTAATTATGATCGCAAGTACCTTAAATGCTGCCGGTTTCATATAATGCTGATTAGCTGATCCTTCCATTAGACCTGGCGGTATGGTTTGTTCCTCGCAATTCTGCACCTGACAGAAGCGCATCGCACACTTGCTATCGTCTGCCCAAAATGGGCAGTCACGTTTTAAATTCACTTTAAAAAAACGGAAATAGTTTTTCACCAGCAAACTGCTGAGGCGTGGGTAGATTTTGATGTTATTAAAATGATCCACTGTATCCACTTCACAGCTGCAATCATTTATCGAACCCTCCAGCTGTAAGTGGTAGTAAAAGGTTACAATATAAGAAAAGTCTGCGCAATAATTTAACACCAACAGACCTCACAAAAACAGGTTTTGTTATCCTCCTGTTGGTCGTAGGCTGCGAAGTAGCCACAGGACAAGTGTGCTCCATAGAGACAAGCCAAGAGCAGAACCACAAAAAGTGACGCTTTATGGGGTAAATAACACCACAGTGACATGTCCCCGGTGAAAGTTGATGTCCAACAGTTTGGTTTTGTCTTTTCAGTCGCAGGCGGAATGAAGCGAGGGTACTAGAACGATTGAACTACCGCACAAAAACAACTACCGATACAAACACAGGCACAACCAAAACACAACACGTCAGTGTTTAGAGCATACGGATGGATGCTTCTAGTGATTGCTAATCTTTCGCGCTTCCTACTTTAGCAGCGGACGCCGTGCAATTAAAAACATTCACTTTATGAAAGGGCAAAGAAGTGCAGTACCACAATTATAGCTTTCCAATTTGTTATTTAAATAGCAAACTAGACAACAATTGAATGTTGTGTTGTTTTCGTTTTCCCTTTTATTTTTATCTACTTTCATTAGTGAAGGGTGAACTGTAAACTTTCGTTAATCGATAAGTCTGTATCGGGTTAGTTCAGTGCTAGAAAGTGAAACTATATTTAATATTATTTATTAGTGTTGGAAAGGCTGTTAATATGGCGCCATCTACCAGCAAATAGTATTTCAATGCCACACAGCGAGTTCACAAACCATTGAAACTAAATACTCTTATGGTGATGCCAGCTGGTCAATTGATGTAGATGTTGTTAGCACAAAGGCGGCTACACACGTGCAGGCAGAACTGTCCGGCCGGCCCATGGTCAATAATATCTTCATGGTAATAGCAGCGCGTGTTGTTGTTGTTGTAGGCAGCAACAACAGGCATTTTGTTTTTGTTCTATTCGCTTCAGCTGTCAAACTCTACACAAATTCATACCAACAACTCAAGAATGCAAAAGAGTACAAAAACAAAATACATGTGAGTGTGACAGCCGAAGCGAAGAACCTCATGAAATAAATGAAAACAGCTGTTCTTACGACTTTACCATGAACATATTATTGTACCATGGGCCGGCCTGTTCAGTTATACCTGAACGTGTGTATGAAAAAGTTACCAGTTATTTTGGCCTGAACAGGCGGCCGGACAACAATCGAAAATTCAATAGATTTGCCTGTTCAGGCCGCCTGTTTGGATAACCGGAGTGTGTGTAGCATCAGGCCGTCAGTTGATATTGAAATTAAATTTACATGAGCGTTTCGTTTAAAATGTCTAAAGAGTGAGTGGAAGAATTTATTGACATATATCGCAGGACATGGGACTGTCCTTGGAGGTGGAAAGTTTCTGATAGCCATTCACTTGGGAGTGGCCAGAAATGATTCCTTCATTGGGCAGTCCAAGCAGCTCACTACTTCCACGCAGTATGTCCTGGGCAATGGCTTATCGGAAACCTCCGTTAGCTAGCTAAAGTGAGAAGGCGAAACGAATGAGCAACCTGAGTGGTAATGCGATCACTGATACGTCGCAGGATTATTAGGTGACCCTGTCACTAAAGCTCTTCGAAGTAGTGGACATATTCGTCTGTCCTTTGAAGGCGGATGAGCCAACACCCCTAGCCAACGGCGGATCAAAATTGAAGAAACCAAAATCCTGTTTCGACACACTGCATTCTGGTCAGCGTCTGATCCATAATGGGCGGCTGAAACATAATCATCGTGGCAGTAGGTAAAATGCAAACCACGGTGGGCTGGGTTTGCCTCCCCCCACCGTTATATCGGCAATGAAAAATATACAAAGAAACCCCCCAACTGTTGACGACCCCTCGCAAACGTTATAAGGACCATGATTTAAGGATATGTACCTGGAATGTTCGAACGTTATACAGGACTGGTGCCGCTTTCCAACTGGCGGATGTCCTAGGAAAATATAAAGCTGACATCACAGCGATCCAGCAAATGCGATGGACAGGATATGGTTGCACCAGAAAGAAAAACTTCGATATTTACTACAGCTGCCATGAGCGTAAGCACGAATTTGGGTGCGGATTTATAGTAGGCAAGAGACTGCGACACCTAGTTTCAAGGTTCAACCCAGTGAGTGACCGCATAGGCACTATTCGCATCAAAGCGAAATATTTCAACATCTCGTTAATTTGTGTGCACGCACCGACAGAGGATAAAGATGATGAGGTCAAAGAAACATTTTATGAGCGTCTGGAGGAAGTATATGAACGCTGCCCTGACCACGACATTAAGATTATTCTAGGCGATGTTAATGCCAAATTAGGAAAGGAAAGTGTCTTTCGACCAACCATCGGCAATCACATTCTACATGATACCACCTCCGATAATGGAATAAGACTGATAGACTTCGCCGCTGCAAAGAACATGGTAGTTAGTAGCACACGATTCCAGCATAAGGACATTCATAAGGCGACCTGGATATCTCCTGATCAACGGACGAAGAACCAGATTGATCACTTGGTAATAGATGGCAGGCACTCTTCTAGTGTAATGGATGTACGTGTGATTCGAGGTGCCAATATCGACTCGGATCATTACCTGGTGGCTGCGAAAGTTCGCACGGATAAGCTATGGTACGACGAAGAATGTCGCATTGCAACTGGTAAAAAAGACGCTGCACGTATGGCAACGAAACAGTCAGTTACAACGCGTGCTGCGAGTGAGCGGTACAAGAGGTTGAGAAGGGAGGAAAACAAACTATTTAGGCGAAAAAAATGGCAGTGGGAGCAGAGAGAGAGTGAGAGAACCGAAATGTGCAGGATGAACGGTGAATCCCGTAAGTTTTTCCAGAGGGTAAGAAGATCGACCAACGGGCCTAAGAATGGGCTGCCCTCCTGCAAGGACGAGAATGGGACTCTGGTAACTGAGAAGCAGTGTGTGCTCAAAATGTGGAGAGACAACTTTTCAGCACTACTCCACTCAGATTCTTCCACTGAAGATCAGGAGGTAATGATAGTGGAAGATAGTATAGATTGTACCCCCCACCCCCCAACCAAGACGAGATTACAACGGCGATCTTCCACCTGAAGAACAATAAAGCCGCTGGTGCGGATGGCCTACCCGCTGAACTTTTTAAGGCAGGTGGCGAAGGACTGATAGCCCACATGCATCAACTGATATGCGGTATATGGCTGGGGGAATCTGTGCCCGACGACTGGAGTCTCAGTGTATTATGTCCTGTATTCAAAAAGGGTGATCCGTATGTCTGTTCCAACTATCGCGGTATCAGTATTTTATCCATCGCGTATAAGGTCTTGTCGAGCGTATTAGTGAACCTCTAAAGCCAATTATTGAAAACCTGATTGGACCTTATCAGTGTCGTTTTAGACCAGGCAAGTCCACAACTGACCAAATATTCACGCTACGCCAAATCCTGGAAAAGACCCACGAAAAGCAAATCGATACGTACCACCTTTTTGTCGATTACAAAGCTGCTTTCGATAGCCCCATACGGGGAAAACTGTACGAAGCTATGTCTGAACTTGGGATTCCGGCAAAACTGATCCGCCTCTGTAGAATGACGCTGACCAACACCAAATCAGCAGTGAAAGTGGGGAAAGACCTCACTGAACAATTCTGTACCAAGCGAGGACTTAGACAAGGCGACACACTTTCGTGCAATCTCTTCAACATCTTAATGGAGATAATAATGAGAAAAGCTGTAGTAAATACGAACAAGACCATTAACACGAAAAACCATATATTGCTGGCTGACGACATAGACATCATTGGGCGAAATTTGCGAGAGGTTACTGCAGTATTTTCAAGAATCGAAACGGAATCACCGTTGATGGTGTCAACGACTAGAGAAACCTCTCGACGTGGTCCGCACTTGAACGTTGACAACCGATTTAATTTTGAAGTGGTAGATGAATTTGTCTACCTTGGATCCGCCGTGAACAAGGACAACAACGTCAGCCTGGAGATAGATAGGAGAATTGTGCTTGCAAATATATGTTATTTTGGGCTCAGCAAGCAGTTTAGGAACAAAGCCCTCTCTCGACGGACAAAAGTCCAGCTATATCAGACTCTCATTTTACCTGTCTTGACATATGGCTCCGAAACTTGGGTCATATCGCAAGCGGATGAAAAACACCTGGGAGTTTTCGAGAGAAAAATTATCCGTAAAATATATGGGCCTGTTAGGGAAAAAGGCGAGTACCGACGTCGCTGGAACGCAGAGCTATATAGTCTCTATTCTGACGTGGACATAGCTAGACGAATCAAAGTGTGCCAATTGCGTTGGCTAGGCCATGTTATCAGAATGGATGAAGATGAGCCAGCGCGAAAGATTTTTGATAACGTACCCGATGGAAGCAGGAAAAGAGGACGACCAAGACTCCGCTGGAAAGAACAGGCAGAAGAATCCCTCCGTATCCTTGGTGTTACCAACTGGCGAGAAAAGGCGAAAGATAGAGCCAGTTGGAAGAATATTTTGAAATTTGTTTAATTTGTTTGTTTAATTAATATGTGTAAGACGTCTGACCTCATGAGGTTGTAATATAGTCAATAAAAGTAAAAAAGTATAACTCGGAAGCGGTACGTCCAATTGCAAACAATTCCCAATTGAAAAAACAATTCCCAAAGCGTTCTTAGGTCTATATCTCGGAAACGGAGCGTTGAAACGAAAAAATAACTAATTTATGGGGGTACATGGGTTTCCATAAAGTGTTGCAATTCGTGTAGAAGAATTTTTTGTTTAAAAATCGACCAAATAAGTAATTGCTAAAATAAAAAAAAATGGTTATAACTTGGAAACGGTGCGCCCAATCGCAAAAATAATAATAATAATGTTGTAGGAGGTTTTATCCAACGGATGTCATCAAACGAATATAAATATTAATTTCTGCCTGACCGGTCTTAGGGATTTTCTCGTCAGTGGGGGGTCCAACACCGGCTTTGCGGCTTCGGGATAGTATTTTTATGTTATGAAGCTTTCTTTTCTGGAACGTAACTGCGCTTATGCACGTCGCAAATTTGAATTCTTAGGTTTACTGGTTATATGGACCCTGTGGGCCACAGAGGTCCGTCCGTCGGCTAATTTTTCGATTTTCTCGCATTCTTAATTTTGGTTTTTTTTCATATTTTTTTTATACCTGCCCCTGGTCATAGAATTCAACCATAAAATTTCATAAAGTGTTCAGGCCGCCTGTTCAGTTATACCGGAGCGCCATAGCGTATACACACGCTCCGGTATTGACGTGATGCACATCAGTTTTTGTGTTTTCGTCGTGCAGTAAACATGGCGTCTACGGACTTTTTTTAAGAAAAGTTAATTCTTAAGAAAACTTACTTTTTAAAATTATTCGATGCTAAATACTTATTAATTATAAAAAAATAATTCGTCTAAGTATACAAAGCGTGACAGTGTCAGTGAATCAGGGATGAGGGTAAATATACATATATTAAGATACTCACCTCAACTTCTGTTCTTTCGCCTTCGCTGTCAATGTTTGAACGAGAACTCCGAGGATCGCATTGGTCGTTTAAAAAAGTCAAGAGATTGAAGTACCACAGGTTAGGTATATATAGCTCATCTGAACCCGACCCCGACTTCGATGAAGATTCTACTTTTTTTACCTCTTTCCGATAACTGCTACGGATGTTGTTGATTTTTTTAATACTGTCTCTTTATAGGCCGATGGTTCAACTCTTTTTAATATTTCCACCAATTTCACATATGTAAGGGGCCTGTCTTTTCCCACGTCCTTGATATTCCTTGCTTTTTATATTCCACAAGCAAGGTTCACTGCGATATTTTTACTTTTATTGACTATATTACAACCTCATGAGGTCAGACGTCTTACACATATTAATTAAATAAACAAATTAAACAAATTTGAACATATTCTTCCAACTGGCTCTATCCTTCGCCTTTTCTTGCCAGTTGGTAACACCAAGGATACGGAGGGATTCTTCTGCCTGGTCTTTCCAGCGGAGTCTTGGTCGTCCTCTTTTCCTGCTTCCATCGGGTAGGTTATCAAAAATCTTTCGCGCTGGCTCATCTTCATCCATTCTGATAACATGGCCTAGCCAACGCAATTGGCACACTTTGATTCGTCTAGCTATGTCCACGTCAGAATAGAGACTATATAGCTCTGCGTTCCAGCGACGTCGGTACTCGCCGTTTTCCCTAACAGGCCCATATATTTTACGGATAATTTTTCTCTCGAAAACTCCCAGGTGTTTTCCATCCGCTTGCGATATGACCAATCCGCTTGCGATATGTCAAGACAGTTAAAATGAAAGTCTGATATAGCTGGACCTTTGTCCGTCGAGAGAGGGCTTTGTTCCTAAACTGCTTGCTGAGCCCAAAATAACATCTATTTGCAAGCACAATTCTCCTATCTATCTCCAGGCTGACGTTGTTGTCCTTGTTCACGGCGGATCCAAGGTAGACAAATTCATCTACCACTTCAAAATTAAATCGGTTGTCAACGTTCAACTGCGGACCAAGTCGAGAGGTTTCTCTAGTCGTTGACACCATCAATTTTGTCTTGCCCTCAGTAACAGCAAGACCCACCTTCGCTGATTCCTTTTCGATTCTTGAAAATACTGCAGTAACCTCTCGCAAATTTCGCCCAATGATGTCAATGTCGTCAGCATACGCCAGCAACATATGGCTTTTCGTGTTAATGGTCTTGTTCGTATTTACTGCAGCCTTTCTCATTATTATCTCCATTAAGATGTTGAAGAGATTGCACGAAAGTGTGTCGCCTGCTTTCGAGTTATAACCACTTTTTAATTTTAGTGATTTATTTATTTAGGCGACTATTTTTAAACTTTCATTCGAAATGGACCACTTTCTGCAAAAGCCTTAGAAACCCTCAACCATTAGAGATTTTCTTCCAGCCGACGCTCCGTTTCCGAGATATATAAAGTTTTTTTCATATTTCATCAAAAATGGGTAACCCAATGCGTGGGTAATGGGTACAGACTATCGTTGTGGGTAACTACCCATTATTTTCCCATTACCCTGTGCGTAATCAGTAATCGTGATGAGTAATTCCCCATCGGTGTGGGTACCATACCCATTTCCCACGGCAATAATAATGGGTTTCCCAGGGTAATCAATTACCCACGAGATATGAACACTGTATGTAACAAATTTTTCACAGTGTTGAATAAGCGTCAATGACTGTTATGAACATAGACGAATACAGTATAGACACATTTATTCTCTCAATAAATTAAACGTCATAGGTATGGTTGCAAGTAAACATTGGATGGTGGAAAACATGGGTTCAATAATACCAGATAGAGGCAATAGTAAACATCGTCCAACAAGGGAACAACAACCGCATTTCGTGTGTTTGTGGCAAACTAGTTGTATGTATACCAACGATAAAAGTCAATACATTTAGATTTTTCAGTTCTACACCAAAACGACATGAAAAAGTTAAGTGAACATATTTTGTAACTCCACCTGGTGTAAGTTTATTTTAATTGTAATTTCTCTCATTTCCACAAACCTGATGAGATGAGAGAATAAATGTGTCTATACTATATTCGTCTATGGTTATGAGAATCTTCAATGAGAGTTACAAAACGACAACCTAGACAACACCTGCGCGATATCTAGTTATTTGCTTTACTATGCGGTTACACGTTCAATATTTTGCTGTCAAGCTGATAACATATACTGCTTGTCAAAATTGATTTGAGATTATGAGTCAATTTTATTTTCAAGATGCCGTCCTCAAGGAAACAACTTTAATTTCTAGCCTCACTAAAAGTGCTTTTGTAGTTTGCTTCAAGGCTGTAAGAGATCATGTTTTCTCCGGTTAGTGAAAAAAATGTAAATGCCGCGGGTGGGATTCGAACTCCCATTAGCTGGACGATCGTTTCGATGTTTGTGAAGCATCATCTTCAGCAGCGTCTAGCCCGTTAAGCAAGTGCGGTGTGCATTTACACAAGTCACTAACCGAAAACATTTATTGATTGATTGTGTGCAGAGCGATTGTTGTCGCTACTTACACATTTCTTTCCTACTTACACGCACTGATGCAGAAGTTTTGAAAGTTCTACTTATAGAACGAACTATTCTAATTGTAGGTGTAGTAGTTGTAGTATGAAAGAAATAAATATTTTTTCTTCACATCTGTCACAGACACCAGGAGATGATGCATATCCCATGGAACTTCATGGCTTCTGGAAAGGTCTAGGAACCGCAACACACCACTATTTTTATTGGTTTTATCCATCGTTTTATTGCGGCAGTCTTCGCAAAACAAAACACGAAAATTTATTTACAAAATCTGTGATCAGCTGTTTAATTTGACCGTCAAATTGCCACACGAATTGAAAGCAAAATTTCATATCAAGTCGAGGTTAAGTTTTAAAATGTGAGTGTGTTAGTAAAAAAAAGTGTGTGTCATTGCTGTACAGTTCGCGGATCAGATTTATTATACTCTTCGGAAACCCTTTGCTATACAGTGAAGGTCATATTACATCTCTTGAAACGGTGTCAAAAGCACGTTCGAACAGTGTTGCCTGTTTAGGGGATTTATCCCCAAATTGGGGATTTTTTTTTCAAAACAGGGGATTGCTTTTTTGGTGTGGGGATCCGGGAATTTTTGGGGATGAAAATTTAAGATGTATTTATTAAAAGCGAATCATTTGTATCACTGTTTGAAAGTTTTTATCTGGCACTATCTAAATCAAAGCAAGCATACACACACAAATAATATTTGGTTTTGCGTATGTGTGATTGCAAAAACAAAGAGAAGAAAGTTAATGTGGCAAGTCTATACTGTTTTTTTTTTGCGTTGCGATTAAACCATGGTAGAAATATAATGGTAGATGCAGTACGACAACAAATACAAGAAGCCAAAAACAACAGGCATTTTGTTTTTGCTCAGTGTCTGTGTTGTGTCAAGTCAGCTGATAGAAAAATGATGAAAACGTAAACAAATTTTCAAAAAGTGCCATTTAGAAAATGATTGTGTGTTATTTGATATATTGAAAGTGTTTAAGTGTGAAAATTAAAACGTTTCTATGTAATTTTTGCAGAGAAATATTTCAAAAACAGCAGTTGCTGGCGAACGGGGGTTGCTGACAAACAAATGTAAACAAACTTTGACATAAGAGAAAAACTTACTCACACTCAGTCCAGAAAAAAGTTCAAATCAGCTGGGCTAGTGCTTCTACCATTTCTTTGTACCATGGATTAAACACTTGCAAATCGTTATTGCTAAATGTTATCAGCAAAAAAAATTGCATACACTTGTCCGTAGACTAATTACTATATAACAGTTCTATCAGCAACTTTATGACATTTGGCCTGGTGTGATATTTACGTTGGATGTTGAAAAGAATTGCTTTCCTAATACCAGATAGAGGCAATGGTTCAAATCAATGAACAAAATAACAACAATGGCATTTCGTTTTGTGTGTTAAAATTATTGTGTTAAATACAACATGAAAACGACATGAAAAATTATAGCCAAGAGTTATTGTAATTCGACCTGCTGTATGTCACTTTTCGTCAAACATCTCTCTATCACACCGACCGCATCACGAAGAGTGTGAAAGGAAACATCAGATGAGCCAAATATTGTCCCTAGATTTACTCTATGCACTTGTCAGTCCCTGAAAATATCAAAATGTTTTACTGGCAAGGCTGTACGTAATGACAACAATAAAACCATGAACAATCATTTTCGATATTTGGCGTTGCTGAAAAGAATAGAAGCAGCGGAGAAGAAATAACGAGATATACTAAAACTATGTACAAAACAAATAATGAAGTAGATGAATCTGAAAATTATGAGGCTGAAGTATTTGATATACTAAGCTTAATGACTTTTAACCAACGTCCAGATCAAAATTCAGGTCTCATTCGCCATAATCTTTTTGTTATAACTAATTATTATTAAAATAATAATATGTAATATAATATTTATAATTTAATAATAATTAATTAATATGTTTAAATTTTTCAATATTTAAGTTTTCGTTTTGTTAAACTGAATTCTAAATAAATTTTTATTTTAAAACTTAAAACTTTCTCGAACATCCTTTAAAACTATGGGGATTTTTCCGGGGATTTAAAATTTTTTTTTGGGGATTTTCGGGGATTAAAAATATCAATTCGGGGAATCGCCTAAAAACAAACTGGCGACCCTGCGTTCGAAGTTGACGAACAGTAAGTATAGCGAGCTATTGAATTCCAGGCATTGCTCGATAAAGGTGCCATTAGACGACGCGTATTTTACACGTGACATGTCACTTTTCCCACTGTAAAATGTATACATGTCGTGTGATCCCTTAGAAACATTACACGTGTAAAAACCATGTGTAAATAATAGCCATTATTGGAACACCAACCACAATTGTTCGACCAACATCACTGCATGAACAAAGATTGACTGTTTGATGCAGTTTATGGCATGGCAGCATCATCGGAACTTATTTCTTTCGAAATGACGAAGGAGACATCGTTACCGTCAATGGCACTCGGTATAGAGCGATGTTAACTGAATTTCTATGACCAGAGCACGACAATATCTATATATCCGATCGCATGAAGCGCTGCCAGCGAAGCTGATGTGACCAGTTGAATGGCTTACATTATGCCAGTATGTAGGCGCATAACTTTGTCATTGGGACACATCAACTAAACGAGAACTGTGAATAGAGGAACCCCCAAGAGGGAGTTTTATCGCAACTTCTTTGAAATTTAGCACTGAATGGTGCAGTAATCAGGTTCCAAAGACGTGGCATATACTGACGACCTGGAAGTTGCCGTACAGGGAAAATACTCGATAATTTGTCAAAATTTCAACAAACGGGGGTCCATAACTCCGAAACTATGCATTTGCCCCGATTTTGTTGTATGATTTTTTTTCTTAAAATAACATGTTCTATCCGACGCAGTATTTTTGTTAATTTTTGGAGAGTAAGCCGTATAATAGACAAAGCCCTATTTTTAGGCTTTCTCCTAAAAAATAATAATTCAAAAATATATCTTTATATTAAGCAATTAAAATAAATCAATTCACATTTTTACAAAACATCCCGGTGCGAACAAATAACAAACTAAAAGCGCGCAATTGAAAACTGACAGCTGTTAGCTGCTTGGTTTATTTCCAATATCAAAACCGATAACATTGGTTTCTGTGACACCTAAAACCGACATACATTCTAGTTCGAATATAAGACCATTAACATTGGTTTTCATGAGACCAAAGCATTTGTTCTTGTCGTTTTCAAAACTAATAGTGACAACATTGGTTTCTATGACACCTCTGAATAAAAAACACAAGTAATTAATACACTCTCGTCTTGCATGAACTAGAGTTATGTATATATAAGTCTATGCCAACAAGTCAGCGACGATTGATAAACTGCGTACGAATATCGAACGTGAAATTGCAGCAGTATCGGCCGATTTATTCTTGAAAACTGTCGAAAATTGGGTTCGGCGTCTGGACTTCTGCAAGCGTGCCCGTGGTGGCCAATGCAAAAGAAATCGAGTTCCATACATAATGGCATCGAACGTACTTTTACAGGAATAAAGAATAGAGCTCTTATTGAAAAACCCGTTATATTGTTTGTGTACCAACGCATAGTGGTAACCAAGGAATAGTTGAAACCTTCTGAAAACAAAAACGTGAGAAACAACAAAGGAAGAAGAGGCAAAAGAGCAGCAGATTATCATTTTATAAAAAAGTAATGCATTCAGCAAGTAAATGTAAAAAGGGTAATTTTAAATACATATATTACTTTTTTGTTTAAATTATTTATTATGTTATTATTATTATAATAAATAAAGAAAGAAAGAATAATTCATTTCTAAATAATATTATGTTTGGGAGAAAATACGTATAAGTTTCCACGTAAGTAGTATATGGAGGTTTGGGGGAAACGCGCGAATGCTTCCACGTAATTATATGGATATTTGGGATGAAGCACGCATATGTTTCCACGTAAAGGCATACATATTTGTCAGTAAACATGCTAATGTTTGCATTTAAATACACCTGAGTTTGGGACTTGCAAACATATAAATGTTTGAAGTGTGTTCCAAACATATACATGGTTCCTGCACAATATGTTTGGGAGAATATGTTACAGAGGCGGTTTTTTTTTCAGCGTGTAGGTGGTATAGAAATTTGTCTGGAAGATAAGTCAAAATACGTATGTGTGTTTATGGGTAAAAGACTCATTAACAAAATTTTACTCTATGGGTAGTATCAGAAAAGTCACAATGACACTATTTTATTCATCCAGAAAGGCCACCGGAGGTCGATTTGGCCCTACCCCGAAAATAGTTTATTGCATATACAGCTGTTTCTTGCTCGATATTATGTTACGGGATTGTTGTTTGATAGTCGGTGCTGGAGAAATTCACTTAACTAAGTCTGTTGACAAAGTTCCAAAGAATGGCAATGGTGTGTTTGGCACAACACCTACTGAGGGTTTGGGGGTTATCCTTCACCTATTACCATTAGATTTAATGAACAGGCAAATGGCGTCAACGTCATTAATCATTTCTTCACTATGGATTAACAGTCAGTACGGCTTTAAGGGGTCTGCGGAAATCCATGTTAGAAGTGGACTACATGACACAGACTTCTTCCTTTGAGACAAACTTCTCCACTCGTATTCCAGACAGACAGGACTGGAAGGGACGTATATCAGGCAATAGAAGATATTTATGCTTCTACACTAACATTTATGGGTTTTTTAATTTGCATTTCTTTATTTAATGCAAATGCAAAAGAATTACCATTGTTAGCAATGACAATTAAAAAATTTTTGCTTAATGTATGAGAAATTCATACTACAATACCCTCACCCATAGGGATGGGGGTATATATCATTTAATACGTAAAAAATCTAACACATAGAAGGAGCCATATTCGGACTTTTTAAGACGTTTGAGCCATGTCCGTCTGTCTGTCATGGCTGGCTGGCTGGTCAACACGATAAATGCCGTAAATCTTTACAGATCGCAATGTAATTTTGTCAGTGGCTATTATTTGCCAATCTTGAGTTTGGGATTGAAAATGGACGTTTTGACCACGCCCCTTCTGGTACCTCCCATACAAATCGACACATTTAGCACAAAATCATATTTCTTTCAAACCTTTCTTCTGGTAGATGTGATTAGCTTCAACTCACATACCGATTAATAGTCTGTAAATGACTACTTAACTGGAGAAAATGGGCGAGATTGTCACGCCTATTCTGGTACCTCCCATACAAAACAGAGTGTTCGTCAGGGTTGTCAATGCGATAAATCGCGTGAAACACTTCCGACCTTAATGAAATTAGGTATAAGGCTTCACGTTATCATAGGCCAATCTCACCATGTCCTCGGAGGTCTGCCTCAAAAGATACCCCAACATTGATTCTCTTAAGACAATGGATTTGTAATCCAAAGGGTTCAGATCAGAGCTGCCAGAGGGTCATTCTTCAGAGCATATAAAATCTTGCAGTTGTTTCTAAGCCAGATTTCGTGTTGTTTTTGGCCTGGTTCGTGCTGTAACCAATTGTCCAATGGATGAGGTGCGTGCAGCTATTGACGAGTGGCCATTGCGACTTACGGCGTGCGTGAATGAATGAATCTTAGCTTTTTGTACACAATACATATCAATAAATATATACAAAAAATGTGATCCAAAAAAATTCATTAGTTTTTGTTTTATAGCCCAAAATATATTCGCTTTGGGCTTGTGAACTCATATATCAAAGATGACAAATGTTTCTAACTGGTTCGATGCATATAGTCAAGGCTTCATAAGTAACGTGTTTAACTATTAAACAGATAGTTGATCCAGGCTGAAAAATTGGTGTATTTTTGCTTGGATGCAAATATAAGGTGTGTTTGGAGCATATCGGAAATATTGTATACTTGTATCCAACCACATTGTATTTGCTAATTTAAATTACATGTTGGGGACACAATGATTAATATGTTATTGCATATGCGAATGTGATCCAAATATTGATGTGTTTGTGATACGAATTCAAGTGTGGTTATTGCAATGTTTACTTCAACCAGTACATAAGTTTCAGTCGGGTGAATCGACTTAATCATACCCTCACCCTAAGTCATCCATTGCGTGGGAGTTCTGTTAAAAACGCCTATACTCAAAGGTGACCATATTCAATAAGAGATTGACATTGCGCTACATATTATTGAATACCCAAATTAGTTAGTTTCCTCCCAATATTTATATTGGAGGTACAAAAATTGGCATGGCAAGTTGTTGGCATAATTTTGATCAGTACCAAATTTTATTAAGATCGGTTATGATTTATTGAAGATATCGAGTCGGCAAACCGCAAATACGCCCAAATTTTGTATGGGAGGTACGAAACTGGGCGTGGCACAATAGTCAGTTATTAAATACACAGTAGCTTTTAGCAAAATTTTGCCTAGTACCGAATTTTATTAAGATCGTTTGTAGTTTACGAGAATTATCGTGTCGATCAACCGGTCATCCGCCCAACTTTTATATGGAAGGTACCAGAATGCATGTGGCAAAACAGTTCAGTTTTATTTCAATAAATATTGACAATTACAAATGTAAAGTAGTATGATTTATAAGTGTCGATGACATGAACCCAGCCCTCAAACAATCCAAACCGTTTTTCATTTCAATCAGTTTTATTGTTTGCATTTATTGTTTGTTAAGTGTCAATTAATAACTTTATTATATTTGTTCATTATTAAATATTGATGCAATTCCACACAAAGATCGACACCAAGATGCTGCTGCCGATATCATTGTTACTTTCCCATGTGAATCGCCCAGGACGATGCGCATCACTTTATTACCCAACACTCTCCTTTTTATGCAAATGAGTATGCTATGCTAACAAGCCAAGAGCGATGATCCTCATTCAGTCCCATAGAGGAGATACACACACACACCCCGGGAATTGTGTCCGTGACTTACATACCAAAACAATGCTTAGTGGTGAAAGGATCTCATTGTTAAACCCACAAGAAAAGGGGTTGTGTGACTGAATACTACTGTCAAGAAATTCAATAGCTACACAAAACAACTCTTGGAGAAATATTTAAATTTCTTACGATTTTTCTCACCCGTAATATTTATAATCAAATTTTTTCAAAGAAAACGAAAAAGGAAAATAAAATGTAAATGAGTTGCAACCAAATGACCTTAAGCGGTTTAAATACCATAAAGAAAGGAGTTTTAGGAAAAGAAAATCTAGCTCATGCCATTAGAATTTCAATCAATCATAGGCTAAGGAGAGAAATCTTTGCATCATTACTTAATGATCTTTCAAATCCTCGGTGCTACATCTTCCCTTTGTATTCTATACTTGGCATATGGCTCCTACCTAACACGATTCGGAAACATTTTTCTAAGCAATGCACTTAGATAAAAAAAAATAATATTTACACAGAAATTCCAAAAAAGTTTCAAAACTTGAATGTAAAATGTAAAAGCCAAAATATATACCTTAAGAAACACTTTCGATATCTCCTAAAAATCACCTAAACAATAAACTCGTCGACATTATACAATTTTTATTTAATTAATAAAAATTCACGTTGGTTTACTTTACACAAAAATATCCATAAATCCCAGGAGATTTTGTCTAGTGTATTTCAGGAAATTTGACCCACCAGTACAAAAATGCCAGCCGGGTGAACCGCCAATCATCCATTGGATCCGAGTTATATTGAAAATACTGGATCCAAATTTTAAAATAATTTATAATATTAAGATATATTTCTTTGCTGCCATTCGACCGAATAGACGTGTCATATTCACCCATATTCAGTAGCAGAGTGACATTGGGCAAAATATTGTCTAATACGAGTATCAAATTTAATTAGAACCTATTGCGTTTTATTTTTTTCCTTTCAATTGTCTGTCCAACATTTGTATGGGATGTATCAAAAAAGTAGTGGCATATCGAATATTTTCAATTCACAAAAAAGTTGTAAGAGGTTTGAGAGACGTTTTTTGTATAATAACCTGTTTCTCAAACCTCTCACAACTTTTTGTGAATAAGCCCGTAAATGTTTTAAAGCCGTCGCGTCGACCAACCAAATAGCAGTCGAAGTAATGTTGGCCGAAATATTGAAAAAAAGTCAATGAGTGTCCTTTTCGATTTCAATTGTAAATTGAATTTTCGAGTGATATTTATTCAAGGTATCTAGAATTTTGTTGGTGTCATTCTTAGCAATTATCGCCAAAATATCATCTACGTATTTTGTTATATACTTGATGTGTATGCCATTGTCCTTCAGTTCTGTTAATGTGTCGTCAAGAATATTGTCCAGTATGATATCCGCGATGGTAGGCTATAATGGGTTGCCCATTGGCATACCATATATTTGATTGTATACTACTTTTTCATACATAAAGTAGTTATTGTCCAAGAGGCAAAACTTCAGAATTTCGAGAAATTTTGACTTTGAAATTTTCGTGTGTTGATGAATAATGGACCATTTTTTCTTGATAATTTTCACTGCATTATGAATTGGAATATTACGTCGAAAGATACCAAGATATCGTTGTCCTGTAGTCGGACACCCCTTAAATTGGATTTTAACTGCGTCGAATTTTTCACGTTGTATTGTTCGGATACTAAGTGCTGTAGAATCCTCCCTATGTACTTAGATATTCGGTAGCATGGTACATTCATTGATGCGATAATCGGTCTGAGGGGTATATTAGGCTTATGTATCTTCAGCAACCCATACATGCGGGCCGCAGTCGTGGCAGAACAGCAAACTTGCCACTTTTTCCAGGTGTTAATGTAGTTTTATTTGTGAAGTGGCGTTATGATGTTATTGTTCGTTTTCTGTAGCTTATCAGTTGGGTCGTTTCTCAAAGTTCTATACGTATTTTTGTCATTCAAAAGTGTTTCTATTTTCTCCTCGTAGTCGTGTTTGTATATCGCCACTGTCTTATTACCTTTGTCAGCTTGTACGATGAGTATCTCCATGTGAGATTTAAGAAATTTTCTTGTCCTGTCATATATCGTCAGAATGAATTTTTCCTTTTGTGTGTTCTTCACATTTCTTTAAAAAATTAGTGATTCGATTGGCCATTTTTGCTCTGCAGTTTTCCTTTTTGTCCTTATCTACTATCTGAATGCACTGTTCGATCTCAGCTATGGTGTGTACTGGCGAGAAATTATTATTACATATTGGTAGTGCAAATTTTCTACCCAGCGACAATAACCATTTACACTCCGTTGGTATTTCCACTTGTGTGTTATTATCAGACCAATGATCATTGTAAATAATTCCATATTGTCTGAACTGAATTTCTTTCAGTGTATTAATTTTCGTTTGGCGTACTTTCCTGATATCCCCGTCATTCCTCTTACTCTATCATCCTGTTTGTTCTTGAAAGTTATGTGATCCTCTTCACTAATCATTCTCGAAAGCCCTATGTCAATTTTATAAATTTTCCTCTTTATTAGAGTAATAGTTATTAACGTTCTCTTTATAGAATATTTCAATATAAATGCACCATTTCGACAATGTTATTACATAAAACAATACAAAAAGCATAAATTTTTCAAAAGGCGTCAATGTTTCACATTAAAATTAGTAATGAACCAAGTTATGGGAAAAGAGAGTAATACGATTTGAAGCGTTTGCCAGATGCCAGTGCTTTTGAGTCACACAATTCGTTCTATGAGTTCTCTATACTATTCAATACTCGACGACCTGCTTGTTTGTTCGCTGTCGCTACATCAATACCATCATACTTAATTTCAGGCAGAGACTATGGTTGTACAACAACCACGTATGTGATGCTAACGCTGTGTGTTATTTGCATGTGTTCACTTTGATAGATTGTTAACACATAAAACAAAACAGCAGACAGTTGTCCGAGGCCTTCGGCCACGGACTGTCCCTGCAGGCTGTGTCAGAGACACGGCCATTAAGTTTAACGTAGAATACGCCATCCGATAAGACAGAAAACATATATAACAATAAATGATAAATAACATAAGCAAATGAATTTATTTATTTGATAGTTACTTTTGATAATATATATAATATATTTTTTATAATTATATATCCATGTTAAATTCAAATTCACATTTAACATTTTGTTTCACTTAAATACATAAGTAAATATACGAAATTTCAATATTTCATCAATCAAAACAACAGCCGAAGGTTTGTGTCCACACTGAAACAGCAGCATAGTTTGTGTTCACGCTACAAACTCAAACAATTTTCATTTGAGAAATTTAAATATTAGGAAGATATCAACCAATATGAAATGTATATCAAACGAAAGATAACATCTTCATTTACCTACAAAAAAAATTTTAAAAAAAGTTATCTCGCCGTTTCCTCATAATCAATGAAATAAAGATTACAACAATAGCAATCTGACATGACTCCCTATACCGTAAGGTAAGACGTATTCTACGCCAAAAAATAAAAAAATGGTCTCCCAAATGGATCGGGGAGAGCTTCTCACAACCAGTGAGCTGTGCGCTTTCTAGTTTTACACTCAGTGATTGGGATTTTTGATATACTTTTTCATGGCTAAGTACTCGGTAGCGTCGCCGTCACTAAGCGAGGTGACCGCCGTCGAAAGAAATATAAGGTGGTCAGAGCAGAGATCGAACCTCATGCACAAGAGCCGCGCACACTACCATTGCACCACCGAAGGCCACATATATTATATACTTATGTATATATATTCACATAAATTCCTTATATCCCTTTGAAAACCGCCTCCTGCTAGAATACAAATTCATTTGCATATTATATTCCATATTAAGGATTCTAATTTATTTGCACAATATTTGCACGAGAAAAAGGGTCGTATGCAAATCTTAAACAATAAACAAACAATGGCGCAAACCCAGATCATCCGTCATTACATCAGTGATCTTGTCACTCAACGCATTGAATTGAATCGATAATATCGTAATAACTCCCGGTATTCGATCAAAAGGGGATGATGATCGTATAATGCTGCTTTCGCACGTTCGCACAAAAGAACTGGAATTTAATTTACGATATTGGCAAATATTCTCATTCATATTCGCATGCCAGTGCAAAATGCCACAAGACACACGCACACAACCCCTATTCCAAAATCGGATATGGGCAATTCTTTAGGTTCATTGTTTCTTTCATGGCTTTGCCTTCTTGGTGATAAATAGTCGTTTGGAGTGTGTCATTTGTGTTGAATCAACAACCTGAGATTACAATGCGAACCTATTGATCTTTGATTGTTATCCAAAGGTTCATTGTAATTTAAGACGTTTTATTTTGCGGATCATATTTGTTTTGTCGTACGCAAAAGTTAAGAGAATGATGCGGGTTCAAAGAATTATGGTTCAATAATAATTAATGTGAAAGTGTGACCAGGACAATTAAAATGATTTGTTTATATAAAGATAAAAGGATTTTGCGGGTTCGAGAACTGTTTCCAGGTTAATGCGAGCAAGGCATAAGAAATAATAACTTTATGATTGGCGATGGAACATTTTAAAATAAAACTGAATATGATGATTTTGAATTGATTGCAATAAAAATTCCCAATTTCATTACCATCCCTTGAAGGGAACCAAATAGAGAACCAATGGTCAGAATCAGAGAAGCAAACCAAAAACCAAATTGTCTCGAACTGCTAATGCTTTAAAAGAGCTATAATGTTAATATGAATAAAACTCAAGGTAATGGGAATGAGAGAATGGTAATGAGAGATACTTATATCCCATTGGTGTTTAAATATTGCTTGGCCAAATGGGTCAGGAACGTATACCGCAATCTTTGGTTTATCAAGTTCGGGGTTTAAAGTTCGAAACTATTCACACTGGGACAGATTTAAAAAATGACCGGACAAAATTAATAACGTCGTTGTATTTGGATTTTAGACGTGTCAAATTCAATCGTCGTTAGGTTTTTGAGGGTGCTGAGCTCATTTCTGGCATTTTCATCGGTTGGAGGGGGGTCGAGTTATAGAGGGGGGAGGGTTACATTTAAAAAAACGTTATGGGTATCGTTTCATAGGTTTTGGATGCCCCGATTTAAGTTTTGGCAAACATTTTTCGATCAGGATTTCGATAACTAACCTAACGGAGGGAAGACCATGTATAATTTTACCTTTTCACATAAAATTACGTTTCTTAACAAGGTTTAACGTTTTAAACTTCTCTACCAATATTTTGAATTATAAAGTAAATTAAAAGTTTGAGAAGTTTCCTTCGTAACCATACAAGATCTTGGGACCTCAAAAAAAACTTCTTTTATTTACATTTTACATTTTCATCATCGTCGTCTTCGGAAATTTCGAAATTTTAGTTTGACATTTTATGGTATTGTCAGACCTAAATTCCGACAGAGTAATGTATTTAACTTTACACTGAAAAAAATCAAATTTTACATAAGTATTTTATTTTTAAATATGAAATCAAAAACTGGGCCAAAGTTTAAGAAAAAAATATTCTTCAGCAAATGGTAGTAAAGTATAACGAAATAAAATCAGTGACTTCAGTTAGGGTCTAAAGTATTCAGAAGTGAAAATCGCGCGCTGCTCCTAGTTCGTCCTAGTTTTTTTTGGTCCACAAAAGATTAAAAATTTAATATCTTTACTCAATTACTTTCATTGCAATTGAACTAGAAACGTTACGTAAATTAAATTAATTTAATGTTCATTTTTGTAGCTCTTAGAATACAAAATAAATAAAAGACATTTAAAACATCCAGAAACATAACCTTGATATAACACACATCTACTAAAAACAGCCCAAAATTAGCCTGCATTCATGTATTGAAACATTACTCAACTTTAGGCGGTTTGCCTGATTAGCAACGTGCAGGGAACCTTCAAAACAGTTAATTTTCGACCTCAGTGGTTAATTGGCCACAGTTTAAGTCACTTATTTCATGTGTATTACTGCTTCGATTTTTGTCCGGTCATTTTTTAAATCTGTCCCAGTGTGCTCTGTGTTCTTTACATCTGAGGTGTATGGTATGTTCAGGAAATTTGTAGAAAATGTTAAGGCACATATTTTTGTGGAACATATTAACCCTCTAACACCCCCACATAATGGTAATTTTTGGCTCTATTTTAACATACCGTAAAAAACTCCCTTAAAAAGGGGATGAAATGTTCCGCAAAAATATTGATCATAAAATTTTACTATGTATATATGTATGTCGGCACACACTAAAAGCCAAAACTTAACACAATCACCAAAAACCAGTGAAATTCAAGACGACCTATTAATTGTGGGTCAACCCATCTCTATGTATGTAGGTCATCCCATCTCTGACGAGAAGGTTTGACAAAAACAATGTCTGTGTACTAAAGTAGACAGTCAAAATTTTTCTTCACTCGAATGCCCACAAACAAAACTAATAAAAAAATGCATTAAAATATTTGAACGCAGCAACAGGATTACTATGACTACAGGTACAAGGAACATCAGGAACACAGGAACGCAGGAACATCAGGCGCAGGAAAGTTTCAAAATTTGCATGATACCGGTGATATCAGGAAACGATAAATGGCAACAACGATGGAAAAAGTAGGTGTAATCAATGAATACGAACCAGGAATTAGGACGCAGGCATGGATGGCGTCAAATCAGTAGTGCGATTCAGTAAGCTGTTTTAACGATAATCGAAACGTTAAGTTCACTTAACGATAAAATTATGATTTTGGTATTCTGCAGGCAGTTTGATAACGATATTCGCTATCGCTAAAACAGCTGTTGAAGTTAGCGATTCGACTATCGCAAAATTAAAGACAACTATTTTTGTGTTGTTAAGTTCAACAAAACAAACACATTTTTATTTCTTTTACAATTGGGGTTGTTTTTTTTTTTAAATTTTGTAATTACTTTTCGTTTAAAACAGTTGCTCTGGCGAGGCGCGGCTCCGTTTCCCACTTGGATTTGTAGTCATTCTAAAAAATATATTTTGCACAAATTACAAATATATATATACACACTTACATTGTTAAAACGTTTATAAACTAACAAATTCAATTTTATAACAGAAATTTGTTTGTTTTTTTCGATTCCTCTTTATGCTTTTCGTATATTTTGACATTTACATGGACAGAGCTGCCACTTAATATCAATTTCCGTAAACACAAAAAGTCAGCTGTTTACTATCGTTAAGGATGAGTTAGTGAATCACACAATCGTTACTACAAGCGACAAAAATCGTTATGTAACATAGCGATTATCGGTTCGCTAAAAGTTAGTGAATCGCACTACAGGAGGAACAATTAAACATTTAGATACTAGGTGTGACTGGATAAGTACCTAACTGGAAAGTTGTATTTGAAGATATAATGTTATTTCGCAATAAGCACAAGTGAAAATATTTGAACGCAGTAACAGGATTAGTAAGAATAGTTTTTGTACAGATTCAATTCTATTAATATCACAGCTGTAATAAGACGATCAAACTAACGAACCGTACTCCAAAATCTGTCTAACTTGACTCGTAAAAGTATCAAGAGTAATCCCTAAGTCACAAAATGAATAAACATTTTCAAGAACACTATAACTAACCAATTATGTATGACGACTGTAGAACTGTTCCTCTATTAAACGAAATTTTCTTACATTTGCCCAAATTTACATTTGTGTGTAATGTCTCTAAAGTTTTCCTAAAAATGGAACGGGGGGCAAAAGACTGTACGCCAGAGGAAAAGCGCATAATATTCAACATTTGTACTGAAGGGCAAAAAGCCATGTGAAATTGCAAAAATTCTTAACCGACCGAGAAAACTGGTTATGTTATTTTTATTCCATTAAAACTAATAAAAATTGTACAATGGAAAACAAAAAAAAGAACCCATGTAAAAAAAAAACAACTGAAACAGTGGACCGAGCTATTATCCGGCAGTTAAAGAAGGATCAGTTCAGGTCATCACGTGATATTGCCAACGAAATTAACTCTGAATTTGGGTTAAATTTGTCAGACAGGCTTATCCGACGACGCCTCAATGACGCTTAGCTCTTTGGACACGCAAGCCAAATGAAACCACTCCTTTCAAAAAAAAAAATAATATTACAAAGCGGTTACTCTTTGCTCATACCCACAAATCAAAAGAAAAAATTATTTGGAGTGATGAAACAAAGATAAATCGAATACAGAGAATCATTGTGGTCTGGGTATCTTTCTCATGGCATGGAGTCGGCCCTATTGTGAAATGAGCCGTCATTAGTATTTGGTATCAATTCAGGCACAGTAGTTAGGCATCTGATGATGAACTTGTCACGGAGGTCGAAACTACAAAAATTGTTAAAGTTTACGACTGCATTTTTTTAAGGGGATGTGTTCAGTAGTATTATTTTTATGAAATACTTTAACCCTCAATGTATGGGTCTATTTGCTCTTTTCTGGAAAAGGTTGAACCACCCCTAAAACAGTACACCCCGGTGCTACAAAAATATTCCTCATAGAATTCTACTATAAGTTTCTTAACACAACAAAGCTCAAAACTCAACTTGAATGCCAAAAATATGTCAAAACTGAAAATCCATTTAATGGTTAATTTCATAATTATTCCGAGTTGGTGCTAAAATGTCCAGGCAAACTGCAGTTGGGTGTGTATTGAACAAATATTCTACGTAAAATTTCACTTTAGGTCACCGAACAAAATATGTTTTTAATACAGAACAAAATATGTTTTAACAGAGTATGTTTTTAATACACACTAATCCCCTATAATGCAGTTTTGTGAGACATTTTAGCGTCAACTTGGAATATGTACGAAATTAACCCTTAAATGGATTTTCAGTTTTGACTTATATTTTTGGCATTAAAGTTGAGATTTGAGCTTTGGTATGTTAAGAAACTTGTAGTAGAATTCTATGACGAATATTTTAGTAGTACATTTTAACGGTTAACGCCCCTGTTTTATGGTTGTTTTTAGCCTTTTCCATAAAAAGAAAAAAACAGACCCATATATTGAGGCGGTAGAGGGTTAAAGTTTTCCACAAAATTGCTGAACACATCCTGTACCTAAACTGATGTAAGGATAACATGGTTTCTTACGCCGATTCATCTTAAGAATATGTAAGAGGGGAAAAATTTCACCCCCCCCCCCTTAAAAAGAACTCAGACGTAAACTTTCAAAACGCCGATATACGTATATTTTTGTTACCCCATCTACCAGAATCCGTTGTCAGAACCTTTTTTTTGTGTTCCACAGTGTAATCGTTCAATTGTAAAAATGCGATTTTCGAAAGAACGATAAGTTGCGGAATGGGGCTAAATGAAAAAAAATTAGACAACTTTTGTTTTAACACTATTATGCTACAACCCAGTATTATGAACTATATTGGGTACTTTTGCCTTGGTTTGTGTCTAGACTAACTTGCTGTCTCACTATGTTGGTAAACTTCTCAAAAGAAAAATGACCCAACAATTTTATGAAAAACCGCCCAATTTTTTTAATTGGGTCAAAATATGAAAAATAGCCCAAAATTACATATGAAATTCACCCCAAAAATAAATGCAAAATAACCCAAAAGAAATATGAAAAATCGCCCAAAAATATTGGGCAATTTTTCATAAAAAAATTACCCAAATTAATTGGGTAAATTTTTATATGAAAAATAGACCAAAATCATAGTGAGAATGAAATACGAAATACATGTACAACTAAACTTAAATAAGCGCTGCAGTCAAAAAATCGCGGAATTTTGGAGACAAAATTGCTTCGTAATGTATTGGTGCAAGCGCCGCAGCCGAATAATTATTTCTCCAGAATAAATAAAGTAAAATCATGCTAAAAGAATTTTATATTGTGTTTAAGTGAGCGCCGCAGTCGAAAAATCCCCCAATTTTGGAGAAACAATTGCTTCATAATGGTAATAAAAATTATTTCTCGAAAATCGCGTTGGAAAATGACGCGATTTTCTGCGAAAGGCTTTTATATTTTGTTTTCAATAGCGCCGCTGACTAAAAGTCATTTCAAAAATATGACGCGGTTCTTTTCAAATAACTTTTCGTATTGTATTGAAGCGCCGCAGGCGAAAACTTATTTCTCCAAAATCACGCCATTTTTTCGAAATAATTTTTCATATTTTGTTTTAGCGAGCGAATGAATGACCACAGTTGCAGAACCTGCTAAACGTAAACAATGTAGGTGGTTACTAAGAGCGTTTAGATAAGTAACGGTTTCGTGTAGTCTCGCTTCAATTGCAATAATAGTTTTACTTAAAATAAGAAAACGAAAAATCGCCCACAAATTTTGGAATTATTCCGGATTATTTTTGGGCTATTTTTCGTATCTACAGTTATGAAATATGGCCCACAATGGGTCTGTTTACATATTTAATTTTATGAAAAACATCCAAATGAGCAAAAAATCGCCCAAAGGATGGAAATGAAATATTGCCCACAATTTATGAAATAATACCCACTTTTTCAGGGCGATACTTCATATATTTCATATGAAACAAAATAACTTTTCTTGAGATGAGTACCTACTTTTAAAAATTTGCCAATTCTTGAAAAAGGACCAATTCAAAAAAAAATTCCCATTTCTTAAAAAAAATCTTTTATTCAAAAAAATACCTTCCCTTAAAAAAATACCTTACAAAAATTCCTTTTCTTAAAAGTACCTTTTCTTAAAAATTAAATAATATATATCTTTTTGAGACAAGTAGCCTTTCTAAAAATAAGTACATTGTCCTAAAAAATAACCTTTGCCTAAAAAGAGTACCACTTCTTTTAGACCAGTTCTTTTCTTAAAGATCCATTTAAATTATCGTATTTTGCAACGGGCGCCTTAGGCGTGTTGGAACTAACTAGTACATAATATATATCGAGAGGAACTTTGTTCCAACCGGGTGTCCCCTGACACATCATGGGATTTTTTTGTTATAAATAAAGTGCCGACCAAGTATACACTGGGAGATAAAGTGAAGTCTGACCGAACTCGTAGCGTACGTACGGCACAATATATTGCTGCAGTGAGAGACAATGTTGATGAAATGTTGACCATCGATGGGGCAAAGGGTAGCGTGCGCGAGTCTTGGGTTTGAAAACGTGTGTTCAATTCCCACTCTAACCACTTTCCATTTCATTCAACGACTGTCACCTCGCTTGGTGACGGCAGAACTATTGAGTAATTAACCATGACAAGCGTTGGGATTCTGTGTAAATGTAGGTCGTGAGCAGTGAGGCAATAAATTGGATAGCGCACAGCTCACTGACTGTGAGAAGCTGTTGCCTATCCCTTCATGGAATGTAATGGGAAATAAATTACTTTTAAAATTTACTCTTGTTTTCAGAAATTCTGATCAATTGAATCATCTGAAAATCCTTGTATGTAATAGCATTCACATATACACATAAGCCTGGGGAACAACATTACTACAGACTTAAGCGTATTAAATATTTCAGTCACTTAAATATGAAAGTTAGGCGGATCGATTTTAGTAATAACAATGAAAAGATCATACATTTAGCACCATTTCACAATTGTTTCGAGTATACCTTTCAGAAAGATATATATAACTCTATAAAATTTAAAATATTTTATATTTTTTGCCATTTTGTTGTTCACGGTACAGAAACTGGGATAAGTCTTCTTTGTCCTGTACAAAAAAAATGGTGATGATCTTGCTGAGCAGAACTGAGTGGGGTTATGTGGTTCGAGTTCTTTATACGCCCTGAAAACCACGGCCCCTATAACATTATGCAGGAACCATGTATACATATCTTTGGATCATCGATGTACTTACGTGCAAGCATTATTGTAAGTCATAGAAGATCTGCCTCTTTTTTGTTTCTTTGTTGTCGTCCACCTTTCTGATTTCAGCAGTTTTCAACAAACTAAACCATATTTGGGTCACAATAACATTTATTATAACATATTAATCATTGTGTCTCCACCATATAATATTAAATAGCAAAGACAATGTGTTTCGACACAAGTATACTAGGGAAAAGCTCCAAACACATGTTATAGTTGCATCCAAAGAACAACAAAAAAAAATAAATTTTTCAGCATTTAAAATTACTTTGCTTTAAATCAAAAGACTGAAGACACACACGGAAATGATGCTTTTGGGCTTTTGTTGAAATGGTTGTAGCCTAAATGTAAGTATTCAGAAAGGCATAAGAAATTAAATAAGATGTAAACAAAAGCTGTTTTTATGTGCAATTAAAATCGAAAATTTTAAACTTTTCCAAATTTATATACATATATGATACATATATGAGTGTGAGTTTAATCCCAGCTGTCTTTATTTTTAAAATTCTTGCAAGGACATTCACACTTCCTGCATGCAAAACATTTTCGTCATTTTTTGTTTCAATTATTCCCTTATTTTTTCCTTCCGTGATTGATTAAAATTCTTCTGGCATAAGTACAGGACAAATATCTAAAGTAAATGTCTTATCTTTAAACCGCTTAAGGTCATTTGTTACAAATGTTATTTGCATATTTTCCCACCCCAACCGACCCACAAACTTATGTCTTTTAAGACGGCACAACACCTCGATTTGAATATCTGTTTCTACCCTAACATCTCACCCCTTTTAGACCACATCATTCGATGATCCTTTCATCGATAAGCATTGCGTTTGTATGTAAGTCACGTTACACATTCTGAGGGTAGAAATTGTCGTCCCCGCCATGATATTTGATCATTCTCATCATCACTCATATTGCAAGGACACCGTGTACTATGCGACTCGTTAGCATATTCAAGCCGCTAAATAATTTACATATGAATTCCGAAAGGATATTTTTAAGAATAAATCAAAAGGTTTATTAGTTGTATGTCATGAGAACAAAGATCGTATTGTCGATCGTACAATGCTAAATAGAATCAATATTTGATGAAACAAAAATAATATAATAAAGTTATTAATTGACACTTAGCAAACAAAACCTCAATACTGTCGAAAGTGAAAAAGGATCTAAGGATATCATTGAAAGGAAATGAAAAGAAAATGAAAGGAAATAACAGTTTAATACAAGATGATATGGATGTAATAAGAAGATTTAGACAAGGTGAAGTATACAGAAAATATAAGCTTTTGTATGAGTCAAAACACGCTAAAAATCTGTCTTGTTTTGTTGTTTGGATGCAAATATAACGTGTGTTTGGAACTTGTTGCAAATGTAGTATACTTGTGTCCAAGTAGATTGTGATTGCTATTAAATATTACATGTTTGATAGACAATGATTGATATGTTATAATTTGTATTTTTGTGATCTAATTACAGCTTTGTTTGTGATACAAACATAGCTGTGTTTTATGCTCTGTTTTCTTAGATTTTTTCGCTATACTCTGTCGAGAACGATATAATAGAAGAGGGACAAAAAGAGATTGTTCTCAGCCTAACTGTATTTTGTATAACTGTATTATAACTGTAACTGAACACTTGGACTGTGTTCCAAAAATATACGTACATGGTTCCATCAGAATATGTTTGTGAGAATATGTTACAGAGACGGTTTTTTTACAGCGCGAATCAGTAGTAATATGTGATCTTTGCAATAAAGAAAGTTGCGAGAGATTTGAGAGACGTTTTTTGTACGACAAATCAGCTCTCAAACCTTTCATAACTTTATATGAATACACGCTGAAAAATCAGTCGTTTTTGCTGTTTGGATGCAAGTATAAAGTATGTTTGGCGCTTGTCACAAATATAATATACTTGTGTCCAAACACATTGTGTTTGCTATTCAATATTACATATTTGAAACACAATGATTAATATGTTATAATATATGTGTTTGCAACCCACATATATCTATATTTGCGATACAAATACGGCTGTGTTTGTTGCACTGTCTATGCTCTCTCGAGAGTAAGACAATAAAAGAGGCACAACGAGAGAGTCTATCTTGTAAGTGTGTATCTGTATTTTTTCATTATGCTCTCCGTCAGCGGTTCATAAATATTTCTGAATTTGCGTGTAAACTGTAGATGAAGTCAGTGCTTCTTATTTTGGCTGCTATATTGGCTTTTAGTTTCATGTCAATGGTTCATCGGACAGAGGATATCGAAGGCGTGATCAGTGAAAAAAGAATAAACGCAGGCTCGGGCGGTTAAATGGTTTGTGATGTTGCTTTGGTTTTTGTGAATGTGTTTCGTATATATATAAATGTGTTACCAAGGTGAGAAACAATTTTGAGGAAAGAAACTGGAAAGGGCAACAACGTGAAGCCCATTGTTTATCCGAGCCTTTACTAAGAAAATCGGAAAGGCGGACATTTAAGAAATAAGTGTAATAAAAAAATACAAGTAATTAATTCACGCTTGGCTTGCGTGAACTTGATTTGTATATAAATATCTTGTTTGTGTTCCAACGCATAGTGATAATCAAAGCATAGCGGAAACCTTCTGAATACAAAAACGTGAGAGACAACAAAAAAGGGAGAAGCAAAAGAACAGCAGGTTCTCATTTCATGAAAAAAAAGGGCCGTTTTAAATCTTTTATTTTTTTGTATTAATTATTTATAAATGTAGATTTATATTGAAAAAATTAATTATAATGAATAATACATATATATTTAAATCAAAGAATAATTCGTTTCTAAATATTATTATGTTTGGGAGGAAATACGAATACGTTTCCATGTAAGTATATGCAGGTTTTGGGGGAAAACACGCGAATGCTTCCACGTAAGTATCTGGATGTTTGGGATGAAGCACGCTTATGTTTCCACTTAAAACCATATATGTTTGCCAGTAAACAAGATGCTGTTTACATTTAAATACAAGTGAGTTTGGGACTTGCAAATATATAAATGTTTGAAGTGTGTTCCAAACATATACATGGTTCCTGCAGAATATGTTTGGGAGAATATTTTAGAGAGACCGTTATTTTTCAGCGTGTAAAGCCGTTAATGTTTAAACCGAAAGATATTGACACCTTTGGAAGATGTGCTGTATTTATTCTTTGATAGTAAAGATGCAACAAATTTCGTAGCTACTTTCTTATTGCCCGTCTTTAATATAATAAAAATATTTTCCCTAAATCTTTACCCATTTTCAACTGTGTATAATTTGTAGAAAACTCTTACGTTCAGATTTATTTCTAATTTTTAATTTTTTTTTTTATATTTTTGTACAAGTTATAAAAAACGAAAGGGTTTCATATAAATTTTTTTATAAATATCCTAAAAACTATAAGAAAAAAATCATCAATTCTCTTTAATGTGATCAAAGCATCCCTTTTGCTTGATTACCTCTACGAAACAGACAAATCATCATTATCCTTTTACTCATTTGCATATGGAAGAAAGAACGTCTTTAGGATATGTGAAGGAACTTCGCTAGTTACTCACACAACGACACAGCCACCCTAGCCAAAGAGCATCAACCACTGTGACACGATAGAAAAAAGTGAAAAGGATTAAATCCTTTTATCTGTGAAAATGTGAAGGATCCTTGATATGTGTTTTGTATAAAAATCAGTTTTCTATGTATTTTTTTGAATTTTTCTCAACAAAAAGTCCAATAATATTTAAATTGGCCGTGAGAAGTTTGATAATGTAATTTTAGGAAGAATATTCCAACAGCTGCTGAGATCTGGATCCAATTGATAGGTTTTTATTGGTAAATTGAATAAAAATAAATTTAATCCTGCAAAGATTCAGGAATAACTACGAGTATTTCCTGAATAATAAATTAGCTTCTCCTCAAACCTTAAAGATAAAGTTTAATGAAATTTGCTTTAAATAGTGGTTAACAGCGAAGCAATAATCTTGGTAAACTGTGTATCGAAAAATAAAAGGCCCCCCATGAATCCTCCAAACAGAACTAACATCTATAAGTATTCTAATTTCAGCGTGTATCTAAGATGAAATTATTCTCAGAATTCCTCATTTGTCTTGTTGCCCAAAAAATAATCTATAATTTATTACACATCATCAAGAAACAATCAAAATATGTAAACAGTTCGTAGCTGTCCACCCTGTACTATGCATCTCCGAAATTTGCATTGAACCCCTTTTGAAAATACACAATAGTTTCCAACCGTATTGAGATGTTAACATTAAGGATTTGCAAAAAAAAAATATTGGATATTAATGACTCGTTTTGAATTTGGCAATTGTTCATACTTGTAAAGTGTTTACAAGGATTACTTGCATTATGAAAATTCGCTTAAGAATAAATGCGATTTTAAGTATCTTAATATGCAAATTTCAAACAGTCGAAGACGTCTCTTTGGTCCTGCCAAAATATTCACTCTCTTTGTCTATTATTAAAAGATTTTAAACAATCGCAATGATTTGATTTCACTTTCACTGATGTCTCCAAGTTGTGAACTCCAGCTGTGAACACTTTGTGAGATAACAATTCAATATCATTTCGATTTTTGTCGAAATATTCCCAGGCTCTTGTTTCACCCTTTCGTGAAATTTTGATAAAACACCGTAAACACAAATTTGAATATTCACACTGGGCTCTAATGAAAAATGAAAGTTTTTTGCTCAAATTAAAAAAAAAAATCTATAAAAAGTTGTATAAAAAATCTTTTTTTTTGCATCGGCTTAGACCTAGACAAATAGATAACTAAATTCTTGGGCGGCTGCTGCTTCAGTTTATGTTTCTTGCTTACCCTTAGGCTATTTATTAGACGATGCTACTGCTGCTGCTGCTGATGGTGGTGGTGGTGGTGGTGAGTCTTTGTGCCTTCGGCATTATCCTTTCGCGTAAGCATCCTTTTTGTGGCTCTTCATCGCATGCAAATGAATAAGGACAAACGTCTTTTGTTAGAACTTTGATTGAACAAAGGGTTTGTTTGGATCATTAGAAAATTCAATGATTTTTTTCTTATAGTTTTAGGTTATTTATAAAAAAAAAGACAAGAGTACAAAGAAGTAACCCAAGACAACATTTTATAATTATTTTGGGTTATTTTTTATCAAAAAAAAATTTCGATTTCAATTTTAAGCGTGAGAATTCTTGTTCCTTTCTATGGGTTTGATTCGTTTGAATTTTTGAAGAATAAGGAATTTTCTTCGATAAATGTACTTTCTAATTTATTACATTTCTGCAACTTTATTTACATTTTACATGTAACGAATTTTAGTAATTTTGGAAGAAAAAAGGAATTTTCCGTTCGTTAACGAAATCACGTAATGGCACAGAGCGTCCTTCATGCTATTCCAAAAAATATCTAATGTGGTGAAATAGACCGAATATATGAAAAACTCACACATGCTACGTTTTCTTTTTCCTTCAAAATATACAAATACGTTCATGAAAACAAATATTCACTTCGCTTCCAATAAGTTTTAACACGATACGGTTTAATGGTGGAATTGTACGCACGCTGGAAAATCTGTATTTTTGCTATTGTTTGGATGCAAATATAACTTTGTTTGTAGCTTGTCGCAAATATAGTATACTTGTATCCAAACACATTGTGCTTGTTATTCAATATGGCATGTTGGAGACACAACGATTAAAAGGTTATAATACATGTTTTTGTGATAATATTGAATATATGTGGTTTGTTGAAAACTGATGAACACAAAAGCGTGACAGACAACAAAGGAAAAATACAGCAGATCTTCAGTTCATGAAAACAATACTTGCAAGTAAATATATGGCTCCTGCTATATGTTGCTGGGGCCATTATTTTTCAGCGTGTTGCAAAGAGTGCTACCCAAAGAAGACTCTTCAAGATATTCTTATATGTCAGCTAAATCATAAATACTCGTAATGCAAAATATGAATTAAAAATATAAGCTACGAGTATAGCCGGTTCTGAAAAATCGTGTTTGACGGGTGTTTACAATATTGATCTACATGGGTTATATTGGAAAGCAGCATATGCTAAACATTGACTGTTGAATGCAAAAAAAATCTGCTCAAACTGCCTCGCAAAAAAAAAACAAGCGCAGAAAATTCAAAAATTAATATACACCCAGTCAACATTCTTTATTCATTGACTATTTTACAACCTCATGAGGTCAGATGCTGTACACATATTAATTAAACAAGCAAAAAAATAAATTAAAGAAATTTTAACATATTTCTCCAACTGGTTCTATCCATCGCCTTTTCTCGCCAGTTGGTAACAGCAAGGATACGGAGAGATTCTTCGGTTTGGTCTTTCCAGCGGAGTCTTGGTCGTTCTCTTTTCCTGTTTCCATCGGGCACGTTATCGAAAACCTTTCATACCAATATAGCCTGGTCAACGCAATTGGCCTAATTTGATTCGCCTAGCTATGCCCACGTCAGAATACAAATTATATAGCTCTTGGTTCCAACTACGTCGGTACTCGCCGTTTTCTTTAACAGGTCCAATTTTTCTCTCGAATACTTTACTTTTATTGACTATTTCACAACCTCATGAGGTCAGACGTCTTACACATATTAATTAAACAAACAAATTTCAACATATTCTTCCAACTGACTCTATCCTTAGCCTTTTCTCGCCAGTTGTTAAGACCAAGGATACGGAGGGATTATTCTGCAGCGGAGTCTTTGTCGTCCTCTTTCCTGCTTCCATCGAGTACGTTATCGAAAACCTTTCGCGCTGGGTCATCTTCATCCATTCTGACAACATGGAATAGCCAACGCAATTGACCTAATCACGTCAGAATATAGATTCTATAGCTCTTGGTTTCAGCCACGTCGGTACTCGCCGTTTTCCCTAACAGTACCATATATGTATTTTACGGAGAATTTTTCTCTCTACTACTCCCAGGTGTTTTTCATCCGCTTGTTCCCCAAGTTTCGGAGCCATATGTCAAGACAGGTAAAATGAGAGTCTGATATAGCTGGGCCTTTGTCCGTTGAGAGAGGGCTTTGTTCCTAAACTGATTGCTGAGCCCAAAATAACATTTATTTGCAAGCACAATTCTCCTATTTATCTCCAGGCGGACGTTGTTGTCCTTGTTCACGACGGATCCAAGGTAGACAAATTCATCTACCACTTCAAAATTAAATCGGTTGTCAACGTTCAAGTGCGGACCAAGTCGAGGGGTTTCTCTAGTCATTGACACCATCAATTTTGTCTTGCCCTCATTAACAGAAATACCCTGCAAACTTTTCGATTCTTGAAAATACTGCAGTAATCTCTCGCAATTTTCGCCCAATGCTGTGTATATCGTCAGCATACACCAACAACATATTTTGTGTTGAAAATGTTGAAGAGATTGCACGAAAGTGTGTCGCCTTGTCTAAGTCCTCGCTTGGTACAGAATGGTTCAGTGAAGTCTTCTCCACTTTCACTGCTGATTTGGTGTTGGTCAGCGTCATTCTACAGAGGCGAGTCAGTTTTGCCGGAATACCAAGTTCAGACAAAGCTTCGTACAGTTTTCCCCGTATGGGGCTATCGAAAGCAGCTTTGTAATCGACAAAAAGGTGGTATGTATCGATTTGCTCTTCGTGGGTCTTTTCCAGGATTTGGCGTAGCGTGAATATTTGGTCAGTCGTGGACTTGCCTGGTCTAAAACCACACTGATAAGGTCCAATCAGGTTTTCAATAATTGGCTTTAGTCTTTCACATAATACGCTCGACAAGACCTTATACGCGATGGATAAAAGACTGATACCGCGATAGTTGGAACAGACACACGGATCACCCTTTTCGAATACAGGACATAATACACTGAGACTCCTGTCGTCGGGCACAGATTCCCCCAGCCATATACCGCATATCAGTTGATGCATGTGGGCTATCAGTCCTTCGCCACCTGCCTTAAAAAGTTCAGCGGGTAGGCCATCCGCACCAGCGACTTTATTTTATTCCCATGGCGGGAGATCGCCGTTCTAATCTCGTCTTGGGGGGGGGGGGGAGTACAATCTACACTATCTTCCACTATCATTAACTCCTGATCTTCAGTGGAGGAAACTGAGTGGAGTAGTGCTGAAAAGTGGTATCTTCTCATTTTGAGCACACACTGCTTCCAGTCACCAGATTCCCATTCCCGTCCCTGCAAGAGGGCAGCCCATTATAAGGCCCGTTATCCAATCTTCGTACCCTCTGAAAAAACTTTCGGGATTCACCATTCATCCTGCACATTTCGGTTCTCTCACTCTCTCTCTCTGCTCCAACTGCCATTTTCCCCGCGTAAATATTCGGTTTTCCCCCCTTCACAGCTTCTTGTACCGCTCAATCGCAGCACGTGTTGTAACTGACTGTTCCGCTGCCATACGTGCAGCGTCTTTCCCATCAGTTGAGTTGCAATGCGACATTTTTCGTCGTACCTCAATCGGAGTGGAAAAGTGCTTCGAAAATTGGTTTAAGCTCATGCAAAATATATATTGAAAAACAAAAAACAATAAATCCATTTCCAATGATAAATGATTGTTTTTTTATTGCTGGACCCGAAAAATAAATAAAAACCCTCGCACGCGAACAACATATGGATTTTCGTGTTGATGGCCTTGTTCAAATTTACTGCACCTTTTCTCATTTTTGTCTCCATTAAGATGTTGAAGAGATTGCATGAAAGTGTGAAGCCTTGTCTCAGTCCTCGCTTGGTACAGAATGGTTCGGTGAGGTCTTTCCCCACTTTCACTGCTGATTTGGTGTTGGTCAGAGTCATTCTACAGAGGCGTATTAATTTTGCCAGAATCCCAAGTTCAGACAAAGCTTCGTATAATTTTCCCCGTATGAGGCTATCGAAACCAGCTTTGTAATCGACAAAAAGAAGATATGTATCGATTTGCTTTTCGTGGGTCTTCTCCAGGATTTGGCGTGGCATGAATATTTGGTAGGTTTGTTTAGTTTGGTTTGACAGTTTCAAAACTAGCCGATCTAACAAAGACGAAACAAAAAAGTTGGAAAAAGTTTCTTTATTTTCCAACATAATCTCCTTTTAGCTCGATACACTTTTTCTAGCGATATTCAATAGCTTCGATACCCTGATTATAATAAGAACTGTCAAACTCCTTAAAATAGCCATCAACCGCAGACTCCACCTCTTCATTGTTGGCAAATCTTTTACCACCGAGCCAGTTTTTCAAGTCTAGAAATAGAAAATAGTCCGACGCAGCTAAATCCGGCGAGTAAGGTGCGAACTTTAATTCTTTAATTTTGGCCATCGCAATAGTGGATGTGTGAACTGGATGAAAATTGACTCGATAAAACAACACTTTCTTTTAAATTTTTTAAATTAGCATAATATTCGCCGTTGATGGTTTTTCCTTTCTGAAGATAATCAAAAGCAATTATCCCATGCGAATCCCAAAAAAACAGACACCATGGCCATGCCTGCAGATGAAACTGTCTTCGCCTTCTTTGGACACGATTCTCCCATTCCAGTCTACTGCTTTGACTGTTCCTTTGTCTCATGTGTGAAGTGGTGGACCCATGTCTCATCCATGGTTATAAATCGGCGCAAAAATTCGGTTTTATTGCGGTGAAACATCGCGAAACACTCTACTGGAGCATCTTCAAGACGCTGTTTTTTGCTCTATTGAAAGCAATCGCGGCACCCATCTTCCGCACAGCTTTCTCATCTCCAAATCTTCGGTCAATATACGATGAATAACACTTTTTGATCTAATCCAATCCAATACCATTTTGACGATTTTCTTAACCGTGTCTGGCGTGGGACCTCAATTGGTCGATCACTACGGTGTTCGTCTTGGCAGCTCGTACAGCCTCGTTTAAGCTCTGCTACCCAATATTTGATAGTCGCAGACTCCCCAAGAGTAGAATCTAGCTCGGCTTTAATATTGCTTGGACTGAGACCTTTCAAATGGAAATATTGAATTATATAACGGTGACCAATTTTTTCAATGTTTACAAGTTCACTGAGCTTGTTTACTTTTGATGGCTTAAGTAAAAATACTAAACAACGAGGCGCTTTGAAATTTAAAACATATGTTTCATAAGGTTGCCACTTTTCACCAAAATATTTTTTTTAACTACTGGCACCATGTATACGTCAAGTCGGCTAGTTTTGGGACCGCTCTCGTATGTACATACCCTTAAATCGTGGACCTTATAACGTTTGCGAGAGGCGTCAACAGTTAGGGGGTTTCTTCGTTTATTATAATTTTTTGTGTATATTCATTGCCTATATAAGGGCGGCGGGAGGCAAACCCAGCCCATCGTGGTTTGCATTTTACCTACCACCAGGATGATTATATTTCAGCCGCCCATTATGGATCAGACGCTGACCAGAATGCAGTGAATTTTGTTTCTTCAATTTTGATCCGCCGTTGGCTAGGGGTTTTGGCTCATCCGCCTTCAAAGGAGAGAAAAATATGTCCACCAGCTCGAAGAGCTTCAGTAACGGTGTCACCTAATAATCCTGAGATGTATCAGTGATCGCATAGCCAATCAGTCTGCTCATTCGTTTCGCCTTCTCACTCTAGCTAGCTAACGGAGGTTTCCGATAAAGCCATTGTCCAGGACATACTGCGTGGAAGTAGTGAGCTGCTTGGACTGCCCAATGAAGGAATCATATCTGGCTGCACAGAAGTGAATGGCTGTCAGAAACTTTCCACCTCCATGGACAATGCAATGTGCCACAAACACAAATTTTTCGTTTATTTTGAACCGTGCAAATTCTTTGATAACTTGCGTTTTACCCGCATTTACCATCTTTTTTCGTTGTGTTCCGGGCGGTTCATATCGAATATTGTCTTTCAAGGCTTCCAGGGTCGTGGCTTGTTAATATAAATTTTAGACTTTAAATAGTCCCACATGAAGAAATCGGGAGCGGTTAAGTCGGGAGATGCGAAAGATTTAAATGATCCACCAGTTATTTAAAATAAGATACATTAATTGAGGAGGTTCTTTTCAAAACTTGTCTATTCCACTTTTTGTGTTTTTGGACAATTTGAGAAAATAGTTTATTGGAATGAAACTTTTGACGAAAATTACTTTTATTTTTGTGTTTCCGGTGTAATTATATAGTTTTGGCCTAACTTTATTTGAGTTTTCATTTCAATGTTTCCAAACAAAAAAAACAAAAGCAGTTTTGTTGAAAGTGTAATTGTCAAGTTTTGAAAAGAACGCCCTCAATTAGTAACAACATCGAAACAATAGTAGATCAACACGACAATTTGTCACAATTAGTCAACAACACAAAGAATAGTGTTGAATCAACAATTGTTATAGTTTATTTACGACACCTCATTAGAGAGCAATAAAGTGTTGAATGTGTCTCAATTCCTAATGTCAATTAACTACAACCCCCTTTCCTATCGACCGAAATCTGCAAATTTTCGCATCCCAAACAACACCATACTGAATTTCACTTAAATCATCCCTATTGAACGAAATGAGATAACAAGGAGTATTGACGTTGTGTTATCTGTCAATGGGAATAGTCAATAGGAAGAATATTTGCATGCAAATATAGTATTGACACCTTTAGTTATAATGTTGTGCACATTTGTCGAGTATGAGTGGGCAATTGAGATGATGGTGATGGAAGGAAGACATAAAAACACATATATTGTGGATGCAATACTATGACTTTAAGGTCCAGCACCGAAGGCAATGAAGAACGTAAAATGCAACCGACTAGAAATTATGATATTTGTGCATCAAATTTAAATGAAGTATAATACGAAATGAATTTTTTGACGTATAATTTCTATTGACAACCTTTTCTGTGAACAGTTGTCGCGTTACACAAAAGTACAATAGTTTTACGTACCCTATTGCACTCCAACACAGAAACTGCCTACGTATATTCGCAGTCACTGACTGTACAAGACGAACGGTAACGAATTCATTACGAAATCAACGAAGAAAACTTGACAGTCAGAAAAATGAAATCCTCATCTACAGGGTGGTCCAAATACAAGTATGTTTTTCTAAATAAAATAAAGCGAACTAAACTTAGTTCCTTTTTGGTATAAAAAGACAACAAATGGTAAGGAGAGCTTCTCACAATCAGTGAGATGAGCGCTTTCAAGTTTTTTTACACTCACTGATTAGGACCTACAGTTTTACACCGGTTTCGAGCGCTATTTTTGAGAAGCTTTTTCATGGCTAAGTACTCGATAGTGTCGCCATCACTAAGCCAGGTGACCGTCGTCGAAGGAAAATTGAAGGTGGTCAGGCAGGTATCGAACCCACGTCCTCATGTACAAGAGACGCGCACACTATCCATTGCACCACCGACGGCCACAATTCCTTTTATTAGAAATAACAAATATTCCCATTATTTGTGGAACACTATTTCATTCATGTGGCTGAAGCGTCTGGTTTCGCAGTAGGCTTGGACGTTTTTAGACTTTAGGGTGCGGATCATTTATGGATTATTCGCATAGCATCGGTCTTTATCTGCATCCCGCAAGAAAAATATAAAGGGGCCAAATCGCAGCTCCAAGGCGGCCAATTGACATCCCCAAGCCGCAAAGACGACACGATTACGGAACTTGGAGTGAAAAAAACGATTGTTTGATGAGTTGTGTGACATCGTGCGCCATCCTGCTGAAAACAAAAATTATCCGAGTTCATATCTGCCATTTCAGCCCATAATAAATTCGTAATCACATCTCTGTAGCGCTCTCCGTTGACTGAAATGGCGTTTGCAGCAGCATTTCGAAAAATGATGCCACCACTCCAAAATCCATACTATAAGTAAACTGCCACTATCTGTCAGATGCGGCAATTTTGTTTGTTGATATAGCCGCTGATATGAAAATGCGCCTCGTCAGAAAAGATTATTTGTCGGCCAAATTCGATGCCCGATTGGAGCTTCTGTAAGGCCCAAACTGCGAAGCAGTAACGAAGTGGATGGTCGTTTGCCTTCAAATCAATTGGACCTTGTAAGCCAATAATCCGAGATCTTTGTGCATAATTCCTAAAGCATATGCAATGTTGGCTTTTATTCGTCGTAATTGTGAAAAATGCTTTGACCATTACACCAAAAAACATTATTTATTGCGTTTGTAAGGTCTAAGTTGGAATACGCTACGTTTATATGTTCACAAAGTTCTTCGTTGAAAGTTCACATTAATCGTGTAGAAAGAATTCAAAAAAAGTTTATAAAATTTGCTCTTTCATTTTTGAATTTTTCTACACCAGTTCATTCGAGCTGGATTTCATCATATCCGGATAAATGTATCTTAATTGGTATGAAAACTTTAGAAGTTAGAAGAAATGTGTTGTCAATTAATTTATTGCATGGGACTATTTGGGGATTTGTTGATTGTCAGGATTTGCTGGAAGTTATAAAGATAAATGTACCTTCCAGAAGGCTTAGAAATAACGTAAAAGTTTTTCGTATAGATTTACATAGAACCGATTACGCCTTAAATGAACCGTTAACTGAAGCCCTCAGATTATTTAATGAATACTCTAAACAATTAGATCTAAGTTTGCAACATCAGCATTTTAAAATTATTTTAAATAATTTATTAGTCTGTAAGGATACAATTGTATCCATAGACGAAATAAATAAATAAATAGCGAGTCGATGTTCTGGGATTAAGTTGCACACATTCGGCCACAGCAGCCACATTATCTTATACCGTACGTTGATGGGGATCATGAGTCTTCCCCACTTTCAAGCCAGTCTCACGAACTTTTTATAGATTATTTATTGATAACTAAATATTATTTTAATTTTTTTTTGTATAGTTATATACAATATCACCATCAAAAAGCTGTTCGTGTATTGAAATGTTCAAAGAAGAAAGTAAGAGAGAGCAGAGAATGGTTAGGGTTTCACTCGTTTTGTTTGCTGGCATTCGAGTGAAGAGAAATTTTGACTGTCTACTTGTACATCGTTTTTGGCGAACATTTAGCTGCCAAAATTTTGCGGAATTAAATTGTGTCAGCCGGAAAGTATACCATACAAATCGACTTGTGTGTGTAGAGATGGGTTAATAATTATTAATTTTTCATTAAAAATTTTTTCCCGGCCGGTCTGACCATCGAGCTATCGAAGATATTGCGATTGGACGAACAACAACACCATTAGTGACAACAAATAATTTTCTTCTTACAAATATCAATAAGTTTGAAATATTTCCCAACGTTGTTCCGGCGTATAGCGACTCATTTTGGTCCGCAGATATATGATACTGACTATCAATATTCATATGATAACAGATGATTTAAAAAGATACATATATTTGGATACATATTTATTTGATACTTCAATATAATTGTTACTATATAATTTTATATGGCGATGTCATTCGACAGGCATCTCTTACAATGGTAACTAGATTAAAAACGAATTATCCCAGGCAAATATTAAAAAAAATTGCCGATAGCGCTTAAAAGTATGTAATAATTTGCTCTAAAAAGTATGTAATAATTTGTATTTAATCATTTTTTCTATAGCGCCAAAAACTATGCAATAATCTACGGTAATAATACAAAAAAAATGCAAAAATATTTGTATTAATGCTGCAAATACATCTTGTCATACATAACTGTTTTGGTTTTGAATAAAACTGTATACTTCCAAATCAAAATGTTCTTGATTTTTAAGCGGCTTTAGTATTTTTAAATTTTAGTGTAGAAACTGCATTAAATGAGGCCCTCATTACAAAATGATGCCGTACGTCAGCGACATCTATAGGTAGTTGTCCTCGAGACCTATACAACGATGTCTTGCATATTACGATCGAGCCACATTCAATCATTTTGGCTGTTTTACACGGGCTGGGAATGGAATTTTTTTTTGAAATTGTCTCGAGGCGATCTTTAATATTTGCCCTCGGCTTCGAATTTTTTTTTTATTTGGAGGTCGACCCTGTCTAATGAGCATGAACATCAGCTTTCGTTGATGTTTATTGTTGGTTTACGGCCCTATATAATCAAAGTTGTTCGCATTACTATCATGTTCACAAAATTTGTTGTTAATATTTTTTTCGAATTCACCAGCCAGATAAAAAGTTTTCGATCAAGCTCATGCTCAAAAATGTCAAGTCTGTTGTTCGCTAAAAACGTAAAAAAAACCGCCATTTTCGAATAACCGGTTTTCGGAAACCAATTAGGCTTGAGGGTTATCCTCGTGATTAGGGAAATGTATTTATGTTTCTTTATTTTTTTTTGTAATTAAATTATAATTTTCCCTAGTTCCTCTTCTGTCAATTTGCGCAAATGTCAAAAACACTAGTTTTATTAATGATTATAGAAAATTGCCAGCATTGTCAACAGCTGCTCTAGCTCGGGAGCTGATGAAAAAGTAATATCATTAGGAATCCCTTTCCACTATATGATCCCATATTTCTCATGCAAATTACTTTATAAATTTTCCCATCACAACATGATGTCAAGAACTGATTATTACAATTGTTTACAAACTTGTAAATTTGCATCTAATAAGGTTATAAATCAGGCGACCTTTGTCTTTACCTCGTCATATGCAAATTTCTGCATCTTACCCTTGAGAATTCGCATATGCAAATACCTTAAATCGCATTTCACTTAGCGCCAAATTTGCATAATGCAACTAATCCTTAGGTTTTCTTTTTTTTTTCAAATGAAAAACTCCTCGAGGAAAACACAAGATCATTAATTTTTTTGGCCAACAATCTAACCACTCAACAGGAGTTAACATCTTAATGACATGATCTATAGTAACAGGGGGTGAAAGGATCAACACGCGACTTACAACACAGTAACCTTTTTAGGGCCTCCACGATGTGCAGATTATATTCTTCTCTTTTTTCTTTTTGCACAGGAAAATGGCCAATCGAATGATGATCATTTTGTGGATTTGCACACAAAGGGTTGTTGAAAATTACAGGATAAACTAAGAGTTCCCTTTATCTAAACATCATCTTTAAAGGAACAAATGTCGTTGATTGGTTGAACAATAAGGTGAGGAATATCTTAATTTGAATAGGTCAGGAACATTTTTCTTATTGAAAAATTGCTGATTTTGTTGGAATAACAGACACAATCATTGGCATGACTCCGTGACAAGTTCATCATCAGATGCCTAACTACAGTGCCTGAATTGATACCATCGCTTGATCATCAATCGTATATGTATATATGTATATTTACATTTACATGTGCGAATTAGTATCGATCGAAAATCCCTAAATAAGGGTGGATCAATACGTCCGTGACTTTTTGAATGAAACACAGCTTTTTTTTTGCAAAAAAAAAATTATTTTTCAACATAATCTCCATAATAATAATCTAATCATACACTTAGTCCAACGTTTCTCCAATTTTCGTATCCCTTCCAAAAAATATGATTTTTCGAGGTCCATAAAATAGCCATTTGTTCAATCAATAATTTCATCGTGGGAGCTAAATCTCTTTCCACCGAGCCATTTCTTTAGGTTTGAAAATAGGAAATTGTCACTGGGGCCTAAATCCGGAGAATACGGTGGATGAGTTACCAATTCGTAGCCCAATTACACAACTCCAAACAATCCTTTGAAGTTGGCACACGATTACGTTTAAGGTCAATTTGGAGCAAACGCGGCACCCATCTTGCTGATATCTTGCAGAAACCACACTGTCATATGAAATGCCTATGGCATCAATAACATCACGCACTTTTACTCTTCGATCGGCCAACACCATATCGTGGATTTTTTTCGACATTTTCGGGTGTATTGACCTCAATTAGCCGTCTAGAACGTTCAGCGTCATTTGTACTTGTCCGACCACAACGAAAGACAGTAAACCACTTTTTTACCATTGAAATCGATGGTGCAGAGCCTCCATAGTATTTGTTAAGCTTTTCCTTGGTTTGATTGGTTTGATTTTTTTCACAAAAAATAATGTTTAATGAGCACCAGAAATTCACTATTTTCCATTTGTAAAAAAAATCACGAGGTTGTTGTAGTCTATATCTATATAAACTACTAGCTGACCCGGCAAATTTTGTTCAAATACCGTTAGCAGGAGCAGAAATAATGGATTTTTAATTTATGTTTTGTATGGGAGGTACCACGCCCCTTTGTTCAATTGGACCGAATAATAAATCTAAACCACCCACGGCGCCACCCAAACGCATACAAAACAGTTTATTCAAATCGGTCCAGAAGTTTAGGAGTAGTTCAGTCACAAACACACGTGCAGTAGAATTATATATATAAAGATGAGGGAAGTTCGAAAAGTCACGGACTTATTGATCCGCCTTCGTAGCAATACACACTGAAAGGCCTATAATTCCAACACAATGTTCTTCTTTTCCTCATGCGTTCAAAGACGATTTAGAATTAGACGACCAGAATATATGCGAAACTTGGCAACCCTGGTAAAAGAGAACCAAAAAGTGCTAGGAATTCACTCAAACGCCGTTCTCTCTTGCGTCATATCTTGCTTATTTCATACTTTTTGCATAGTTTATGTAATTTATATACAATAATACTATCAAAAAGCTGCTCGTGTATTGAAATATTCAATGAAGAGAGTAAGAGAGAGAGAGTAGAGACGCATTGTTGCAGTGCTTTGAGGTGAGTTTTAATCTATATCACAGAGTTGTATTTTTTCGTGGTAGCTTTTTGATTATTTTAATCCCTGAAATTTGTATTCTTTGGTGTTATAAACTACGTAGTTTTGAGCTTAACTGTTCTAAAACAGAAACGGGTGCAGGTTTATTTAGTCTTTCAACCGCTTACAATCGTCGATTACATGAAAAAACTTGAAGTAATTCATCCATTTATAACCGGCTTGTACGATTATGAGGAAATTGCGTATGGTCCACTGATCAAAACAGATGAGACCGCAATAAACATTTTCAAAAGTACCTTTTTCCTTTAGTTTTGATCCGAAGAGGTAAAAGCTTGGATTGTTAGGGTTTAAGGACTAATTAAGACTTGTTTGAATATGTATTCTGTATATATTAATATAATCGATTCATAAATCAACAGTAGGCATAAAATATAAATTTCCCAAAACATTTGTTTCCGCGGAAAAACTACAGTTTGTGTAAACTATAACTATATAAAGAATTGATATATGACATTGACAATATTCCAAGAATGGAATATTTTTTACCAAATTCCAGGTATTAATCAAATATCGCAAATGCTTAAGCCATGTCTCCCCCAGACTACTCAATTGCAAATTTGTTTCAACCCGTCCACACAGGAAAACTTGAATTTTGTTTGACAGATTCTCTTTAAGCGTAATACTCAACTGAAACTGAATATCAGGATACCATATAAACCCTATGTAAAATTGACTTTTTAATGCAAATCAATACGCATTTCATTAAAGAAAGAGCAGCCGTATAATTACAGAGAACATCAATCGAAATAAGAGAAATATGCAAAAGATGTATTAGGAAACCCCCTCTTTTGCGATAAAATTAGCATTCCTCAAAATTTTCGTAACGAAAACATTCCGACAATATTAAAGGCGCTTTAAACGAAACAGATGAGGAAGATGTAAAGGGTTTATCAACAGAGACGCTACAAAAGTAAATCGGAAGGGACAGCAATCGACGCCATATTTTTTCCCGCTCTTTTGACATTTCTCTTCAGTAAGGTTTGCCATTTCATCATGGAAAGATATACGAGCCAACAACGAGTCGAAATTATTAAAATTTACTACCGAAATTTGAAGTCAGTGGCCTCAACTTTAAGAGCGCTTTTCATCGGAAAATCATATTCAGCGATGAGGCTCATTTCTGGCTGAATGGCTTCGTCAATAAGCAAAATATGCGTTATTGGTCAGACAGCAATCCACACGTAATCCATGAGTCATCATTGCATCCCGAAAAAATTACGGTTTGGTGCGGTTTATGGGCAGGCGGCGTCATTGGGCCGTACTTCTTCCATGATGGTCAAGACCGGCACATTACTGTGAATGCGAATCGCTACCGTTCAATGATAACCGAATATTATGGACTTGGAGGACATGTGGTTCCAACAGGACGGCGCCACAAGCCACACAGCGAATGCCACAATCAATTTATTGGAAACCAAGTTTGGTGAACGTGCTATCTCACGAAATGGCCCAGTCGATTGGCCGCCTCGGTCGTGCGATTTGACGCCGTTAGATTATTTCCTGTGGGGCTACGTCAAGTTTATGGTCTATGCCAACAAGCCAGCGACGATTGATGAACTTCGTACGAATATCGAACGTGAAATTGCAGCAGTATCGGCCGATTTATGCTTGAAAACCGTCGAAAATTGGGTTCAGCGTTTGGACTTCTGAATGCGTGCCCGTGGTGGCCATGCAAAAGAAATCGAGTTCCATACATAATGGCATCGAACGTACTTTCACAGGAATAAAGAATTTCATTGGTATCTAAAACCGGTTTTGTTTTATTTAAAAAAACTTTTGTAGCGCTCTTATTGAAAAACCCGTTAGTTATTCGTGTTGAAAACTCTAAATTTCACAACTACGTTTTAATTAATTAAATACGTTTTAATTTTAAATAAAAACTACATACATGTATATATATTTAAAATTAAAATGTTCGAGAGTTAGGTGTATTTTAAATTATTTTATTCTTCAATATTTCGTTAACCATTGGGTAGCATCGTCGGGAAGATAAAAATAATTATTAATTAAAAATGAAAAAAAATAATGAAATTAAAAATTAAAATAACATTTTTAATTAATAATTGTGCTTATTTTCCAGACGTGCTACCCAATGGGTAGTGAAATATTGAAGAATAAAATAATTTAAAATAGACCTAACGCTCGAAAATTTTTGTTTTAAATATAATACGAAAGGGCGAATAAATCATTACATTTTAAAAAAATATGTATCATATTCCAATTTGGAATGCGTGTTTAATATAAAATTTAAAAGATTTATTCAAATTCGCATTAAACTGATTTAAAATCGAAAATCATATTCAATTTTGAAAAAGATTTTCATGTGTGAAAATCTTATTAAGTTTAAAACATTTAGTTATCAAATAATTTTAATTTTGAAATTTGATAAAAAAAATGTTTGAAAAGCTTAATTAATTCTGAATTAACTTCTAAATAATTCTAATTTAAATCATAAAACCATTTTGAAAAATAAATTCTTTGGATATGTCATTTAGATCATATTTTAAACTGGAAATTGTATTTCTTAATTCCAAAATTTCACTAATATTCGAAAATCATATCAATTATTATTAATTTTTTAAAGATATTAACACAAATTAAGTAAAATCCGAATAACCGGTTAACCGACGTCAAATAACCGGTTTCAGGTTTATTCGTAAATTACGTTTTTTAAAAAACTGGCACACTGTTAATAGCAAAAACCCGGTTAACCGGTTTCCCCGGTTTTTCGGATTTTGGACACTCTAGTTTTGGTACAATATTCTCGATTTTTTTTTTCACAATTCTTATTTTTTAGCTCGAGTTATATAATTCTTATTTTTTAGATACGAGTATATAAAAGTGGAAATGGATGTTAAAAAAATTAGTTTGAAAAAACCTCGTATTATGTCTGAACGGGTCAAATATAAGTATGCATTTATCAGATTAATGTGAAGAACAATCGATAAAAAACCCTGCATAATTATTTCAGATGGTGAGACATTAGAACAGATATCAGTAGCCTACAACTAAGCTTCCGATAATGAAGTTCGCAATCTTCGTCTGATAATGTCTGATAATGTGAATTGAAATCCTGCTTGTGATTGATAAAAATTTTATATTAAAAAAATATATTACTTTTACTTTACCAGTTCTAAAGACAAAAACGTCATAATGCGGGACTTCTCTGTAAACAGTGGGATTGAATTCCAAGGCAGGATGAGATATTGAAATGAGGGATAATCCCGCCAAAATCAGGTCAGGTTATATCCACCACAAAAAATACAATCAATCTATCAAGCACGTCAATTTTCCAATTCGAAACTTTCTAATTTCTATAAATTTACCTCTACCTCTGAAGTCATTGGCAAACTCCACAAAAAATCGCTTCCCAGTCAAGCCAATCACTACACACTTGTATTTCTCAACCTTCATGTATTTACTGCTGTACCAACAAATGAAATACTTCGTTTACCACATGCAACTACTAGGTGGCACCAAAAGAGTTTTTGCATCAACCCCACAATTTGGAAATCTGCAGACTAATCATCGGTCGATTGGTAATATTCCTTGTTAAGTCACGTGTTGTAATTGTCACCCTTGTCTTGTATTTTCCCAAGGAACTTAACTCCCGATGAGTGGTTTGATTGTTGGCAAAAACATTAATGATCTTCGGGGTTTCTTTTACTCAAGGGTTTGTTTATTTTGGAATGTTTGCAAAAGAAAAGGATTAGTTGCATTATGCAAATTTGAAATGCGAATTAAAATATTTGCATACTTGCATTTTCTTTACGAGAACAGTTTTTGCATTATTTTTTTTTCTTTCTGAAGAGGAGAGAGGGAATTTTATTTAATTTATAACTCTATTAGATATCTATTCATAAGTTTGTAAACATTTGTAATGCATTCTTGTTGACGTCGTGTTGTGATTAGAAAGTTTACACGATATTTGCATAAGCAATATGCGATTATAATGATGAAAGGGGTGCATGATGATTATGGGCTTTGCATTAGTTATATTGTGCCCAAAAGCAGATGCCTGATCGTTTTTAGGTTTCTGTCATCTTGAAAGATGTTTGTTCTTTAATAAATTACGATTTTGACACAGTTAAGATAAATAATTGAATGTAGTTAAAAATTATGTTTTGCACAGAGCAAGTGCGTAGTAAAGGCGAGCGAAGATGACCACAGAAGAACTTAATCTAAAGAGTTAAGCAATGTGTAAGCATTGGAGTTCTCTCTGAGAGTTTTATGGAAAATATATACTGAATTTAACATCAATTTATCAGTTAGGTTAAAAAATAGTTTCCCATTACATCCCATGTAGGGATTAAGGAGAGCTTCTTCTTTTTAGTTTTTCACTTACTGATTGGGACCTACAGTTTTACACCGGTTCCGAACGGTATTTTGAGAAGCTTTTTAATGTCTAAGTGTTCGATAGTGTCGCCATCACTAAGCATCGTCAAAGGAAATGTAAGGTGGTCAGAGCAGGGATCGAACCCACGTTCTCATATACAAGAGCCGCACACACTAGCCATTGCACCACCGATGACCACAGGTTAGGTTAGTTAGAAGTGGCTGTCACAATTGACACACTTAGTCCAATATTCCATCCCCATCGTTGAACATGTACAATGACCCGGTAGTGTTAAGGGGCGTTCGAGTTTTATGATACCACTTCCCCATACGCCAAGACGTGTCTGAAGACATGATGTACATTGGTCTCTGGTGAACCAATTAGTACTCTGCAGAAAGGTCCTAAGATCATTCAGCTTAACTTCCTGAATGTCGGTTGGATCCAACATGAAGTAAGATCGTTTATATTTTCCGCTACTCATACAAAAGGCCGGACAGTAGCATATGAGATGTTCGACGCTCTCGTCCTCTTTTTCAACCCCACCGCTGCTGCAGATTCCAACTCCAAACTCCAAACGAATGTCTGCCTATTAAACAGCGCCCACATGCTGAAAAATCGGTGTTTTTTTTGTTGTTTGGATGCAAAAATAACCTGTGTTCGGAGATTGTCGCAAGTATTGTAAACTTGTGTCCAAACAGCATTTAGGCACGTTATAGCAACCTGACTGACAGAGTAGGTGTTGATACCTCTGGCGGTTTGTCCCAGCCAAAAGGCAACTTCTCCGAATTCCATGATTCCACATGTGTGCAAGCATTGGTTTCTAGAATTGAAGATTTGCTGTTTCAACAAACAGATTTTGGGTCACAAATACATATAAGTACATTACACTGTTATATTGAATAGAAAACACAATGTGTTTGGACACAAGTATACTTTAATTGTGACAAGCTACAAACACGTTATATTTCCATCCAATCAATAAAAAACAGACTATTTGTTCAGCCTGTAAGCGTTCCTTTCAGTCCTGTCTGGCTAGGTTACGAGTGGAGAAGTTCCTCTTAAAGGTTGAAGTGGGTGTCATGTAGCCGAATTTTACACTAAATCGCCCTCAAATCGACCCATAACCCTATCAGCTGGTGATCCATGCACGCTACCAAAAACACGGCCCCTGTAATATATTGCAGGAAACATGTATATGTTTGCAAGCATTGTTTCCACAACTTGAATATATGCTGCTTTTTCCATCTGTGTTGTCTGTCATGTTATTGATTTCAGAAATTTTTAGCAAACAAACCCACATTTGGACCACAAAAATATATAATATAACCTATTAATCATTGTGCCCCAAACATATTATATTGAATAGCAAACACAATGTGTTAGGACACAAGTATACTACGTTTGCGGCAAAGCTACAAACACGTTATATATGCATCGAAACAACAAAAATATACAGATTTTTCAGAATGTCCTAGGCGGATTGTCGACTTTGCAGCCGTTTGCCCTCCCAGCAAAACTAGTGGTAATAGGTGTATGATAACCTCCAAACCATCGGTGGGGGTTAAGCGAAGAGCACCCGTGATGCACACCGGTGTCTTTTTCTGCACTTTTGTCAACAGTCTTAGGTAAGTGGGGGTGGCACTGGCCCCCACACAACAATACCGTTAAACAATATTGGGTAGACAACAGCTGTATATAGGCAGTAAACTACTTATATTTTCGGGGATAAGGCCCATCGTCTTCTGATGGCCCTTTTATACGAATATAGGATCGCTGTGGCTCAACTGATTCTATACATAGTGTTTGACTTGAAATTAAGCTGTCTGTTGAGAATAACATCTAGATATCTTGCACTTTCCTTTAGGCAAATTTCTCTAACATAGAGAGGAAAGGGATGAATATATATGGAACCATCCGCCTCCTGGTAAAGAGTACGAGCTCGGTTTTCTTTGGGTTTATACACAGTCCATTCTCCGTGGCCCACTTAGAAAGTCTTCTGATTAAGTTCTAGGGCACATCTCTGCACGTGGAGGGGTATTTTCCCTGCACTGCAATTGCCAGGTCATCAGCTCATGTTATGACTGTGCAACCCGATTGGTCCAACTTTAGCAAAACTTTGTTCTGTGCTAAATTCCAGAGGAGTGGAAGTAAGACTCCTCCTTGGGATGTTCCTCTATACACATTTCGAGTTAAGGCCGTGTGTCATAAGAACAAGGTTATGTGCCTTCTCGGAAGTAATTCATAGATCAAATTAATTATCTCCTGGTCAACACAAAGTGCCGATAGAACTGATTTGATCAATCCTGGTAAAATGTTGTTAAACTTACCTTCTCAGTCGCCAAGTGCAACAAGAGTGTATTCCATTATGTAAAAAGATTTCTTTATGAAGCTGCTAGTGCGGATTCTGTAGATTTGGCTTTGGTGTAAGCGTGCTGGCATGTGGACAACAGAGAAGTACCTGTGGCCGTTCGCAGATATGAGTCAATTATCCTCTCCAATGCCTTTCGAAGGAAATATGAGAGACTTGTTGGTCTAAAGTCCTTTGTATTAATATGCAATGATTTCTCTCTCTCACGTCTCTCCCTCTAACTAGAATATACATAGGATAGCGTGATGCAGGTCGTATAAAGTTTCAGTACCAAGGGAAGTAAGATGTGAGTGGCTGGTGATTTGTACACGCTGAAAAATATGTATTTCTTGTGTCCAAGCATATTATGTTTGCTGCGCGATATTACAAGTTTGAGACACAATGATTAATATGTTAAAATATATGTGTTTGCGACCCACATATATTTATGTTTGTGATACAAATACAGCTGTGTTTGTTACACTGTCTATACTCTCTCTAGAGCAAGAGAATAGAAGAGGGACAACGAGAGTTTTTGTGTATGTGATAAACGATTTTGAAGAAAGAAACTGGAAAGGGCAACAACGTAAAGTACTTTGTCTGTCCGAGCCTTACTGAGAAATTCGGAACGACGGACCATTTGTGAAATAAACGCTTGATTTGTATAAAAATATATTCTTTGTGTACCAACGCGTAGTGATAACCAACGCATAGCTAAAACTTTCCGAAAACAAAAACGTGAGAGACAACAAAGAAGAAGCAAAGGAGCAGCAGATTCCCTGCATGGTCCCTGCAGAATATGTTGGGGAGAATATGTTAGAGTGGCCTTTATTTTTCAGCGTGTATGACTTAAAACCACCAAATGCCCAGTTTAGTGTTTCTAGTGACACGATATTTCCCGCAACGTGCGAGATAACGTGGTTGTTGGGTGAGTCGATTATGTCTTCGGACCAATTTCCTGAGAAAGTGTGTATTAAGCAAAACGTATACCGATTCATTACTCGATGTCGTCCATCGCCCGTTTTGTTCTTTCAGATATGTCAGAGAGGTGGGAGTCCTTGAGATGAGTTTGTGCAGTCTGGAATCTGAGACGCATTTCCAATGCCTTCGCAGAAATGTCCCTATGATTTTCTCTCTGAAGATCTTAACTCTTTCTTATATTTTTTATCAGTTAAGTTAAAAACAACTACTGAAGGATGGTTTTGAAATGTTATAAAAAATAAATAAATAGTCAGAATTTCTCACGCTTAAATTTTTCATAAAAAATCATTAATAAAACGAAAATTATTTTCCCAAAGGATCAATGTTTTTTTTATAAATAAACAAAAACTATATGGAAAAAAAACTCATCACTCATTTAATGATCTAAAACAAACCTTTTGTTCGCTCATTTGCATATGAGGATGCTGCTGGCAAGATCCTCTTAAGGATTCTGTACGGTCAGCATCACTACTATCATAAAAAAATAACCTTAGGGTAACCAGCAGTAGCATCCCTCAAAGGAGTTACCTAATATTTGTCTTGGTTCGTGTTTGGCATAAAAAATATTATTTTAGAATATTTCATATAATTTTGTATAGAACTTTCAATTTAGTATTTGTAATAGAAATTTAATATTCAAATTAATGATACGGTATTAAAAAAAGTGAAGAAATATGGACAGTTGCAACGTAAGGGTTAAGCATACTGGGAATCTTAACTTAAAAATGGTTACAGAAAAAATCTAAACAGAAAATATATCTTGCAGTCTTTTAAAGATAAAACAATTAAAAATTATGATTTGTACAAAATTTTAGTTGGGTTTTTATTTGCATCTTACAAGCAGTTAATACTAAATTCAAAAAATTTATGTTCAGTGTCAAAAAATCCACTTTGGCAAAAGAGAGTTCATAACGCATTTACTTTAGCACTTTTGGTAAATCGACCATCTTTACAAAGGTCATACCTCATTGTTTGCCAAATATATTCTTATGTTTCAAGGACATTTTGTATTTCTTTCTTAGGTTTGTTATCAACTTCTCATGAAAATTTGCATATTGAAGTTCGTAATCCTAAGAATTTGCATAATGCAGCTAATCATTCCTCCATCCACACATGGAGCTGATTGATTTGAGAAATATTAAGACCGCAAAATCAATAGTTTTCAATTTAGTTTTCAAACCTTAACCACTTTATCTTCTAAATGGGGTGAGATAAGTGTAAAACAGCATGACTTCTTCGTAAGGTTTCCTTTTGTCTGCGAACATCTTATTTAATTTTCGGTTTGCCAAAATCGATTTTGCGGATTTCAATGTAGATATAAGGGGTTGATGTTTGGTTGCCTACTTTAATTGTTGTGTTACAATGATATCTCGTATCGTTTTTACCTCTTGACACAAGCCCTCTTACCAAAAAAAATCAATCATAAAAGCAATGTTTTTAAAAAAATTTTCATTGCAAACAATTATTATATATTCTTAATCTTGAATAAGAAAAAAAAATATTTTGTATATTGTGAAAAACAATCTTTATCATATTGATAATACTAGAGTGCTCGATTAAGAGACATTGTATATAATAAAATTGTTATTGTTAACTAGTGTTTATTATAGTTTAAACATAATATTTACAAATAAATAAACATTAAAAAAAAAAAAAAAAAATGATATCTCGTACATAATGTATTACATGTTTTAATACAACGAATTTTATTTATTTTGATAAATTTTTCAAACAAATCTGTTTCTATTGTTTCGAGTGTATTGGCAATTACTAGGTATAATTTAGTTAAATTTTAACTAACATAAAAACGACAACAAATTACAATGGAACATAATGAAACGAATACACAAGATACAACGGTATTGTTTGTCAAGGCCTAGCATCAAATACCCTACAACGACGCCATAGATTGAGCAGGAAACCAAGCATAGAAGAGACTCAAAATGGGGTAAAGGCGACATCGACTAAAATGGAGGACCCCAGACATCCGTATTATTTATTTAACTTGGGAACGGATCAACATTATTTCTCTCCGTTTTGTATCACTTCTTGTTATAACTGCTATTACCAGTTTTCGTCTTTACACTCGTACATTACTCATTTAAAATTTTTGAGAAGTTTTTTAATACTGCATTTTACATAATTTTTATCCAAAGTTTACTGGAATAGGATACCTTACCTAACCTAGCCTAACCTCACCTCACCTAACCTAACTTAACCTAAACTAATCAAACCTAATCTAAACTACCCCAACTTAACCTAACCTAACCTAAGTTAACGTAGTCCAACTTAATCTAACCTAACATAATCTAGTCTAACATAACCTAACCTAATCCAACCTTACTTAACCTCACCTAACCTTACCTAATCTTACCTAACCTTACCTAACCTTACCTAACCTTACCTAACCTTACCTAACCTTACCTAGCCTTACCTAACCTTACCTAACCTTACCTAACCTTACCTAACCTTACCTAACCTTACCTAACCTTACCTAACCTTACCTAACCTTACCTAACCTTACCTAACCTTACCTAACCTTACCTAACCTTACCTAACCTTACCTAACCTTACCTAACCTTACCTAACCTTACCTAACCTTACCTAACCTTACCTAACCTTACCTAACCTTACCTAACCTTACCTAACCTTACCTAACCTTACCTAACCTTACCTAACCTTACCTAACCTTACCTAACCTTACCTAACCTTACCTAACCTTACCTAACCTTACCTAACCTTACCTAACCTTACCTAACCTTACCTAACCTTACCTAACCTTACCTAACCTTACCTAACCTTACCTAACCTTACCTAACCTTACCTAACCTTACCTAACCTTACCTAACCTTACCTAACCTTACCTAACCTTACCTAACCTTACCTAACCTTACCTAACCTTACCTAACCTTACCTAACCTTACCTAACCTTACCTAACCTTACCTAACCTTACCTAACCTTACCTAACCTTACCTAACCTTACCTAACCTTACCTAACCTTACCTAACCTTACCTAACCTTACCTAACCTTACCTAACCTTACCTAACCTTACCTAACCTTACCTAACCTTACCTAACCTTACCTAACCTTACCTAACCTTACCTAACCTTACCTAACCTTACCTAACCTTACCTAACCTTACCTAACCTTACCTAACCTTACCTAACCTTACCTAACCTTACCTAACCTTACCTAACCTTACCTAACCTTACCTAACCTTACCTAACCTTACCTAACCTTACCTAACCTTACCTAACCTTACCTAACCTTACCTAACCTTACCTAACCTTACCTAACCTTACCTAACCTTACCTAACCTTACCTAACCTTACCTAACCTTACCTAACCTTACCTAACCTTACCTAACCTTACCTAACCTTACCTAACCTTACCTAACCTTACCTAACCTTACCTAACCTTACCTAACCTTACCTAACCTTACCTAACCTTACCTAACCTTACCTAACCTTACCTAACCTTACCTAACCTTACCTAACCTTACCTAACCTTACCTAACCTTACCTAACCTTACCTAACCTTACCTAACCTTACCTAACCTTACCTAACCTTACCTAACCTTACCTAACCTTACCTAACCTTACCTAACCTTACCTAACCTTACCTAATCTTACCTAACCTTACCTGACCTTACCTAACCTTACCTAACCTTACCTAACCTTACCTAACCTTACCTAACCTTACCTAACCTTACCTAACCTTACCTAACCTTACCTAACCTTACCTAACCTTACCTAACCTTACCTAACCTTACCTAACCTTACCTAACCTTACCTAACCTTACCTAACCTTACCTAACCTTACCTAACCTTACCTAACCTTACCTAACCTTACCTAACCTTACCTAACCTTACCTAACCTTACCTAACCTTACCTAACCTTACCTAACCTTACCTAACCTTACCTAACCTTACCTAACCTTACCTAACCTTACCTAACCTTACCTAACCTTACCTAACCTTACCTAACCTTACCTAACCTTACCTAACCTTACCTAACCTTACCTAACCTTACCTAACCTTACCTAACCTTACCTAACCTTACCTAACCTTACCTAACCTTACCTAACCTTACCTAACCTTACCTAACCTTACCTAACCTTACCTAACCTTACCTAACCTTACCTAACCTTACCTAACCTTACCTAACCTTACCTAACCTTACCTAACCTTACCTAACCTTACCTAACCTTACCTAACCTTACCTAACCTTACCTAACCTTACCTAACCTTACCTAACCTTACCTAACCTTACCTAACCTTACCTAACCTTACCTAACCTTACCTAACCTTACCTAACCTTACCTAACCTTACCTAACCTTACCTAACCTTACCTAACCTTACCTAACCTTACCTAACCTTACCTAACCTTACCTAACCTTACCTAACCTTACCTAACCTTACCTAACCTTACCTAACCTTACCTAACCTTACCTAACCTTACCTCACCTTACCTAACCTTACCTAACCTTACCTAACCTTACCTAACCTTACCTAACCTTACCTAACCTTACCTAACCTTACCTAACCTTACCTAACCTTACCTAACCTTACCTAACCTTACCTAACCTTACCTAACCTAACCTTGCAGGAGTCCTCAAACTGGACTCTTATTATAAATTATAATTATAATTATAATAATTATAATAAAATTATAATTTGTTTAATATATTACACTGTAATAGTTTTTGGTCAACATTTTCCAAGATAAGGCTGGAAGGAACGGTTTTACCCTAATTCGGATACGTGAATTCTAACAGCATCATTAGGATTTTGAGTTACAATTACGGTTTCATACGAATTTTTTTTTTTTTACTTTCTATTTCATTATTCAGGCTCAAGACCATCTATATCTCAAATCAAATCATTCTTGATGAACGTAGAGCATGACGAAACAACAGGCAATAACAATTGCCTGTAATCGTTGTGTTGTCTTTTATACAACAACAAAAATCATTTCTAATGGGGACCGATGGTTCTCTGGAGATGGAAAGAAGTTGTTTGCAAATGTTTTCTTGTGTGTTTTGCTTGCGATACGATATTTTTCGAACACTTGCATAGTGAAAAATTCTCAATGCAGATGAGTTTTTGTTTGCATTTAGTTTGATGAATTTTTCAAAAGCAGCATTCCAAACAACCGCTAATGAAGATCTGTGGCTAGATCTGGAATAGCTATACGGTTTGCCAGGAATAATGAGGATGCATTTGCAAAACATCTTCTTTAAAAAAAAACTAATCTCTATTTATAGAGATATAGATGGTTTTGAGCTTGAATAATGAAATAAAAAGTATAAATAAAATATATTTTTTTTATTTTGTCTGGTAGAGAGGATTTTTTGCTATTTTTCGATTATGACTCACTTTGACAGCCACTAACTTATATTTGGTTGGTTGTACCGCTAAATCTTCTTTAAGAAAGTTGTTCCAAACGATTTGGGCTTCATCCTTTGGGAACAAAGCTTACCCCTAAAACCGACTTCCACAGTGTTATTGAATCATGTAGTTAGGCCGGGCCGAAAAAAAATATTGAAGGTACAGAATTTGGTTAGAAAAAAATCGACATCGAGAATTACCTCTTCCATAAAACCCAATTATTCTAAATTCTCGAAATTGTGTTGCTGCAATTTTAAAGAGCTAAAACAGTAACAAAATACGTTTTCTTCATTACAATTTAAAGTAAATTCGATTTATTGCATACTTATAAATTTTTTCTTGAAAACTTTTGATGCACATAAACCACAACATAACACATGGTACATTTCACCATCCTTACAATTTTGAAAATGTAACGCAATTGTAATAAAATTTCCCAAAATATGAAATTGCATCTCGTTTTTGCTTCAAGTGCATTGCGGGACATGAAGGTGCTAATTATTTTTTCTGAAATTATGTGTGTGTATTCTAGTTGACCCATAGAACGATTTTATTGCTAACCAAATCATGTATCTTCAACTTTTTTTTTCGGCCCGGCCTAATACGAGTATGAAGTATATAAGTACAATCAATTTCAATTGTTAATTCTGTCAAATTTCATTCAAAAATTTGCATTCACCTTTTGTTCAAGTATTGTTAAATATTAGTTCAGCCTGGAGTTCTTGTGCCTAATCTAACCTAACCTAATCTAACGTAACTAAACCTAACCTAATCTAATCTAACTGAACTTACCATAACCTAACCTAACCCTAAAGTTTCGATAAAAGTTATTAACTCTTACCTTAAACCTACTCGCATGTTTACTAATTCTACAATGTCGCCCCAAAACGGCATAAACCCATTTCTATCTATAGATCTGCATTTGAAAACTGCGCCCTCAACCCACTTTTTTGTATTGTCACAAAGGACGTTTCACGCAGGATATGCTTACAAGGTTCATCAGGTTTATTTATTAAATTTCGTCTTTGGATTTCAATTCAATTCAATTTCTGTTGCACCTGTAAGTTAGTCTTGCCAGCTTATAAATTCTCTGCATCAGTCCTTGGTTATTGTTACATTCAGGAAAACCAATTCCAGGCATTTGATACCCATCTGGCTGTCCGAAAAGGCATTAAATACCTTTGATTCAGCCCTGATCGACAACATTTCTGCCTGATAAACGCTCAAGGAAAAGAGAGAATCCGTAGTCCCTGGAACAGAACCCTTACTCTACCTGATCATACAATTTCAAACTATCCGTGTAGAAAACCGCATACCTCTGAAAATCAGCAACTGATTCATTTTAAGGCGCTTTTCCGGCATGAGAAACCGATGTTTGTGATGTAATGCAGTGTAGTTGATAGACGAATGAATGTTCCAAATGACATACAATACTTTTCCATGACCGACTACAGTGATATCCATTGTGACAGCTTCCTGAAGGCAGATACGGAAAAAGTCTTCATTTGAAACATACTGCCATCATACACATGTAAGCTATAAACATTAGGAATTTGATCCTTACCTAGAATTAGACACTTGTCCCTTACCTTAAGGCCATGTCGTATGCGTAAGCAACACTCTTTCTACTTGAGTTTTTCCAAAGTTTTCCATTCATCTCAGTATGACTGCTGATATACCTGGTCGAGGGCCGTCGGTGATGCAATCGTAGTGCGATGCAATGGTAGGGTGTAGATGAGAACATGGGCATCCACGAGCTTCCTTTGGCCTGTCTGAGAGCATTCTTATGTCACCTTAGCACAAATTTGTAATTAAAAATAAATAAATGGTTTCCCGTTACATCCCATGTAGGGATTAGGGAGAGCCTCTCACAACCAGTGCGCTGTGCGCGTTCTAGTTTTACACTCACTGATCCGAACCGTATTTTGAGAAGCTTTTTCATGGATAAATACCCGATAGTGTCGCCGTCACTAAGCGAGGTGAGCGCCGTCGAAAGAAATTTAAGGTGGTTAGAGGAGGGATCGAACCCACGTTCTCGTGCACAAGAGCCACCATTGCACCACTGATGACCATATATATATAAGCATATTTCGCTAAAATATTGTCTGCTGCCAAAAATCCTATTGATAGTTTTTTCTTTATATAAAGCCGTTATACGAATTCTTAGGATTATTTATACAAATGTTTACCACAGTGAAATTGTTTTTTAATCTGCTAATATTTCGCAATGATAAATGAGTTAGAATATACATATGTACACAAATTTTGACTACAATGAGCCTATTTATTAGGGCTTTCATATCTATCCCAAGAGCCTGCACTCGTTGCTCGTTAAACCCATTAACTAGTGAAATCTTCATTTACTGCCACCACACACTTTCGTTGACGTCCCAGTTCCTCGTCATATTTCTCAAATTACTTAATATACAATCCGTCATATTTTACCGTTGGCAAACATAATTAAATCATACAATTTGCTACCTGTCCAAAGAGCTAATAAAACCTGTCAAATCTCCAAAAACAAAGACATTATACAAATCGCATCAATAACCCTTTCCGACAAACAGGTGTTTACTATAGGAATGTGCAAATACTCATCTGCAACAAAACCTTTAATACCCACAATTAGAGAGAAAATATTCCCATATGATTCCCTAAGATGTGACTAACTCTGCCCCTCCCACCATCGTCTAAAGGCCAATAACATTGACGATACCATAAATAAATCCCATTGACTAAGTGCCTGGCTGCCTTAGCTACGCATGCGCAGTCGCATAAAGATGAACACACAAGATTTATAAACATCTTGTGACCAAACCAAGCTTAAGTTCGGATCAAACGTTTAGATTATACCTATACAACAACAATAACAACAAAAAGGGAACCCGAAGAGAGTAAAGAGCCAGTGTGACAGGTAAATTTGTATGATGTACTGCGAATACCAAGAAGACTAAGAAACATAAGTGTACCATGCGAAAGGCCGTCATAAAGAAGCATTGAAGAAGAAGAAATTTTGTGGCTGATGATTATGGCTGTTGGTGCCGCTGTCGCTGCCTGTTGCTGCTTTCAAGTTATGTCGGCTGGTTAAGCCTCTTTTCTGCCTCTGTCTCCACTGGCAGGTAGTAATCAACCCACCTGCTGCTGCCGCTGTTATTGCTGTTTGTGGTGTTAGCGCAGCTGCTGGCGATGTAAAAGAATGTACCACACGAATTTAAAGAAATGGCCGCATTACTAGACCACTGGCAATCGTGGACAATTCAGTTTATCAAGAGCTTTCGTTGGAATAACACGGTCTACACTAATCTAAACGGGTGACAAAACCGTCAAAGAAAGAAAAAAGATTCACAAAAAAGGAACAACCAATTCAACTTACAAAAACCCAGAAGTGATTTCTATTGAGAAACAGCGAATAGTTGTGCCATAAAGTGTTTAAAATCAAAAGAAAAAAGTTCAAAAATATAAATAAAAAAGGTATAAAAAAGTGCAAAACAACAGAGAACAAGTGAAATTTATAAGATCGTAAAATTCTCTTATTAAAACTGTGAGATAAGAAGGAGAAAAGTTTACTGTTTCTGGTTTTTTATTACTTGAAAGTAAATACTTTTGTGGAAAAAATGTAAGGAATTTCAGGTTGAAATTTCCAATGAAAACAAAGTTATTCGTCTATACTTTATTATGTGTATTTGGATGTAGTGGTTGGTATTGCAAGAACTGTGTCAGTGTTAACCGTTAGTTCTACTTTTTTTCCAGTGTACCGATAGAAGTTCAAGTTTGATCTGAAAAGCCAAACTTTAAAACCTCGTCAAGAATGCACGAGGTGCGGTCGAAAGAAAAAGTACGAAGAAAATAATTAAAGATTAAATTTGAAGAGTGACACATTTTGCGTTTTAAAAAGTTCGTGTCTTAAGTCTTTTGTTTTGAATTATGAGATGTCAATAGCAATTATGTAGGCAAATTATTCAAAACCGAAAGTTCTAAGATTCTATTGCGAAAATAGTAATCAAATGACAGATTTAATAAGATTTTTAATAGTAAATCCTTATTGAAAAAAACTAAAAATTTTCAAATTTGTGGAGGCACAAAGATGATAGAAAACCCCTAGATGGTGAAATATATGAGGTGGATTTGAAAGTCAGGGGGAATTTTGTAGATGGCTCAGCAATGTTGGATATGGACATATTTCCCTGGAAACAAAAGCTATTGAAAAACTATTTAATAATGATTTTTTGCTATTCAAAAATTAAAATTTTTTATTATTAAAAAGACAAGAATCATAAGAAACGGGAAAAAGTGTAAAGTTTTATTAGTTTATCCTAAATTCACATGACCTATGAACAAAATCGGACATGGATCATACAAATCAATGGATGCGTTTCGCTCTTACTCACAATTTAGCGAAGGTATCTCACTTTGTTTTTGTTGTTGTCACAGATTGTCTGTTTCCATTCGTTCGTCCCTGGTAGATATAGAAAAACAAAAATTAAGTGTAATTCCCCTATGTGTCACTGGAGGTGGCGGTGGGGAGCTGGAAAAATTGTGCCACCTCCAAGGGTCTGTCCCTATCAGGACAGTTAAAAATGTGTATAGTGCCATGAGCGCATTGTAGGCAGTGTGGGCACTGATCTAAGGTGCCTGGAATTATTCGTGATCTGTGTGAGTTCAGAATAGAACTCCGACTAGATCTAAGCTGGGCCAGAATAGTTCTGGTGTGCCTGGCAGAAACTTCTCATTATTCGAAATCGCGGATGAGTGTTCATTAAGGACACTGTTGCAAGAGTAGCCATTTATGGCCTCTGCAACAATTTCTGGGCCACTGCTATCGACTGTCTGTTGACATCAGATGGAATGACGTCTTGGATGTACGCGCAGTAGCGCCTGATGTCCTTCCGGATGTGACGAGGAAGTGGATCCTGCATCAGAATATGATGGTTGGGGTGACTGGGCAGATAACAAGCTAGAAGAAACTGTCTCGTCAACAGCACATTATGTTGTTGCACTGACAGTATCTTGGTCTCCGCATGTAAATGATCCATGTTCGTCATTTGTGTGCATCCGGTTTCGATTCGTAGTGCACTATTTTGGATTCTCTGCAGACCTTTCCATTGGGTATCGCTTAGGAAAGAGGAACATATATTTGAAGACCGAGCGAATTATAGCTTTATAAGTCACTACAATTGTCTCCTTCTCCTTGCTCCAAGTTGTCCTTACAAGGGCCTTTAGGACCTTGTTGCGAGTGGTGGTGCAATGGCTAGTATGCGCGGTTCGTGTGCATGAGAACGTGGGTTGCATTATTTTTTTTATCTTATTTTGTCAAGAATTGTGAATTTTTGTGTGGGTTGCGTATGATGCGTAATACAATTCTTGACAAAATAAGATACCTTCACTAAATCGTGAATGAGAGCAAAACGCGTCCATAGATTTTAATGATCCATGTCTCATTTTGTTCATCAAATCTGAGAATTGGTAAAAATCGATTTTTTTTCAAAAAATTTACTTTCTACAGATATTTCGTGGCTACCGGTCAACTCAGTAGACTTGCCTCTAACCGATACAATTTACTAGAACGTTGATAAATTTTTCGATTACACTAGTTCTCCATCTATGGTGTTTCTATCATCTTTGGGTCGCATTAACCACACAAAATGTTTGACCAAATTTTGATTTTATAATAAAAAAAAAACATTAGATTTTACGAATTTTAGAATTTTGCCTAAAGGTTATTGTTTTTCTATTATAATTAGCGCCAAGGTAATCATGTTTTCAAAACCCTAAACGAAGTAGTAAACCGATATTTCCCACTTCCGAAGAAGAAGGAAAAAACCATGTTAGGAATCGATGGAAAACTGGAGGCTAAATACTCGATAGTGTTGCCATTAAGGTTAAATAGACCTGGAAAAGGTTTCTCAAAAACCCGTTCGGAATCGGTGGAAAACTGGAGGCTAAATACTCGATAGGGTCGCCATCACTAAGTAAGGTGACCGTCGTCAAAAGAAATCTAAGGTGGTCAGCGCAGCTTTCAAACCCGTGTTCTCATGTACCAGAGCCGCGCACACTAACCATTGCACCACCGACTGGAGTTCGCAATGAGTGAGTGTTGAACTAGAAAGCGTTCAGCTCACTGATTTTGGGAAGCTATCCCCAGTTCCTTCGTGGGATATAATGGGAAATTTTTTTTAGATCTTTATAATATGTTTAGCTCATTTTAATGTTCGATCAGTATTCGCGATTTTCGGATTCTATATATTTTTGATGTGTTAACATCACACCGCGTTAGCATCACATAAGTGGTTATTGAACAACAATAGTCTCGGCCTGAAAATAAGTATGATGGTATTGATGTAACGGCAGCGAACAAACAAGCACGTCGTTGTCGCCAAAGAGTATTGAATAGTATAGAGAACTCATGGAAGGAATTGTATTACTCAAAAGCGCTGGTGACATCTGGCGAATGATTCAAAACGTTTAACTCTCTTTTTATCATAACTTGGTCCATTCTTAATTTTGTTGTGAAACATTTATTCTTTTTGTATTGTTTTATGTAATAACATTGTCGAAATGGTGCATTTGTATTGAAATATTCTATAAAGAGAATAAAACTCGTTTATGCTCTTTTACTCAGACTCTCTACATGAGAGTGGAAAAAGAGTGCAGTAAGTTCTCTATATTATTCAATACTTTTTGTCGTCGCTCTGTTTATGACAAAACAAAAACAATTATTTCAGTGAGCTAAATGTTGCTTTATTTATTTTAACAATATTATATCTAATGTTCAAGCAGATGTAAGAAACAAGAAAGTGCAATACCAAAAGAGCTTTCAGCACAAAATCAAACTATTTATTATCAATACGACTCTAATAGTTTTCGGGTACATTTTAATGATTCTGTCCAAAGCCCAGTTTTAACAGTTTTTCGAATAATTTGTGCTACTTTTTGCAACTCTTTGAATCTGGTTTTTTGTAAGAAATATTTTAATAGGCTAAGAACAAATTTTAAAATTTCAGTCAATTTGTAAAATTAATTTAACTACTAATATCTTGAAATCCAAGAGTTATCGCTAAAATGCTTGATTTATTATGCAAAAAGAAAATTCATAAAATTCACTTTTGTTCCTCCATAACTTTTCAAGTGGCCCTCGTTAAAGAGTCGCAGTTTTTCTTCAATTGCGCACTGAGGCACAAGTCAAGTCCAATCACAGTAGTGAATTTGTGCGATTTAATTTGGAAATTCTTAAAGTTGTTTCTATCGCATTTAAGTCGCTGCTGACTCGATATTCATATTGTAGGCACGATCGCTTCTTGATTTCATTTTTGTTTCGTATTTTCTCTCATTTCTTTATCGGAGCTTCTGTGTGGCTGGCGTTTTTTATGCAGCTGACATACTTTCTGTTTTGGTTTAATGTGCCGCTAAACGTTTTTTGTCGTAGGTATTGTCATCTTTATTATTTATTTTTTTGTGTGTATTTACTTAAGTCACCAACGTCTGCGTAAACGTTGTCAGCGTCAGTTTTTATTTAGGCAGTGAGTGTCCATAGCTCCGCTATGCTAGTGGGGTTTTGAAGTTGTCTATGTGTTTGTATTGCAAACCGTTAACTCACGTACATTACGTCCGAAATTGTCGTGTTTTTCATGTTTGTTGTTTGCAAAAAAAAAAAAAACTTAAGCCAAAAAGTAAATAAAACAGTTTATAATAATGAGACAATTGTCGTTGGATTTCACTGGAATTTGTTTAAATTGAAAATGCGGAAGAAGAAACGGAGCTCGTTTTAGTTAACGTCTTTGTATTCGTAAGAATAATTTTAAAATGTAGTAATTTTATTTGTAGTTAATCAACAAAACGTTTGCATTAATTTATTTTAAAACGTGATTTGTTAATAATTGCACGAAAATGTTGCAAAGACTTGCCAACATGTTAAGGGAAACATCCCAGCAATAAGAATGCATCCAAGGAAGCACAAAATCATCAAGTTATCACAGCTAGAAGATGTGAAATAATGCATAATCACTGGTGAAATTAATATGGGTTGTCGCAGAAAATCTGTGGTGCAATGGGTAGTGTGCGCGCCTCTTGTACATGAAATCCTGGATTCGATCCGTGCTCTGACCACCTTAAAAAACAAAAAAAAAAATAACGCTTTCGGCGGCGGTCACCTTCCATAGTGACGGGGACCCTATCGAGTATTTAGCCATGAAAAAGCTTCTCAAAATACCGTTCGGAATCGGTGTAAAAACTGTAGGTCCCAATCAGTGAGTGAAAAATGAGAAAGCGCATAGCTCACTGGTTGTGCGAAGCTCTCCACAATCCCTTCATGGGATGTAATGGGAATCGGTTTTTTTTTGTCGCAGAAAATAATCAGTTTTTTGAGGTGCTTAATTGCCATTTTTGCACTGTGGCGAATGTGGAAGTAAAAATGCATATATTTTGATACACTTTTTCATTGATGGAAACGAACAAGTGAAAATGTATATATTTTGATACACTTTTTCATTGATACAGAATATATATATTTATTATCATAATTTCAAACGCTTCGATTTCTTTTTGCTGGGATATATCAACACAAAAGACTTAAGACACGAACGTTGTTTGCAATTATTACAGCTCATGTTATTTGTATAAGAAAAATTTACAATTCCTAAAGGATTTACAATTTCCTTAATAAAGCTCCTTAAGCTAATAAAGGTACTTTCTTGAACGGAAATTGTTATTCGTTCTAACAGCAGTACTTTAGCTGTTCTTTTTCCAGTTTTCCAATAAGTTTACCATTTTGAAAACCCATAGGGATTTATAATACTGCCTAAATGTCAGAAAGATTAGGTAATTCTTATTTCAAACCAAAAGACTTAAGACACGAAAATTTTTTCAACATATTTCTTTATAAAAAAATCTATTAAAATAAAATACAAAACATTTGCATACATTGATATTGACTGAAAAAATTAACATTTGAATATATTTAAAACAAAAGACTTAAGACGCAAACTTTCTTAAATCGAACATATGTGATCAGTTCTTACTAATTTGACCAACAGTCCCAGTTTGGCGGGACTGTCCCGTTTCTGGTTGGATTGACCCGCGTTTTGCTGTCTCATCCCGACTTCAATATAATATAACAGAATGATTGAATACAAAATAACACGTTTTATTTTAAATATTTACGGCCGATTTCAGCATTTCCAGTTAACTTTCAGTTAGAGCTAACGAACAGTTTTAGCTGTCAGTTTGTATGGAATTTATAATTTTTAACTGTCAGAGAGCTTTAACTTTGTTTGGTGAAATTGGGCGTTAGTGTTTTTGAATCAACTACGTCTATTTTTATTTAATGTTTTCATTTAAAACAAAAAAATCCTATCCTATTATTTGATCATAACCAGTTGCTCAAATTAGTTATTACTGTTATGTTTAGAACTGTTTAGAAAGATTTAAAATTATCTAGTTTATAAATAATTGCATTCGAAATGTATGAAATAAACAATTAAGTTTGTTTGTTGGAATAAATTAAAATGTTTGTTCTTCAGATGATAGTTCGGGTGGGATAAAAAAATGGTTTCCCTTTACATCTCATGAAGAAATTGGGGAGAGCTTCGCACTACCGGTGATCTGTGTGCTTTCTAATTTCACACTCACTGATTGAAACCTACAGTTTTTCACAGGTTACAAACGGTAGTTGGAGAAGCTTTTTATGGGCGGGATATAAATGTAAAATTCTGTATATTCTGATACTGATCAAACTTAATTAGAATACAGACTAACTACACTAAAACTAAAAAAACACTTCGGTTAGTGACAAGTGTAAATACACACCGCAGTGACTTAATGGGCTGGACGCTGCTGAAGATGATGCTTCATAAACATCGAAACGTTCATCCAGCGAATGTGAGTTTGAATCCCACCCTCTGCATTTACATTTTTTTCACTAACTGAAGAAAACATGATCTTTTAGCCTTAAAGGAAAAAATTAAAACTTTAAGAATAACTTGCATCTAAGACAACTAAACTTGGTACACTAGATAAGGTTAGGCGGAAGTGGCTGTCACTATTGACACACTTAGTCCAATGAGGACCATTGTGATACCACGGGACGTCATATTCCATCCCCATCGTTGAACCACTAAAATTACCCTTTATGGTTAAGGGGCGTTCAAGCCATATTATACCTCATCCCGATTTCCACGGTGTGGCTGAAGAAGAGACGTATGTACATTAGACCCTGGCGTACCAATTAATATTTTGCCGACAGGTCTAAAGATCGTTCAGTCTAACTTCCTGAATGTCTGTTAGATCCAACATGCAGTAAGATCCTACAAATTTACTCCTACTCGTACAAAAGGCCGGCAGTAGCATATGAGATGTTCGACACTCTCGTTTTCCTCTTCATCCCCACAGCATCTGTCGTAATCATGAGCTGAGGTTAAAAGTCTAGACGCGTGTCTACCTATTAAACAGTGTGATAACAGCTGCTATATAGAAATATTTGGTCTAGGAGTGGATATTAGGTTAAGCGTGCGATTCAGGTCATAACTTGATCATCCAGCATTTTGTCCCACCAGACCGTATATCATTCGCATGCCTGAAAGCTTTGGTTTTAACCATGAGCTTGAAAGAGACATGAGCTGAAAGACGCATGCGCACATGGCCCGTATCCAGTGGAACAGTTAAGGTAGTCTCTAATAGTGCCAGCTTATCTGCTCTATGGTTCCCCGGAATGTTCCTGTACCCCGGCACCCATATAAGGTGAATATCGAATTTGCTGGGCCATCTTTAGAGAAGAGCGACAGGTTTGGCCAGTTATTGAAGTCAAGAATAGAGATTGCAGGGATTTTATAGCATCCTGACTGTCAGTGTAGATGGTTATGACGTTTCATTCAAGGCAAAGAGCAACTTCAGTGATTGCCATAACTTCCGCCTGTATGACACTTCAATGGTATGTTGGCCTTTGTGCAAGGTCTACACCCAGCTCTTAAGAAGAGACTCCAAACTCTAATTTGCCATCAAGTTTGCACCCATCAGTGTACAAGCCTAAATATCTTCTTCGTCCCTTCCAGTCCTACCGGTCAGGGATATGAGTGGAGAAGTTTCTCCCAAAGGTAAGAGTGGGTGTCGTGTAGTTTTACGGATTGCCGCTGATCTCTTAAAATCCGCACATGTCCATAGGAGTTGGTGATCCATTGCATATAATGTCCTAGGCGGATTGCCGAATTTGCAGTTATTTGCCTATTACCTCTAGTAGTAATAGGTATAGGATAAGCCCCAAACCTCGGTAGGGGTTGTACGAAGGTCGACCGTGATACCCCATCCATTGTCATTGTCTGATCTTTTGTCACCAGACTTACATAAGTGGATTTTTCCACTACCGACCACCAAACAACAAGGCTGTAGAGCAATATCGTGCTTAAAATCCGCACATGTCCATAGGAGCTGGTGACCCATTGCATATAATGTCCTAGGCGGATTGCCGAATTTGCAGTTATTTGCCTATTACCTCTAGTAGTAATAGGTATAGGATAAGCCCCAAACCTCGGTAGGGGTTGGACGAAGGTCGACCGTGATACCCCATCCATTGTCATTGTCTGATCTTTTGTCACCAGACTTACATAAGTGGATTTTTCCACTACCGACCACCAAACAACAAGGCCGTAGAGCAATATCGTGCGGTCAACAGCTGCATAGACCCAGGAAACTATTTTCGGAGATCGATCTATCGACCTCCAATGCTCGTTTTATTTGAATAATATCCGCTTTCTTAAAATTAAAACCGAAACCAAATGATGACAGATTTGTACAGTGGTTAGGAATCGTCTTTATGAATTGTTTATAATAAAAACTTTAAATTTTGGATTACTACAGTTACTGTATAGGCAATTTCTCTGCTAAATGGTTAAATGGCTCCTATTGGTATAAAATGTACCATCAGGAGAAAGATAATGTCCTCATCTTTTCAGCTGCCTACTTACTTTTTTAAAGTTGTTGTGGAAAAAATAGTTGTTCACGTTTTAAAATTCAAAAATTTTACTTTTTTTCACTGAATTGACGCTATTTTCTGAACGTGCAATTTCGTGCAGTCAAAACTTACCCTGAACAAATGGGTAATATACCCACCTTTTTAAACATGTATAATATTCAGTCAAGTCTTTTAATGTAAAGACTCTATGTTGCTCCAAAATCAACTTTGTTTCCAAAAATTATATTTTTCAAAATATTTAATACACCCAAACTATGTTTGACACAAGCAAGAGTTTAAAATCGTATTAAAGGCAAGAAACCACGTGTTACAATGAAAGTAATTTGAGTGAAATGCCTTTAAAATTGTATGAGATATAGTTCAAGAAATTGAAAAATTTAAAATTTTTTGAAATTTTCAAAACAATTTAAAGGCCATTCTATATCTCTATTAACAGAGTTATAGTTTTTTTTTATTAAAAAAAAACTTTGCAAAATGAATCCACATGATTCCAGGCAATCCGTAAAGCTATTTCAGATCTAGCCACAGATCTTTCTCAGCGGTTTTTTTGGAAATCTTTCCAACGTACATATTTATAAATCGAAAAAACAATACAATTTTTGGGCGCATTATGATAAATGACTCAAAAAAAATGTTTAACTAAAAAGATTGAAATTTTTGTTTCCTTTAAAATGGAGGTTAAATAGAAATATAATCAACTCTGGCTTCATTTCTAAATTATACACAATTATTGGATTTCTTTCCAATGTTAATATTTAAAAATATGGCTTGGATACTTATCTACAATCGGCTTTTTGCAGAACTCAAAAATGTTTACTAGATCAAAAGTGGTTGAATTGTGTCCGATGGAAATAGATTTTGAACAAACTTTGCACCGTCATTTGCATTAAACCCACCTAATATTTCATGCAATACCCTGTAAAGAGGCTGTGTCACGATTCACAGTTATTTATTTATAATTATTTTATTATAATTCATATTAATAATTAAAACTTATATCAAATTGATGACAACATTACATATAATTGATGAAAAATTTACTGCAAATTGGTGAACAATTCACATCAAAAAGGTGAAAAATGTACTTCATCTTGATGACAAACTTATATCAAAGTGATGAAAAATTTACATCAACTTGATGAAGCATTATCGTTAAATCAACGTAAACTATTGATGAAAGATTGACGAAATGTTCTTCATCAATTCAATGAAATGTGTCGTAGGATGGAAAATGAGGCATTGTTTCATCAAATTGAGGAATGAATTCGTAAATTTGATAAAGCTTTTTCGTTCAGTGTACGATTCTTACTTTATTAAGGACCTTCTACAAAAGCGATAAGCGTACAAAATAAGGGGTTATCATACGGGATCTATAGGAATTGTAGAGTTTTGATATGTTTGATTCTACACTAAACTCCTCTGTGATGACTCTGAATACGATTGACATTGGATTGGAGGAGATATATGGGCTTTCTGTCTTCTCCTAGGCTGAGAACACTGCTTGAGTCAGTTTTGAAATGACTCTATGGGATTGGTAGGCTTGCATTGAGAATGAAATGAGGAAAGAACAAGAAACCAGCCTCGAAAAACTACGCACTAATTGCGACATTATACCGCCAGTTTAGCGGCCAGGTTAGCGATAACCTTGATATCTAATCTTTGCCGTTTACATCACCCAATTTCAGATTAAATTAACATTTCAGGTGTCGAATTTATGCTTAGACCAAATTATCGAAGACGGCGGCAGAACAGAAAAATTAAATTGGCGGCTCTTTGTTTTGCCAGTTTTGTAAAAATTTGGGATGTTTTTGAAATAACTAAACTTTTAAAATTCGATCAGCCTGTCAAATGGGCTCCCATTTTACCCAATGAAAGTCAATTATATCGGCGGCGGCGTGAGCTTCCAAAAATTGTTGGTCTTGCATGAACATTTGGCCGTTAAGGAATCTGATCGCAGTGAATACCGCATAATTAAAAAAATGCTCGTGTCGATTGGTGTAAGCCAATGTTGAAAATAAAATCAAAGACGGTGCTTCATGACAGACGACGAATCATTGATCTACACGCTGAAAAAACATGTGGCTTTGCTTCTTGACAACCGGTAAAACCAAAACCGAGACAGACAACAAAAAAAAAAACAAAAGTGTAGAAAATCTTAAATTCATGAAAACAATGCTTGCAAACATGTTCATGTTTCCAGCAGTGTGTAGCTGGGGCCGATATTTTCAGCGTGTATGCATATGAATCTGAGACTAAACAGCAATCGACGGTATTGGTCTTCCAAGATGATTCAATGCAAATGGAAACTTGCATCTGCGGCACAAGTGGTCATGTGGCAACAGCTCCGTATGAGCACCGTAGGACAATCAGTAGCCAATGGTACACAACCATTTGTTTGCCAGAAGCTTTTGGTGATCTAAGGAAAACGCGTCCCCTCTGAAGAATCATTCTCCATCACGGCAATGTTAGCTCTTACATATCGGCTCAAACAAACACGTATTGGGGCAGCAACAACATGGAAAAATAGTGGCCCCAGCAACATATTGCAGAAATCATGTACATGTTTGCAAGCATAGTTTTCGTGAATAGAAGATCTGCCGCATTTTGTTTCTTTATTGTGTGCCACAATTTAGTTTTCAGCAATTTTCAATAATCGAAGCCACATTTGGGTCACAAATGCGTATGTGATAACCACTTAATCATTGTGTCCCAAATATGTTAAATTGAGTAGCAAACACAATGTGTTTGGGCACAAGTATACTATACATATATGCGACAGGCTAAAAACACGGTATATTTGCATCCAAACAACAACAAAAAAATTAAAATTACAGCCCCGATTTGAAACCCAAAGATTTCTTTTTACCCCGCACATAAAAAACTAAGTTGCATGGTCAACTTTTTTTGACGCATGCACGCCGAAAATTTGTTATTTTTGTTGTTATATAACGTATTTGTAGCTTGTCGCAAATATACTATACTTGTGGCCAAACACATTGTATTTGCTATTCAATATAACATGTTTGGAACAAAATGATTAATATGTTATAATATATGTATTTGTGACCCAATTGTTGTTTTGTTTGTTAAAAACCGTTGAAGGCAAAAACCTGAAAGACAATAAAGAAACAAAAATCAGCAGATCTTCTATTTAAGAAATCAGTGCTAGTCAACATGTACATGGTTCCTGAAATATGTTGCTGTGGCCGTTATTTTTCTGTGTGTGAAGAAGCGGTTCATGCGTTTAAACCGCATGTTGTGGATCGACTTCATTGGGAATGACAAAAGTACTTCAAAATTAGTTCTAATGCATGCAAAAGTGTAATGATCTTCATGAGCAATATTTTGAAAAATAATACAACCAATTTCGATCATTAATACTTATTTTTTCATTATTAGACCATAAATATAAACAGTAACCCTACACTACGTCGATCTTCTGAGTTTTTTCCCCACTTTAGTACTGTAGATTTTGAAGTGATCTCATGATACACTATAGCATGGATAACAAATATTTCGTTGTAAAATTATGCGATTAGTTTAACGATTTTGTGGTAATTATATTTAACCTTTATGTTCATTACTAAATATAATATTATAGTCGATCCTGACAGGCTTTAATAAATATCCAACTTTGAAACTCGGTATTCAGTTGTTATGGAATTTTCGTTGCCATAAGAAGTACGTGTTTCAAAAATAGCCAACATTTCATGAAAATTTCGCTTACTTTGCATTTACTTGGTACGTGACTCTGCGAAAATGTGGTAGGCAAAATCAATTACAGGGTTGTTATACCAAAATATTCTTTCACACGAAAACAATTGTTTGGGATCGGAATTTTGAAATTTCGATTATTTTAACATTTCGATAATTGTTACAATATAAAGTAACACCACATGCGTTAAAAATAAAATGGAGCGCGTAGGGGAATTATAAATGAAACACTTGCAAGGTAGATCAAAGATAGGTGGTAACTCTCCGCAACAAAATTTTCCGTTTACAGATAAAGTTCCGTATTTTTTTGCGAAATTTTCGTCATTTATCTGTAAACGGAAAGTTATGTTGCGGAGAATTACCACCTATCTTTGAACTACCTTGCAAATATTTCATTTATAATTCCTCTACAGACTCCATTTTATTTTTAAGGCATGTGGTGTTGCTTTTGGTTATTAAAATTATCGAAATGTCAAAATTTAGGTCGCAAAGAATTATCAAGCAATTGTTTTCGTAGGAAATAACTTTGGCGTAACAGCCCTGTAATTGATTTTGCTTACGAAATTTTCCCAAGGAGCTGAGTACCAAGCAGACGAAAAGTGAGCGAAATTTTCGGTTCCTGAAATTTTCGTTATTATTTATGCATGTACTTCTAATGGCAATGCAAATTTCATAAAAACTGAATACCGGGCTTAAATGACAAAATTTCTTATGAAAATTTCGCAAGAACTGAATACGGAGCTTGAAGCAGAGCAGAACATTTTTAAAAAAGATCATAATTTCGAAATGTCATAAGATTATTTGAAATAATTGTGATGTATTTCCAGATCGTAGAGCAAACACGTAAGTTATCTTGCTCAAATTCACTTAAGTTGAGTGAATTGTTATGAATTTACAGCAACATACAACAAACACAAATTCATCGATTATGGGAAGTACATTAACTTCCGTTCCAATAGTTTCATTTTATTTAAAGTGAAAGTTATTCCCTTTTGCCAAATAAAGAGACATACGCGAACAGCACGCGCATGCACGTAACACCCTGTATGGATAATAATCGTCGGTGGTGTGTTGACTGTTGGCTGGATTTAAGCCAAGCCGCTACACGCTGCCATGATGAGCCAGGCCAAAATAAGTTACGGTGCAAAAATAAAGTAAAAAAAAATTTACAAAAACCAGAAAAATAAGTAAATACTTGTGCACATTAAAACTGTGTCAGTGTTGTCATGTAATGGACATTGAATGACGAGTATGATGAGGTAGAGGAAGTTAATGATGATTCCCCATGATCGTGATCATAGCGATTCAAATTAATAACGGTAGAATATCATTCATAGAAATTTACTCGTATGTATGTATATAAATGGCAAGACAATTAATAAGATTGACAGCAGCACATGCACTTTTCTTTTGCCCTCTTTCTCTGAGAGTTTGAAAAAGTGACATAACCAGATGCACGTTCCTGTATTCGATTCCACCAGAAGCATCCCAGATAAATAAATAAATAAAAAAAATGCCGCTTAACTTGTATTGATGTTAAACACCTATAAAAGAAGCACGCTTACAAGAAGTGGCTAAGAAAGAAATAAAAAGATGAAGATCGAATTGGCTGTAAGAAAGCAAACATCATTGAAGATCAAGTTTAGATGAAGGAGAACTAAAGAAGTTTATGTTAATTTGTATATCGATGTTTATTTATTTACATTTGTGTGTTCCAAATCGTCGCATCCCCGTTTTGATGTTGGAGGATGGCATAAGTGGTAGAGTAACTCGATTTGGAATTTATTGTTGTGCGGTTGTAATAATTTCGGAAATCTCTATGACGAAATCAGATATACGTTTAACCAAAACTTTTGCGTTCATTGTCATTTCAAACGGATAGTAGGCATTTTCTCAGGAATGTATTTGAGGGATTTGCCATTCTTAGATCAATGTATTTTTGTTGTTACTTGAAGCAGTGGCATGCTAAAGCCCAATTTCCATCAATGCCAAAAAAACGCTGATGTAAATCACTTAATCTGGTTATATACTCACCGGTGGAAATCATGACCTGGAAGGCCTGAAATCATGACCAAACAGGCCCTCTTTAAAATACGGAAGGCCTTCCCTACACATTACCTCCTCCGTTCTTTTTTGACATTGCGTGAGATTGGAGGCAAGGCCTTCCTTTCCCATTGCCTAAAGAAGGCATGCAAAGAGGAAGGCCTTAGAAGGCATTTACTTTAATTTATTTTTGTTAAACAAAAATAAAATTAAAATAGTTTTTTTTTATCACAAAATCATTATCCACTTCTACATATTTATTTATAAGTATGTATGTATCTATCTTAGAAAGTTGTACCACGCCCAACTTCAAATTGAAAACTTTAAAAATACCCTGAAATTATTAAATAACAAATATAATTTTAAAATTTGTATGAAATCTTGCAATTAAATTACGGTTAAAAAAATCGGAAAAGAAATTTCTCAAAATTGTAAATATCTTCTTCTTGGTTATATATCTGATGAAAAAATTCATGCATTCCGCAGGCCTTATTTTAGGAATGCATAACAAAAGAACCATGCCGCATGTCCTTTTTTGGAAGGCCTTGCGAATTCCGCCGCTAGGTACTTGATACAATAAACCGACTTTGCGCATATGTATTCCAAACATATACATGAAAAGTCAACTTTTCAAATATAGGGTGTCTGATGAATACTACTAGTCGAAAAGTCGTATTTTCGGAGAACCGGCTTTTGCGTCAATACACTAAACGAAAAGCTTCATACAAATTTATGAATTCGTTACTCAATTTGATGAAAAATTTCCTCATTTTCCAACCTACGACACATTTCATTGAATTGATGAAGAGAATTTCTTTAATCAATAGTTAATGTTGATTCAACGACAATGCTACATCAAGTTGATGTAAAGAAAAGTTTCATAAAATTTATGAATTCGTTCCTGAATTTGATAAAAATAATTCCTCATTTTCCAACCTACGACACATTTCATTGAATTGATGAAGAGAATTTCTTTAATCAATATTTAATGTTGATTCAACGACAATGCTACATCAAGTTGATGTAAATAAAAGCTTCATAAAATTTATGAATTCGTTCCTCAATTTGATAAAATAATTCCTCATTTTCCAACCTACGACACATTTCATTGAATTGATGAAGAACATTTCATCAATCTTTCATCAATAGTTTACGTTGATTCAACGACAATGCTACATCAAGTTGATGTATATTTTCTATCAGTTTGATTTGACTGTGTCATCACGATAAGGTGCATTTTTATATGATTTGTTCACCAATTTGCTGTCAATTGTTCATCAATTACATGTAAGCTTGTCATCAATTTGATGTAAGTTTGCCATAAATTTGATGTAGCCAAAATCTTTTCACTATTCTTCATCCTAAAAAATCGACAACAACAGGGTACAAGACCACATAAAAAGTGTCCATAGCGTGGATAATGTTTTTTGTCCATTACACTATTTCCCAGCAAAAACATTGCTTCCAAGGAAGTAAAAACAGTAATAGGAGCGAGGATCCGGAAGCAAGGAACCGAGGAACTGAAAACTGTATCAACACTAGTGAATTTTACATGCGCTTGGCTTTGGTTCGAAACACTTTTTTGTATCGAGCACTCTTCACTTTTTCACTAGTCCTCATAGTCTTTAAAAAATTTAATTTTTGTATCTACATTTTCATTAATGCTAAAGAAGTAATGTTTTTCTCTTGGTAAAGAAGCAATTGAAAAATAATTCTTAAAGGTGTTAATAAATTGAAACAAAATCCACATTCCATGGTGCGATTTACTGCATCTTCGGAAAGTATAAGTTTTGCTGGAAACATTTTCATAACAACTTTTTGGAAATAGTTTAAAATTCATTCTTTGGAGATAGATAAATCGTTTATACCTAATTTCTGGAACTAGTGCAAAACTGATTCCCATGGAAATACTTCCAATATTTTTTGCTGGGTTTCTATAATGTATTTATTTTAAATTTTCTACTACTTTTTCTCTCTTCCTCTTTATTTTTTCAATACTATGTCCATATTTTGAATCGATCCCACTAATTATTTACAAGTTCGTTCCATGATGAAGAAACAAAAATAAAAAATGGTTTCCCGTTACATCCCAAATAGGGATTAGGAAGAGCTTATCACAACCAGTGAGCTGTGCGTGTTGTAGTTTTATTGGGACCTACAGTTTTACTCCGGTTCCGATTGGTATTTTGAGAAGCTTTTTTATGGCTAAATACTCGTTAGTGTCGCAGTCACTATGCGAGGTGACCGCCGTCGAAAGAAATTGATGGTGGTCAGAGCAAGGATCGAACCCACGTTCTCATGCACAAGAGCCGGGCACACTACCATCGCACCACCGACGGCCAATGATGAAAATTGATGAAAACAAGTTCATCGTTACCTATTTCCCACGGCGTTTTGCATGGGTTACATAGGGGTGGGTAAATAAGAACTCTGTTGAAACCGCTGAGTTGAAAGGGATTCTCTTCAGGCGCAGTTCTGGACAGAAAAACTCTTTCAACATCTTTAAAGTACGTAACGGTCTCCATTGACCGTAACATTGGGACCAATTTCTTCTAACCACCAAGGTCCTATAATACAGCTTGGTGAAACTGCACTCCACACTGTGACTCGAACTGAATGAAATTCCGTCTCATTGAGTATCTGTGGGATAGGATCAGTTCATATTCGACAACTATGTTTATTAAGGTTGCCCATTAGATCCGATCAACATCTCAACCACCATTTGATTGATTCCAAGTGAATCTGCTGCGTTCAGTTTGCTTGTTATTTGAATTTAATAAGGCAGTAAATTTAAATCCATATGCAGAATTGTATATCAGCAGATAAACTCCTTTTCTAAATACTAGGATTGTCTTGTATGACTGCTGCTACAGCAGCAATAGTTTCGAAACTGATTATTTAAACAGAAACAAATTTATTACGTTTTTTTTAGTAGCAACGTTCAACAGCCACCCTGTAGTTGAGGATGTAAATATGTACCACACATGAGGCAAATTAATTATATGACAATTATAATTTGTGGTTTAATTTGAATTACCTATACAAATGCAAATTCAAAAAATGTAAATTCCATTGTCTATTGTACTTGTTGTCAAAGCATATCCTTCATATCTTGGTTTTCAAATAGTTTATACAGTACAGGTTTATGAATTTGAAAGTACACGAGGCAATGCCTATCGAAGCCACAAACCACTAAATATAAAGTACTTTGAAAACAGAAGTCAATCAAATTCAAAACAATTGAAAGCATTCAATATTTCAGTACAATTGGCCTCCGATTCCGCAACCCGCATTTGCAGTGCCTTAGGAAATGGAAATTCAAAATTGTTTCATTGTCATTGCCAGAAATTGGCAATTCGTTTGCATTTGCATTAGATAGAAATCCAATGGAATCACAATACTGGTAAATACCCATTTTTGATTGAAAATACAAAAAAAAAATACAAATGAAAATTGTGGTCCAAAATTAGGTTATTTTGGCGATTGGATAATTAAGCAATTTTTTAAAAAATAGTCTACTATATGAATGGAAATGTCGGTATTTTGTGCTTGTTTCGATGCAAATACGAGGGCGAATCAATAAGTCCGTGACTTTTTGAATGAACCACAGTTTTTGTTTGAAAACAAAAAAATTATGTTTCAACATAATCTCCTTTTAGCTCAATACACATATGGCCAGTTTCACAGTTGAAAATTCTCTATTTAAATGTACTTTAAATGCACGATGCTTGTCATTTAATATGAAAATTTTCTGTGAGCTTTTAAATTGAGCTTTTAAATGACGAGTGTGAAACTCGCCCTTAGTCCAACGTTTCTCCAATTTTTGCATACCATCCAAAAAATAGGATTTTTCGAGGTCCATCAAATAGGCATTTGTTTGATCAATAATTTCATCGTTGGAGCTAAATCTCTTTCCACCGAGCCATTTATATATAATATGGTGGATGAGGTACCAATTCGTAGCCCAATTCAACAACTCCAAACAATCCTTTGAAGTTGTCACACGATTACGTTTATGGTCAATTGAGAGCAAACGCGGCACCCATCTTGCAGGCAGCTTTCTTAAACCCAAGTGATTATTTAAAATCGAAACCACACTGCCATATGAAATGCCTATGGCATCAACAATCTCACGCACGTTTACTCTTCTTTCTGCCAACACCATATCGTGGATTTTTTCGACATTTTCGGGTGTATTGACTTCAATTGGCCGTCCAGAACGTTCTGCGTCATTTGTACTTGTGCGACCACAACGAATGTCAGTAAACCACTTATCAATAAGTACCATTGAAATCGATGGTGCAGAGTCCCCATAGTATTTATCAAGCTTTTCCGTGGTTTGATTGACGGTTTTTTTCGAAAAAAATAATGTTTAATGAGCACTCGTAATTCACTTTTATCCATTTTTACAAAAATTTATATTCTGAACAGCTGTTAAACGCAAAGTAAATAACGAAATTTGCTCAAAATTTGACAGTAGTCTACTAACAGGTGGTATTTGATGGGAGCAGTGTTGCATTTCATATAACTACGAGCTAAGTTCGAAAAGCCACGTACTTATTGATCCGCCCTCGAATAACGTGTGTTTGGAGCTTACCTCAAATATAGTATACTTGTGTACAAACACATTGTGTTGGCTATTCAATATTATATGTTTGAGACACAATCAGTTGTATTTGTAATACAAATACAGGTGTGTTTGGTGCACTGTTTACTTAATTGTTTTTGTGGCTATGCTCTGTCGAGAGCAAAATAATAAAAGAGCGTCAAAGAGAGACTCTTCTCAGCATAAGTTAATGTTTTTGCATTATTCTTTCAGTCAGTCATTCATAAATATTCCTGTATGGATGTGTAAATGAATTGAGTGTTTCCTATGTTGATTGATCTGTTGCGTTTTATGTTCAAACAAAACAATCGATCGATAGCGACAAAAACAATTCGTCAATAGATCGTTTAAGAGGAAACACGCAAATGCTTCGGAGTTAGTATATGCATGTTTGGGATAAAACACGCAAGTAGACATGATAATGTTTGCATTCAAATATACGTAAGTTTAGGATTTGCAAATATATGAATATTTGGAGTTTTTTCCATTCATACACATGGTTCCTGCAGAATGTGTTTGAGCACGAAATAAATGGTGCCCTTATTTTTGGTAAAAAAAAAATCAAGATGCATGGATTCATTTGTTTACAAGTATTTATTTATTAACAAAAATTTATTTCAAATTCACTTTTTACACTGGCTTTTAGTTTTTATTTATACATTCTTTAATTTTTTGAGAGATGATTTCCATTAGGGCTTAAATTGTACTCTCTGGTGCCATCCCTACGGGAAATGCGACCGGTAAAGAACCAGTCACGTGATAGGTCCATTAGTGATAGTGGCCGGTCCCTGTATCGTCCCTTTTGTATGAAAAGAACCGGTAACTTTAACATGGCTTTGTCATTGGAGGTGACAATTGACACTCTTTAGATACCTTGTGATATATCAACGTTCTGATCTAAAACAACCCATCATAGAATAAGTTCCAATTGAACCCGTCTCGTTTATTTTCGGACTCGTTTATTTTCGATCGAGTAGGTCTCGTGGGTCCGATCCATTTAGTCAATCTCCAATTTCCTTTTTTTAGTCCAGCCCTACCAATGGCAGCTAAGCACAATTGACTCGTCTTTAACACATTGGAACTAGTTTGCAGACATATCCCCTTTTCACGTATCTCAAGACAGGTACCTTTAGACAATTGCACACCACATTTCCCGTAGGGATGTTAGTGCTTGTAGATACGTCTTTCTTCCTTTCGTAGCCTTTAAATGTCGCCAATGCTTAAGACCAATATCTTTCGATCGGACGGAGTTCTGGACAGTTAGGTGGGTTTGCCTCCTTTGGTACAAACACTACATTATTGTTTTGGTACCAGTCAATAGCTCGTTTGCTGTAATGGCAAGATTCGAAATCGGCCCAAATTAATGTTAAATGTAATTTAATGTTAATGTAGTGTTTGTTAAAAATGGAAGAAGTTGTTTTTGCACACATTCTATGACATACACCTCAGTATACATTGTGACAGTTGTAATGAATGAGCTGCTCCTTTATCCATAAGTGCAGATGGCTTGCCACACCAAAAATGTCTTCGGGAACTTCGTCTTTTTTTCAACTCTGTACTCTTCTGGAATATTTCCTCTACTATCTGCAATTATAACTCCTGGTCAGGTAGCTGTATAAAGTCGGACAGAATGTACATAGGTTTCATCATCCAGTACACAGCAACGATAATTTGGAATGAAATTTCTTTATAAATTTCTTGCTCGCAGTATTCAAGATGTATCTATTACAGCTGATTTCAATTTTTTCTTGTCGTTGTGGTCCGACCTTGTCAAATGTTGTTTATACCAATTCCAAGATGTATCTAATACAGGTGGTAGCGTTAAAATAGCAGACGAAATTTTTTCTTGTCTTTGTTGTTATTGCCGAAAATTACAACAATTCCTCCTGATATAACCAGAAATAAATACATCGATCGACTGAATTTGACAAGGTCGACTCCTGAAATAAAAACAAAATACCTTCAATTTCTACTGCTTCTACCTTACTTATTTTGTATTGGTTCTGAATTTTTTTGGAATTTCTATCAAGCACTTTTTGAACATTGTAAGTTTTAAGACCTGCCTCTATTTTCACTTTTCTTACCAAATTGGTCTTCTGAGCATTTTTCTTACTGATACGTTTGGATTTTTCTTAAGAATGTCTAATATTTTTTTTGCCTTCCCGACGTCTGAAAAGCCCTCTTTTCTGCTACATCCAGATTTTCTATCGATCGTCAGGAGTTCCTTATATTGTTTTATAACTCTAGAAACTGTATTTCGGGACATCCCTGCCATCCCAGCAACTGTTTTTTTATGGATGTTGAAAATTTTAATTATCTTTTCGCGAACTTTTTGTTGGATCTCGATTTAAAAAAAACTAAAGGAACGATTGACGTTATATTAAGCACGTGGTTTTTGATGGCAATGAGATCTAAATACATTACAAACAAGTTGTAAGCCTAAAAGTATGCACCATTTATTTCGTACTCACTCCTTAGGCTTTTTTCATCGTATACAAACCCTCTTAAAATCCAAAAAATGGTCTTTTTGTCGATGGAACTCTCTGCTTCCGTATAGAAGTTATTTGTTGATTTTTCAATAGTTTTCTAATTTTATTTGAAAAGAGGTAAACAAAATCGAAATGTCGAAAGCAAACGTCGAATTTGTACCAACACAAAAGACGATTCCAATATTTTCCTACACAAAGTCCGTTAGTCGAACGTCGATTTATTGATGATTATTATTTAATTAAAAAAAACGATTCCATACTTTTACTTGCTAAAGTTCCTTGAAAACAAAACTTGAACATTCCTTTAAGTGATTAGCGAGAGCTTCTTATAATCACTGAGGTATGCGAGTTTTTCTTTTCTACACTTTGTTAAGGATCTACACGTTTTACACCGATTATAATTTTTTTTAAAAATTGTCAGGGTTAACTCGCTTGGTGAAATAAAAACTGGCAAAAAGGTTACAAAAGTATCAATATTCAATGAAAAAAGAGTTACAATCGCGTCACGCTAATGATGAGTTGTAAATCAAGTATTCTGTTTTCGGTGAATTTTGGTTGGGATTTTCTTTCTTGCTTTGTGCGTCGAGTATTCTTAAGGTGGAACGACAGTTATAAGCGTTGAATGCTAATTAATAATGTTAACACATTTCTCCCCACCAAACACTAACTTGGTGGTACCAGAGTTACGGCTGTTTATTCTAGAATTCAGTTAAAGGCTTTGTGATTGTGTGTGTGTGTGTCGTTGTTATAGCCAATGTTTATATGACTATAAACCCAAATAACCTGTTAATGAATGGATTTGGGTCAAAATATGTCACACATATTTGGAATGCTTCGTTTGTTGCCCAGCTTGTATGTGCCAAGAACATTTGAATCAATTTGTGAAATTCGAAAATAGTTTTCAAGTTGTTTCTTTCTCACAAAATTCATAAAATCAAGTATTTTCGGAAATTCTTGCAAAAAGATTCCATTACAATTTCACCATAAGGGTTTGGTCGGTTGGTCGGTCATCAAAGCGAAAGTAAACAAAATATGACTTTACGTTTCTTTTGCCCATTATTAGTATGACTATTTTTGTCATTATACTTTATCACGTTTGTCTGTTATTTTGTTAGAAGAAATTATACGCAATTAATGTCACGGCTTTGTGTTCATGTAATTGGAGATAGCGGCTGTAAGATGGTGTTCCAAGTGTCAACTTTCTTATGAAAACAAAAAAAATGTTAAAAAATAAAAAAATTCTATGATTCATCAGTTGACCGGTTAATTGTAAAACTAATACAAACTTTCATTTTTTGTTTGCTGTCAGATTCGTAATCATGTGTGTAATGATATGTGTTATTAATGTTTCAAATGTTGAAAATATATTATTTATAATAAAATAGTATTATTAAAATATTCGGTCTGTTTTTTACAACTCATAGATTTTACATTTTACCCAGTCAACATTCTGAATCCGAAAAGAGTAAAAAAGAGTCTCAGGACGTTCCAAAAATATATGAATAAGAGTGTTTTTGCATCTGAATGTGTGTTATTTTATTACTCATAAAAGGGGCATAAGTATGAACCTGGGAATTTAATTTCCTTCTTTTTTAAAAGAATTTTTGAAATCAGTTATTTATGAGTTTTTTTTTTGGAATCATAAAAGAATCATCTATCTGAGTGTTTTTATGCTTTTTAGAAACTATTCTGACTAAATTTTAAATCATTTCAGATTCTTTTATGGTACTTTTCTGAATCATTTTAAAGTTGTTTAAAGATCATTTTAGAATGCTCTAAAATCAATCCCGATCTAGTTATATATAAATAAAACCAGTACATAAATTTCAGTCGGGAGAACTGACTTAATCATACCTCACCCTAAGTCATCCGTTTCATGGGAGTTCTGTTAAAAACGCACATACTCAAAAGTGACCATATTCATATTGCCCTAAATATTGTTGAATACCCAAATTAGTTACGATCCTAAGTGGTTTTGGGGAATTTTTTTCCCTTCCAATATTTATGTATATGTGAGGAACAAAAATGGGCATGGCAAGTTGTTGTCAAAATTTTGATCAGTACCAAATTTTATTATGATCGTTTATGATTTATTGGAGATATCGAGTTGCCAAACCGCAAATACGCCTAACTTTTGAAACTGGGCGTGGCACAATAGTCAGTTATTGATTTTACAGTAGCTTTTAGCAATATATAGCCTAGTACCGAATTTTATTAAGATCGATTGCAGTTTACGAGAGTTATCGTGTCGATCAGCCGGTTATCCGTCGAAATTTTGTATGGGAGGTACCAGAATGGGCGTGGCAAAACAGCTTATTTTCTATAGGAGAAGTTTATTTGACTAAATATTGACTAGTACAAATTTTCATAAAGATTGGTTCCGTTTTGCGGGATTTCTCGTGCCGAACAACCAGACGGCCAAACAACTTTTGTATGGGAGGTACCACAATGGGCGTGGCAAAATCACCCTTGTTTTAGTCGGTGATTGGCGTTTGATAACGTGAAGCCTTATCCTAATTTCATTAAGGTCGGAAGTGTTTCACGCGATTTATCGCATTGACAACACTGACGAACACCCTGTTTTGTATGGGAGGTACCAGAATGGGCGTGACAATCTCGCCCATTTCCTCCAGGTTATTAACCGGTGTGAGAGTTGAAGCTAATCATATCTACCAGAAGAAAGGTTTGAAAGAACTATGATTTTGTGCTAAATGTGTCGATTTGTATGGGAGGTACCAGAAGGGTCGTGATCAAAACGCCCATTTACAATCCCAAACTCAATATTGGCAAATAATAGTCACTGACAAAATTTCATTGTGATCTGTAAAGATTTACGGCAGTTATCGTGTTGACCAGCCAGCCAGCCAGCCAGACAGACGGACATGGCTCAAACGTCTTAACAATTCCTAAAACGAATTTCGTCCAAAGATACTAAGGGTCTAATATGGCTCCTTCTATGTGTTACATTTTTTTACGTATTAAATGATATATACCCCCATCCCTATGGGTGAGGGTATAAAAAACAAAATAATTCGTTCGTTCGCTATTCGTTCTTTCGCGCTCGCTCGCTAGCGCATCATACCATTGCGCGTCAGCGAGTTATAATACCAGAGTTTAAAAACTTGCTCTTGTGTTTTAGTTTTAAAATTGCGATTGAGGTGAATTAAAATTGTGAGCGAGATGAAAATTGAGTTCGCTCAAAATTTATTGTTTGATGAGCGAACAGAAAAAGGGGAGCTCCGTACTATGTTTTAAATACATTGGGCTTTGTTGTGTAGTTGGACTCGGAGTCAGAATTCAGAATATTAACCCCAACTCCATAAATAAACCAATCGTGTTATCAGTGTTCCAGAAACGCAAACTTCGTTTGTTTAAATATCCGTTCAGATGCAAATCTCGACCGAAAACCGTATACACACTCACAGAAAAATTCGGTTGAGACAGCCGAATTTGCCGTAACCGAATTGAGAGGTTGTCACAACCGAATTAGAGGTTGGCACAACCTCATCGGAGGTTGACACAACTTCATTAGAGGTTGACAAAATATCATTAGAGGTTGACACAACCTAATTGGAGGTTGACACAACCTCATCGGAGGTTGACACAACCGAATGAGAGGTTGGCACAACCTCATTAGAGGTTGACTCAACCTCATTAGAGGTTGTCACAGCCGAATTAGAGGTTGGCACAACCTCATTAGAGGTTGTCACAGCCAAATTAGAGGTTGTCGCAGCCGAATAAGAGGTTGTTACAACCGAATTTAGATACTGTCATAAATGAATTATTAAAGTTTTTTTTATTATTAAGTGATGATTTATTTTCTTGTATTTTTATAAATGAATTAAAAAGCGAGAAAATGAAGTCATATATATGGGGTAATCTATATATGTAGAATACTACATTTAATGTACATGCCTCTTCCAACCTTTATTGAAGTCCCGGCCATCATGGGACACCGCACTAATTCAGACGTGTTGTATCGGTTGCTCTAGGCCCAAAGCCGTTTGTATCCAGACTACCGCATATATATCTGCTGTTGATGTTTGCTTAAATAACATCTGCAAAATAATACGGTTTAATACAAAATACATTTTACTTACCTTTTTAAAATAATATTTGATTATAAAATTTTAAACGTCAGATTTTAAATACATCGAATTATGTTGTGGTAACCGAATTGAAAATGAATTCGGTTGTACCTACAGAATTCATGAGAAATCCGGTTACAGCAACCGAATTGACGCCAAATTCGGTCGTTGCAACCGAATTAAGGCTAGATTCGGTTATTGCGACCGAATTGAACCAAATTCTATAGTTACAACCGAATTAATGTCAAATTCTGTTACTACAACCGAATTGAGGTTGGTTAAGACCAGCTTCGGTTACCCCAACCAAATCTGGTACCAATTTCGGTTGTTGCATCCGAATTAATTTGAAGTTCGGTTGTTTCAACCGAAATTTTAAAAAATTTAGTTGACTGGGCGAATATAATTTGAAGATTCAGTTGTCACAACCGAATCAATTATGAAACGAGGTTGATTCAACCGAATTTCGGTTGTGGAGACTAAATTCGGTAGTAACAACCTCAATCCGGTTGTGGCAACCTCAATTCGGCTGTGGCAACCTCAATTCGGTGGTAACAGCCGAATTTACGGTTGCTACGACCTCTTTTCAAACAATTAGTTCTCTGAGTGTAGCATCGTTGAGGTTCTGGATAGCGTGAGCATAGTTTAAACGTGGTTGACGATCTACAGGCAGTAAGGGAAGATCTTCAAGTCTTCCATCAAAATGCGCTGCAAAGGTGAATGTGTATTGCCCAATTGCGTGGATGTCAATTGGTCATCTAGTCGACTATGACAGCTCAATCGCGACATCTTCAGTCACAGCGGCGATATTCTCATCGAAACGAGTACTAGAGGCCAAAATGCGCCATTTCTATCACGTGTTTTTCCCGACTCTTGGGTTGGGGTAGGGTGGCTGGGAAATCTCCGAACTATTCCACAAAAAAGTAGTCCCGAGTATACCGCGTCCTTGTGGCTAATAACGCTCTATTGCTTGCCGATATGTATACTGTATCTGTTTACTTCACAAATATCGAAACATAATTGATAGTTACCGTCATTTGCAAAAGTTACTACATCTTCCTATAGGGTGATTCATTCTGGGCCACCCGTAATAACACTCAAATGACATGCAAAAATCGACAACATTTCAATACACTTTCACAAAAATCAGTTTCTTCGCATAAACCACAGCTTCGTTGCAACAAGGCATGTGTTTTTTTTAATATTTAATGCTGGAATTATTAACGCTATTTTAAGAAAATTATGATATAACTAAGAGACTGAAAAAACAATTACAAACTGAAAATGTGCCCACAAAATTCTTAAATATGCGTTATTTCAAAATTATCTTACTTACTTACTTCTCCGGTCACGAACAACCCCGAGGGGTCAGGGACCTTACAAAACAAAGATAACATATTTCGCCAACCAGTTCGATCTTTTGCCTTATCTCTCCAGTTGGCAATACCAAGTGTACGCAGGAATTCGTCAACCTGATCCTTCCCCCGGAGTCTTGGTCTTCCTATTTTTCGTTTTCCTTCGAGTTCGGTTTCGAAAACCCTTCGAGCTGGTTCGTCTTCATTCATTCTACTGACATGGCCTAGCCAGCGCAATCGTGATATTTTGATCCGTTTAACTATGTCAATGTCAGGATAAAGCTCATACAGCTCATGGTTCATGCGTCGCCGATACTTGCCGTTGTGCACTATAGGGCCACACATTTTTCGGAGTATTTTTCTCTCGAAGACTCCTATAGATGTTTCGTCCGCTTCCGATAATACCCAGGATTCTGCCCCCATAAACCAAGACAGGTTGAATGAGAGTCTGCTACAGCTGGACTTTTGTTACTCGAGAGAGGGCTTTATCTCTAAAGTGCTTGCTTACCCAGCCCAAAATAACATCTATTCGCAAGCACAATTCTCCGCTTGATCTCAAGGCCGGCGTTGTTGTTTTTGTTTTGTTGAAAATCTGGTCGTTTGTCGATTTTCCAGGCCTAAAGCCACACTGATATGGTCCAATCAGGTCAGCGATAATCGGTTTTAGTCTTTCGCACATTATGCTTGATAGAACCTTATATGCTATGGATAAAAGGCTTATTCCACGGTAGTTGGCATAGAGACTCGGGTCAACTTTTTTAAATGTGGGACATAGTACACTGAGACTCCAATCGCTGGGCATGCATTCATCTAACCAAATTTTGCTAATGAGCTGATGCATGCACCTTATCTGCTCATCGCCGCCAGCCTTAAACAGCTCCGCCGGTAATCCATCGGCTCCTGCGGCTTTATTGTTCGTAAGCCGGGCAATAGTTGTTCTGACCTCGCCTTGGTTACGAGGGGGGCAATCGACGTCGTCGTCCAAATTTATATCGATTGTCTCGTCATTGGATATCTCAGGTACCAATAGCGCAGAGAAGTGATCTCTCCATATTCCCAACATACTCTGCACATGACTTTTTCGTAGAATTTTCGGGCTTCGTTATTCCTTCTGTATGTCTCAATTTTCTCACTCTCGCGCTTTCTCCACTGCCGTTTCTTACGCCTAAAGAGACGGTTTACCTCCTTTCTTTTCTCTATACCGCTCAGTCATAGCTAGCGTTGCAATTGACTGAAGCATTGCCATGCATGCAGCGTTCTTTTCATCATTTGCAATGCGACACTCTTCATCGTACCATGGTTTGTTGTGAAGCGGTTTTCAAAACCATGTACGGTTGTTGCGGCAGTTTTTATAGAGTCGGAAATGGGTTTCCACTGCGCTTCAGGATCGTTATCGGCAGGAGGTGGGTTCTGTACCAAAAGTTGCGAGATCCTCCTTGAGTAGGCTGTGGTTACCTCTGGTAATTGCAGCTTTCCGATGTCCAGCTTCCTCTGCTTCTGGTTTCGTACGATTTTCGCTCTACTTAATCTTGTGCGAACCTTTGCTGCTACCAGGTAGTGATCAGAATCAATGTTAGCTCCTCTGATCACTCGTACGTCCATTACACTGGACGAGTGCCTTCCATCAATTACCACGTGATCAATTTGATTCTTCGTTCTTTGATCAGGGGATACAAATTCAAAATTATCAGTAATGCAAAAAGATTGAGACAAAATTTCCGTTGTATGCAGATTCAGCGATATTAAGGGCGGCTCAACAAGTCCGTGACTTTTCGAACTTCCCTCGCAGTTATATGAAATGCAACACTGCTCCCATCAAATACCACCTCTTAAGATACTACTGAGCAACTTCCGTCATTTACTTTGCGTTTAACAGCTGTTCAAAACATACAACCTCGTCCATTTTTTTAAAAATTGTCTTTATAAATTCTTTATTTAAAGAAAATAAAAAAAAAATAAATGGTTCCCATTACATCCCATGAAGGAATCAGGGAGAGCTTATCACAAACAGTGAGCTGTGCGCTTTCTAGTTTTATACTCACTGATTGGGACCTACAGTTTTACACCGGTTCCGAGCGGTATTTTTGAGAAGCATTTTCATGGCTAAATACTCGATAGTGTCGCCGTCACTATGCGAGGTGACCGCCGTCGAAAGAAATTTTAAGTTGGTCAGAGGCGCGCATACTACCCATTGCACCACCGACGGCCTTATTTAAAGACGTCAACCAATTATGTTCACTACTTTTTCTACTGGCCCCATTTATAGTATATAATTATCCGTCAGTGGCCGTCGGTGGTGAAATGGCTGGTATGCGCGGCTCTTGTGCATGAGAACGTGGGTTCGATCCCTCCTCTGACCACCTCACATTTCCTTCGACGACGGCCACCTCGCTTAGTGATGGCGACACTATCGAGTACTTAGCCATGAAAAATCTTCTAAAAATACCGTTCAGAACCGGGGGAAAACTGTAGGTGCCAATCAGTGAGTGAATAATTAGAAAGCACGCAGCTCACTGGTTGTGAGAAGCTCTCCCCAATCCCTTCATGGGATGTAATGGGAAACGGCTTTTTTTTTAATTATCCTCATTATGGATATTTCCACTCAAACCGTGTAATCCCATGTAGATAAATAGGGTTTTCCCCATCACATCCCATGAAGCTCACCCCTTTCTCACAATCAGTGAGCTGTGCACTTCCTATTCTTTCATGGCTAACTACTCGACAGTGTCGACGTCGTCGAAAGAAATAGAAGGCAGTCTGGGCAGGATCAACTTAGCTTGCACCACCGACGGTCATAACGCCATAAACACAGAATTAACTGGTGTAATTTAAACGTAATGAATGGCAACAACATAACAAAAACGTGCATCATTTTGAATTGTTTTAAAGACAACAACTGTCGAAGATGTGCTAATTTACTTTTAAATAATGTCTTACACTTTTACTCATTCGAGGTATTTGTAATCAACACTTTTGCAGGCCATTCATCCATTTAAAGGGAAATCAATGATCTGCCATTAAGCGAAAGTTTTATCTAAAACAAAACGTGGTCAGATAAGAAACCAAAGCTCAACTACAACCGCGGCAGCAGCACCAGAAGTGCAACTATAACAACATCATGATCATACATAAAACGACGCGAATGCTGATCTTAGGACTAACGATGTTACTACTGTGCGTCGCAGTGCCACCGATAGCAGCGCAAGACGATTCACTGGCCGGTAGTTTTCTATCCGGTCTTTTGGATACCATAACCAGTACCGCAGATTCTAAAGATTGTCCAGGTGTTTGTGTCCACACACTGGCTACACTTATCTGCTACGAGGTATTGGAAGATGTGCCCTGTCCATCACCCAGCATGAAATGTTGCATAGAAAGTGCCCCATCGAAAAATGTTACATTGTCCAACACCAGTAGCAGTACGACTACTACAACTACATCGACGACGACAACAAGTACCAAGCGTCCCACTACGGCGACTACAAAAGTGAAGCCAACTACAACGACTACGCATAAACCGAAAACCACACAAAAGAAACCCACCACGACGGCGGCTAATAAGACTACCACTAAAAAACCAACCACGACCACAACGACAGCAGCGGCCGCCACTAAGAAGACGGACAAGGAAAAGAATGAAGATGAAAAATCAAGTAAGTTTAAAATGCAAGTTGGTGCAATTTGTAAATTGGCGAAGTAGTTGTGTTCCATAATAAAGAAAAGATTTTGGGAAAAGGCATATTTTATTAAGAAACTGGAAAACATTATCTAGCCTTTTTACTAGAGAACAAATAGAAGACAATCTTTTTCTTGATATCTTTTCAAACATTGTGTTCATTTTCGAGAAAATATTAACATTTTAAATGTTTCCTTATTTTCCTTCAGCAGAAAATTGTATTGGTGTCTGTGTCGCCGATAGAATAGCCGAATACTGTGAAGCCTATTTGACCAGCAGTGGATTGTGCAAGGAAGGAACCAAGTGCTGTGTTTCCTTAGATGACTATGCCAACTCGAAGTTGCCTAAGGACATCTATATACCAGCAAGTAAGTTAACATTGTAGAGCCAAAATACTTCATAGTCTAATGATGCCACCACTTCTCTGTCTCTCTCTCTCTCTATCTGTCTCTTCAAGAACACATGACCAATTTGAATAGTCAACAAAATAAAACTAAAACTGCAAGTTCTACCAAAACTGCGACAGCTACGAAAGCGTCAACAACATCAACTACCACAACGACCAGCACTACTCCCGAACCGGCTCGTACCAAAATCATTAGCAGCAGTTCTAGCCCAAATAAGCCTGCTAAACACAAGAAAGCTCAACCTACGGCCGCAACAACCACAACTACTGAAGATCCAATCGAAGAGGAGGAGGAGAACGAAGAGCAACAGGATGATGAAGACTCCAGTAACCCTAATGAGAAAACAGAGAACTCCAACGGCCAGGTGTTGAAAGAATGTGAAGGCGAGTGTATGAATGGAATTCTGGCAATATTTTGCGATGATATCGATGCTGATGCATTCTGCCCGAACGAAGGTAGTTGCTGCATAACAGGTACTCAGGCGCAACCTACTTCGCCAGCCACCAAAGTGCATCCCACAAAACCATCAACGAAAATTTCATCGAAACCTCCTTCTAAACCCGTGCTAAAGCAACCTCCCCCACCACCGCCTTCCCAATCCGGAGGAAATGACCTATTCTCTCAAATTTTATCGTTTGCCGAAAATACTTTGGGTGGCACCGGAGGACCTCCTGCTCCTGCTCCCACTTCTCAAGCGCCTCCCAGAGTTCCCAGATGTCCAGGTTTCTGTTTGCTCAACATTATGGCTGCATTCTGCGAGAGACCTTCAATTTTAATTTCAAGTCCCACCACTTGTTCTAAGGGTTCTGTTTGCTGCGATAACTCTCGCGCTGGATCACCAAAACCTCCACCACAAGTTCGATATCCTCCCACACCATCACCTCTACCACCTCCCACACAGCCACCTTATGTGATACCGAATACACCATTGCCTGATCCAAGAGAAGAATGTCCTGGATCGTGTATTGTTAGTTTACTAAGTTTCACCTGCTTCAAAAATGCAGAGATGACAGATTTGTTTAAATGTAAACGTTCTGGACAAACATGTTGTGCCCCCAAGAGTAAAATCTTGGAAAGACAGCAGTTCCAGACACGTAATGACACAGCCTATGGTCATTATCCACCACCACCGCCTCCACAATTGGGTGTTCCACAATATCCACCACAGTCTGCTTATCCACCACCCCCACCTGCTTACATGCCAACACAACCACCACAATTGCAGCATCATCATTATCCACCTCCACCACCAATGCAAGTACCACCACAGCAGTCAAGTTACGATTACTCCCTCTATGGTCCTGGAATTGGTAAGTTACAAATATTATGAAGATCAATTTTGGATTTCGGTCGTAGCAAAAGGAGTTTCAAATTATATTACTCTCTGCCTGAATTCGTATAGAAAATGCATGTCTAAATTGGCATAAGCTTTCTTTTCATCTGCAATCCATAGCTCATATGTACTTTATTTACAGCTCAAAACCAGCCTGGCTTAGCTCCCCAATATCCTCAACATCAGCATATTCCCAGCACTACGCCCACCACAACGACCACCACTACCACAACGACAACAACTCCTCGACCCCATGTCTATTCCAAATATGTTTGTGGCGTTAAAGGTACTCTACGCACTGGACGTTCATCTCCAGCTTTATCTTTGGTTTCATATGTTCGGGCCAAGTATGGTGTCCATCGGCAATCGCGACAACTGAGCGAAGCTTCTTACCCCATGCCCACGGGAATGCAGAAAGTTAGTGAACGCTTAATCTTGGGTTCCGATATTGTGCCCATCCAAATTCACAACGATAAATTGGGTGATTTAATACAAAATGAAGCTACAAACTATAATCAAGTTCGATCATATCCAGATAACTTCCCTTCGACTGTATTCGCACAACCCTACTATGGTAACTTTACATCGGGACGGAGACGTGCTCGTGTAGTGGGCGGTGAAGATGGCGATAATGGGGAGTGGTGCTGGCAAGTTGCTTTGATCAATTCCATGAATCAGTATTTGTGTGGTGCAGCCTTAATAGGTACCCAGTGGGTATTGACGGCGGCCCATTGCGTCACGAAGTAAGTTAAATATATGTATGAGGCTTTCCATACAAAGTCATCGAACAACTAATTTAGCGGGAAAGAAGACAGCACGCTTATTGATTGCTTGGAATATAGAGTTGTATTGTGTTTCTATCTCTTTACAGTATTGTCCGATCTGGTGATGCTATTTATGTGCGCGTAGGTGATTATGATTTGACTAGAAAATATGGCAGCCCTGGAGCCCAAACATTGAGAGTAGCCACCACTTATATTCACCACAATCATAACAGTCAGACATTGGATAATGACATTGCATTGTTAAAATTACATGGCCAGGCCGAATTAAGAGATGGCGTATGTCTGGTAAATATGAAACTACATTCTCGCCGTAAACTCTCTTGATTTTAATTAAAAAATCCAAAATGTTCAATAGGTTTGTCTACCCGCTAGAGGTGTGAGTCATGCTGCCGGTAAACGCTGTACAGTAACCGGTTATGGATACATGGGAGAAGGTAGGTTGCTAGTTTTCTAAACCCTTTCAGGACTACGATTTATTTTGAAAATCAGGATAATATTGTTAAAAAAATCGTATTCTGAAAGATTGGGCTAAAGTTGTATGTGCTGGATACACAAAACTTCTAAATCCTTTTTGTGAACTGTCAAATAAGATTCCAATGTACATCTACTGGGGGGAGATAATCCCAATAATTATTTCTGGAAAGATATAGAAAGTTTGATTGGATGTTTTGTCTCGATAGTTGTCGTAGAGTGTAGGAAATTGCGGCTTCCAGGAAAGAGTATTTGTATATAACTTTGAATTGTTTGATGTTAATAGCTCTGTTCCCGTACGTACTATAACTTACTAGTTTTAACAATTTTACGACTTTTACTTCAAAAAGCGTTCCCGTAATCAAAAAAATAGTAACAATAGTAAGACAATTTAAGAGATAACAGAAAAATATGGCGTACTCTTTTACAAGTTTTTAAAAAATTTTACTCGAAGAATTTTACCCTTAGATTAGCATACTAGACATCCACCAACTCGGTCTAGAATTGTTGACTGAAGGGAATCGAATGTCTGGAAGTTACAAGTTTCAACGCCAAAAGAAGAATCCCGTTGCTGAGGTTTGATAAACATTTGCGTACCAGAGAATGACTACATGTACACACAGTAAAAGTATACACGTGTATGAGGGTTGAATTTTATGTTTCGGGATTTGGCAACCCTAGTGTTGCAATCTGGGAACTGACACCTCTATCGTAAAGTTGGAAATTTTTGAGGTTATGCGTACTCAGAACGTTTTGACATACGAGCGCTATTTGTGTTGTTGACAGTAACTTAAAAGATTCATCTCGGCCCAAAAATGGAATTAAATCGTGAACATTTTGGTGCGATTATTTTTTACAACTTTCGACGTGGATTAACTCAGCGGCAGTGCATGGATGAACTTAATTCAATTTTTGGCGATGAAGCTCCATCAAGGACCATGGTATGGTGAATTCAATCGTGGTCGTAGTTCTCTCCAAGATAAATTTCGTGAAGGTCGTCCAAAATCAGCTGTTGTTCCGAAAACCATTGATGCTGTGCGCGAACTGATTTTGGGAGATCGTGATGTGACCTATCGTGAGATTGAGACAACCTTAGGCATTAGTGGGACCAGCATACATTCAATATTGCATAAACATTTGGCTGTCAAAAAAATTTGTTCGCGTTGGATCCCACACAATTTGTCAATCGCTCAAAAAATTGGTCGAAAAAAATGCTCAAAAAATATGATCGCGAGACATATTGACAGGTGACATCGAGACAGGTGATGAATCCTGGATTTACGCGCATGAGCCCGAAAGTAAACAGCAGTCACCTGTATGGGTGTTTCAAGATGAGCCAAATCCAACAAAAGTTGTTCGCAAATGGTCGCCTGTTTTTTCGGAAAAACCGGACATGTCGCAACCGCAACTAGAACAACGCAGAACAGTGAATTCTGAGTGGTTCACAACCATTTGTTTGTCAGTTGTCTTCCAAGAAATCAGGAAAACCAACCGCCGAAGACGGATCACTCTTCACCACGACTGCATTTTTTGAGCACCCAAATCATCGATTTGATGGGTCATCTGCCGTATAGTCCTGACTTGGCACCGAATGACTTCTTTTTTTTCCCGTACGTAAAAAACAAACTGAGAGGTCAACGTTTTTCGACACCTGAAGAAGCGGTTGCTGCATTCAGAATACATGTTTTGGAGATACTTCAATCAGAGTGGCAAAAGTGTTTCGACAATTGGTTCAAACGCATGCAACAGTGTATAAATCTTCATGGGGAATATTTTGAAAAACAATAAAGTGATTTTCGATGATTAATATTTGTTTTTGTTCTCTAATCCCGAAACATAAAATTCGACCCTCTAATATTTTCATACATATGTAGACACATTCTCATATCGTGTACCATAAGTATTTTTCATCTCAGTTGCAACTTCTGCTACTGTTTACGATGTCGACGAATTCAGAAAATAACAAAGAATGATCGAACGAACATCAATACATATCAATGGTCAATACATTTATGATGTTCGAACCCTTGTATATCTACGTGCAAATGCACTAAACCAGGGATCGCACTTCACACATTTAGCACACGTGTACACAGTGTATATCTCCATACTTATGTATTTTTCGTACTTACGGTACGGGTATGGCAGGCACTCCATACAATTTCTACAATGAAGAATGTGTGTGGCGCACACACATCTATTGGCATGTACTGTAGTGTAAGGTATGAAAGTCGATGGGTACATGTCGTACACATATCTACATGTTTGGCCATCGATACTTAAATGGTACCGAAACTGATACTTTTGTCACTATCTGGATCGTACACGATGTGTAGTTTTCATGTGACATGCTATTTTAACGACACATATCTAATTATGCACATACATATATGCGTCAAAATGGGCGCATACATTCGGTTTATAATTTTTGCAATCAAACGTACATATGTAATTACTCGTGACATAACCTTTGTTTGTCATTAACAGCTGATTTGAATACGTGCGCTTTGTTGTGGTGCCAAAAACAGCTGATGTCACATGCATTAACACATGAAAATATAACACTTAGCAATTGAAATGTTTTCATGTATCTTATATATATGGGCTTTACACGTGTAATGTTTGAAAGGGATCAGACGACATGTGTAAATTTTGCAGTGGGAAAAGTGGAATGTCACATGGAAAAGACACATTAAGAAAATCTGAAATTTATGTAAATATCTGAACATCGTATCGTGTATGCACAAAATGAAAAATTAATGATTTTGTTCGATGTTACAGCAAAACAGCTGACTGACGTTCGATTCCTCTTCGAATACGAAAAAGTGAAATGTCAGTCGAGCGAGTTGGGTCATCTCGTATATCAGAACCGTACGCAGGATTTTCTTTAGGGGGGGGGAGGCAACTTGAAATTTAGTTAGAAAAATAGCACTTCATTCAAAAATCACCACTTAAGGAAATATTTTCGGGGATGCCGAACCCCTGCCCCCCCCCGCCTCTACGTACGTGTCTGTCGTATGTGTTAATCTACCGAGGAAAAGTTGGAAATTTATTCTATGTTGAAAATTAATTTAATATCGCCAAATAGATAGTTTTATTGCAAACAAAAACTAAAATAAATAATATAAAATCGTTGTGGTGGATTCTAGCAGTGCCGAGAATATCCTGTTGGATTTTTCGGATGGCGATTATGTTAACTATTTTTCTATTCCCGTACTTTCTTAAAACTTGGCCTCTCAAAGAGATTTTTTCATTATTCCATACTACTTAGTTTTACTACTAAAAAAGTACGGGAACAAACCTAATCACTTTAGATTTTGACAGAAGAAATGACGCAAGTGTGCATTTTTACAGCCGAAAGTAGTTGTATATTTTTATCTCTCCCTTTTCATATCAAGCGAAACACCAACATTTGTTTTGTTTTCTTAAATACTAATTCTGTCATTCATTCCTTTCTTCCTAACCAGCTGGTCCTATTCCACTGCGAGTACGTGAAGCCGAAATTCCCATTGTCAGCGATACGGAGTGTATACGCAAAGTAAATGCAGTCACCGAGAAAATCTTCATCCTTCCTGCCTCTAGTTTCTGTGCCGGCGGCGAAGAAGGCAATGACGCATGCCAAGGCGATGGTGGCGGACCACTTGTCTGCCAAGATGATGGTTTCTTTGAATTAGCCGGTCTTGTTTCGTGGGGCTTTGGCTGTGGACGTGTCGATGTGCCCGGTGTCTATGTGAAAGTTTCTTCATTTATTGGTTGGATCAACCAAATAATAAGCGTCAATAACTTATAGTCGGCTTAAATGTGTCTTAATAGAATAAGAGATATTTTGATTTTAGTGCAAAGCCCAGTGCTCATATACTTCATAAACACATATGATAAGAGTAAATTGCAATTATAAATGGAAATGGAAATTGCAGATCCCATTTATTAACCAAGGGAATTATTAGACTTGTAGTTTAGTCTCATTTTTGATTGGTATGATTCCATGACCATATGAGAGTAATCTTCGATTAAATGATTCAATTCAACTGAATGCTATTATACTTATAAATATATTTTAATATAACTATTTTATTTTCCCTGATGAAAATATTTAAATATTAAATTTTCTTCGAATACGACTGTTATTTTTATTAGTAATTTTAATATTATATCTTTCAAATGTTAGTATAATATCCTAAATACTATGAGTAATTGATTGCTACTAATGTTATTAAATCTAAAACTATGTATTATGTTTAACCATAAGGCTTCATCAGACAACTTTTGACATACGGACGAGTTATTATTATTATGAAATGCATGATTTTTTTAGTGCTATACAAAAGCAAAATACTAGAAAAAGTTAATTTGTATATATTTTAAGTAATGGAAATAAAATAAAATAAAATCAAACAAATATTGCACTGTGTTCTATGATGGCTCGGTAGATTTTGAAATTGCAATGGAAAATACATTCCAATTAAATTAAAACAAACTCAACATTCGCATTACGATATATTTATCCCATGGAAGAATAAGAAGGTTCTTACAATGAATACATGTGTATGAATTTCTTCTTCATATTGTTACGAATTTCCTTATTCGTCCTTTTTGCGTATTTTTATTCCCAATAATAAAACAAGTTACGTTTCCAATTACGATAATTACAACGGTATAAATTCCTTTTATTTTACTTACATAAGTAGTACAACAGTTTACTTTATTTTCACCACTTTAATAAGTCTTATACTTTACTATCAATTCGCGTTGCTTACTTTACGGGGTTTAATCACAAACTGAACTCTCCCTTCCAAAGACCTCCGCTATTTATACCAGCTCACCATATTCAAATATAGTTATCTCTAGCGAATTCAAGAACCATCTAGTCGTTGTTGTTGTGTTAGTTATCTTTGTAGAATCATCTCGAATGGTGGAGAATTATCTTAACTGAGGCGAATTCATGCTACTGGTTTAGCGAGCTGGTACGTTGTTACAATACATACTTTCAGGCGCAACACTAACCGCCCTGTTATTTACATAATGTTAGTATGAGCATTAAGAGCAAGCAAAAGCTTTTACTTATTCGTAACAATAGAGAATCAAATAGCTAACGATCCAAAGATAACATATTGTTACAAATTTTGTTTTATTCGCGTTAATAAAACACGGTTCGTTTTTAAAATACGAAATTTCTACAGATTTAGTTCCTTTTATTTTACTTATACAGTTTTAAATTTAATAGTTTATAATAAGTCTACATTTCAAGTTTTTACTATTACTTAACGTTGATATCGCTATTGCTGACGTAGTTATATGCAACCGTTCAGTATTGTGTTTAATCACAGACTAACCCCAAATGCCAAAGACCTCGTCGCTAGGTTCTCTAGAAAGTTCAACCTGTTTCTGGACATTTTCGTTATATCGTTAAGTGGAGATTTCTTTTCGTTTCCTGAACCATTGGTTTGCCGTTTTGAAGTCTTAACGAAGCTGCGTCGCTGCATCATTATTTGTTGTATGGGTATACTTTCAGGCGCACCATTAATCGCCCTGTTATTTACATTATGTTAATTTGGGCAGTAAACGTAGGTAGTAGGGTACTCATTCAATCGGGTTTTTTGATTAATCGTTAATCGTAAATTTCAATCTGACAAAATTAACCGAACAAAACGCAATCAAATAATTCGATTACTCGATTATTCGCATAAAGTAAAATAAAACAAAAAAAGAAAACAGTGTTCAAACATTGTACTTGGCTCATTTTTTAAAACAAAACGTAACAAAAGCAACTTCATTATAAAGTATAAAATATATGTATGTACAATTCACAAATCGTATTGCAGCAATATGAAAAGTAGTGACTTTTGGTACCAAGCCAAAATTAAAAAAAGTTTGGACCCAAAAGTGCCACGCTTTCCGGTACCTCCCATACAAAGGGTAGGGTCGCTCTGAAACCATATGGGCATTTCCAGAGAAAGTGCCACCCTATGTCACATCACGTCACCCTTGTTATTTGGTTATATTTTATGATCATGTGGTTCGATTGTTTTCTATTCTTTTCCTAAATACAGAATGTAAGTAACTACATATTTATTAAAATAAAATAACACAATCAAACAAACTGGTCCTAAAATATAAGTAATTCTCGAGAGTAACGTGATGTGACAAAAGGTTGACCTTTCTGTGGAAATGCCCATATACCTTATTGGATTGATTAATTTTTACAAAAAAAAATTGCAAAATGTAATTTTCTGACTACTATCCTTATTGTATATAGTTCGAGCAGAATCGGACCAGGTATTTTGATACCCCCATACAAAGTGACCAGTGGATCTTGAAATTTCATCAGACTATTACACCCAATTTAATGAACCAATTTTGAAACTATCAAATCTGTTCGAAATGTGTGCATATGAGTTGTTGTCATATGAGTTGCCACATTGTAGGAGTGTTTCAAGACGGACTGCTTGCCATAAACACATACTTATATTTTATTAATCGATTAATCGTTATGAATTGTTCGAGTTAATCGGTAATCGAAAAATTTAGTTATTAAAATGTTCAGTTAATTTTATAGCACGATTAATCGAATGACCGAATAAAGATTAATTGAATGGTAGTAAAAGCTTTGACTTTATCGTAAAAATCCGGTTTATGATGAAAATCGATAAAGTCTAAATCGAATATGATTTGACTATAAGATATATTCCACATAACTGAATATGTTTCCAACCGGTTCAATATTTCGTCTATTTCCGCACAGATTAATCTAAATGCCAATAGCGTTGGCTAGTCCATGTTACCAGAATGGATGAAGATGAACCAGCTTGAAAAGTTTTCGATAACGTACCCGATGGAAGCAGAAAAAGAGAACGACCAAGACTTCGCAGGAAAGACCTGGCAGAAGAATCCCTCCGTATCCTTGGTGTTACCAACTGGCGAGAAAAGGAGAAGGATAGACTCAGTTGGAGATATATGTTAAAATTTGTTAAATTTGTTTGTTTAATTAATATGTGTAAGATATCTGACCTCATGAGGTTGTAAAATAGTCAATAAAAGATAATCTAAATGTTTCAATGGGTATCTTCTAGTATGTCTTCGAATAACTTTCGCGATGGTTCTGTTTGATCTATTCTACTGACATGACCTAGCCAATGCATTTGCTCTAGATTAATTCGCTGAACTACGTCGATAGGGGATGTAAGTTTTACAGTTCGTGGTTCCGACGATGTCAATACTCCCAGTCCATATATTTTTCGGGACATTATTGAATGTAAGACTCCCAATGTTGCTTCTTCTGCTCATGAGGTGACCCAGGTGTCTGTGCCAAATATCAAGAGTCTATTAAAGCTGAAGGTTGTTTCTCGAGAGGGTTTTATTTCTGAAATGTTAGTACAGTCCATAGTAACATATTTGTGCAAGAAAAATCCTCCTTTGGATTTCTAGGCATCAGCCAGCCGCATGTGGCTCTTGCTGCTGACAATTTTTGAATTTGTATTTACTGTAGCTTTTCTCATTACATATATTCATAATGATGTTGAAGAGATCGCACGATACACTTTAGCCTTGTCTTAAACCTCGTATGGTATCAAGTGGTTCAGTAAAATCCTAACCCACCCTCACTGAGGCTTTGGTGATAGTCTATGGAATGGGGTTTCTTTCCATGATTTGACGGAAAGTAAATAGTTGGTCGGTCAAAGATTTAGCTGGTCTAACACCACATCCAACAAAATTTGTCACAATAGGCTTTACACTTTCGCACCCTACGCTTGAGAGGTCCTAGTATGCAATGCATAAAGGGTATATGCCAAGATAGTTGTCTTTGAAAATTATTTGAAAATTTAAAAAGTTTTTGTTTTTGAAATTGGGCACTTTACGTTTGAATGTCCCTTAAGTCCTTGATCGTTGAATATGTTATAATTTTAATTAACGCAGAGCGAATGCAATAGTGTAAACGTAAGGAGAACAATTTGTAGGAAAAAGTTAGATTTGGCTCATTTTTTCATTTTCCTCAAACAAAATTCCATAGAGTAAGAAGATATAAAGAGTGTGCATGTGTGTTTCAGTTCCACCAAATTCTCGTCGAAAGCCAGTCAGTTTTGATGGCAGTCTTTTCCGCCAGAATTTTTCAATTCGCCATTCTCTTGCACATTCTATCTTGAATACATTTTGCAGCTACACACAGGGAAAAGATTAGTTGGAAATCAATTCAGGCATTAGAAATTCCATAATAAACTCTATATTTTGATTAGAATTCATAATTATCATATCAGTACCTCGGAGGTAAACTACACTATGTCGTTTTCGTTAACTTTTCAGTAGAGCAGTTTTAATGTTGTCGGACAATGATGCAAAGCGCCAATTTATTATTGCGTCCGTTAAGACAGAAGAACAGAATGTTCATCGTTCAAATGCAAAAAAACAACAAACAAAAACCCTAGTTTACAGGTTTTTTGTCAATGACCACTGCTCTACTGAAAAGTTAACGAAAACGACATAGTGTAGTTTACCTCCGAGGTACTGATATATCAGAATTATTTGTCGATGTTATTAATATATTAAAAATAGAAGTTGTTACTACAGAAATTAAGTTGTATTAACCAATTTTAATACTTCTAAATCCTCATTCATCTGAAATGGAAGATAAAAAAAATGATTTCCCGTTACATCCCATGAAGGAATTAGGGAGAGCTTCTCACAAACCAGTGGGCAGTGCGCTTTCTAGTTTTAAAATTTTACACCGGTTCCGAACGGTATTTTGAGAAGCTTTTTTCATGGCTAAGTACTCCATAGTGTCGCTGTTACTAAGCGAGGTGACCGCCGCCGAAAGAAATTTAAGGTGGTCAGAGCAGGGATTTAACCCACGTTCTCATGCACAATAGCCGCGCACACTGTCATTGCGCCACCGATCGCCATGGAAGATACAACTTATTAAAAGTACAATATTAGAATTCGTGTTCAAATATTAGTTAGTGTAATCATAATTTAGTTTTTGTTACAAAAACAAGTTTATGTATTCGATTTTTCACAAGAGACTTTGCTGTAACAGAGAAACTGTATTTGAATGTTACTCGAGGACTTTTCAGAAAAACTATTATTTTAAACAGAAAATTTATGAAAAAACAATAAAGTGTATATAAGTATGTAGATATCATCCACCAGAAAATATGGTAAGTATACATATTCCAATTTTTCGCCGTATATACTTACCCAGAATTTGTTATGCTTTGGACAAAATCAACGGTTGACATATATTATTCTATACGAAATTAAAAGAAGGCCATTAAAGTCCATGTAAATTTTACTGTTATCGACAAGACGAATAAGTCTAGTATATGCGTACATACTAGTTTCTGAATCGCATGTATTTTTTTATTTTACTAGTATTACTAGTAAAATTGTTGAATCTGACGCCACTATTGACGCCTTCACAAATATGTATATGCAAATAATTGAGGACACTTGCCTGGAGGAATTATTATTGTGGATGACACAAATTAACATAAACATACATATGATATTTTTAGGTATTATGTATATGGTTACAGGCAGAGTTCGTTTCACTCGATTCACAAGAACAAAATTTATTATTTTTGCTATTGAACGCACCGCACCGTTTCCGAGTTATAGCAATTTTTATTTTGGCGATTTTTTAAAAAAAAAATCGCTCATATGAATTGGAACACGTTTTGAAAAACTTTTTGAAACTCGAAAAAAGTTGGTTATTTTTCGATTAAACGCGCCGCCGTTTAAGAAATATAGGCATAATGGCGTTTTAGCGATTTTGAATTCGAAAAATTTTAGTTTTAGCGATATTTTTAAAGTAATAAAGACAATTGGTTACAGCGTCCTATAGAGGTAAAACATGAATTATGTTTGCGATTGGATGTTCCGTTTTCGAGTTATAGGCATTTTTTTATTTTAGCGATTTTCTTATTTTGGCGATTTAAGAAAAAAATCTGTATGAGTTGTACCACTTTATGGAAAACCCTTACAAACCCACAAAATTTAGTGATTTTTTCAATTCGATGCTCCGTTTCCGAGATATAGAAATTTTTACTAATTTCTTCATATTTTCGATCAAACATGGGGATGAATTATCCTGGGTAATCGAGATGGGTAATCGTGGTGGGTAACTACTAGGGTACCCATTTAATCGGGTTTTTTGGTTAATCGTTATTTGTAAATTTCAATCTGACAATTAGCCGAACAAAACGCAATCAAGTTATTCGATTAATCGATTATTCGAATAAAATAAAATAAACAAAAGAACAGAAAACAAAAAGTAACAAAAGCAAATTCATTATAAAGTATATGTAGGTACAATTCACAAATCGTAGTTGCAGCAACATGAAAATTAGTGACTTTTGGTACCCAGCCAAACTTGAAAAAATCTCAAAGTTTGAACCCAAAAGTGCAACGCTTTCGGGTATCTCCCACACAAAGGGTACGGTCGCTCTGAAACTATATCGCACTATAACACCCTTTTGGATTGTTTAATTTTTACAACAATTTTGCAATTATCCTTATTGTATATTTGACTATTATCCTTATTGTATATAGTTTGAGCAGAATCGGACCAGGCATTTTGATACCCTCCATATAGTTTGAGCAGAATCGGGCCAGGCATTTTGATACCCTCCATACGGGTCTTGAAATTTCATCAGACTGGTGTATTAATTTAATTAACCAATTTTGAGAAACAATTTTTTTAGTTATATATATGAGCCAAAGCACTGTGCGACGCTTTCTCCCAACAAAGTATCAAATCTGTTCGAAATGTGTGTAAAGTTATGAAATCTGTTCGCAAAACGTTGTCATACGAGTAGGAGTGTTTCAAGACGGACTGCTTGCCATAAACACGTACTTATATTTTATTAATCGATTAATCGCACTGATTTGTTCGAGTTAATCGTTAATCGAAAAATGTCAATATTGAAATGTTTGGTTAATTTTATAGCACGATTAATCGATTAACCGAATAATGATTAATTGAATGGTTACCCCAGTAACTACCCATTATTTTCCCCATACTCTGTTGGTAATGGGTAAACGATTGCTACCAATTCCCCACGGCAATAATGGTAACCCATTAGCCACAAAATACGAACCCTGGTTATAAATAATAATAATTTTGTTTATATTTAAATATAAAATACACAATTTTAATAAAAAAGAATATTGTTAAGTCTTTTTCTCTATAAAATTCAGAATGGGATATGGCATCAAATGATGGTTGTGACAGCCATTGAATTCATGTAATTCGTTGTGCATACCAATATAAGTATTATTTGCTACAACCGAATTAGTTTTTACATTTTACATTGAACATACTAAAAGAATATTCACCTCCACAGGATAATTTGATTGCTAAAACTAAAACTTGATTGACAAATCACATTTATTTTTTGTTGCTGTGGATTCAACTAAATATTTCAGTTCTTGCAACCAAAATTGAATTATAAAACAATTGATATGCAAAACATTTGGTGATACGGAACTCAATTATGGGTAATCACAACTGAATAATGTGATAGTAAAAGGGACAGCCAAATTTTAGTCGACTGTAAATTTATGTGTGACAACGAATCTCTTCTCTGTGTGTAACTAAAGGGTTTTCCAACAGAGACGCTACAAAAGTAAATCGATAGGGACAGCAAACGACGCCATATTTTTCCCGCTCTTTTGACATTTCTCTTCAGTAAGATTTGCCATTTCATAATGGAAAGATATACGATCCAACAACGAGTCGAAATTATTAAAATTTACTACCGAAATTTGGAGTCAGTGGCCTCAACTTTAAGAGCGCTACGTCCAATTTATGGTCGTCAAAATCGTCCTACCAGATCAACAATTGAGCGTCTAGTGGAAAAATTTGAATCCACAGGCACAGTATAAAATGTTCCCGTGCCAGTGAGACAAAGAAGTGCCCGTAGTGTCGAGAATATTGCTGCCGCTGAGGCTTCAGTTCAAGAAAGCCCAAATGTGTCTCTCACACGTCGATCTCAAGCGTTGGGCATCTCTGTGACGTCGTTGTGGCGAATTTTGCGAAAAGATCTTTGCCTACATCCTTACAAGATCAAATTGATGCAAGAACTGAAGCCGCTTGACCACCATAAGCGTCGTATGTTCGTGAATTGGGCTGAGCAACAACTTGAAAATGATACGGATTTTCAGCGGAAAATCATCTTCAGCGATGAGGCTCATTTCTGGCTGAATGGCTTCGTCAATAAGCAAAATATTCGTTATTGGTGAGACAGCAATCCACACGTAATCCATGAGTCATCATTGCATCCCGAAAAAATTACGGTTTGGTGCGGTTTATGGGGCGTCATTGGGCCGTACTTCCTCCGTGATGATCAAGACCGGCACATTACTGTGAATGCGAATCGCTACCGTTCAATGATAACCGAATATTTTTGGCCCCAATTGGATAATATGGACTTGGAGGGCATGTGGTTCCAACTGGACGGCGCCACAAGCCACACAGCGAATGGCACAATCAATTTATTGGAAACCAAGTTTGGCGAACGTGTTATCTCACGAAATGGCCCAGTCGATTGGCCGCCTCGGTCGTGCGATTTGACGCCGTTAGATTATTTCCTGTGGGGCTACGTCAAGTCTATGGTCTATGCCAACAAGCCAGCGACGATTGATGAACTTCGTACGAATATCGAACGTGAAATTGCAGCAGTATCGGCCGACTTATGCTTGAAAACCGTCGAAAATTGGGTTCAGCGTCTGGACTTCTGCAAGCGTGCCCCTGGTGGTCATGCAAAAGAAATAGAGTTCCATACATAATGGCATCGAACGTACTTTCACAGGAATAAAGAATTTCATTGGTATCTAAAACCGGTTTTGTTTTATTTAAAAAAACTTTTGTAGCGCTCTTATTGAAAAACCCGTTATTTAGCTTTTGTGGGGTAAATTAATTTTAATTTATTGGGTAGAACATGGAGACTAGATACCGTAGTCTTTTGCCAACTTCAAATCCGCATTCAAATTCGCGTTTTGGTTTTGTCAAATCAGCTGTAGTAGACATCACCCTTTTCTTTCTTTCAGTAATTTTTGGTTCATGCGACTTCTAAGGACAAAAGAGACTCGTTATAGTTCGATGAGCTTCGTCGCCTGGTTATCTGAGACTTACCGGTCTAAGCAAGACTTTTTGTTAAACGCAATTGAATTATTTTCTTCTGCACAATTTTTGACCCTACGGGCAAAGATGCTACCGCCTGGATTGCTCTCAGAGTCAAGGTAACAATCCGTCACTAATCTAATTGGCATGGCTTATATTGCGGGCGTCAGAAACAGATCACTGGTTCAACATCTGCACCAGCAGTTGTGTTGGTAGCACTAAAACGACCTTTGGTTATTAATTTTGTATCCAGATTCAAAACAGTCCAGCCCGTTTCGTCATTGGATTTGGTACTTTTATCATACTCCATGGTATTGTCGGTACCTTCGTTTTTGCCATTAAATGATTCATATCATAATAAGCAACTCGGAGAACGCAATACTCATAAACACAGACAATTTCTAATGTAATAACTTTTGCGAGTATCATTTATCTCTCTGTAAGATGTGTCTGCGTCTATATGTATTTAGATACAGTTGAACTTCCATAACTCGAATCACCATTATCCCAAAAAAAAAACTTCGACTTACGGAGACTTCGAGTTATTGATTTTTAATGTTTATTGGGAAAAAACTCATAATTTCAGAAACTATTCAGTTTCTTCCACCGAACCCTCGCCCTCACTCACCGTTCTAATTAAGATTGGATCCTCTGATTCAGGGCACACCCAGAGAACTAATTGTTTGAAAAGAGGTTGTAGCAACCGTAAATTCAGAAGTTACCACCGAATTGACGTTGCCACAACCGAATTGAGGTTGTTACCACCGAATTTAGTCCCCACAACCGAAATTCGGTTGAAGCAATCTCGTTTCATAATTGATTCGGTTGTGACAACTGAATCTTCAGTTATATTCGTTCAGTCAACTAAATTTTCTAAAAATTCGGATGGAACAACCGAATTTGAAACTGAATCTCCAGTTATATTCGTTCAGTCAACTAAATTTTCTAAAAATTCGGATGGAACAACCGAATTTGAAATTAATTCGGATGCACCAACCGAAATCGGTACCTAATTCGGTTGGAGTAACCGAATCTGGCTTCAATTCGGTTGTAACTATCGAATTTGGTATCAATTCAGTCGCAATAACTGAATCGAGCCTTAATTCGGTTGCAACGACCGAATTTGGCGTCAATTCGGGTGCTATCTGAGATATGCTGCAATCGTCTGTATACAAAACGGCTGAGCACCTTGATCAACGGATACAACATGTCAGAATTAGTACGGCGTCCTTATGATGGCCGGGACTTCAATAAAGGTCGGAAGAGGCATGTAAAACAAATTTATTATTATATATTCTCGCTTTTTAATTCATTTATAAAAATACAGGAAAATTAATCATCACTTAAAAATTTTAATAATTCATTTCTGACACTATCTAAATTCGGCTGTGACAACCTCTAATGAGGTTGCGTCAACCTCTAATGAGGTTGTGTCAACCTCCAATGAGGTTGTGTCAACCTCCAATGAGGTTGTGTCAACCTACAATGAGGTTGTGTCAACCTCCAATGAGGTTGTGTCAACCTCCAATGAGGTTGTGTCAACCTACAATGAGGTTGTGTCAACCTCCAATGAGGTTGTGTCAACCTCCAATGAGGTTGTGTCAACCTCCAATGAGGTTGTGTCAACCTCCAATGAGGTTGTGTCAACCTCCAATGAGGTTATGTCAACCTCCAATGAGGTTTTGTCTACCTCCAGTGAGGTTGTGTCATCCTCGAATGAGGTTGTGCCAACCGCTAATGAGGTTGTGCCAACCGCGAATGAGGTTGTGCCAACCTCTAATTCGGTTGAGACAACCTCTTAATTTCAGTTGGAATCAATTCGGATACCGCAACCGAAATTGGCATCAAATTCGGTTGGAGTGACTGAATGTGGCATCAATTCGGTTGTAGCTACCAAATTTGGTATCAATTCGGTTGCAATAACCGAATTTAGACTTATGTCGGTTGCAACGACCGAATTTGGCGTCAATTCGGTTGCTGTAGCCGAATTTCTCTTTAGTTCTCCAGGTACAAACGATGTATTTCGAACCTGACGTTTAAAATTCTAAAAACAAATATTATGATAAAGAAAGTTAAAGAATGTATAATTATTGCTGTCGCGGCGACATCAAAGTTTTTTTGTGGTTATTAAGAAAGGTAAGTAAAAATATTGTAATTACGGGATTTGTATTAAAATGTTCTCTTATTTTGCAGAAAAGATCCAAGCAGATATGAAGAGTTTCCAATTTTTACAAGGTCGGTCGGTTTAGGACCTACATACATTAAAATGATGGCATTCAAGGTCAGAATGATTTAAATAACTTTCCTCGCTTTGTAATATATGAGTACAGGAAAATAAATCAACACTTAATAATAAAAAAAACATTCAAAATGAATTTGTGACACTACATAAATTCGCTTGTAACAATCTCCAATGAGGTTGCGTCAACCTCTAACGAGATTATGTCAACCTCTAATGAGGTTATGTCAACCTCTGATGAGGGTGTGTCAACCTGTAATGAGGTTGGGTCAACCTTTAATGAGGTTGCGTCAACGTCTAATGAGGTTGGGTCAACCTCTAATGAGGTTGCGTCAACCTCTTATTAGGTTGGGTCAACTTCTAATGAGGTTGCGTCAACCTCTTATGAGGTTGGGTCAACTTCTAATGAGGTTGCGTCAACTTCTAATGAGGTTGCGTCAACTCCTAATGAGGTTGCGTCAGCTCCTAATGAGGTTGTGTCAACCTCCAATGAGGTTGTGTCAACCTGTAATTCGGTTGAGACAACCTCTAAATTCGGTCTCGGCTAATTCGGCTGTTTATTTATTTATTTATTTATTTATTTATTTATTTCAGTCTATGGATACACAATGAATCCTTACAGACTAGCACCTAAAACTAAATAATAGATACATCAATTAATTAAGTTATTTAGAATAGTCTTAAAATGCTGATGTGAAAAACTTATATCTAATTGATTACAGTGTTTGTTATATAATCTTAAAACTTTAGTTAATGGCTCATTTAGTGCATATTCAGTTCTATGAAAACCAACATTAAAGAAATACGAGTTAAATCTTAAAGATCTAGAAGGTACATTTATTTGAATAACTTGCAGTAAATCTTGACAGTCAACTAAGCCCCAAATAATGCCATACAAGAAGTTTAGCGACAAAATATCTCGCCTTGCTTCAAGCGTTTTCATCCCTATTAGAGAACATTTATCGGCATACGAAGGAATAAAATTAGAATGAGAGTCTGTTGGGAAATTAAGAAAAGAAAACGTATATTTAATAAATTTTTTCTGAATCCTTTCCACACGATTAATATGCACTTTAGCATTTGGTCCCCAAATAAAAGAAGCGTATTCTAACTTTGATCTCACAAAGGAGATGAATAAAGTCTTCTTTGTATAGTGGTCGAAGCATTTATCAGAGTTCCGGCGAATAAAAGCAAACATTGAATATGCTTTGGGCAACATAGTATTAAGATGGTTGTTAAAAGAAAGTTTAGTGTCAAATACCACTCCTAAATCTACAATTTCATCAACAGAGGGTAAACCTAACCCCTTTATTGAATACAAAGAAGGTAAACTTATACGAAGTCTATGAAATGACATAGTGAAGCACTTACTCACATTTAAAGGAAGGCCGTTCAAATCTGACCAGAACACAATAGTATCTAAATCATTTTGCAAATCCATAATATCACGAACAGATGAGATTTGTTTAAAAATTTTCAAATCATCTGCATACAATAGACATTGAGAAGATTTTACGATAGCAGAAATATCATTTATAAAAATATTGAATAATAGTGGGCCTAAAATGCTACCTTGCGGTATACCTGAGAGAGGAACAAACGAGTTGGACTTTAAATCATCGACAGATACCACTGAACATCTACCAGTTAAATAATGACGGAACCATGATAACATTGGCGGGCGAAACCCAATCTTACCAAGTTTCGCCAAGAGGAGATTGTGGGGGACACGGTCAAAAGCCTTTGCAAAATCGGTGTAAATGCAATCAACTTGATAGCCCTTTTCAAAAGACGATATACAAAAGTTAGTAAACACAGCTAAGTTTGTGGTTGTGGATCTTCCAACCATAAAACCATGTTGGGATATGGAAATATGCCGCTTTAAGCTAAAGAAAATTTTATCATAAATTATGTGTTCAAAGATTTTAGCAACATTTGTTAATTTAGAAATTGGTCGATAATTACAAACATCATTTTTATTGCCAGATTTATGTATCGGCAAAATAGTTGTAAACTTCCATCTTTGAATAAAGTAGCCCGCACTCAGAGATTTATTAAATATTATTTTAAGGGGATGTACTATAGAACGGGTGCATTTCTTTAAAACAAGGGCTGATAAACCATCATTATCGCTTTTGGGGGAATTAGAAAGTTTGGTTATACCATTTACGACATCCTCTTCTGAGATAAGCATTAGACTAAAATCCAGTGAAGAATTTATCCCATTTAAATCTATATGATCAAATGGAGACAAATCGTCATTAAAATTGGACTGAAAATAAGACGAAAAGAGGTTTAAGGAGTCAGTTAAGTTATTAGATATCAAATCCTTATATTTCATGATTATTGGAATGGAAGAACTATTTCTTTTCGAGTTTATGAAAGTGAAAAATCTCCGAGGATTTTGTTTAATTGAATCATTAAAGCTCATCATGTATTGATTATATAGGAACTTATTCAGGCAATTAAATTCTCTTTGATAATGTTTAACGTTTGCATAATCTATGGCATTATTTGACAGCTTATACAGTTTATCATACTTATTTCTTAAATTCTTTAATTTCTTCAGGCCATGGGTGTATCATGGTAATTTATAAACAGGTGACTTGGCCAAGGGGATATTTTCCTCCATTAACCTGAGAAAGTGAGTCAAAAAAGATTCAACCGAATATTTCTGTGAGTGTATAATACGGTAGAGTGGAAGTTATTTTCTTCGCTTTTAACCATGCTTCGTAATCCGCTTCAATTAACTAGTTTTAGATTTTCGTCAATATTACCCAAAAAATTAGAGGTATGTCAGCTTTTCCTTCCCATTGGGAATATTGACCAAATCCAGCAAATTGAAGCAGTTCTGTATAGTTTGATTATTGACGTCAATATCCATAAGTGTTATTTTTCGTTTGCGTCTATGCGCTTTAGTGCTTCTTTTGCCATCCTTCTACGACAGAAAACGTTGATGTTTTGTATAACTCCCTGATCAAGCGGTTGCATTTTAGAGGTCGTATTCGGTGGAAAAAAATTTCAATTCAAAGACTTTTGGATGTGCTGGACAATTATCAATAAATAACAATCCAATTGTAGCACCCATTCTTCAAAAAGCTGTACAATCATCCAGGCCTTGGTGTTTGCTTTACTTCATACTCCACTTAACACCACGAAAGCACCATTATTTCGAGTTATAGCATTCATATGTACATATGTATTTTCGTTTGAGTTACGAAGACCTTCGTGGTATGGAGGTTCGAGTTACGGAAGGAGAATTGTAAGTTATTTACACTCAGAATGGTACTGCCAACCGATTTAGTTCGAGTTAGGGAAAATTCGAGTTTCAGAAGTTCGAGTTATGAAAGGTCGACTACATATGATGTCGTGGTCAAAAGCAATCTTAAGGACTTCGGACTAACTCACATTTGTTTCCTAGGACTTGTATCTGTTAACAATATTTAATATATTCTAAATATCACACAGATAACTTTGGTCGTTGTATACAAATACGACAGAGGTAAACGTAGCTCAACTTTTCACAGACCAAGGTAGACAAAATTACCATCAGTATTTATGCACCCTCCAGAATACAGTCGAGATGCTGAAGCAGAAAATACAAACAAAGAAAAGCGCATCATCAGTTAATCAAAAAATACGTTAGAATTCCTTTACACATCAAATTTATTATTGGTCATAAGACTGAAAATCCGTTATTTTTCCTTTAGAAAAACACAAGAAAAACAACCGTTTGCGCCAAAATCTAATGGCAGCTTCCTGAAATTTAAGATTTATTTGAAATAAAAGTGAATAGAAAAAATCTCAACCTTGGGTTATACATAGAAAGAAACAATAGAATCTCTAAAAATCTAAACAAAAAGCCTTAAAATCTATGCTGTACATAAGGACGAAACAAATGTTATAGGAGTTGTCAGCACCCATACCACCGTAACTTTATGTATGAGTAAAAAATATCCAAATGATATTGTTATGCAAATAATTATAACAATTCTTTTACACTTCAGGACGAAATGCGTAACAGGATCAAATGCGTGAAGTAAATAAAAAAAATACATTTACTACTCTCTAAAGGCGGAGTTGAGAGTAAGGATAACAGTAGTGAATTAGTGTTTGAGAGGAAGCCCAAGGAATTCCAATAAGATCTTTCAAGTGGAGAAAAAAGTCACCCCTTGTCACCTTTGTTCACCTTTGTGAGAACTTGCTGAGAGAGCGCGCACACTGAGACATGTTGTTAGCCTTTAACCCTTTTCCTTGATTAAACTTCACCTCATGTGACACATGAATGTGAAGCGCGAGTGTATGAGTATGCGCATGCGTGACATAGCGAACACTTGGTGTGTCCTTCCCTTAAGACAAAAAAGAAGATCTACAACATTTGCTAAGGAAGCGAATCTCTGCGTGTTCGTGTGTGTGTGTGTGCAAGAGTGCTTGAATGTAGCTGTATGTAATGCGTGTTCTGGGTGTTTGCGTCGTGCAAGGGTTACGATAGTGTCCACTCCAGATGAGGCTCAACAGAACGCTGTCTGGTCTCGACTAGAGCAGATCAACTTTGTTTTGTTTTATCGAGAGAGAAAAAAAAATACCTTAAACGTTTTAAACCGAACGTGAAAATAAGAATTGAAGACTCCAATTTTTAAATCGCAAGAAATATTCAATACACTAAAATATACGTAAAGAACTAAGAACAGAGAAAACGTGTTTAATTTAAAAAATAAATCGTTGTTTAGTTAAAAGTTTTTTGTTTAGATTTTACATTTTTAAGTTCATAACCTCTTTCATGTAGTTGTTCCCCCAACAAGTAGTGAGTGATTTTGCATGATTCCTTTAGTGTTTTGGGTATTCCAACCTTCGCCGTTCACGTGTTTGTTGTGATAAGTTTGGTTTGTTGGTTGTTTTGCGGAGTTGTACTTGTTGTTTTACTTGTTGTGATTTTTGCGTAACATTTAAAAAAATGGAGTCCGCCAACGGAAGTTCTGCTCACTGTTTAACAACATCCGCAACGACCACAACCACAAATCCTTCATCTGTGACCATTTCAATAACTTCGTCATCATCGTCATCTGGCTCATCGTTGCCAGCTTCAGCGTCGCAAACCACAGTGCCCTGCTCTGCGATAAATACTACGGCGATCAGCAGTAGTTGTAGTTCAAATGTCACCGCTGCTACAGGAAGTTTGCCGCCTTCCTTGACAGCTGGCATTAGCTCCGTGTCGGCCTTTCATCATACACCACTGCTCCAGATACTTCCCTTAGACACTTGCAAACAGGATGATAGTAATAATCTATCCCTGGCCAGTGGTATATCAGAAGGCCAGCGTTCGTTGTCCGCAGCACCGTCGGCATCGTCGAGTCCTATTCTAAGTCCGCCAAATAAGATATTTGGTCGTAATGCCAATGGAACAAGTAAGTATCAATGATTGTTTTTTAGTTTATTTACATACTTTGAATTAAGTTTTAGTGGAAAGCTTAGGAATCACGAAGAAAAGCAGAAAAAAACAGTGACGAAATTTTAAAAGCGTTCAAGGTTCTCCAAATGTATTTCATTCTGCCGAAATAACATTTAAACAATTTCTTGCAAATACTATTACACAATATTTTTCAAAGATTGTGTTGCATTTTTCCAGCATCAAAAATCTAAAAACATAAACTTTAAAACAGTTAAAAACATTTTTGCTTGAAACCTAACCCACCGAAAGTATTATTCAGTGCCATTGTGAAAGGGTTGATCACGTTGTCAAATTTCAACCTAATTACAATATTGTCAAAGTTGACCAAACCCAACCCTGTACAAGAGCGATATTCGAAACTCGTAAACTTCCACAACGAACGTCCAAACAAAAATTGTTCTCAAACAAAACGACTTGTAAGGATGTAGACAAGTTTCGAATCAATTTTGCTTACCAAACATCGGAAATGAATGATCGGGAATTTAGACACTTCGGTACCATGTGTTCTGACAACTGATGTACAGATACACAGTGCGTCTTGGTTTGGTGCCTCATAAAATGCTTCGGGGCAAACTTCAATAGAGGTAGTCGTCGATTAAAATACTATAGATTCACCAACCCGCTCTTTGTTTTTAGACTGAGGGTATCGAACACTTAAAAGTTACAAGTTTTAAAGTCAAGAGAATAATTCTGTCGCTGAGGTTTGATAAACAAATCTGAAATTGTTACTGTGAATGTGAAAAATATGTAAACATATGGACATCGTGAATGCACAACATTAAAAATGGAGAATTTTGTTTCGATGTTCGCACAATTTGTTGCAATTAAACAGCTGACAGAAGTTCGATTATTCCTGGAAGAAGCACAAAGTGGAACTTCAGATGAAAAGGATAACAAATCTATAGCATTTTAGTCTATGGAGGGGGTTTCGATGCCACAGCTCATCGACTATGAAGTTGAAAAATGAGCGATAGGAAAACTAGGTTTAAATTATGTTTGATTGATACTAATGTCTTTTAAATTGTGTTCGATTGATACTAATGGCTTTGAAATTATGTTTGACTGATGATAATGACTTATAAATTATGTTTGACGCTAGTTTTGTCATCTGCAACTCCAACTCGATGAAATTCCAAATTGGGACGTGACATCCAGTCAAAGCTTTAACTGCTGTTGCAGACTCTATGTATATGATACTATGATACAGACAGTTTATTTCAATCAATGACTACAGATAAGTAATTTCTGGTGCAACACACAGATTGAAACTAAGAGCTTAAGGCCGGCTCCGAATGTTAAGGCTATTAATTGTTAAACTAAAGAGTGAAAAAATATATTTTTTTAATCTTCCAAATTTTAAATCTAACATGATAATTATACGGGAATTCCATGAGTTAAATCTTACGTTCGGAGTTCTAATCTGAAATTATCTTTTTAGTTGGGGATATACCTACTAACAAATTACTCCACTTCAAACAAAAAATTAGAAATGTTTTCAAAAATACTCCTAATTCACAATCCATCACACCACTATGACTCAGTTTCACACTTGAACATTCTCCACTTAAAGGAAGTTTAACTGTCCGATATTTGTCATTTAAACCTCATTTTATGTGCAAACTATTCCTGCACCGCAATTCTGTAACTTTTTAACAATAAAAATAGGTAGTTAAATTGACAAAATTGGGAAATTTTGTATTGAAATTTTATTTGCAACAAATTCTCCAAACACCGAACAAAATTTTCCGTTTTTAATATTGTGCATTCACAATGTCCAGATCTTTGCACTTTCACAGTAACAATTTCAGATTTGTTTATGAAACCTCAGTAACAGAATTCTTTTCTCGACTTTAAAACGTACAACTTCTAGATGTTCGATTCCCTTGAGTCAAAAAACTAAGAGCGAGTTGGTGAATCTATAGTATTTTCTCTTCTCTCCTTCTCATACGGTTCCTTCGCATTGTAATTTTAACATAGAGCTTTGAGGGGTTCTTTTTAGGAAAATATGCCTTTTTTAAGGAATTTCCTTATTTGGAACAAAACCTCCAATGACAATATAAAAATAGTGGAAGTTTACCCAGCATATAAAGCAATATCGCTATCATATCGCCTGGAAGACAAATTGTATTATTGAAATAATCATTTTTGTATTGCGCAAACTTCCCTCGTCGGGAGAAGCTGTTGCCCGAAAGCGATACTTCCAAGCAATACTCTAGACAATAATATTGCAATATTCCCAGATAATCACTATGAAGACAATTTAGAGATATCACTGGAATATCATACGGAAGATAGAAACGAGATATCGCTAGATAAACTCTCAGGAGATAGAAAGAAGACAATAATTTTAAAATATTTATAATTTTCGGTTTTGTATGTAATAATATTACAAGTAAAATTACAATGTATTATGGAAAAATGTGAATCCTTATACATAATAACAAACTAAAATAACAAAAATGTGATTTCTTTGTGGCTTTCGGCGGTTTTTGTTTTGATTTGATTTTTGACCCCTTGGCTAGGTCCAAAACCGCTTCGCAGTTACTGGCCCAGTAATTTGTCTCTCTGTGGTGCGCCCAACATAGACTTCTCTACTGCGTTTTTCGCTTTTTTACTCGTTTCTGTGCTTAATAAAGCTTTCCGTAGGACAGACCTGAATCTTGCTGATTTCCTCTTGTGTACTCTCTGAAAATAAAACAAAACTGTCATAAATAAACTGTATCAAAACTGTCGTTAGCCCAGTGATTTCTCTTTAGTAGTTTTCTATGGTTTCACTTACCTCATAATGTAGGTCCGTTTTTTCCAGCCTATAGGCAATTCCGAAGGGTTCAAATTTTAATATTTTTTTAGTTTATTTAGTCTAAATTTATTCAAAATATTAAAATTTCTTCCAATTGACAAAACATAAATTTTATTGTTTTTTCTTTGCCTGAGTATTGCTGAAATATCTCGAGGAAGACAAAAAATCTCGAAATTTCTTATCAGTATTTAAATTTGTCATTCAAGTTTAAATTTTAGATTAAAAATAAAATTATACCAACATGGGTTCGATTTCTGCTCTGACCACCTTACATTTCTTTCGACGACGGTCACCTAGCTCAATAATGACGACACTATCGAGTACCCAGCCGTGAAAAAGTTTCTCAAAATACCGTGCGGAACCGGTGTAAAACTGTAGGTCCCAATCAGTGAGTGTAAATCTAGAACGCGTACAGCTCACTGGCTTATTTATTTATTTGTTTCAGTCTATGGATACACAATCCTTACAGACTTAAAATAATATGTATCTACAATATATATTTAAATTTTCTTAGAGAAAATGATAAATCTATATCATATTTGGTATTGACTAAATTATATTCTTTTAATGAACGTAAAATAGGTTCATAGAGAGCATAATTACTTCGATGCATAGGAACATTAAAATATTCATTGGAACGAAGGTTTCTAACAGGAACGTTGAAGCGAATACCACTGAGAATTTCAGGACAATCAATACTCCCAGAAACAAGTTTATATAAAAATATTAAAGAATTTTGTCACCTCAATTGTCACCTGGATATGTATGAAGGCAAAGGGATCGAAAAGTCCAAGAAGAGCCGTTTAATATCGCTTAGTTCCCCATACAAAGTGGTCGAAAAATTAGTTTAGCAGGCAATAAAAAATCAGCCCTATTATTTTCTGTCCATTGTTGTTCTTCCATTGAAATCTACGTAAATTGTTTTCGTTTCAAGCTTTTATTTAATGTCCACCAATGCAACAACCAAAAGTCAAGTGACTGGTTTTGACATTTTCGTTCGCATAGATGACACCGAAAATAGTTAGTGGGTCTCGCTTTTGTAAAAACCCAACCACACAATAACATTTAAAGCCATGGATAAGAACGAAAATGAGTGACTGGCTTTCGTTCCGTGCAGAAGTATCTTCAACGCCTTCCCCAATAATGACACTGTGTAAATCGAAAATATATATATGAGCGGACAGGATAAAATGATAGATTCAGTCAAAATAATTTTTCAACGCCTTTTTACTCATATGTTGGTTTTAACGGAATAGTCTGACCCCAACTATCCGGAAGAAGGTTTACCGAAAAACCCAACATGGTTTAAATTATAGACCGTCAAAACCCGTAACAGGTCAAAAAAAAAGCTGCAACCAGTCTACAAACCAACTATGCAAGTCGATACGACCCGGAATTGGGTAGAACCGTTGAATTCACTCTTGTGTTTTAAATTAAAAAAAAAAAACTTATATATAATTGATTAATAGAATTTTTAAGCGTGATTTAAAGACTTATACAACAGTGCCAGATGCAAAAATTTTTAGTGAATATACAAGTTTTACGTTCCAGATTTTATGTCCAAAGTTTTTTTGTAAAAAAAAAAACTTCGTATAAGTTATTTAAAATGTATTGTCTGTTTCTCGATGTGGAACAAAAGCTCTCGTTCGTATTCTGGTCGAAATAAATTTGATCTGGGTTTCACATATCACGTCAATTCCATTCGAACGAAAACGTAAAGATTCTCTATTTTAAATGTGCTGCCATTTGCGAATAAAGAACTATTAACCTTTTGTCCAGTAACTTTCGATGAGAATTTTGTGGAACTGAAACACAGTAACGAACATATTTATTCCCTCATCTCATCAAAATAACATTTTTAGTTCATCAATTATAAATAAATATACTTCCTCGCGTCTAGTGACCACTCGAGGATTATAAGATACAGTAATAAATACAAAAAATAAGCGTAAGGCCAGCCCATTTTATCCTTTAACAATTTTCTCCATTTGATATACATACGGCAAAAAGAGGACTTAACGGAACTGAAACACGTATGCACGCTCTTTATATATGACTTTAGACGTATTTTTTAATCCATGCTAAACAAATTTTTCGAAGAGTTGGTGGAATTATATATTATGTAGTTTTATTAGAAATTCCGTAGTTAAGCTGTCAAAATTAGCCGATTAATGAAAAACATTATGTACAGAAAATGTGAAAAAATTTAATTTTAGTTTAAAATTCTTTGAATTTAATTAACAAAACTAGAGAAACAAAATCAAATTTGTTAACTTACCCACGGACAATATGAAGAAAACACAAATCAGCTGGACTAACGCGTTTAATAATGGGAGAACTAAGCGATTTTAAGCAGCATCCCCAAATTCGTCGAAAAATTAGGTTAGAGGGAAATAAAAAAAACACGTTTAGTCAGTCGAACGATACCTTTTGACATAGAAGGCGTGATTTTATATTTCCCACTAAACTAATCTTTCGAAGACTTAGCTCCCCATATAAATTAGTTTAGCAGGGAATACAAAAATAGGCCTAGAGTAATATATGCATGCGTGTTGCAGTTCCACAAAATTCTCGACGAAAGTCACTAGGCTAACGACAGTTTTGATACAGTTTGTAGTCATAAGTATCAATAAAATCAAACTTAAAATCCGGTTTTCAAGTCGCCTATCGCTCATTCTCCTTCACATTCTACGCTGTATCAAATTTGCACCTAGTAAGTCGAACAGCTGTTATAGCGAACCCAATTTCACTCGAATTCGAGTGATTGAGTTTCGCTCGAAATCGTGTAAAAGGCCAATAATGTGATTTTATACAAAACCGTTCACAAATACAAAATCATTATTAATATAAAGTATTTATGCATTAATAATTGAAAAATAGGAAAAAGAAAAGATTTTGTTTAAATTCTTCATCAGCGTTAATAATTTAATAATTATTATTACTTCCTATTCCTTAATATATGTGTATATATATATATATACAGGGTGGTTATCTGCCATCTGGATGAGAAAATTGAGGTTATGTGCACGTTCTTATGTCTTATTTTTCTAATTTTTATTTTTAATGATTCTGAAAGATCTTTTAAAGGCCTTTCCAACAAGCCCGAAAACAGAACTTGGCAATTTTACCCCAGTACCCTCCGACCACCAATCCGAAAATTTTCAAACCGCTGCCTTTTCGCCCCCTTGCATTTTTGGGGATAGTAGTAGATGGACATATTTTCATGAAATGAGCCAAGAATACGCTGGTGAAATTTGTCCAGTCGTGACTGAACCATATATATTATATTACAAAATTAAAAAAATTAAAATTACTAAAAACCCAACGAGATTTCGTAGAAAGCTTCCACGACGCCATTAAGCTTTAAAGCCCATTAACTACATTTCTTTCAAAGCTTCCGCAGGCCCATAAAGCTTTTATGAAAATGATTATAAAAATGTTACAAAAGCTATTTAAATATCCACTGATTTATGCTCAGTGTCACAGATAAAACATATACAAATTCTCAATTTAAATGGACTTTAAAACCCCTACGTTTGTCATTTAATACGAACATTTTCTGTGAGTGTTTAAATAACGAGGGTCAAACTTGTCCTTATTCAACGGGATATTTTCCAATTCGTGCACATTTTATTACACAATTATGGTTAAAGAGGAAACAAGTTCTGCATGGCATCAAAATATATCCGAATTATATACGTACTACTGATGCACAGAACAGACCGGACCGGTGCGTACAAGAACCGATTAACGGTTCCTAAAACCAGAAAATGGTTTCAAATGACCCGAAAGACGGGTCCAAATGGACCGAAAACTTGACTATTCCACTTTTTAAACAATTTGAGAAAATAGTTTATTTTAGAAATGCACTTATGTATTTAACCCGAATCTTTGTTGAATTATTATATAATTATAAGATTAGTCATTACTTTGTACAGGATTCAAAAATTTACCAATAATACATTTTGAATAAATCCAAAATTTCAAATGGAATAATCTAATTTTGACGCGGCTGATTGTAATAATCAAGTTTTGTTTGTGCTCTAGAGGAAAATCATGTTTTGATTCAAACCTCTGTAGATTGATCTTGTTTTACTGAAACTAATTAGGTATCAGAAATCTTATCATGAACTAAAATAACCTGAGGTACATCTTTAAATAAATAAAACTTAAAAAAAATCAAATTTATTTTTAAATTATGGATTATTCACATTTTGTTCCAAAAATTTATATTTTTGACGAAATCGTGCCTTTTATTCTTTTTTTCCTTAGCAATTTTACCCATATAATTATAGAGTTTTGGCCCAATTTTATTTTCGCTGAGTTTTCATTTCAGTGCTACCAAACAAAAAAATAATAAAAATCAGTTCTGACGAAAGTGTAATAGTGAAGTTTTGAAAGAACCTCCTCAATTACAAAACTGACGCCTGCTGCTTACAAATTACAGTATTCGCTTATTACGAGGGCTGATCAATAAGTCCGTGACTTTTAACTCAATACACTTAGTCCAACGTGTCTCCAATTTTTGTATCCCTTCCAAAAAAATAGGATTTTCCGAGGTTTTATTAGGATTTTTATAATAGTTATAATAGGATTTTTCGGATTTATTGACCACAATTGGCCGTCCAGAACGTTCAGCGTCATTTGTACTTGTGCGACCACAACGAAAGTCAGTAAACCACTTTCTTACCATTGAAATATATGGTGCGGAGTCCCCATACTAGTTATCAAGCTTTTACTTGGTTGGTTTTTTCGCAAAAAATAATGTTTAATGAGCACCAGAAATTAACTTTTTCCATTTTAAAAAAAATACACGAGGTTGTATGTTTTGAACAGCTGTTAAGTAAAAGTAAATGGCGGAACTTACTCAAAATTTGACAGTGGTCTATTAACAAAGTTACGGACTTATTGATCCGCCCTCGTATATGGTGAACATATATTTAAATCATTTAATTTCCATTACATTCTTATAAACTGTACAAAATGTTTGTTTGACAACAAACCAAAGGTGCAACCGTTGTTTACAAAAGCGACCCTTGATTTCGTTGCCATAATTGTACCTCATTCATCTTTCAACATCTTTCATTCGGTGTTTGAATTTCTTAAAGTTAAATTTAAAAGATTTCCGAATTTCCAATTAGATTCCTTTAGTTATGTACGATACCATCAGGAGTTTAAAACTATTATAGGTAAATACTTGTGTATTTACCTTCGTCAGGGGTAGTTTTTTTTTGTATTTCCTCATTTTGAGGGTTAGTAATTTTTTTTCGTGTGTGTGAAAAACAGCCTATAGAATCATGTTACCCAGAACATGTGAATACACGAGACTTTGTTATGAAAGACAACCAGTTTGTAATCAAGAATTGTGATTGGATAGTGTCCTGTTTTTGTCTCCTCACAATAATCAAAATGAGAAATTAAGGGGTGATTTGTTTTTAAAGGACCCAAATGAAAAGAAAAAATTAAATACGTTAAACTGGCTTTGATATAATTGTTTAAATTTATAGTGATTTATATAAAGACCCTAAAACGTTTTTAATTTCAATAGAACTGGAAAAACTTGTTGGTAACCCTGCTGTGTTGTTTTAGGTTATTTTTTTGTAGCGATTGCCTTTGATACTATTGCAAAAAGTTCGTTAAGGAAATAATTAAAATGTTGGTTTCGAATAACTTTGTGATTGATGTGTATGGGGAATGTTAAAAGGAAAAAACATGTGCCCGAAGGAAAATAATTTTAAATAAAATTTTTTTTTTCAAACGACACGCTGCTATGAAAATGGAAACTTTCGCCACTTCCAGTCTGATACCCCCATACAAAAAATTGGTATAAAATTGGATAACTTACAGAAATTTGGTACTGGGCAATGTTTTGCTAAAAGATACGTTGAATCTAAAAAGGGTAACTTTGCCACTTCCATTTTTGTACCTCCCACACAAAACATGGGCGGTTTTCGGTTGCTGATCACGATATCTCAAAGAATTTGGTACTAGGCAATAAAGCTCAAAATGGACAATTTGCTATACCACCCATACAAGTGTTGGGCGAACAATTGGCTCGTAATCAGCATACAATTGGCTGGTAATCAGCATACATTCGAAAAACACAACATACGCTAATTAACTTGAACATTAGATACAATTTTGCGCAATGTCCCTCTGCTATTGAATACGGGCGAATCTTGTCACGCCTATTCGGATAGATGAACCTTGGTCGACTGGAAAAAATAAAAACCCTTTTTAATGGTACACGCTGCATAATATCGGCCCCAGCAACATATTGCAGGAACCATGTACATGTTTGCAATCATTGTTTGCGTGAATAACATATCTGCCACTTTTTATTTCTTTATTGTCTGTCACGTTTTTGTTTTCAGCAGTTTTCAACAAGCAAATCCACATTTGGGTCACAAATACATATATTATAACCTATTAATTATTGTATCCTAAAGATGTTATATTGAATAGCAAACACAATGTGTTTGGACACAAGTTCATTATATTTGCGACAAGCTACTAACACGTTATATTTGCATCCAAAAAACAAACAAAGACAAATTTTTCAGCGTGTACTCGGAGCCAATAGATTCAAACACAAATTGCAAACCGAATTACAATTCACCATACAAAATTTTGAGAGCGAATTACCTTGTTTGTAGGTAACTCAGTTTGAATTACGAACAAATCACTGCCTTCTCTAATTTTTATCGAAAGTTTATCGTAACAGCTGTCAAAATTAAACACAAGCAAAGTAAAAAACATTTAGCAATATACAATGGATGCACAAAAGTAAATTATTAAAAAAATTGTGATGTTCAGAAGACTATTGGCCACTGCGAATTTAATGGAGGAGGCGGAATTAAATACAGAAATGTTGTTGGATATCCAGAAATATTTGTTTTTAATATTTACTCACTTTTAGTTGTTTCCATTCTCCAAATTATTGAAACAAAACAAATAAAAATGTAAACAACTGTCAGATTCAAAGGGCGAACTAGGTAATTGGCGCTGTAGTGGGAACATGGAATTAGCGTGAGGGTGTATTTAAATAGGTTTACTCGACTGCAATTTCTGTACTGGTTTTTTTATATAAAGTTATATGGCAACCTTAGTTAGCTACAATTTTTTTCTTAGGAAATCAAGGACAATTTAACAATAGTTTAAACAGGTGGTCTCTATCAAACGGCGAGCCTAAGTAATTGGAAACTCGCTAAGTTGCGCTAAGTTTAAAAAAAAATTGTTGACATCTTTTACCGTTTTCAACCCTTATTCATATTTATTTTAATAAAATGACTTATCGCTAAATTGCCGATTTCTTTGCAACTTAGCAAGCGACAATCGCTTGCTTGTATCCAAAACACAACTATTATCAACTAGAGTTGTGTAGTTCACGAACGAACTAGTTCAATTGAACGAATCACTCTTGTGAACTAGTTCACACTGTTCCGCTCTCTTGTTTCAGGAGTTTTTTGTATTTCAGTTGTGCAGTTCTCTACGCCATTTTCAAGTTCCTGCTCTCTTTGTCTCATCAATTTGCACAGAGGTGCCTAATGTTGCAATCTTTGTGGAATTTATATGTGGCTTGTCAACAATAACTACAGCGCTAATAACCACTTTTGTTCCAAAATATAGAAAGATTCCGGAAACGTCTATATTACAGAAACGGAATAACCCAACAAATAACACAGTATCCAAAACACTTTAGAAATCTGCAAAAATCAGACCATTTTCGACATTATTCGTTTCGAGTGAACTAAAACTACAAGTTGAACTCTTTAGTTCACAGCTCATGTGGACTGTTAAGCTGAAATGATAGAATGAACTATTGAACTACATGAATAAACTAGTTGATTCTGTTGAGCTGAACTAAAATTATCGCTCACTTGAATGAACTAAAATTCCCAACTCTATTATCAACTACATATTTCTTCGATATAAGAACAGAAAAGTAACATTTATACTCACCTCAGACATTACTGGATGATGGTAACACCAAAACATTAGAATTATTCTCACCAAACGGATTAACTCCATATTTTTAAGTTAAACTTTCTTTGCACATTCATCATTAAACTAATTGAATTTACTGTCTGTTGCCAGAACGAATCGGCAAAATTGAAAACGATAATTGTACGAAAAATATAGGTCAAATGAGTTATTTATTTAGGTTATTCATTCTTCTCATGTTCCTCTAACAAATTTTTAAGTGCATTTCCCCTTTTTATACATGAAGTTTTTATTTATTTACGTTTTAGTTTTGGCCGATTCGTTCGTGTGTTCAAATTAGTTTTATTAAAACAGGCCATTAATGATTTTATTGTTTATAATAGTCAACAATTTACGACAAAAAAATGCTTAACTTGTCGTTAACTATTTAAAATTCCATTTCCTTAATTATGCATGTGGAGTATTAGTTAATATCAAATATTTTCACCACCAAACACATCAATAACCACCATAGTAAAGTTACACCTTCAACACCGTTTGTTTATTTACTTATACACTCACACTTAAATCACCACACTCATTCATAGGCAAATTTTTCTTTGCATTTTTTTACATTATACTTTTTTGTCACTTTGTTTTTCACAAATATTTTTATAGTATATATAGGAAATTTGTTAAATATTAGGTTATCCTTCAATTTATTTAATTTTTTTTTGAATTTATCATGAAATATTTACGTTAAGTTTAAGGAAACGAAATGATAAACCGATCGCGTAACTTCTTTGCGTATTACTACTACTTCTTCTAATCGCTGCTGTTTTGTGTGGTGAATAAACAATGTGGGGGAGTAGTTAGCTAAAGACAACAGTGCTGCCAGATGTGATGTTACGGATATGGAGAGCCGGGGTTGAATTTGGTGATATTTCTTAGCTTTAAGCGGCATTTACACCTACGTAGATTATCGCATTTTCGGGATTATCGCAGTTTTTTTCTTATGGAGTTTGTCATTTATAATCCCGAAAAAGCGATAATCTAGGTATGTGTAACTACAGTTTTAGAAAAATAGCGTGTAATCAAGCTAAACTAATTTTTCGACGACTTTATATGGGGAGCCGCTTAAAATCGCTTAGATCTCCATACAAAGTGACCGAAAAGTTAGTTTAGCCGGGAATATAAAGCAGACCTTGTGTTAACTTGTCAAAAAATATATGAATATTTCTCAAAACTAATTAGGCCTGTTTTTTATTCCCTGCTAAGTCGAAAATTTAGTTTAGTGGGAAATAAAAACACTCTTAATATAAACATAATATAAATAAAATGTAATTAATTTCGTTTCCCAAAATCGAATTTCATTTATATCTGAAAAAAATATGTTATCTATAAAAATAAAGTATGTAAGTTCGAAATTCAAAATGTACTTATGACGAGAGATGTACACTTAACAACGCTGCAAATGCGGGTTAGATAAGTGTCCTTTTTTATACCCTGCTCAACTAATTTTGCGAACACTTTATATGGGGAGTTAAGCAGTTTTAAGCAAAGTGGTTGAAAAATTTGTTTATCAGGAGATAAAACAACAAACTTATTAATAAAAATATCTTTCTATAGGCACTGGCATCAACCTATTCTTTAATTGATTATATTGGAACGAAAGTTTTGGAACGAAGTTTCTTATCGCACGTTGCGGGATGGGGGCTAAATGAAAAAATTTTAAACAACTTTTTTGTAACTACTTTATGACAACCCATTATTAACAGCTATATTGGGTACTTTTGGTTTGGTTTGGTTTAAAGGGAAGTTTTCGAGGTGGAGCCTGTGTATTACATATTGTAGTTTTGAATGGAATTACATTTGGCAGTACACTTACTCTTGCACTCGTACTTTTTGTTTGGTTTGTGTCAAGACTAACATATCGGGGAATATTTTTTGTTTAATGGAAAATTTTCTAGGTTGAGCCTGTTTATTACATATTGTAGTTTGAACCGAATAAAAAGTAAATTTAGAAAAGCCAAAGTGAAATATTTTCTTAAGTGCGTTTTCATAAAAAAAGTAAATCTTACAACATATTATCTTTTTCTTAAGAAACTACCTTTTCGTTAAAGAGTACCTTTTTTGTAAAACAAAATAACTTTTCTTGAGATAAGTACCTTCTCTTAAAATTTTTCCTGTTTTATCGTAAAAAAAGAGCATTTCTTCAAAAAAAAAAATACCTTCTCTTACAAAAAATACCTTTTCTAACAAAAATTCCTTTTCTTAAAAGTACCCTTTCTTAAAAATAAAATAATACCTTTTCTTTTCTTTTCTTGAGATAAGTCGCCTTCCTGAAAATAAATAAATTTTCTTAAAAAAACAACCTTAACCTAAAAAGAGTACCACTTCTTTAAAAAGTACCTGTTCTTAAAAAAAGTATTTCTTTGTAAAAAAAATTCATACTCTTACTGAGGCTTTTTTCTTACATAAAAACATTAGAAGTACCTCTCATTAAAGAAATTACCTTTTCGGGAAAATATAATACATATTCTTACAAAAGGGACCTAAAAATATACTTTGTTTTTAAAAAAATACATTCAATAAATAGAAAAGTCCTTAAAAAAGTTCATTTTACAAAATGTATCTTTTCTTAAAGATCCATTTATATTATCGTATTTTTCAACAGGCGCCTTAGGCGTGTTGGAACTAACTAGTACATAATATAATGCGAAAGGGACTTTGTTCCATCCGGGTGTCCTCTGACACCTCATGTGATTTGTTTTATTTACTTGATTCGATGGAATTACCAAATAAACCCCACCATTTCAAAGGACGTTTAACATTATCCTAAAATTATAAGATTCGTTGAGCAGTATAGAAATCTATGTACGTTATTCTTTTTCGTCTTCAATTGTAGCCTCTAGAGAGTTTCAGGACATTCCTTAAAGGTATGCAATTTATTTTTATATATGACTTCGGTTGGTTTGGTTTTTATATTTTCTTAAACATAAAACATAATTCTGTTTTTAATTTTTATTGCTTTTCACAGGCTTTTGAAAAAAACAATCAAACAAAAAAATTGCAATCGGAAAAAATAAGATTTGTATCTTTTCCCTGCGGTTTGCAACTTTATAAATTCCAAAGTACGAGTATTTCTTAAAGTTCAGAATCATTGAGGGTTTTCTGTGTTTGGTTTGCTTAACCCACCACCCTGAACTGGACGCAAACACAGATACGTTAGTGGCGTATATTCTTTGGGCCATCATCACTGGTTGGCCATTAGCACGTCCAAGTGATGCCGCTGCTGTTGCCAATGGTTTTTCTAGAGTTCTTGTTTTGTCGTGTTTTTTTTATTTCCTTGCCCAAGTTTTGCTTTATGGTTGGTTGGTGGCTCCAAAGGAATTTTGATCGACAAGAATTTGGTCATTTAAGAAAAACATTTTCTTTTTTAATTTATCATTTGAGGCCTCATAAAAAACCTCGACCAACAAAGGATTCGAAAACGAACAAACATGCGTTCGTATGAGAAATAGTTTCAGTTGCTCCAAAGCTGGTGGTGATGGTGCTGATGAAGACGAGCCTGGCGATCGAGGGTTCTGGGTTTGCAGTTTTTTCTTTGCTTCTGCGTGTAAGCGTTGTGAGGTTTCGTACCTCTCTTTCCGCTGTAACCATCGAATGTATGGGTTGGCAATAATCAATTGCTTTAAATGACCAATCGTTGTGGTAATTTTGTCTTCCATCATCTCCACATCCACTTCCTCTCCCGGCATGAACTAATTTAATATTACACATGCAGAGCAGCGCCGATAAGAGTGAGAGAAAGAGAGAGGGCTCCAGTCATCAGCACCCGTACCAAGACCAGGACAGCAGGCCATGCTGTTTAGCTGTGTGTTCCTCGTGTTTGGTTGCCTCTGTTTTTATTTGTTTTCTGAGCATTTTGTCGTTTTTTGTCATTTTGAAAATGTTGGCGGGTACTTAGGCATGTGGCGTCGTATGTCATTATAACTACTGTTGCCTGGCTGCTCCTCCAGCTTCCTCCTCTTGTGGCAAGTGCTAAAGAAACTGATTCTTAGTAGTTTTTTTTTGCGTTTACGCGTCGTTTTCATTTTCCGTCCCAACAATTGTGTTTCTTTCACTTCCATACAACATGATGTTTACGCTCATTTTCACATTTTACTTACGCGAATGAAGAGGCTTTAGAATGGGAGCTGAGCCACAGAACTTAAAAATCGATCTGGAAAAAACAACATATTTAGCAAATGACAATGTTTGCAAAATGCTACAACATTTTGTGGCAGCAGCAGCAGCAGCAGTAACAGCAACAGCATTGTTAAATAGCCACTCTTACAAAGTGATGATGAGGACGACGCATTTCCAACCAGGACCGTCATCATCACCACCATTACATTAAGTAATGAAGTAAGCGCGGGCAGGAAGAAAAACGCGCCATCACTTGTCCGCTAGTAAATTTTAATGAAACCAATAATCATGATCATGATAAAAACGCCAGCAACCAACCGCATTATCAACATACGTAGTTAGTTTTAGCTTGCTGCGTTTTTTCTCATGTGATATTGTTAATGTCACTGCCAATGGCTGTTGCGTTTTTTGCGTCCATTTGGTTACTTCTTCACTACTTGACCCGCCTGTGTGTATTTAGTATTGAAATCACGTATCATTTATTTATTGCTGCAAAATACATTCCGTTTTGGTTTTTTTTTATTCTCTCTCCCTTCAACTTCTTGTGTTACCTGTCTTATTCGCCCCTTCAATTTCATTTCACTTTGTCACTTTTGCAAAAAGAAATAGATTTTTTTACAAAATTTCTGCGCCAAAAAAAACCCATTTAGGGTTGTTTGTTTTTATGGGATTTTTAAGGAATTTCTTTATGTGTATTTGTACAAAAAAAAGGGGAGAAGTTACACAAGGTTTTGTTAGACATTCCAAAAGTTCATATAAGTTCATACAGGTTGAAGCTAAAAAATGCTACATTTCAATTTGATTTAAGTTAATTGACAAATTTAAAATTTTGTAAAAGTTTTGTAATTTAAAATCCTGTCTTCCATATTCACCACCCCTGATTATCCTCAAGTTAAAGCTGACCAATAGTTAGAGTTGTCATTTTGTACGGAATTTGCATTATACCAGGTGGGGAAAAACCGTCATCTGCTTTTCTTTTGCTATAACGGCTGCATTCTAAATGGACGCCACTGTCGTTTGGTAACGACTGTTGGAGCACCTAAATTTTGTATGGGAACTGGAGATGCGCGTTGGGACGTGCGGGATAGACTTGAAAAAATGGAGTTTGTAGAAGCTTTAGTATATTGCACTAATTTTTCAACCTTCCATTTAGGGAATTACGGTGCCCGACTATGATAAACGCGATAACGGTACGGGTATGGTATGGATTAGTTACTACAATGCTTGATGTTACTTAAAATGATTCTATTCAAAACACCACTTGTCAATCTTCTCGTAACCATGAGACCGTTGTCGCAGTTTTAAGATAAATCAAGTCAAAAAAAAATTATGATGGAGAACAACAATCAATAATCACGTACAATACCGTGCAAAGATTCATATCCATATTACAACTTCCTGGAAAGACTGCTGCCATCTTAATTTTCTTCAAAAGTTATCGGAACAACTACTAACAGCCTGTTCCGCGACCTCGAACGGCATTCAATATGTTATCCTGTGCGTGTCTCTAATTGCCAGTTTTTCAGTCAGTGCTGATCTTCGTTTCTTAGTTAAATTCTGGTTAAACATCGAATTGTGTTTTTCAGTCATTGTTTAACTATGATTTAACCCACAATGTTGGTTGGTTAACTTTTAGTCGGATCCATATGATTTTGACAATCAAATTACTGACTGTCAAAATGAGAAATGTCAGATTGTATAAAATATATGCTTCTGTTTTGCGTATTTGTACACATACGTTTAGTCTAGATCGTTAAATTGTTCCACCTATATAGTTTTTTTTACACATTTTTGCTAAAAGGACTTTGACTTTATGCATCTATTCCTTATTTTACATAATTCCATTTTGTTTGTTCCGTACATTAACTCACCACTGAAAAACAAAATGCAAAGTTAACCTCAAATTAACTTTCAATTACGGTTAAGTAATCTTATAGTTAACTACCCACTTAAAAACTGGCCATAATGGGAACATTTTAATGTCCTATGTCTAAATGCGGCGCAGGGTACGCTGCGAAATGTTCAATTGTTGATTTGTGGATTCTTCGTGATTCGTTAGCATATTCTCACGCACTGCTTCGACGTTTTCAGCCTAACGCCCAGTTCGGGCTTTCCGGAGCTTCGGGTGTCCCGTGTTGTGCCGCTCTCTTCAAATCCGGAATTGTTTGTCCTGAACAATTTGGATAATTTCGTCGAAATTCACGTTGCATTAACACTACTGACGAATTATTACATGCAAACGTTGTCACAATTATCCATTATTCTTCACAACTGGCAACACTAATCTAACATACGATGCCAGGTGCAAAAATGGCAGCATTATCCAATAGGGCGATACTTATTGAACCACCTTGTATCTATTTATTAACTCTAATCAGACATGCTGAAAATTAACCTATGTATGTGTTTATCAGTTCAGGTTTTGTATCAGTGTTTATCATGACAAATACACGGTAGTAGCATTATCATTGCTGTAATTTTCGTACCGAGTCATTGTCATTGTCAAAATCAGCTGATAAATATGTAACACAATTGTGCATATACCCAGTAAAAAATAGGATCATCCAAAGATTAATCTTAGATCGCTCCTCCGCGAGTATGGATTAATCCACAAACCTCCGAGCCTCGTGCATTTTGTACTCATTGCAAATTATTAGTTTATCAGGAACGAAAAACATACCTACCGTATATTTCCACCATGGTGCTAATGTTGAATTCGCCACTATTTCTATCACATACTCCAACACTTGTATTATACAGTATGACAACTTTGAAAAATTACAAACTTTTTGCTTTCAAAAGCACAGATGACTTCCCCACGAGTTAAACCCGGTATTCAGTTTTTATGAAATATTCGTTGTCATAAGAAGTACGTGTATAAAAAATAACGAAAATTCCTTGAAACGAAAATTTCGCTCACTTTTCATATGTATGATACTCAGCTCCTTGCGAAATTTTCGCAGGCAAAATCATTTATAGGGTTGTTACGCCAAAGTTATTTCATACGAAAACAATTGGTTGATACTTGTTTGGGACCGGAATTTTGACATTTCGATAGTTTTAACCACCAAAAGTAACACCACATTCGTTAAAAATCAAATGGAATGCTTAGAGGAATTTATAAATGAAATATTTTCAAGGTAAAGCAAAGATAGGTGGTAACTCTCTGTAACAACATTTTCCGTTTCGAGATAAATAATAAAAATTCGCAAAACTGTATACGGCGCTTTAAGCGCCAAAAATGTGTCATATAAAAATGTAAACACAGATTAACTAATGTCGCATTTAGACCGCCGTTTAACGCCGCCACGTCAGTGATAAACTTGTTGTGCAATTTTTGTCATTTACACCACCCAATTTGAGATTAAATTAACACTTCAGGTGGCAACTTTGTGCTTAGACCAATTTAAAGCTACTCCGTGCCGAGACCAAACTATCGAAAACGTCGGCACAGCAGAAAAACTAAATTGCTAGTTTTGAAAAATTGGGAGTTTTTTTTTAAATAACTGAACCTTTATAATAGGATCAACTACATAGGCGGCGGTGTGAGCTTCTAAACATTTTATGGTGGCGGCGACGCATCGGAAAATTTTCCATCGGCTTTCGTCTGTCAAACAGTTGATTTTTTTGTGTATTTTTTATGGTTGCATGTTTTTAATACTTATCACAGTTGCATCAAATTGTGTTAATCTTGGTCGGCGTAAATGCCGTATAAGAAACAAAAATGATCTTTGATTGAAAACTAGATATTAGTAAACGTACTCCAATCCCATTGCCGGTTAAATCTCTCCCCTCGAGATTTCAAGTCAATAAAACAGCTGATTTCGAAATCTTCAATTAGTAAATTTTAAAGGCAATGTTAACCCGGTCTAATGCAAATCTATGGATTCCTTCCATAAATTAATCAATAGAAAAAATAATTCTAAGAGCCAAAAAAATTTTGGGTGCTATGGAATTGACGGTTTATTTTGGCTCTTTCAATTTCAACCTACATGCGAAAGTTTAGCATAGATGCCTTTCGTTAAAGTAATGTACGAAGAATTTTGTTAGTTTGGGCGTTGTTTTTTTCTTTCTCCAGCATTTTTAATTCTAATCTAAACTATGTATTATATTGACGGTTAGACCTTCAAACTCTTAACAACCATTTGTTTTAGATAATATTTCACGTTCTCGAAGACGACAACCTTGCTTAGTTGCAACGAGTCATGGAGCCATGCAAAAATGTTCTAAAAAAAATCATTTCGATACAACCCTCTTTTCGATAAGAACTAGTTTTAGTTTCGATATATCGAAGGTTGAGTTTTGAAAAACTTTATAAAATTTAAATTTATATTTCATAACAATAGGATTTTCTGTGAATAATGGAAATTAAATAAATTTGTCGATAGCATTTTTTCTGATAGAATACATCGAATTACTATACTTACAAAAAACAATTTAATTTATCGACAGTTTATATATTGGACGTTGATTCGGTGAAAAAAACCTACAAAATTTTCCAATTCGTTTTAAAAAAATTTGCGTTTCTCATGAAAAACATAAAATGCAAGAACAAAATTTAAAAAAACTTTTACTTTAGCTGACTTTGTTATTCAATGTTACATGTTACATGAAAATCACCAAATAAGCGAAATAAACTGAATAAACATATTAATAAGCATGTTTTGGTTTCAGCGCTTGCTTAGATTATCACTTAATTTGCTTGGATAGTTCACATAGTTGCAAATATTTCCCTTATAAATCCTCTACGCACTCAATTATATTTTTAAAGCATCTGGTCGAAATGTCAAAAGTACGATCCCAAAAAATTCCTTTCGTACGAAATAAATTTGGTGTAACAACCCTGTAATTGATTTTTTCCACGAGATTTTCACAGAGATCTGAGGTCCATGCAAATGAAAAGTGATCGAAAACAACGGATCGTGAAATTTTCGTTGTTTTTCAGAAACATACGTATGGCAACGAATATTTCAACACAACTGAATACCGGACTTTAAGCGATATTAATCGGCACTTGAAATTACCGCTTACATAAATATACACAAAATTGCCAGTACGAAAAACGGCATTAGATATCGTTATTGTGAATCATCATCATTCTTGTGAATTAAAATATAAGAAGCAGAAAACACATTTGAAAGAATGCCAACATACCATGCGTTAGAGAAGGATTATTATATATACATAGCTCCAAATAATTCCTAGTTTGGCGTTTCTGGTATTAGCAAACAAGATATTATCATTATGACGAAACACGTCACTGAATGTATAAGTTGTTCATACTACTCGTACAAGCTTTAGCAACGAAGCTCATTTCTCGATGAATGAATATGTTAATAAGTAAAATTGTCGCATTTGGTCTGATGAGTTCCCAAGCGCAATACATAAGCTTTGCGTGCTTTTAGTGCCCAAAATGCATCAACTGGTGAACTTGTGGTTTCAACAATGCGGCGCTACATGACAAGCAGCACGTGGAACAATGAATCTATTGAGATATAAGTTCGGTGAGCAATTTATCTTATTTTTAGGGTCAGTGAGTTGGCTGACTATATCGTGCGATTTGACACCTCTAGACTATTTATTGTGGGATTTCGTGTAGGTAACCAGCGCCAATTGCACCATTAGAAATCAACATTACTCGTGTTATTTATTATCGAAATAATATTTATTATTATGTCATGGCCAACATATACATGAAATAATCTTTTTTACTTAGATACGCCTTTCTGTCACTGCCACGAATTTGCAAATTCGCAATGAAATTGTCGAATTTAATTGAAGTCGTTCACTTTAGTAGCAAAATGACAACTGTGTTTTTTTCAAGTGTGTTGTTTACATTAATATGAGATGAATTTTCGTGTCTAGAGAAAATATCCGAAGTTGGGCGTGTTTTGGTGACACCGCTTGCTTAGATTATCACTTATGTTTTTGGGAGAGCTAAGCGATATTAAACGGCTCTTGAAATGCCAGTCTTAAAAGTTTAGCCAAACGGCATTAGACATCGTTATCGCGAACACAAACAAACACATTTACACAAATTACTGCGCACCATGAGTTAGAGCATAGAGAAGAGTTGATATCCCTCTCTTTAAGTTCTCTCGATGACCGCCGGGTAGTGGGCCATTTTATCGATATCGAGTTGCAGTTGTATTTTACTCTTTGGTTGGACATACAACGGACAGAAGTAAAAGAGAATGCGCAGAGAATTAGTATCAATTAAACAATATTTAAACTTAGTTTTCTGCATGGTTTGCTTCTGGATATCGCTCGCCCCCCTATCCACTCTGTCTTCGATCAATTTCCTACTACATAGTCGATCAGCTGTGTCATGGATACATAAAGCAACTATGGTATAGAGAAGAAAATTTGCTCATGGAGTGGAATTCCAACAAAGAAACCGGATGAAGCGTGTCGTTTCTCTGCCCGCTCTCTTACTCTCTTCGTTCAATATTTCAATACACGAGCAGCTTTCAGACGATGTTATTGTATATAACTATAGAAATTCTAACCAAATTGAAATAAAATTACATAAAGTATGTAAAAAGTATGACATAATCAAGTTATGACGCGGGAAGGAAATTCGTTGGAGTGAATCGCGTCGACTTTTCTGGTTCTCTTTTAATAGGGTTGCCAAATTGCGGTGGTTTTTCTTCTCTACTTGTAGATCCTTTTTTATGGATACAAGATGATCATACATATACAAAGAATATGGAATTGTGGAATGCCAACAAATAAAACGAGTGAAGCGCCTCGTTTCTCTGCTCTCTTCATTGAATATTTCAATACACGAGCAGTTTTTTGATGATGTATAGTACATAATTATAGAAATTCCAACTATGTTTAAATAAAATTACATAAAGTATGGAAAAAGTATAAAATAATCAAGTTATGACGTGAGAGGGAAATGCGTTTGAGTGAATTCCGTCGACTTTTTTGGTTCTCTTCTACTAGGGTTGCCAAGTTGCGTGTGTTTTTTCTTCTCTACTTGTATATCCTTTTTGACATATATCAAAGACGATCTAGAACAAGAAGATGTGCGCAACTTGGCAACCCTGGTAAAAGAGAACCAGAAAGTGCTAGGAGTTCACTCAAACGCATTTCTTGTTTATTTCATACTTTTTCCATAGTTTATGTAATTTTACTTCAACATGGTTGGAATTTGTATAGTTATATACAATAACACTATCAAAAAGCTGCTCGTGTATTGAAATATTCAGTGAAGAGAGTTAGAGAGAGAGTAGAGAAGTACTAGGGTTTCACTCGTTTTGTTTGTTGGCATTTGAGTGAAGAGAAATTTTGACTGTCTACTTGTACATAGTTTTTGTCTAGAATTAGGCGACCAGAATATGTGCGTAATTTGGCAACCCTGGTAAAAGATAACCAAAAAGTGCTAGAAATTCACTCAAAGGCATTTCTCTCATGCGTCATATGACTTTGCAAAAAACCGATCTACAATTAAGATAACCAAAAAGTGCTAGAAATTCACTCAAAGGCATTTCTCTCATGCGTCATATGACTTTGCAAAAAACCGATCTACAATTAATTCTACGAAATGTGGCGACATTTACTGTAATGGGTGAAAAAAATTCGATATGGAAACACGTTTGTAGCCAGTGCCAACAAATACATGTTCGCAGTAGATGTTGTTGTAGTGGCAGGTAGCAACATACAGACATTTTATTTTTGTTCATTCATTTCAATTGTCGAGCTCTACACAAATATATACCAACAATACAAAAAATTATAAAAACAAACTAAATACATATGAATTTGACAAGTGAAACGAAAAATGACATGGAAAAAATAAATCACCTATTTAAACAACTATACCTGATAGATAATTCTAACGTGATCAATATTTATAACATTTACCGTGCGTTGTTGTGAACAATTTAATTCCAATTTTGTTTTCAATCGGAAGTAAAAGTCAATCCTTCAAGTTTAGAGATATTAAAAAAATCGTAGTCTTCCATGAAATAAATTCATTTGAATGAACTTACCATGTGTAGGCCATTTTCGAAATCTCTGTTTTATTCTCTCCTCTTGATAACATTTTCATTCACAAGAAATGATAACAAAATTTATCTAACAAAACTTTTTGTTGACATTTCTTGAAGTTGAACATGTGGCAACATTGTCATTTCTCAAGCCGTAATTTAAGTGGGAAATTGATATGACGCTTAATATCGCTTAGCTGACCCGTACAAATTAAGCTATAATTAACTTTAGCGGGGTAAAAAAAACACACTTAGTATCAATATGAGAACGTTCAAGTTCGGAAAATCGATAAGATACGAATGTCACGCCTTTACTTCGTGAAGTCATTGATAGACATAGGAAAAAAAACACACGAAAACATCACTTTACGAAGCCGGTATCTAAGACCCTCTGCACATTGCAATCGAAATCTCCTGTCAGTCAAAATTTGTTTTTTAATATTTCTATTAAAATGTACTTTTTCATAGAAAAACTACTTTTTAATAGTTATTGATCTTGAACCGGACAATTATTGAAAACATGACAACTAAAAGATCGAATAATGTAAACGAATGTTTCGGTTTATTTTAAAAATAATATCATATCATACTCTTGCCAACAACGGGTAAAACTATATCACCAAATCAATGAATCAAAAAGTATTTTGAACACAGATTACAAATTTCGCATCCAACATTGTACACCTCTGGCATTTAACACAGTTTTTGTCACCTTTAGCTTTTGTGCCATATAGCAAAAGAATGTAACAAGACTTTGGCTTGGAAACTTAACAACATGTTAACAAAATACCTTAAAGTTTTTTTCAGTTCTTCTTTGCCAAGATATCTCACATAATAAGAAGGCGAAAATAGGAAACTACTCCTATATACCAGTACAAGGAAGCAGCCAGCAAATCAAGGATTTTTCTTGCATTCTTAACGAAAGATCTCAAAAACATCGGATTCCCAAGCATTTCAAAAGTTCTCACGCTACGAATTTAAATATCCGCTGAAGTTTTTTATATTATTTTTCATCAAAAAAATCAGGCATCCACAAATCTTATTAAAAACTGAAAGTGATAAAAAAAATTAGACAAAACATCTTAAAAAACAGAGATTTTTTTATCAAGACTACAGCGCAGACTGGAGCGTATCGAATGATGATGCTGATGATCCTTTTTGTTTGATGGCGTTTTTTTTTTTGTATTCGCTTTGCGATGTGTCTGGTAGAGAATAACCTAAAGTAACACACACAAAAACTAAGACTTCCCTCCCCTAACGATTAAAACTCTTCAGTCATATGACTGACGACACACCACAGAAGAAACCCAAGAACGGACGTATGAACGAAGAACCCATCATAGTGAACGCACAATGTTGAAGTCCTTATGCAGATTAGAGTAGATGGATGGATGGTCGTTCGGTCGGTTGCTGGTTTTGATATAATGGGGGTAGTGAGACGGCCAGTTTTTTTTCGAATAAAGGATTTAATTTTTTCTGTGTTGAATTTTGATTATTTTTTTCGAATTCATTTTATGAAAGGGTTAGAGAAAAATGTCTGGTTTTTTTGGTTAAAAAAAATTGAAATTTTTTTCTTATAGTCTTAAATATGATGAGAACCTTTTTTAATTTAAACAGATAAATAACTTGAATTTATTTATATTTTTTGTTTCAAAAACTAAACTGGTTTTTTAAGGGATTTGTTTTCGTTTTTTGTTTTTCCTTTTCAGTGGTGGCCACTTCTCGTCCTACCAACGAAGCAGAGATTCAATTGTATCGCGTTTTACAGAAAGCCAGTTTGTTGGCCTACTATGATACTTTATTAGAAATGGGTGGTGATGATGTGCAACAACTGTACGAGGCCGGCGAAGAGGAATTCTTGGAGATCATGGCCTTGGTGGGTATGGCCTCCAAGCCTTTGCATGTCAGGCGTTTGCAAAAGGCCTTACATGAATGGGCTTTAAATCCCGCACAGTTTCAGCAACCTTTAACCAGTACTTCCGGTAAGTCTTAAATTAATTATCCTTAATAAGCACCACAGTTGTATTAACTTTCCCATTTTACTTTAACTTGTCTCATTCCAGCTCAATATGATACGCCTGCTAAAACGTCAATTCCTTTGTACCACCCTGAACTTTCCAGATCCCCCGGTCCTATACGCCCTAAATTTCCCACATTTAATCCTACCGCCGCTTTCAATCCCACACCTTTGGTGAACACAGTGACACCCACGACTTCGGCTCATTTGCTATCACAAATCTGTTCCCTACCATCTTTGGCCCCACACAACCCCACACATATTTTAACCCCCTCCCTGTCCCAAGAAAGAACACAACCTTTAATAAACATGCCCCCAGTTACCGGTGTTTCCAACACCTCCCATCAGGTTACCTCCAGTTCGCCTCAATTAACTCCCGTCCTAAGTGAAATGCAAGTAGCCCGTATTACCTTGGGCGCCGAGAAGATTGCCTCCCAATTGCCTCAGCGTGAACCCCGGGCCCATACCTCAAAGAAACGCACCAGTCGAGAATTGGAGCAAGTCATTGCCATGAGTGAGACGGACCCACGACGCATGGATGAAATCCGTAAGTATTCCGCCATTTATGGCCGATTCGACTGCAAACGTCGTCCGGAGAAACCGTTGACACTGCACGAGGTCTGTGTCAATGAAGCAGCCGCTCAATTGTGTCGTTTGGTTCCTGCCCTCCTAACCAGACGTGATGAACTTTTCCCTTTGGCTCGTCAAATAGTCAAAGATGCTGGTTTTGGTCATTCCGCCTCGATAGCTCGTTACGGCAACCTACTGTCGCAAATGGTTAATAGTCAAACATCGGCGGCACAAATTCGTTCCGCCTCGGCCATGTTGGAGTGTGAATTGAATGAAACATCGACCTCAAATTCAACTCCATTAAAGAGACAAAGAGTGGCATCATCGGATGCTTCTTTGTCGACGTTGGATAGCAATCGGGTAAGGTTGACAAAGAAAGAACATTAAGCAAGCTTTTTGACTGCAAAGCTTTTACACAGGCTTCATCATCATATGCTTTTCTGTTTCATGGTTATGGCTTTGCAAAAAATATGGCAACGCTTCTTTCAGCATATTTGGCTTTGCTTCACTGGGAAAAACTTATTTTTTGTCACGTCTTTTCTTTACGCATAGTACGTGGCTCTAAAAGTTTCCGGAATATTTCAGAGTTTTCGTTATGTATCCCGTTGAAATTGTCACGTCAAAATCGTTTTTCAACTGGACGTCTGCCGCTTATATTTGTATATTATCAACGATTGTTTGTATTCAATTCGTCATTCATATTGAGCTATTGTTTACCCACAGCTAAACTAATTTGTATTTAATATTTATGAATGGTCTGTCTGATAAAATATGTAGTTTAGATCTCCATATAAAATAAGAGAGTACCTAGTTAAGCGGTGGCATAAAAACAAGGCAATGGTTAAATGCTTTCTTCTCTATCTCACCCACTCTAACACTAGCTCATCGCAATACATATATTTATTTTTCTCTCTCTCTCTCTCTCTCGGCTGACTGTCTTTCTTTTTATCTCACTCTTTCATTCTATCTTCATGCCACAACTCTTTTCCGATCTATATCTCAAAACTAATCATTTGTATCTAAGCTACTGAGATGTTAATTGATCTAACTCCGCATTTTAAAAATTTTGAGATTTCCATGCTATTTGAAATCAAAAACCATGATAGAAATACAAGGTACTAAGTAGCATTAGCGTTGTTGTAATTTCCGCACCGAGTTATTGTTAAAATCAGCTGATCAAAATGTTAGATGACATCAAAAGAGAACGAACTCACACTAACAACTCTGACATGTACTGGGTACGATGAAATGTAAACAAAGGAAATCAGCTGGGCAGACGCTACTGTATCATGCCAAAAATCTTACCGACTTAAGCCCGGTATTCAGTTTTTATGAAATTTTCGTTGCCATATGAAATACGTGTATAAAAAATAACTAAAATTTCGTTCACTTTTCATTTACTTTGTACTCAGCTCTTTGCGAAAATTTCGTGGGCAAAATCAAGTACAAGTTATTACCCGAAGTTATATCGTATGAAAACAATTGGTTGGGACCGGAATTTTGACATTTCGATTATTTTAGTAACAAAAGTAATACCACCTGTATTAAAAATATAAAGGAGTGCGAAGATGAATTATTAATGACATATTTGCAAGGTAACTCAGAGATATGTGGCAACGCACTGTAACAAAATTTTCCGTTTAGAGATAAATGACAAAATTCCTCACGAAAATCTCGCAAGAACTGAATACAGGGCCTTTATCTCTAAACGGAAAATTTTCCTGCGGAGAGTTACCTTGCAAATATTTAAATTCTAATTCCTCTACGCACTCCATTTTATTTTGAACGCTTTTAGTTATTAATAATTTTAAATATCAAAATTCTGGTCCCAAAAAATTATGAAACAATTGTTTTTCGTGCGAAATAACTTTGGCGTAACAACCCTGTAATTGATTTTGCTTACAAAATTTTCGCAAAGAGCTGAGTACCAAGCAAATGAAAAGCGATCGAAATTTTCGGTTTATGAAATTTTCGTCATTTTTAATGCACGTACTTCTTATGGGAACGAAAATTTCATAAAAACTTAATGCCGGGCTTTAGTCATCAAAATCGTCTCTCAAACCTCTCTAAGACCTCTCATAACTTTTAGGGGTATGGCCGTTACTTTTTCCATTTTTAAAACCCCTTGTTTATTATCATCAGAATGAGGACGTAATAAAGTAGTGTTTTTGAGCTTCGCATGTGATTATATCAGAATTCGTAGAAGTCCCAAAATTTATTTTTTTTATAGATGAATATTTTCTCCTAGTTTTCTTCTTCTCCGCAAACAAAAATATGTAACTTCCCCAAAATTTTTCCAATCATTCGAGAATTATTTTAGGCTAAACATTAGCACTGGCTTATATTTCGTAACCACAGTTTATGGGTTTATAGTAAATAGAATGAGTTACTTTAAATTTATATAGTTTACCTAAACTCGCCGTTAACTTGTTAACTGTTGGTTACTAAAACATACTGTTGGTTTTTCCGTAATCTGATTAGTTTAGCATTTATCTGTTAGTAATAGTAGGTCGTTATTAGTTGAAACGATATTATTGTTTTTTTCACGCTTTTTAGTTAATCTTTAGTTAAACGTTTTTGTGCTTTTTAGTTTGTTACTAGTTTTATAATGTGTTGCGTTAAACTTAGTTCATATACATAGCTTACACTATTACGTTTACTTAATCTGCTACTGTAATTCGCTTTTATTCCTTGGAACCTGATCAAAATAAACTTCATCAACTGCTATAAAACAAAACTGCTGCGTATTTATTTCATAGAGCTTAAACCGAATCGAATAGATTTAAGCAAAATATTCACACACACACACACAAATAAACTATATAATAAACATAATCCTTTAAAGGATTCAATGGAAGATCCTCGCTACAACCTATTTGCAATGTACCAGAAGTTTGCAGCTAAACCTCCATTCGATTTAGCAGATATTGCCAAGTTTACGTGAGTATTAATTTACATTTAAATGTATCGAATCTAAAAATCGAATTTAAATGTAATCGAAGTCGTTAATAACATTAATGAACAGGTAGTTAACTATCGGACTATTTAATTCCAATTGCAAGTCAATTATAGGTTACCAATTCATTTTGTTTTTCAGTGTTGATTACATGTAATACGGCATTTACACCAAACAAGATTAACTCATTTCGAAGGTTAAAACGGCATTTACACCGACCAAGATTATCGCATTTACGGGATTACAGACGTTTTTTTCTTATGGAGTTTGACACTTATAATCCCGAAGGGTAGGTGTAACTGCAGTTTAACGACGTTAACCCGCGTTAACCCAGAGGATTTCTCATACAATTTTAATCTGTAGAAACTGAAGTTTAATTTTTAACCTAATTTTAAACTAGGGTACATTTTGATGCAACTGTGCTAGTTGCTAAAAAAATGCGACCCAAATAAAATCATACACAAAAAATCAACTGTTTGAGAGATGGACAAAGACGATGTATAAGTAGACAGTCAATATTTCTCTTCACTCGAATGCCAACAAACAAAACGAGTGAAACTCTTACTCACTTCATTGAATATTTCAATATACGAGCAGCTTTTTAATAGTATTATTGTATATAACTATACAAATTCCAACCATGTTGAAGTACAATTACATAAACTATGCAATTTATACATAACGCGAGAGAGAAATGCGTGTTAGTGAACTCCTACTACTTTTTGGTTCTCTTTTACCAGGGTTGCCAAGTTGCGCACATCTTCTGGTCGTCTAATTCTAAATCGTCTTTGAGATGGAAGCCGATCGAAAACTTTCCGAGGTGTCGCCGACACCAAAACTTTTTTGAAGCTCACGCCACCGCCGTTTTAAATAGCTCTTATTGGGTTAAATTGTGAGCCGATATTATCGACTGGCTCGATTTGACCCACTGATCCAATTTTAAAGGGTCAGTTATTTCAAAAACATCCCAAATTTGTACAAAACTGCCAAAACCAATTGCCGCCAACTTATTTTTGTGTTGTGCCGCCGTCTTCGATAATTTGGTCTCGGCGCAGAGTTTATCTACGCACAAAGTTGTCACCTGAAATGTGTATTTAATCTCAAATGGGGCGGTATAAACGGCAGAAATTAGAGAACACGGTTATCGTTAAACTGGCCGAGATAAACGGCGGTCTAAATGCGACATAAGAGATCAAATTGTTTATCAATAACGCAACTCTTGTATTCTTATTGGACAAAACCAGGGGGGTTCTATACCACAGCTGATCAACCTTAGACTTGGGAAAACAGACCGAACAAAGTAAGAAAGAGAAATAGCCATAGATGGCTGGAAGTATGTAGGGTTGCTCAGTGCAAAGTACAAGTACAAAACTCATCAACTGATAACATTTTTATGATTATTAAATCGAGGAAAAAGGGATAACAAGTGAAATAAAGCAAAATTTAATGAATGTTAGAGCAAAATTTTTTATAGAGATTGAAATTAAAATACAAGTTTATTAAAATAAAGATTTTGCTCATTCTGCATGGGTTGCCAAGTCTATATAACTCTTGCTCCAACTTTTCCAGTGGCTTTTCTTGATCTCCGGTCTAAGAAAAACAGCTGTTGCAGACTCTGTGTATATTACTCTATGGACAAAACATCTGTTTTGAACTAAATACTTAAGAGGCGTTCGGGTAAACCGCAATTCCAAAGTTGTCGAGATTTCAACTCACCGACTATACTTACGGCCGTCTTCATAAAAAGTTGTGAGAGATTTGAGAAACAGTTTAATAAAATAAAATAAATGGTTTCCCATTACATCCCATGAAGGGACTGGGGAGAACTTCTCACAATCACTGAGCTGTGCGCTTTCCAGTTTTCACTCACTGATTGGGACCTACAGTTTTACACCGATTCCGAACGGTAATTTGAGAAGCTTTTTCATGGCTAGATACTCGATAGTGTCGCCGTCACTATGCGAGGTGACCGCCGCCGAAAGAAAATTTGAAGGTGGTCAGAGCCGGGTTCGAACCCAGGATCTCATGTACAAGAGCCGCGCACACTAACCATTGCACCACCGACGGCCACATTTATCATACAAAACAGTTTATCATACAAAAAACGCCTCTCAAACCTCTCACAACTTTTTATGAATACGACCGTAAGTATATTCGGTGAGTTGAAATCTCGCCCGGCGGTTAATGTTCTGCGCATGGATTAATATAAGAAGAGTTAGCATCAGCTGTTTTACTTTCACCAGAAACTTTGGAAAGCCACAGGAGTAGTTGCAATTTTCATAATCTTTAATTTTAACAATTCTCGTTTTAATTAGAATCTATATCAATAATTGTACGCTAACACTTCATTACAGTTTCAGTTTTTTCACTTTTTTCTTCGATATTTGAAAATTTCGGCAAGTTTTCCTTTAGTATTTTGTCCAAAATCCTTTGTTCTTTAAAAAATATTTCATGCGAGCAGGCATGCTATCCACGAGATTTTTAAATGTTTGAGGTTGAATATTGGGTCATTCCAAAAATCATCTAAATTGGTCGGTGTTCGTTCGTATTGGGAGAGTCTTCTTTTGACAATACTCTTGTACACCAAGTCAGTTTTACACAATTTTAGCAGGGTGTTTTGGATCACCGTCTTGCTGAAAAGTTAATTATGTAGGCGGACTCTTCAATAAAAACGGGCAAATTGTTCTGGAAAATATTTAGATAGTATTTTCTTCATACTACCTTCTATTTTCACTAGAGGACCAATGCCCCACCAAGTGACACCGCCTACACCTTTACACTCCCACCAGCGTGTTTTCTCGATATGGTATCGCTGAATGGTTTCACCGAACCTCTTCCAACAATAATGTATTGCATCCAATTGGAAACGATTAATTTTTGTTTCATCCGACGAAGTCATCAGATGTCCAGTTTTTATGCGTTTTTCAAAAATTAATTCGAGCCTTCAGATTATTGCCCACATACCTTTACCATATTCTTGAATGCACTTTTGTGCACTACTGTACATATGGAAATTAAATTCCGGAAAATGCGCAATCGGGGTGCAACTGAACGCCGCTTTTGTGTTTTTGCCCAAATCATATGTTTTTGTCGAATAATAATACAAGTGTTGCCATATTGTTAAAAGATAATTGTATAAAATAAGAAATAACTACATAACAATTAAATCATTTCACAAAATACATACAAGGAAAAAATGGCATGAGGTGTCAGGGGCCACCCGGTTGGAACGTAGTTCTTTATATTATATATTATTTATAAGTACTAGCTAGTTCCAATTCGCCTAAGGCGCCCGTTGAAAAATACGATAATTTAAATGGATCTTTGAGAAAAGATACCAATCAATATAAAGTAAATTTAGAAAAGCCAAAGTGCAAGACTGGCAAATACAACCCCAGTCTTACATTTGGCAGCACATTTACTCTTACACTCTTTCTTTTGGTTTGGTTTGTGTCTAGACTAACATGTGGGGAGAAATTTGTTGTTTAATGGGAAGCTTTCTAAGTGGAGCCTGTTTATTGCATATTGTAGCTTTGAACTGAATAAAAAGCAAATTTGGAAAACCCAAAGTGATAGTAGTTTTAAAAAATAAAATTTTCTTAAATAAGTGCGTTATCTTAAAAAAAGTACATTTCTGAAAAAAACAATACCTATTCATATTCTTAAACAGAGTACCTTTCTAAAAAAAACCCTTATCTTAACGAAGTGTACCTTTGCTTAAAAAAGTAAATGTTCTTACAAAACGTACCATTTCTTAAAAAAATTAATTTTTTTTAAATAAGTGCGTTTTCTTAAAAAATTATATTATCTTAGAACAAATTGCCTTTTCTTAAAAAACTACCTTTTCTTTAAAGAGTACCTTTTATGTAAAACACAATATCTATTCTTGAGATAAGTACCTACTCTTAAAATTGTATCTGTTCTTGAAAAAAGGACCAATTCTAAAAAAAAATCACATTTCTTAAAAAAACCTTTTCTTAAAAAAAATACCTTCTCTTAAAAAAATACCTTCTCTTACAAAAATTCCTTCTTAAAGTACCTTTTCTAAAAAATAAAATAATATCTTTTCTTGAGATAAGTAGCCTTTCTGACAATAAGTAAATTTTCTTAAAAAATAACCCTTTCCTAAAAAGAGTACCACTTCTTTAAAAAGTACCTGTTCTTTAAAAAAATTACTTTTTTTAAAAAATCATGCTCTTAGGCTTTTTCTTACAGAAAGTAAAATTTGTTGTAAGAAAATGTACTTCTTTAAGAAAAGGTACTTATTTAAAAAAAAAAATTAATAAAAGGCACTTTTTTTAAGAAAATTTACTTTTTTAAACAAAGGTACTTCTTTACATAAGGTTATTTTTTAAGAAAAGGTACTTCGTTGAAGAATATGAATAGGTATTTATTTTGAGAAAATTTACTTTTTTCAAGAAAGGCACTTATTTAAGAAAATGTTCTGTTTTTAAACTTCTTTCACTTTGGCGTTTCTAAATTTACTTTGTATTGGGTTCAAAACTACAATATATACTAAATATTGGTTACAGGCTCCACCTAGAAAACTTCCCATTAAACATGAAATTTCCAAACATAGGTTAGTCTAGACACGAACCAAAGCTAAAGTACCCAATATAGTTGATAATACTGGGTTGTAGCATAATAGTGTTAAAAAAAGTTATTTAATTTATTTTTCATTTAGCCCTCATCCCGCAACTTTCGATTCGGAACTTCGTTCCCAAACATGAATTTCAAACAAACTTACATTCTTCTTGTTCACAATGAGTAACGCTGTATTCAAAAGCATATGGTAGTTACTACACGTTAGCCAGACAATATTGAGTGGTTACAGCATTGTTAAACATTTAATTTAAAGGGCAATACGATAATGACCACTGCCTGGAAAACTGGTCAAAAGTGGAGAATATTTGAATAAAACAACACTATCAATATGAGACGTTTTGCACTAGAGTCTAAAATGTTAGTTCGGGAAGCTAATTAAGAAGGTCTTAAGTACTAATTCCTTAAACCAAAATCAAATGTAGGGTTTATTGCTTTTTCATCAAGCACAAAATCAAAACAATTATTCGGAAAGATATCTCAAATCCATGCACGCAGAGAAAAAACATGGTTGAGCATTGTCACAGCAATCACTTAATAGTTGCTAAAACCATACAATTGTTTCCGAAATCAAAAGTTTATTAGTTTTTACCACAACATTATCTCTATAATAAAAGCCTGATTAATATTTTATAATAACGTGGTTGTTCTTTAAAAAAATTATAACATGGTCACTTTTGAAAATCCAAACATTATCAAAGAAACCATTTAATAATTGTCGCTATAATGCTTTTTTGCATCAACCAAATATTTTATGGTTTCTTACCATTTATATAGTTATAAGTAACCATACTGTGGTAGATTTATACTTTCAATCATATAATTATCACTATTTTATCAGCATTAAACATAATATGATTAGAAAGAATAATAACATTATCATTTAGTAAGTAGCTGTAAAGTTTTAACGCTTATTTATTTAGTTACTATTTGGCAAACGGTGAAGTCGGTTGCAGTCGTTAATTAAAAATTGAGAAAATAATTTGTGAATATAAAGTGATATTTAAAGTTATTTATTTGCTTATTAAATATCTTCTCCTTAAATGAAATTCATTGAATTATTAAGTTTAAACCATATAAAAATTATGTGAAATCAAAAGGTGTTAGTTTTGCATTCCATACTTTTTGCTATATTCACATTGTATGTATTCGGTGACAACAAAAACATCAAATTTATTCGTATTTTTGATTTTTTTCATAAATTTTGTGTGTATTCAGTGGCAAGCAGCGATATCATTTTTGAAAACAATAAAAAAAAAATGTTTGGCAACCATGGAATGTTTCGCACAATAAATGTGTTGTCAAGAATTGTTTTTGCTTTGTCCATACATGTTGTGTGTATTCGGTGGCAAGCAGCGATATCATTTTTGATAACAATAAAACAATTTTTTTGGCAACCATGAAATGTTTCAAACGATAAATGTGTTGTCAAGAATTGTTATTGCTTTGTCCATACATGTTGTGTGTATTCGGTGGCAAGCAGCGATATCATTTTTGATAACAATAAAACAATTTTTTTGGCAACCATGAAATGTTTCAAACGATAAATGTGTTGTCAAGAATTGTTATTGCTTTCTCCATACATGTTGTGTGTATTCGGTGACAACCCATAATATTATTTTTGTTAACAATAAAGTTATTTTGATCGTAACTATTAAATTACTGCATATCACAATAACTTTTTTATCGCAACTATTGAATGTTGAATAAAGACAAAGAATCCCGTTGTTTTATGCTTTGCAAAAGAAGAACAAAATTTACTTCAGTCGTTCTGTTCTATTTCTGTGGAAAGGTATTGTATTAAAAAAAATCAAAAAATGAACGGGTTAAAGTTTATTAAAACAAGTTTTGGTGTACAAAAAGAAATAATTTGTATTAACTTTGACGGTGTTAACAATTATCAATTGTTCATAGATGAAGGTAAACGTAAATATATCGATGGCTTAATATAAAAAAGGCGTAACTCGATTTTTTTTACTTTACAAGTGAAGGAAAAAACTTAATAAAATCTGGTAAATCTTACACATAAAAAAGTGGTAATGGAATTTTTTATAAAAGACGCAACAAATGCTATTAAAAATTGCATTAACACTTTTTTATGTCTAAAATTTTCCAGATTTTATTAAGTTTTTTCCTTCACTTGTAAAGTAAAAAAACGAGTTACGCCTTTTTTATATTAAGCCATCGATATGTGGAAGCGACATGGTTTAATAAAAGTAAGACAAAGTGTGAAAGCAGTGTTGATTGTGTTTGTTTAAGTCATACGCATATGTTAATAAACAATGATTTGGTTAAAAAAATTTTACTATGATAATATTATATTATTTATCATTTATATTGTTCCAATTACAGTTCGGAAAACCTATAATTTAGCAGATGTTGATGTAGATGTGCTTTCAAAGGGGTTTAAAATAAAATCAAGCTTTTTTTCTGATTATGTTAATCAATTTATTGGATCAACAGATTTTGTTGTAGATATTAAACTGCCCAGTAAGTATTTATAAAAAGAAATAACTTTCGTAATTCTAATATGATATTTTCCTAGATGCTGATGTAAGTATATCCAATTCAGACTCGGCCTTCGATGTTGAATCTTTTGATTCAGGAAATATACAACAAAGTCCAGCTACAGAAAACTGCTCCGCTGTTTTTCGAACAGTATCTTGTGTTGGAGAACAGTCATTTTTAAATTTCTCCCAAGACAACATTTTTGTCACCAGGGCGGACAATTGGCAAAGTCTTCCATCAAACCAGGTAAGCCTTTTCTTTAAGCACGATTTCCATTTTATGTAATCAAAGTTATCAGCATCGCAAAAATACCGATTTTTTCATTAAAAAACCATAAATGTATATCTTTCGAAAAAAATAGCATTTTTTGTGTGCGATAACATTTAATCTGTCTATATTCCAACAATGAATTATTTTTAGGAAATAACCGCAATCCCTGAAATCCGTAATTTCTTAAAAGTTAAAACGTTGGAAAACAAGGACCGCGTTAAAATAGCAAAGGCTTTAATTGAATTTATTCTAAATCAAAACCCAAACAGACAGTAAGTATAAAAAAGATAAAGATTTGAAAAAACTGCATAAGATATTTTCTTTTAGGCTACTTAAAGAAGATTTTGTGCAATTGTCTAACTCAATTGTGGAAATTTTTGAATCTGAGGTTAAGGAGACGTATTATGTGCCATTTCAAAAAGGACATCTAGCAAGGGGTAAGCTGTACGATGCTTACAACAATATAAGGAGTAAGCTAAGTGCATCCGGATTAATAAAAAGACGAGTCAAATCGCAACCCTCAAAACCGAGTAAGTATACACAACATTCACATAACTTATATATAAATTGACTCGACTGAATAAATTTTTTGAATCGTATTCCATTGCATATCTTCGAACATATTTAAGATAATTGCCAAAAAGTACATTTTGACATTTTTGTAAATATACTATCTAATAACATTTTAACATTTTATATAATTTTTTATATAAAACAGGACGTTGCACAGAAGTATCGAGAGAGGCTTTGGAAAAGTATGGCATTGTGGCAAACTCACCATTACGTACTTTTTCGTATCTTCAATACGAACACACACTTTTAAAACCAGGAATGGTAGTTCACATTGGTGAATACGAAGATAGCATTCCATTATTTGGTCTCATTGATCATATTTGTTTAATTGATGATATGTTTTCATTGTGTATTCAAAGGCTTTTAAATCATGGCTTTGATGCACACTATCATGCGTTTCTGATTGAGTATGAGGAAATCTTTCTTTCGGTAAATATAAGGTACCTTGAATCTAGCTATGTAGGTTATATTTGTGTGTCAAAAGAAAATAATTTGTTTTTGAACTGATGTATTGTAACCTTTTTCTAATAAAATTTATATATAAAATAAAATAAATAAAAAATTCTTTAAAATGAAATAATGTATTTTATTCACAGGTATTTCAATACATATAACCATATTATGGTAAACTGTATCATAACTTGGTTATATAGTATGATTACTTTGAACTATAACATGGTTATTTTGGAACCATATTATGGTTAATTGTGACCATGTTATGATTACTTTCGACCATAATATGGTTGTTATGGGACCATACTATGGTAGTCTCTGGGCATACTACGATTGCTTGAACCATAATATGGTTAGTTTTGGATCATACTATGGCTGATTGTGACCATATTATGATTACTTTCGACCATACTATGGTTGTTCTGGACCATATAATGGTAGACTCTGGCCATACTATGATTACTTGGACCATAATATGGTTGGTTTTGGATCATGCTATGGTTGATTGTGACCATATTATGATTATTTTCGACCATACTATGGTTGTTCTGCACCATACTATGGTAGACTCTGGCCATACTATGATTACTTGAACCATAACATGGTTGTTTTGGGATCATACTATGGTTGATTGTGACCATATTATGACTACTTTCGACCATAATATGGTTGTTTTGGGACCATACTATGGTAAAATATGGCCATACTATGTTTATTTGGGACCATAATATGGTTATTTTGGGACCACAGTATGATTACCTAAGACCATAATATGATTATTTGACGATCAACAAATGGTTAGGGGCAACCATTACATGGTTATTTCGGAACCACATTATGTTACTAGGGAACAGTAATAATTTTTACAATGACCATTAAATTGTTACAGACCACGATAATATGTTAAAAATGTTCTGTATATACTATGGTTGGTATAATAAAACACTATATTTGCTTCAACCATAGCCCTACCATTACTTTATGCTCTTCGAATATGGTTGCCACAACCAGATTCCTTCTCTGCGTGTGGAAACCACATTAATACCAAATCATTTCGTTACTTCGAGGAAGCATGTTCGGTAGTGTGTTTACATTGGCACAATAAAATATTTTGTATATCTGACAATATTGTTGTTGCTGCAACGAAAGATGTCATACATTTTTTGTTGGTCATTCGTCGTTGCTTTGCAACATTGTTATACATGGGATCGAACTTGGTCGACAATTTTTTATCTGGTTCATTAAATAAAAAAAAACAGTTGCAAATGTAACAGTGTATTATATTCCTATGTAATATCGGAAATGGCGATACAATTACACCATATGTCAAAGATAACCAATATCATTAAACAACCTGAAAATATCTTACAGATATGTCCTAGAAATATTTCGCCTAAAAAAATTTCCTTCATATGTTACATTAAATAATTATTATTGAAAATACTCTAGTGATTAGTTCGGCTTAAGGTCAAGAAAAGATTACAGGTCAACTATACATAAATATTACATTATTGAAAATATTCAATAAAATCATAAATGTTATCGAAGTTTTCCATACCAATTGTTTACATTTCAATTCGATTTCATTCTACCCCTTTCAATACCACCACATGATAAACAAATCACATTTCATTTATAGCTTGAACAAACCCAACGATTTCGATGATCAAGATCAAGAATCCCGATTTTCATTTAGTAACTCTAGTTCTTCATCATTACCAGTGAGTATGTGTTCAGATGTAAATGAGATAACGTCATAAAAAATCCCTAAGTTTTAACACGATCCCTTTACATTTGTTCTAATTTTCTCCTCTAGAACAATGGTCCGGAAGAGGATCGTAATCCTAACTCACTCGATAAGATGCTATTGAAATCCAGTGACTGTGCCAATAATAATTCATTGGAATTATCTAGCGACCATTCGTCGAGGACACCTGCAAAGCCACGTGCATTATCTGGAGATGTCCAAGTAATATCGGCAGCGGGTAGCCACATCATAGCCGTCGCGAATCCTGCCTTGATTATGAGCCCTACACTGCAAGAGGCTGCACTAAGTTTGAAAAGAGAATCAACAACGCCGGATCTATAACTGGCACATAGAATTATTTTAATTTTTATTTATTATTGAATTTTGTAAATATTTTTGATTTTGTTTTGTTAAAACCAAATGTGCAATTTGTTTAATTTTAAAATATTCATTGGTAAAAATAATGAAGATATAGTTAATAATACATGAATGTATTATTAAATATTCGAACCATGTAATTATAATTTATAAATATTCAGTACTGTGATTCACACATGAATACTTGTAGTTTAAAATTTGTTAAAAATATAAAAACAATTAAAAAATTTTTAAAATGTACCTCAATGTTCTACTGAAATGAAAAAATTAATATGATCGAAAAACATCAACGAATTGCACTATTTTGCATGTAACAATTTTCAACCCAATTTGCTGCCATCGCCATATCGATTGCTCTCACTACAACGGACTGCAACATAGACTAATACATACATAGATACATTTATTCTCTCATCTGACGTATCTTTTCACACTCTTCGTCGTAGGTTTGTGGAAATGAGAGCAATTAAATTTAAAATTAACATACACCAGGTGGTGTTGCAAAATATGTTCACTTAACTTTTTCATGTCGTTTTGGTGTTGGTTCGTTGAAAAGGCTGCAAGACAGCACGGTGTCTAGCACTCTAAGGCTAAAGAAGCCCATTGTGATACCTGCAGTTTCCCCCATAGCAACTATTGACTAGTCGTCTAGCCAATTTGCCCTTTTAATAAATTTGTTTATGAGGCCTACAGGAATATATCCTGTAGGGACACGGTGATAACTAAATGTGTACCGAATATCCTACTTCTCAGTCCTGCCAGAGCAGGGCTCGTCCTCTTCCATGCAGCATCTACAGAGAGTAGAGTTTCTATGTCCCAATCTTAGAGCGTGTTTTCCTACCAGACAATGTACCGCAAGTGTTCCTATCATTGTGTATAACCTGCCTCTCGGCAAGTTAAGTAGTTGCCTAATCCTCTTCCTGTCCACCTGTGGCCAGAGGACCCTGGCTTGTTTGCAAGTTGAAGTAAGTCTCCACTTGTCCTTGAACATATTATCGGCCCACTGACTGATCTGCAAACGACAGGTAGAGATTCAGATCGGTTCATCAGAGCAGCCGATCAGTTTAATACTACCCTGGAACCATCCCGCGTCTTCGCAGATTGGTACAGTGCCAGGGTTGTCGTTTACGATGTCCATGAACACCGTAAGGGCTCCTTCTACAAGGCGCCACTTATCCTTGGGGATACGTCCATCCTGAGAATCTTCATCCAAGACGCCAATAATTAGGCTGGCTTTTATGCCTCTTAGATGAGGGACCAGGTTTAGTATCCACCTCCACTGAACGCTGTCTTTTATTAACAGCCAGTGGAGGCTTTGTCCCTACTGACTTGGAGCCCTCACAGACGCCCTTAGGCCACTCTAAGGTGTTTACCTGTGGAGGAGTGAGTGCGGCGACTGGTCGTGCAGAGAGCTGACTAACCAATCTAGTGGCCAGTCGAAAATCAGCTCTCCGCTTCCAGGAGGGGCAGAGATTTTTAGTTTTCCCCGTAGTTGGGGAGAGTTGACCACCGCCCGCGTTATTCGCAGTTGCAGAGGTCCCCTTGTGGAAGGAAGAGCCCGTAGGCTCGGGGGAAGTCACAGGTTTTCCTGTGGCCGAAGACTTTTTAATGTTCATGATTGATTTGGGCCTCAACTTGTAGCCGCTATCTACGTCCGTAATGCAATGTGTTCAAGAAGAAGGGCCCTGTGGTTGTCTATGAAGCAGGGAGTTCCACGCGAGGGTTGACACTCCGCCTTATGGGTCAGAGTGTTCAGAGCCAGGCCGAACCAAAGAGGGAGTAATGTCAACCTCACCATTACCACCAACTTAACGGTGACGGATTTCGAACGCTCTACAAGACTTACCACGAACGGTACCTTAACCACGAGCTATTTCGACAGAGTGTCACCTCTGCCTACTCAGGTCGCAGAGCACAGGACGACAGCTCGAGAGCAGAAGTTCAAATAGTTACGAAAATCGTGAACCAGGGTCGTAGCAGAGTCTGTGCCAAAGAGGAAGAAGATCATTTGGAGTTACCCAGGTTGCACCGCGAGGAGGCGATCTTCACTGCAAGAACTGTAGAACTGAAAAATTTAAATTTATTTTGCACTTTTTTGTTGACTTTTATCGTTGCTATACATTTGTATTGTATTTAACACAACTAGTTTGCCACAAAAACACGAAATTCGGTTGTTGTTCCATTGTTGGACGTTGTTTACTATTGCCTCTATCTGGTACTTTTGAACCCATGTTTTCCACCATCCAATGTTTACTTTCCACCGTACCTATGACGTTTGATTTATTGGGATAATAAAAGTATCTATGTATGTATTATTCTATGTTTGTAACCCTTTAAATTTTAAATTCTGCTTGCAGGCGGAAAAGAATATTATTGTTCCCTCTTACTCTTTGACAAGGAAGCAAAAAAAGGCGCTCGTAGTATTGAATCAAGTCGCAGGCGACTTAGAGGATTTTTATACGATGACACGAGTCACAACTTACGATGTGTCAGGGTGAGGTGAAAAGAGAAGAAATGGGAGTAGCATAAAAGTCACGAATTGAAAATTCAGGGGGCAGTTTGATATTTCTCTTCACCTCTTTCGTGTTTTGACATGGAGGTAAAGCAACAGTATCAACAAGTGGCGAAAAAAATTTTTGAAGCAATTTCTTAATAAATTAGAACAATACAATTGAAATTATATCAGCCATTGTTCATTAACATTTGAAAATGTGGAATTTTAGGTTATTACGAATAGAAAAAAACGACAATACATCACAAAGAGTCACGCATAGTTGCACTCAGAGAGTCGCCGTCTGAACGCACATGAATTTACGAAGCGTTACCAAGAGAGAATGTCCCATAGTCGTAAGTCATCTTATAAAAATCGTCTTTGTTGACCGATACCATTCGGAATCGTTATAATGCTGGTCACACATTTCAACTGGTTGCACAACTGAGTTGTTAACATCTATTGGCGCGGGTAGGGCAATCTATTCAAATAAACACATGCAAACAACACACAGCGTTAGCATCTCATACGTGGTTGTTGTACAACAATACTCTCTGTCTGAAAATAAGTATGATGGTATTGATGTAGCGGCAGCGAACAAACAAGCAGGTCGTCGTCGCCAAAGAGTATTAAATAGTATAGTATAGAATAGAAACATTGATGCCTTTTGAAACATTTATGCTTTTTCTATATTAATATTCTATCTAATAATTCTATCTAATAATCTATAAAGAGAATAAGACTCGTTTATGCTCTTTTTCTCAGACTCTCTAAATGAGAGTGACAAAAGAGTGCAGTAAGTTCTCTATACTATTCAATACCATTTGTCATCGCTCTGTTTATGACAAAACAAAAACAATTACTTCAGTGAGCTAAATATTGCTTCATTTATTTTAACAATATTACATCTAACGTTAAAGCAGATGTAAGAATGTGTTCAAAATGTGTTCATAGAAATCGAACAGGTACCGTGTAACAAAAACGTGTTAACACATCGCCCGTAGTTCGAACACTCATTAATTTTTTTTTATTTGAAAAATTTTAAATTTTGCGATTTTTTTCTAAAAAAAGTGATGCCGTATTAATTTCCTTCGACGACGGCCACTTCGTTTAGTGATGCCGACACTATCGAGTACTTAAGGTACGGTCAGGTTGGGTAAATATTTGACGAAAATCGAAAAATATTGCTTGGCCCCAGTCTGACCACAAAACATTTTTTTGTGGCAAACAACAAAACAGCTGATTTTGGTCAAACAAAATTATTTGCCTTCAAATAAAAATTTGCTCAATGTGACCAAAGTTTGAACACTAAAGATCAAATAGTTTTCTCTTTTTTGGGCAAACATTTATTTGATCTTACAAAAGAATTGTATGACCAAACAATGGTAAATAACAGGTGGTATAACACAAATTATAAAATGGGAAAAAACAAAAATTAAAACATTAAACTAAAGAAAAGAAATGGTAAATATTATAAACACTTTTAAAAATATTTTAGTAATTTTGAACAACGGCTATACAATTGTGTACATAGTTAAAAAGTGCAAAGTTTGAGCTTTGTTTTTCAGTACTAACTTTTCAAATCGCCTCTAAACCGACTAAGCTGCGACTAATTAGGATATAATAAGGATAATTTGGCCATATTTAGAATTTTGAGGCTACTGAATATGTTGGAAATGGATTTATAATCTCCTCTACCAGACCTTACAATTACCCTAGGTGATTTTAGAGCAAGCAAGTCAAACTCGCAAAAAAGAATTTAAAAAATATTTGAAAATTTTTAAAATTTCAACATAGGATATGTAGATAACTAAGCGAGTTATCGAACAATTTCATTTAATTTTTTTTCTTTATTTTGACTTTGTTTATAACAAAAATGTATTAGAGGTCACATAGATCGCTTAAAGTGGCTCATTCAACATAATATCTTCTCGTATATTCGAAACTTGGAGGCCCATAACCCCGAATATAGGGGCCGCCACCAAATTTGGTATTTAACATTTTTTGCTTAAAACAATGAGTTCTACCTCAAACCATAGAGCTTTTTTGTCTATGCCAGTGGGAGCTAAACTAGCCAAATCTGCTTTTTAGATTTCTCCTCTTCCAAAACTAACACCGTCGTTTCTCCACAGCATAAAACAAGAAATCATTCATATTTAAAACTTTTGAAAAATCAATATCGTATTTACTGCCAATTTGTTTAAAATTTTTGAGAAAAAAAATATTTATGTATGTGTTTTCTGGCTGGTTGATCAAACAATTATTTGTTGCAGATATTTGTTCAAGTGTGACCACAGAGTAGAGTTGGGTAGTTCATGAACTATATAGTTCATTTGGGGTGACCAGACATCACTCCCACGATCATAATGCACATATTCGTTATGGCGAGTATGTTCGTGATAGCTATGTTTGGGCACCTTAAATGAACGAGTTTGAGAACTACTGAACGAGTTTGACACAAGTCTACCCATAGACAAATACATACATGGATACATTTATTCCCTCATCTGACGTTTCATTTCACACTCTTCGTAGTAGGTTTGTGGAAATGAGAGAAATTAAATTTAAAATTAACTTACACCAGGTGCAGTTACAAAATATGTTCACTTAACTTTTTCATGTCGTTTTGGGGTAGACCTGTGAAATTTAAATATATTTTGCTCATTTTTGTTGACTTTTATCGTTGGTATACATTTATATTGTATTTAAATTCGGTTGTTGTACTTCTGTTGGACGTTGTTTACTATTGTCTCTATCTGGTATTATTGAACCCATGTTTTACACCATCCAACGTTTACTTTCCACCATACCCATGACGTTTCATTTATTGAGAGAATAAATGTATATACGTATGTATTTGTCTATGAGTCTACCACAGAGCAATTGTATTTCCCCTACTGTTTGTTTGACACTAGGCGTGTTTTCAATACAAGCTAGCGATTATCGCTTGCTTGCTAGTAACCAAAACGCCAAACTAGCGATCATTTATTATAATATATATAATCGTCTTGCTCTAATGCATGGTTTGTAGATATTCATGAATATGTGTATTATCTTCTCCTTGTCTTTGGCTTATATGACGATTTCCAACACTGTTTTTCTGATTTTTTCATACTGGCAATTTTCCGCCTTTTTCAACCGGAAATACATAACGGGTTTTTCAACAGAGACCCTACAAAAGTAAATCGATAGGGACAGCAAACGACGCCATATTTTTTCCCGCTCTTTTGACATTTCTCTTCAGTAAGGTTTGCCATTTCATCATGGAAAGATATACGAGCCAACAACGAGTCGAAATTATTAAAATTTACTACCCAAATTTGGAGTCAGTGGCCTCAACTTTAAGAGCGCTACGTCCAATTTATGGTCTTCAGCGATGAGGCTCATTTCTGACTGAATGGCTTCGTCAATAAGCAAAATATGCGTTATTGGTCATACAGCAATCCACACGTAATGCATGAGTCATCATTGCATCCCGAAAAAATTACGGTTTGGTGCGGTTTATGGGCCGGCGTTGGGCCGTACTTCTTCCGTGATGATCAAGACCGGCACATTACTGTGAATGCGAATCGCTACCGTTCAATGATAACCGAATATGTTTGACCCCAATTGGATAATATGGACTTGGAGGAAATGTGGTTCCAACAGGACGGCGCCACAAGCCACACAGCGAATGCCACAATCAATTTATTGGAAACCAAGTTTGTTGGACGTGTTATCTCACGAAATGGCCCAGTCGATTGGCCGCCTCGGTCGTGCGATTTGACGCCGTTAGATTATTTCCTGCGGGGCTACATCAAGTCTATGGTCTATGCCAACAAGCCAGCGACGATTGATGAACTTCGTACGAATATCGAACGTGAAATTGCAGCAGTATCGGCCGATTTAAGCTTGAACACCATCGAAAATTGGGTTCAGCGTCTGGACTTCTGCAAGCGTGCCCGTGGTGGCCATGCAAAATAAATCGAGTTCCATACATAATGGCATCGAACGTACTTTCACAGGAATAAAGAATTTCATTGGTATCTAAAACCGGTTTTGTTTTATTTAAAAAAACTTTTGTAGCGCTCTTATTGAAAAACCCTTTATAATCGTCTTGTTCTAACGTATGGTTTGTAGTTATTATTGCAAATGTTTATATTCTTCTGCTTAACGATAACGATATCCAACATAGTGTTTCTGATTATTTCAGATTGGTAACTTTATGCCTGCTTAGAACTGAAATGGAAGCAGTAACTTCCACTTGCCGCTTAATATCGCTTAGCTCCCCATGTAAAATAAGTGATAATCTAACCAAGCGGTGTAACGAAAACACGCCTACTATTTGACACCTGATTGATCAAACAAAAAGAGGCAAATAAATGGGCGTAGTGTGAACACAAAATCAACCCTGTATTGATTTGACAACAGTTTGAGCAAATATGACGAAGCATATTTTGATCAAATATTTCTCCAATCTGACCGTACCTTTAGCCATGAAGAGGCTTCTCAATATTACCGTTCTTAACCGGTGTAAAACTCTATGTCCCAATCAGTGAGCGAAAAATTAGAAAGCGCACATCTCACTGGTTGTGAGAAGTTCTCCCCAATCCCTTCATGGGGTGTAATGGGAAACGGATTTAAGCTTGGCCTAAATCTTAGTAATTCATCCGGGCGCCGGCCGTAAATAGCGTAGTTGACACCCACAGCATTGTTGTTGTAAGCTGGGAAATTGCTGTGCTGACCATCATCTTCAACTCGCTACAATTGAACGAACGTCTTCATTGGATTTGTCTAGGTGAAGCAGCTTTTGGGAAAATGTTGTCTCTGCACTTAGAAAAAAGATATCTAAATGTAACTTCAAATGGACTTAAACTAAGAAAAATGTAATTTCGTGTGAACACAAAGGTTTTTGAACTCAAATTAAGATCCATTGCACCTTAGACCTAGTAAACCCTATGTACTTAGATGGAGGAATTATTTCCTAAAATTTAACACAACTTCTCCCTCTAAGAATTACATATTTGTTGCCGCAATAACTGGACCATTTTCTTCTTCTTCTGTTACACCACAGTTCACACCAGCCATATGCTGGATTTAAGGCATCTGTCTTGTCGATTCAAATAAAAATGACACTGATAATGATCTCGCAGAGTTAACAACACGTTTATCATCACGCAACAACTGTGATTTGAAATGAAAAGCGAGGGTGAATAATTAAAACGCCTCACAAATCCAAGGAAAATATTGTGAAGAATCTTTCATATTTACGTTAATTCAAAAGAACCGAAAACAATTGATTTTTTAAATTGGAAATCACCCCCAACACGGGAGAACAACATTTGCATTTCCAGTCATCTGTTGGTGAATCCTTTCAATAGAAATTAAAAGTAAATTTGATTTGATCAACATACAAAACAAATCTGCTTTAAATCAAGCATGAAGATACAAACATGAAACCTTTTCTTGAACTCATACATTTCGAATCCTTTCTCCCCACAATCGAAACTTTTTAAACACGATTCAGTTTAAATTCCGAAACCTGTTTATTTAAAATGTTAGAATAAAAAATAAAACGCATAAAATAATTACAAATTTAATATCCTTGTAAACAATCTCGCATACACCTTCAAATCTTTATCTGTTGGTGTAGTTTTATGGCGTATCCGCTATCTTTTGTATGATCCAGTCTATAAAGTACTGTGTACTCGAATAAACTCCGGGTATTTCTGGTCGAGCACAACCAATGTCATTGGACTTTACACCAATGAGATAGAAACGGAAATCAAATTGATATAGCTAGATATAAAGAGAGGAATATTGAATTGAAATTTGTTTACACGTTGAACGCATGCACTTACTTCTGGCAGCATCAGAGGCCCGCCAGAATCTCCTTGACATGTATCCTTACCACCCGATAAAAAACCGGCACAGATTACAGCTGCATCAAATTGATTATCGACGAAAAGACGATTGTGCTTCTCGTAACTGTCTCGACACACAGAATTGTTGTGAATGGGCACCTGAAGTTCCTGTAAAATGTTGACCGACCCACCTCCTTCAATTGACTTGCCCCAGCCGGTTACAAATGGCGTGTAATTCACATAACTCTTTTGTCGTAACTCCGGCGTGGTGGGTAAACAAATGGGGGCAATGAGTTCTGAAAATATATTGTAAATCATAAGAGTTGTAGAAAACTAAGAAATATTATAGAATATACAACCAAACTTAAAAGCTTAGTGCTCAAAAATTCAGCAAAAAAACAAAAATTTAATTTTAGAATTTACATTCATGAGATTGAAATTCATAAAACAACAATTGAAATGCAATCATTTAAAATATACATCAAGTGAAATTCAGCTGAAATTAGTCAAGACTCAAAAAATTTCAATTGAAATTCAAAAAATTAAACATGAATTAAAATTCAAATGACCTGAATTGAATTTTTAAATGTATCAATTTCAGTGCAAAAGATATTAATGGAAATAAATAATTTGTAATTCTAATTTTACATTTTCTAAAAATACATTCGTATATATTAATCTAAATAAACGTAATGTAGGCTTCGATATGTATGTACCTATAATATCCCACGGAGACGTCAAAATTTAAACATCTACTCAAATTTCTAACCCATAAAGTTCATTCTAAGCTTAACTAGTTGGAAATGAGTGAAACAGAGCCAAGTTTATATACGAAAGTAGAGAGGTGTTAGTGGGACACCCGGTTGGAACGAAGTTCCTTTCGCTATATACGAAAAAAAACAAAAACTACATATTTATTATATGCTTTTCCAAAACAAAAAAATACATATTTATTATCTTTTTCTATCACGATATTATATACCATAGAGTAACTCATATAACTAGAGTTTCTCTTTCGCTCAGCAAATATCTAACATTTGGCCTGGTGTGAAATGAACGTTGGATGTTGAAAAGAATTGCTTCAATAATACCAGATAGAGGCAATGGTTCGAAGCAACGAACAAACTGAAACCAACGGCATTTCGGTTTGTGTGTTAAAATTATTGTGTTAAATACAACAAAAATGTATGCTAACAATAACAGTGAATAAAAAAGTATATAACACATTTAAATTTCACAGTTTTTCATCAAAACGACAGGAAATATTGAAGTCAGAAGATATTGTAATTCCACCTGGTGTATGTCACATCTCTTATCACACCGACTGCACCACGAAGAGGGTGAAAGAAAACGTCAGATGAGTCAAAGATTCTCTCTTTAAAGAATTGTTCTATGTTATATGCGAATGGGTATGTGATTACAAAGCCGTGAGCGTCCTAACCTCCTCACTATCCTCCAGGGTTCGTAATGGGTTACCCTAAGTGATGCCTCCTAAGGATGTAAAAAATTTATTATTTTTGCGATTCACCGCTTCCGATTTTCTTATATTGGCTATTTTTTCAAAAGAGTCTTCTATACGACACGGACCACTTTATGAAAAACCGTTAGAAACTTGCAAAAATTTGACTCTCCATTTCCGAAATATAGACATAAGTCTGTTTTAGCAATTTTTTATTCGAAAAATTTTAGTTTAAGCTTTTTTTAAAAAAAAGTAAATCCGTTTTAAAGACATCCATTGCCTCCTATGGAGGTAAAAAATTTTTACGATTAGACGCACCGTTTCCGCATTATAGTAATTTTTCTTATGTTAGCTATTTTCTTATTTTAGCGATTTTTTGAGAAAAAAAATTCTTGCATTCGAATTGGGCCACTTTCTGCAAAACCCTTAGAAGCCTGGAAAAATAGTAATTTTCACAGTCGTGGGTAGCTACCCATTATTCTGCTAAAATGATTTTTTATTTGAAAATGTTTAATATTAGCGATTTTTTGTAATCTATACCGTATTCAAGACATCCAGTGGGTAATTCCCCATCGTCGTGGGTAACTGCCCATTATTTTCCCATTACCCTGTGGGCAATGGGTAATTGTGATAGGTATACATGGGGGTAAATACGAACTCTGCGATCCTCAACTTGTACTGAATCACATTCGCAAATCATTTTTTATTATTTATTGATAACAATAACGACATACACAGACACGAATTCCACGTAGAAAAAAACAAAAATGGTTTCCCATGACATCCCATAGAAGGATTGGGGAGAGCTTCTCCCAACCAGAAAGCTGTGTGCGTTCTAGTTTTACACTCACTGATTGGGACCTACAGTTTTACAACGGTTCCGAGCGGTATTTTGGAGAAGTTTTTCATGGCTAAATACTCGATAGTGTCGCTGTCACTAAGTCATGTGTCCGCCGTCGAAAGAAATGTAAGGTGAACTGAGCAGGGATCGAACCCACGTACTCATGTACGCACACATTACCATTGCAACACAGACGGCCACAACACACGTGTATAGCGGTCTAAAGGGCACCTTAAACCTGCGGACTACTGTAGGCCGACTTTTGTGTCGGGCATTGAGAGAGGAAGAGGGAAAGAGAAGAGAGAAGCATAGTAGTCAGAGGGTTTCTATGGCACAGCTGATCGAAAAGGTACTAGGGAAATGCTGTAGAATTAGAGACCAAAGAAGACATAGAGATTATAGACCATGCATCAAACTATGTTTAAATAATGTTTGATTGATACTAATGACGCCTAAATTATGTTTTATTTTGTTAGCATCGAACGAAAATACGCATTATCTTTTATTTCTGTCCGTATTATGCCAACCAAAGAGTAAATTACCAAAACAACTCTAAATTACCTACTACCTCGTCGTCATTAAGAGAACACGAATAGAGACATAGCAGCTCTTTTCAATAGCTGTGTGGTACAGTCGGATACGTTACAGCGGCTCGATGGCTAAGAGGGGAGAGAGAGCATGCTTACGTAATATAGCAAATGTACCGTGACGGTTTCAGATGTTACACTTTTTTCGCCCTAACCCCCATCCCGTAACGTGCCACAAGGAACTTCGTTTTTGGTAATCGATTAACAAACATTTGTCCGCATATAGCATATTACAATTCATATTATGAGCCTCTTATATCTAGAATGATTCGCTGGCGTTTTCCAGGCCCACTTGAAGTTTGTTCTTCAAAAATAGAAGAATATTCCTCCCGTTGAGCCAGTGTAATTGCTTTTAAAAGTTGGCGGATACCAACATCAGCCAGAGGATAGTCCGGCTTCCATGACACTTAATTTTTCCTTAGCGAGTGTCACGTCTTCGCTTCCCCTCTTAATGACCGTCACTACCAAAGCACCTCAGCAAAGCACCTTGGACCAACGTTTCCACTGATCATTTTGGTTATTTTGGAAGCCAGCGGTTCATAAGGCAAGCGCAGCCTCGTACCAGACTGATTTACATACCTTGGTAGTGGAAGTGGACGAAGTTTCCTGTTGCTCAGCAATATTCCGTGCCCATTTAAATATGGGCTCGGGTTTTAGTTTAGAGTCGCGGGGTCAGCCTTGCCAAATCTCTCAAGGATACTGATAGAAAGGTGGGGTTAGTTGTGCATCTTCTGTGAAAGACGGGAGTGCTTACGATCATGAACCGAAGCACCAGGTAGTACAACCGTCTTCGAAGAAGTTGGATCACCTGGCTTATCGCCTATCAGGTTTCGATCACTGGGTGTTTGTAGATGTAGTTGTCGTCATCGTTATCTTTGTAGTCATCGTTTTGTTTTCCGTGTCCGAAGTCGTACCAGTATATTTTCATTTTTGTTTGTTTTCATCCATTTATTGGTCCCACAAGTGCTGGGGGTAGGGTAGTTCTATCATGCCAAAGGATGACAAGGTCGCCTTACGATATCAACGAAAACTCAAGAGACAGAGATTAGTGCGATATAGATATATTTGACGTAAATTGACTTACACCAGGTGGAGTTACAAAACTTGTGCTTTAAATTTATCACAACGTTTTGGTTGAGAATTGTTAAATTTAAAAGTATTTTTGGGGTTTTTGTTGTTATCCTTTATTTTCGAATATATATTTGTTTATTTAATACAAAAATGTTAACACACAAAACGGTCTGGTCTGAAATGAAATGCCGTTGCTGTTTCCTTGTTGGTTCTTTTAAATTAATGCCTCTATCTGCTATTATTGCATCAATTCTTGTCGACATGCAACGTTCATATGCAACTAACCCTAATTTCGTAAATTGACTGAGAGAAGTGGGTACTCTAGGTGTATGATTACTCTATGATATATATTTACATACAAATAATATTCACAGTCTTGGGACAGAAAAGTGAAATGCAAAACAAATTTCAATAACACACACGTATTTTCACTTCTAGCGCAGGTTCAGGCAATCATGGTCTACGATTGACGCAATACCACATGTGGCATATAGCGTTAGATGCCATATCAACGACGTGTTGGAGGGTTGGATCCAACCGATAACGCCGCAGAGTTTTATGAGGTAACTGGAGGTGTCCCACAAGAAATGGTTCTGGGCCCCCTTATTTGGAACATTATGCACGATGGTGTCCTAAGGCTGAGAATCGAATATCTTGATAGCATGATAGATCACCGTCAAAACTGCAGCTACCACAGCATGGTTCTCTGACACCAAGAGTGCAACAATAACAGCAGGGTTGACTTAGGTTGTGCTCTATATTCGACCAATATGGGTCAACGCTCTCGTAATGAAGGCGTAGTATAAACAGTTGACGTCAACATATTACCTAGCCCCATTGAGACTAATAAGCGCCTTCCAAACCATCTCGACGGAAGCAGCGTTAGTGATCGCTGATGTTATACCTATCGGTATTATAAATGACGGGTGAAAACAAAAAATAAATGGTTTCCCATTGCATTCCATGAAGGAATCAGGGAGAGCTTCTCACAAACAGTGAGCTGTACGCTTTCTAGTTTTATAGTCACTGTTTGGGACCTACAGTTTTACACCGGTTCCCAACGGTATTTTTGAGAACGGTATTTCGACTGCCGTCGAAAGAAATTTTAAGGTGGTCACAGCAGGGATCGAACCCAGGATCTTAAGTACAAGAGGCGCGCACACTACCCATTGCAAATGACGGGATGAGGCCTGTATAATTCGATGAGAATATGGCAAGCCCCCTGGAAGAACGCAGCGAAGGGTAGATGAGCGTTTTCTGTCGTCCCTAACATATCAGTGTGGACGCAGAGATAGAACGAAGGTGAACTACAACTTGATCCAATTTGTATGTGGACACGGATGTTTTAGAAAATATCTGCACAAATTCGGACATTGTATTTCACCTACATGTCCGGTCGTTATGAGTAAGGAGGAGGATGTCGAAAACGTTGTACAAGGTGTTTCTAAAGAAGTCATCCGATGTTGTTTGGCTCTCATTTTTTTTCTAAATGAAAAACTTCGATTCTTTTTTTTGGTTATGGTTATTTGAACCTTTAGAATTTTATTGGCTAAGTTGAGAAGATGATATCGGTTAAATGGGCGCCGTCACAATTGATTACCATACGGGCTCGTTTTATGGCATTTTTCATCACTTCGGCGAGAACTTCGGGCGACAGATTCTCGCACTCGTGTCGAATGTTGACCTTGAGGACTTCCAGTTTCTCGGACTTGTTCACGTAAACTCGGGACTTCAAAAAACCCCACAAAAATGTCTGGAACGGTTAAATCGGGCGATCTTGCGGGCCAGTGCAAATCGCCAAAACGAGAGATGAGGCGACCCGGGAACGCCGCCTTCAGAATATCGGTTGTGGCTCGAGTAGTGTTTGCCGTTGCTCCGTCCTGTTGGCACCACATGTCCTCCAGTCCTAATTCGTCGAATTGCGGCAGATAAACTCGGTTAACATGGCACTATAACGCGCACCGTCCACTGTTGTCGTTTGACCAGCGGCGTTCTCGAACAAAATGGCCCGATGACTCCTCCAGCGTGAACAGCGCACCATGCAGTCACTTTGAGCGGGTGTAATGGCTCTTTGCGCATTACTCGTGGATTTTCGGTGCCACAGAAGCGATAGTTTTGCTTGTTCACGTACCCGCTGAGGTGGAAATGAACCTCATCGCTCATTATGATTTTGGTGGAAAATCGTCCACTTCGTCCACGAGATTGCGGATGGCTTGGGCGTACGTTACACGCGTTTGGCGGTCGACAAGCAGCAGCTGATGCACGGACTGGAGTTTGTGTGGGAACATGCGCAGGTCTTTGATCAAAATTCGCCATAGGGACGACCGGCTGATGGCTAATTGCAAGGCATGGCGTCTGGTCTATGTTTCCGGCGACAGTTCGACACCCTCGGCAACAGCGGGAATATTCTCGGCAGAACGGGCGCTCCGGAGCCGGCTACTCCTTGCAACGTCTCGTGTGGTCCCATACTCTTCAAGGTTAGTGGCCAAACGGCGCAGTGTTTGCGCAGTCGGTGTCGGACGGCCGGGGAATCGGCGACGGTATTCGCGCTGCACCAACACCACAGACGAATTGTTACGCAAAAAAATAGACACGATTATTCCGCGTTCTTGGGGAGTGTATCGCTCCATGGCTTTTTTACTTGTATTTTAGATCTGTCTAGTCCACAAATGTCAAAACAGATTTGACATTGGCGGCCATTTGCAAAAATAAGAGCATCTTCCAATAGGGTGGTCACTTTTGAAACACCCTGTATTTATATGCAGTAGGTTTGGATAATATAATCACCCGCGACTTGATATCGTTCCATGATTAAACATATGTTGGGGAATCGAAATGGATAAAACAGCGTTGAGAAGTTTGCCATGAGCGTCCTGATGGAACTTCGTCGAATGTTGGCAGAAAGAGCGGAAGGTAATAACAGTGATGTCCAGGGGGCATGCTATATTTCTAACGCAATGGTTTATGACTCTCTGATTTTCTTACAGTGTCGCTTATGCTGTAGTCAATCAATTCGAAAGCGTGCGTTCACACCATGGGCAAATGTAGCCTGGCTGCACTTGCATGAGCGGCTCAAGTAGATGATCATCGTATATGTTGTACAATGTATTGAATACTCGGTTCATGGCTTGACAGATTCTAATATAGTATACTCGTACAAAATACCTTGTGGATATGGTACAACTAAAAATAAACTTAAGACTAGAATTGCAGGACATAAATCAGATCAAAAATATAGACACACCTCAACACAAAAAACAGCATTATCATCACACTGTGCAAACTTAAATCATTTTTCAAACTTTCAAGACACCTCAGTTTTGAATAGGGAAGTTTTTTGTTTTTTCAAAAATTTTTTCAAAAAATAAAATTAATTAATAAAACGATCAAACGCTCGAACAATTTAATTTTTGAATTATTTTAGAAATAAGTGTTCATACATGGAAATATCTTTCAAATTTGAATATCATTTTCGAATTTAAATCAATTTAATGTAAATTTTAACAAAACATTTCAATTTTATATTAAACAAATAATTGTTTTATTTAAGCTTAAAACGAAATTGTCATATTTAAATAGAGTTGTGCAATTTTGAGTTTTAAACACTAATAAGTATATGAAATGTTCGCTAAACAATTCTTTTGTAATGTGTAATTTAATTTAAAGCAAAAAAAAAACAGAAAAAACCCGGTTCCACCGGTTTTAGCCCAAATTACAAACCGAACCCCGGTTTCTTCAAAACTTGATTTTTCGAGGAAACCAAAACCAGGTTTCTTGAAAACTTGATTTTTCGAACAAAACGAAAACCAATTTCAAAAAAATTACAGTTGCTTCTCACATTGAGGAACAAATAATACAGACCCGCTTGTTCAGCCGTTCAAATGTGAAGGCAGCATTGATGAAATTCACTGATATTTTACACGCGGAAAACTCTGTACATTTTTATTGTTTCGTTGCAAATATAACGTGTTTGTAGCATGTCGCAAATATAGTATACTTGTGTGCAAACAAATTGTGTTTGCTATTCAATATTACATATTTGTGATCCAATGACTAAAAATAAATATTTTCCCATTACATGGTATAAAGGGATAGGAGAGAGCTTCTCACAATCGCCGAGCTGTGCACTTTCCAGTTTTCCCTCACTGATTGGGACCTACAATTTTACAAAGGCTCCGAACGGTTTTTTGAGAAACGATTTCATGGCTTATTACTCGATAGTGTCGCCGTCATTAAGTGAGGTGGCCGTCGTCGAAAGAAGTTTAAGGTGTAAGAGCAGGGATCGAACAAACGTTCTCGTGCACAACAGCCGCTCAACACCGACGGCCACGATACAACGATGATACAATGATTAATAGGTTAAAATATATGTCTTTGTGACCCAAATGAGGCTTTGTTTGTTGGAAACTGCTGAAAACAAAAATGTGACAGACAACACTGAAACAAACAAGCACCAGACCTTCAGTTCATGAAAACAATGCTTGAACTACCAAAGCAATAAAAAAAACATAAGACGAAACAGAAGACTCTTCTTCTACAACTATAGCCGAGTAGATGATTCAGCTTCTGAGGCAGTTGGCTCCGAAACAGTGGCAGCAGTAGAGGAACTCCTGAAAGTAGGCAGGAATTGTGACATTTTTAAAGAAACTCGTCAAAAAATTAGTCAATACTTGTGTAGATACATGCAAAAACGATGCACAAGTAGAGAAGAAAAAACCACCGTAATTTGGCTGCTCTAGTAGAAGAAAACCAAAAAGTCGACACGATTCACTCAAACGCATATCTGGCGTCATAACTTGATTATGTCATACTTTTTATATACTTTATGTCATTTTAAATAAACATGGTTGGAATTTCTATAGTTAGATACTGTAATATCATCCGAAAACTGCTCGTTGATTGAAATAATCAACGAAGAGAGTAAGACAGAGAGAGCGCAGAGAAATGAGGCGCTTCACTCGTTTTTTGTTCTCTTCTACGAGGGTTGCCACATTGCGATGGTTTTTTCTTCTCTACTTGTACACAGTGTTGCCAGTTTAGGGGATTTATCCCCAAAATTGGGGATTTTTTTCAAAACAGGGGATTGTTTTTTGGTATGGGGATCCGGGGATTTTTTGGGGATGAAAATATAAGATGTATTTATTAAAAGCGCTTCTTTTGTATCATTGTTTGAAAGTTTTGATCTGGCACTACCTAAATCAAAGCAAGCATACACACACAAATAATATTTGGCTTTGCGTATGTGTGATTGCAAAAACAAAAGGAAGAAAGTTACTGTGGCAAGTCTATACTGTTTTTTTGCGTTGCGATTAAACACTTGCAAATCGTTATTGATAAATGTTGTCAGCAAAAAGAATTGCATACACTTGTCCATAGGCTAATTACTATACTAGACTTAACAGTTCTCTCAGCAAATTTATGACATTTGGCCTGGTGTGATATTTACGTTGGATGTTGAAAAGAATTGCTTTAATAATACCAGATAAAGGCAATGGTCCAAAACAACGAACAAAATAACAACAACGTGTGTTAAAATTATTGTGTTAAATACAACACAAATGTATGCTAACAATAACCGTCAGTAAAAAAGTTTAAAACACATTTAAATTTCACAGTTTTTCACCAAAACGACATGAAAAATTAAAGTCAAAAGTTATTGTAATTCCACCTGGTGTATGCCACTTTACGTCAAACATCTCTCTATCACACCGACCGCATCACGAAGAGTGTGAAAGGAAACGTCAGATGAGTCAAATACTCTCTATAGTAAGATTTACTCTATGCACTTGTCAGTCCCAGAAAATATCAAAATGCTTTACTGGCAAGGCTGTACGTGATGACAACAAAAAAACTAGTAACAAACATTTTTGATATTTGGCGTTGCTGAAAAGAATAGAAGCAGTGGAGAAGAAATAACGATAAATACTAAAACTATGTACAAAACAAATAATGAAGTAGATGAATCTGAAGATTATGAGACTTAAGTATTTGATATACTCAGCCTTAATGACTTTTAACCAATGTCCAGATCAAAATCCAGATCTCATTTGTCAGAATCTTTTTGTTATAACTAATTATTATTAAAATAATAATAATATAATATTTATAATTTAATAATAATATAATAATTTATTATGTTTACATTTTTCAATATTTAAGTTTTCGTTTTGTTAAACTGAATTCTAAATAAATTCTTATTTTAAAACTTTGAATTTTCTCGAACTTCCTTTAAAACTATGGGGATTTTTCCGGGGATTTTAAATTTTTTTTTGGGGATTTTCGGGGATTAAAAGTAACGATTCGGGGATTTCGCCTTTAAAAAAACTGACGACCCTGCTTGTACATCCTTTTTAGTACATGTTTGTCTTTAGCACGTCAAAATAGACAATCGCATGCAGAGTCCGTGCCCGAGACCTAGACGTATTTTGTTATATCTGGTCAATAAACTAGGTATATTTTATTTACCTCATTACAAAGGAGTTTATGCATTATACACGTCTTGTACAATATGTTCTCTATGTTTCCCACTAATACCGAATACTGGCACTGGCACTGGGCCGACAGTTACCCTGAATATTCCCCCATTTTAACTACTTGATAACTTACCTGTAAATTCTACATTACGTTCCAAATATAAAATGGCAATATCACTGTGACCATTCGTAGCAGAAAAATCGGGATGACGCTCAGTCTATAAATGAAAATGGATAAATATTTAATTATTCAAAATATTCGCGCATTAGCCAACTTACTCGGACTACTTTAATATCAATATGACGAGCTTCAGTGTCAGTGGTCAAATTATGTTCGCCCAAACGTACAAATGTTCTAGAAAATTTAAATAAAATTTCGAAGTTATAAAACAGGAAAATTGAATTTGTATGTGTTTATTATTATTATTATGTTTATTATTTTGTCCATTTAAAATATATTAAAGTAAATACATATGTATGTCACATAATCTTCTTTCCCATCTTTCCACTAACTTACAAATCATTCCTTATGCAATGAGCGGCTGTAATTACATGTCGAGCTGTTGCTAAAGCTCCGCCACATTTAAATGAAGTTGGCGCCACTTCATCACCATAACCAATCAATGTTATCCAGGGCCAGAAACCTGCTTTACCAACGTCATCGCCTAAATTTTTCTTAAATACTCTTTTGACGTATCCACAACCTTCTTCGACGGTTGGCAAACGTTTTGGAATTTCAGTCAAAGAACTCGAACTGACAGGCTTAACGTTGCTATTGCTACTAGGACAACAAACATATGTAGCGGTACCACCACAGAATCCATTGGACGCACGCAGAAAGTTTGGAAAGTCAGTTTCTCTTTGTCTTATCAGGAGTTCATCGGTCAGTTCTTTACATTGCACGAGCGGGATACAAGTGCCTTCACGATCGTCGGGTCCTCTACAGGTTATAACTTTTGTGTTTATGGCAGATGGTGATGTAGTTGTCACTGGACCTTGGGTAGCTGGATTTGAGAGAGGATTATTATTAGGTCTTCGGTTTTAGCAAATTTCCTCCCCTTTATATAATGCAAATGTAGTTAAGTATTATAAATGACTAAATCTCAAATTCTTTCATTATTAACTTTCTAAATTTCAAACATGATTCTAAATATAAATAGTGCGAGTTGAAATTATTGTCATTTAATATATTAATTACTTCATTATAATCTAGAGAAGTATGACCAAAGTGAATTCTTCGTATTTCTCTATAAATGGGGCAAATGCCCATGAAGTGGAATGTATTTTCTGATTCGTACATGTTGCAAATTGTACAAATACCATCAGTGTTGTTCTTGAAGCATCTAGAATTAAGATCTAATATCCCACCTCTAGCTCTTATAATCAAGGTCGTAGCACGCGCTGAAAATTCAGACGTAAGGAATGGTGTGATGCTGTAGTCAAGCTGCGAATATAAATCGTGAAACTGAGAATTTGACGCATCGATGGCAAAGTTGTCCCTCTCCTTAATCACCAACAAATTTAATATCTCCCTCCAGTATAGACAAACAGGACTGCCACTATTCGGAGGGGAAAAATTTACCACGTCACATAAATTCACCCATTCCCTTGCCCAAAATACGTTCATTCGTATTATCGTCTCTGCCAATTTCTAGGTAATCTATCTGAGCCTAAGGAAAGTACCCTATTTACGTAGGAGAAGTGTAGTTGTAGTGAAGAAATATAAAGTGAGTTAAACCCGGTTTCTAAATATAGCATATAATTTGGAGTATTAGCCGGAAGGAATAGCATTTTTTTTAATAAAAAAACGGAACAATTTCTCCACATCATCATATTTTCCGTAACCCCATATTTGAGCAGCATACAGCATTATAGATTTTGACGCAGCGTTAAAAATTTTCAGTTTGTTGGCTTTAGATATACTTGGATTGTATAGGAAGAGTATAGAAATGGATTAAAGGAATGGTAATTCTTAATTTTTCGAAATTTATTTCAGCTAAGTCGGCACAGCCGTTCTCGAGTTATGACAAACAAAAGAAGATAAGATAATAAAAGGGGGAGGAGGGAGCGCGCCCGGGCGTCCCCCTAAAACGGGTGCCTCAGGAAAAAAAAAACCTTTAGGCAATCGTCATCATTTTGGATACACTAACGAACCGTCATAGTGGAACTTGATTTGCAGAGATTAAACTGCAATTTGTGTCACAGTGATATTAGTCACTGTTCACAATAATTAAGTTTCTGTTACAAAGTTATGTATTCGATTTTTCAAAAGAGGCTTTGTTGTTAAGAAGAAACTACGTATATTGGAATGTTACACGAGGGCATTACAGGAAAAGTAATATTTTAAACAGAAAGTGATAAACAAAGTTGTGGAAAAACAATAAAGTGTATAGATATCAACCAGCGTAGAATACATAGTATTATCATAAATTGAGGTGAAGTGAAACTTTTAAATATAATCGTTGAATATGACGGCACTATTGACGCCTTCACAAACACATGCAAACAATTATGGAGACTTGGCTGGAGGAACTAATATTCTGGATGACACGAATTAACTTAAACATACATCTGATACCCAGGGTAACCCATCCCCATTTTTGGCCGAAAATATGAAAAATTTAGAAATACTGTCTGTATCTGGAAAACGAAGCGTCCAATCGAAAAAATAAAAAATTCGCATTAAATAATGTTTTTTTTTAAATCGCCAAAATAAGAAAATCGCTAAAATAAAAATAAAAACAATAAATCTCGGAAACGGCGCGTCCAATCGCAAAAATAATAATTTTTTTACCTCCCTAGGAGGCTTTACCTATGGATGGATGTCTTCAATACGGCATTAAAAAAATCGCTAAAACTAAAATTTCTGGCATCAAAAATCGCTAAAACGACCCTATGTCAATATCTCGGAAACGGAGCGTCCAATCGAAAACAAAACTATTTTTTACGAGTTTCTAAGGATTTCTCATAAAGTGGTCCATCGTATGGAAGATATTTTGTTCCAAAAATCATCAAAATATGAAAAACGCTGAAATAAAAATTGGCTATAACTCGGACATACATACATACATAGGTGAGTTTTAGGGATTTTTTATTTGAAAAATTTAAGTTTAACGGATTTTAAGTGACGCCGTATGAGAGGTATCCATTGGTTAAAGCCTCCTACGGAGGTAAAAAATGTATTGGCTTTGCGGTTGGTTGGAGTTACAGCTATTTTTTATTTTAGCGATTTACTAATTTTGGCGATTTTTAGAAGAAAAAAAGAGTCCATACGAATTCGACCACTTTATGAAAACCCCTTAGAAAGCCGAAAAAATTAGTTATATTTCGATTGAATGCTCCGTTTGCGAAATATATACATAATGGCGGTTTAGCGATTTTTTATTCTAAACAAATTTAGTTTTAGCGATTTGTTTAAGAAAAGTAATGCCGTGGTAAAGATATCCATTGGTTACACCCACCTTTGGAGGTAAAAAATTTATTAATTTTGCGATTGGACGCACCGTTTCCGAGTTATACTAATTTTTTTATTTTACCGATTTTCTTATTTTGGCGTGTTTTTGAAAAAAGTTATTTCATGTGAGAAACCCGTAAAAAATTTTTATTTTTTCTATTGGACGCTCCGTTTTCGAGATATAGAAATTTTTTTCATATTTTCGATCAAAAATGGGCACGAAATACGAACCCTGGTTATAAATAATAATAATTTTGTTTACTTATATATTCAAATATAAATTACACAATTTTAATAAAAAATATATTATTTTACTTTTCTTCTATAAAATTCATAATGGGTTAAAGCATCACCAAATGGTTGTGAAAGCCATTAAATTCAAGTAGTTACTTTAGTTGAACATACCAATATTAGGTACAATATTATTTGGTACAACTGAATTAGTTTTTAAATTTTTCGTTGATCCAACAAACAGAATAATCACCACTACAGGATAATTTGATTGCTAGAACTAAAACTCGATTGGCAGATCACATTTATTTTTTGTTGCTGTGGCTTCAACTAAATATTTCAGTTCGTGCAACCAAAACTGAATTACAAATCAATTGATATGCACAGCATTTGGTGATAAAGATCACAATTATTGGTAATCACAACTGAATAATGTGATAGTCCAAGGAACCGCCAAATTTTAGTTGGCTGTAAATATAGTTGTGACAACGAATCTCTTCTCTGTGTGATGCACCACTGATTTTGTTAGATACTGGATCGCGGATTTGAGCTGAGGAATTGTTCCTGGTTTATTCGCATAAATCCGAGATTTCACAGAACCCCAAAGAAAGAAATTGCACGGCGTTATATCGCATGATCTTGGTGGCCAGTCGAATTACAGAATTACTTGAGATAATTTGTTCTGCAAATCGTTGCTGCAATAAATCGATTGTTTCATGCGCGGTGTGGCAGGTGGCGCCATCTTGCTGAAACCACATGTCGTCCAGATCCATGCCGTCTAGTTGACGCCACAAGAACTGCGTTATCATGTTCCTGTAACGAATGCCGTTCACAGTCACTGCCATTTCGGCCTCATCTTCAAAAAAGTAAGGCCCAATCACACTCACGTTTACATGAGAAATGTTTTTAAGAGACCGATCAGTGCGTTAACGGACAGGCATCTTACTGTCTATAACCGACACAGTTTCTTACAATTTTTTGGCCGCTCTTCGAATGGTTGACACATTAAGTGCTGAAAATTCTACGAAGTTTGCGAGCGGACTCAGCATAACATTCCAAAATTTTGTAATAAGTTTTCACAATTATAACGCGTTGTTCTTTCGTAAAGCACTCCATTTTTAATAATCGGAATAAAGATATGGGACAGCTACCAAATTTCAGAGTTGCCACTTGCACAAAAAAAGTGTCATTAAATTTAAAAAGTGCAAGCTTACTAAAAGCTGCTCGTGTATTGAATTATTCAATGAAGAGAGTATGAGAGAGAGTAGAGAAGTACTAGGGTTTCACTCGTTTTGTTTGTTGGCATTTGAGTGAAGAGAAATTTTGACTGTGCTTACTGTGACACACTTTACTATAAAATATATACAATAAATATAAATAAAAGCTAATTCGCAAAATACAATGAAAAATAAAGCTATTTCGCAAAATAAAGCTAATTCGCAAAATACAATGAAAAATAAGGGAAAAATAGGAAAAGAATATTCTTGATCACGACTTCAAAATGATACCGTGAAAACAAAATGCTCTGTCAAAATTTTGAAAATATATTTTTCTGTTTATGCTCATCATGAAACGTCGCACAGTGTTGTAGAAAGCGAACACATTTCTGTTTTTAATGTACAAAAGTTTTGAAATTAACTTTGTTTATAGTGTAGATGAAAATTTTTGAAATTTGTTTAAAAAATTAATTTTTTTATCATTTTTATTTATTCATTTCAAAATATTTATTAATCCGAAAATACAAACCGAATCCGAAATTACAAAGATATCGTATGTTACAGAATTGTGAGTTTTATCATTTGATATTTCAGCCACTGGAACTTGGTATATATTTACCCATCAAGTGTTATTATTATTTTACCATTATTACCCAATATTTTTTGTTTTTATTTACAATTCGTATAATATTTTAAGGCAAAACCTTATCTTATATTCATACATAGGATAGGAGTATAGGGGCTCCACGAGAAAAATGGGCCGATGTCACTGAAACTTGGCAGAAAAAGTTAATGCACACCAAAAATTAACCAAATCGGTATATTCCTAGGAGAACCTCCCTTGAAACCGAATGAAAACTCACCATTTCGACATACTTTTCAGAATCATCGCTGGCAAAAAGACCTCCAAATTGCGCCCTTCCAAACATTTTCCCCTTAGCATTTTCCCAATCAGAGTACCTAACACCACTAACCCTCACTTCGAAGCTCCAAGAGGTTCCGAAAATGCTATGCTTCATTTCATGGAAATGCTTTTCCGTGTGATTTTCCATGAAATCGCAGATCAATAACCCAAATTCAATATTTTTTCTTAAAGTTGAAATAATGAATGAAATAATAATAAAGAAATAATGAAATAGCAAAACTAGGTACTACTGGCACTTAATTGTGCTGCCCAATCGAGACCTATTTCTCGGGAAGTAGGGGGATTTTTTCAAAAGCTTTGTTGTTCTGACAATCTTTTATATTGACTAAAAATTTTTTTTTTTACCAAACTACACTGGGAATCGAAACATCAGCGGCCGATAGGGGGCTATAAGTGATCTCGTATAAAAAAAGGTTGGCATTCCGGTAATCAACTCTTCAATACACACATTTTGCGACGCCCACGATTGAAATTCCAAAACACATATGCCCTAATATATGTACATCTATCTGTAAAGCTCCAATTTAATTATTTTTTAAAAATACTCGTAAACTTGACCGGTTCCATTAATCCTGCAATCGGAAAATATATTCGTCTACGATTTTAGCAGTCTTCCTTTGTTTTTCGTCGATTGCAAATTTGTACACGAAACCCCTGATATTGCAGGAAACGCCTGTCTTATCGCCGTACATGTTTTCGGCACCGGTAGCTCGCTTAACCTGCACAATAGAGCAATTTGTCATGGGAAACTTTTCTCGAAGCAAACCCGATTGAAATCTGTGTAAAACTGTAGGTCTCTCTCAGTGAAATAACAATTGGAAAACGCTGTGCCGAATAACAGAAACCCACAAATGTCTTCATGAGATGTAATGGAAACCCACGTTTAGTTTTTAGTTCGTATTTTGATCAGAGATCAATTGACAAACGAATGTTACACGCTGAAAAAATCGACCTTAGCAACATATAGCCGGAAACATTTACATGTTTGCAAAGCATTGTTTTCATGAATTGAAGTTTTGCTGCTGTTTTGTCCCTTGTTGTCTGTCACGTTTTGGGTTTCAGCAGTTTTCAACAAAAGAAGCCACATTTGGGTTTCAAAAATATATATTATTACCTAGTAATCAATTTGTCTCATTGTGTGTCTGCAAACACAATATGTTTGCATACAATTATACTATATTTGCGACGAGCTAGAAACAAGTTATATTTGCATCCAAACAACAAAAACAGTCAGATTTTTCGGCGTGTATGTATTTAAAATCCTTCATTCTCAGTATAACCAAAAAATCGGAACACATAAAGCCCAAACGTTTTGTGGGCGTTGCCTGCGGTGATCTATCATAACTAAACTGACCAACCGTCCGGCTTTTGGCGGGATTGTCCCGCTACTCGGTGTAACATCACGAATCGAATCTGTATTATCGAAATGATTATGTAGAAAATATAACGCTTTAATTTATATATATTTAGCCTTATTATAAACAAATACATATATTTCTATATCATTTTTTATTTAAAACCAAAAAATTCCACGCTTTTACCAATTGTGTCCGCTTTTTAGTCACAACCTGTTAGTCAGGTTCATAGACTAATACAAACATAGATACTTTTATACTCTCAATAAATTAAACGTCATAGGTACGGTGGAAAGTAAACATTGAATGGTGGAAAACATGGTTTCAATAATACCAGATAGAGGCAATAGTAAACAAAGTCCAACAGAGGAACAACAACCGAATTGCGTGTTTTTGTGGCAATCTAGTTGTGTTAAATATAATACAAATGTATACCAACGCTAAAAGTTAACAAAAAAAGTGCAAAATTCATTTAAATTTTTCAGTTCTACACCAAACCGATATGAAAAAGTTCAGTGAACTTATTTTGTAACTCCACCTGGTGTAAGTTAATTTTAAATTTAATTGCTCTCATTTCCACAAACCTACGATGAAGAGTGTGAAATAAAACGTCAGATGAGAGATTAAATGTATCTATGTATGTATTAGTCTATGGTCAGGTTAATCATAACTCAAAAAAGAATTATATTATCAATGGTAACAATATCCTTACAAATGTCGTAGAGAAACATTATTTTGAAAACAAAGCTCTAAATTTCGATTGTCATGGAAAAATTTTATCTAAAAAAAATAAATTTTTTGCCTTCTTCTTTCTGGTTCATTTGCCTAATGATTAATTATTAATATATCCGCTTGAGGCAGTGAACAACTAAATAAAAACAAATAGAATCGATTAATTAAACCCGAATTTTGAACACATATGTCACTCCCGTTTTTTTTCCATGATTTCATTTTATAATCCAAAAACACTTCGACAACTATTTGAATAAATAACACAGTACAACAGCCAATCTGGGGGGTGAGAAATTGTTTGGCTTACAAACAACTAAAACTAAAACATACAGATGTTGGAAAACATATGACCAAATATAGGATGGAACGTAACAAACAACTTAATACGAATTCGACCATAATATTCTTAATATGATGCCAAAGAGCTGGTATTATACCAAATTTTATCAAGAATTCCATCAGGAACTTGGACAATATTTTTCACAATAATGAGACAATTTCTGAGAATATGCGGAGAACATTACATTCGCACATCGACAATTTTCACAACAAGATCCTGAATATTTTGATAAAACACAAACATGACATGCGTAATAAGACGAACACTGAGAATACGGAGAGATTCAGAGCTGATATTGGTGAGAAACTTACAGCAGAGGAGGTAGCACAATATTTAAACAGTGAAAGTATCATATACAGAAGAACACAAGTCGAGGTAAGAGGGAGACATAGGAGGAAATTCGAAACTTTGAAGGAACTGAAAATGAGGGAGCTGGATATAAAGTACAATCCAAATTGGTTCTGCAATAAGACCACAGTGGAAATACCAGACGATGTAGAATGGCTACTATCCCATGGCAAAAAATTTGCAGTACCACAGAGAAAAGGAGATTTACCTTTACTAAAATACATTGCTGACGGAGAGGAGTGTATCAGGACCATAACCGGAACGGAAGATCAGGAAATCGCCAGAAACAAGTTCACCTCCATAATGGAAAGCCATATTAATAAACATCGTCTGACCCATAGAGATAAATATATATATACTCCAGGTAATGGACCGAACAGCGACATTTCTTGCACAGAATAGTAATATCATAATACTAGAGGTGGACAAGGGAAATGTGACTGTGGCTATGGAGAGAACGGACCACGAGGATAAGATGAATACTATAGTGAACGATATGATGATGTACAGGAGAATAAACAAGGATCCAACAAACACTATACAGTGACCGAAATAAACCACTGAAGCGGAGAAAATGAAGATGAAAACGGAAGCAGCTACCGCACCCAGAATTTATGGACATCCTAAAATACATAAGAATAATTACCCCCTCAGACCCATTTGCACTTCTGTCAATGCACCAACGTCGGAACTTTGTAAGTACATCACCAGGATCTTAAACAGACTAACCGAAAATTCGGACTACAACGTCAAAAATTCGAAACAGTTCAAGGAGGCGATCACAAATCTAACAATAGAAGAGGATGAGACAATGGTTTCGTTTGACGTTGTATCCCTATTCCCCAGTATACCAGTAGACCTCGCATTGAATATAATAAAGGGAAAGTGGACTGAAATACGGAAATTTACCAACGTGGATGAGGAATTTTTTTTGAAAATATTACGCTTCTGTATACAGGATAGCAGATATTTCAAATATAAGGACAAAATTTATCAACAAAAAAGGGGTTCTTCAGCGTCTCCAATAGTGGCCGACATTGTGATGAAGGAGCTGTTGGATAAATGTATTGGAGACTGTGATATTAGACCTAAGACCTTGACTAAATATGTGGACGACCTCTTTGGGATATGTAAGATAACTGCGGTTGAAACTATACTGACGAATCTCAATAGTTTTAACGGTAATATAAAATTCACAATGGAAGAGCAGACTGAAGGCAAACTTGCGTATCTAGACACCATAGTTATTAGAAGAAATAACACGTCATCCTGGACTGGTATCAAAAGCCCACGGCATCAGGTAGATTGGTTAACTTTTATTCACGACATCCAAAAAGAACAATTTTTAATACTGCAGCAAATTTTATAAATAGAGTCATTGACGTAAGCCATCAAGATTTTCATAAGGAGAACTTTAATAGAATAAGGAAAATCTTATGCCAGAATAGTTTCCCCAAAAGAACTATCGAAAAATTGATTATGAAAAACAACCGAACATTGAAAAGTGAGAATAGTCCCTCCATATTTAGATCAGTAGTCTACGTTCCAGATATATCTGAAAGACTGGAAAGGGTAAATTGTATGGACAACATTGAATATAAAATGGCACACAAATCCAATAATACGCTACAGAAAATGTCTACAAAATTAAAGTCCAAAGTTGACCACATGGAAAAGTCGAACCTAATATATCGAATACAATGCAATGGAAATCAAACAACACCATGTGGAAAATATCATATAGGGACAATGAAGGGAAAATTGACAACCCGACTCGCCGGCCACAAATCTGATTTAAAGAACAGATATAATAATTTAACGCAAAAAACTGAACTAACCTCCCACTGTGCTAGAGAACAGCACCAAGCTGATTTGGATAATGTTCATGTTTTACAGAGTGAGAACAATTACAACAAACGAATGACTCTGGAGGTGCTTCATATCATGAATCCATCAACAACGAAACGAATAAACTTCAAAACCGATATCGATGGTATCCCTCAAAGCTATAGACTTCTAATTGAGAAGCAACGGTGTAACAAGTAGGGGGATCGATAGTGCAATGTGTGAAGAGTTAGGAGACAGTCGAAGCGGTAGAGAGCAATAAGTTATTGTTATATGCCAATTTGTAAGTCGCTTACATTTTCCTAGATGTGTATGTATATTTATACACATGTATGCCTGTATGTAAATTTGTTATTTATAGATATTCCTGATGATGCCTTTCGATGAAAGGCGAAATATTGAATAAAATTAAGATTCAACTTATTAATTAACTTTTTGGGGGAAACCCTTGGCCTTGATTTGTAAAACTTTGGGAAGATCAATTTGTTTCCGTAAAATCGAACGAGTCATTCTCGAGTTCTCGAGTTCAAAAATTTAAAACTAAGCGAACAAACATCAAGATAAGAAAAAAATATAAATGGCATAATAAAAAATTTATCTATGGTGAGTACCAAGCAAATATACCGATAAATATGCTTTAGAAATAGATTTTTCAGATAAATTAAAAGGAAAAACTTTCAATACGAAAAATTGTGCCGTTTGCAAAAAATTGTGCTAAAAAACTGCACTAAAATTAAAAAGATTGGAAAAATGTTGAGAAATTGTGCTAAACGGCATTTGGCATAAAGTGCGGAACACAATTGCGACGCATCGACGTACAACGTACAGCGTGCGGGCGTAAAACGTCGTGAAAATACGTCCATACGTCCACCATGCACACAATAGCGGCGTACAACGTAGTAACGTATTATACGTCAACATACATATGTTTACATTTTATAACGTTTCCCTATAGTTCAACTTCATAGAAATGATTACCATATTAATAAAATATCGCGAGTTATAAAACTAATTGATGTTATGCACCCGTTGCATCAAGGGTATGTGCATGTGACAAACCGGTTGTGAAGTCGATGGTGGGTTCGTCCAGTGTACCGTACCAGAGATGAAGCAGGGTTTTTCCAGGCGTGCTTTTTGGAGCTGAAAGGCAAAGACCAAGAGCATTTCTTTAAAGCGACAAGGATGAGTGTGGAACGATTTGATGCGCTTCTGAATTTGCTAAGAGAGAGGCTTCAGCGTTACTCACGAAGAAGGCCAATTTGTGAGGAAACCCGCTTAGGACTCACATTAATGTAAGCACATGTAAGCATATCTACATATACAAATATACATAACACTTCCATCATAAATCTCAGGTACATGTGGCAAGGATGTGGTCCGCAATTTCTGGCGTGGTCACACAAAATGGGTGTGTCCTCTGTGCGCCGAATCGTTACGATTTTACCATTTATACTTAATGCGGCTCCAATTGTTTTCCAAGTTTTGTCCTTCTTTATTACATTCCTATAATCCGGGGTGGAAAGGTCGAAAAGGAAGGGGTATTTCCTTACCTCGTCGATAATCTTTTCATTTAAATTATTTCCGCTCATTTTTTATCAGCAATTGTTTTATTTTATAAATAATTTCACCAAATTTGCATTTTATTATCACACATAAACAAACCGTCTGAAATGTCAGATACGAACTTATACGCCGTACGCGGCGTAAAAGAAAGAAATAGATCTAATTGAACGTACGACGCGAAAACGCCAATACGTTGTCGTCGTCAATTGTGGGCGAGATCATAGCAACATGTGTGTTTTATTTTTGACAGCGTATCATTTTTGACGCCGTACGTCGAAACGCCGCAATTGTGTTCCGCACTTAATTTTTAAAAAAACAAGTGCCAAAACCAAAAAAATTGTGCCAAAACGGCACAAATTATGCCAACATGGTAACACTGATCACAAACCATTTAACGGTCCGAGCCTTCGTTTATTCTTTTTTCACTGATCAAGACCTTTTGATATCCTCTGTCCGATGAATCATTGACGACTGAATGAAACTAAACACAATCACGGTTGCCACGGTTGGTGATAACTAACCAAAATTGGTAACATTTAAACGGCTTGGTAACATGGTAACATTTTATTAATGTTGGTAACCTTTTGAAATGAAATAATTAGTAAAAGCAAAAACATTTGATTTCATACTTCAATTAGAAAATTTAACGACATGTGATCTAAAATGTTGCAAACAGAAGAAAACATGAAGCAGTGGCATCACTATTTGGGAGAATTGGATGGTTATGGGCCTAACCAAAATACGCGCTTGTCGTCATTCGCACTAAATAACCAAAAATATATTCGTCTCTTAAGGTTCAATTAGACGTGACTTAACATAAACTTTTACGCCTAACATAGCAAAAACCGTAACTTAGCTTTTTGTCATCGATTAGTGGTGCCATAACAATAAACAGCTGGTATGTATGTTGTCGTTGTTTATTTACTTCAAAGTGCTTAACAAACAAATACAAAATAAAGAAATATGAGCAGTGGTGAAGAAATTGAGAATTTATTTCTTGGTATAATGAGTTTGTACGCTAAAAGAAACAAAAAAGAAAGAAGAAACAAAAGAAAACACCAAAGAAATGAAAACACCAATCAGCTGTCTCGCTATGCTATGTCAAAATACCAAAAACCAATTGGTTTCTACGTTTTACCCTGTGTCGCTGGCATTATGTTAAGTCACCACTAATCAATTACATTGTTGCCCATACGTTTGGTTCGATCAGCTGTTTCGTTTATGTTAAGTTTTCTTATGTTAAGTCACGTCTAATTGAACCTTTACGCTCTATCGAACTCTGTGCTTTGATTCGTCTGATTATAAAAGTGTCAGGATACTTGTGCACTAAATAATTTTGCATTGCAATTGTAAGGCAATAAAATGCAAAAATAATTAAGATTATGTTTTATTATACCATATTTTATTTTTTGTGTTTGGTTTTTTTTTAATCTTTATACTGATGTATGTATGTAATATGATTTTCTGTAATGAATTCTCTTAAATAAGCATTTAATATTCTAAATAAAAAACTTTAAAAATTTGGTAATTTTTGGTAAATGTTTTTGGAAAATTTTGGTAATTAAAAAATTATCCCTGTGGCAACCGTGAACACAATGTTGGTTGGTTGGTTGGTTGAAAAGGCTGCAAGATAGCACGCTGTCTAGCACACTTAGGCTAAATAAGCCCATTGTGATACCTGCAGTTTCCTCCACAGCAACTATTGACTAGTCGTCTAGCCAATTTGTCCTTTCAATGAATTTGTCTATAAGACCTACAGGAATATCCTGTAGGGCTACGGTGCTAACTAAATGTGTTCCGAATAGCCTAATCCAAGAGAAGGTGTTCCGTGGTTTCCTCGTCCTCTTCCATGCAGCATCTACAGAGTGGAGTTTCTATCTCCCAATATTAGGGCGTGTTTTCCTACCAGACGTCCCGCAAGTGTTCCTATCATTGTGGATAACCTGCCTCTCGGCAAGTTAAGTAGTTGCCTAGTCCTCTTCCTGTCCACCTGTGGCCAGAGGACCCTGGCTTGTTTGCAAGTTGAAGTAAGTCTCCACTTGTCCTTGAACATATTATCGGCCCACTGCCCGATCTGCAAACGGCAGGGAGACATTGGCATACTAACACCTTCTTTTGCCGGAAGAACCTGTGCCATAGTGCCCTGTCTAGCTAACGCATCCGCTACGCAGTTGCCTGGAATGTCACTGTGTCCCGGTAACCAGATGAGGCTGATGTCAAAATACTCTGCCATCACCCTAAGTGATGAGTGGCATTCTTTCACCATCAGGGACGTAGCAAACATGGCTTCCAGGGATTTTATGGTAGCCTGGCTCTCTGTGTAGATACATATTCTCCGGAGGATTGTGACACTACTTTTCAGTAGTTCAGCAACCTCCAGTATGACGATAATTTCCGCCTGAAATACACTACAGTGATCAGGCAGCTTGAAGAAGATATTTACATTTAGGTCCGGTGAATGGACCCCATAGCCTACTTGCTCGTCCAACTTTGATCCATCTGTGAAAAATCTGATACTACTGGTGTTCCCTTCCAGTTACTTTTCCCAGGTATTCCTGTTCGGAATAGAAGTCCTACACCGTGAACACAATAGGTACATTAGGCAAAATAAGAAACACTTCATCTGCAATTTACACGCACATTAAGGAATATTTATGACTCACTAACTGAGACAATAATGCAAAAATACAGACAAACTTATAAGATAGACTATCTCGTTGTCCCTCTTTTATTCTCTTGCTCTCTTGAGAGCAAAGAAAGTGCAACAAACACAGCTGTATTTGTGTCACAAACATAAATATATGTGGGTCGCAAACATATATACTATACAATATTAATCATTGTGTCTCAAACATGTAATATAAAATAGCAAACACAATGTGTTTGGACACAAGTATATTATATTTGCGACAAGCTCCAAACACACTTTATATTTGCATCCAAACAACAACAAAAAGTCAGATTTTTCAGCGTGTAGCTCATCGGCTTACAACGAAGTGGGTTCACATCGCAGCCTTCTCAAACATGGGCACACTGAAATGTTTTTTAGCTTTGTGCTTAACTTCAGAATATAACCAATATTTTTCTTTAAATATTATAATATTATTATATTATGTTTTTTGTAATAAATATTTGAAGCACAGATCGGGAGTACTTTCTATACTTTGAATGAATTCAGTAAAACTGAGTGCCTTGTATGCGAAGACTACATTAAATTATTAATTGTTTGTCTTTTGCAATCCGTCTAAACTATATATTGGTAGATCAAATGAAAAATGGCGTAACTAATCAGAAATTGAAAATCGAGTTTTTGATTGATTGTTATGATGCCATTAAACTACATGTCTTGAAAAAATTTTACACTTCTGCGAACAAAAATCTGTCTGTGTGCTTAAAGTGAAATTACAAAAAACTTCGTTAAAAATATTTTTAGGTTTTTTTTTAAAAAAGATTTTTGCTTCTCCTGTAAAATTGTATTGTTGTTATTTAAGCCTTTTTACATTTCAGCTAACGATATACATTGCACAGCGAATGTCAAAAGAATACCAGCAATAATTTCTTTCAGTGCAACTACACTAATACAAACTGTCTTATGGCAAATTTTCCCAGCGGCGGAAATCAGGAGCCGGAAGGCCTGAAATCAGGACCCAGAAGGCATTCTATAGAATACGGCAGGCCTTCCCTACATATTACCTCCTCGTTTCTTTTTAACATTGCGTGAGATTGGGAGGCAAGGCCTTCCATCCCTCTCTACTAGAAGGCCTGCAAAAAGAGAAGTTTTAGAATGACTTACGTAAAAATAAAACAATATATGTGGAAAATAGTTTCATATTTCAGATTTATACTTTAACCAATTTTAATTCTTATAAATCAATTTTTTAAATTCTGCAGCCACAGGACTCGAACACACGACCTTAGAACTTACAATCGGACGCTTTATCTACTGGGCTATCGGATGCTATGATTTTACAACGACGAATTGCGAACATGTGGAAAGACAGGGTTTCATGAACAACAGCGTCTTTTGGCATTCTTTTAACAGGCCTGTGGAAGCCTTATAAAATCATGCATTTCGCAGGCATTATTAAAGTAGGCATTACCAAAGATTGATTCCGCATGCCTTATTCGTGGAAGGCCTCGCAAATTCCGCCCCTGGGCTGTTTGTGCTAACCACTGTTTTAAATTAATAATTCACTAATTTAGAAGTCAAATTCGTCATATTAATGGATGAAAAACATTTTTAAACTGTTGAATTATTCCGTGTTATTTTTTTTTCTATTATTATTTATATTTGTTATGAATAAAGTTTGAAATTAAACCGGTCCGCTGGCATCTTTATTGAATTTAAATGGTTTCGATTTTTCGTTTTTCTTGCTAAATTAAAATGTATGTCTCAACTTTTTGGGAGTTTCCCCCATTTGATTTTAAGAGTAATTTGGTAAGTATTATAAAGAGGTCTCAAGAATAAAGCAGCCTAATTATTACCTTGTTGCCGGATATAATTCTGCGGCAATACTGGAGAAGACGCTATACACGTCAGCACATTAATCGTCACAAAATACAGTGAATATAGTTGCATGATGTTTGCAATTTATTATTTATTTTTAATTTTTCACAATCAGAATTTATTGTCACTTCTAGATTTAGTTATTATGCATATTTTGGTATATTTTGTTTTGTTTTGCAAATACTAGAAATTCCTTTTCATTGTTTGAATATCTTTGTTATTGACTCGCTTAACATATTGAATAGATTTTGTTTGGGCCGTCTGTTGTACATATTTGTTTTTAGTTTTCGAACGGATTTCAAATTTGCGTTCCATCCGATGACGCCGTTGTGTTCGTGTACGAGATTATATTAAAACTGATTTTGACCATCTTATGAACGTTTAGAAAAAGCATTACTTTATTTCCTTTAACCGGGTACTGACTATGGTGCAGTTGTTATTCTCACAACAACAACAACAACAAAAACAAAGTATATACCTTCGTCTTACTACAAAATAAGTTATTTGTTTAATTCAGTGTCAGCAAAATAAAAATTATAGTTTTCAAATACTTGCTAAAACTTGTGGTTAGCAATCAGCAACAACAAATAGCAAATGCGAAAAAATTAGAATGAACATCATTTGCTTTGTCTAACTGCGCAGTTGGGTTTCTGCTTACGCAGTCAAGCGAAGCAATGGATTTTCACGGAATTGCTGTTGCGGTAGTTATTGTTTATATTTCTTATGTAAATTTGTCAATTTTTGTTGTTTGGATGCAAATATAACGTGTTTGTAGCTTGTCGCAAATATAGTACACTTGTGCTCAAACACATTGTGTTTGCTGTTCAATATAACATGTTAATCATGACACAATGATTAATATATGTATTGGTGGCCCAAATGTGGTTTTGTTTGAAAACTTGTTGAAAACTTGAAACTTTGTTGAAAAAATCATGGCAGACAATAAAGAAACAAAAATTAGCTGATCTTCAATTCTTGAAAACAATGCTTGCAAACATATAACTAGATACATTTGCGTTTTTTCCATTTTCAAGGTTTGCTCAAGCTTGATTGGAAAGCTTATAGAGTAAGGTATTTTTGAGATTTTTTCAGATTTTTCGGAAGAGGTTTAGAGGTCGCACAAGTCGAATTTCCCCCAAAAATCGGGTATTCCGGACGTTTTTTGAATTTCACTTCAAATTCGGTCAATAGCCACGATATTCTTAGTTTGTAAGTAAACATTTTGAAAGCAAAACGTTCAAACTTTTATTGTATATGCATAAATCACCTGTTGTGGCAATGATTTTGCTCAATAAGGTACCACGTATTACATTTTTTCGTAAATTTTGGGTAAATTTTGTAAATAAAGCTTTATATATTTTAAAATTCCTATGAAAATTTAATAAACTAATGATGCATTCTAAAAGATGGATAAATTCCAAGCAATTTTGTGGAAAAAAAATTTTAATTTACTGTTACTGTTCCAGAGTTATACCATTTTAAAGCCTTTTACCCATAGTATGAAACTGATAATATTATAATCTGTTTGCTATTTTTGCGTCGGATTTACTTTAAATTTCTATGAAAATTTAAAACACTAATGATGCACTTTAAAAGACGGATAAATTTCAAGCAATTTTGTAGAAATTTTTGAATTTGCAGTAAATGTTCCAGAGTTATGCCAGTTTAAAACTCTTTACCAATTGTTTGAAACTAATAATACTATAAACTGTTTGCCATTTTTGCATCGGCTGTGCTTTAAATATCGTATTCATGGAAAAATATACATGCGCTAAGTAACGACAAAGTTACACGCGTTAAAAAAACGGCCCCAACAACATATTGCAGGAGCCATATATATGTTTGCAAGCAAAAACTCTAGAGCAGTAACCGCAACTTTAAAAAAAAATTGTTTTTAAATTGCTTGGAGTGTAGACGTCTTTTAAATTACATCATTAGTTTTTTAAATATTCATAGGAATTTATAAAAAATATAAAGCGTTATTTACAAAATTTATCCAAAATCTATGAAAAAATTTAATACATGGTACCTTATTGAGCAAAATCATTGCCACAACTGGTATGTTATGCATATACAATAAAAGTTTGGACGTTTAGCTTCAAAAAATGTTGACTTACGAACTAAGAAAATCGTGATTATTGACCGAGTTTTAAGTAAAATTCAAAAAACGTCCGGAATACCCGATTTTGTGGGGATATTCGACTTGCGAAACCTCTAAACCTCGTCCGAAAAATCTCAAAAATACTTTACGTTATAAGCTTTCCAATAAAGCTTGAGCAAAAAAAAAATGTTATTGTTGGGACACCCTATTATACATGGTTCCTGCAATATGTTGCTAAGGTCGTTAGTTTTCATCATGCCGGAAGTGTCATACAACACCACAGACTACAATCGATTTCCTTTTCAACACATACGAGATGTGGACAAAATGTTTCCTTTACTCATCCTTCAATCGTCGATTCTAACTAACTCTACCCTACAAATTTCTTCGTTACTGACACTTCCTAACGAATTGAACTCGGATCACGTCCCAATCACTTGCACCATTCATGAACACTTTGAAACTATGAACAAATTATTTCCCTTCTACAATATGGCTGACTGGCGAGCCAATCAGTCAGAATTCAGATGATATATCTACAAACACAGTAGAATCTATGTGAAGTCAGAAGTCAGTCAGATTTTTACCCCGCTAAAGTTAATTATAGTGTAATTTGTACGGGGCAGCTAGCGACATTGTAGCGTAGACAGACGACAGCGTTAACTTGCATTAAAAGCTCACTAATGTGAATTAACATTTTGCTATGACAGACGACAGTTTTTGCATTTAATAAACAGCTGTTTGTTTGTAAACAACTGTTTGTTTGTCAAGTAATTTTTTGGACTTTTACATCAGATGCAGAACCTCCGCATCGCCATCACACCACACGCTTCGCTTCTTTCCCTTGGAAATCTGCGTTTCGATTTTTAATATTTCTCATTTTTTTGCAAAAAACAATTAAAATAACTCACCTTTGCTGACTTTGAATCTATTTTCAATTGACGATAGCAAAAATTTGACAACAGCTGATTCAAGATGCATCAAATACATGGTGATAGCAGGTGGTGTTGTTGCAATAACATCCACTTCAGCGGTGTCATGCATCAGTACATAAAATCAACAAAGCAAACAACAAACACAAGAAAGTTCCACTTCCACTTTGTTCCGGCTATCACCTCTATGTATAGATACATCTTGAGCTGATTGATTGTCGACAGTGTTGCCATATTGAAATACTTAAATGCAGTATAAATGCACTCTGATTTCATGCATTTACGCCAAAGCTAATACACATTGGGACGGGGATAATTCACAAGTTAATTTGAATTAAGACTGCTAATGCAAATTTACGCTGTCGTCTGTCTACGTTATTAAGCGTCATTTCAATTTCCCACTTAAATTCCGAATTGAGCAATGACAATGTTGCCACATGTTAAATTTCAAGAAATGTCAACAAAAAGTTATAATTTTTTGCGAATGAAAATGTTATCAAGGAGAGAATCAAAAGCAGAAATTACACATTTTAAATTCATTAAAATTATTTTATTTAATTGAAGACAACGTATACTTTTATATCTCTAAGTTTGAAGGATAGCATTTTATTTCCGATAGAAAACAGAATTGGAAATAAATTGTTCACAACAACGCTCAATAAATGTTATGCATATTGATCATCTATCTATCAGGTATAGTCGTTTAAGCAGGTGATGACATTTTATCCATGTCGTTTTTCGTTTCACTTGTCAAACTCACAAGTATTTTGTTTTTATATTGTTTTGTATTGTTGTTATATGGGTAATTCCTTGGAAATAACGTTTTCTTTGTCCATCACGTTTATTTCCATGTAATTAAGGGACGGCAAATAAATAATCGCGTAATTTCAATACTTTTATGGTACAGATGATTTTCCACAACAATATTCTCACCTGCGTCGCGCTTATTCGATAGAAACATACAGAAACTAATGAAAATATCAGAACCGTGGCGTGTCCATTTCATAAAATTCAAGGTTTATACTATATTCACTCCCTCATTTCGCAGGATGGATTGATATTTTTTTATCGTCATTGAAATTGCCTAGATAGAGGATATTTTCATGTATTTACCGAGCGTAAATCTCCTATTTAGGCCCGACTAACAAGATCTAAACTTTGTCCACGCATTTTTGCCTAATATCGTACATTGACGTTTTACCGCTGTGGCGCCATGTTGGATGGGTATAAAGGCGCCCTCGCTGTGAGAACTTGACCATTGTATATCAAATGTTATGTTTACATCAATGGCTGACAGATTTATCCACATTGAATCGATTGGAGTGAAGTGTTTTCTTTACGAAGGGTAAGTCACAAAATTAGCAGTCAATACCATGGTACCGCTTTTTTATTGCGCAATATAATACTCGCCCTCCTAGTGACGAAATTTGTTCGATATTTAGTCATCGAAATGTGATTTTCAAAGGACATTATCTCACGTCAATTTGGCATAGAATGAAGTCAATTTAAATATGAAATGTCAATACCGTGGATGTCAGAATCGTGGCAATTCTGAAAATTATAGTATAAAATATATTGATAAATGTTTTAAATTGTTGTAGTACAATAGATGTTGGTATACACTATAGTAGTATATATAAACAAAAACTGTAAAAAAAAAATCACATCCGAGGTATGTTAAAAACTAATAATTTCACCATCCGAAAAAACGTTATTTCCAAGGAATCACCCATATATAGTGTGTAGAATTTGAAAACTGAAACAAATGAACGAAATTAAAATGTCTGTTGTTGCTGCTTACAATTACAACAACATCTGCTGCTACCATTTGTTTTTTGACACTTGCTACAAACGTGTTGCCGTATCGCATTTTCTTCACCCATTACAGCAAATGTTGCCACATTGCGTAGTATTAAGTGTGGATCGTTTTATTTGGAAAGTCGTAAGTGGCGATAGTTTAAGGAGGTAAAAAAACAGCCTTATTGTTGCAGAGCTTTTCAAATAAAGTACATTTGCTTTTTTATACACTTAACAAATTTTTTTGGTATTAATAATTTTTCTTATTTAGTTAGCATAACAAACCAAAGTAGAGAGTCTAAAAAGAAGTATATTTCTATACTGCTTTAGGTGTTATGGAGACAGATGTACAATTAGTAAAAAAAAAAGTACGCTTACTGCTGTAAACAGTACGTCTGGCAAGCCTACACGCTGAATAATCAGTCGTTTTTTGTTGCTTGGATCCAAATATAACATGTGTTTAGAGCTTGTCAAGCTTGTAGATGGAAAAGTAGGCCAGGCTTTGGCTGACACAATGGCTTCATACTGCCAAACAAGATCAAGCCAATTAAGCCAAGTCCCGGAAAAGACATTAAATAATAGTGATGCATATGAATTTGGATTATCACCGCTACATACAAGAATAGGATTTATGGAACACATACCTAAAATCAGTTATGATTAGGATTTCTGACCTACAGGATCAATAAGAAACAACGACACCAACAAGATGACCATTCAAGATGAATATTCGAAATACAACGTGTGGCAGTAGGGTTACAATAATTTGGCAGTAGGGTTACAACAATTTGGGGTACAAAAATTTGAAAAAAATTTTATTTTGGTGAGAATCCTTCCAAGGATTAGGATACATACCATATATCCTGAAACGAAAATTAGTTATAATTGAAAGGAGTTAGAGAACGTCTGTAAAAATTTGCACAGAGTAATAAATCGGTAAAAGATAAACATAGTTAGAGTTCTTGCAAGGATTCAAATACCTCTCATAACTGAAATTACTTATAAATCAAGGAAGAGATTACAGTACGTCTCTAAAAGTTTGAAGTGGTTAATAAATCGGTAAAAGATAGAAGAAGACCAACTTTGGTGAGAATCCTTCAAAGTATGTATTCAGGTTCCTCCCAAATATCCTGAAATTCAAATAAGTGATAAATTAAAAATTGAATTTCAGCCCCATTTTTAAATTATTAAAACAAACAAAATTAAAAAAAAACAAATTTTGATTTTTGTTAATATCTGTTTTTAAACCAAACAATTCAAAGGATTTATTATACTCTACTCTTCTTCATGAGCTTCAGATTCTCTAATAACACTGTGCGACACCAAAAACAAATGATGGGGTTCTGTCAACGGGGTTGGTAGAAAGGTCTAAAAAAATATACGTGTATCGGCGTTTTGCCAGATCTGATCAGAATTTTTTTTAGGCCGGGTCTTTCCTGAAACATATCGGCATGCAAAATTGTGTGTTCCTTACTTCTGAGGTACAAAATATGTTCAGAAGTTTTATAGGAAAGATTCAGATAAACATTTTTGTGGAACAAATTAACCCTCTAACTGTCACGTATAACCATAATTTTTACTTTTTTTTTTGAAAACTCCCAAAAACTGTTCAAAATGACGGGGGCGTGGTTAAAATGTTCTATAAAAATGATCGCCATAAAATTTCACTATATGTGTCCGAACACTCAAAAACACAAATCTTAGCCCAAGTGCTAGATAATATGCGAAAACTAACAGCCTTCTAAGGGTTAATAATGAATTTTGTCATTTTGCTGTTTTACAATAGTCCACATAATATGTGACCCGGTCTATGAAAAGGTGGCTTATGACTCAAAAACAAAATTTCGAGAAATCAGCTGTTAAAGATAAATAATGCATTTCGTCAGTTTCTCGGTAGTTGTTCTCCTTCCTTCCGTTGTTCAAGGGCACCAAGTGAGATGCAGTGTTGCTTTTGCTCCAAATATTATGTTAGTCAATTGCTTCAAGTTGCTACTTTCGGATTTTCGTATCGGTAATACTGAAGTGAGTTTGCGAATGTTCTCAGCTATCATCACTATCGAGCCGGCTTTTTTTCGTTATCTCGTTGGTGTAATGGTTTCTGTTGGTCTTTTCCGTTATGAACTAGTGAATAATGTCTGTCGATGAAGAATTTAGCGAGGTTTTTCAAAAATATTTTGGTGAAAGTGAAGAGAATGGAACTTCAATCATTTTTTCAAGCTGAAGCTCAAATGGAAGTGGAACAATGTTTTTTTTACAATGGACTTGTCTACTATAGATAACAAAGGAAAGGAATTGGTAAATAAATTTATTTCAATAAAATTCTGTTTTCTTTCTCTACATTTTTAGTAAACTTCTAAGCAAGTTAGGACTTTCTGCTTTTCACCACGTTAAAGAGCGTCTCAAAAACTATCCGAACCAAAAAAAAAAGTGAAAAATAATTTTTTATGTCATAAGCCACCTTTTCATAGACCGGGTCACATATAATGAATTTTGTCATATTTCATCTTTTATCTAGCACTTGATAATTTTTGTAGAACATTTTGACCACGCCCCCCGTCATTTTCGAGCAGTTTTTTTTTGCGAATTTCAAAAAAAAAGTAAAAATTATGGTTATACGTTACAGTTAGAGGATTAATTTGTTCCACAAAAATGTTTATCTGAATCTTTTCTATAAAACTTCTGAACATATTTTGTACCTCAGAAGTAAGGAACACAACACAATTTTGCATGCCGATATGTTGCAGGAAAGTTCAGAGGGGCGGAAATTTTGACCCGCCCTAAAAAAAAAATTTGATCAGATCTGGCAAAACGCCGATACACGTAAATTTTTTGTAGACCTTTCTACCAGAATCCGTAGACAGAACCCCATAATTTTGAAAAAAAAATCAAATTTTGTCTCACAGTGTAATATAATATTCAATACACAATGTGAATAATTTAATTATGGCACCTTTCTACATAAACGATGATTATATACGTAAATCCTTATCCACAGGTTATGTACCCCCAGAGTCCTTTCTATACCTTAATAGCAAAGGCCTTATACAAAATCGTAATGGCATACCTATTTCTATCATCTATAGCATAGAAGATGTACCAACAAAACTATTGACAGTAATATGATACTTTATAATGATATTAGATTCGATACTAGTATATCTAAGAGAGATGAATACTCAACAAGATTAATCAATAACAGAAAGTTTTGGTGAATACAAAATTAAAATTCTTTCTTTCTTCTGTTATTTTACTATTTGATATACTACTTTATTAAAGAAACACATACAGTAATGTTTTTTAAGCTTTTTCATTTCAAATGAAAATTTATATAAAGTAAATTGTACCTTGAATTGTTATCTAGCTTGTAAAAGAAACTGACTTACTTATGTTTATATAATAAATATGCTAGAGTGCTCGATTTGTAGACAGTATGTATGTTAAATAGACCATATCTTTAATACTATACGGGTGTCCCCTAAACTTTTGTCTAAACTTAAACACGTGATAGCTGACAACAAAAGCTACAATGTTTGTTCTTACGCTAATTGCCTAGGTGGCTTCGTTTTTTTTCGAGATATTCGTGTTTAAAATAATTGCATTTTTGAATGCATTTCAATAAATGCATAATCTACTTTTTAAATGAAAAAGAAATAACATTGAAAATCATTAGATAGCGCGTTTGAAGTGATACGACAGGAAATGACTATTAATACAACTACAACTGAAATAAGAGACCGCTTATCTAAGTGTATAACGCAACAAGGCTCTCATTTCGAAAATGTTCGTTAAAAAAAAATTCGTTTTCATTTCAAACGAAAAAATATATTATTTACAATCAATTTTGAAGCAATTTTCAATGATATTTTTTTCATTTAAAAAGTAGATTAAGCATTTATTGAAAATGCATTCAACAATGCAATTATTTTAAACACGAATATCTCGAAAACGAAGCCACCTAGGCAATTGGCGTAAGAACAAACAAAAATTAAAAAAAAAATCAAAAATTTGGATTAAATAAACGACTACCAAAAAAAAAATATATATATAATATTCAATATCTTTTAGTGATTCGTTAAAAAATAATAAATGGTTTCCCATTACATCCCATGAAGGGACTGGGGAGAACTTCTCACAATCACTGACCTGTGCGCTTTCCAGTTTTCACTCACTGATTGGGACCTACAGTTTTACACCGATTCCGAACGGTAATTTGAGAAGCTTTTTCATGGCTAGATACTCGATAGTGTCGCCGGCACTCTGCGAGGTGACCGCCGCCGAAAGAAAATTTGAAGGTGGTCAGAGCCGGGTTCGAACCCAGGATCTCATATACAAGAGCCGCGCACACTAACCATTGCACCGACGTTATTAGAGCTATTTTTCTGGCTTAATATACTAATTGTAGATTCCGAATGCAATAACAAATATACAAAAATATCCTTATTACTCACATTTCCGGGTGTATTCTAGCCTTGCTTTTCTAATTATTTTGTAAGAAGATTCTATCGCTTCTTCTGACAAATATCCTATGGGAATTGTAGTATATTTTATAAATCCTATCCCATGCACTAGAACTTTGTAAACTGTAGCTGGCATAAAATACCCAGAATAAAGCTTTAAATATACATACAGGGTGTTTTTTTTAAACTGAGACGATCAAATATCTCGAAAAATAGCCACTCTACAGAAAAAATGTCCATATTCAAAATTTAATCATACCGCGGGGGAAATACATTAGTGCAAAAAAAATAGTCCCCCACCCCCCCCCCCCCCCCCCCCCCCCCCTTTGTAGATGGGGCGGGGGTAACTTTTAAACTAAGATAGGAAGCCATATTTTTTATTGCAGATACTGATTCTACGACTAAAAGTAAGTATGATTTGAATGAAATATTTTGTTCGGTTCATGATAGATGGTGTTGTAATCGATGAAATTCAATTTTTTCAATTTCTCCCCCTTAGAACACACGCATTCGATTCTGCAATATGTTTGAAATAAAAAACATCACGTTATCATTTTGAACACTTATTTTAAGCTAAAATTATTTTATTCACCTACCTTTTACATTAATAAATTGTTTTGATGACGAATTTCGAGTATTTGCAATGATAACGTGATGTTTTTTATTTCAAACATATTGCAGAATCGAATGCGTGTGTTCTAAGGGGGAGAAATTGAAAAAATTGAATTTCATCGATTACAACACCATCTATCATGAACCGAACAAAATATTTCATTCAAATCATACTTACTTTTAGTCGTAGAATCAGTATCTGCAATAAAAAATATGGCTTCCTATCTTAGTTTAAAAGTTACCCCCACCCCATCTACAAAGGGGGGGGGGTGGGGGACTATTTTTTTTGCACTAATGTATTTCCCCCGCGGTATGATTAAATTTTGAATATGGACATTTTTTCTGTAGAGTGGCTATTTTTCGAGATATTTGATCGTCTCAGTTTAAAAAAAACACCCTGTATATCAAATGTCACCTTTAGCAATATACTAAAATTATCCGTATTTATAATATTACCACTTGAAATAATTCTCTCTCTCATGTAGCTTCGTTAGGTTCATTGAAAAACTAGGAAAAGTGTTGAGGTTGGAAATTTGTTCTGTAATATCCTTGTGTATTTATCAAACCTGCGCTGTCTTTCATGAATATAAATTTAATAGGCCGATGAAAGCGAGGTGAGAAGTGGCTATCATTATCCCACAATATCGTCCCATTCTCAGTATCCAAAAAGCGCAAAGACACGAGTGAAACAACAAACATAAACTTACACAGTGCAACACGAAAAAAAATAACCATATACGGACACCACTACGTGATAAGAGACTAAAAAAAAAGACCCGTGTCTCCCAATTTTTCCAAAAGTCATGCACTTTTTTTTTATGGGCCGCTAAAGATTTGGGGCCTCGGTATTATTTTCGTAAAAATGTGATCATTTTCTCAGGCTCATATCTTGCAAACCGATTTACTCTCGATTCGATTTACTCTCTGAGGCAAAGTTGTAGCTCTTGTCATAAAGAACAAAAATTGCGAACATATAAAATCAAAAAAACTTCACCTTCCAGATCAAAATCGCAAAAAACTTACAAAAATTCGATTTTTTTTACCTTTTTTCCCGTGTTCAGGTCCATAGGTAGCAAACCGTTCAAAATTCAAGGAAACAATCAACTACAAAAATTTACCTAAGATCTCAATAAACAAATTTCTAGAACATATAAACTTCCTGGGAATTATTCTTAACACCGTTTTTTAATTTCATTTGTTTTTTATTTACTTCAACATTGAGATACTATGCTATCTATTACAAAAATATTAAAAAAAAGTATTCGTATTATGTTTATAATGTTGATGGCCCTGGACTTGCAAATCGCGCTCTCTTAAGTTGTGGATCCAAATCGTCGTCCGAATCTGACTCTGATTCAGCAATTATGGTGTCCACAGGCACGTTGCTTCCAGACTGCCCTCCATCATCAGCTCTTTCTTCTTCAAATACTTCATTAACATCATAGAGGGTGATCTTGTGACTCCACCAACATACCTCTGCAAGCAATGCGTCGAGGTTTTTGCCTTTGTAGCGTTTTTCCATGGGCAGAGAGTAAATCGAAATTCTGAACGGTTTGCAAGATATGAGCCTGAGAAAATGATCACATTTTTACGAAAATGATACCGAGGCCCCAAAAGTGCATGACTTTGGGCCCCAAAAGTGCATGACTTTGGGAAAAATTGGGAAACACGGGTCTTTTTTTTTTAGTCTTTTATCACGTAGTGGTGTCCGTATATGGTTATTTTGCCATGACTTAAAAAATTACACACAGTGTTATCATTTAGATGTGGATTTGTTGCATTTTGCTTATAAAGACTATGGGTGGAAGTTCCATCAAATCCCCATTTACATTCCAAATTAATGTTGTTTTTAAAGCAAAAAAATGCATTCATTACGTACACTTTTTACAGTTCGATTTAATAGAGATTGGACAGGAACTTCTGAAGAACTTTCAGTTACTTTGATGTCAGTGCGTATGAACTCCTCTTTTGCTCTTAATATTGATTTATAAGAGGGAAAACAGCCTTTATGAACTTTGTCTACTGCAGCCCTCATCATGTTATACGTTCTGTAAGACAGGTTCAGAACAACATAAAATGCCAACGCTTCCTATACGGAAATGATATCGTGAAGAGCTGGCTTTGAAACGTTTTCCGCCGCCTTTTCAAGTAAATCAACAGGAGTTGACGTAATTAAATTTTCCACTCTCGTCCTTTTCGTTGTGCTAGAAGAATCATTATATAAATCGATTGGCTTTCTTCGAGCACTGCTAGTATTTGGTTCCTAATATGAAAAAGTATTTATTAGAATAATCTTAACAAAAATCAAATGACAACATACCAAATATAAGGCTGAACCACTTGAAAAAAATCCGTCTCGAGCCAACACTGATATGTACTTGCAAATAGTAACTTTATGCGGTTGTATTTGGACCACTTTGTTTGCAATTTGTGAACCAGAAATCTTATTCTGTGGATATCATTATTATTTACTATCTGCCTGATTTTTCAACATTTCAATCACTTCTGAAACTTTTTGAGCTTTTACCACCAAACCACACGTTATAAAAATCACGAATTTTCATATTGGGTTCAAAACACAAAATTCCAGAATTCAATAATATCAAAGATTTATCGCACCCAAAATTTTAATTTTTTGATTTGTGACATCTCTCGCAATATCCTTCAAGATAAATTCAAGGTGAAATTTATTGAAATCATTAGTTATTGTCTGTCAAATATGTCACTATAGAGAGTTACTTTGATTTTGTTTCGCACTGTGTTTCATATAGCGGTACACCTCACGTGATTGTTGTTCGTAAACAAAATATTCACGATTGCTTTGTGAACTGTAGGCATTTGAAAATCTATTACAATTTTGGTATAATTATCGACAAAGTTTTTAGATTAAACCCTCTGAACTTAATACACATTTCATCACTTAAATACGTAGAAAATACGTACCTCATAAAGCTCTACTTCAGACATCAATATCTCGGAACCAACCACGTATATCGACCAAAATCGTTTTATTTCATCTTTTCGTAAATATATTCTTAAAAATGGCATACTTAATTTTAATGATTAATTTATGATTAATTTGGTGGAAACTGTCCGAAAAACAACATGTTCCATTACTTCAAAGTAGAACGGTTCTCCAACATATGTACATGACTCACATTTAAGTTCCATGGAGTGTGTTCAGAATGTAGTTCTATAGAATCGTTTCTGTTGTAGAATCTATAAAGTGGGAAACCTGTTCAAAAAATTATCCAAAATTTTGTTTAGAAAGGTTCATTTATTCACAAAAAACCCACATTTTCATGCTAAATGCAAAAAAAAAATTAGGTGTACAACTTTGACTTTTAACTCCTCAATAAATATTAAACCGATTTTAATTAAAATTAATTTTTAATTAATTTAATTAAAAAGTTCAATGAATTATTTGTCCAAAAAAAACTAAAATATCTCAATTGGATTAAAGCTTACAGAATTTTGAACAACCAAAATATTCTGAGTCACTGTCCGTCGCCGGTTTTAAATAGATCCCCAGTTTGTCCATTGGCATTCGAAACTTTTTTGCTTTTAGTTCGGAAATTCGTGTTCTGACCATCATCTTCAACTCGCTATAATTTGACGTCTTCGCTGGAATTGTATAACCATAACAAGATCTCCATTCACATGTTTCCAGAAGGGAGGTCTGTATTAGGGGCGTTGTTTCTGTCTTTATCCCTCTGGTAGAATTTTCAGGCTATGTTCTCATTCTGTACACTGTAGGTTATGAACTCTCAAATTCACCTTACCTCTAGCCCGGGGCTACACTGTAATATTTATTTAAATTTAACAATAAATAAATAAAATCAATGGTTTCCCATTACATCCTATGAAGGGATTGGGGAGAGCTTCTCACAACCAGTGAGCTGTGCGCTTTCTAGTTTTATAGTCACTGATTTGAACCTACAGTTTTACACCGGTGCCGAACGGTGTTTTGAGAAGGTTTTTCATGGCTAAATACTCGATAGTGTCGCCGTCACTATGCGAAGTGACCGCCGCCGAAAGAAACTTAACTTAGGGATCGAACCCAGGCTCTCATGTACAAGAGGAGAGCATTTAACAATAGTGGTATCTTATGAACACATTTGCTTTTGATTTTAAAAACTTCAAAAAACCACACCAAATGGACATTTTCTTCCTTGGTTACACCTTTGGTTTAAAACCAATCATATATTGAATTTGAAGCATCTGCTTGTCGATTCAAATAACAATGACTCTGATAATAATCTAGCACAGTTTAGAACACGCTTATCATCACAACAACAACTGTGATTTGATATGAAAAGCGAGGGTGAATAATTAAAACGCGTCACAAATCCAAGGAAACTATTGTGAAGTATCCTTCATATTTACGTTAATTCAAAAGAATCGAAAACAAATGATTTGTTTGGTTTTGGAATTGTAGATCACGCCAACACGGGAGAAGCACATTTGTATTTCCAGTCATCTGTTGGTGAATCCTTTAGAAATTAAAAGTAAATTTGATTTGATCGAATTAGAAAACAAAACTGATTTAACCCAGGCATCATTAACATGAAGTATTTTCTTTAATTGAGAGATTTCGAATCCTTTCTCCCCATTACTGAAACTCTTTAATGACGATTAATTTTAAATTACAAAACCTGTTTATTTAAAATTTAGGAACGAAAACTAAAAATAATTATAAATGTATAAATAATCCCGCATACACCTTCAAATCTTTATATACCGGTGAAATGTTATCGAGTATTCGCTACCTTTTGCCTGATCCAGTCTATAAAGTACTGGGTACTTGAATAAACTGCGGGTATTTCAGGTCGAGCACAACCAACGCCATACGCCACCACACCAATAAGGTAAAAACGAATGCTTCCTTGGTAGGGCTAGATATGAAGACAGAAAAATAGAATTTAGATTAGTCTACTCTTTGTAACCTTAAATGCATTCACTTACTTCTGGAATCATCATAGGCCCACCAGAATCACCTTGACATGTATCCTTACCACCCGTCAAGACCCCGGCACAGATTACAGCTGCATCAAATTGATTAGCGGTGAATTCACGATGTATCTTCTGGTAGCGGTCTCGGCACACGGAATTGTCGAAAATGGATATCTGAAGTTCATGCAAAACGTTGGCGGAAACGCCTCCTTCCATTGTCTTGCCCCAGCCTGCTACAAATGGCGAGTGTTTTATATAGCTCTTTTGTTGTAACCCTGGCGTGGTGGCTAAACAAATGGGGGAAATGAATTCTGAAAAGATATTTTGAATCATAGTACAATTTTGAAGTAAGAGTTGTATAAACTTAAGAACAATTTTAGAATATTCAATCAAAATTAAAAAATAGTAATTAAAAATCAATAAAAATTTTATTTAAAAGTTCCACTTAAACGTCGAAAGTAAAAATAACATTTTAAAATGTATATACATACATACATCAATTGAAATTTCTAAGACACCAATTGAAATTGAAATACATCTCTAAAAGCATATCAAAAACAAATTCTGAAACAATTACAATTCAAAGTGAAATTCAAAAAAGACACATAAATTAAAACGCAAACGTTCTTAATTACAATTTTAAATGCACCAATTGAAATTATAAAATTATAAATTGAAACTAAAAATTGTGAATTAAAATTCTAAATGCCCCCAAAAATACATTATTTACATTAAACGAAATGAATACAATCAGTCTATGGCACAGCTGATCGAAAAGGTACCAGGGAAATGATGTAGAATGAGAGATCAAAGAAGACATAGAGATCATAGACAATGCAGCAAACTAAGTTTGATACTAATGGCGGCTAAATTATGTTGTATGTTGTTTGCATCGAACGAAACTACGCATTCCCTTTTATTTCTGTCCGTATTATGTCCAACCAAAGAGTAAATTACCAAAGCAACTCGAACTCGATGAAATGGCCTGCTATCTCGCCGTCATTAAGAGAACACGAAGAGATGCATAGCGGCTCTTGTCTATTTCTCTATGGTATAATACAGGTTTCAATACAACTAGATATATTCCTATGATCTCCCACGGAGATCTCAAAATTCAAATCTATAACCTAAAAAGTTAATTATATCCTAAACCATAGAGTAAGATATAAAGAGTGTATATTAGGGTGTACCATCAATAACATTTTTTTTTGCTCCAGTTTTTTTTTTTTGAAAGCTTATATGGTAGAGTATTTTTGAGAATTTTTTCAGATTTTTCGGAAGTGGTTTAGAGGTCGCGCAAGTCGAATTTTCCCCAAATATCGGGTATTCCGGGCGTTTTTTGAATTTTACTTCAAACTCGGTCAATAACCACGATTTTCTCAGTTTGTAAGTCAACATTTTTTAAACTAAACGTCCAAACTTTTATTGTATATGCACAAACCACCAGTTTTGGCAATTATTTTCCTCAATAAGGTACCACGCATTAAATTTTTTCGTAAATTTTGTGTAAGTTTTGTAATTAACGCTTTATATCTTTTAAAATTCCTCTGAAAATTTAAAAAACTAATGGTGCACTTTAAAAGACGTATAAATGCCAAGCAATTTTGTAAAACAAAATTTTGAATTTGCAGTTACTGTTCCAGAGTTATGCCATTTTTAAACTGTTTGTCTTTTTTCAGCGGATTTGCTTTAAACCTTGTATTATTGAAAAAATCTACATGCGCTAAGTAACGTCAAAGAATTACACGTACCAAAAAATGGCCCCGACAACATATTGCAGGAACCATATATATGATTGCTTGCAAACGTTTCCTGCAATATGTAGCTGTATATGTTTCCTGCAATATGTAGCTGGGGCCGGTTTTCTGCGTTTAACTCTTTGTCGTTATTTAGCGCATGTAGATTTTTTCATGAATACAGTGTTTAAAGCAAATCCGTTGAAAAATAGGCAAATAGTTTATAGTATTATTAGTTTCATACAATGGGTAAAGAGTTTTAAAATTGCATAACTCTGGAACAGTAACCGCAAAATTCAAAATTTTGCCTACAAAATTGCTTGGTATTTATCCGTATTTTAAAGTGCATCATTAGTGTTTTAAATTTTTGTAGAAATTTAAAGCAAATCCGATGAAAAAATGGCAAACAGTTTATAATATTTTTAGGTTCATACAATCGGTAAAAGGCTTTAAAATGGTATAACGCTGGTACAGTAACAGCAAACTAAAAATTTTTTCCTACAAAATTGTTTGGAATATATCCGTCTTTTAGAATGCATCATTAGGTTTTTAAATTTGCATAGAAATTTTAAAAGTTATAAAGCGTTACTAACAACATGTATCCAAAATTTTCGAAAAAAAAGTAATACGTTGTACCTTATTGAGCAAAATCACTGCCAAAACTGGTGGTGTATGCATATACAATAAAAGTTTGGACGTTTAGCTTCAAAAATGTTCACTTACAAACTAAGAAAATCGTGGTTATTGACCGAGTTTGAAGTAAAATTCAAAAAACGTCCGGAATACCCGATTTTTGAGGGTAATTTGAATTGTGCGACCTCTAACCTCTTCCGAAAAATCTGAAAAAAATCTCAAAAATTCTTTACCCTATAAGCTTTCAAATGAAGCTGGAGCAACCACGAAAATCGAACAAGATAAATTTTTTGCGACACCCTAGTGTGCATGTGTGTTTCAGTTCCACCAAACTCTCGTCGAAAGTCACTGGGCTAACGACAGTTTTGATACAGTTTTGTTATGCCAGTATTTCTCTGCCGAATTTGGACATAATATAAATAAAAATGAAAGAAAATTGTTCTGTTCTTCAAATTAAAATAAATGTATTGCATATAATTATTTTAAAAGTCTTAAGTGCCAATAAAATCAAATTTAAAGTCCGTTTTTTTCAATTCGCCTATCGCTCATTCTTTTTTAAATTCTATCCTGTATCAAATTTACATCTAGGAGGTTGATCAGCTGTTTCATTGTTTTTTGGAAATCGATTAAACAAAAACCGTTTAGCGTGAGGGGTGGAGAGACATATTGCTAGGAATTGCTCCAAAGAAGACCTAAGGAAGAATAAGGGGTACAGGTCACCTCAGATCATCTGTCCGGAAGTGCTCCGTAAATTCGTGGCATTCGCGGCAGCCGTAGTACCCAACTGACGACGAACACTGATGAGAAAATTACCACGGATATCAAGGCTGTAAAGCTAATGTCAGCTTTCAGCGAAATCGGTAACTGAAAAGATTCGGACCCATATGGCATACCGAACAAAGTATTGAAGGCTGCGATCGTCAGGACCGTTGAACCTGCCTCAAACAAAAGAGTTGATCCAGGTAAATGGAATCTGAAGCAGTTGGTACACGTTCCAAAGGAGAATAAATTAACTTTTGAGCTGCCTTCGTACCCAATATGTCTACTGGACACAACAAGCAAGAATCTAAAGAGAATCACTTATGATCATTTGCTGAAAATTGTGGAGGACAGAGCTATCCTCTCTGATCGCCAGTACTGAGTAATGTTTTACGATTGATGCGATAATACGTACAACCCAGCAGATTGGGGGCAAGTGAAAAATCTCCTGATACGAATGCAAACACCTTTTTATATTCTGGATATTATATTGAGCTACTTCTCTACACACTGACAAATCTACCTCTGTTTTGTAATTTGGGTGCAAATATAACATGTTTGTAGCTTGTCGCATACTTGTGTACCAATACTTGTGTACCAATAACATTGTGTTTGCTACTCAATATTTAATGTTTTTGAGACACAATGATTAATAGGTTATAAAATATGTTATTGTGGCCAAAATGTGGCTTTGTTTGTCGAAAACTGCTGAAAACAGAAACGTGACAGACAAAAAAAAAAGAAAAAAACGCATCAGATCTTCAATTCATGAAAACATTGCCTGCAAACATGTAAAGGGTTCTTCAACAGAGACGCTACAAAAGTAAATCGATAGGGACAGCAAACGACGCCATATTTTTTCCCCGCTCTTTTAACATTTCTCTTCAGTAAGATTTGCCACTTCATCACGGAAAGATATACGAGCCAACAACGAGTCAAAATTATTAAAATTAACTACCGAAATTTGGAGTCAGTGGCCTCAACTTTAAGAGCACTACGTCCAATTTATGGTCGTCATAATCGCCCTACCAGATCAACAATTGAGCGTCTAGTGGAAAAATTTGAATCCACGGGCACAGTACAAAATGTTCCCGTGCCAGTGAGACAAAGAAGTGCCCGTAGTGTCGAGAATATTGCTGCCGCTGAGGCTTCAGTTCAAGAAAGCCCAAATGTGTCTCTCATACGTCGTTCTCAAGCGTTGGGCATCTCTGTGACGTCGTTGTGGCGAAGTTTGCGAAAAGATCTTGGCCTACATCCTTACAAGATCAGATTGACGCAAGAACTGAAGCCGCTTAACCACCATAAGCGTCGTATGTTCGTGAATTGGGCTGAGCAACAACTTGAAAATGATTCGGATTTTCATCGGAAAATCAACTTTAGCGATGAGGCTCATTTCTGGCTGAATGGCTTCGTCAATAAGCAAAATATGCGTTATTGGTCAGACAGCAATCCACACGTAATCCATGAGTCATCATTGCATACCGAAAAAAATACGGTTTGGTGCGGTTTATGGGCCGGCGGCGTCATTGGGCCGTACTTTTTCCTTGATGATCAAGACCGGCACATTACTGTGAATGCGAATCGCTACCGTTCAATGATAACCGAATATTTTTGGCCCCAATTGGATAATATGGACTTGGAGGACATATGGTTCCAACAGGACGGCGCCACAAGCCACACAGCGAATGCCACAATCTATTTTTTTGAAACCAAGTATGGTGAACGTGTTATCTCACGAAATGGCCCAGTCGATTGGCCGCCTCGGTCGTGCGATTTGACGCCGTTAGATTATTTCCTGTGGGGCTACGTCAAGTCTATGGTCTATGCCAACAAGCCAGCGACGATTGATGAACTTCGTACGAATATCGAACGTGAAATTGCAGCAGTATCGGCCGATTTATGCTTGAAAACCGTCGAAAATTGGGTTCAGCGTCTGGACTTCTGAAAGCGTGCCCGTGGTGGCCATGCAAAAGAAATCGAGTTCCATACATAATGGCATCGAACGTACTTTCACAGGAATAAAGAATTTCATTGGTATCTAAAACCGGTTTTGTTTTATTTAAAAAAACTTTTGTAGCGCTCTTATTGAAAAACCCGTTACATGGCTCCTACAATATGTTGCCGGGGCCATTTTTTTGCATGGAACCATTTGCTGAATTAAAACCGTCCACGGAATTATAAGATTTCCACAAGGATCGGTCCTTGTACCTCTTCTTTGGAACATTATGTACGCTGGTGTCCTACGCCTACAAATTACAAGCGGCCCTACGAGTGTCGGTTTTATGGACGATATAGCCACTGGCGAAAAACATTGCTCAAGTCGAGAAGATCCCGATTGAATTTGACGAAATGGGACTGGAGCTGTCTGGACACATGACCGAAACGGTCTTAGTAAGAAATCACAAGAAAGTGAAGCACGGTTTGGAGATCATCTGATACACTCCGCACCCGCTATCAAATATCTTTGTGCCATGGTATATCCGTTGCCGTTGGTGGTGCAATAGTTAGAGTACCAGGCTGTTGTAAATGAGAACGTGGGATCGACCCACCACACATTTCTTTCGGCGCTTAGTGATGGCAACAATATCGAGTACTTAGCTTTGAAAAAGCTTCTCAAAATACAGTTCGGAACCGGTGGAAAACTGTAGGTCCTAATCAGTGAGTGTACAACTAGAAAGCGCACAGCTCACTGGTTATGCTACACCCCCATTAAAACTTCAAATACCAAGTCAGAAATCCACTTTTATTTGCCACGGATCATGGAAACCTAAGAGGACTGAAGGATGCAAGGAAGGCACTGATATCTATAGTGGTAACATGGGTTATGCTGTATGCTACACCAATATGGGCAGGTGCTCTCTCAGTGAATGCGTGGTATAAACTGTCGGCGCCAACATAACGCCTAGCTGCTTTGACGCTAATATGCGGTTTCCGCGACTATACCAACTGATACTATTGCTGACGCCACAAATTCCAATGATACGGAATGAAATGAAAAGCGAAGAGCGGACGAATTCGATGAGAATTAGGACAGATCTCCGAGAGAGTGTAGTTAAAGGTAGATGGATGTTTTCTCTCATCTCCAACATAGCTCTACCCGACCCAATTGTTTACTATAGGGTTATATTTATAAATCGATTTTCAATTAATCGACGAATCGATTTTTGGTGTTAAAAGTTGTAAAAATCAATAACGACTTTTTTATATTTTTTTTAGTTAAATAATCGAATAATCGACTTTTGATTTCGATTTTTGTCGACTTTTACATTTAGTTTTGTGGCAGGAAAAATTTTTTACTTTTGACAACTGAAGCCTAGTAGGAGCGCAAAGCCTGTGGTTTTATCTCTAACAGACGTCTGTGGTTGCTACTTCTGTTCTATGCGAAAGACTATTTTTGCACGTAGGACTAATTTCTAACCAATTACGAAAACGAATTTCACAGGCGCATCTAAATATGCTCGTTTTCCTTCGATTCCTTGGAGAGGATAAATGGTTTAGCGGGTAAAATTATTGATTTTTAAACATTACCTTTATTGTTTGTTGCTTTTCCTGTAAGGAGTTACATGCCATAGAATGGTATTAAACAACATATGATCTCAGACGATTCAGACTGATTTAATTTTTGTTTGATTTTAATAAAAATGAATTGTTTTGTTATTTTTATAATTAAATGTACAAATAAAGAAATTTCCTTTTTGTATAAAAATCTGATTATTTGATATGAATTTTAGTACAAATAGACCCCTATCACACTCGGCAAGTTACTTGCGCAAGTCAGTTTTTCAACTTTCCGAGTACAAGCAAGTCTGTACTCAAAATGTATTCCCCTATCCCGACCTTACCACTGTCATCAACAAACCAAGACTTGGGCAAGAGACTTGCGCAAGTAACTTGCCGAGTGTGAAAGGGGTCATACTACGATACCATATTTTTCATACAAAAAGTCGAAAACAATCGATTAATCGATTCTTCCTTCGGAAAAAGTCGATTAATCGCAAATCGATTATTTTTTTAAATATTTCAAATTCAAAGAGTCGACTTTTTGATTCAACTATATAACCATAGTTTATTATGAACAGTTGCCTTAGCAAAAATCGGCACGAATCCGACCGTTGCAGCTCCGCTACATGCCCGGCCTGTGTGGATCAGGAGGAAAATGTCGAACACGTTGTGTTTAAGTGCAATATGTTTGGAGAATATAACCCCACGCGACTGGTTATCGTTCAATGATTAAATATTGTATGTTGGGTCGCCCAGATGACCACAATAACTTGTCACGAGCGTACTGATGGAAAATCGTTGAATGAAGAGAGAAAGCGCGGAGAGTAATGGCAGCGACGACCCGCTGGCATCCTATGAGATGATCGCATAAATTTGCTCTAAATGGAATGAAACTAAACATTTTATAAACATTTAAAATAGCTAATGTCGCAATAACACCACCTGATATAAATACATCTAAACGAAATAAATCTTAGACGAATATAGTATAGACACATTAATTCTCTCAATAAATTAAACGTCATAGCTATGGTTGCAAGTGAATATTGGATGGTGCACACAGGGAAAAGATTAGTTGGAAATCAATTCAGGCATTGGAAATTCCATAATAAAGTCTATATTTTGGTCAGAATTCGTAATTGTCAAACATCAGAATTATTTGTCGATGTTATTGATTGTGAGAAAAGTTCTCCCCGGTCCCTTCATGGGATGTAATGGGAAACCATTTATTATTATTTTGTTGATAGACTAAAAATCGGTCGTACTAAATACAAGTTGCTACTACCGAATTTTAGTTGTATTAACCAATTTGTGTATTTCAAAAACCTCATTCATCTGAAATGGAAGATACTAATAAAAAGTACAATATTAGAATTCGTATTCAAATATTAGTCACTGTAATCATAATTTAGTTTTTGTTACTAAAACAAGTTTATGTATTCGATTTTTCACAAGAGGCTTTGTTGTTAAAGAGAAACTACGTATATTGGAATGTTACACGAGGACTTTACAGAAAAACGAATACTTTAAACAGAAGTTTAAAAGAAAGTGAAAGAGAAATTGAGGTGAAGTGAGACTTTTAAACATAATCGTTGAATATGACGGCACTATTGACGCCTTCACAAACACATGCAAACAATTGTGGACACTTGGCTGGAGGAACTATTATTCGGGATGACACAAATTAACTTAAACATACATATGAAACCCAGGGTAACCCATCACAATTTTTGATCGAAAATATGAAAACTTTAGAAAAACTTCCTGTATCTGCATCGAAACAATAACAATTTTTTACGGATTCTTAAGGGTTTCTCACAAAGTTTTCCAATTCGCATTATATAATTTTTTTTTTAAAATCGCCAAAACAAGAAAATCGCTAAAATAAACAAATAGCTATATCTCGGAAACGGTGCGTCCATCATAAAAATAATAAATGTTTTACGGCCTTACGAGGCTTTCACGTATGGATGTCTTCAATACGGCATGACATTTTTTTTAAAAAAAATCTCTAAAACTAAAATTTCTGACATCAAAAATCGCTAAAACGACCCTATGCCAATATCTCGGAAACGGAGTGTCCAATCGAAAACAACACTATTTTTTAAGAGTTTCTAAGGATTTTTTATAAAGTGGTCCATCGTATGGAAGATATTTTGTTCAAAAAACCATCAAAATATGAAAAACGCTGAAATACAAAATGGCTATAACTTGGACACACATATATACATATGTGAGTTTTAGAGATTTTGTATTTGAAAAATTTTAGTTTAACGGATTTTAAGTGATGCCGTAAGGTATCCATTGGTTATGGAGGCATCCATTGTCATTGGCTATAGGGGTAAAAAATGTATTATTTTTACGATTGGACACACGGTTTCCGAGTTATAGCCATTTTTTTATTTTAGCGATTTTCTTATTTTGGCTTTTAGAAACCCGTACAAATTTGTTCTTTTTTCGATTGGACGCTCCGTTTTTGAGATATAGAAATTTTTTCATATTTTCGATCAAAAATGGGCACGAAATACGAACCCTGGTTCTAAATAATAATAATTTTGTTTTCTTATATATTTAAATATAATATAAACAATTTTAATAAAAGATATTTTTTTTTTTACTCTTTTTTATATAGAATTCATAATGGCATGACCAAATGGTTGTGACAGCCATCAAATTCAAGTAATTACTTTAGTTGAGCATACCAATATATTATCTGGTACAACCGAATTAATATTAATTGATCCAACTAATAACGGGTTTTTCAATAAGAGCGCTACAGAAGTTTTTTTAAATAAAACAAAACCGGTTTTAGATACCAATGAAATTCTTTATTCCTGTCAAAGTACGTTCGATGCCATTATGTATGGAACTCGATTTTTTTTGCATGGCCACCACAGGCACGCTTTCAGAAGTCCAGACGCTGAACCCAATTTTCGACGGTTTTCAAGCATAAATCGGCCGATACTGCTGCAATTTCACGTTCGATATTCGTACGAAGTTCATCAATCGTCGCTGGCTTGTTGGCATAGACCATAGACTTGACGTAGCACCACAGGAAATAATCTAACGGCGTCAAATCGCACGACCGAGGCGGCCAATCGACTGGGCCATTTCGTGAGATAACATGTTCGCCAAACTTGGTTTCAAATAAATTGATTGTGGCATTCGCTGTGCTGCATGTGGCGCCGTCCTGTTGGAACCACATGTCCTCCAAGTCCATATTATCCAATTGGGGCCAAACATATTCGGTTATCATTGAACGGTAGCGATTCGCATTCACAGTAATGTGCCGGTCTTGATCATCACGGAAGAAGTACGGCCCAATGACGCCGCCGGCCCATAAACCGCATCAAACCGTAATTTTTTCGGGATGCAATGATGACTCATGGATTACGTGTGGAATGCTGTCTGACCAATAACGCATATTTTGCTTATTGACGAAGCCATTCAGCCAGAAATGAGCCACATCGCTGAAGACCATAAATTGGACGTAGGGCTCTTAAAGTTGAGGCCACTGACTCCAAATTTCGGTAGTAAATTTTAATAATTTCGACTCGTTGTTGGCTCGTATATCTTCCCATGATGAAATGGCAAACCTTACTGAAGAGAAATGTCAAAAGAGCGGGGAAAAATATGGCGTAGTTTGCTGTCCCTATCGATTTACTTTTGTAGCGTCTCTGTTGAAGAACCCTTTACATGTTTGCAGGCATTGTTTTCATGAATTGAAGATCTGCTGCGTTTTATCATATTTTTGTCTGTCACGTTTCTGTTTTCAGCAGCCACATTTGAGTCACAATAACATATTTTATAACCTATTAATCATTGTGTCTCAAAAACATTAAATATTGAGTAGCAAACACAATGTTATTGGTACACAAGTATTGGTACACAAGTATGCGACAAGCTACAAACATGTTATATTTGCACCCAAATTACAAAAAAGAGGTAGATTTGTCAGTGTGTAGAGACGTAACTCAATATAATATCCAGAATATAAAAAGGTGTTTGCATTCGTATCAGGAGATTTTTCACTTGCCCCCAATCTGCTGGGTTGTACGTATCCTTCTTATCGCATCAATCGTAGAACATTACTCAGTACTAGCGATCAGGGAGAATACACCTGTCCTCCGCGTCTCTGTTGAAAAGCCCTTTAGAATATTCACCACTACAGGATAATTTGATTGCTACAACTAAAACTCGATTAGCAGATCATATTTGTTTATTATTGCTGTGGCTTCAACTCAATATTTTAGTTCTTGCAACCAAAACTGAATTACAAATCAATTGATTTGTACAACATTTGGTGATACGGAACGCAATTATTGGTAATCACAACTGAATAATGTGATAGTACAAGGGACCGCCAAATTTTAGTTGGCTGTGAATATAGTTGTGACAACGAATCTCTTCTCTGTGTGAGGAAAGCATGAGTTCAATAATACCAGGTAGAATCAATAGAAAACAACGTCCAACAAAGGAACAACAACCGCATTTCGTGTTTTTGTGGCAAACTAGTTGTGTTAAATACAATACTAATGTATACCAACGATAAAGGTCAACAAAAAAGTGCAATATATATTTAAATTTTTCAGTTCTACACCAAAACGACATGAAAAAGTTAAGTGAACATATTTTGTAACTCCACCTGGATTTTAAATTTAATTTCTCTCATTTCCACAAACCTACGATGAAGAGTGTGAAATGAAACGTCAGATGAGAGAATAACTGTGTCTATACTATATTCGCCTATGAACTAAATGTAGGCAAACAGCAATTGTAATAAATATGAAATGTTAAAAATATACGTTTGATAATTTTCATTCTCCGGTTTTTCGTTTCCGGCGTGCCAATAGTCTACAATTGCACACTTATATTTCCTAAACCATTTTAGTTTCATTTATTTTTGAACACAAAAATTCCTCTACAACGATGTGGCATGTTAATAAATGAATATTATAAAATGGCAGATACAAGATGTAAGATAAGATGTTGCAAGTGTGAACGCATGTTTCATTTTTTCAACAGCTTCCATGCGTCCTCCCAAAATGTACGCTAGTGTGAAAAGGCTATTAATGACATATTTGATAACTTACCCGTAAATTCCACATTACGTTCCAAATATAAAATGCCAATATCACTCCGACCATTCTTGGTGTTATAGTTGGGATGACGCTCAGACTATAAATGGAAATGGATAAATATTCAGTTATTCAAAAATATTATTCAAAATATTCTCGCATTAGCCAACTTACTCGGACTACTTTAATATCAACATGACGAGCCTCAGAATCTGTGGTCAAATCATGTTCACCCAAACGCACAAATACTCTAGAAATGAACATTGTATTTCAATAATATAACTTGAAAAAAATTGAATTTATATTTGTAACAGGATGTTTGATATTTTCTCCATTTTAAAATATATGAAACAAAGAATACACCAATACCTCACTTTGCGTCGTGGTTACGTTCCAAAAAAACACGACGCAAATTGAAACGACGCAAAATGAATTATGATTTTCTATAGCAAACCATGTACAGATCGAACATAACCTACATACGAAAATACTACTTTTTAAAAAGAAAATTGAACAAAGTAAAAAACGAAAATAATATAAAATTTAATTACATACATACAAAAAACAAATTCAATTAAAAAAATTTTAAAAAAAAACAAAATAAAAATTAATCACTGTCAGATGAGTCCATAGTGGCTGTTGTCGTAAGTCGGCTTTCTTTCACAAAAAATTGGCCCAATGTTTGCTGAACAGCTTATTTTTTCAACGTAAAATAAAATTCCTTGTAGCAATTGATATTTGTAGCTACAGCCTGGGACATTTTAAAACTCCTTCCGCTGTCAGGATCGTTTTTTAAAAAAATCTCCATAGCTTTGTCAATCAAACATCGCTTTGGAAATTTGTTTGTAGGTTAAATTTTGTTCTTCGGAGATTTCTATTTAACGGTCACTGTCATCTTCTTCATTAGCAATTGCAATTCCAGTTGCAATAGTTCTTCATTAGACAATTCTTGGTTGTGCGAGGTTAGCAATTCATTTATGTCAGTCTCCTCCATACCTTCAAAATTAGACTTTCTAGCTAAATATAAATTTCATGGCGAACCGATGGTGTACCATATTCTGTCAATACATTCAGGTCATATTTTGTGACATACACCATTCATGCAAGATGGTTTAACCTCCTCCCACCAATCAGAAATAAGTTCTATGGCTTTCATAATGTTGAACTTTTTCCAAAACTCTAGCATGGCAGGCTTATCTTGTCCATCAGTCTCACATAAAAGAAGTTTAAATGTTCGTCGAAGGTAATAACTTTTAAAGTCGATATTACTCCCTGATCATCGGCTGAATAACTGATGTCGTATTAGGCGGCAAAAATAAAAATTGTACATTTTCTGACAACTCATCAACATAAACTGGGTGGCCAGGAGCATTGTCTACTAGGACCAAAGCCGTGAAGTTTAAGTTTTCTTGTTCCAGTAAGCTTAATTTCTGGAATAGCACAAGTTGAAACCCAGTTTTGAAATAATCCATGCTTTTTTGTTTGCTCGCCAGTGGACAGGAAGCAGATTCTTGGAACTTTTCATAGCTCTTGGATTTTCTGATTGAAAAATGAGAAATGGTTTAAATTTGAAATCACCATTTGCATTACCACCAAGAATAAGAGTCAGTCTATCCCTGCTAGCTTTAAATCCTGGCGCAGATTTTTCTGTTTTAGATATGAAAGTTCTGTAAGGTAGACGTTTCCAAAATAACTCAGTTTCGTCAACATTAAAGACTTGTTTCGGATCATACCCAGCGGGCAAAAAACCGAGCCTTAGCGAGTGTTACGCTAAATGCTCGCAAACGGGCTCAGAAACGAGTATTTACCGGACCAAAACCGGGGGAGAAATTAAACTCCCCAAATGTTCGCAAACTGGTTTAAAAACGGGTGCTGAACGGACGAAAAAAGAGAGAGAAACATTGTTGTCGTTTTGTCGGGTGGCAAACAGAGGCACACACATGCAGGTACACGACACAACAACAAAGTTTTGGCAATTGTATTTTGTTTTGTTTTTCGTGTTGTTCTCGCAAAAGATATTGCAAAAGTCTCGCAAACGAATCTCTCGCAAGACATCGTAAACGAAACTTTTACTGCCACAAACTGAGCGACTGCTGATTCATTTCCCAATCGTTTTCGGATCTGTTTTCGAGAGTTTTACCCGCAAAAGTTTCGCGTAACTCTCGTATGCGATATCGTATACGAAGTTTTGGTCCGCTGGGTAGCCACCTTCATGATTTAACGCTTTTAACTCTGTCGGGTAGCGTTCTGCAACAGTAATGCTGTGCAGATTTGCTCGAACCTTGAATCTCTCAAACCAGCCCTGACTAGCTTCAAATGTCTCATTCTTGTCTGTATTACTACCACTAGCATTATCGTTGGATACTGCTTTACTTTTTATGTCATCAAATAAGCTTTTGGCTTTCGTCTGAATTACCATTTTACTTTGCGGTATTCTCTGCGCAACTTGATTTTCAATCCAAATAGAAAGCAAGGCCTCTATTTTGATCATCAAAGCACTCCTTGTACGGGTCATCGTTTTAGCATCTAATGATGTTGCAGATTTTGCATCCTATATTATTTTATCCCCATCTTGATCTCTAATAGTTCTGACAGATGTTGTTGATGTGTTAGAAAAAAAAAAACAAAATTTGAAAAAATTTCGAACCCAAAACAACGCAACCTCGAGAATCTAACAACGCACAGTGAAAATTAGAATTAATTCAGCAGCGACGCAACTTCGAAAAAACGCAAAAAGAGACGACGCAAAGCGAGGTATTGGTGTATAACATAATCTCCTTCCTCATCGTTCCACTAACTTACAAATCATTCCTTATGCAATGGGCGGCCGTCACTACATGTCGAGCTGTTACCAAAGTTCCGCCACATTTGAATGGAGTTGCTGACAGGTCATCATCATAACCAATCAATGTTATCCAGGGCCAGGAACCCTTTTCACTAACTTCTCCGCCTACAATTTTTTTAAATGATTTTTTGGTGTAGCCGCATCCTTCCTCGATGGTTGGCAAACGTCTTGGAACATTATTTCTGTTACGTATCAACGGGCTCGAGGTGACAGGTTTAACACTATTTTTGTTGCTCGGACAACAAACATCTGTAGCGGTACCACCACACAGTCTATTGGACGCACGCAGAAAATTTTGAAATGAAGTTTCTGCGTGTCTTATCCTAAGTTGATCGGTCAGTTCTGTACACCCAATAAGTGGTATACATGCGCCCTCGCGACCGTCGGGTCCTCTGCACGATATGGCCTGTTTTGGGTGTCTCGGTGACACTTGGGTAGCCGGTTCATCTAAGAAACGATTATTAATAGATCTTTGGTTGGGGAAGAAGTGATTTGGTGATGCTAGTGTTACTGGACGGTGTTTTTGCCTTCGTTGCGGGGAATTAGTTTGTTTAACAATGCGAGGATTTGAACAACAGACCTGTTGCAATGGGAGTAGACAATAAATGTTGTCATATAGGACGTGGGTAAATTTTGATATTAATTCACTTACCACTGGATTGCCGTTTATGTTCCGAGTGCCACAAGATCTTTGTGACTGTAAAACATATTGTTGGGCCTGACGTTGATTGTAAATCCTAAAGACATTGGATATCTGAGGGCAATAGCTAAGAGGCACACATGAACCATAATGATTTTGCAGTGTAACACAATATTGAGCAGCTGTAAGAATAAATGTAATTGTTATAAATTTTGGCTTCAACGTCATCCTATCGTGTAATCTTTTCAATGCTGATGATGCATTAAACTTAAATGAAACTATTAGCAGTAAACGGCGCATGCTGTTCGCGTATGCTGATGATATGGAACTGACTGCTGATGGCTGTAACGGGGAGTTACTATCGTATAGTATTTTAATGAATCGAAACGGAATCAGGTACGAGATATTTGGCAGTAAATGAGACCAACCAGGATTAGATCGCAAACGCCCGCGAGCGAGAATACAAACTTTATCTCGGTGCTAAAAATACATTTCGCAATGTTCGCTTCGTATATGTTCGGAATTAAAATGTGGCTCGTAAGTCGTTAATTGTAGGAACCAGTGATGATATTTGAGAATTTTCGAGGGGACTTTTTGGCGTAGAATACGTCTTACCTTACGTTATAGGGAGTCATGTCAGATTGTCATTGTTGTAATCTTTATTTCATTGATTATGAGGAAACGGCGAGATAAATTTTTTTAAAAATTTTTTTGTAGGTAAATGAAGATGTTATCTTTCGTTTGATATTCTTTTCATATTGGTTGATATCTTCCTAATATTTAAATTTCTCAAATGAAAATTGTTTAAACACATACACTCAAACATATGTGTGGTGTTTGGTTGAGTGTTTGAGTTTGTAGCGTGAACACAAACTATGCTGCTGTTTCAGTGTGGACACAAACCTTCGGCTGTTGTTTTGATTGATGAAATATTGAAATTTCGTATATTTACTTATGTATTTAAGTGAAACAAAATGTTAAATGTGAATTTGTATTTAACATGGATCTATAATTATAAAAAATAGAAATCAAATTGGTTTGCGTCTGTTATTTATCATTTATCCTTACTCTTTTAATTTAAAAACATATTTATCCTATTTTTCCTACCATAAGCTTATGTATATTATCAAAAGTACCTATAAAATAAATAAATTCATTTGCTTATGTTATTTATCATTTAGTGTTATATATGTTTTCTCTCTTATCGGATGGCGTGTTCTACGTTAAACCTAATGGCCGTGTCTCTGACACAGCCTGCAGGGACAGTCCGTGGCCGAAGGCCTCGGACAACTGTCTGCTGTTTTCTTTTTAAGTTTATTCTTCTGTGTTTGATTAATATTTCCTACTTTTTGAAGTTCCTCAACGAATTTATTATTCTGCAACACGAATTGCAGGACACACATCAGATCAGAAATACAGACACATTTCTACACAGAAAACAGCATTAACATCCCATTGTGCTAGTTTAAATCATTACCTAAACTTTCAGGATACAGCGGTTTTAAATAAAGAAAACAATTATAAACGTCGTTATATGTTAGAAATGCTACAAATAATTACTACACCAACATTGAAAAGAATTAACTATAAAACAGATACAGATAATGTAGCCCAAATTTACAGACATTTAATTAGTAAAAAGTAGAACCATTTAAGCACAAATTGTTTATCAATCTAATATTATTCTTTGGGTTAATTTATATAAACTTTTTTGATGTGTTAACATCTATAGGCGCGGGTATGGACTAAATTCACAAAGTGAATACATCCAAACACAGTTTGGCCGACTACGATCACACAGATTGTCCGACTGCGATCACTCAGATTGTTTAGCGTTAAACTCCTCCGAAACGGCTGGACCGATTTGTATGAAATTTTGTGTGCATAACGGGTAGGTCTCGCCCAATCGGCCAACATCTATTTTTCATACGCCTAAATGATAAGGGTGGCCCACCCCCACAGATTGTCAAACTGCGAAAAAAAAAACACACACTGATGTAGCGGCAGCGAATAGTTGTCTTGTGTGGGTGCGGAGCACTCTCAGAGCAAAGAGAATAATGACGTCGTTATACTATATAAAAATGAGATAGGAAGAGAGCAACGAAAATTGTGTGTGTGAACTTGTGTAGCGTATGTACGAACATAACAATGTATGTATGTAGATGTTTCCGTTGCTTTACATTATCTTTGTTTTTTGTGGGTATAAAATAAAAAGTATTAAGCAAGAAAATAATGACAATTGCCTTTAAATATTTTCAAGTGTTATTAAGTATTAATATTATTTAAATGACACGTCATCATACGATTGAACGCCTTTTTTATTATTGTGAAAGGTAAGTCAAATAAAATGTGGGTGCGGATAACTCTCAGAGCAAAGAGAAAAATGACGTAGTTATACGTATATAAAAATAAGATAGCAAGAGAGCAACGAAAATTGTGTGGAATTGTGTAGCGTATGTACGAACATAACAATGTATGTATGTACTATGTAACGGGTCCGCCAAATAACTTTTTTTTTTTTGAAAATGCTGTAAATAACACTACTGAATATTTTCTCAAATTTCTTTTTTTATCTGAAAGTACAATCCTTCCGGTTAATAATGGAAAATAATTTCATTCAAATGGCTGCCTCGGCTGGCCATGCAGTAGCCTACACGATCGGTCCAATTTTTAAGTACATTATCGATTGTGTGCAGCTGTATTTCACCAATGGCTTCACGAATATTGTCCTTTAAAGCGTCAATTGTCTCTGGCTTGTCGGCGTAACACTTATATTTGAGGGTACCCCACAAATAATAGTCCAACGGTGTCAAATCGCAGCTCCGAGGTGGCCAAACGACATCAGCTCTGCGGCTGATAATGCGATCTTCAAAAACAGGGCGCAAAACATCGAGTGTAGCTTCGGCTGGCAAACCAAATGTTGCCAATATCCTCCTCTTCAATTTATGTGGACAAAAATTCGTTCAATATGGCCCGATAACGATCGCCATTGACTGTAACGGCCACTCCTTGCTCATTTCCGGAGAAAAACGGCCCAATTATGCCTCTGGACCAAAATCCGTACCAAACAGTGACTCTTTTGGGTGCATCGGCTTTTCAATGTATGCGTGCGGGTTTTCTGTGCCCCAAATGCGACAATTTTGCTTGTTTACATACCAGCCAAGATCAAAATGAGCTTCATCTGAAAAGATGATTTTTTTGGCAAAATCGGCATCTGCAACATTACCATGATTTGCAAAGTAATGTCGCAATATTTCCCAGCGTTGTTCAAGCGTATACACAACCATATTCGTTCAGCGGAAGGATAAAACTAATTATCTGTCAAGACATGAGCTAAGTGTTACCATTCACGAAATAAGCACTAGTTGAAAAAAAAAACTATCAAAATTTATATTATAAACACACCAGTGTTGCACATTTGGCATGTGCGGAAGAACTTACAAATGATCTCGGCTAAAATCTCTAAAATTTCGAAATCGTGATCTACCTGAACGCCGCTTTATTCAACTTTTGTACTAATTTGCTTACGTTCTAATCAAGACTACATAATTTAGGGACTAGATGCCGCTATAGCTCGAATAGAGTTTTTGAACTAATAAATAAATAATAATAAATGTCAAACCATTGGTTGTGTCCAAAAAAACTGGCATTTTTTAAAAAAATGTGAAATGCTTAACTAATTATCATATTTGAAAATAGAAGTCATATTTTGTAATGCCAAAATTTCATTAAAATCCGAAGATCATAATATTTATTATTAAACTTTAAGGATATTTAACAGAAATTAAGTATAAACCGGTTAAGCGACGTCAAATGATAAAAAAACGTCAAAAATGGCAAAAACAAACTTTGTGGTTAGACCAATTTAGAGCAACTCCGTGCCGAACCACATTATAGAAGACGGAGCACAACATAAAAATTAAATTGGCGGTTCTTGGTTTTGTAAGATTTGTACAAATTTAGAATGTTTTGAAATAACTGTCCCGTGAGCTGAACCATTTCATAGAGAAATCTATTTACATAAAGCAATGCACTCTTGTCGCATTTGCTGATATAGAGGTTGCGTTTAACAACGTCTTCGATCAAATCGGCTCTATCGGCAATTTTTTTTTGACCAGGGGATAATTAATTTTATTTCCGAATTACTTACGAGTAGACGCATAACCTCGACCTTGGCATACACGACCTTAACTCGAAATGTGAATAGGGGAACACACTGCTCTGAAATTTAGCACTGAACAATGTTCTTCTAGAGCTGGACCGATTAGGTTGCACAGTATACTGACGACCTATCGATTGCAGTGCATGGAAAATACCCCTCCGCGTGCAGATATGTGTTCCACATCTTAATTAGGAGACTGTCTAAGTGGGCCATGGAGAAATACAGAGAAATACAGGTGTAAATACGGAGCTCGTACTCATTACAAGGAAGCAGAAGGTTCCGTATATGCATCCCTTGTCTCTATGTGGTAGGTAAATTTGCCTAAAGGATAGTGCAAGATATCTAGGTTTGACTCTCGACAGAATTTCAAGTCAAACACTATGGATACGATCAGTAAAGCCACAGAGTCTATATATTCGTGTAAAAGGGTCAGCGGTGGATGATTGGGGCCTATCCCTCAGAATAGTTTAGTGGATGTATAAAGCTGATATCCGCCCGATAATACTTTACACCATTGTTGTTTGGTGGCCACTACTGGAAAAATCCACTTACCTAAGTTTGTTGACAAAAGTCCAGAAAATGGCAATGGTGTGTATCATGGGTGCCCTTCGCATAACCCCTGCCGAGGGTTTGAAGTTTCTGCTACACCTAATACCACTAGCTTTGCTTTGAAAGCAGATGGGTATAAATTCGGCAATTCACCTAGGACATTCTTCGCAATGGATCACCAACCCATATGGTCATGGTTCGATTTTAAGGGATCCGCGGCTATCCACAGAAAACTTGGACTACATGTCACCCACGTCAACCTTTGCGAAAAACTTCTCCACTCACATCCCGGACAGGCAGGACTAGAAGGGACTCATACCAGGTTATAGAAGGTATTTAAGCTTCTACACTGACGACTTCAAACTATATGGCAAGGTATGGTTTGGAGTATTATATTCTGAAAAGAGCAGAGTCTAGAAAGGCTTCCAGACCATTGTAGTGTCTTTTAGGCAGAAGTCATAGTTGGGAGGAGTTGCAGTTTCGCTGGGATGAAATGTCATCACCGCCTGGGGTATATACATCTACTCTGGCAGTCAGGCTGCTATAAAATCCCTGCAATCTCTATTCGCGACTTCAAGAACTGCAGCGCACCTCTAAATGAGATGGTCAATCCGTTCTATATTCACCTTGAATGGGTTCCGGAGCACAGGAATATTCCAGGAAACCACAAAGCCGTTGAGCTGGCAAGATTAGTAACTACCTTACCTGTTCCACTGGATGTGGAGCATGTCGAAAATACGCATGCTTAAAATTGAACTTCCCAGACATGCGAGTGATAAATAGTCCAAGGCACAAATTACAGAATTACCTGGCAGGTATGGCTAAGTTATGACATAAATCCTACCTGTTATTTATTCATATATAGTTGTGTAGTTGCTAGTAGTTGTGATCACTGGTCACTGTTTAATAGGCAGCCACGCGTCTAGACTAAGAATCTCAGCTCATGATTCCTACAGAAGCTGTGGGCATTAAAAGAAGGACGGGAGCGTTGAACATCTCATATGCTACTGCCCGGTCTTTTGTATGAGTTGGAGAAAATATCAAGGATCTTATTTCATATAGGAGTTAACAAACATTCAGAAAGATCAGACGAATAATATTAAGACCTTTTTGCGGCGTACTGATGTTTTCGCCAGGGATCAATCTACGTCTTTGCTTCAGCCTCAACCTGGAATATCGGGATGAGGCATCATATGGTTTGAATGCAACTTAACCATACCTGATAATTTGGCAGGTTTAACGATAGGGACGGAATATGACGGTCCGTGGTATCACAATGGTCCTCATTGGACTAAGTGTGTCAATTGTGACAGCTACTAACTTACTTCAAAATTTCTACGCAAATCAACACATCTAATAACACATTGCATTGTACGGTGCAAAAGTTTGTGTCTTAAGTCTTTTGATTTTAATACTATTCAATCATTTAAGAAAAGTCGCAGTGATTGCAAAGATTCATTGGGGCAATAGTGCTAACAATTGTACACTGAAATCACTTGATGTTAGTTGTTGAACGGTCGGTATGACTATTTAGGCAAATAATTTTTGTATTGAATTTTTCATATAATCATTTCAGTAAAGCAATTTCGATATTTACGTTATTAATGGGTAACGAATTATAAATGCAAGAAATTAGATAATGAATTTGATACAATTTCATATTCAACACATAAATTTCGAATTTTTACTTCTTACTTTATAGTGGCAGCTGTTGTTAAATATATAAGTATAAACTCTTTTGAATTTGAAATTCGCGTCAAATATAATGTGTTCGCAATTTGCCATTATCCAAATATTTGAGAAATTTCGCCAAATATATATGTGGCCGCCGGTGGTGCAATGGTTAGTGTACGCGCCTTTTGCACATGAGATCCTGGTTTCGATCCCTGGTCTGACCTTCTTAAATTTCTTTTGTCGGCGTACACCTCGTATAGTGATGGCGGCACTATCGAGTATTTAGCCATCAAATAGCTTTTCAAAATACCATTTGTAGTCGGTGTAAAAACTGTAGGTCCCAATGAGTGCGTATAAAATTAGAAAGCGCATAGCTCACTGGTTATGAGAAGCTATCCCCAATTTCTTCATGGAATGTAGTGGGAAACCATTTACTTTTTATACTTATATATACATTTGTAATACCAACACAAAAAATTTGTGTGGGACAGACCTTTATTATGTTCCTGTAACAACTACTATTCACAGTTCATTGATTCTAAGTTCATAATTCACTACTTGAGAAGTCAAATTAGTCACATCAATGCAAAACAAAAGCATTTTTAAACTATTAAAGGCGGTGGTCGGTAACAACTAAACAAATCCCACTTATAATTTTTTAAATTTATTATGAATAAAATTTGAAATTAAACCGGTTCGCTGTTTCGATTTTCTTGTTTAATTAAAATTTATATTTTAATTTTTGGTAATTCCCCCCACATCTTGTGTTAGGACTTCACAAAGAACTAAAAACCCCAGTAATAAAGATGTCTCATGTGGTTACCCTCCTTATTACCTTGATGACGGAAATTGCGCTGCGACACTACTGGATGCGATGCTATACACGCCAGTACAATTATCGTTACAAAATATGGCGAATATGATTGCATGACGTTTGTAGTTTATTATTTATTTATATATTTAAATTTCACGGTCAGAATTTATTGAGACTTCTTATATTTCGATTTGTTTGCATTTAGATTTTGTTTATCTTTTCTCAATTTTTCTGTTAATCCTTTTTTCTATATTTTGTTTAATTTTAGAAATATTACAAATTCCTAGTTTAGCTGTTATTGTCTCTCTAATCACTTAACATATTAACTAGATTGAATTTGGGGCCGGTCTGTTGTGTTTGATTTTAGTTTTCGAGCGGATTTCACACTCAACTATGCCTTTGGACCGGTAACGCTGTTGTGCTCGTGTACGCGTGTGTTTTGAAACTGATTTGATTTTGAACGGCTTATGATGGTTTAGAAGAAGAGTTACTTGTGCTAACGTCTTTCATACTTATAGGTTTGCAATTTGTTTATCCTTTTCAAACAGTGAATTAAAAAAATAAGTAACTTTCCATCAAGACGACAGAATATCAACTTTGTTTTTTGTTGTTGTGAGAACAACAACTTATTAGATGTATAAGTAGATATGACAGCCATAGCACAGTATTTCGTTTTCAAATACTTGCTTAACTGATTGCTAGCACTCGCGTAAAATTCACTATTAAATGCGAAAAAAAACAGAAAGGAAAACATTTGTTTCATCTAACTGCACAGTTAGTTTTTGCTTACACAGTCAGTTTTTGCTTACACAGTCAAACGAAGCAACAAATGTTCACAGAATTACTGTTGCTGACAGCAGGCAGTTGCTGTTTGTACTCGTAGTACTTACTTTGCTTGCTTATCTTATTTACTGCAAACCGTGCTGTGCTTGAAATCAGTAAACGCGAACATCGTTGCTGTCGCTTGAAAATTCGTAATAAGGACAAATTAAAACATTACAAATTCGAATATTATGAACTCCGGACAAGTTCATCACCAGCTGCCTAACTACTGTGCCTGAATTGATGCCATCGATCGGTAGATCATCAATCGCATCTATATAAACAAACTCTAATGCAGGGTATACACACATCAAGCGGTTTGACCAACAATGTGAATGGATTAGTAAAATATGTTTGACATTGCATATACACACGTCAAACGTGGTACTTCAAACACTCATTTTCATGGGAATGTTGACGTGAAAGCACGTACGGTTTCTTGTTGGCTGCTTGTTATTTTTGTCTACGTATTTTGAAATCAGTTCAAAAAAATATGAGTAATACGTACGATTGCTGTATCGCTATGGGACTGGCCTTAGCACTTCGATCAATTCCAAAATAAAGTTTTTTTCTTCCATTTTCCGCTCTTCACTTGAGATGTTTACTCATTGCTTTCCACACAAAAATGAGTCATGTTTGATCAAACGGTCAAATGTTGATATACACTCATCAAATTGGACGACCTGCTTGAACGAAAGTCAAAAATTTTTGATTTTGCTTCAAACGTCACACAGGCGTATACGTGTGTCGTTTTTCACACACACACACACTCTCAATGATGGTCAAACCGCTTGATGTGTGTATACCCTGCATAACATGCAATTTACATAAGCCGCATATTTGCTTGTATTTGACACCACCGCCACTTTCCACCCCCGTAACTTCCCATCACCGCAAGCTGCTGCACCTTCCCAAGGAGTTAGTATTGTGTCGTACGCCGATGATTGTACCATCATCTCCTCAGGCGTAAATGTAGATGACATATGTGCCAGGATTATCAGCTATTTAGCCACCCTTACTAGCTCTCCGTCGAAGTCTTCTGTGACCCTTTTCACTTCTTGGACCAAAAAAGTAAGGAGAGAGCTCGACATCTCTGTCAATGGGGGGTATATACCCACAGTGCGTAACCCCAAAATACTCGGAGTTATTTTCGATAATCTCCTTACTTTCTCTAAACATGCGGATTACATCAGAAGAAAAGTCCACAGCCGCAACAAGGTCCTAAATGCCCTTGCAGGGACAACTTGGGGCAAGGAGAAGGAGACAATTGTAGTGACCTATAAAGCTATAAGTCGCTCGGTCTTCAAGTATGCCGCCCCGGTGTGGTCGTCTTTCTTAAGTGATACCCAGTGGAAAGGTCTACAGAGGATCCAAAATAGTGCACTTCGAATCGCAACCGGATGCACACAAATGACGAACGTGGATCATCTACATGAGGAGACCAAGTTACTGTCAGTGCAACAACATAATGTGTTGTTGACAAGGCAGTTTCTTTTGGCTTGTCATCTGCCCAGTCACCCCAACCATCATATTCTGATGCAGGATCCACCCCTCCCCCCCCCCCCCCCCGTCACATCCGGAAGTACATCAGGCGCTACTGTGCGGACATTCAAGACGTCATTCCATCGGACGTCAACAGACTGTCGATAGCAGTAGCACAGAAATTGTTGCATAACACGGAGTGGAAACAGAAAACCTGTTACAACAACAACAACCACAGCAACTTCACACCACCGACATTTTTAACCACCGCAACCGCAAATTATATATGAAAATACAAATAAAATTTTAATGAAAATAAGAACATTTTAATATCCTCTTATTTATTTCTTCGACCTTTCTTTTGTATTTTAATAAAACCTATCAAAATTATAAAAGGTGTCAAAAAGTACATCAATTGTTCTAATACTAGTTGCTGCGTGTGGCAAAGCCAAGTAAATATGCGGTGTACCCAAGGCTGATCTAGTAGAGGTTAAAGCAGTAGGATTTGTTGTAATTGTGGGCACCAACAACAGGGATTTTGTTTTTATTCTTTGACTCTAAATGTCAAATTCAACACAAATTCATATAACCAAATAAAGTAAACAAAAAAGTACAATAACAAAATACACTGAATTTGACAGATAGGGCCATAAGAAAGCAAAATCATCTGTTCTAATGCGTTAACCTCTACTAAATCAGTCTAGGGTGTACCGCATAAATTGCGGTGGTGGTAAATTGCGGTTGCGGTGGTGGTAAGTTGCGGTGGTGGGAAGTTGCGGTATTGAGAAGTTGCGGTGGTGGGAAGTTTCGGTGGCTCCACATACATACACCGCATTATTAGCAGGTACACCGCAAGTCTAATAAACACACCGCATGCAGATCTCTGATCCCTAAGTACCAACACACACTGAAAGGTCGTTAATACCAACAAAAGAACATATAGTCCCAATTTACTCAGGGAAACTTTTGTTGCCGGAGACTGGAGATCCTGGAAATGGTGGGAGGAAGTAAGAAGAGGGGAACTGTGTTGCCAATACTTGGAGACACGCTTTCGTATTGTCCTTAAGTGAAGTTGTTTGCATATTGATTTTGACACTCTGTTTTAATAATCATGCATGGTATTTTACAGCGACAAACCAAAATAAGTTTTTTATTATTTAAAAGTTAAAAATTAAAAAAATTATTAAAATGGCAAAGTGGAAACAAAAAAAATTTATTACTTTGGTGGAACAATTATAAACAAAGTGTAAACATAACAAAATGTGAGAATGTTACAAAAAGCAAGCACGAAAACAATAATCGTCAGGAGTTGCTGAAACTAAAATTGCCCTGTGTGGACACTACCAGCAACTTCAAAAGAGAAGCCGATAAGTTTTGAAGACAAAAGTTTCCGAGTGTGGATTGGGACAAAGCATTTTTCACCCATGTTCTACTTTTCCTCTTGCATTGTTGCATCGATGCAGTGCTTTGAGGTGAGTTTGAATCTATATCACAGAGTTGAATTTTCCTGTGACTATAGTTTTTTATGGTCGGGGTAGTGTCAGTTAATTTCTATATCTCGGATCGAAGCATCCAAACGAAAAAATGAAAACACCAAACATCGCTCAAATCAAAAAGCTCTAAAACGCTCATGGGTCTATATCTCGGAATCGGAACTTCCAATAGAACAAATATCCAATTGTTTTGGGTTCCGAAGGGCTTTAAATAAAGTGGTATCCATTTCTGCTTATTTGAAGCCTCCGCTGGAGGTAAAAAATCTGAAATATGAAAAATTTTTCGTTTTTTGTCGTTTTTGTTGTTGTTTGGATGCAAATATGACGTGTGTTTGGAGCTTGTCGCAAAAATATAACATACTTGTGTCTAAACACATTGTGGTTGCTATTCAATATTACATATTTGAGACACAAGGATTAATATGTTATAATATATGTGTAATATAGGTGACCCAAAAATATCTGTATTTCTGATATAAATACAGCCGTGTTTGTTGCACTGTGTATGCTCTCTCTAGAGCATTATTCTCTTGAGTGTTTCTTATTTTGGCTAATGTAAAAAGTATAAACAAACGGTCGTACGGTTTGCATGAACTAGTTTTGTATATAAGTGTATTGTTTGTGTACCAACGAATAGTGATAACCAACGCATAGTTGAAACCTTCTGAAAACGAACCAATGAGAGACAACAAAGAAACGAGATGAAAAAACAAATAATGCATTCAATGCAAGTAAATATATAAAAGGACGTTTTAAATCTGTTATTTTTTTGTATTAATTATTTATAGATGTGGATTTATATTGATAAATTAATTATAATATATAAAACATATTTCTTTCTTTCCTTCTTTATTATGTATATTGACTCCAGAACATAATTCGCTTCTAAATAATATTATGTTTGGGAGGAAATACGCACATATTTCCACGAAAGTATATGGAGGTTTGGGGGAAACACGCGAATGCTTCCACGTAAGTATATGGATGTTTAGGGTGAAGAACGCATATGTGTCCACCTAAAAGCATACATGTTTGCCAGTAAACATGCTACTGTTTGTATTTAAACACAAGTGAGTTTGGGATTTGCAAACATATGAATGTTGGAAGTGTGTTGCAAACATATAGATGGTTCCTGCAGAATATGTTACAGAGACCGTTTTTTTTTAATTTCACGAATGTACAATCACATTTTTATAATAACGATTTTCTTATATAAACATGAATGTTTGAAGTGTGTTGCAACTATGCGTTGGCACACAAATAATCACTTTTTTAAACTTCCCTAGAATCCAGCAATAATTATTGTTTTTCGATTTGACTCTTCGTTTCGAGATGAATAAATTTTTGTAATTTGTTCATATTCTCAATTATGAAAGCGATAGCAACAACAGTTTGCAAATTCGACTGCGAAAACTACACAGTAAGTCAGATAAGATATATAATAAGTGTGTCTTTTTTACCCCGCTAAAGTTAATTATAGTGTAATTTGTACGGGGCAGCTAGCGATATTAAGTGTCATTTCAATTTCCCACTTAAATTCCGACTTGAGCAATGACAATGTTGCCACATGTTAAATTTCAAAAAATGGCAACAAAAATGTATCTTAGATAAATTTTGATATAATTTCTTGTGAATGAAAGTGTTATCAAGGAGAGAATCAAAAACATAAGTTTGCAAAATGGCTTACACATGATAATTTCATTTAATTTATTTTATTTAATGGAAAACTATAAGTACGTATATTTTTATACCTCTAAATATGAAGGATCGAAGTTTATTTTCGATTGAAAATAAAATTGGGATTACATTTTCAACAACAACGGGTGGAAAATGTTATATGGATCATGGTAATAGTCGTTTAAACACGTGATTTCATTTTGTCTATGGCATTTTTCGATTCACTATCAGACTCATATTTATTTTGTTTTGACAACTGAATTAAATGAACAAAACAAAATGTCTGTTGTTGCTGCCTACAACCACGACGACACCTAATGCTACCATGTATTTATTGGCACTGGCTATAAACGGGTTGCCGTATCGAATATCCACGAATATTCACCCACTACAGCAACTCTTGCCACATTAAGTGTTGATCGTTTTATTTAGAAAGTTAGAAGCGGCAATAGCTCGATGGAATTAAAAAAACAACGCTGACATAAGTAACAAGTGACTGCTTGCAGCAACAGCAATTTTCTGAAAACAAAAACCACAAGCGCAGTTAGATGAAGCAAATGAGTTCCTTTCTCTTTTTCGCTTTTGCTGTTTGCTCTTATTTATTTATGAGGTCTAATCGTACCTAAGCGAAATATAAATGGTAACCCTCGTATGTATGTCTTTTGTATAGATTAGATATTTTTAGAAATTTTGTTATTAATCCCATGTTTAATATGGATGGATGGGAAAGGAGATATAAAGGATCAGAATTTTGGGAAATTGTTGACCGAGTACTTAAAGTTTCAATTTTCATATATGTAGATTGAGCACTCTCCTCGTTACAAATTGTGGTGGCATTTTCAACATGGGTTAGGAGATTCTGTCACATTTGGCATTCTTTGAAATATATTCTTATAATGTAATTGCAAGCTAATAAAAAATCTTAATTCTTGATTTTCGACGTTGGCATTAAAAACATCTTTCAAAACTATACGGTTCATTTGTCATGATATGAAGTGGTCTGTGGACAACAGATAATAAGCTTGTTTTTTTTATTTCCCGGTAAACTAATTTTTCGACTATTTTGTTCAAATATTTTGTATAGCTTCCTATACAAAGTGGTCGAAAATGTAGTTTGAATGAATGAATGGTTTCCCATTACATCCCATGAAGGGACCGGGGAGAACTTCTCACAATCACTGAGCTGTGCGCTTTCCAGTTTTCACTCACTGATTGGGACCTACAGTTTTACTCCGATTCCGAACGGTCACAGAAAATGTAGTTTCGCAGGGAATAAAAAACAGACCAAATATGTGTGCGACAAATGGTTATGGGATATTTGCGATGACAGTCTGTTTGAGTGTAGAACGTAGGTGACTGAAACAGCTGTAGAATTTACAAACTCGAGGCAGTTCCCCATAGCCGAAATCCGTATATCTATATACGCCTGATAACACTGTGTGTAATTTTTTAAGTCATAGAAAAATAATCATATAAAAGACCAAAAAAAAAACCCGTGTCTCTCAGTTTTGCCCAAAGTCATGCACTTTTTTTATGGGCACCCAAATATTTGGGGTCTCGGTATCATTTTTACAAAAAAGTGATAATTTTGTCAGGCTCATATCTTGCAGACCGTTCGGAATTTTGATTTACTCTCTAAGGGAAAGTTGTAGCTTATGTCGTCAACATTATAAACATAATACGAATATTTTTTATTATTTTTGTAATAGATAGCATAGTATCTCAATGTTGAAGTAAAGAAAAGTTAAATTAAACAATTTTCGGGAAATTTTTCACTTTTGCGGCTACCTAAACGCTACCTAAGCGTTAACTAAACGGTGTTAAGAATTCCTAAGAAGGTCATATGTTCATATGTTTATAGGGATCTTAGGTACATTTTTGTAGTATATTGTTTTCTTGAATTTTGAACGGTTTGCTACCTATGAACCTGAACAGGGGAAAAAAGGTAAGAAAAAATCGAATTTTATAAAAAAAAATCGATTTTGACCTTGAAATTGTATATATATATATGTTCACAATTTTTGTTCTTTATGACAAGAGCTACAACTTTCCCTCAGCGTAAATCAAAATTCCGAACGGTTTGCAAGATATGAGCCTGACAAAATTATCACTTTTTTGCAAAAAAACTTTTATCACGTAGTGGTGTCCGTATATTTGTATATTTTTTTTCGTGTTGCACTATATAATACATTTGTTTGTCGAGAGCTCTTTTTGTCTGATTATGTTTTCTCAATATAAGGCGTTTGTCAAGCTGTATTCCGAGATATTTTACTCCCACTGGCTGTGGTATTTCTTTATATTTGAGAGTAAACGTGCCAAGTTGAGATATTACTGCTACATTTTTGGAGGAAGATACTGGCGATTGACGGATAAAGCTGCGGTGTCATCAGCAAAAGTTCCGATTTCAACTCCGTCTGTTTGAGGGAGATCTTAGGTGAAAAAGCATAAAAACTTTTGGGACCACAAAGCTGCCTTGTGGCACACCTGTCTTAGTTTTATGAATTGAACTGAATTCATTCTTTTCCTTGACATACTTATCGATTTAGAATATATGAGTTGAGAAAGGGACAATAGTTTCTTTCTTTAATTCGAATATATATGTATATATTCGAAAATATATTCGAATATTAAACCATCATGCCTAGCCCTATTAAATCTTTAAGAGATGTCAGGAAATTCTGCTATGCGGTACTGTCCTTTTTCAGATGAGTGATTAATAGTTTCCAGGAGCCTGTCCACTTATTCTATTAAACTATGCCTTGATGTTTGATGATGCGGAAACAGATTTTCCGTATCTATATTGCGCTTAAGTCTGTTTAGAAAGAGATCCTGCATTACTTTACCGAGAATTGGCAATAAACTAATTGGACGCTACAAGTACATGGGTTCGATAAATATTCCTGGTTTGAGAATCATTGTGATTTTCGCCACTTTCTATTGAGGTGAAAAAGAGCAGCGAGTCATACAGTCGTTATAAATACATACATGTTAAAAGAGAGTGGCATTCTTTTAGCAGTTCTTTCAGACTTTTAGAAGTAATGAGATCATAGCCTGGAGCTTTATTGGGTTTCAGTTTACGTATGACATATTTTCTTTCGGATTTTGAGGATTTTCTTATCTTAAGACAGATATTTGAGATTTGATACAAGCGTTGTTGGACCCGGATTTGTTTGGAGTAAATGTCTCTTCCAAGTATTCTGAAACTCTAGCAGTCTGTTCAGAGCTAGGTTTTGCCCAACACTTATCATTATTCTAATAAACCAGCCTTTTACTGTCGGTTTCACCGGTTGTTCGGAAAAGCAAATTTTCAGAAAACTGGCGGTTGTAGACGTCAAAAAACCAGTGGACCGGTTATCGGCTTTTGAATACTCTAATCACACCACGCCCAGTGATGCCAAACACATAATTGAAATGTACATACCTACTAGACAGTAGCAACCATAGATTAATTTATACATAGACTTGTTATCCGTCTCATCTGACCTTTCTCTTTGCGCCTCTTTAAAGGCGAAACGAACTTCTGTCAGCTGTTTTGCTGTTTAATTACAACTACTTGTGCGAACATCGAACAAAATTCTCCATTTTTAGTTTTGTGCATTCACGATGTTCATATATTTACATATTTTGAATAGAGTTGGGTAGTTCATGAACTATATAGTTCATTTAGGGTGACCATACACCAACCTCACGTATATGATGCACATGTTCGATATGGCGACTATGTTCGTGATTGTTATGTCGGGGCACCTTAAATGAACGAGTTCGAGAACTAGTGAACGAGTTCGACACAAGTCTAATTTTGAATATTCACAGTAACAATTTCAGCTGTGTTTGTCAAACCTCAGCGACAGAATTCTTCTCTTAACGTTCAAACTTGTAACTTCCACAAGTTCGATTCCCCTCAATCATTAGACCGATGAGCGAGTTTACAAATCTGAGTATAAATTAGTCTATGGTAGCAACAACATGCTCTTTGTCAAAACGCTATGTAGTACTACCGTCAGAAACAAAACAAACCACACACCATTAACATGTACACTTTGGACAAAATCGAACGAGTACGAATTCAGTTATTGCTCCGTACGGTCGTGTTCAATTATAACCGTTTTTATTCCTAGTGTATTAGATCCAACATGGAGTAAGATCCTAGATATTTTCTCTTATTCATACATAAGTAGCATATGCGACTATCTTCCTCTTCATCGCCACAGCTTCTACAGTAATCATGAGCTGAGAATCCAAGTCTTTCTATTAAACATTACCCAGTGATCACAGTTCCTACCATATAAATACCTTATCATGGAATGACTATCAAGATTAGCATAATATTCAAGCCATAAGTATATATCCAAACTTGCCTGAACTGAAAGAAACAACATCATCAAATTTATGACATCCTTCATCAATTTGAGGAAACATTTCCTCATTTTCCAACCTACGACACATTTCATTGAATTGACGACGAACATTTCATCAATCTTGCATTCATATTTCATCAATAGTTTACGTTGATTCAACGACAATGTTACTTCCATCTGACGTAAGTTTTGCCATCAAGTTGAAGTAAATTTTTTGCCATTTTGATGTAAATTGTTTATCAATTTGCTGTACATTTTTCGTCAATAAGATGTAAGATTGTCATCAATTAGATCTTCCTCTTCATCGCCACAGCTTCTACAGTAATCATGAGCTGAGAATCCAAGTCTTTCTATTAAACATTGCCCAGTGATCACAGTTCCTACCATATAAATACCTTATCTAGGAATGACTATCAAGATTAGCATAATATTCAAGCCATAAGTATATGGCCAAACTTGCCTGAACTGAAAGAAACAACATCATCAAATTTATGACATCCTTCATCAATTTGAGGAAACATTTCCTCATTTTCCAACCTACGACACATTTCATTGAATTGACGACGAACATTTCATCAATCTTGCATTCATATTTCATCAATAGTTTACGTTGATTCAACGACAATGTTACTTCCATCTGACGTAAGTTTTGCCATCAAGTTGAAGTAAATTTTTTGCCATTTTGATGTAAATTGTTTATCAATTTGCTGTACATTTTTCGTCAATAAGATGTAAGATTGTCATCAATTAGATGTAAGTTTGTGATAAATTTGATATAAATTTGTGCTCATTTTGATGTAATTTGTTTGTTAGTGAGTAGCCAAACTCTTTGATCTGTTTTTCATCGTAAAAAGTCCACAAGAGAAGAGTCAAGACCACAAAAAAAATGATTATAGCGTGGATAATGTTTTCTGTCCATTTGATTATTTTCTTTTATTTATTTATATTTAATTTTCTACTGCTTTTTTCTCTCTCTTTTCACTTTTCCCATATTTATTCCAAATTCCAATGATGGAAATTGACGTAAAAAGCTCACAAATTCAATGAAGCTGAAAAGGCGAAGAAACGAACAATCTTAAAATTGAAGAACTTTTTCATTGAATTTATAAAATTTGTCATCAATTCAATGAAGAACAATTGATTAACATGTAAAGATTTTCTTTCATTGTCGTAATCTGGCAATTTGTGCCACGAGACCATCTATCATTCGCATGTTTGACAGCTTCGGTTTTAAGCATAAGGGTGCATGCAGAAAAGGGCATACTCACATAGTACATATCCAGTGGAACAGGTAAGGTAGCTCATAATCTTGCTCATGTGCTATATGGTGCTCTGGAATGTTCCTATACATCGCCCCACATGTAAAGTGTATATCTAAATTCTTGGACATCACGTGCGCGGCAGTTGTGAACAGTACTTGAAATCACGAATGCAGATTGCAGAGATTTTATATAAGCCTGACTGCCAAAGTCGATGTTGATGCCCCAGGCGATGATGACATGTCGTCCCAGCCAAAGGGCAACTTCTCCGATTATCATAACTTCTGCCTGAAAGACACTATAATGGTCTGGTAGCATTTGTGCAAGATCTAGAACCATCTCTTAAATTTGACAAATGTTAAGCGGTATACGAGGGCGGTCCCAAAACTAGCCGACCTGCCGTGTAGATGGTGCCAGCAGTTTGAAAGAAAATATTTTGGTGAAAAGTGGCAACCTTATAAAACATATGTTTAAAGTTTCAAGGCGCCACGTTGTTTGTATTTTTAGTTGATTTTATGTAATTCGGCATTTCCATTTGAAACATCTCAGTCCAAGCAATATCAAAGCCGAGCTAAATTCTACTCTAGGGGTGTCTGATCCTTCGTTTATGACTGTGTAATATTGGGTAGCAGAGCTTAAATTGGGCCGTACGAGCTGCCAAAACGAACGCCGTAGTGATCGGCCAATTGAGGTGTCCATGCCATACATGGTTAAGAAAATCCCCAAAATGATATTGGATGATCGTCGGCTAAAGGTGCGTGAGCTATCTGAACTGTTGGGCATTTCAAAAAGTGCTATAAATCGTATATTGACAAAAGATTTGAATATGAGATAGCGGTGCGCAAGATGGTTGCCGCGTTTGCTTTCAATAGAGCGAAGAAATTTCAGTAGAGTGTTTGGTGATGTTTCACCGGCATAAAGCCGAATTTTTGCGTCAATTTATAACCATTGATGAGACATGGATCCACAACTTCACACCTGAGACAATGGAACTGTCAAAGCAGTGGACTGGAATGGAAGAAACGTGTCCAAAGAAAGGGAAGACGGTTCCATCTGCAGGCTAGGTCATGGCGTCTGTTTTATGTGATGTGCATGGGATAATTTTTATTGAGATATAATTTTTATTGAGATATCCGCGCATGGGATAATTTTTATTGTTTTTCAGAAAGGAAAAACGTTCAATGGCGAATATTATGCTAATTTATTGCAGCGTTTAAGTGATGAAATTGTGGGAAAAAGGCCGCATTTGGCGAAAAGGAAAGTGTTGTTTCCTGAAGATAATACTCCAGTTCACACATCCACTTTATCCAAAATGAATGAAATAAAGTTCGAATTGCTTCATCACGCATCTTATTTGTCAGATTTAGCTCCCTCGGACTATATTCTATTTCCAAACTTGAAAAAATGGCTCGGTGGTAAAAGATTTGCCAACAACGAAGCGTTGCAGTGTGTGGTTGATGTCTATTTTACGGAGTTTAACAGTTTTTACTATAAACAGGGTGTCGAAGCTACTGAATATCGCTGGAAAAGGTGTTTCGAGCTAAAAGGAAATTATGTTGAAAAATAAAGAAAGTTTTCCCAAACTTGTTTGTGTCTTCTTTGTTAGGTCGACTAGTTTTGGAACTGCCCTCGTATATGCAAATGCACCTAACGAATGTCGACTATTTAAACGAAGACAATGTACTACCATCATAAGCCAAAGATGTTCTCATTCTGTACATTGTCGGTTATCCACTCTCTTATTCACCTTCACCAACAGTTTCACTGTAATATTTGTTTAGATTTAAATTTTTCAATAGTGGTTTTCTTATGAACACATTTTCTGTGGATTTTAAAAACTTGAAAAAAACCTCCGATTGGACTTTTTCTTCTTTTGTTACATCAGATTACACAACCATCCATATGTTGGAGTTGAAGCAGCTGTCCTTTCGATTCAAATAACACTGACTCTAATGATGATCTCGCAGAGTTTACAACACGTTTATCATCACAACCACAACTGTGATTTGAAATGAAAAGCGAGGGTGAATAATTAAAACGCCTCACAAATCCAAGGAAAATATTGTGAAGGATCTTTCATATTTGCGTTAATTCAAAAGAACCGAAAACAAATGATTTGTTTGGTTTTGGAATTGTACATCACCCCCAACACGGGAGAACATCATTTGCATTTCCAGTCATCTGTTGGTGAATCCTTTCTTTAGAAATTAAAAGTAAATTTGATTTGATCGAAGTAAAAAACGAAACTGATTTAAACCAGGCATGAAGACACACACATTAATCCTTTTCTTTAATTCACAGATGTCGAATCCTTTCTCCCCATAACTGAAACTCTTTAATGGCGATTAATTTTAAATTACAAAACCTGTTTATTTAAAATGTAAGAAAGAAAACTAAAAATAATTATAAATGTATAAATAATCTCGAATACACCTTCAAATCTTTAGCTGCCGGTGAAGGTTTATTGAGTATCCGCTACCTTTTCCATGATCCAGTCTATAAAGAACTGTGTACTCGAATAAACTCCGGGTATTTCTGGTCGAGCACAACCGATACCATAAGACACCACACCAATAAGATAGAAACGAACGCTACCTTGGTAGGGCTGGATATGAAAAGAGGAAAATGGAATTGAAATTTATCTACTGTTTGTAACCTAAAAACGAATTCACTTACTTCTGGAAACATCAGAGGGCCGCCAGAATCACCTTGACATGTATCCTTACCGCCCGATAAGACACCGGCACAGATGACAGCTGCATCAAATTGGTTTTCGGTGAATAGACGATTTAGCTTCTGGTAACGATCTCGGCACAGGGAATTGTCGTAAACTGGTATTTGAAGCTCTTGCAAAACGTTGGCGGAAACGCCACCTTCCATTGTTTTGCCCCAACCCGTGACAAATGGCGAGTGTTTTACATAGCTCTTTTGTCGCAACTCTGGCGTGATGGGTAAACAAATGGGGGAAATAAAATCTGAAAAGATATTTTGAATCATTAGTACAACTTTCAGGTAAGAGTTGTATAAAAATTGAGAATAATTTTGGAATATTCAATCAAAATTCAAAAAAAATTAATAAAATTGTAATTTAAAATTTTCACTTAAAAATTTAAACATTAATTACATGTTGACATATATATATTATATGTCAATTGAAATTCATAATACACCAATTGAAAGTCAGTTATTCAAAACACATCAACTGAACCTCTGAATAGTTAATTACAATTCAAATGATTTCATGACTTGAAATTCACCCATGAATAGGGTAGAGCTAATGAAAATATGCGCCAAAAAAGATCCGGACCCGGATGGGATACCAAACATTATCCTCAAAACATTTCAAACCTGCTTCAAGGAAAGAGTTTCCGCATATAAATGGAAACTGCAGCTATTGGAACTCGCCCCAAAGGGCAAAACTCGCAGGGTTTATTGATACAATGGACAAGATACTGGAGAGAATTACTTCTAATCGTTTGCTGAAAATTGTGAAGGACAGAGCTGCCCACTTTGATCACCAGTACGGAGTTACGTTCTACGATTGATGGAAATACACCAGAGTTGTAAATGAATCATTCTTTTTCTTTTAAATTTTTAATTAATTTTAATTAATAACACAAAAAATGAATTGAATGAAATTTGAATCAATTCAAATGAATTTCAATTCATTTTCAATTCATTTGAAATTTCCAATTCATTTGAAATGAATTGATTTTGAATTTATTCGACTAGGTGATAAGCGAAACGACAGTACTGCTTGCTATCGTTGATATAAAAAAAAGAGTAACACAAAACGAGAGTAATCCTTACTCTATATTTATTTACACCTTTTCAAAATCAATTCAATTCAAATGTATTGGAAATGAATTGCAAATTCCATTTTTTGATTCATTTCAATATCAACTCAATTCAAATGAATTGGAAATGAATTGCAATTTAATTTGAAAACTCATTTGAATTTTAAATGAATTGCAATAAATTTCTGCTGAATACATATGAATTGATTCAAATTTCATTGAATTTCTTTTTTGGTGAAAAGAATCAATTCAAAATTTTGCTAATTCACGGGAAGAATGTCTGCACCTCGGCAGATTGAGAGCAAGTGAAAGTGTTCTGATATCAAAAATAAATGGTTTCCCATTACATCCCATGAAGGAATTAGGGAGGAGTGATATACATTCTGGATTTAATAATTGATTTTTTTTCTAATTAATAATATATCTTCCTGACGATGCTATCCAAAGGATAGCGAAATATCGAAAAATATAATTAATTAATAAAAACGACCAAACGCTCGGACAATTTAATTTTGAATACATTCTGGATCTTAGTTTGAGTTATTTCTCTAACCGTATGCTGAATTGCAATAGTTCCACAAGGGTCGGCCGTAGGCCGTTTCCTTTAAATCATTATATACGATAGTGTCTCAGGACCGCGATTTGCAATTGGAGCTACGATTGTCTGATTTGGTGCAACGGTAGTGTGTGCGGCTCTTGCACATGAAAACGTAGGTTTGGTACCTGCAACATCGCTCAAGTGAAGAGGTTTGCGAAGGAAGAAGGTTTGCGAAATATTGATGGACTCCAGAGTACAAGTAGGCCACTGATATCAATAGTGCTGACTTCAGTGATGATGTATTCTACACCAAGGTGGGCCCACGCTCTCGCAGTGAAGGCTCTATAGGCGCCAAAGTATCGCCTAGACTCTCTAAGGCTAATATACGGCTTCCGGACCATACCAACCGATATTACAGCTCACGAGATGAGACGTTCATATTATAGACGCTGAAGAATCTATCTTTTGTTGTTGTTTGGAGGCAAATATAACGTGTTTATAGCTTGTCGCAAATATTGTATACTTGTGTCCAAAAATATTGTGTTTGCTATTCAATAAGAGTATTATATGTTGGAGATATAATGGTTAATAGGTTATAATACTATATATTTTTGTAACCGAAATATGGTTTTGTTTGTTAAAAACTCCTGAAAACAAACACGTGACAGGCAACAAAGAAACTAAAAAGCAGCAGATATTCAATTCATGAAAATAATGCTTGCAAACATATACATGTTTCCTGCAACAAGGCAATTAAGGATAGATGCATATTTCCTCTCATCCCCAAGCAGAAGCAGCACCGAACAGTGAACTACTACTTAGAAAAAATCTGCACAACTTCGGGCATTATACCTCACCTACATCCTCGGCCTGTGTGAATCAGGTGGAAGATGTCGAAAACGTTGTGTTTAAGTACAGCAGGTTTTTCAGAATATAACCGACCTGCGACTGAATATCGTTCAATGATTGAATATATGTTAAGGTGTCCAGATGGACGCATTGGCGCTGAGAAGTTTGTCACGATCTTTCTGACGTTACTCCGTCTACTGGAGAGGGAAAGAGCGGATGCTAGTGGCAGTGATGTCCCGGAGGCATCCTATGAAGTGATCGCCCCGGCAAGATAATGCTTAACAGTAGTCGCATTGGGGAGCTTCGTTGGAGAGTGTAGGGTTTACAATGTTTACAATGAAGTCACCATTAGTATTTATGAAAATTCTACAACTCCATTTCGAATGCAACAACAAATCGATACAAGAAATACGAACAAATATTCGCAGTCATCGGACAAAGAACAAAATGCAAAAATAAGTTCAACTACACACACGAAGTTTTACTTCTGTCGTATGTTTCAGGACATACTGATTTATTTTTGCCGTTTGGTGTTAAATTGCCCTACTGGTCCTAGGAAAGTATGTTCTGTGTATTTTGTGGGACAACACAATGAACAAAAACCATATAATAAAGTAGACAGTCAAAATTGCTCTTCACTAGAATGCCAACAAACAAATCGAGTGAAGCTTCAAATATTCTCTGCTCTCTGTCTTACTTTCTTCATTGAATATTACAATCCACTATCAGCTTTTTCATAGTGTTATTGTACATAACTATACAAATTCTAACCATGTTGAAGGAAAATTATATAAATTATAAACTATGCAAAAAGTATGACATAATCAAGATATGACGCGAGAGAAAAATGCGTTTGAGTGAATTTTTACCACTTTTTGGGTTCTCTTTTACGAGTGTTGCCAAATTGCGCACATCTTCCGGTCGTCGACTTCTTGATCGTCTTTGCGATTAATACCAAAAAGGATGTACAGGTAGAGAAGAAAAAAACCCCGCAATTTGGCAACCCTAGTAGAAGAGAACCAAAAAAGTCGACGCGATTCACTCAAACGCATTTCTTTCCCGCGTCATAACTTGATTATTTCATACTTTTTACATACTTTATGTAATTTTATTTAAATATGGTTGGAATTTCTATAGTTAGACAGAATAACCTCATCAGAAAACTGCTCGTGTATTTAAATATTCAACGAAGAGAGTAAGAGAGCGAGCAGAGAAACGACACGCTCCACTCGTTTTCTCTGTTTTGCATTCCACTCCATGAGTAAATTTTCTTCTCTATACAATAGTTGCTTTATGTTAATACTAAATAGTTAGTCAATCAACTTGAAAGTGGGAGTTGAAATCAATAGATAATCACCGTCTATATTTTACCAGATAATAAGAACATCGATGAATTGACGTCACACATCGTGTGCAATCAGTTAATTAGAGACTTCATTTATAGAGGAACAATGAAATCAGTGCCGTGGCTTCAGGGACTCAAATGTGAAGACAGCAATGGCGACATTCAATGTTATTGTAATTATGTCTGCGTTATGAAAGCGTTGAAACACAGTTTAACTTAAAAGCTACCACCGTCTATGATCCCTGCCCAAGTAGAGGCTTCAGCTTCGGAGGTAGTTGGCTGCATACCAGTTCCAGCACTAGGAACACCAGTGAAAGCAGGTAGAGATTGCGTCTTTTGTAAAGAAACGAGCCTCAAATAATTCCACAAATGTAAAGTGCAAGCGCAACGTTTGGGATAAATACATACTTCAAAGATTTCAAGAATAAATAAAGATATAGACAAAGATAAAACCTAAAGATATACCCAAACCTAAACCTAAAAGATAAACCTGGATTTTCAAACGACAGTTTCAAGCTTTCGTTTTAGTTTTTCATCAGCTCCAAACAATTATATGGTTATTTAACCGACTGAAAGCAAAGTTTTTTGCGATCACAGAGTGTAATTTTTAATATTTAAATTTCAATTGACTGTCCTCAGTAGCTGACTGAATTTTTCCCAATTTTTTTTTATTGATAACTTACCTGTAAATTCTACATTTCGTTCCAAATATAAAATCGCAATATCACTGTGACCATTCTTGGGAGTATAATTGGGATGACGCTCAGACTATAAATGGAAATGGATAAATATTCAGTTTTTCAAAATATTCGCGCATTGGGCAACTTACTCGGACTACTTTAATATCAACATGGCGAGCTTCAGTATCTGTGGTCAAATCATGTTCACCCAAACGCACAAATGATCTGAAAATTTAAATAAATTTATATGTTACAACAAGGAAACAATTGTATTTGTAACAGGATGTTTGATATTTTGTCCATTTTAAAATATACGACACAAAGAATATAACATAATCTACATTCCCATCTTTCCATTAACTTACAAATCATTCCTTAGGCAATGAGCAGCCGTAACTACATGTCGAGCTGTTACCAAAGCTCCGCCACATTTGAATGGAGTTGCCGCCAGGTCATCATCATAACCAATCAATGTTATCCAGGGCCAGGAACCTTTTTGACTAACTTCTCCGCCTACAATTTTTTTATACGATTTTGTGGTGTAACCGCAACCTTCCTCCACGGTTGGCAAACGTCTTGGAATTTCATCGGTGTTACGGATCAAAGGACTCGATGTGACAGGCTTGGCGTTATTATTGTTGCTTGGACAACAAACATCTGTAGCACCACCACCACAGAGTCTATTGGACGCACGCAGAAAGTTTTGAAATGCAGTTTCTGATTGTCTTATCTGGAGTTGATCGAGCAGTTCTGCACATTGCACGATTGGAATACAAGAGCCATCACGACCGTCGGGTCCTCTACAGGCTATAGCTTTTGTGTCTATGGCTGGCGCTGACGTAGGTGGTGGGGGAGCAGTCATCGGTGCGGTAGGGACTGTGGGTGGTGCTTGTGTTGGAGGTGCTACTGGTGCTGCGGTAGCTGGATTTAAGAAAGGATTATTGTTAGGTCTTTGGTTGGGCAAGAAGGGATTTGGCGGTGCTTGTGTTGCTGGAGGTGGTGTTTCTCTTCGTTGTGGTGCTGTGGTTTGTGGCACATTGCTAGGATTTGAACAACAGACCTGTTACAAAGGGAGTACACAATATATGTTGTCATATAGGACTTTGGTAAATATTGATAATAATCCACTTACCACTGGATCGCCGTTTACGTTCCGCGTGCCACAAGATCTTTGTGACTGCAAAACATATTGTTGGGCCTGCCGTTGATTGTAAATCCTAAAGACATTGGATATCTGCGGACAATAGGTAAGCGCCACACATGAACCATAATAATTTTCCGGTGTAACACAATATTGAGAAGCTGTAAGAACAAATGTAATGGTTATAATTTTTGGATAGAGAATGGAAAAATAAAATGTGTTAAACCCTAAGGAAGAACATTAGTGGTTTTCATTTAAATTCTAAAAAACTCATTGTGTGTCGTAAATTCAATGACGTTGAACATCGTGTGATCTTTTCAACATCTTAGTTCAGATGATGCATTAAAGTTAAATAGAACTATTAGCACCAAAAGGCGTATGCAGTTCGTGTATGATGATAATATGGAAATAATTGAGTGAATATATACAATACGTATGGGTAAACGTGTTGTATACCAATGATGCAGGACTACTGTAATCATTCATATACCACTTCACTATACTTTTGTTCAGGAATGGCCGCTTTAGTATGTACAAAGTGCGGCAAAAGTAATCACCCAATGTTCTTTTGTTGTAATTTTGTTCTTTTTAATGAAAAACTTTGGTTCTGCTTGTGAAATTTGTTTATATAATCAATTAGAATTTATGCCATCAAGTTGAGAAAATGATATCGTCCAAGTGCCCGCCGCCAGAGGTGATGACTATTAGGGTTTCCCATCAAAAAAAATTACTTTTTGCTCAAGCTTTATTTGAAAGCTTATAGGGTAAAGTATTTTTGAGATTGTTTTCAGTTTTTTCGGAATAGGTTTAGAGATCGCTCAAATCGAATTTCCCCCCAAAAATCGGGTATTCCGGACGTTTTTTGAATTATTCCTAAAACTCGGTCAATAACCACAACTTTCTGAGTTAGAAAGTCAACATTTTTGACGCTATACGTCCAAACTTTTATTTTAAATGCATACGCCACCAGTTTTGGCAATGATTTTGCTAGGTAAGTTAATAATTATAATTGGTTTCCCATTACATCCCATGAAGGAACCGGGGAGAACTTCTCACAATCACTGAGCTGTGCGCTTTCCAGTTTTCACTCACTGATTGGGACCTACAGTTTTACACCGATTCCGAACGGTATTTTGAGAAGCTTTTTCATGGCTATATACTCGATAGTGTCGCCGTCACTAAGCGAGGTGACCGTCGTCGAAAAAAATTTTAAGGTGGTTGGAGCAGGGATCGAATCCAGGATCTCCTGTACAAGAGGCGCGCACACTACTCATTGCACCACCGACGGTCGACGGTTGCTAGGTAAGTTACCATGTATTAAATTTTTTTGTAAATTTTGGATAAATTTTGTAATTACCGCTTTATAACTTCTAAAGTTTCTGTGAAAATTTAAAAATCTAATGATGCACTTCAAAAGACGAATAAATTCCAAGTAATTCTGTAAAAAACAGTTTGGAATTTGCTGTTACTGTTCCAGAGTCATACCATTTTAAAGCTTTTTACTCATTGTATGAAATTAGTAATATTTCAAACTGTTCGCCATTTTTCCATCGGATTTGCTTGTAGTTTATATGAAAATTTAAAATACTAATGATGCACTTTAAAAGACGGATAAATTCTAAGCGATTCTTTAAAAAACAATTTGGAATTTGCAGTTACTGTTCAAGAGTTATGCCATTTGAAAACTCTTTACCCATTGTATGAAACTAGTAATATTAAAAACAGTTCGCCATTTTTCCATCGGATTTGCTTCAAGTTTCTATGGAAATTTAAAATACTAATGATGCACTTTATAAGGTGGTTAAATTCCAAGCAATTCTGTAAAATACAATTTGGAATTTGCAGTTACTGTTTCAGAGTTATGCCATTTTAAAACTCTTTACCCATTGTATGAAACTTGTAATATTAGAAACTGTTCGCCATTTTTCCATCGGATTTGCTTCAAGTTTCTATGAAAATTTAAAATGCTAATGATGCACTTTAAAAGACGGTTAAATTCCAAGCAATTCTGTAAAATACAATTTGGAATTTGCAGTTACTGTTCCAGAGTTATGCCATTTTAAAACTCTTTACCCATTGTATGAAACGAATAATATTATAAACTCTTTGTAATTTTTGCATCGGATTTACTTTAAACATTGTATTAATGGAAAAATCTTCATGCGCTAACGCTCGTAACGACAAAGAATTACACGCAGCAAAAAACGGCCCCGTCAACATATTGCAACAACCATATATATGTTTGGTATCTCGTGTTGTCCCGGTCTCTCCAAGGCGAGTGACCAAACGCCGCTGTGTTTGTCCAGTTGGTGACGGACGGCCAGGAAATCGACGATGAAATTCACGCTGGATGGAAATAATTATTCCGCGTTATTGCGGAGTAAACCGATTCATGGCTTGTCGATTTGTATTTAGCGTTTGTTTACTTCACAAATGTCAAAATCGAATTGACAGTTGGAGCCATTTGTAAAAGTTATAGGGTTTTCCAATAGGGTGATTACTTTGGCGCACCTTGTAGAAACATTACCGCTTACAAAGTATGGGAGAATATTTGCATAAGACACACAATGTATGTTGAAATGTATGAAGTTGAATAATATTCGTATGAACAATTTGCACCTTCACCACTGCATACATTTTCAATAAACCAAACATATTCGAATATGTATGGAGTTAATATTTTGGTCACATATACAATCCCTGAATACTTTTCGAACTATTCGGAAAAGGTTCTATTGGGTATTTACTATAGTATTTTTAAATATCGAGAAGGAATCAAGTATGACATGTTTGACATTAAATGAGAACAAACAGGCATCGCAACCACATACAAACGAGTATAGCAAATCTCATCCATTGCTCAAAATAGATCCTGCTATGTTCGAAGCGTATATATACCGGAGTACTTTCAAAATTTAAATTTGAAACGCACGTGCTCTTGAGTAAGTTCGTAAAACGAACAGTAAAATAACTCGTGATTAGGGTCGTTCTGCAAAATTGGTGAGCTCATGCACGCGTCCGCCTGCAGTAATATCTAGTAAATAATACACATAATTTACAAAAAAAATCGGGAAAAATTGTCAAAGTACAAATAATGTACAACAAATGTTCTAATAAGTTGATAAAGTCAAACCAAAAGTACAAAAAATTTACAAAATCTATTGAAAAGTTTACAAAATGTACAAAAATAAAACAAAATGTATTTAAAGGGTACTAAAAAGTGTAATATGAAGTATAAAAAATAGACAGTCAAAATTTCTCTTCACTCAAATCCCAACAAATAAAACAAGCCTTAAACATTCTCTGATCTCTCTCTCTCTCTTACTCTCTTCATTGAATATGTCAATACACGAGTAGCTTTTTGATGGTGTTATTGTATATAACTATACAAATTCCAACCATGTTGAATGAAAGTCACACAAACTATGCAAAAAGTATGAAATAATCAAGATATGACGCGAGAGAGAAATTAAGAGGGTGGACAAATTGCGCACATCTTCTGGTCGTATGTGGAATAAACAAAAAGGTTGAAAAGGGTAGAGAAGAAAAAAAGTGCGCAATGCAAAACGGTGTCTCAAGACACTAATTGATGCTAAATAGTATCTTTAGCAACCACTAAAAAAGTGCGCAATTTGGAAATCCACGTAAAAGAGAACCAAAAAGTCGACGCGATTCATTCAAATGCATTTCTCTCTCTCGTCATAACTTGATTATTTCATACTTACACACTTTATGAAAATATATTTAAACATGGTTGGAATAACAATAACATCATCAAAAAAATTACATGAGGTGTCATGGGACACCCGTTTGGAACGAAGTTCCTTTCGCTATATATTATGTACTAGTTAGTTCCAACACGCCTAAGGCGCCTCTTGAAAAATACTGTAATTTAAATGGATCTTTAGGAAAATATACTTTTGTAAACTGATAAAATTTGTTTTAAAAATTTTGTATTTATTGAATGTGTTTTTTAAAAAAATTAAATTTTAATGTCCCTTTATATTTCCTTTTATTAAAAGCGAATGTTTTTATGTAAGAAAAAGCCTAAGAGTATGAATTTTTTTTACAAAGAAATACTTTTTAAAGAAGTGGTACTCTTTTTAGGATAAGGATATTTTTTTTGAAAATTTACTTATTTTCAGAAAGGCTACTTATCTCAAGAAAAGGAAAGGTATTATTTTATTTTTAAGAAAGGGTACTTTTAAGAAAAGGAATTTTTTGTAAGAAAATGTAATTTTGTAAGAGAAGGTAACTTTTTCTTTTGAAGAAAAGCTTTTTTTACGAAAGAACAGGTACAATTTTAGGAGTAGGTACTTATTTAAAAAATTACTTTTTGTTTTACAAAAAAGGTAATCTTTAAAGAAAGTGTAGTTTTTTAAGAAAAGGCACTTTGTTGTAAGATAATGTACTTTTTTAAGAAAAGGTACTTATTTAAAAAATTACTTTTTCTAAGAAAATGTACTTTTTGTAAGAAAATGTACTTTTGTAAGCAAAGGTATTTCTTTAAGATAAGGTATTTTGTTAAGTAAAAGCGCTTTGTTTAAGAATATGAATAGGTATTTTTTTTGAGAAAATTTACTTTTTTTAAGAAAACTAACTAATTTAAGAAAATGTTATTTGTTTAAACTTCTTTCACTTTGGCTTTTCTAAATTTACTTTTTATTCGGTTCAAACTACAATATGCAATAAATAGGCTCCACTTAGAAAATTTCCCATTAAACAAAATGTTTATGTTAGTGTAGACACAAACCAAAAGTATGAGTGTAAGAGTAAGTGTGCTGCCAAATATAATTCCATGCTCAGGGTTCATGGATTTGCCAGTCTTGCACTTTGGCTTTTCTAAATTTACTTATTATTGGGTTCAAAACTACAATATGTAATAAACACGCGCCACCTAGAAAACTTCCCTTTAAACCAAACCAAACAAAAAGTACCCAATATAGTTGATAATAATGGGTTGTAATAAAGTAGTTAAAAAAAAAGTTTCTTAAAGTTTTTTCATTTAGCCCCCATCCAGCAACGTGCGATAAGGAACTTCGTTCCAAAACTGCTCATGTATTGACATACATATTCAACGAAGTGAGCAAGATAGAGCAGAGAAACAAGACGATTCACTCGTGTTCTCTATTGTCATTTCACTCTTTTCTTCTCTACCCTTTCATCCTTTTTGGTCTAAACACAAATTTTACCATAAAGTACATTGAGTGTACCAGAAAGGTACATTAAGTGCACCAAGAATGTTCATAAAATGTAACAAAGCATACGGAAAAAGTACATAAAATGTATCATAAAGTATACCAATGTGAGCCAAAAAAGTACACAATGTGCGCCATAAAAGTACATGGTGAGTACTAAAAAGTACATTATGTGCACTTTTGTATATAAAGGGTTTTTCAACAGAGACGCTACAAAAGTAAATCGATAGGGACAGCAAACGACGCCATATTTTTTCCCGCTCTTTTGACATTTCTCTTCAGTAAGGTTTGCCATTTCATGATGGAAAGATATACGAGCCAACAACGAGTCGAAATTATTAAAATTTACTACCGAAATTTGGAGTCAGTGGCCTCAACTTTAAGAGCCCTACGTCCAATTTATGGTCTTCAGCGATGAGGCTCATTTCTGGCTGAATGGCTTCGTCAATAAGCAAAATATGCGTTATTGGTCAGACAGCAATCCACACGTAATCCATGAGTCATCATTGCATCCCGCTAAAATTACGGTTTGGTGCGGTTTATGGGCCGGCACATTACTGTGAATGCGAATCGCTACCGTTCAATGATAACCGAATATTTTTGGCACCAATTGGATAAAATGGACTTGGGGGGCATGTGGTTCTAACAGGACGGCGCCACATGCCACACAGCGAATGCCACAATCAATTTATTGGAAACCAAGTTTGGTGAACGTGTTATATCACGAAATGGCCCAGTCGATTGGCCGCCTCGGTCGTGCGATTTGACGCCGTTAGACTATTTCCTGTGGGGCTACGTCAAGTATGTGGTGTATGCCAACAAGCCAGCGACGATTGATGAACTTCGTACGAATATCGAACGTGAAATTGCAGCAGTATCGGCCGATTTATGCTTGAAAACCGCCGAAAATTGGGTTCAGCGTCTGGACTTCTGCAAGCGTGCCCGTGATGGTCAGGCAAAAGAAATCGAGTTCCATACATAATGTCATCGAACGTACTTTCACAGGAATAAAGAATTTCATTGGTATCTAAAACCGGTTTTGTTTTATTTTGTAGCGCTCTTATTGAAATACCCTTTACCTCTACATCTATAATCTATAAATTTGCATTCAATATTTGAATTGTACCGGTTATACAAAATCTAAATCTTGTCATAAACATTGCAATTCCAAACTGAAATTGCCGACTTCCTTTAGTTTCGGGGTTACACTATTAACGCACATGTTGTGTAAAGCTTCAATTTACTTTTACATTTAATAATTTGCAAAAATACTCGTAAACTTGACTGGTTGGCCTTACAGCTATAAATTTCCATTTAATCCTTCGATTACAAAACAAATCACATTTGCCAGTTGGTGTCTTAAGTCTTTGACACTCAAAACGATTGAATGAATGAAAATGTTTCACCTTAATGACGCTTGTGCCTTAAGTCTTTCGCTTTGTAAACACTCAAGAGAATGTTATCACTCTCTTTCACTCCACAACGTATATCGATTTGATAGTATTGAGTATACAGTTGTTAAAGAGCAATATAATACGGTGGATTCTCTCATAATTGAGTAAAATACTTACGGAACTTTTAGAGATAATCGACTGAGTGTCTTGCATATTAATACGCAGGCGGTCAAAAGTAATTGTCGTGCAAAACCTCACATATGTATCTTAGCCCGTTTTGTATTGTTGGCTAAATATCACAAAACAAATCACTTGTAAATTAATTTTATAGCTGCGCTAAACTTGATGTCATTGAATGAATACATGCATGTAGTACATAAGTGTCTTCAAGGCCGCAACGAGTTCCGCACTTGAGGTGCAAGAAATTCCAGACATGAACAAACTAGATGACAGCGTTTGACAAATTGTCGGTTGTAGTATGAGGATAAATAGTATTTTGCATACCGCATCAATGCAATACAATTAAGCAATTATTTTATAGACTTATGTATAGACTTGGGTCAACACGTTACTGAACACTTGCGATAAAATCAATCAACAATCTACGATTTGCTTTGTATCAAATGCCGGCTACCCTCAATTAATTACAACCTTGACAATGAATTTCAGTTTTCAATCTCAGTTAACCGCGTAATTTTCTCAATACGATTTTATAGTAGAAAATAATTTGAAAGCGAAAATTTCTCACATGTGTGTGAAGCAGCTTGTGTACTCTCTCTCTCTCTCTCTCTCTCTCTCTGTTATTTTTAAATGTTGTTGTTTTCTGCGTTTATATAAAAACTTTATTAATATATTTATTTCGAAAGTTGATAGAGGTGAATACACGAGTGTTTTATTGAATAATATTTTTTTTATCAAAATATTCACCGCTTGCGACTTATAGCACTTTAATTTGTTAACAGAGTCGTGAAACGCACGTCAATGTCTATTTTTACAATTTGTAGTAAATTAGTCATTGTTTGTATTTTACACAGACCTTGTTAGAATGTAGAACGCATTTGCGTTTATAATATTAAATAGGCAATTTTGTTGTCATCATTTACTACGATAACACCTGTAGATCATTGATCTGTGAAGAACAAAAAACTATTGAAGATCAATTGAATTTTATTACCTTTTTATATCTTGTGCTGCCCGAATATTCTGGGTTTTTTTGGAATAACTTATTATATGCATTTTTCAATGCTTTGCTAATTCAATATTTATTCAAATTTGAATAAATTTCCTTCCTAAATGATATGTTGAAGTTTTGCAAACACGACTACTTGCGTGTATTTACTGGTTATATGCAACACGCAACCCATCACTTTCCACATAGGGCATTTCACGTGAAGCGGTCAGCCAAAAAATGCTGAAATAACTTCAAGTCAAATACAAAAAACCCCCCCGTTTCCCATTACATCCCACGAAGGGATTGGGGAAACCTTCCCACAACCAGTCAACTGTGCTCTTTCTAGTTTTACACTCACTGATTGGGACCTACAGTTTTACAGAGGTTTCGAACGGTATTTTGGAGAAGATTTTTCATGACTAAGTACTCGATATGCGAGGTGACTGTCGTCGAAGGAAATGTAAGGCGGTCAGAGCAGAGCCGCCATTGCACCACCGACGGCCACAAGTTCATGTAAAATACTGCATTTAATTTAGCTTTAAAATAACTAATAGTACCATAGAGTAATGACGTATAGAGCTGCCATTCTTCTCATCTGACATTTCCTTTTACACTATTCGAGGTGCGGTCGCAGCGATAGAGAGTTATTTGACGTAAATTGACTTACACCAGGTGGAACTACAAAAATTGCTGGCTTAAATTTTTCTTTTCGGTTTGATGAAAAACTGTGAAATTTAAACGTGTTTTGAACATTTTTTACATATATTTCATTGTTAATATATATTTGTGGTGTATTTACACAAACATTTTAACAAACATTTTATTGTTGGATGGTTTGAGCCATTGCCTCTATCTGATATTATTAAAGCAATACTTTCCAACATACAACCGCCCATCTGCAACACACCAAATGTCACCAATTTACTGAGCGAGTTGGCGTCTCTATACGTCATTACTCTAAGAATAGTACACATTTTTCAAAATTATGATTGTATTGGTATAGCATTGACATTTATGAATGAAACACATCATCGTTCCAATGGCTTCCACGATTTGCTTTACAGTAGCTGATTCGATCTACCCGATTTCGTGATTTTAAGCCTCAATAGACTCGGACTTGTTTGCGTAACACTAGACGTAGACGGTCTTCGAACACTGTGCGCAAAGATCGATTACAACGTCGGCTGTGTTGCACATAGCGCCATCCTGTTGAAACCATACGTCGTCCATGACATCCTCTGCAACTATTGCGATCAAAAAATCGCTGAGCATGGCACGGTACTTCGGCTCCTGGCACATTTTCGAACAAATATGGGCCTATGATTCCGCGGTGACCGGTCATAACGCCCAACGGTCATAAGGCCCAAAATATTTTTTGGGTCTAATGTCCGCCCTTAGGGTGGCCATAACGCCTACTTTGGTTTTGGGCCATACGGCCATCCGAAATGCGGTCATAAGGCCCCAAAAAAAAAATTTGGGCGTTATGACCGTTTGTACAAGGCCCATATAACAAGTGCTGTAGGAGAAGTCCAAGAACTTTGGGCTTTGTGTCTTTTCATCTGCTCCGAGGGTGGTCATAACGCCCAAAACCAATTTGGGTGTTATGCCCGCCCTCGGAACAGTCATAAGGCCCAAAAAAAAATTTGGGCCTTATGACCGTTGGGAGTTATGACCGGTCACCTGATTCCGCCATGCCAAAATCATACCAAAAAGTCACTCGTTGTGGGTGCATCTGATTCTCCTCGACGAAGTGTGGATTTTCCGAGCCCCAAATGCGAGAATTTTGCTTGCTAACGTAATCCCCGTGGTGAAAATGAGCATCAGATGGTCTCGAGGATTTAGTTCTTGGATTAATTTAACTTTATATTGAACTTAATATGCCTTCATACCGAGATTTTTATGCAAAATTCTGTGCAGAGATATACGAGAAATATTGCTGCGAACTGTGGCGACTACATGATGATGGCTGTTCGAGCACACTTTCAGAAAAATAAATAAATAAATAGTTTTCCATTATATTCCATGAAAGAATCCCCCCCACTTTCAGCTACAGCGGCAATATTTTCCACTGAACGCACTGGACGAGCACGTACTCAAGTTCTTTTGTCCAATACGGATCAGGATTGACGAACTCGTTTCACTCTAGTCTATCGTATTTATTTCATAGATTTCGTACGGTTTGAGTTGAAAACTTCAGGACTTAGGAAGAACATTTTTAATATTTCCCCATTCTCTTCAAGCGTAAAGTGACCCATTTTGTACATTTCAAACATCTACTTAATAATTCGTTACTTCATAAGTGTCAAATTGGTTTCGAAATAAAGGTGGGTTAAATTCCAAACTTGTCATGGTCAGGTACTCCAAATACCAATCAAAACACCGATTTGAAAACAAATCACCGGTTTTGAACGGTGACGAGCTGCGACTGAGCGGTATAGGGACAAAAGAAAGGAGGTAAATCGTCTCTTTAGGCGTAAGAAACGGCAGTGGAGAAAGCGCGAGAGTGAGCAAATTGAGACATACAGAAGGAAGAACGAAGCCCGAAAAAGAACAGTCAAAAACGGATCTAATGGACATGGCTCAGGGCCCCCCTTCTGTAAAGACAAGGACGGAAATCTCATCGCAGATGTGCAGAGAATGTTGGGAATATGGAGAGATCATTTCTCCGCGCTTCTGGTACCTGAGATATCCCATGACGTTGGGACAATCGATCACAATATGGACGACGACGTCGATTGTCCCCCTCCTAACCAAGACGAGGTCAGAACAGCTATTGCCCGGCTTAAGAACAATAAAGCCGCAGGAGCCGAAGGATTACCGGCGGAGCTGTTTAAGGCTGGTGGTGATGAGCTGATAAGGTGCATGCATCAGCTCATTAGCAAAATTTGGTTAGACGAATGCATACCCGGCGATTGGAGTCTCAGTGTACTATCTCCCACATTTAAAAAAGGTGACCCGAGTCTCTGCGCCAACTACCGTGGAATAAGCATTTTATCCATAGCATATAAAGTTCTATCAAGTATAATGTGCGAAAGACTAAAACCAATTATTGCTGACCTGATTGGACCATACCAGTGTGACTTTAGGCCTGGAAAATCGACAACTGACCAGATTTTCACGCTACGCCAAATCCTGGAGAAGACACACGAAAAACAAATCGACACCTATCATCTATTTGTCGATTATAAGGCGGCCTTCGATAGCCCGATACGGGAGAAACTATATGAAACCATGTCTGAACTTGGTATTCCTGCAAAACTCATACGCCTTTGCAGGATGACCTTGACGAACACCAACTCCGCAGAAAGTCACATACTGATGATATAGATATCATTTGGCGCACAATTAGAGAAGTTACTGCCGTGTTTTCGAGAATTGAGAAGGAGTCACCAAAAGTGGGTCTGACGGTAAATGAGGACAAGAAAAAATTAATGGTTCCAAAGAGCAGGGCCTCCACGCGATTAGACCAAAAGCGTGAACGTTGATAATCGTTATAATATCGAGGTGGTGGACGAATTTATATATCTCGGATCTGCCGTAAACAAGAACAACAACGTCAGCCTTGAGATCAAGCGGAGAATTGTGCTTGCGAGTAGATATTATTATGGGCTAAACAAGCACTTTAGAGATAAAGCCCTCTCTCGAATGACATAAACCCAGCTATACCAGACTCTCATACAACCTCTCTTGCTTTATGGCGCAGAATCCTGGGTCTTATCCCAAGCAGACGAAGCATTTGTAGGAGTCTTCAAGAGATAAATACTCCGAAAAATTTATGGTCCTATATTGTATAACGGCGAGTATCGGCGACACATGAGCTAGATCCCGACAATGAGATAGTTAAACGGATCAAAATAATGCGATTGCAATGGCTACGCCATGTCAGTAGAATGGATGAAGACGAACCAGCACGAAGGGTTTTCGAAACTGAACTCGAAGGAAGACGAAAAATAGGAAGACCAAGACTCCGCTGGAGGGATTAAGTTGACGGATCTCTCCGTATACTTGGTGTTGCCAACTGGAGAGATAAAGCAAAATATCGAACTGGTTGGCCAAAAATTTTATCTTCGTTGATCTTCTCTTGAAGTAAATAGGTAATTTCGACAAAGGGACGATCTTTTGATTTCGAAAAATAAAACACGTTATCAATGAGGATCTTTTCAAAGTGAATGCATGTAAATAGTAAATTTTGTAGCATTTGAGGTCGATTGCACCATGTTCAGTTGTCTTTCAGGTAGAGTTGACGAAAGGTTTTAGCTGTCAGTTTGTATGGAATTTATAATTTTTAACTGTTAGTTACCTTTAACTTGAAATTGGGCGCCCCGCTGTTAGAATGCACAAGCTCCATTCTTAATTTTGTTTTATTTCAGTATACAGTCCACTAAAGTTTATATAGCAGGAAGTGTATATTGCCAGTTGTATCAAAAGCCACCCAGTTAAGAGACATAGGCATTCAACTGGGGAACGGACGCACAGAGCCTATGGAAACTCTTACTATATAGAAATTGGACTTCATAGGTATCGAGTTTGTTAAGGGGCGTTTGAAATTATAAACACGATATCTTTCAGAAGACTGTTAGTAATTGCCAAGAAATCTGCTCTAAACATGTCTTTAGAAGAGCAAAGAGGGAAACATGCAAATAGACCATACAAGATTAAAGATGAGGCAGTTCAGAGGGTTCATAATCATATCCTGAAGTTCCCAAGAGAGCCTTCACACGATTCTCTTCGCACCCGCAAATCTTACGTTGACGACCATGCATGAACATTTCACTCTAGAAACCCCAGAGAATGGGATTTTATATAATTTTTACTGCAGGTATTTCGCAGGTATGTTGCCGTCGGTGGTGCAATGGTAGAGGTGCGTGGCTCTTATACATGATCGATCCCTGCTCAGACCACCTTAAATTTCTTTGGACGGCGTTCACCTCGCTTAGTGACGGCGACACTATCGAGTATTTAGCCACGAAAAAGCTTCTCAAAATACCGTTCGGAACCGATGTAAAACTTAAGGTCCCAATCAGTGAGTGTAAAACTAGAACGCGCACAGCTCACTGGTTATGAGAAGCTCTCCCTAATCCCTTCATGGGATGTAACGGGAAACCATTTATTTATTTTTTATTTCGCTGGAAAGTTCTACATTCTATTTCACAAGCCCAAATCAGATACATGCAAAACTTGCGATATGTTCGCCACCAAATTGAAAGCAACAAGTTTGTCTACACAAGAGCGAGCCAAACTTTGCCAAGATAAAGACGATCAGCTAGATTCGGCGCCCTTCTTTTTCCAAGATCTGGAGGATAAATTTCAAATTTCACAAGAACAGAAGCATGTGGATGCTGTTTGATACGACTACCAGCAAAATTTGCCGCTTCCGAAGGTTCCATCGGGGGATGCTGTTTACAAGCGACAACTATGGCTGTACAATTATGGAATCTCTTCAGGCAATAAGGGGAGACATAGTTTTTATATGTCTGATGAAGAAAAGAAAAACCGGAAGAAAAACCCCAAATGAACCTATTAGCTTCTTGGACCAACACATAAATACAGCCATTGACCCCGAAGTACGAGAACTATATGTTTTCTCGGACAACTGTGTAGTCCAAAATAAGAATTATACCATTATGGAATTCTTGGTATATCCAATACAAAACAGTCGATTCGCCAAGATTGTTCAAAGATTCCCAGTGCCAGGACATAGTTTTATACTCTGCGACAGGGCTTTTGGAATTATGGAAAAGGAGATTCGAAAGAATGCTCGAATGTATCTACCTTCAGATTACTTCAGAATAATAGGGAAGATCAGCAGTAAATTTATAATCCTTCCCTCATATCAGGATATAATTTTCACCATGGTAGATGGCCATGTTGATGGCCCCATAAAGTTCTTTGGTAAACAACCAGTAGTCAAAGAAACTAAGCGGATGTTCCTCCTAACAAATCCAAGAGTCTTTGTCTACGAGGGGTGTCAAGGTGGTTGTTCGATTGTCAGAGCGAGATCAATGCTGGATACGATGGAGGAAGTAGATATGGCGCAGAAAGCGACGATTGCGTTGGATTTTGATAAGACATATCTCTCACCTATTCCCCTGAAAAGCCTAAAATACCAGGATGTTATGGCTATGAAAAACTCACGTGTAAAGAATAAAAATGATTGACTCGAAAGATAAGGCGTTTCAATAAAAATAATACGACACAATTTGAAATCATCCACTCAGTCAGGGCAAGAACGAGTTACCTCCGATTTTAATTTTAAGATTTCGCACAGTAGCCTGTTACAAAATTTTGTTTTCTTTGAAAAACTTTTGGACAAGATTGTAATTGATAATTCTACTAAAGTATATGACTATAGGACATGTTTTATGCAAAATTCTTAAACCGGAAAGTGAAAAGAGTTTACTTTTCGAAGATGCAAGTTTAATATAAATAACTGAATAGCCGCGTATGAAGTACCGGGCATTTTCTAGTACACAATATTACTTTAAGATATCAATCGACAAACAAGTGTTATCTTAACATTTTGCGTGTATTTAAAATCCATTTAAAAAAATTAAATCCCCAGTATCACCAAAAAATCAAAAGACTTTAAGCCCGCACGTGTTGTGAGCTGTGCCTGCATTAATCTATCATAACTCAAAAAGTACCAATACCATTAGTGGCAACAATATCCTTATAAACACGTTGTACAAAGACATTCTTTTGAAAATACAACTTTTAACTTTGAAAATGTCATTGAACTTTACAACACAATGAAAAGATTTTAAGTATAAAAAATAGGTTATCTGCTTTGGCAAGTTTTTTATATAACACAGAGATACGTTTTGCCTAAAAATTAGTTATTTAAACATCCGCTTTCGGCAGTAAACAACTAATAATATCTTATAAATATACCCGAATTAACTGGTTTTTAATCGATACACGCGATTTTTGAATGACTGTGTCACACATATTCTTCGATGTATGAAGTTATAAACCAAAAACATTTCGACAACTACTTGAATAAATTGAAGACATCACTGTTCTGAACTCCAAGATGAAAGTGACATGATGTTAAACGTCTTCAATAAGATACGTCAAAATTCAGTTGACATAAGTATTAGTTTTCTATGCAAATCTAATAACAGCTTGCATTGTGCGGTTTAGAAGTTTGTGTCTTAAGTCTTTTGTTTTTAACACTAATCACGCATTTAAGAACAGTCGCGGTGATTGCAGATTCATTGAGGCAACAGTGCCAAACTGTTTTCGCTAAAAACATTTGATTTCTGCTGTTGAATGGTGGGTATCTCTATTTATAATGCAAATAATATTTGTATTCAATGTTTCATATAATCATTTCAGTAAAGCAATTTCGATATTGACAAATTAGAAATGCAATAAAAACAAATTTGATACAATTTCATATTAAACATATAAATTCTGGATTCAGTTTTAAATTTTATAGTACCATATTTTGTTAAATATCAATGGTGTCCCAACAAAAATTACATCCCTTTCGTGACGTAATTCGTATTTGGCAGCGCGTTTAAAAGGGAATTTAATTCCAAACATATTAAGCAGTAATAAGATTTCATTAGCACCAGATTTTTAGAAGTTTTCATCAAATCACCTCTTTAAAGTCTCCTTAGTAATCAAGATTACGATGCTAAAAGGATGCGATCATTCGGACTCTGATATTTTTGTGCTGCCTTCTTTTTTGGTGTTGTGAAGTAGACACGGTGCGCTTAAGTATGAAATACAATATCTAGCCAATAACCTCCGCGGCACGGAGGTCATGAAATTTTCTATGGCATTTTGACAAAGATGTGGCTCTATCCCACTAATGACGCGTTAAATCTGGGCCTTGAGCTCAGGAATTCTTTGTGGTTTACTAGCATAGACCACAGGTTTCACAAAACACAAAAAGAAAGAAATCGCCAGAACTTGGTTGCCAGTTGACAAAGGATATGATTCAGTCTGGAATTTGCTGCGTGAATAAATCGATTGTTTCATGCTCGTTGTGGCAGGATGCTGACATCAAATATCGCCCAGATCCATACGGACCAGTCGAGGCCACAATAACTCCATTATCATGTTTCTGTAACACTTCACAGTCACAGTCGTACACTTTTATTGGGACAATCAATATAATATCGTCAGCTTACAAGCGAAATCCACTTACTGAATTTGTGGATGTTTTTAGTAAAGTCCACTAAGCTCTTGTACTCATGATCTCTACATGATTGTTCTCAGTAGGGTTACAATTAGAGGTCCTGTGGACAAACTTCCAAATGCATAACCCATTAAATGACTGTGTAGGAAAAGTAACAGCAGAGCAAAAAAAGTATAATGTTAGATTCTGACATTGACTTAAGTGATTTCACTTGTAAGCCGACAATATATGCACGCTAAAAAATCTTTTATTTTGTTGTGTGGATGCAAATATAATGGCTTTGCAGCTTATGGTAAATATAGTATACGTGTGTCCAAATACATCGTATTTGCTATTCAATATTACATGTTGGAGACTCAATGATTAATATGTTATAATATATGTGTTTCTGACCCAAATACAGCTGCGTTTGGGATTCAACTATTATTAGTTGTAGACACGATTAATATGTTATAATACCACTATATGTGTTTGTGACCCAAATATATCTATGATGATTTATATGTCGTAATATATATGTGTTTTTTACATGTTGGAGGCACATTGATTAATATGTTATAATATTTGTGTTTGTGAGCCAAATGTATCTGTGTTTCCGATACAAATATATGTGTGATAGGTGCAATATTTACTTTCTATTGAGAGACGGATATAAAAAGAGGTACAAAGAGAGATTATCACAGTCAATATTGTGAGTGTATTTTTGCTATATTTTCCAGTCAGTGATTCATAAAAATTATAACTATAATATACTATAAATAGGTAACTATACGGTTTGCCAGGAATCATGAAGATGCATTTGCAAAACTTCTTCTTTTTTAAAAAAACTATATCTTTATTTATAGAGTACCAATAAAAAGACCGAATAAAAAAAATCATCCCTGAAAGATTATACATTTAATAAAAAACTCATCCCTGAAGAATTCGGAAAGGTCAAAAAAATAAAATCTTGGAATTATGGACCTTTCAGTATGTGTTGGTACTTAGGGATCTTCGATCGATACTAATTCCCGTAAGTAAATTGCATACTTGAGTTTGTATATAACCGACAGATGATCTACCGATGGTATCAATTCAGACACAGTAGTTTCGCATCTGAGGACGACCTTGGCAACGAGTTCGTAACTAGTCATGCCAGTGAGTATGTTTATCTGAATTATCTATTATTCCACCAAAATCCAACCATTTTTCTCATTAGAAAATTGTTCCTGACCTTGTAAGCTTGTAGTATGAACTTTTCATACATTAACTTTTTTTTAGTTTGTCCATAATTGTATGTATATTCAAATCGACAAATACTTTGCTTTTAAATATTACTATGTTTGGGAGGAAACACGCATATGTTTCCGCATAAGTAATCCCGTGTTTGGGAGGAAATACGCATATAAATATATGGAGGTTTGGAATAAAACACGCATATGGTTTCACACAAACGTGTACATGTTTGCAAGTAAACATGCTAAGGATTGCTTTAAATATAAGATTCCCAGACCTCAATAGTCATTCATCTATAAAAAGTGGTTATTCCATAAACAGGTTTACATAAAATCGATAGAGCCAACTTAAATTTGAAGTCCTCTCAGGAAATCAGATATATTAAAAAATTAAACTAAAAAAACATTATTATAAAATTATACCAATATTTAAATTGCTGTAACTTTTAAGTCAATAATGAAGTTTGCTTAATAAATAATCAAAATTGTTCAAATGTATCTAAACAAATATTTCTGCCAGTGTATCCTGTGGACATTAACGGCCTTATTCATAAAAAGTTATGATACGTTTCTCGAAGGTTTAAGATGGCAATGACCAACTGTATTCATAATCGAAAAATTCCTCTGTTAAACATTCTCTAAGGTTGCCTTTTTTGTTGAACGTTTAACCCTTCTTTAAGGCCATGTAAACGGCCAGTGTACACAGTGAACTTTATTTGTTCACATTTCACACGTGTCACACACAAATATTTATACAATGTAAACACATGGAATTCTCTTATGTACATTTACCGCTTTTAAAAAAGTCACATCGTAATTCCAAGCCACCAAATACAAGTTGTCCATCTTTGTTACGATTTTTAAATATTTCGAAGTAAAATAAACCATTGTTTACATAGTGATGCATATCAAATCAAAAATCACTGAAGCAATAATCTATTATCCGGTTGTATATTCGACTACTCAAAAATATTTTACAAGACGATTCGATATCAAGTGTTTAATTCTATTCCAAAGTATTAGTATTAATTGTTATATTTATTAAATATTTCCATTCATTAATGTTTACAATTTTCCAAAACATGCATTGAAAATTTTAAATACAAAATATTTAAATCGGTTTATCGGTTATTGGTTATCTTATATTTATAGCACAAACACAGTGAGAATGCTTAAAACGGGGTTGTCAGTCAATTATCTCTTCGCCAGTGTTTATGAATAAGAGACTTAACAAATATTCAGTAAATCTTAAAATCGTCAATAACTGAGAAATTTTTAAGAGTAATTATTGTGCTTTTATGAATAAAGCCGTTAATAAAAAAATAAATGGTTTCCAATTACATCCCATGAAGGGACCGGGGAGAACTTCTAACAATCACTGAGCTGTGCGCTTTCCAGTTTTCACTCAGTGATTGGGACCTACAGTTTTACACCGATTTCGAACGGTATTTTGGGAAGGCCGTTAATGTGTAACAGTTATTTTGAGTCATCCCTGTAATTTCTCTCAGTTCCATCAAACCCTTGATATTTTGTAAATTTTCAACTATTAACCTCCCCGCAACTTCTGCCAAATAGAGAATACTGATTCAAACGAACAAATTTAGTAAACTTAAATCGTATTTGAACTTAGTAGGAAATTTCTTATAAATCATTCGAAATTTTTGATGTGTTAATATCTATATGCACAAGTAGGGCAATCTATCAAAGTGAACACATGCAAACAACACACAGTGTTAGATCCACATACGTGGTTGTTGTACAATACTCGTCTCTGCCTGATAATAAGTATGATGGTATCGATGTAGTAGCAGAGAACAAACAAAGTATTGAATAGAATAGAGAACTCATGGAACGAATCGTATGACTCAAAAGAACTGGCTGATTCAATACATATTACTCTCTTTTTGTCACAACTTGGTCCATTCATAATTTGGTCCAACATTGGTCCAACATTGATGCCTTTTGAAACATTTATACTTTTTTTATTGTTTCATATAATAATATTGTCGAAATGGTGCATTTATATTGAAATATTCTATAACGAAAATAAGACTCGTTTATGCTCTTTTACTCAGACTCTCTACATGAGAGCGGAAAAAGAGTGCAATAAGTTCTCTATACTATTAGATACTTTTTGTCGTTGCTCTGTTTATGACAAAACAAAAACAATTATTTCAGTGAACTAAATATTTTTTTTTATTTTAACAATATTACATCCAATGTTAATGCAGATCTAAGAAAAAAGAAAGTGCAATAGCTAAAGAGCCTTCAGCACAAAAACTATTCTTGTTTTTATTTTCCAATGTAACATTTAGTAATGTGTTCATAGAAATCGAACAGGTACCGTGTAACAAAAACACTCATTGATTTTTTTTAAAATTTTATCGTTTTGTTATTGTTTTTTTTTGCGTTTTGCAAGGATTTCGAGAAAATGTATGTAGCTTTTTATAAATAATTTACAAATGTGGCAAGGACAGCATAATGAAATTAATTCTAGAGCGACATCTATATTTAGTTCGTAAAATTTGTGGAATTAAATTGTATGAGCCTGAAAGTATGCCATATCAATTGCGTGGTGTGTGTAGTAAAAGGTAGTAACAATTATCTATTTCTTTAACAATTTTTCACCTACCCTGGTTTCGAACTCAACCGCTTTGATTACCATTGAGCCATTGATTAATATATACGAGTTTCTCCAACTCCCTCATCTGACGGTTCACTTTATTTTGCTTCCGAGAGGAATCAAAATTCGGTCGGAAATTTTGCTTCGAACAAAATTCTCCATTTTAAAGTGTGTGCATTAGGGATGCCAAACGTTAAATCCCGAATCCCGAATTAGCGGGATTTTTCGGGATTGATGAATCCCGAATTTAATAAGTAAGTTTTTTTTTAGTGTAAGCCGTAAAAGAAACCTGTTCCCAAAAAAAATTTAAAAATAGAATCCCAAAAAATCTCGAAATCCCGGAAAATCCCGGGATTTTTTAAAATAAATCACGTTTAGCATCCCTAGTTTGCATACACGATGTTCATACATATAATTATGTGTTTTTTATCAAACCTCAGCGACAGAACACGTCTCTACAATCAAAAAAAAAGGAGCATTGAGCTACAGAAGACATTACGCTTGGACGAACATTAACATTATTAGTGATAACGATATTACTTTTCTTCTGACAACCACCTTAATATCTGTAAAGTATTACGGATTCCTGTATGCGACAACTCCGCACTTAGCACTTCGTGGGATGTACTGAAATTGGTAGAGCCATTGGTACTACTCCATTATAATTTTGCTGGGTAGTTGCTAGATGGATAGTTTTGCAAGATGGTTTCGCAAAACTCCTTTCTTTGTCTATGCGACAGTCGAGCTCGAGACAAGCATTACGTGCCGATAAGGGATGCTAAACGGGATTGATTTTAAAAAATCCCGGGAATTTTAATAAGTAAATCCCGGGATTCGGGATTCATCAATCCCGAAAAATCCCGGGATTCGGGATTTCCCGTTTGGCATCCCTAGTGCCGATACACTGGCTGGCAACACTCAACAGCACGATAGGCAGGCAGAATACAAAACATATTGCCCTCGTCCGAAATGAGTATAAAATCTTGCCACCATCACATATCGGGTAATGTTTTTTGATAGTTGGTTTTTCAGTGTTAATTTGTTGCCAGTTCAAGAGTGATTCGGGACATATGTCAAAAACAAACATGTTCAGTTTGTCTTGCCATTTCATCATGAATAGACCTACAAACGAACAGCGCTTGCAAATCATAAAGTTATAACGGGTCTGCCAAATAACTTTTTTTTTTGAAAATCCTATAAAAAAAACTACTAAATATTTTCTCAAATTTCTTTTTTTATTTGAAAGTACAATCCTTCCGGTTAATAATGGGAAATAATTTCATTCAAATGGCTGCCTCGGCTGGCCATGCAGTAGCCTACACGATCGGTCCAATTTTTAAGCACATTATCGAGTGTGTGCAGCTGTATTTCACCAATGGCTTCACGAATATTGTCCTTTAAAGCGTCAATTGTCTCTGGCTTGTCGGCGTAACACTTATCTTTGAGGGCACCCCACATATAATAGTCCAACGGCATCAAATCGCAGCTCCGAGGTGGCCAAACGACATCAGCTCTGCGGCTGATAATGCGATCTTCAAAAACAGGGCGCAAAACATCGAGTGTCGCACACATTCTGCAACATTACCATGATTTTCAAAGTAATGTCGCAATATTTCCCAGCGTTGTTCAAGCGTATACACAACCATATTCGTTCAGCGGAAGGATGAAACTAATTATCTGTCAAATCAGACATGAGCTAAGTGTTACCATTCACGAAATAAGCACTAGTTGAAAAAAAAACGTTAGATGGCGGACCCTTACAACCCTTATATTATAAAACTTCCTGCTCTGCGAAACATGTGTTTCGCAAGTTACGTCCATTTTATGGACATCATAATTGCTTTCAGCGACGATCCTCAATTGGTACATCCAGAACTGCCAAATTAGGTCCGAAGAGCAGCCAGAAGCTGTTCAAGAGTTGTCAATCTCTTGGCGCGATGCAGGGTCTTAAGTGTAGATATAGTGGTCATGCTGGAGGGAGCACTTCTTGTCTTGCACGGAACTCCAAGAGGCCCACCCATGCCAGAAGGGCACTACTACACGAACTAAGACCTACCCTTCCCAGGCTGGCAGTGTCTGTCTATCCCTTAATAGGGTATCTACCGGTCAAAATCCACAAGGCGGCTCCGTGGTCTACGTCTGTCGTATAATAGGCGGCAGTTTTTCTGGTCCTAGTAGTGATCTGGATCTGCACTTTTAAGATCAAGGTGAAGGAGTTGTGCCGAGGATCTGAATGGCCAGCAAGTGTTTTAAAGAAACTGGTCACTAGATTCACCCTACAACTCCAGGGACTCCTTGTGCCTACTCTGCGCAAGCCGTCACTGCGCACCACGGTTCAACCCCTTACGGCACACTCGTGGGATCAAAATGTAATTTTTAAAGAACAACCCAAAACAAACTCCTCGATTGGCTGGGTAGCCCATCAGATGAGGATCTTTTGGCATCCAATCAGGACTCGGAAGCAGGCCCAAAGGGCGCGGTGAATTTCATCAAAAACGTTCCCTCGTCTAAGCAGTTAACAGCAACAACAACAAAATTAGACCAGTCCGTTAAGTCAGACGCAACGGTGTCTAAAAAACCAAGACGCTGATGTCTTGCTGATGCTCGGAGGACACTGTACCAAAAGGCGAAGTTCATCCTTGAGAAGATTGCCAAGAATGAAGCTAATGGCTCAGTGTACGATCTTGATGAAGTGTGCAAAGTTAAAATACGCAAAAATAGTTGAGGAGTACGATGAGAAGAAGGCCTCCCTACAAAGAACGAGCAACAGACCCTCAACCTCAAAGCGGTAACCTTCTCAGATGGAGGTCAAGGAGCCGTCAAACATGACAATAACATCTAAAAGGCCCTTCAACGAGGTAGTAAAAGACAACTTAATGGTTGCCCTGGTCAACACGAAGACCGGAAAGCTAGCTCCCGTCCAAGTCTCGGAATGGAGTAAAGTGGAGTCTAAGTTGTCAGAACTCAAACAAGGACTCCCCGTTACCCCATTATGACTCTAGCGAGATTCACCGAGGCATAGGGTGATTAAATGCATGGACGAGTACTCGAAAGATTTCCTAACGGAGTCTATCGCATCAGTGAGCGATGCCTGGGATGATATCAGCCTGATGCTGATACTGGCGCAGAAAATTCCTCTGAGGCCTCGAGCACGGATTTGGTCATCCAAAATGAAAGGTGAGGGTCCTCAGCTCCTGGAGGGTCCTCAGCTCCAGGTCATGAACTCGACTGTCCCGATGGACGACTGGACCCTCATCCGTAAAGAACCACCCAACGACAAAAGTACGAGTTTAGTCCTTGTTATTACTGAATCTTTGAAAGAAGCAGGAGGAGTACTATTCTTTGGGATGAGAGAAGCCAAAGTCAAAATATTAGACGCTCCCGACCCAGATGGCGAAGAAAACGAACATGACGTCGAAAAAACCTATAAGATGCTTGACCAGAAGCAGATGGAGGGGTCATCCAATTCATCATCAAAATGACCCAGATTCTGAAAGTCGTGCAGATTAATCTGCAGCACTCCCGTATCGTCTCAGATAACATGCGAATCCTTCTGGTCCAGTAACCCAACGTGCAAGTCAATGTGGTGAGAGGGCTCCATGGTCATGATTACAAAAGACTCTATATAAAGGACAATGGTAAGGCAAGATCGTGTCTAATTGCAAAAAACAATTGAAACCTTTTTCTCTGCCCCCAGCTTAGCACAGCAGATTTCACCATTGCTAAATTAGAGCTGACATAAGGTAAGAGCATATACATATATTGCATCCTGGTACATGGCGTGACGATTTTTTCAGATTTTTCACTAAGAATATATGGAAAATTATAATTTACATTTTTTAAAAATGAAAGGACGTCACAAAGCGGGGTTTCTTTGCAAAAAAAAGGTATTGAGATACTTTAGGCCTAAGCTATAAAACTGGATGTACGCCCATGTTCTACATTTCAAATTTTTGTGAAAGTGAAAAATTTTCACAAAAATTGTGTTCTTGACGTTATTTTCACAAGACATTTTGTGAAAATGTTTCACAATCAAATTTTGTTGTGAAAGTAAAAGTAAATAACATTTTCTGTATCAAAATTGCAAATTACATAAAAAAGGATAACCCAGAATGCCGAGTATGTTTTTTCTTAACTTCGGGATGTTCAAAAGTAAAAGTTTCTCAAGCATTTATTCGCAAAAAGCCATTAAACAAAATTATCCAAATAAGTTTGATTACTCCTTTCTATTTTCATTCCACATTTATATCATTTTATGCAAAACAGCTGAGTATTGGATGTTCGAAAACCCAAAGTTGCCAGAGCCATAGAATTGAGAAATTCAACAATAAGTTTTTTTATTTTTAGAGTTATATCGTAAATATATCAATATAAACACGACGGCATATGTAGGACAAGAATGATAAAACTATTCTTTCCTCCTAAATGAGTAAAAAATTTAAATATTCACTCAAAGTCGAAGTGAGTAACGGTGGCAACTCTTTCTTATGTCATTTTATTTTGTTTGTTTTTGGCGCACAAATGCAAGTAACAATTTGGAAGAAATAACAACGACGTTTCATGAAGGACTGTAAGTATTTTAATAAATATTATGTTTATGAATAATTATTTATTTTTTATTTGTGTTTACAGGAGAAAACACAAGACAAGACGTCAAGAGAAGAAATTTGTAACTTTCTTTTCGTTTTTGTCTTCTTTCATTTTTGACAGCAAAACATATGATTTGCAATTCAGCTGTGTAAAAACGGCCACTTAAACAGTAAGTTCGAAAGTTAAATCTCAGAACATCAAACTCGAATACTTGTGAATTGAAAATGCTTTGTGAAATAAATACGAATCGGAATGCAGCATATCGGTGAAAATTTGACGGTTTGAATTTTTTATGAATATTCAAAATCATAATAATTTTGTCGAACAAATGTATTTTTTTCAACCAATTCCAATTTTCAATCAATCCAATTTTTTCAATTTTCAATTCCAATTATTTGATTTTTTTTAACAAACTTAGGACAAATCGTTCTCGAAGCTGAAATCTGTGGAGAAATGATATGAAGCCTGCGGAGAAATTTCTCCAATAATTAAATGGTGAAAAAAGATAGAAAAAATAAAATTTGTCGACATTTTTTCAAGTGTGACGCACTAGATGCAGTTGGTTTTGGGTTAATTTATTTTACACTTTTTTCTTCTAGTCTATAGCTACACTTGTGCCGAAGACAAGAAAACAAATTTCCAATTGGTTTCCGAGATATAGCTGTGAGAAGTAGTACATGTTATTCGTGAAAATTAAGTTTTAGCCTAAATATACATAAGGCCATAAAATCCGAACAGCGGCAAAACCCAAATAGTGTTTTATTAGTTTTTAGTTTCGACAAGTAGTTGAAGAAATTTTACATGAGAAGGAGTTTGCATTGTATGTGTTGCACTATGCCATTTTACAGTTTATTTAAAAAATCAGAAAAAAAATTAGCCAAAGAATTTAAAATTCCGACTAATTTTGTATTCATGGGACCTAATTACATCAAAATTGTGTATAGAGGTTATTGGATTAAATTTTGGCTGTTGCATTGTGTTATACCGAGTTTATGCTGCAACCGAAATCTCGATTGTCTAGAATTTATTCACACGAACTGCTGATTTGTGTATGGAAAATCAGATGTTTATGCCACGAAATCTGGATATTTCTCAAATGCAGTATAAACATGTTTTTATAGGCCAGTGATTTTAAATTCACAACCCACTACTTGAGAAGTCAAATTAGTCACATTAATGAGAAACAGAAACATTTGTAAACTATCAATGGCGGCAGTTGGCAATAACTAAACAAATCCTTTTAAAAGTTCCTTATTATCATTTTTATATATTTATTATGAATAAAATTTGAAATTAAACCGGTTCGCTGGTATGTTGGATGAATTTTTTAGATTTTTCGATTTTTCTTACTTAATTGAAATTTATATTTTAATGTTTCGGGAATTCCCAACCATATCTTGTATTAGAACTTCCCAAACAAATAAAAATCTCAGGAATAAAGATGTCTCAAGTGGTTACCCTCCTTATTACCTTGTTGACGGAAATTACGCTGCGACAGCACTGGATGCGATGCTATACACGCCAGTACAATTAGCGTTACAAAATATGGCGAATATAATTGCATGACGTTTGTAGTTTTTTATTTATCTTTTTTATTTATTAATTTCTCACAATCAGAATTTAGTGAGACTTCTAGATTTAGTTAAACAAAAAACAATTTGGATTTTTGTTTATTTTTAAATTTAGTGTTTTCAGAATTTTTTTTTATTTTTGTAAATTCTGTTTTTCTATATTTTGTTTATTTTTTTTTTTTTTGCAAATATTAAAAATTCCTTGTTTGGTTGTTATTGATTCTCTAATCACTTAACACATTAACTAGATTGAATTTGGGGCCGGTCTGTTGTGTTTGATTTAAGTTTGCGAACAGATTTCGCACTCAAGTTTGCGTTTGATCCGGTAACGTCGTTGTGCTCGTGTACGCGTTTATTTTGAAACTGATTTTGAACGTCTTATGACGGTTTAGAAGAAGCGTTACTTGTGCTAACGTGTTTTATAGGTTTGCAATTTATTTTTCCTTTTCAAGCGGCTACTGGCTGTCATGTCTACATCGAACAGGTTGTTGTTCTCACAACAACAAAAACACAAAGTAGATATAGATGTATGTATGTACTGTCGTCTTGCTGGAAAGTATATTAATAATTTGTTATATTTTAGTACTTATATTAAGTTTATACATTCACACATGTGCATATATATGTGTACAAGTTTGTTTAAATTTATCACACTGGACTACAAAGATTTGTGCAGGAAATATCTCAATGAATTCTTATGTTTACTAGTAAAGAATCACAAGAACATACATAGAAGAAGAACATATTTTATAATAGTTATAACCTTTATATTTTAGTTACTTCTAAATATAATATAAATGAACAGAGCCTGCTATATTTCTCGAGTTTGTTATATATTGCAATTGCTTTTAAAATAATACAATTTATTTTACGAAGTGATTTGTGAGTTTACGACAAATGGTTATGGCTTATTCAATTTGTGTGTAGAAGGTATGTGTCTTAAGTCTTTTGATTTATTTCCCGGCATATCGAAACATATCGCAGCACCGTAACTATAAAAGAGTATCAACTCAAAAATTATATATTATCAGTAGATGATCCATAATAGGCGACTGAAATATTATCATCTTGGCAGTAGGTAAAATGCAACTACCCGCCGGTCTGGGCTTGCCATCCGCCACCCATACATTGGCAATGAAAATACAAAATGAGAATGAGAAACATAAATCCCCCTTATTTGGGGGGTATAACCCTAACGTTCTAAGGACCACGATTTCTGGATATGCACTAGGAACATTAGAACACTACTTTATACTGAAATGAAATAAATTGAATTGAATTGACTTGAAATGAAATGAATTGAATTGAATGAAAATTGAATAATTTAATTGAATAAAATAAAAATCAGTATGGCTTCCAAAAAGGAAAAAACATAAACAAATTACTTGGTCATTTTACGACCCACGTTAACAAATATTTGGACCGAAATATGCATTGCCTAGCGCAGACAAATTTAATAAATATTTTGGAAAGAATTGGAATCCGCGGTCAATGCCTTAAATGGTTTCAAAACTACTTACAATGTCGATCATATAAGGTAAAAATTGAGGGAAACTTAAGCCAAGAAATACCAATGCTAACGGGTGTACCGCAGGGATCAAAACTTGGCCGAATTCTTTATTTGATATATGCGAATGAAATGTTGAATCAGTTAAAGAATAGCACAAATTTTGCTTCTGCTGACGATACGGCCATAATTGTTTCTCATGAGGATCTCCCAACAGCAGTACAAATGATGCAATCTGAACTGAATGTTGTATCTAGGTGGTGTCATGACAACGGTTGGATAATTAATGCCACAATAACTAAATTAATGCATATGAAATTACCCCACATACCAAATTCTACAATAACTGTAAAATACCATAACACAGACTGTCTCC